>OY728159.1:157358304-158791875 GCA_963277665.1 Viscum album | reverse complement strand
TTAAAATTAAAAAAATAAATTGACATAAAAATTGGATTCATTGTTTGATGAAGAGTCACACTTCTATTTTCTTCTCAACAAACATTTCTTCTTATAATAAGAAGATATTCCTTATTTTTACCTTATTTTTTATATTTATTATCTTATTTATAAAACTTAGTTTTTTATTATTTGTTATTAGAAAATGTTTGGGTAAAATGACCTTTACTATCATAATTCTAGTATTTGATAGAATGTTTACCTTTTGCCTTCTAATTTCTATTATTGGATATTTTGGAAAGAAGAGTAAAGATTATACTATAATCTTATAATTATTCCTCTAACTCTAAATTACTTGGTTCTTATATACATTCATTATCTCTAAGATTCCATTTTATATAATCTTAAATGTAAATTTCATTTTCATCCATTTTCCTACAAATATTTGTTTTCATCATATCATATTTATTAATAATATTTATATTTTCATTCAGAGAAAAATATTTATGTTATTATAATGATAATAATTTTTCAGTAAATATATCTGGAATGTTTATCATTTATTTCTTAAAAATAGTAAAATCCTACAACATTTCACCATAACCTCTAATGTTGTTGATGATCTCATTTACCCTTATAAATTAATCCTCAATACATTCTTCATCATCCTATTTAGTATCATTTAATCTATAGTTATATATTAATAAATTATATTCCTTTACTTTTCCATTTCTTTCATGGATGTTTCTCAAAATATCCGATAATTTATTAGATGTTGGGAACCTCATAATATTTTTTTATACTTTTTCCATGTGATCCATTATCATGTAATTCCAAGAATTTCCATCAACATTCAAATTTCACTTGTTAGTAGATTTTATAGAAAATTGATTAAATGGAGAAAATACCACTATTGTGGGAGTTCTATCTTCATGTCTATGAGATAGAATATTGAAAAACATCATATTCTTCAAATTGAGACTTGTTATTCTATAAAAAATAAGAAATCCTCTACTATACAAGGAATTGAAATTATTCATTATTATAATTGGACATTTTAGGGAGAAACTGCATTCTCGTACCAATTGAATATTCATTTTACCAATGTATCATATCACTAAGTGGTGTATGGGTGAATCAGTGACCACTTTTCATATTAATAGAATGTTTCTTAACATAATTTTAGAAATCTTTATTAACCATTTAAAACATTTTAGGGTTATATACTACTCAAAAATAAATCTAATACTCATCTATAATATGTAAAAATATAAACAGATAGTAACACATTATATTTACAAGGTTTGATACAAATTCAAATTCATTTCCATGTTCGTTATCCCCACCAACATGCATTTTTTAATAAATATTACTAGAATAAAAAACGAACATGTATAAACTTATTCCACACCCTAATAATCAACCTCTATCCAACCCTATGTAATTATCTTGTCTTCCATAGTTTGTTATAACCCTTAACATTTGTAATTTTTTCCACTAAAGTCACAACTAGTTACACCCCATCCAATAATTCTTTTTAGAAAGTTTTTATACCCCTAGCGATAATTTTTATTCTTTATCATTTTCTAATCCATGATAGTATGTTCTCCAATTCCTCCATAATCAAAATGGATCAACATTACTTGTGTACAATCCACATGATCTTTAATAACTCACTTAAGAGTTTTCTTGGCCTCTAAACATACTCCTGATCATTGGTATAACTAGAAATGAGCAATATGAATTGTTATAAAGATTTATAGGGAAAAATTTCTCCATAAATTATTGGTTCGAGTAGACAACTCAATAGAGATTGAATTGAGTTTATAGTAAAATTTCTACTTAAAAAACATAAATTCCCTTGTTTGATAAAAATGACATGTTCACTAAAAGAGTATAAGTGCATATTGTTTTTGGAAAATTTTCTCAAAAGTTCTATCATAACATATATAATATAATTTGAATACTTTTTATACCCTTTGGAAAAAAAATTTACTTATAAAAAAACAATTATAAAAAACTCACACTAAAGAAAAATATCAAAGTTAAAATATTATGATATTTAAAATAGTTTCTAGTTTGATATTTAAAATTTTTAAAAAACAAGAAATTTATTCATAAATAATAAAGGGGATTTTCCTCAATCTGAGAATTAATCCCCTTTACTTGAAAGCCACTTATTTACAAAGAATGTATTATTAAAAAAATAGATCCATAACATGGATTGGGTTTTTACACAATTGATCTCATATCTAGTCATAAATCCTCTTTAATAGATTTATGTGGGAAATTAATAATTAATTGAGAGAATTTTTTTGTTTCATTCACTCAGCAGTTTAAGATCCAAATATGGTGATTAATATTAAAAAATAATATACACAAATACAGCTCGACTGTAAATAAAAAATTGTAGAAGAAAGATAATATATTAATGCAGTAGAATAAGTTTCTATGTTATTATATAGGTATTCATTCACATCCAATTATCAATTATTTATTTGAAAAATATTCTAAAATACTTTTATTTTTATTTGATGCATCGACTGACTTCATGAACAATGTTGTAGAAACATATCAAAATAAAATATTAGTAAATTTTATATCTTCTATATTCAGAAGATTACATTCACTTATATATATTTTTTATTATAATATTTTTATATTTGGTTGGATTTAAAAATATATTATTTTAAAAATAATTGTAAAAAAATATTGATGAGTATTATTTCATTTTAGAAGCAAATCTATGGTCATTTAATACTTCTTATATGAATTATATTCTGCATAAAAAATATTAGATTATTATTAAAAATAATAATATAATAATTACATTTTGATTTTATAAATTTAATTTTTTGAAATCATCATTATCAGTTGCTTCATATTTCCATGTCATCATACATTTCATGATTTTTCAATCTCTTTTAATTATCATACCATATGGTCAATCATTTTTTATTACAACCAATATCTTTATTAAAGTTCATATTTTTATTCTTATATTCAATTCCATACATATAGAGATATGTACATGGTTTGTATGAATTATATTTAAATTTTATAGGTTGATAATGTGGTTTATTCAACTGAATTTTTAGTCACTTAGGTATTTTTTTCATTTTTTCATTGTTTGTATAGTTATTTGTGCGGTCGATTTTTCCTTTGAGAAAAACTCAACCATGGTTGTTTGAGATAGCCTGTAGTCACATTATATGTCATGCAATTTAGTAGAAACTTTTTCATTTATTCTCTATGGTTGATCACTTATAAGGTGATGTCATTTCGAGACTTAGAAAAATTCGGAAAGAATAAATTTTATTTAACAAAATGAAAAATGTATTAGAATGAAAATAAACGTGAAATTTTATTATTAAAAAAAATAATTATTGGATAAATCCAATAAAATCTCCATTTTTGATAATAATAAATAATGGAATAAATATAAAAAAATTAAGTATAAAATAATAAAATCTTCTAAAATAAAACAAAGACTACGAAATGTCAATTTAGATAATTCTATTTTGTATGATGAGTATTACAACCATGTTGGGATTATCAAAAAGAAAAAACAAAAAGTTGAGAATTAATAAATAAACTAAAACTAAAATGTGATTAAAGATCCAAAATGGTTTACAAATCCTTATCATAGGCTATCCATAATATAAAAATTCATGAATGGATGGGTTCTTTCTTTTTCAAAAAATTAGGCATAGGAGTAGTTGATGTAATTAAAAGAGGCCCTAGAATGGATATAGCTTTAGAAATTGGTTTTATGTGACCAAGATATTTGAAAAGAGAGAGAATAAAAGGAATTATTATAGATATAGGGGAGTTAGAGTTTGTAGAAACAGATGGAAATATAATTTATAAAATTGTAGAAAATAGGTGATCTATAAAGTCATGAGGTTCCAACGTAGGATAATATGAAACATACTTATAGTGTTCCAAAATCCCTGTGATATCAGATAATGAACATGTTATATAATCCATTATATAAAGAAACACATCTTTCTATGTAATGAACCGATTTAGTAGGTAAGTAATGATCGATTACTTCTCAATGGTAATTTTGAAAGAAACAATGAGAGGTGTAATTTTTAAATATTTGAAAAAATTGATGAACTGGGTTTTAATATATTCCTTAGTATTGATTCTAGTTAGATAATAATTGATGGAATCACTTATTATTCCTCTATCATTGATAGTCTTGGTTGTATCATCTTTAATAAAATCATTTTTATTTTCACTATGAAAAGAAATGTCCATAAAAGAATAATTTCCGATATCCTTCATACTCACAATAATGATAAGAGTTTCTTTATAAATCAGGCTTGAAATCATGTTTTCACCAACTAAAGTTGAAACTAGAGGAGGTTTTAAAGTACAGTTTGAGGGTTGAGTAGGATTGGTAACCACATTAAGATAAAACCTATGAATAATGTTTAGTATGTTAGTTAGATATCCATATATGGATCCTATTTGATTTAAAAAAATATTCCATTTCCTGTATGAAGTAATGAAATTGTTGATAAAGTTAATATATTCTTAGAAATAAATTTGGAAGAAGATGGGAAATTTATTTTTAAACAATAAAACAAATATCTTCCACGCACTATATAATATTTTTAAAACTAATACATAATAGATTATGATTTAATAGAATTAAAAGGTCATTCTAAATCTTAATAAAATTATCATAGGTCAGAACCATAAAATACTTATAAGATAGTATATATTCTTGAAATGGAGCAGTTTTAGCTTGAGAAAAAGAAACTTTTGGAAAAGTATTATCTCTTGGATCATGTGAATATAATTGGAAACAATATATGAAGGATTTTTCATTGGAAAAATTAGGTGAAAAGATTCCTGTTGTTTTAATATTTTTTAAATAGACTTCATATTTAATTAAAAAATATTATGTAGCTATTAATTTTTTCTTTGAGAAAATTCAAAGGTAAGTTATTCTTGAAAGTGAGCATCAAGAACATATTTTAGATATGGTTGAGTATCTAAGACCTTTATAAAATCCTTTCCAAACAGAGGTCTTATTAAAATTACTAGAGTAGAAGTATAGTGTATCTCAGTTATAATCGGTTTTTTTATGTTCATAGTAAGAGAAGCACCTTATAACATTAGTGATACATCACCATCTTATTCATCATCATCCTTCTTGTATTTTTCTTTAATATTTTTTTTCAACTAGATAAATATCATCTTTATCAATAATAATTGATTGATTATATGAATCCTTATTAAAGAATTGATTTTCTAGAGGATTTTATTCACTAGAAAAAAAGTTTCAAAAATTACATCTATTCCTATAAAAAACATAGGTTGAATCCCCACTGGTACCAGATCCACATCTTTATCAATTTTAGAGTCTATGAGATCTATTCTAAATAAAAAATTAATAAATTCTCTCTCCCTCATAAACTACACATCCTTATAAAATAGATTCATCTAATATAGAAACATAATTATATTTCTCAACTTAAAAATAGATTATTAAAAGGCTAAATAACATCAATATTAGAAGGTTCTAATTCCCTTGTATGTTTCTATAATTATAAATTGGACTCGTGTCTTTTATGAGTTTTCCTAAAAAAAGTTATATCTTCTTCATCTAGATATATAGTTGCTTTAGATTAATTTTCATCAGAGGAGTAATTAGACTCAACTATTTCATCTCATTCCAAATTAGGATCAATTACATATAATTTCTTATTAGTATGATAATTGAGATTGAATCTTTCATAGTGTATATCTGCATCATCCACCCATATATTTTTCCCTGGATTCCAACTAATATTTATTATCAAATAGTTAGTCTACTTCATATAGACACTATTTATGATCACACAACATTTAACTCTTATATAAAGAAATGTCTTTTTTTCCAATAGGAAGTGGTAAACATAGGGTAAGGAACTGTATTGAATCTATGAAATTGCTAGGTCAACTCTTCTATATGTCTCATTACGAAATGAGGCATGCTTATCTGAATACCATGAACCTTAAGATATAGAAATAAGAAATCGGGACATCAAATAGAAAGGAAAACTCCCTTCTTAGGGAAAATACAATGACAAATAAACATTAACACGAGTCTAAACACTACACTGATCTCAATTACAATAGGTCTTCTAAAGGTTCTATCATTCATTATTTCTTCAACGGAATTCCCAATCTGAAAATTGGGATGGTTTACTTGATACAAACTTTGGTACTCTTTAACATCTCCATTATATAGGAATTTTATTTTTTATCCCATATTGTTTAGGTATATTCACATTCTTGATCATCGATTACTATTAAAATTTTCTTATTCATATTAATTAGCTTCGAAAACAAATTTTAGATAAAAATCTCTAAGAAGGGATGGATAGTAAGTTAAATTTTTATCTAAAAACCAGATTTTCCACGTATAATATAAAACTACTATCCATATTAAAAATGAATGGTTTCTAACTATTTAACATCAACTTATCTTTCAACTAAAACTCCATGAGAACTAAGGTGTGGCTTTGAAATATTCTTAATAAAACTTGAGTTGGTTGTGGATCTCTAATACCACTAAAAATTATTTCAAAATTATTTTAATTAATATATTTGGACCACTTATTCCCTTTATAAAACATTTTAAAATAAAAAATTAGGTGACCATATTATGCAGAGTTCTAGGATAATATTTTAAACCATATAAATATTTAGTTAATTTAAAAACACAATTTGGAATGTGAGGGTTATGAAATTAAGGGGGCTGCTAAAAAATTAAATCAACTATAAAAATATTTAATAAATCACTCAAATCATCTATTATATATAATTTTAAATCTAAATGTTATGTATAAGAAATAAAAATTTTAATAAACAAATTGGTTTGTTGATATTCAATTTTTTTTAAATAATATGACAAAATGAAAAGTTATTGAATTCTTAGTTGTGACAATTATTGAACTAATCATTTGTTCAAAAAACATGTCTCTTTTTAAGTGATACAATGTTTAAAATAATTAAAAATAGTCCATTAAAAATGTTTTTATTTTTATCGACAATTCAAGAATGTTTTTATTGGAATATGGTTGGCTTTATTTTATTTGAATATTATTTTTTGACTTTGATAAAAAAAATTATGCCTACACATAATATCCATCTTAAGAAGACTGTATCAATTTCTACGGTAGACAATATAATCCATATACAAATATAATTGGTATAATGGGTGTATAAGGAGTGAATAGAGCACCCACATATTAGTGTCTTGGAGTGGTGAGCCACTATACGGGGAGACATGATGTTAAAGTAATGTGTTAGAATGGGAAAGTTCTAGAGATCAATGGGAGTGAACTAATAACCCATTCTATCTAGTAGTGGGACGGTCTTGTTATAAAATGGATTTATCAACATAGATAAATTTTTATGTGGGACTTTATTGAATAGTTATTGTTTGCTATACTATTAAATACATGGAATTTGCTGATGTTTTCCAATATAATCAATTCTTTCCATCGGATCAACTCTATCACATTGCCTTATTCATCAAGACATGTATAAGGACTACATCTCACTAGGATCTTCATGAAACATCATTCAAAGATGTATTTGAGATTGAAAATCACCATTTTATCATTTTGATGATTCAAAAAATATTAAAATATCATGAAACATTATTTGCAGGATTTATTAAAGATCAAACAGAAGGAAAATAGTAATGATTCATAAATAATTATCTGAGGATGATGGTTTATTTGACATCATATTATTTGATAGAGATCTGATGAAAGAGTAATTGGATGCAATGAGTGGATCATCATTTTATTTCAGAGCATTGAGTTTGTGAGATTTGTTTATAAATGATCAAGGCTGAGATCATTTTCTCGATAAGTTTTATCACATATATGAGAGTATTTATTAGGATAGAAAGAAAAAATAGGTATTTATATATATTTTTCACAAAAGTTCCATTCATTCATATAGAGCATCTACATTAATTATTGTATGATGAATGATTGATATTCCATGAACCAATTTGTGAAGATTAGGGAAGTACTATAATAAAATGTTACATGAATAAGAATGCAGCCATCACATATTGCAAATACAATAAGATAATGAGAATCCTGTATGAAATGATAATCCATCGCGAATGGGTTTTTGAATTAATTTATTGAGTTTTAAATAATTAGTGTTTTTTCTTGAAAATGTTTTATTACCAGATGTATAGTGGTGTCACGTGATAATCATTCATGAACGAATATTAATATTATAAGTATATTATTCTCATGAAATACAAAGTGTATTTGAAGTATATTGTTTGAAGAAATATTAATATGGAGCATCATATTCAATAATATTTTCTAAATGATGTATATTATGTATGAAATATGAATTTAGGAAAATAATATTCATATAATATTTAATACCATAAGGTGTTCTATTTCTTGAATGAATTTTTATTTTCCATGTGAAACATAGCATTATTAGCTAAAGAAAATAGAAGAAGTGTAATTATTTTTATGGAAATTAAATAATTCTTGAATAATTTTAGAAGTCCATGATTTGTATTTAGTAGATGAATGATGTTTTATTATATGAAAATGAAATATATTTTATATAATGGAAAGTGTTTATTTTTAGAAAGAAATATGGAAATAATTTTAATTAGTATTTTAAAAGGAAGTAATATCCAAGATTTTTAGTATTCAGAGAGGCCATGAATTCATATGAAGAATTAATATTTTCTTAAGTAGTGTTAAACTGAGATAGTTGACCATCTATAGATGATCAAAATTTTTAACTAAGAAAATATTTGATGCAAAGGGACTTATATTATATGTGATATAGTGTGATCTAGCAAGATTAAGGTGGAAGATCAAGAGATCTACCTATCAGTGGATCATATCATGTGTGACTCGAGATTTTGGATAATTTTATTGGGACTTTGGGGTTTAGTATAGAGTTACTCCTATGGGAAACAAGAGTTACTATAATAGGTAGGAACTTTTAATGTCTAGTGGTAATCTAGAGATTAATATTATTGGACTTAGTGTTTATTGTAATGGGAATCTCCCAAGATTTAACTATATAATTATAATGAATAATCTGTAACTGAGGGGGGAGGGGGTATAAATGGGTGCATCAAGTACATAGGTATTTGTACCAATCATTTTAAAAATATTGTGTGATTTGTTTTATTTACATTATTCATTGAAAACTAGATCCTCACATCCTAATAAGTGACAGAGGTCTGAAGGGGGTTAATGAAATGAAAAGAATTTAGTAAACATTGAGTCACTCATGATTCACCCCCGGACAGAGTGACTACACACTCTATTAGGCACTTCAACATTCTAATCAATTCAATTATAGACAATGAAGAAAATTCTTCCTCACAGTCAATACCTTTTTCATGACTGTATCCTTATGAAAGTTGTATCATTTTATATCTATCTACTTTTCCCAGATTATAATCCTTGTTTCCAAACAAAAATTTAGTGCTAATGGGTAGGTATTCCTTTTTTCTTTCAACTAGTTCCAAGACTCTATTTTCTTCACACTGATTATGCCCTTGTTAAATTTCCATTACCCATAATTCGTCATCAATTACTTATGTGATGGTCTTTGGTTGAATATATGACAATAAATATTTATGTGTTGTATTTGGTTTCTTAGGTCCTTCTTTTTGTACTTTTATTGAATTTATATTCCACGATTTAAATGTTAATAACATTTTATTCCATATTTTTTTTAATTATTCTACATGAATGTAATGTAATAATTTACCAAGTTATTTATCACATTGATAATGTAATAGATGTTCCCCACAAAAATGATAACCTTGAATTTCTATAATGATATTCTTAAATATAGTTCTATGGTTAGATACAGTATTATGGTGGGACATATAGAACATGAGTTATAGGTGTGAGTACTTATAAGTGGATGATTATTCTTCTCATGAAGTTCAAATATGGTAATCTACAAAATGATAGATTATGAGAAGAGACGTACTAGTAGGAATTCATTATTTTTTGTTATGATCATATATTACTATTAGAGAAGTATTCATTATGGTAAATAGAATTTAATATTATCTTAATGCTTGTCATAACACATGGACTTAGATTTTCTAATAGAAATCATGATGACATATGTTTACAGTATGGTAGGGTATGTTGGGTACACCATGATTGACAAGTTATTAGTTGCTAAGTCGAGGAACCATTTTTCACTTCAATCTTAATGGGAATTTATATCTCAAACATTTGATTGGAATAAAACCATTTAATTTAATACCATTTCCATATTGTATCGACATGTTTGTTTTAGATTGTAAAAAAAGACGTATCGAGCATATAGGTTGGTGACACATATATGCATCCTTCATGATAAGATATTTTGGAGAAGAGATTATATAGTATAATTACAATTCATATGTGGTTTTCATAATTGTGGCATTATGTTATTTCTCTTGGGGGTATTGAACCATTTAACGATAGTAATCATGAATGTTTTGAGGTCTCATCTAACCATAACAAGAATAAATCAAAAAATGGTCACACACAATGTGTTTATATTTATATCAATTAAATTTTATTTTGAATTTATTAGAATACATATTATTATCCATACTGAGGAAAAATATATTGAAGAATGAAATATTTAAATGAAATATTTTTTCAGGTAATCAATAAATGATGAGGATGATGAATAGACCAATACGATGTTTGTTGTAAAATATTTTTTAAAAGCTAATAAATATTATTTATCATTGTGGGAACAAGATAATGTCATGAAAATAAATAAATAAATATATTTTTATTATTATTGCTTTTTGAAATTTTATTTATATAACGCCCCGGCCTTAAACAATACTTAATCTTGAGTTATTACAAGATTACACCTTGAGGATCTTTTCAGGTTTAGAGTTTTAGATAATTAGAACATAAAACATGCATTACATTCCACATATAAAAAAAGTGGTTACATGAAGATAGTATTCATTTTTTTCATCAATGGAAACATATTTAAAATAAAACATGGATTCTTTCTTGAAACTTCCTTGACACTATCATCATATCATGTACCTTTCCCTTGACCTGTGAAAAACATTTCAAAAAAACCTAGGATGAGCATAAAAAGCTCAGTATGGGTTATAAAAATATGGAAAGGAAACATAAGTTCATATGTACATAAGAACGAAATCATACTTTACCCATAAAACATAATCACTTTAACATACCTCATCAAATCATGAATAAATCATATAAATCATAAGACATAAAGGTAATTTGAGGCATTCATAACATTCTTACATACGGAGTAACCCTCTTGGTTACATTTGGAATACCCATCACAGTATATTCCCTAAATCTCTTCGAAGAAACCTTAATGTTTCACTCCTTCACGTTACCCAATGCATTGGAGAGCCATATCGGGCTCACCCGCCCTTAGTTTATCACGGAACCACCCGTCTTCATAATAATTCCCAAGAACCTCAACATAATCATATCACATAAAATATGAATAAAGGAAACATAACATTTCCACATTTCAATCACAAGATATCAATACAACACATTGATATAAAAACATTTTGAAAACCATTTTCAATACCAAAATAAAAGAAGATTAAAACATGGTATTTATTTTTCTATAAAAAAAGGTATGGCTTGTAGAGGAAGCCGAAACTCAAATAACAGTCACGGCGGCGGAGAAGTCATTGTCGCCGCATACGTATGACAAAAACATTCCCTTTTGTCATTTAGTAAAACGCTACGTATAAAAAAGATTCCTTTTGGATAAACGTAAAAGTCAAAGGGGTTTATACACCATATAATAGAAGGTTGTGTATAAAACAAAATATGCCTCAATGAAAGGAGATTGAGACGAAGCCCCATACCTCGGGTCCAACTTGACTCGATCGCTCTTTAAGTTCCTAAATAATAAACTTGAGTTAATTTATACTTTCTTAAGAACCTTTTTCATGTTCATTATTCCTTTTATATCACTTATTTCCATGTCATGAACACTATGTAATTATTTCAGTTAATAACGGCCATTTTAACGATCATTGGTACTTGAGACAAAAACAAACCCTTTATAATTACAAGTTGTTAATGTATCCATTATTTCCAGAATTATAATCATGGTGTATATATCATATATATCCAGTATATACATGAATTTATAATATTACATAATCATTTAGAGGTAAGAAAGGAAATGCACCGTTCATGGAGACGGTAAGCCATACATACGCATGAATGCTACTTTCATTTCTATTACGTATTTTATAGAATGGAATCATAATTATATTAAAGTATATTATAATTCCAGTATAATATCATATATAATATCATATTTCCATCCTTTATACGTCCCACATATGGTATTTAACAAATCAAATCACTTTGAGGGGGTGGTAGTCCGCACTTCCTTAAATGAAGATATCGCGTTTACCCATAATGGAAACCATAAAGGTATGCCCAAAATGAAAAATACAGAAGCTTAAGGAAAAAATAAACATATTACATATCATATATAAATATAGTGACATCTTAATGGCCACCTTTGATGGTGTTAAAAGAATGTTGAACAATCATCGTTTCGGGAGGCATAAATTCACCATCCACAGAAACAGTATGTCCATTAACCATTAGATGTAGGTGTGTGTAAATGTAGCTCGAATATTTCTTATAACAATATCCTATTATATTGAAGATACTGGAGTTGTTACAAAATAAATGAATAAAAAGAGTTTAGGGGGTTGGAGAAGAAAAATAATACAAAAGGACTCAAGTGAAGACATTACCTTAAAATCGGGTAACTCCATTTGGTTTGAGCTCAAAGGCTTCCTTGGGAAGACTTCTGCCCAAAGTGAGGCCACAAGGAGTAAGAGAGAGATGTGTAGAGACAAAATGGGTAGGGGTTGGCCGAGACAAAGGCTTTGGGAGTGTGTGTAAGGAGGTAGAGGTGGGGGCCTTTTATAAGAGGAGAGGAGGGGAACTCTTGGAAAGTAAAGAAATGTTACTTTATTTGAAAATGATTTTCAGATTCAAAAGGTCTCACATTGATATAATTCGACGGTAAGGAGATAATGGTTCGAAATACACCCATACAATAGGTTTTGGACATGTGTAGGTCATATATTTCACATTATCATTTTATTTTATTTAAATCCATTATTAATGAGGTAATCGCTGCATCATCATGATGTCATAAATAATTTAATAAATTTAATGTCTAAAAATTATAAAACAAATATCATGATTTAGGAAATATTTTTAGATTTTTAATGAATATTTATAGTCCAAAAGATCATTTATTTAGACAAAATTAAAAATATTTTGCTTAGGTGATACATTCTTTGTCACATTTAACATTCTTTAAAAATAAAAAGATAAAAAGTCACTTTCTCACAAAAGTGATTCCATGGGGCCCCCATGTTTGGCACAAGGCATCCCATGGTCGGCCATGAGACAACCAGTAGCCTTTGGACACATGTTGTGGTCTTTTTGTATTATTATGATATAATTTTATTATCCTTAACTACCTGATTACTCATTAATCAAGATAATTAAAGATAATTACCGTCGTTACTATTCATAATGTCCAAAAAAAGAGTCTTGATTACATAATTTGGACCTTCTGATTCCAAATATGTAATCCATTTTACCAAATTCTAAACATAGAAATTGCAATAATTGATTTAAAAATAATTCTCATTGTCAAAACAAATAGCGGGGTTTTTCTGAAACAATATCTATGAAAAGTTTGGCATTAGTTTATGCCCAATTCCAAAGTAAAATTAATCCTAATGACCACTATTGGATTAAATGGTAAAAATATATTCTAATTTAACTTTAAAACCAATTCAAAAGCTAATATTATCAAATAAATAAAGTAGATGAAAAAGCAGTTTTAATGTAAAATGCAGTATTTTTCACTATTCATTAAAAAAATGAACATTGTCAGAAAAATACCAACAAATCACACAAAGTAAATTTTGATGTCCCAATCATAAAGAATAAGTTTATTTTGACAAACATGGCTTATAAAAGTGTCACAATATAGATTTAAAAATGGTTTCCCATCAAAAGGCAGTAATATAATCCTTTAAAAATATTAGTGTATTCGATGATTAAGATTGAATTTATTTTCATTTTAAGCCTCTAAAACACTATCTAATTCATTAATAGACATAGATAAATATATCTATTATTCATTACTTACTTGGGATGTTTCATCCTTCCCCCCTTTAGAAAATTGCGTCCCCGCAATTTATTTACTTATCGAATAAATGGGGGTACTTATCCCTCATTGCATTTTCAGATTCCCATGTTGCCTCTTCCATCATGTGGTTTTTCCACAAAACCCTTACCTGATTAATCACCTTATTTCGTAACACTTTCTCCCTATGGTCAAGAATCTGGACCGGTTGTTCCTCATAAGATAGGTTTTCTTCCAACTGAACTACCTTTGTACTCAAAACATGAGATGGATCTGGCATATACTTTCTCAACATCGAAACGTGAAAAACATTGTGTACCTGAGATAAAATCGGAGGTAAGGCCACCCGATATGAAACTGATCCAACTCTCTCCAAAATTTCATATGGTCCAATGAACCTTGGACTCAGCTTTCCTTTCTTACCAAATCGCATCACACTTTTCCATGGTGAGACTTTGAGAAAAACATGATCACCTACCTCAAAAGTTAGATCCTTCCTCCTGTTGTCTGCATAACTCTTTTGCCTACTCTGAGCTGTTCTCATGTGTTTCTGAATCAGATGAACTTTTTCTGCCATCTCTTCTACTAATTCTGTCACATCAACTTCCTTTCAACCACTTCATCCCAGAAAGATGGAGTTCGACACCGCTTCCCATATAACGCCTCAAATGGTTCCATCTGTATACTGGAATGAAAACTGTTATTATATGAAAATTCAACCAATGAAAGATGTTGGTCCCAACTTCCCTGATAATCCATCGAACAAGCTCATAGAATATCCTCCAAGGTCTGAATTGTTCGTTCTGACTGCCCCTCTGATTGAGGATGAAATGCTGTACTAAAATTTAATTCAGTACCCAATGACTTCTGATGGCCTTTCCAAAAGATAGAAGTGAACCTGGGATCACGATCAAATACAATGGAGAGGGGAACTCCAGGTAACCTGACTATCTCTTTAAAATACAAACGGGAAAGTTGATCTATGGAAAAGGTATCTCTTATAGCAAGGAAATAAGCAGATTTAGTCAAGCGATAAACAATAACCTAGATTTCATTATTACCTCGAGATGTCTTTGGTAATCCAACAACACAGTCCATGGATATATTCTCCCATTTCCACTCTGGAACTGGTAAAGGCTGAAGCATCCCTTTTGGTAACTGCCACTCTGCTTTAACCTATTGACATGTCAAACACTTCACAGTAAATTCAACAATATCTGTTTTCATTCCATCCCACCAGTAATACACCCGCAGATCCTTGTACATCTTAGTACTGCCAGGATGAACTGAAAACGGAGAACTATGAGCTTCACATAAAAACTCTCTCTTCACCTGTGAATCACAAGGCACACACAATCTCTTCCCAAATCTCAAAACGCAATCATTATCAATGTTGAATTTAGGTAACTTACCTTTCGGAACCAGCTATACCTTTTTCTGCAAATCACTGCCTTGCTTCTATGTTTGCTTGATTCTAACTGATAGAGATGATCTCACTGATACCTAAAACAAAACAGAAGAAATTCCTGCACCAACAACTTCTATGACAAAGTTCATCAAATCCTTAACCAAAGGATCACGTTCCAAATGCAACATTGCTAATGAAGCATTACTTTTTCGACTCAAATCATCAGCCAATTTATTTTCTTTTCCCGGATGGTAATGAATTGTACAATCATAATCCTTGATTAATTCCAGCCATCTCCTCTGTCTCGTGTTTAACTCTTTCTGAGTGAATATATACTTTAAACTTTTGTGATCGGTATATATTTCACACTTTACTCCATACAAATGATGCCTCCAAATTTTTAAAGTGAAAACAACAGCAGCTAATTCCAAATCATTTGTAGGGTAATTTACCTCATGAGTTTTCAACTGTCGTAAAGCATAAGCAATTACCTAATCTTTCTACATTAGGAAGCAACCAAATCCTTTCAATGAAGCATCACTGTATATAAAAAACTCACCATTCATGGAAGGTAGTGCCAAAACTGGAGCATTCACCAATCTTCTTTTCAATTCCTAAAAAAAATCATCACATTCTTTTGTCCAGATAAACTTAACACCCTTCCGAGTTAGCTTAGTCATTGGACTAGATAACCATGAAAAATTTCTAACAAACCTTCGGTAATAGCCCGCCAAACCAAGGAAGCTACGAATCTCAATTACATTTGTGGGTCTTGGCCAGTCTTCCACAACTTTTGTTTTTAGAGGATCAACAGTTATCCCATCTTTAGAAACAACGTGACCAAGGAAAGAAATTTGTTGCCACAAAAACTCACACTTGCTGAATTTTCCATACAATTTTTTTTCTTTTAAGGTTTGAAAGATATCCCTTAAATGTCTTTCATTCTCCTCTTTACTTTTAGAAAATACCAAAATATCATCAATGAAAACCACCACAAACTTATCCATGAACTCATGGAAAATTCTATTCATTAAGTCCATGAATACAGCAGGTGCATTGGTTATCCCAAAAGGCATTACTACAAATTCATAATGGTCATATCTTGTATGGAACGTGGTCTTCGGAACATATTCTTCCTTTACCTTCAGCTGATGGTACCCCGATCTCAAGTCAATCTTTGAAAAATTCTGAGCTCCCTGGAGCTGATAAAACAAATCATCGATATGAGGAAAAGGATATTTATTATTAATAGTGATGTTATTCAAGGCTCTATAATCAATGAAAAGTCTCATTGAACCATCTTTCTTTTTAACAAATAAAACAGGACCACCCCATGGTGATGTGCTAGGTCGAATGAAACCTTTCTCTAATAAATCTTGCAATTCCTCCTTCAACTCTAAAAGTTAAATTTGAGCCATTCGATAAGGGGGATTTGAAATTGGCTTATCATCAGGAACTAAGTCAATAGTAAACTCAACTTCCCGATCTGGTATTATTCCAGGCAAAACATTAGGAAAAACATCAGGATACTCATTTACCACTGGCACATCATTAATCGGAATAGTTCCCTTATTTTCAACAATGTGTGCAAGGTAACATTCATTTCCATCATTTACAAGTTTCTTGGCCTCTTGATAAGTTATCAACAGTAAGGGTTCATTCTTGTACACAAACTGAAATTATTTCTGAAAAGAAACTTCTTTAGCTCTACAGTCAATCCTAGCATGGAAAATAGAGAGCCAATCCATACCCTGGATAACATCAAACTCTACTAGAGGTAGAACAATAAGGTTTTTAAGTAGGTTCTTTCCACAAATAAGGATAGGAAGATTCTTATAAATTCTTTTTGCCTCAACATTTCCCCCTGGTGTTTTTACCAAAAGTTCAGGAGTCATTTCTTGAGATGGTATTCCCATTTTACTAGAAAAGGTTTCAGAGATGAAAGAATGTATGGACCCCGAATCAAACAACACACTAGGATAGTCTGAAAAAACAAACAAAGTACCTGATACAACTTCATTTGATGGCCCGAAATCTGCTGAAGTAGTTGCAAAGGATTTCACCACCCCTTTCTGCTTGTATTCTAACTGCTTCCCATCACTCAAGCTCTTTGTCGGACACTCGTTTGCATAGTTACCCATCTCATTGCACTTAAAACATTTCACTAACTGTAAATCAAATTTGGTCTTACCTTCACCTTGATCTTTTCCGTGAAATCAAGAGCCCTATGCCCCATCTTACCACATCGGTAGCACTTTACAGAATTCATAAGACATTCCCCAGCATGCCTTTTTCCACATTTATCACAAACTAGAAATATAGATTTCTTACCATTAGACTTTTTTGAAGAATTCTTCCCTTTCTCCTGCAACCTTGGTCTCTTCTTGTACTGGTTGTTATAGAACACTTGATCATCGGAAAACTCCATTTCCACCTTCTCAGCACATTGAACAAGCTTTTCATAACATTTAAACTCGTGAGAAGCTAATGCCCTTCGATATTTTGGCTTTAATCCTGAGTAAAAACGATTGATTTTACTATAAAGGTATCGGATAAAATTTGGAGCATACCTTTACAATCGAGTGAACCTTTCTTCATAGGTAGCCACTGAGTCTTCCTATTGCCTCAATTCCAAGAATTGTTTTTCCATCCTAAGTCGAACTGCCTTAGGAAAATACTTTTCAAGAAACATACCTTTGAATTCATCCCAGTCGAGAGCATCAAACTCATCGGCTTCCCTGATATTTTTAACCATCGACCACCACTAATCTGCCTCACCCTCCAAATGGTAAATAGCAATACTAACCATTTGATTGTCTGAACACCCCATGACATCGAAAATCTTCTCCAGTGCATTAATCCACCCTTCAGATAACACAGGGTTAGATGATCCTCTGAATTATGGGGGATGTTGCCTCAAGAAATGATCCACCACTGACATGTTCCTCTGCGGTTGATCTGGCTGATCTCGTGCATGGATACCAGCACCATTTATCGCTTGAGTCAACTGCACCATTACTACAAAAAACTGTTCGGTTCTAATTCCGACCATCTAAGGATGCTGATTCGGAAGGTTATTTCCTTCGGTATGCCTTCCTAGCACTGCTTCCCTATTTCCTCTGCGTAAAACCATTCTGAAAAAACATGTCTTAGATGAAGCAACATGGTAATATTCAAATGCTATATAATTTCAATTTGACCGTTAAAAAAATATTTTTGGATAATCATTTAATAGAACTCTAACTCTTAATGTTATCTAAACCGACCTCTGATACCAACTATAAGGCCTCGACCTTTCTTCATTACTTAATCTTGAGTTTTTACAAGATTATGCCTTGAGGATCTTTTCAGGTATAGAGTTTTAGAGAATTAGAACATAAAACTTTCATTACATTCCACATATAAACAAAGTGGTTACTTAAAGATAGTATTCATTTTCCCCATCAATGGAAACATATTTAAAATAAAACATGGATTTTTTCTAGACACTTCCTTGACACTATCATAATATCATGTACCTTTCCCTTGACCTGTGAAAAACATTTCAAAAAAACTTGGGATGAGCATAAAAAGATCAGTATGGCTTATAAAAATATGGAAAGGAAACATAAGTTCATATATACATAAGAATGAAATCATACATTACCCATAAAACATAAGAACTTTAACATACCTCATCAAATCATGAATAAATCATAGATATCATAATACATAAAGGTAACTTGAGGCATTAATAACATTCTTACGTAGGGAGTAACCCTCTTGGTTATGTTTGGAATACCCATCACAGTATATTCCCTAAATCTCTTCGGAGAAACCTTAACGTTTCACTCCTTTGCATTACCCAATGCATTGGAGAGCTATATCGGGCTCCCCCGCCCTTAGTTTATCAAGGAACCACCCATCTTCATAATAATGCCCAAGAACCTCAACATAATTATATCACATAAAACATGCATAAAGGAAACATAACATTTCTACATTTCAATCACAAGATATCAATACAACACATTGGTATAAAAACATTTTGAAAACCATTTTCAATACCAAAATAAAATAAAATTAAAACATGCTATTTAATTTTCTTTAAAAAAAAGGTATGGCTTGTAGAGGAAGCCAAAACTCAAATAATGGTCACGGTGGCAGAGTAGTCGTTTCCGCCGCATACGTACGATAAAAAAATTCCCATTTGTCGTTTAGTAAAACTCTATGTATAATAATGATTCCTTTTGGTTAAACGTAAAATTCAATGGGGTTTTTACACCGTATAAAAGAAGGTTGTGTATAAAACAAAATATGCCTCAATGAAAGGAGATTGAGACGAAGTCCCATACCTCGGGTCCGACTTGACTCGATCGTTCTTTAATGTCCTGAATAATAAACTTGAGTTAATTTCTACTTTCTTAAGAACTTTTTTCAAGTTCATTATTCCTTTTATATCACTTATTTCCATGTTATGAAAACTATGTAATTATTTAAGTTAATAATGGTCGTTTTAACGATCATTGGTACTTGAGTCAAAAATAAACCCTTTATAATTACAAGTTGTTCATTTATCCATTATATCCGGAATTATAATAATGATATATATATCATATATATCCAGTATATGCATGCATTTATAATATTACATAATCATTTAGAGGTAAGAAATGAAATGCACCATTCATGGAGACGGTAAGCCATACATACGCATGAACGCTGCTCTCATTTATATTTCGTATCTTATAGAATGAAATAATAATGATATAAAGGTATATTATAATTCTAGTATAATATCATATATAATATCATAGTTCTATCCTTTATACGTACCACATATGGTATTTAACGAATCAAGTCACTTTGAGGGGGTGGTAGTCCACACTTCCTTAAATGAAGATATCGCGTTTACCCATAATGCAAACCATAAAGGTATGGCCAAAATGAAAAATACAGAATCTTAAGGAAAACATAAACATATTATATATCATATATAAATATTGTGACATCTTAATGGCCACCTTTGAAGGTGTTAAAAGAATGTTGAACAATCATCATTTCGGGAGGCAAAAATTCACCACCACAGAAACAGTATGTCCTTTAACCATTAGATGTAGGTGTGTGTAAGTGTAGCTCGAATACTTCTCATAACAACATCCTAGTATATTTAAGATACTAGAGTTGTTACAAAAGAAATGAATAAAAAGAGTTTAGGGGGTTGGAGAAGAAAAATAAAACAAAAGGACTCAAGTGAAGACATTACCTTAAAATCGGGTAACTCCCTTTCGTTTTAGATCAAAGGCTTCCTTGGGAAGACTTCTGCCCAAAGTTAGGATTCAAGGAGTAAGAGAGGGATGTGGAGAGAAAAAATGGGTGGGGTTTGGCCGAGCCGAAGGCTTTGGGAGTGTGTGTAAGGAGGTAGAGGTGGGGGCCTTTTATAAGAGGAGAGGAGGGGCACTCTTGGAAAGTAAAGAAATGTTACTTAATTTGAAAATTATTTTCGGATTCCAAAGGTCCCAAATTGATATAATTTAAGGGTAGGGTGATAAGGGTTCGAAATACACCCATACAATAGGTTTTGGACATGTGTTGGTCATAGATCTCACATTATCATTTTATTTTATTTAAATCCATTATTAATGAGGTAATCGCTGCATCATCATGATGTCATAAATAATTTAATAAATTTAATGTATAAAAATTATAAAAAAAATATCATGATGTAGGAAATCTTTTTCGCTTTATAATGAATATTTATAGTCCAAAAGATCATTTATGTAGTCAAAATTAAAAATATTTTACTTAGGTGATACATTCTTTGTCACATTTAACATTCTTTAAAAATAAAAAGATAAAAAGAAACTTTCTCACAAAAGTGATTCCATGGGGCCACCATGTTTTGCACAAGGAATCCCATGGTCGGACATGATACAACCAGTATCCTTAGGGCACATGTTGTGGTCTTTTTGTATTATTATGATATCATTTTATTATCCTTAACTACCTGATTACTCATTAATCAAGATAATTAAAGATAATTACCGTCGTTAATATTCATAATGTCCAAAAACAAAAGATTATTGATTAAATAATTTGGAACTTATGATTTCAAATATGTAATCCATTTTACAAAATTCAAAACACAGAAATTGCAATAATTGAATAAAAAATAATTCCCATTGTCAAAACAAATTACGGTTTTTTTTAAACAATATCAATGAAAAGTTTGGCATTAGTTTATGCCCAATTCGAAAGTGAAATTAATCCTAATAACCACCATTGGATTAAATGGTAAAAATATATTCTAATTTAACTTTAAAAACAATTCCAAAGATAATCTAATCATAAAAATAAAGTAGATGAAAAAGCAGTTTTAATGTAAAATGCAGTATTTTTCACTATTCATTAAAAAAATGAACATTGTCAGAAAAATACCAAAAATTCACACAAAGTAAATTTTGATATCCCAATAATAAAGAATAAGTTTATTTTGACAAAAATAGATTATAAAATTTTCAAAAGATAGATTTAAAAATGGTTTTCCATCAAAAGGTAGTAAAAAAATCCTTTAAAAAATATTAGTGTATTCCATGCTTAAGATTGTATTTATTTTCATTTTAAGCCTCTAAAACACTATATAATTCATTAATAGACATAGATAAAAATATATATTATTCATTACTTACTTGGGATGTTATAATTTATTAAAAATATAAGATTATTTTAAAGGTTTTCATACTATTAAGTAATATTTCATTGGCAATACCCTAGCTCTATAAATAGATGGTTATGTCTATTATGATGGGTGGAATGAATACATATTATCATTGAACACAAATAAATTATCTCTCAACTCCTCCTTCTCTCTCCCTCTAAATAATGAGAAACAAAAGGGACATCCCTTCAATATTAAACTATGAGTGATCAACATTAATAATACAAGGCAATCGATTCACCGTGCTAGGAACAAAAGATAAATTGATGTTTCTCTATATTCAAATGACCACATGTGGATTACTAATCGTGGGGTTATACCCTTGGATCCTAAAATATATAGGAATTCAATCAGGAAAAGGAATTTTGGAATATTGAAATCATCAATGAATAAATAATCCAAATCCAAGGAATTTGTTTTCTTTTTTATATAAATAAATTAATTATAAAGTTAATGTAAAATATCATCAATCATGGTTCTGGTACATTTTATTTAAATTTAAATTTATATATGTCTCCCCCACTGAATTCTTCTACTATGCTCAGAACATTCATGTGGTATCACTGTGGATAAATTTTTAATTAATAATTATTTATTTGATTGTTTATCTATACACAATAATGGTTTAATGTTTCCTTTAATATTATTCATTATTTAATCCAATTTGAATTAACATGTTATCCAAACATTAGTCGTGTTTGTTTTGTGTTTCATTTTATCAAATATCTAAGAATAAATGAATAATTTCTGGATATTCCATCAAGAAGTGAAAATTTATTTACTAGTACAAATGGGTTACACAAGATTCATCTGGCGTACACATTGTGTACCCAGGTATACTTCACCTGGATGTATCATGGGATGAATGACACACCAAGAAATTAATTACATATAGTGCATTTATACACATTTTCTGTATGTCGTACCAACATAAAAGATGGGATGTTAGATTACATGCCTTGTAAATGGTGTACACATTGTGTAGTTTACAAGGGTTAGCGGCATAAATCTCACAACTAGTGTAGACATTATACATGATAAAACTTCATGATAATGAAATATTATATAATTTAATATATACATGACATTTTTATGGTGTAAAGACTAATTAGTTCATAATTTCATGCATTTGAAATACATGTTGAACCATTTAATGAGAACAATGGATAGATGGAATAAGGGATACATGGCATGTAGATACCTTTTTCACATTGTATAGTCAAATGGAGATACATTCTTGAGCATAAGAGTTTAGCCTAAACACCTAAAATCTTAATACACAACATGTTGTTGGAATGTACAATCTATGTAGCTTTCATAAGTTAACACACTAAATTCCTAGACATATATCCTAGATACATGAAAACTGAGTTACATGGAGTGTAGCTGGATAGTATAGACCATTTATTATCCCTATTAATGTTATAATTAAATTACATTAAATTAAAAAAACCCGCATTAAAACATTTTTATTGATTATCACCTATTGTGTTTGACAAATTAATAAAGGTTTTAAATAATTTTAAATGATCAATTGATTTATTAAAATAAATATATATTTATTGGTGCTACCATATTTTTTACGATAATTATGTAATGATGGTTATCTCCAAGAAGATTCATATGGACATTAAGATAAAATGGATTAATGTAATTAATTAATTAATGGAAGCATGTTTATATTTATCAAACGAATAATAAATAAATGTTAACTGGTGTAATTTTTCATATACATGGCATGTATGTCCATTACTGGGCTTTAATAAGACCATTGTATGTATAGAATTAAATTAATTTGATTTATTTCCTGGGTTTTCAATTATTTAATATTAATATAAATGATTGTCAATGTGTCATCCCTCCCTCCATTATTATGTTAGACATGTGTGCCTGATGTTATTTATGTAATATCCCTTTAACCAATCCTTTGGTTCCCATCACCTACATGTGAGTTAAAAATAATTTAATTAACTGAGTTTACCAAGTCACACAACAGCAGATAATGATAGAACCATAATGATTCCAACCTAGGTGATGCATTGGTGGAATTTTATAACTCATTCCAATTACCAATAAATATGAGTATGTACACCTTACTCTTAGGGAGTTTTTGATAGTATTGAAGGTATATGTATCAAGAACTTATAAATATGATTGTGTACATTATTTTGTATATAATAATGAATATATTTTCATCATATTGTTATTACTTTATAAATAAATATTATTTTTATATATTAAAACTCAAATTGTATTTTAAAGTAATATTAAAATTCAACTTAGTAATTTATTTTGTTGAATTAATGGATTTTTGTAATAAAAATATTTCAATAAAATATTATTTTATATAATTTTCATCAAATATAAATGCTCTAATAATTGTTATGAATTGTAATTTCATTTTTTATAATGGTTAAAAAACAGTTATTGTAAAAAAACCTTGAATTTATCAATAACTGTCGATTCTTATAGAATAGAAGTTATTTAACTTGAGGATCTTAAGAAAAAACTATAGGAAAATAGATAAATGGCTCATATTCCCAAGTATTTTACCTAAGGGTGCATTGGTCCTCTTCATCATGAAGAAGGATGGGTCAATGCACCTTTGCAATGATTATCATGAGATCAATAAGATCAAGATAAAGAACAAGTATCCTATGTCACAAATTGGTGACATGTTTGATCATCTACATAGATAAAAATGATTCTCCAAGATTTATCTTGGTTTGGATATTGCCATGTTGGGGAGAAAAAGGAGGATATCCCCTAGACTACTTTTCATATAAGGTACGATCCCTATGAGTTCATATTAAAGTCATTCAGACTCACTAATTCTCCAAAAATATTCATGGACTTCATGAATAAAGTATTTCAATATTACCATGAAAATTTATTTATAGTCTTTATAGATGATATTATTATATAATCCAAAATAAAGGAATATCATGGATAGTATCTATGTATTGTTCTAAATACCTCACAAAAATAGAAGATTTTAGCATTGTACATCAAATGTGAGTTCTGGTTGAAGACAATATCTTTCTTTGAAAGTATTATCATAAAAAATGGGATATAGATAGACCCCTCAATATAAAATGAATTTGACGGATGAAAGAATACAAAATATGTTATAGATTTCCGTATATTTCTTATATTATTTAGTTACAGTCTTTGATTTGTGAGAAATTTATCTCTATTTTCATCCCCTATAACCAAGAAAACACAGAAGGGAGTCATGTTTTCATGGAATGATGAATGCGAAGAAATATTTAAGGAGTTGAAAAAGAGGCTTACCACTGCACCCGTACTCACACTACCTAAGAGTGGAGAACATTTTGTTGTATTTAACAAAACTTAGAAGAAGGGATTGGGAAGTTTGTTATGGAAAAATTAAAAAGTGATATCTTATACTTCATGGAAGTTTAATGTTCATGGATTTCACTACCCAAAACTTGATCTATAGTAAACTAAAGTGATATTTATGTTTAACACCTAGTTCCATTATCTCATTGATGTGAATTGTGAAATATATATGGATCACAAAATCCCGGAGAATATATTCACACACAAAAATATGAATATGCACAAATTAATATAGTTAGAGATGATCAAGTATTTGGATTTCCCAATCCACTACCATCCCAGGAGACTAAATAAAGTGGATTACACTCTAAGTGTAAATGATCGAGTAATTCTGTCACTAATGGGAATAGAGAGGGATATGATCTTATTATATTTGAAATTTATGGATATGGGATTCATGAAAGAAGGAACATCTTCAAAAATTTCACAAATTATTTCTCAACCATCACTTATGGGGAGGATAAAGGATTATAAATGGGATAATGTGGGAATTTAGAGTAAATTGAAAACTATAATAAAGGAAGGTCTTTAGAGTTTAGAGTTAATGAAGATGTATTCTTAATATTTGCGTTATATGTATATATACCATCAAATCCTGAGTTAAATAAGTATCTATTTGATGAAGCATAATTATTGACCTTTTACATCCTCTAAAGAAGTTAAAATATTAATCTATATCTATGTGACCACTATTGGTGGGGAAATATGAATAAGGACATCATGGAATATAAATCATCATGTCTTTTATGTCAGTAAGTGAATATAGAAAGGAAAAAATCTAAGGGGAAGATGTAACCATTACCCATACCTACATGGAAATGGGAAAACATCACCATGTACTTTTTCAATAGTCTTTTAAAAAAATTATGAGGTAATAATGATCTATGGATTGTAGTGGATAATATTAAGAAGACTTCTATTTTATTAAAACTTGAGATGACTTCTCACTTGATCATCATGTAAGGATATACATTATAGAAGTGTTGAGGCTGCATGGAACTCCACTATAGATTGTATGTTATTGAGATCCAAGGTTTTCCTCTATGTTCATGAAGAGTCTCCCACATGCTCTAAATAAAATTTTTAAAAATAATCACTAATTATCACCATAAATATGAGGTCCTATATAATGTGACTAACAATACACTTGAGTACATATTGATAGATTACTCAATTGAATTCAATGGAGGATGGGATCAATATCTTCTTCTGTTTGAGTTATCATTCAATATAGTTCAAATTCAAGTATCCAAATTGCTCCCAAAAAATCCCTTTATGGGAAGAGGTTTGGAAAACATAAATTTTTGGATGAAGTTGGGGATCACAAACTACTAGGTCCTAAAATGGTCTAAGAAATAGGGGAAAAGGTCAAGACTATTCAACAACACAACAATGATAATTAGTATTTACAAAAGATATATATTTAAAAGTGTCGATGATACCTATAGTTTGATGTTGGAATCCTGGTATTCTTTTATATATCTCTATTGAATAAAATCCGGATATTTTTTATGAATTGAAGGCTTAGTCCAAGATACATCGATCCCATTGAGATCCATGATCACATTACAGAGGTGAATTATCAAATTTCACTCCCACCTAACCAAATATAATGTACATGATACATTCAATGTATCTTGTTGAGAAAGTACAAACCAAACCCCTAACATATACTCAATACCAATAGGGTACAGTTGTAGAATGATCTCTCGTATGGGGATAATCCACTATAGATCTTATATTATAAAGAGAAAGTTCTAAAAAATATGGTGATGCACCTAGTCAATGTTTTTTTGAGAGACCACAAAATTGAAGAAGAAACATTGGAACTGATGGATGTGATGAAACATAATTATCCCCAATGTTTTTTTATTGTAAATGGAAATTTTGATGGATAAATTTAAGAAGGTATTTTTTTTAATAAAAAACCCATTATAAATAAAATTCCCCTTATCATTTAATTAAATATATTATTATATATTATTTATATAAAAAACAAATAGACATCATTGGTTTTATTATATAAAATTTAAAATAACACTAAGAATCATTACTACATATAATATTTAAATTGAATAGTGATCACATGATTAGAATATATAAAAGATTTTAACAAATCAAGTTGACACATGTAAAGGACGTTACAACCTCAACCAATAGTATCATACCACATAAAGCCCATTTATCATAGCTTCAAAGGTATATAACATCTTTGGGATTTGATTCCAACAAATACCATGTTCATATCCAATAACTTAATAATTTGAAAACCCCATTTACGATATAATTTCATTCTCATCGAGATCACAAACTAATCAATGCATGTAAAATCATCCCATGAATGTCTCATAGTCATAGATCTTACTCTTTGGGAGGTTTCCATTATATTAATGTGATATGTATCATGAATCTATAAGTACGAGTATGTACATTATTTTTTATATAATAATGTATATATTTTTCATCCTGTTATTGTTACATTATAAATGATTTTCATTTTGAAACAATATAATACAAATTATATTTTTGATTAATATTCAAATTTAATTAAGGAATTTATTTTTATAAATTAAGGTTTTTTAAAAAATAAAAAATATTAATAAAATATTAATATTAAATTATTTTTATAAAAAATAAAAGATTATATAAATTTTATGACTTTAAATGTAATTTTTTATAAGAGTTCGAAAATAATTATTTTCAAAAAAACCCATCATTTCTCAATAAGTGTTGATTATTTTTTAAAAGTAAAAATAAAAATGTTTTGAAAATTTTTCTTATAAAAATTATATTATTTTTTGAATCATAACATTGAATTAATCCAATGGTTATGTTTTTATAATTTTTTGAGACTGTCGAATTTTCAGGTAAAACATTAATACCGTAAAAATAAATGATGTGTATTATGAAATCATAATAATCTAAAAGTGATGTAATAAATAATATAAATGGTACATATGACCAAATATATTTTTTAAATTTCAAATAAAGTTATTTTATATTTCTTTGTCTAATTTTATAAATCCTTAATTAATCATCCAAAACCATTAATACATTTGAGGTTTTTAAAATCACTTATTTAATAGTATGACTCACATACACATCACCAATGGTATTATTTTATTTTAATAGGTCCATGAAATTATAAAATAATTAAAAACTCTCCCCATTAAAGGAAATTATGGAAAAAAACCATGGGATGTTTTGTGTTTTTTGTTATTTTATTATATAGTGTCAAAAACCGTAGTTTAGGAAATAATATAGAATTAATCTATATTTTCCTATATAAAAACACCAATGTTCCCATTTATCTTAGATCAAAATCCTTATATCATGTACTTAATATTAATTACACTCTCTATAGTCTTATCAATGTGCCCAAAGCTCTCAAGAAGCTCCTCCCAATAATTTGGAGTCACATACAAGAGGTAAGGGTTATTTTACTTCTCATATTTAGTCATGTTTCTTCTCAAATTATTATTTTTGGATTTTTTATTCCATACACCAATTACTATACATATTATTACTAAATTATGAGATAAAATTACATAAATAGTTTTATACCCCCATTATGTTGTCAAAATTTAACCGTGATTTTTCATTCCAAAAAATGTGTTCTGAATACCCATACTCAGTTCCTATAAAGAGTGTTCAACTTTATGCACTTATATTTATCTGATTTGGGAATTAAATTTTTTTATTCCACACTCCATGATCATAAAAATAATATGATGGTGAATTAATCCATATTCTGTGATCTATGTTGCACACATATGAATGAGAATGAAATTAAAGTGATGGGTGAAACCATAATTATATAGTGTTTCAATGCATTTAGTAATGGTTTAGTAACATAAGATATCATTCAATGGATTAAGGAGTTAACCTAATCCATCATGGGAAGTTTTTCACCATTATTTCTTTGTATTTAGACCTGACCAACGTTTATTATGTAGGTTTTTATATTCTTTTCATATTTTCCATGTTGACATTATGTTATCATGCTATGTCATATATCATTGTTTTGTTTATGATTCAGACCCCTTTTATGTCTCACTGATATTCTTGTTTTCTTACATGTACTAATTTAATTATGTTATGAAATTTTTACTCCCTTACTGGGCTTTAAATCCCACCCCTTTCTTTTATATATCCCTAGTTATTCATATTTATTTTTAAGTACGAGAATGTTTGGGAAGATTTCAGTAAAATGAAGTATTTTTCTAATTTATGTTTTCATGTAATGTACTTAAATCCCAAATATAGTAGGCTTCTCAATCATTTTAGTTGTATTCAGTGTATTCTTATCTAATAAATCAAGTATCAATGTGAAATAAATAGAAGGGTTGTTAAAGTATTAGAGAGTAAACATGTGAAGGGTGCACTAATTGGGACTCATATAATCAATATCATTGGATAAATTAATAACCAAGAGGTTCTAGGGTTTAATCTACCCAATGAGATATTCATCAATCTCATCCTTTCAACACTCCTACAGAAATTATTATGAAATATTTTAAATTTTAATACTAACAACATTGAGAAGTCTTTACACAATATTTTCAATCATTTTTCCATGTTGGTAAGGAAATGAAGTGTCAGAATGCATTAATCCTTATGGTGAATAAACAAAAAGATCAACTGATGAGATTTAAGACAAAATATCCTGAATTCCCTTCCACAAAGATAAGGATCAAGGGAAAATCCATAAACATGATGTTGTTTTTTTTTCATGTCAATGAAGGGCCACTAGAAGAAAAATTGAACCCAACCAAAGAATCAAGGGGAAACTTTATGTGCGTTTGTTTTCATGTGAAATGTATTTGTTTCTAAAAAATGGGTATTAGAAAAAAAATTACGGTGGTAACATATGTATTCAGATATATGAACAAATTAGATTCTGAATATATAACTGAGGGGAGATAGATATATTATAATCCAATAGAACTAAACAAGTTCGTATAGTAATTATGGACTATCACTTCACATTCCCAACTAGAATGATCTAAATTTTAAAATATTATTATTTTGTTTCATCTATTACAATAAATTTTATTTATGTATTCAGAAAGGATATGAATGGATTAATTTTCAAATATTGGAAAAATTGTTTCATCTTTTATAAAGACAATATTTTTAATGGTATAAAATTTTTAAATAAAAATCATTATGTGTTGGATTACATGAAACAAGTATTCATCATTGATAATGAAAATAATTCATATGACTCATGGCACAACCAACTTTGGGATCACGTTCTAGGGCATGTAAATGAAAATTTATTGACTAAATTATAAAAATATGGATATATAGATTCTTTTTTAACTAAAACCTATAGCATCCTGCCTTTTTATCACATAAACTTTCATTGAATTACACAAAACTGATGATCTTTAAGGTTTAGTGTCTTGGAAACCAGGAACATAATACATGAAATCAACATAAAAAATTCTTCTTAAACACTTGAAAGGATTCTACTTAATTTCATCACAGGTTCATTTATGCATCTCATGACCTGGGGACATACATCAAAAGAAAGGGTGAGAAGAAGGCACCGTAAGGGAAACAAGAGGAACATTTTACATGTGAACTTGATATACTTCAATAAGGACATGAAAAGTACTTTAAGGCATGAGAAATAAATAATGAGGCATTTCATAATAAAAATAACATTTTTCATAACATGAAGATGTGGCTACATCATTTAATATAGACAATCATGAACATATCACCAAGGTCCATCCCCAAGGTGTCATTTGAAAATTACCAAGGTTATTCACCAAGGTATCGTGAAAATTGTAATCTTTAGTGGTTACATCATTACCCAATGCATTGGAGCACTATCAGGGCGCCCCCTTAAATTTTCCTTTATTATCATGTGATCCACATATATCATCATAAAAAATTTCATAAATAACCCATATAGTATAAAATAAATGGGTTTCATTTCATAATCACATCGTTTTAAAAACTGCTTTAAAGACATGATCTTTACGTCACTTTAAAACCCACAGAAAAGGAAGGTGGGTCTCATGTATGTAAATCCCAGAATTTAAAATAGAACATTTTGGTATATATGTGAATACCCCTTTATAAGAAATATCTTTTATTAATCACTAAATAATATAAAAGAACTTTAGAAAAAGAGAGAGACATTTTGAGACGGAAATTCTGCAGCATAACGACTATGTTAGGAGGTTTTAGAAGACATTAAAAAGAGAGGGAAAATGGGTCAAACATTCATAAATGACCCATAAAACAGTAGATGGAAAGAATAAAAAGGATACATGATCATGGTAATGAAATTTCAAGGACATACCATTTGAAATTAAAAACATGGAAGGAAAAAAACTAGATTTCTCTTATGAAAGTTCGGCAGCCTAACGGCGTTACTTAAACTTCAACAAAAATGATTTGAAAATATTAAATAGGGTCTCTCATCATGTGAAAATACGAGTTCAGTATGATAGATATAGAGATAATTCCCCATCATAATTAAAAACGAACTTGAAATACTTGACAAGAAAGTAGAACTTTGAAAAGAATGAGGAGGGTGAAAGAATCCCCTAAACAATTCGGCAGCCTAACATCGCCACTTAAAACTTCAAAATACTGAAGTGAAGAGATCAAATGGGGTCTCTCATCATATGAACATAAGATTCAAGTATGATAGATATAGATATCATACCCCAACATAACAAAAAGGAACTTGAAATAATTGACATGAAAGTAGAACTTCAAAACGAGAAGGGTGAAGAACCACTAAAAATATCGGCAGCCTAACGACGCCACTTAAAACTTCAAAGTACTAAATTGAAGAGATAAAATGGGGTCTCTCATCATATGATCATAAAAGATCAGTATGATAAATTTAGAGATCATACCCCAACATAATAAAAAGGGACTTGAAATACTTTACATGAAAATAGATCTTGAAAAATGAGAAGGGAGAAAGAATCCGTTACAAAAATTTCGGCAGCCTAACGGCGCCACTTAAAGCATCATAAAATGAAATAATGAGAGTAAGAGGGGATCTATAATTATATGAACATGAAAAGGGAAGTAAGAGGAGTATAAAAGAACACACTTTAATTTAATAACACGAAGCATAAAAGAAATTACATAAAAGAGATTTCTTGAAAAGAAAGAGAGAGATCAGATCCCTTACCTTAAAACATAACTCTTAAAACTCAAAGGTTGGGACCTTGACGGCTTGTGGACACCATGGGAGGACTCCTTGGGAGGTAGTGAGACCATAACATCGTTGGGGGGGAGTGGGGAGTCAAATGGATGGGAGGATGGCTTGGTATTTATAGGGAAAGTGAGGGGACAAGGCATTAATGGCCAAGGGACACCTCACATGTGCTTTTCTCAAAACCGTGTGCTCTCCCTTGGAATTTACCATGGAGTTAGGCCACATGGGGCCCCCAATCAATAATTCACCACCCTTGGCCAGCCAACCCGTAAAATATCTCATGACATCATCATGAAATAGTTATGATGTAATTAAACATACCGAAACCCTAAAACTGCATTTTTACAATTCACTGAAAATTGAACTTTCTCAGAAAGATCCCAAAATCTCACCTTAACTAAATATCAATGATCTGATTCCAAAAATGAACTCCATTTTATAAAAATAATTTTTTAAATATTTTTAATTTAATTTTTAAATAAATACACTATTCACTGAAAATTCATTTTTTCAGAAAAATCCCCAAAAATTACCATAACATAATATCGACACTCTGAGTTCAAAAATGAAATCCATTTTATAAAAATAATTTTCTAAATAATTTTAATTAAATTTTTAATTAAAAAACACTATTCACCTGAAAAAACTAATACATGAATAATAATTTATGAAACTGTTATTTAACCATTTTATTGAATCACATTACTTAATCAAGGTGCCTAGATTATATTAATACTTTATTTAAGTGAGATTACTAATCCATTTGGACACATTACTAATCCTAATCATAAAATCACTATTCATAATTTACTATTCATCAAAAATCATGTTTATCTTATTAGACTCTAAATTTCGTACTGAACATAATTGTAGAAGACCATTTTTTGAAAATAATTACACATTTTTAATTATTTAAGGTTTACATAAACATTTTTAAAATATCATTTTTCTAAAATTTATCAAAAATATGCATACTATATTTATCCGGTCATTTAAAAATTCATAAACTTCATCATAAGAAGAAATGCCAATTTTTATTTAAAACGATGGATTACACAAGGCAGTTACGGTCTCCTTACATAGCCCCTTATCACACCAGCATAGGACCTAAGTGTAAGGTGTGCTAAGGTGAGAGAATCCGAGGGAGGCTCGGCCAACATCGCACGAGTAGTAATTTCTATCAGTTTGAACTTCTCGCGAAGGCGATCCCTTTCTAGCTTCACACGATGAAGTTCAGCTTGGGTTTGGTCCAGAGCAAAGCCTAATGGTGCTACCTCCTTCCCACGTTCTGTTAGATGGGCTTCAATTGGTCCAAGACTACTGGGTGAGGCCATTGAATCTTTTTTCTATATTAATTAACCAAGATTACTTGTATTTAGAGACAATAATCAAAACGTTTAGTTTCCAGCGGTCATATTGACCAATGGTCATATAACAGTAAAAACCCATCGGTGTCATTTTAATTATAATCACACAATCAAATGAAACATTTTTGTTGAGTATAAAAAATAAAATAACACATAAAATTATGAAACAAGATTTATTCAAAATTTTGGGTCGTTACAATCTTCCCCCCTTAAGAAATTGCGTCCTCGCAAGTTTTAGAAAATTTTGTTTTGAAATTTCATTGAATGTACCACATCGGAAAAGGAGTCTGTGAAACTATTACTTTAAAAGAAAGAAAGGGAAGTACAAAGGTCACCCGAGTTACCCACACTAGGATTCCATGTAGGAAAACATGGACATGGAGGAGAAAACAAAGGGTCAAGTTCTGAGGGAGAGTGATAGAAAACTTTATTAGGAGGAAGTTAACCATAAGAAAATCCCAAAATTATGATGTGTGCAAGCGGTCTTTGATTACCTAGTAGGAAACGTAAACCAACAATGTTTTTGTTTTACGTTCCTTTTCATAACTTTGAGGAATTCACTTACAACATAGAACAAAAACATAAGGAAATATATCTACCTTCATGTAGAGTTTCATACTTTAATAAGTTTCTACCCAAAACTAATCTTTTCTCCAAACTATGAGCATTCAAAACTACTTGGTCTCATCAAAACACAAGAATCATCTTTTAGAGAATCACATAATCCACAAAAGATTAACTATCTATTTCATTTATCTTTAAACATTATCCAAAAAACCGAAAGGTTAAGGTAAAACAACTCTTTAAAAAGAAAGAATCCCATAGGAATGGAAACTAATTTTAAATCTTCAAGGTTCCATGGTACTACCCAAAGTTCATCATAGTCTATTCCATAAATAACGGTCCTTAAAATTCCTCAAAATAAACCAAACTAAGATTGAAACCCAAATACACGAAGGATTTGATAACATAGTCTTCCAAAATAAACTTCATTGTTCATCTCCAAACAACATCAACTACTCCTAACATCTTATAACAAAAGTATCTAACCTAAACATATTTAACCGAAGATAGGTTAATCATTCCCATAAGTAACCTAAATTACTATAAGTCCACCTTAAATTCAACGATTCTTCAAAATATAAGTCAACTTTACTCCTCAATGAAAATACCGTTGTAATCTATTTACCTCGATCATATAGGGTCCCCAAAATAGTGAACGTCTTACAAAATAAAAAATCATATTTTAATCCCCTAATCATCTCTTTCATATTAATATGGCAATCGTCACATTTCCTATCACATTGGTTGTTGGGACATGTTCTTCCATTTCCCACCATTAACTAAGAATAGAAAGTATAATTAGGGGCTTAAATACTTAGCCAATAATCATGAAAACAAACTTTAAATCATATAAGGATAAAATGTAGAAGAAAAGTATACCCTAACTTGTGATCCCCTAGGTTACCATCTTGGTTATCCATGATCATATATTCTTATGTGAATCTTTATTTTATTTTATCTTTGTTCCTTTAACAATGGTTCGTACTAAGCTTATGAATTTACCAAAGCATATCCCCCGGGAGTATCGTAACCAAGAGTGCAGCAAGGCCCGTTGTCATGTACCAGTTCCCGTTTGAGTCTATCTCAAAGAGGTGTTTTTGGGTTTTACCCTTATGTACATCTGTGCCAGAGCCACCTCTACCTGCTCATATCCAGACAGGGATGTATTTGCTTGGCTACCCCTTACTCAATACTCACCAAAATACTAGGAATATTTCCTATATTTAATCTTTTCTATAGGGTTTTTCCTAGTGTTTTAATATCCTAATTTCCACAAATAACTAAACCATCCTTTGATACCAACTATAGCATCATGCCTTTTTATCACAGAAACTTTCATTACATTACACAAAACTGAGGATCTTTAAGGTTTAGTGTCTTGGAAACAAGGAACATAATACATGAAATCAACATAAAACATTCTTCTTAAACACTTGAAAGGCTTCTCCTTAAGTTCATCCTAGGTTCATTACTGCATCTCATAACCTGGGTACATACATCAAAAGGAAGGGTGAGCAGAAGGCCCAGTAAGGGAAACAAGAGGATCATTTTACATGTGAACATGATATACTTCAATAAGGACATGAAAAGGACTTTAAGGCATGAGAATGAAATCATGAGGCATTTCATAATAAAAATAACATTTTTCATAACATGAAGATGTGGCTACATCATTTAACATAGACAATCATGAACATATCACCAAGGTCCATCCTCAAGGTGTCATTTGAAAATTACCAAGGTTATTCGCCAAGGTATCGTGAAAATTGTAATCTCTAGTGGTACATCATTACCCAATGCATTGGAGCGCTATCAGGGAGAACCCTTAAATTTGCCTCTATTATCATGTGAGCCACATATATCATCATCAAAAATTTCATAAATAACCCATATAGTATAAAATAAATGGGTTTCATTTAATAATCACAACGTTTTAAAAACTGCTTTAAAGACATGATCTTTACGTCACTTTAAAACCCACAGAAAATGAAGGTGGGTCTCATGTATGTAAATCCCAGAATTTAAAATAGAACATTTTGGTATATATGTGAATACCAATTTATAAGAAAGATCTTTGAGTAATCAGTTAATAATATAAAAGAACTTTATAAAAATAGAGAGACATTTTGAGTGGAAATTCTGCAGCATAACGGCTATGTTACGAGGTTTTAGAAGACATTAAAAAGAGAGGGAAAATGGGTCAAACATTCATAAATGACCCATAAAACTGTAGATGGATAGAATAAGAAGGATACATGATCATGGTAATGAAATGTCAAGGACATACCATTTTAAATGAAAAACATGGAAGGAAGAGAAAAATTTTATTTCTCTTATGAAAGTTCGACAGCCTAACGACGTTACTTAAACTTCAACAAAAATGATTTGAAAAGATTAAATAGGGTCTCTCATCATGTGAAAATAATAGTTCAGTATGATAGATATAGAGATAATTCCCCAACATAATTATAAAGGAACTTGAAAGACTTGACATGAAAGTAGAACTTTGAAAAGAATGAGGAGGGTGAAAGAATCCCCTAAACAATTCGGCAGCCTAACAGCGCCACTTAAAACATCAAAATACTGAATTGAAGCGATCAAATGGGGTCTCTAATCATATGAAAATAAGATTCCAGTATGATAGATATAGAGATAATACCCCAACATAACAAAAAGGAACTTGAAAGAATTGACATGAATGTAGAACTTCAAAACGAGAAGGGTGAAGAACCACTAAAAAATTCGGCAGCCTAACGACGCCACTTAAAACTTCAAAATACTGAATTGAAGAGATAAAATGGGGTCTCTCATCATATGATCATAAAAGATCAGTATGATAAATTTAGAGATCATACCCCAACATAATAAAAGGGACTTGAATTACTTTACATGAAAATAGATCTCGAAAAACGAGAAGGGAGAAAGAATCCGTTACAAAAATTTCGGCTGCCTAACAGCGCCACTTAAAACTTCATAAAATGAAATAATGAGAGTAATATGGGATATATAATTATATGTAAATGAAAAGGGCAGTAAGAGGAGTATAAAAGAACACCCTTTAACATAAGAACATGAAGCATAAAAGAAATTACATAAAAGAGATTTCTTGAAAAGAAAGAGAGAGATCAGATCCCTTACCTTAAAACATAACTCTTAAAACTCAATGGTTGGAACCTTGAGGGCTTGTGGACACCATGGGAGGACTCATTGGGAGGTAATGAGACCAGAACTTCGTTGGGGGAGAGTGGGGAGTCGAATGGATGGGAGGATGGCTTGGTATTTATAGAGAAAGTGAGGGGACAAGGCATTAATGGCCAAGGGACACCTCACATGTGCTTTTCTCAAAACCATGTTCTCTCCCTTGGCATTTACCATGGAGTTAGGCCACATGGGGCCCCCAAAACAATAATTCACCACCCTTGTCTGGACAACCCATAAAATATATCATGACATCATCATGACACAGTTATGATGTCATTAAACATACTAAAACCCTAAAACAGCATTTTTACTATTCACTGAAAATTTAACTTTCTCAGAAAGATCCCAAAATTTCACCTTAACCAAATATCAATGCTCTGATTTCAAAAATAAACTCCATTTTATAAAAATATTTTTTTAAATATTTTTAATTTAATTTTTAAATAAATACACTATTCACCGAAAATTCATTTTTTCAGAAAAATCCCCAAAAATTACCATAACATAATATCGACGCTCTGAGTTCAAAAATGAAATGCATTTTATAAAAATAATTTTCTAAATATTTTTAATTAAAATTTTAATTAAAAAACACTATTCACACGAAAAAACTAATACTTAATTAATAATTTATGAAACCGTTATTTAACCATTTTATTGAATCACATTACTTAATCAAGGTGCCTAGATTATATTAATACTTTCTTTAAGTGAGATTACTAATCCATTTGGACACATTACTAATCGTAATCATAAAATCACTATTCATAATTTACTATTCATCAAAAATCAAGTTGATCTTATTAGACTCTAAATTTCATACTGAACATAATTATAGAAGACCATTTTTTGAAAATCATTACACATTTTTAATTATTTAAGGTTTACATAAACATATTTAATATATCCCTTTTCTAAAATTTATCAAAAATATGCATACTATATTTATCCGGTAATTTAAAAATTCATAAACTTCATCATAAGAAGAAATGCCAATTTTTATTTAAAACAAAGGATTACACAAGGCAGTTACGGTCTCCTTACATAGCCCCTTATCACACCAGCATAGGACCTAAGTGTATGTTGTGCCAAGGTGAGAGAATCCGAGGGAGGCTCAGCCAACATCGCACGAGTAGTAATTTCTATCAGTTTGAACTTCCCGCGAAGGCGATCCCGTTCTAGCTTCACACGATGAATTTCAGCTTGGGTTTGGTCCCGTGCAAAGCCCAGTGGTGCTACCTCCTTCTCAAGTTCTGTTAGATGGGCTTCGATCGGTCAAAGACTACTGGGTGAGGCCATTGAATCTTCTTTCTATATTAATTAACCAAGATTACTTGTATTTAGAGACAATAATCAAAACGTTTAGTTTCCAGCGGTCATATTGACCAATGGTCATATAACAGACAGAAACCATCAGTCTCATTTTAATTATAATCATGCAATCAAATGAAACATTTTTGTTGAGTATAAAAAATAAAATAACACATAAAATTAGGAAACAAGATTTATTCAAAATTTTGGGTCGTTACAAAACCTATTGGGGTATTTTATGCATTTTACATGGAAAAATGACTATATCCCCATTTAGTAGAAAAGGATAATGGTCCAAATAGATTATTCAATTAGTTTATAACAATGTTTTTTGTCCATTTACTATTGAATTAAGGGCTGGTTACTCATACTTTATAAATTTTACTTATTACTTTAGTAAATATGAATAAGCATACATGACGATGTATAATTTAGATTATTTTGATAAATCAAAATAATACAATAATAGAGTGGAGAACCATTTTGGAAAGAATATTAAGAAAATATACTCTAATAGTAGTGGATAATGTCTTAATTATGACTTCATTTATTATGTATGGGATTTTGGGATCCTACCCCAACTCACTCCTCAATATACCCCATAGTTTAATATTGAAGGTGAAATTAGTAACCAAATCATGTTATACATGGAGAAATAAATGATGTGTCATTTGATAATTCCATTATCCATTTAGGGATACAAATTAAAAATAGAATCACAAATACTAAAATAATTTACTACTAGATTGGTAGATGTTATACCATTCAAATTATGGAATGGAAAGAAACCCTTATTTTCATATTCAGATGTGTGGTGTTGCGAATAATTTTTAAGGAATCATTAGGTAACAAAATTGTACCCTGAGGAACGAAGTATACCTTTATAGGATATACCAAGGAAATGAGGGTATATTACCTATATGAAACTTTAAAAAATGTTATAGTGGAATGAAATTCCACATTACTTGAGAAGGACCACATCATTAAAAGAGATAGTGGGAACAAGGAAGACATTGATAAAGTCATGGCTTATGTTACAAAATATTTCACAAAAGAATATATTTCAAAAATCTTCATGGAATAATAAGTTATTCCAAATATACGAGTAATGCGTAGAAGTACAAGAGAGGTTAGAAAAACAGAATGGTATGGTTTTCTAGTCACCAATTATGATGAATTATTATTAGTTGATAATAATGATCGTATAACCTAAAATGATGTAATATGTGAAAAAAAGGTTACTAAGTGGAATGAAACCATGAATTATGAAATGAATTCTATATACCAAATCCATGTATGGATTTTGTTAGATCCTATAGTGGATGTAAAGATCACTAGTTCTAAATGGATATTCAAGAATAAACATAAAATTGAAAGGAAAGGCAGTACATATAATGTGTGATTGGTTATAAAAGGGTTTAAATAGTGTCAAGGAATTGACTATGATGAATCCTCTTCACAAGTTTCAATTCTGAAATACAACATAATTTTAATTTCGATTGGGGTTTACCAGGACTATGAGATTTGGAAAATGGATTTCAAAATGACCTTCCTCAACTAAAACCTTTAGGTTTATGTCTTTATGACACAACTAAAATGGTTTTTTACTCTAATGGATGTCAAAAAGATATAAAATTGAAAAAAATCCACTTATATATTATAATGAGCATCTTCGTCATAAAAAAATCATTTTGATGAATCCATAATGAAATTTGGTTTGATAAATAATGAATATGGACACTGTGTATAAAAAATGTTTAGTGGGAGTGAGGTCATTTTATTAATATTATATAATGAGGATATATTACTCATTAGAAATTAAATAAATGTCATATAGTGTATTAAATAGATATTTAATAAATTATTTTCCATGAAGGACTTAGGTGAGGCATCATATATTCTTGAGATCATATCCATCATGATATATCCAAGAGAATACTTGACCTATGTCAAGGTATATATATTGACAAGATACTGAAGTGGTTCAATATGGAATACTCCAAGAATGCATTTTATACATCATTACATGGAATTAAAATTTCTTGGAAAATTTGTCCCCATACTCCTAAGGAAAGAAACAGAATGAAAAGAATTGCATACCCATTAGGGATTGGGTAATTAATGTAAGTTATTATATATAACAGTCTATAATTTTCCTATGTATGAACTGTGATGGGTAGATATCAAGATGACCTAGGTGAATGTAATTATATGGAAATTAGTTCTAACATTATGTATAAGAGGTTTATACGGATTTTATTCCTATTTATGGAGGAGATAATGAAATATTCATTATAGGATATGCATATTCTAGTTTTATAATATATAAAGATGATATGAAATCCCAAATGAGATACATATTCAAGTTGAATGGAGTTGTTGTGAGCTGGAATGCCTCAAAGTATCAATGGTTCTAGATTCTGCAACAGTGCTTATGTATATTTAAAAATTGAGATAGCAAAAGAAGTAGTATGGATGTGATACCTCATCGAATATATTGATGTGGTTCCTTGAAGAAATGATACTATCACACACTATTGTAATAATATTGAGTAGTATCTATCGTAAAAGAGAAAAGATCATGTAAGCTAATAAATCAAATACTTTGGAAATTTAATCCCTTGAGGTATTGTTTTCAAGAGGTGAGGATGAAATGAAAAGTTTTCCATGGAAGAAAAAGTCTTGGAAATATTGACTAAAGACTTACCTTAGTAAAAAACATGAATATCATGTGAGGTCTATCAAACTGAAAGTCGCAAGATATTGTTTATATTACTAGTGGTACTTTGTTGGAGTTGGTGTCCACAGAACATCTATTTGTGCATTTATTACATGTATATTCTATGTTTTGAATATTAATAACATAAAATTACATATTTTTAAATGCGCATCATGACTTTAATTAAATAATTTCCTAGAGTATTCATCACAATGATAATTTCATAATAGTATCCATCTATGATGAGAACCTTGAAGTGCTATGATAGTATTCTAAAATATATTTCTACGGTCACATAATTTTCTATTATGGGAAACATAGAACATGATTTTACATAATGAGTACTCATATGAAAATATTTATTTTTCTTAGGAAGATCACCATTTGTAATCTCCAAGAAGAATGATTATGAGAAAAAACAATCTAATAAGAATACAACTTGTTTTGATTTCATTGTATATTCTTATTTGTGAGTGTGTGTAATAGTATTTAGACAATAAAATTATCATTATTTAATGTCATGAATGATGAACTTATTTTTTCTGAAAAAATCACGGTGAAATATGTTCATGGTGATATTAAGCACGTTGGGCGTGTTATTGTTGACATGTTTTCAGTGGATAAGTTAAGGAATGGTTTTTTTCCTATCTAACTTTATGAAATTTGATATCTCATCCCTTTAATAAGAATATAACCATAGCATTAAATTTAATTTTCTTGGTGAATCGACCAACTTATTTTACGTATCAACTAAAGATGTATTGAGCATATAGTTTGGTGATAAGGATGTTCAATATGCTTGATGAGATATTGTGGAAAATGGATTATTTTATAGAGTGAGAATTCAACTTTTGTTATCACCATTGTGACGTTAAGTTATTTCTGTTAGGTCCTTGAATCATTGATATATATAGTAATCTTGGACATTAGGTATGCCAATCTAATGCCAGTGATAAAGAATCTTAAAGGGTCGAAAATATTAATTAACAAATTATATTTTTAAATTAAATATTTTATGGGTATTCAATAAATATATATGTGGATGAATGGAATAAGAATAAGTCCAATGATAAATATTTATTTACAATCCTTTTAATGATATTTATCATTGCGTGTATTGCTTTATGTCACAAAAATAATAATATTGTTATTAATATGTGGCATGGGGTTTATTGGTAATAAAATATTATTTTAAGGTTTATAATTAAATTAATTAATATTTCATAACATAAAACGTAGATCTATAAATAAATGAAAGTATCTATTATGTAGGGTGGCACAAATATAGTGAATCATTGTGCATAATGAAATTATCTCTTAAATCCTCCTTCTATCTCCCTATCAATAATGATAAATGAAATAGATATTCTTTCATGGAGTAACAATGAAAAATCAACATGAAAAATGAAAAAAAATAGTTTATCATGATAGTACCAGAAAATAAATTGGGGTTATTTTTAGATCAATGGAGCACATATGGATCACCGCTAGTGGGATTCTACCATCGGATCGTCACATCCCAATGATGGAAATCCAAAAAAAGGGTCTTTCTGAATATCAATGTTCTCAATCAAGAATGAATATTAATATGAGGTAATTGGTTTATTCTGATTTAAAAAAATTATTTATAAATTTAATGTGAAATATCTTTAGTCAAGGATCTGAGACATTTTATTTAAATGAAACTTTTAGTATATCTCCCACCACTAAAATCTTATGATGTGCCCATAACCATCGTGATATTCAACATTGTTTGTAATATGTGCTCTATGTTACATTAAATAGGTCACCAACAACAATATCTAAGGGTTGATATCTATGAGTTTGTACTTATCTAGAGATATAAGTATTTAAAACATATATTTCATATATAAGTTTAGGTTCAAATAGTTCATCATAATTGGATGAACATTTTACATATTTAATAAAATTTTATATAGGTTTTACATTGATATATAAACTATAAATTCCATATTCAAGGTCTTTTATAGGGGTATTAGGATCATGTAGTTCTACCTCATCAAATATGATATGAATATATTCCTCCAAAATCATAGTCCTATTATTAAATACCATGTATCACATACTAAATTTAGAGTATTCATGAAAAATCCATTCATCTAATTTGGATTGAAATTGTTATAAATTCTTTTTTGTATTGATTATAAAGATCTAAAAACCAAAAAGAAATCTAATGTAATTAAATTTTGGTCTTATAGATTTCCATAACTCATATGGGGGTTTCTTTAAAAGATGTCATCTAAGAACACTACTAATTATATAGAAAACTATACTCACAACATTCCTTAAGAAATAAATAGGAATGGAATACTCATTGAGTATTGTTCGAGAAATTTCATGAAGGTTTATATTTCTTCTTTCCAAAACACAATTCTATTGTGGTCTCCTAAGAGTATAAAGGTTATGATTATTGCCTTTTTAGCATATAAATTCCAATTCATGTTTTTTCAAACTCACGGTCATGATCAATTCTTAATATTTTAATAGTATTTCCACTAAGTTTCTTTATAGATCTAGCATATTTAGAAAAATAGTAAAGATCCTCACTTTTAAAATGAAGAAAAAAATACACATGTATATGTTGAATAATAATCTATTATAGCATAAGAATAATTTTTTCTTACAATAATATAAACTCTAGAAGGTCAAAGAAATCCATGTGAACAAACTAAAATGTTTAAATAAGTTTAAACTTCATCCTATGGTTTGAAATAAATTTTTTGTTTCTTTTATTTTTGATAAGGATTACAAAATTTGAATTTGGGAAATTCTAGTATAGGAATATTTGTGAATAAAACATTCATAGGTTTCTTCTTAAATGAGTTTATATTTCAATGGTATAATATCCTATTATAATGATATTATTCTGCAGGAAGTACTATGAATAATACATACTTTGAGAAGATAAGGAATTCATATTAACTGCATAAACATGGTTATTTAGTATATAAGTACAAAATAAAAATTATTATAATAATAAAATATACATTAATTATTCTCAAATAAAACATGATAATCATCATTATATAACCTTGATATTATAATAATATTACACTTTAATACATTTAAAAATAATTTTTTTAAATTATTTATGTACTATAGTTATTTATTTGATCGATCCAAATAATTTTTGCTTTCACATTGTGACCAAAAGTGACATGTACAACCTAAAATTTGACAAGGTTCATTAAAATTGAATAGTTACTGGTCACATATTTAGAAAATAAACTATATATATACAATAGGTTCTTACTGGAACACTTTATGCGAGTTTCCTATATCAATATGTTAAAAAAGAAATGTTTTTCATACCCATATTTTATTTGGTCCAGAAATGTTAGTAATAAGATATCTATAAATAAAAAATTGTTTAAAGAGTTTTTCATAAAAAGATCCTATGATTTAATAAATAAAAACATTATTAGTTATAGTATAATAAGAACTATTTATAAAACTTTTACAAACATAACTAGGTAAAAATTTGTTTTTATAGATCACTTTATGACTCGGTTGATAACAAATTCAGGTAGAATATTAATGTGTGATTTTTTCCAATAATTTATGTCAATTATTTTCTACCACTAGTGAACCTATATAGATCATTATTTACTTCCACATTATATAATTTCAGGTCATTGTTTTCCCTTTAATTTTTATCATTTTTAAATTTTTTAATAGAAATAATATTTTTAAAATGAGCTCGAAAAGAATTATGCTTCTTTTAATTTTTTTTATTTATCATTAAGTTAAATAAATTATTCTTATAGAAAATTAAAATAATCAAATAAATAATATGTGGACTTATTTTGATTATATTTTTCAATCTATTAATGTTTAAAATTATGAATAGAAGAGATATGAAAAATATTTGACACCTCATATTTTTTTTCATGAAAAAAATATTGGTTTGATTATCTATGTTAGAGTAAGAATCACATGAAGTATCTTCAAAGGTTCTCCATGATTATTTCATATCCATTTAAAAAAAATCCCATATAATTTTTCTTATATTATATATTGGTAATGTATACTTTGATGTTTCCTTTCCTTATACACTCGTATTATGTTATTTCATTTGTGGAGTCCATGTTTTTCCATTATTTCCTCTATTTTGCATTAAATTCATACATTCATCTACAATCTTAATTTCGGAAGAACTTATTATTGTTTTTGAACTTCTTGAAATGACTATCTAGGTGATCAATATCTTCATCACATTATGATGGGGATTCATCATTACTCAATCCATCAAAATTGAGATTTTATTTTAGCTTTAAGCCATAATTAATGATGTATACTGACATAAAATTTGGTTCATCCACTTCTTCTTTGCTCACTTGTACTTATTCTTTGTATATAATGAATTTTTTAATGACTTCTTTCACTAGAAACTTAATAATGTCATACGATTCTATTATTGGAATATAGGTTCCTCGATAGTTGTCTAAAAAGAATCTCTAATCTCCTATTACATGATATTTATCAAAAAAATTAATTCTACATTATTGAATACGGTTTACTATTCAATAGAATATCATATTAACATCAAAAATGTATTATTCAAGATTTATCTTAATATTAATATATTTAAAAGTATAATTATTTTAATTCTGTAATGTAACATTGGATGTTCCTTCATGATAAATATCTTTTGTATCATATATCAAATAGGCAGTAGTAGAATAATATATTTTGTTAAATTCAAAATATCTTTAAATATAATAAAAATTATTCATAGCTTTCCAATTTTTATCATAGTAATATTTTATAGTATTAACTAATGTATTTCTTGATTATTTTTGTATTTCAAATATTTCTATAATTTTTTTAGATTTAAAATCCTATGATCTTAGAATGACTTTTTATATTTATCTTCAATTAAGAATAATTGGTTGTATTAAAATTAGTAGGTCGATTAGTTGAATCTCCATAAATATTTTTATTATCTATAAAGATATAAATTTATATTGAAGATAAATTAATATTTTATGGAAAAAATTGATCATAGTAATAATATATTTTGAAAACACGTGATACAAAAAATTGGTCAGAGTAGGAAACTCAAGTGAGGTAAAATTAATTTTTTGAATAAAAATTATGTAAAAAATAATAAAAAACATAAATCTCATAGTTTGATAAAAATTAAAATTTTAAAAAAAGTGTATGTTTATATAATTTTTTAATATTTAAAGTATTTTAATTTTTTTTATAAGAACCTAATTAAAAAAACGTTTGAAAACTTTTTCTGGACTTTGAAACTAATATAATTTTAAAAAACCATTATATAAAACAAAAGTTAAATAAATCTATAAATGTATTTTTTTTATCTGATTAAAAATTGATACTTGTTATATATATAAAATAGTAAAAAAAATATAGAATAAAATAATATAAATGAAAAGGGTTTGGTCTCAAGATGAGACTTAATCCCTCCCACTTGAAAATTACCTACTAATAAGCCGTTTATTATTAAATAAACTAATCAAAAACCATGATCGAAGTTTTACCTGACATCTCACATGGATTTCTAGGAATAAATCACCATCCATAGTTTTATATGTTATCACAGATAATCAAGAGATAGAGAGAGTTTGTATGTAGGTGTTTGTGTATGTATCTTGCACACTCAAGTTCATATCATGGATTGGTGATTATAATTTACAAATAAAATCAACACATACAACTCGAAAGTAAATAAAAAATAAAAGGACATAGATAAGAAATTAATGAAAAAAGTATATTCGTCTAAAATTATGTAGTTGTTCTTCTCTTCTCGTTGTCACTTCTTGATTTTCAAAATATCCATGAAGAAATTTCGATGTTCTTTTATGCATCGATAAAGTGAAATAATAGCATTGCAAACACTTATTAAAATAGAGTATTGGTTTGTATTATTTCATTTATAATCAGAAAAGTAAAATTTTTCTTGTATATTCATTATTCTCCAACAATTCTTATCTTTGGTTTCCATTAAAAATATATTCTTTGAAAAATATCCATTGATAAATCATTATGAAGATCCTCATATTTTAGCGCCAATACCAGTGTTATTTAATGTTTTTTATTGGCATTAAATTATAAAAAGTAAATTTGTTAGACTAGTATTAAAATAAATAATAATATAATACTTACTTTTATTCATGGTAAATTTATTGATTCCACATCATCATTGAGGGTCACTTCATATTATAATATCAGCAACCATGTCATCGTTTTTCAATCAATTTGAATTATTATACTGTAAGGACGATCATTTTTTCTTACATTTGATCTCTTTCTAGTTGTTGAAATTGTTATTCTTAAGGTAGATTCCATACATGGTGGGATATTTCGATGTGATTCCCAACCAGCTATCGGCATAGGAAAATGAATCTATGAGCTCTATCATGGAAGAAAATGAAATTAGAGAAGCCATGATGGGGCTCAATACCGAAAGTGCACCTGGCCAAGATGGGTTCCCAGGCTCTTTTTATAGAGCTTCATGGGATGTCGTTAAAATGGATATCATCACAGCCGTCCGTGACTTCTTTCGGGGGAGTTACCTTCCCAGGGCCGCTTGCGCCACGACCGTAATCTTTCTGCCCAAGATCAAGAACCCCACTTCTATATCCCACTACCGGACTATTGGCCTCTACAACTATACTTATAAGATCTTGGCGGGCCTGATCAGTGCAAGGGTGGCCATCCATATTCCCTGGTAGGTGTCCATGAAACTAAACTGCTTCGTGAAAGGGCGATCCATTCAAGGAGCCATCGCACTGGCTCAAGAGATGATCAGAGACCTTGACTTTAAGTCTCACGGAGCCAACCTGGGTATCATGTTGGATATGAGTAAAGCCATCGACCGGGTCGAGTGGGGTTTTCTCAACAGGGTGCTGGCAAAAAAGGGTTCTCCACATGGAACATTTACATCCTGTTTAGATGCTTTAGCTCCCCCTACCTAGCCATCTCATTAATGGGGAAAAATTATGGGTTTTTCGATGCTACCTGTGGTCTGAGGTAGGGAGATCCCCTATCCCTGAGCCTCTTCATCCTCTCACACGACGTCCTCAGCCGGCGCCTACGCAGGGGCATCAAAAATGGCGAGATTACGACATATCGTTGAAGGAGGATCCCCCCCACCCCCGTTTCTCATCTGATGTCCGCAGACGGTACGTTTATCTTCTCGAATGGAAGTCGACATTCCATCAGTGGCCTCAACAAGGTGTTGTAGGAGTATTTCCTATGGATTGGGAAGGTCATCAACATGACCAAGAGCAATTTCTATATACCCAATGGCTGCACCACCTCTCGGACCCCAAACATTCAACAAATCCTAGACATGCACAGAGGGTCCTTTCCTATGTAGTATCTCGGTGTGCCAATCTCCTCAAAATGTCTCCGCTTAGGTTACTTCGACGCCATTACCAACAGGATTACAGACCAGATCGTCAACTAGAAGAACGTTTTCCTCTCATTTGGGGGCTGGATAACACTGATCAATAGCGTGCTTCTTGCCTCCCCCGTCCAGGCTCTTTCTTCCATCAAAGTCCTGAAGATCATCATCAACAGGATTTAAAAGATTCTTGTCGGCTTTATCTAGGATCCTCGTTCGGAGGGAAGGCATCTCTGGTATTCATGGGACAAGGTGACGAGACCAGCCGGGGAAGGGGGCATCAATTTTCGTCAGCTCGAAGACACTCTCTAGTGAATGCATGCCAAGATTGCCTGGGAGGTTATTGAAGAACGTAAGTTATGGGTAATTACCATCCACAAATCCCATGTTGGTCCCGAGGCTAGGGATGGTGGCCAAACCTCCACTTTCTGGTCAGTGATTTCTGCTCTCATTGCCTCTCTTGAATAACAGTCCAGATGGATCTTGGGGAGGGGGGACATCCTCTTCTAGCATCAAAACTGGGCCGGAACGATCCTCGGATTTCTCGGGTTCCTGTTCGCGTTGATAACCTTCAAGTAGGAGTGTGCATATCCAGCCTTCGTTGAAGCGATCTTGGACGAGGACCAGTGCAATATCTTCAACTAAATTGAGATAAACTCTGATCCGAACAGGTGCATGTTTTCTCTTTCTACCATGGGGTCCTTCACCTCCAGGGATTATAGATGCTCCATGGCCCCTCAAACTCGTAGATATCTGTGGAATGAGATCTTATGGTCCAAAGGCACTCTGCTCAAACATAGATTTCTTACATGGAGTCTGCGTCACAAGGCCATTACCATTGACGAAAATATTCAACGCTGTGGCATCCCGTTGGCCTCAAGGTGCCTCTGCTGCTCATACCACTGTGAGGAGAATGTGGGTCACCTGTTTTTTGAAGGTGATTGGTCAAGGGTGGTGTCGCAGGACTAAGGTGAGTTCAAAACTTTTTATGACTTCTGTATGGCTGACATGCCATTTCTGTACCGATGGTTTCACAGTGCGGAGGAGAAGAGCCCAGAGCAGACAGACTGCACGATGGTCCTCCATGCAGGCTATTGGTAGATTTGGCAAGCATAGAACAAGGCATGGTACGAAGGAAACCCCACATCTGGCCATCAGATCATTACTCACACCAAGATCCTCCTACTGGATGTTCTTAGCTCTTCTCGCAAATGGAAGGAGGCTCTCACTCTTCAAAGTCTCCAAACACATATCGATACTGATATCTCAGGTAGCATTAATACGGGAGGCAACCGGGTTCGCTGGTTACTTCCAAACAGAGGGCTCAAACTCAACACCGAAAGAACATGCAGTATGGGGTCAATCCAAGGAGGAGGGGTGGTTCATGACTCTTCTAGGTCGGTCATTATGGCCTTTTATGCATCTATGGGGAATGGTTCTTCTCTCCAGGCTGAGAACAAGGCAATGCTGATGGGTCTCTCCTTATGTCACCAAGAGGGGATCACCTTATCAGAGGTGGAAACCAATTCCCTAATCCTCCACAATGCCATCCACGGATCTAGCATCCCATGGTCCATCCACTACATCACCGGGAAATATAGGGACATGATCAGTAGCAATATGAGCGTTGTCCACAATTGGAATGAGGGGAATAAGATTGCTGACTACCTTGCCTCCATTAACGTCCCTAGTTTGGCCCGTTGCTGTTTTCACACTGCTACCACCATGAAGGCGGAGGGCGTCAACTTGGTTCGAGGGGATTCCCTCGGCCTCCACTATTTTCACCCCCTTATGCCCCTTTTTTATTCTTTAGGTTCTTTGGGCCAATCCCTCTTGTGTTTTGAACGTTATTTGTTGGAATAAATTTACAGTATGATGATGGCTTCTTGAGGAAACATGTGGTAACAATACATGACTTGCAGTCACTCATATCCATTATCATATATTCTTAATGTTATATTACTTATAATGTGCGTTCATTTATATAGATAAGAAAAGTTTGTGAGAATTTGTTTTATTTCAAAAAACAAAGAATGTGTTAGAATGAATATAAAAATTATTTGGGATTACTAAAATAAATAATTTATGTTTTAAGAAAACATAAATGTTTTTCAATTCAACCTCTGCTTTTTGATCCAACATCTAATGGGGTTTTCTCATTTTCCTTCATCTAATGATCCTCAGTACACATCTATCCTTCTTGTTACAATATGATAAACTCTATCTCATAAATTCATCTAATATACCCTCATAAAATAATGTAAGTTATATCCCTATGAAATTCCTACACCAACTAATTAGAAAATTATTTAGACTCTCAACACATCTTTTACATATGATGGATCTGTGATAGAGGTTCCTTCATATGATGGATCTCAATCTTGTATCATAATTAGTCTGACACAAAATCTTCGTCATTTCATATTTATTCATTATTAATAGTGTCATGTATATTCTTAATTTTCACCCCATTTATATAGGTTCTCCAAAAATATATTGGGTTAGAACTCAATTTCATTTTTCTACTTAGGTGAATCTCACTCGGTACTAATAAAATCACCTAGAACATTATTAATCATAACAGGAGCTTCATGAAATCTCCCAATTTCATCAAAATTTCCTAACCTCAATGTTAAGGAATAATGGAATACTTTTTTAAACTCAAAAATATTAACATATTTCATTTTTTAGCTTCAACATATACATATTTAAGAACATTTATCAGTTTTTTAATGCTCATATGAATTTATCTGTAAATTGTTTATTTTTCTATTTATATTTAATATGAATTAACTATATTTTGATAAACATTAATAATTACTCATATAATGTAATTTTTAACATTAATCATCTATTTAAAAAAATTATGATTTTTGTTGGTTAGGAAACATCCATCTGATCTACTCAGTGATATCTCTGATGATATCTCAAATCTCTATATGATATATCATCATACTTTACTCGATCTGATGATACTTCATATAAATCTTTATCAGGTAAAAATATGGTACCCTATCAACCATCATATTCAATTTTCTATATGGATATATTTCACCTTGTGATGATATAAAAAATCTATGCCTATTGTATCATTCGTGTGTATGTTTGATGGGCTTTAATCCAATAGCAATGACATGTTAACCTCTATAGTGAAGGCTTCATACAACATCTATGTCCATTAAAACATCATGAACTTCACATTTTTCCGTTGTTTGATATTAATGAAAATTTATCCTTCTTAGGAATCACTTATACATACTTCTCTACTTTTCACTTTTTATACTTCTACCCCTTTATATTTCTCTTATCATAAGGTTTTCCCATTACTCAATCTGTATTCAAAAATCCACTTATCAATTTTTTCACTTCTCCATGAAATTTTCAATTATTTTTTGAGCATTTTTTGATACACATGGTAAGTATAGTGAAATTGTGAAACATCCTGCATAAAATACATCGAGAAACTCAATCCCTAAATGTTTTTCCAATGACTTCACATAAGCATCCCTATGTACAAACATAGTAAAATTATTTATGAAAAACCCAAATATGTAATTATTATAAATCATTATATGGATTTATCTTCTGATAGATACTCTTTTGGTTGATCAAACTCCCCCTTTGTACAAACATGTAAAAACTCATCAACCCGTTATTATCAAAATAGTTTATAAGATTTATTCAGTTCTTCTAGTCACAAATATTCTTCTGGTCAGGTTCATCTAGTTTCTTCAACATTTTTTCTTCTAACTTCATTTTAAAATATATCTTTAATGATTTATCTCTAGTATTTTTTTCTTATAATGTTTGTCTAAAATATAAAAACTCTTATTAAGAATGTGTAAAAACATTATTTTAATCATTATTAAAGTCATGATGTGATAAATTTGAGAATAATATTTTATCTTATGATCTTGTTAATAAAATTTCTTATAATCTTCCACAAGGAATGTTCCAAAAAAATTGATGAAATTAAAGTAAATGACATAAAACAATTCCTCTAAAAACACATAATGATATATTAAAAACAATTCGTCTAAAATTACTTTGGTCCTAACATGTTTTTTGATATAATAAAATTTATTGATAAATTTATTAAATATTATATCAAAACATGTCAGTTGTGTAATTTTTGGACCTTCAACATCATATCAGTAACTAAAATGATATTATTGAAATTCTTCAAAAACCATTAAAATACAAATAAATTATTTGGGATGTTGAAAATATGATATATATTTTTAATAGTATGATAATAAAATGATAGAGGAATAAAATTTTGTCTTCCACCCTCATCGACGCCAAATCCACCTTACCTCTATGTCAGTTATGTCCAAACTAACCTTAAAGTCATTATTAATTTTGATTGGTGCATTTAATAATGTTGTAATGACACTATGGGATGTATTTTTTCTATGTTATTTACATCAAGAAAATGAATGAAGTGAAAATAATTCTAGTATATTAATTAAAAAAATTGTTCTCTTTTTCTAATAGATTTTCATAATATATATCAAAAATAGTTTACAAAAAATGGTGACAATATCAATTTCTTTCTCAACTGGTTAATTACATTTTAGTGGATATGGAGTTATAAAATATTCTAAATCCACATCGAATGATGTCATCCAGGAACAATATTTATTTTGTCTAGCTAAAACTTTTTGATATCTGAGAAATAAATAATTCAAGAGATGTTTCATCTTAAATGGGTGTGTAAGATTTTCACAATGGGATTCCATATAATTCAATTAATTTTATATCATAAGAATTTTATATAAGTAGGAAAGGCGTATATCATATCATATACCATGGATTTCAATATGAAATAATCATTTCTAAAAGAATCATAAAACATTACACTTGAATCCTATATTAATTTGACATCTTCACTAAATGGAGCCTAATGGACAACAATATCATTAGTTAGTTATCTTATTCATAATATAAGAAATGAAAATATAATGTATTTTCACTTCATTAATAACCATAATGGAATGTTATAATTATCCAACATTACTGGTCATGTACTGTAAGTGCTAATTTATAAAGAAAAATGATTCATTCCTTTTATAGATAACACAGGACAAATGTTTCACATATTTTTTTCCAAATTCAAGGTAATATTGTTAAATTTTATTCCTCTGAGGAGTGTTTTTTTAGTATTGCGGTTTCCAATAATTTTTTTTTGTATTTACATATCATGTCAATTTTCGTGGAGTCTTGTCACTTCTATATAGGGAAATAAACCATATAATGATAAGAAAGATGCATACAACATTCAAATTACATGATTTATCATTCATTTAAAGATATGCACAACACATAGGGATTTTTTATGTGTTTCATCATCCATTTGAAATAATATAAAATCATTTGGAAAGACATGTATTCTTTATGATATCATACCTATTAAACATAGAATTCTGTAAGAATCATTTATATAGAATGGAATATCATTGTCTTCAAGAGGTATGACATTCACGAGAGTAAGTAATCCAGAAAGGTCGGTGTTATTGCATATATTTTTATCTTTCAAAATATATAGCTTCCATATAGATAATAATGTTTTATATTTAGTCTGACCCACATAAAATGACTTATTTTTACAACTCCTTATCTTCTCAAAAATAATTAGACAATCATAAAGTTCATCTTAAACTATCATTATCCTTTACTCTGTATGATCTTTATCATCAATTACACTTCTAATCATATCTTCAATACAATCTTCATTATCATTCACACTTTTAATCATATAAGATGATCTATATTCTATATTGTTATCCCAGCCACTTCTTACATTCTTTTCTTCATTGTGTCTAGTCAAATATCTATAGTTTTGATCTATTCAATTATTGTTAATGTGTTGTTACAAATATTTTGGTTTAATGATCTATGAATAACAACTAAAACATAAAAACATATAATAGAATTAATATGGGTCATATGATTTAACTTTGGAAAAAATTATGAACACATTAACCCTATAATCACACTCTTCTATCAAATGATTTGAATCCATCCACTTTAAGTTCATATCCATCTTATTTGATTTAATGAAATTCATATTTAACAAAAAACACAAAAAAAAACATGGCGTTATAATCCTATTAGGCTATCACTTGTATATACACATATAGTCATCATATTTGATATAAATTATTAGTTCATCAAAAAAATTAGAATATATAAAGGTGAAGAATTATATGAATTTAAAGTTTAATAATACATATGTTTTATTACAAGAAGTCACATATAAAAAATAAATCTATTTTTTGAAATGGATTTATCAATAGAGTTAACTCACTCTTTATCACTATCAACATGCTGATGAAACCTATGGGTATATACATCTATAAATGTATTAGTGTATATATAATGATATTTAAATATCAAAACGTATATCAAAACAAATTAATTATTTTTTCAATGTTTATGTAGTGTTGGAACCAAAGTAATCACATCAATTATAGGTATTGCATTCGTAAATTTATGAAGACCCAACCAAATTAGGTAAAAAATAATTATTAAAAGAATAGAATATAACCGTTTTAAAAAAATGTAGAACCAACCAAAAAATAAGGACCAATAAAACACATTACGTATACACAATCCTAAAACCACAAAAAACACAACATTCTAGACTAATATGGGGCCTTTCAGGGTAAATTGGGTAACAAGAGAAGTAGTTGAAACATACAATATTTATGTTTACTCATGTTTAATTACTTAATAGGTGACGATCACATTTTCCATGTTTTTAATTATTTAATATGGAAGGAGAAATTTATTTTGTTGTATTCTCATGATATCTCTAATTTATCATCTATTTCTTTTATTTTTTCAAGACTGTTTTAAAGGTCATATTTTTTTATCATTTAACAAGGGATAAAATTTATGGGAAACTTTGTTATATTTTGAAATAATCAAAATAAGTGAGATTGTTTGGGAGTTTTTTGTTCTCAGATTTTATGTATTTCAAACTACCACTACATGTGCTTTAATTTTTTATTTTTTATACTTGTAATATAATATTTTTCTTTATAGATATATTCTCTTGATATTGGATTAGGTGATATATAGTTTTTAAATTATATTATTTTTATTTTTGTTTATGTGTTCTAATATATGAAAGAATTAACATTGTTAAATTAATTTAATTATGTAGTATTATTACATTTTATTTCATTATTATTATGTCCTAGATTATTGTTTTTATAATGACATATTTTCCCATGAATATTTATCTATTATACTATTTTTACATTTAATTCATAATTTTATTTATACTTTGAGAGAGAGAGATATGTGCATGTAAGAAAAGTATGCATTGAGTTATTTTGGATAATATTCAAATGAGTAAATTGTTTTATTATATTATTATATGCCTGAGGTATATGTGTTTGTTAATGTGTTATGTGGACATGAATATTTTTTAGGAAAATGAAAATTAATACGGTGAAGCTTAGATAAATGAGACATGAAGAATGAATGCAGAACGAACCAAAGTCAGCTCCACATGCTCTTCAATTCAGGAATTCAAGATGTTAGTGGCACATTACGATAGGTTTATATGCATAGATGCTAAAAAATAGCCACTATGAAACCCAAAATAAAGTACATGGAATCTATTAAGAATATCATTCTACTATGACAGGCGGAAGCCAATAAAGATATCATCACATAAAAACAGAGATGGGGTATGATGTGTTGTTTTAGGATGAAATAATTGATGAATTGGTAAAATCATGGAAATTGACACGTAGAGACTACTTCACTAGGAAACATCAAGACATAAATTAGGAAAGCCTAAATTATGTACTCTTCAATAATATGGGAAGATCAAACAAACAAAATGAGATAAACATTTCAAGATCAATTAGAAACATATAATTATCTATGACCATACCTCTAGTCGAGGGTTGTTTCATATAACAAATTCAAAGGAAGAGGAAGCATGATCTAACATCTGTGAAATCTTGAAGGCATGAAGAGAATTGATCACTATTAGGATTTTTTAAATAATTGATAGTATTTTACCAATGCTGGTATGAAACTATTGATAAACATACATGAATTGGTACTAGAATAAAAATAAATTTTATTAATGCTAATTTATAGCTTTATCATTGGTAAATTTCGCACTGATAAATTATGCTTTTATTAGAACAAAGTGCAGCGATGTTAAAGTATGGATTTATCAAAACTAAAATAAAATCTGATAAATACCAGTTTATAAAAATAAAAAAAATTAAAAAAAATTAAAATTAATATATATATATAAATAAAAAAATTAAATTGTTACATCATAATAAAAATGAAAATAATTTATAAATTAATAAATTTAAAAATGTTAAAATGAACATATAATAATAAATAAATAAATAATATTTAATATATAAATAAACAAATTAAAAAATAACTATTATTAATTATAAATTAAAAAAATATAAAAAATTAATATACAATATTATTTATTTAAATTAACCAAATATTAAAAATGAATAAATTATATATATTAGATTTATTAAAAAATAACAAAAATTAATAATTGCTAAAAATTCTATTCAACAAAAAGAGATTTAAAATAAATTTCCAATTAAAATTGATTAAATAATTACTATATAAACATATAAATAGAAAATATAAATATAAAATAAAATAAATAATTATTATATAAGTTATAAACATATTAAATGTTAATAAAATATAAAATTTATCAAATTAATAAATATTAAAAATGAATAAACTACAAACATATTAAAAGTTAATGAGTTTTAAAAATGAATATATGATAATAAATGATTGAATATTATAAATTAATTAAATTTATAATTAAAAATAAAAAAAATAAAAAAATATTAAAAAATGCTTTAATTATTTTAATTATTCAAATTAATTAAATAATGAAAATAATGATATATTAAAATAAAGATAATGAAATTAAAATAACATTTAATTAATAATGAAAAAATATCAATTGTATACATATTTAAATAAAAATAAAAATGAATAAATATTAATCAAATAAATTGCATACATATTATAAGTACTGAATATTCATATTTAAAGAGGTATAAATAATTATGAGAAAAAATAAATTAAAATATAATAAAAGAATTAATATTATAAATGAATAAATTACAAAAAATATTATAAATGGATAATAATAACAATGAGTTAATAATATTAAATGAATAAATATTATAAATGGATAAAATTTAATAATATAAATTGAATAAGTTATGAAAAAATTTTAAAAATTAAATAAAATAACTTAATTATATTTTCAAAATATTTGTTAATATGAAATTAGAAATAAATAAATACTAAAAATTATAGTGAAATATAAATGATTTATAATAAATTAAAAATTGAAAATTAATAAATAAGAATTGAATAAAGATTTAAATACAAATTTATTAAAATAAAAATGAGAAAACAATATTTATATAAATTAAAAAAATATTAAAAATGTTAAATTTTGATAATTAAAAATATATAAATAAATATTAAAAAATTAATAAATGAAAAAATGGATGAATATACATATATTTATATTTGAAGTCGCATTAATTACATTTGATAAACCAAAAAAATATTCCCATTATATAATGATATATTCATATACATATACACAGACACACACACACACACATAAATTCACATTGGCAATCAAATACATACACATACACATACACAAACACATACACATACACAAACATATATACATATACATGCACATAATTATAAATACACGCCGACACACACACACACACACAAAATTACATACACATACAACAAAAACATTCACATACTACATAAACTTACACAAACATATGTGCACATACATACATGCATACATATGCATCCACATACATATACATACACATAAACATACACATACACATACACATAATCATACACACACATACCAATATACACTTAAAAAATCTCACATGCATACTTACATCCATACATACACATACACATACATATATACACGTATGTGCACACACACACACACATACATACATACATACATACATACATACAAACATACATGTACACATAAACATACACATATTCGATACATATATTTATATTCATTCATATAAACATAAAAATTCTCATACACAGTAATACATGCAATAAATATAAAAACATATGCACACATAGACATACATACATATACATACAGACATAAAAATCCAAATATATACACATGCATACACATAAAAAACATATGTGTATATTCTAAATTATTTAATATAATTATACACTACTAAATTTATAAACATATGCCTCAACCTCCAAATGGGGGTCACTATATAATTACTCCAAAAATCCCACTTTTTCCCCACACCCCCAACCCTTCCTCACACCATCCCACCCCTTCCAAACCTCCTATTCATGTTTCCCCCTTATAGTCCTATGAATTGATGTTGGTTCTCCCATTCCTCTCACTATCATTTTCATATATGACCCTCATTAGGGTTTTTTATTTATGGGTTTAAAATAAATTTATTGAAAAGGGATACATTTTTAAATATTTTAAAAAATGGATCTCCAGATGTGTGATCACTGTTCATGCATCTCTCCAAGTCAAAGATGTGTGAACAAGGTTCACACATCCTTTGAAGATGGGATGAAGGATTCGTGAACCCTGTTCACACATCCTTCCAGGAAAATATATAAATAGGGGTGTCTCCCCCGCAAATTTATTATTCCCCTCTGGATTTTTCTACGAAGCCCTGCAAAATTTCATTCTCAACAAATTTTTTCGGTTTGAAAAAGGAAAAATTTATATTTAAATATTCAATTGTTTAATTGTGTTTATTTATTTAATTTAATTAATTATTTATTTGATTTTTGATATGTAGAAACATGTGTTTGTGTGTCTGGTTTATTTATTTAATATGTAATGATGTGTTAATTAGTGTCTTTTGTATGATTTAATTTATTAATGATGTGTTTGATGTATGAATTTGTATTAAATTTTTAGTAAAATTAATTATATAATTCCTAAAATGTTGTATCAATTCATATTGAATGTTTATGAAAATTAAATATGTTATAAAAATGTTATTTTGAATGTAATATTTATTTAAATTATAATATTTTATACACTGGTAATATAATTTTCGAATAATATATTAGTTATATGTATCATATTTAAATTTATTAAAAAAATTTATGGAAAACGTTTTTTGTTAATGGTATAAATAGAGTTTTTTATAAAAAAAATTAAATTATATTAGTTATAATTAAACTTTTTAAATATAAAATAGGTTTATATATTTAATATGTCATTAATATTGTAATAGATATAATATGTATACACAAAAATATTTTATGTTGTGTGATGACTGATATTGAGATGACCGAACGATGCATAATTGAAATTTCATGTCCTGTTTTGGGAATATAGATATATAATTTGTAATAAATTCATTTATTTTTTAGTATTTGATGACATGTGAGTCATCTCTGAATAAGTATGTATAGACCTGCATGTCCACTTAAAAAAGTTATTTTTTTTCATACCCCTAGATCCCCTCACATGCATATGAGTAAATTTATAATTAAAAGGAAATAAAAAATAGTGTCCCTGAAGAGGAATCCCTAGAGATGTGTCCCTAAAGTGGTGTTCAAGAACAAGTGTTTGACATGAGGTATTTCTATTTGAAAAGAGACTAATGGTTTCTAAAATATTTGATAAAAGAGACTGAATGAGTGTACATATAGGTATTGGTCAGTTTATCAAATAATGATAAACAAATCATAATTCTCAAGATCAAGTCATGATTAATTATTCATAACTAATTAAAATATATAACGTTATATTAAATAATGTAAAATATTGATGTAGTATATAATATTTTATTAATTATTTTTTATATGTAATAATGTCAATGCAAATATATTGCAATAGTGAGACCATTTATACAGAGCAGGGATTTAGATATAGTGTGACACCTATCAATGTGGTAAATATTTATGGTTTTATGACATTGAATGCAATCCGCAATAAGATTTATAATCGGTTAAAATTGAGGGTCGATAAATCCATTTCTTCGATCACATATTGACATCTACAATATCCTCAACATTTCTGGCACACCGAGTACCCTTTGGTCAATGATGATGATTGGATGGATGAATCTTCTTTATTTAGAAATCAATGTGAAAATGGTTTGTTAGAGTTGTATGTTGTGATTTCTGATATAGATGTGGTGAAACTAACTAGTATAGAACCATGTTTTATGAGCTCTGTACATGTTGGTCATTCCCATCAGTCATTTGCATTGCCTCCTTATCATTTGACTCTAGTAATAGAAGAAAATTATGAAGAAGATGATCAAAATTTAGAAGGAAATGTAGATGAAATCCCTTTGTATGCTAATATAGTGAATGAAAGTTTATCTGATGAAGAAGAATCTAGGGACCCATCATGAGATGATGTTGGTGAGGGTGATGTGGGGAATGAACATTCTGAGGTTCCTTTGAGAGACGTGGGTGAAAGTGATGTGGGAAATGAACCTTTTCAATTTCCTTTGAGAGACATACATCCATGACATCCACCGGTTAGTGGTAATAATCCTTCAGTACTGAGTTCCTTAGTTAAGGGAATGTCTCATGATCAACATTTTGATTGGGATGTCTTTACATTAGCTTCTGAATTCCCAAGAATTATAGGGAATAGGTTTGCATCAAATGAAAATGCCATCTATGTCGGGTTAGAGTTTGAAAGTAAATTTGTCATAAAAAATGTTATAAATAAATACCACATTGAGAAACATTTCACATTTGTGGTTTATGATTCAAAGAAGAAAAAATATATCATTTGTTGTGAAAAATATGGTCCTGAATGTAAATTTAGATTGAGAGAAATATTTGATAATTTTTTTCGCATGTCGGAGGATAACCAAATTAGAAGGGCAACACACTTGTGTGCATCCAATCTTGTCGTAGGATCACTCTTCCCTTGATTCATATTTTATATCAAATGTTATTTTTTAGAATATAAAAAAATGTAAGAATGTTCCTATTTCCCTTGTTAAGGAAATAATTCAACAGTTTTATAACTACAAGATATCATATACCAAAGCATGGAATACAAAACCGTACGCAATTGTTAATGTGTGTAGTGATTGGGATAAATCCTGTGCTATGATTCCAAAACTTATGGAAGTTTTATCTCTCAATAATCAAATTGTTTATCAGTTGGACATTTTTGAGTATCTATCCCCCCAATTACCGCGTTGATCGAACAAAGGTGATGTTCGATAGGATTTTTGGGCATTCCAGAAATGAATTGCTGCCCTTCACTACTATAAATAATTTATTCCAGTCGATGGAAGTTTCTTGTTTGGAAAGTATACTGGTGTTCTACTCATTGCTGCCACACATGATGGTAATCGTGCTCCTCTTTGGCTTTCTTTTTCTATTGTTGAAAAGTAGAATTTTGAATGTTGGATCTGGTTTTTGGCATGTGTACGTGTTCATGTCACACAAAACCATGGTGTGTGTCTGATATCTGATTACCATCAAGTGATTATAGAGGTTGTGGTTAGTGATGTGGTTTCATGGACTAAGTAGAATGCTTATAATCTTTTTTACATTAGACATATTGCAAGTAATTTGAATAATAATTTCAGAGATGATTCCATAAAGAAGGTGATCCTCATGTTGGGTATGTTTTTCTAAACGTATTTTTTTAAATAAAATTTATTCACCATTTCAATACATTATTATCTTATGGTTTCAGCATATGATTCACAACAAGAATGTTTTGATCAATGTCTTGAAGAGATCTTAATTGGTAATGAATATGTGTATGAATATATAATGCAGACATTGAAGGAAAAATGGTCATTAGCATATGATAGTGGCAGAAGATAAGGCCATATGACCTATAATATAGTGGAGTGCATAAATAGGGTCATCAAGGGTGTGCGCTAACTTCCAATCATAGGGTTAGTGAAAGATACATTTCATAGATGTGTTCAATAATTTTTTGACTACTCCCAAAAGGCCTATCATATGATAGAAAATGAAATGAGTTTTACGTAGTATTTCCAAAGTGATATTGATCCGATACTGAATGAGGCTTCAAGATATACTGTTCTAGCCATTGACAAGGAAAAGATGAGCATTCAAGTAAGACTGTGCTATGATCGGGCTACATGAACTAGTGGTCGAGTTTTTTTAGTGATGTTAGATAACAAATACTATGATTGCAATAACTTTTAGGCATTTTGATATCCTTGTGCACATGTTATCGCAGCTTGTGCTTCGGTAAATATATCATGGGAGCAATATGTTGACCTAGTGTATCACATGAGCACTTTGGAAAACTATTATAGTGTAGATCGGATTCCTATTGATGACTTCCATTCTATCTCATTGCCTGCTGATCAGCTAACCATCATCCTTGATATTTCAAGGTTTCATAATTTGGTTTTATTTTCACTTATGAGTTTTTAAATGTATGTCCTTTTTTAAATTATTGGATTCATACTACTAGGTTATGGACCCGAGGAAGACGAAAATCAAGTCAAATTATAAATGAAATGGATTGGCCTCGACAACAAGGGGGGATAATAAGATGCAATATTTGTCATTAAGAAGGATATACTCATAAGAGATGTCCCCAAGTGGAAGCACATTGCTCCACATCCCATAATCCATGATCGAGTTTGTGTATTATATCACGAATAGGAATATTTTTATTTGTATGTTGAAGTTTTAGTGTTGAATCCTTTTATTTATAACATGCTCTATTTCTAACATATTTCAATTTTGGTTTGTCTCATTTTTTGATTTTCTAATAAAGAATTTTGTGATACTCAAACAATTCAAAAAAAACAACATAAGAAAAAAAATGAATATATCATGCTCGTATTTTTCATCTACTACACATGTTTGATACATTAGAGAACACCATATTTGACCCATCATATTTTCACACCTTTGTATCATATTTACATCCTTTGATGGACGAGATTTATCAGGGAATTTCCTCTGATCCACCATATGATGAGGAGGGTGTGGAGCCTACTCGGGCTCATATAGATATACGAGGGGTGATGACCCTATTATGGATCTTGTTATTATACATGGGGAGGATGTATTGATTGTTCAGTATGATTTTGGTCTTCCACATGAGGAGGGTATTCGGCATGATCAGTCATATGCTCCTCCGACTTCTCTGCCTCAATCACAGGTAGATACAGATGCTGACTGCGTTGACCTGGCTTCTTTATTACAGACATCCAAATCACATCAACAATATTTTTTCCATGTTGGTGAGAGTTCTAGATAGCCTTCACTATAATTTGATGCAGGACATGGTACAGACGGTGAGATTGTACATCCACTTCCTGTCACACAGGAGGATGTGGGGGTGGCTGCTGAGGATGATGTGCAACGTCCACCAGCGCGCAGACAGAGACAAACACGATGTGGATGCGTCCAATATACACATGGATGTGGTACAATGGATAATCCACACGAGAGGTGTATACTTGGTTGATTTTTGATTTACAATACATTATGTATGTGCATTACTATTGTCATTTATAAAGTAATACTTTTTTAATAAGTGTCTTACTATCATCAAATTATCTTCCAAAATTAATAATTTCTATTTTGTATTCACTAATAAATATTAATACCCTACATTAAAAGATCTGTGAACATCATGAAATATTGGAAAATATTATTGATCTCAATGATTTGAATCCTAAAAACATGGAAGACGATTATTTGTATAAAAAAATTAAATAGCATGAAGAATACTTTAAGTGAATAATAATTGTGAAGGTTAGATGATTATGATTGAAGATCAAAAAATCACAATATGAGATATATATAATTAGAAGGTCATTTGGCCAATTTTGAGAAAATACATATTCAGTATTTATAAACGGACACATGTTTTACTATTACACAATCTTCACTGGAGGATTTTACTATTAAAATACCTCTTTCATGTAATAAAATTATGGACATTATGAAAAAGATTCATTTTATATTCTTCTAAAATAATAAACAATTCTTGTGAGGGTTATGAATGTGTTATCATATGTAAGAATAAGTATTGAAAAATATCATCCTTGGTAAAGTTATAAATGATATCAAAACTCATGTTTATGAGTGTTTCTCTTTAGGGGGAGGTAAATGAAAAAATATTAAATTAATTCCATAATTAATATATCATTTAGAATCAAATTTAATTACTATAGAGATTTCAAGAAGATCATTTTATAGAATTATAAATGTTCTTCTAAATATCTCTTCCTTTGTTAGAAAAAAAATTACTGTATAAAAAGGTGTTGTAATTGAAATAATCAAATACATAAAAAAAAATTTCTTCTAAATAAATGATGGTTTTTTAAACCATTCTGTAAGATGTGTGAACCCCATTCATGAATCTACCATTGTTAGGATGGGTGAATGAGGTTCACACATCCTTCAATGATGGTATGAAGAATGTGTGAACTTCGTTCATGCATCTCTCTACACCGAAGATTCATGAACGGGGTTCACGCATATAGAAAAAAAATTAAAATTATTTCAAACCCTATTCCTTTTCCATAAAATATTAAAACCCATAAATAAAAAACCCCCTCATTACCCCATCCAGGATCTAGCTTCAATAACACCCCTACAACCTCCACTAATCTCCACGAATATACACCCTTCACTGACCCATCCACCACTACTCCCATCACGGACTAGACACTCTAGAAATATGCATATACCTATACATCGTTGCGTTATTCATGAGCTGACATCCACCGCACCATTAGTGTTCATTACCTTTTCTAATCTCATGTTCATCAATTTTTTATTAGTATTTCATAACAAATACATCATTAAATCTATTATATACTTTTTTGAATGGTTTTATTCAAAATTCACCGAATATTGTTTTACATTCTTCCGATTCTGGATTAACTGCATACAATCTATATACTTGATTGGATTTAATTATAAGCCAGTCCAGACTCATACAATTTTAATTCAAACATTGAGGCTAATATCATACATGTCTTGCATCTTTATATTTTATAGGTCCTTATTTTATGTTGTTATCTTTAATCATTACCGGGAAACATTCCCCACAGACATGAAAATATAGTCCATGTTTGATATAGTTTTCCACTCCTAGAGATTCTTGGTAATTATTGTATTTTATAGAAACGAATAGTTTATTTTTTTCATACATTCTCAATTTTTATATTTCGGTGAACTTTAGAATAAACGATATTAAAAATTAGTCATAATTATATATTTTATCATGGTTTTGGTTCCATTATAATTGGATATAAAGGTCCATTTTTTATCCATTTAATTTTTTAGTTCGTTTATAAAAAAAATATATTTTTTAATTAATTTCCAAGTTGCATATATTTTATCTTTCAATTTAACACATTTTAATTGTCATATATTATTTTCATTTTACCCAAATACCTTGGAGATCCATTTATTAGGACACCAGTGACGTTTCATGGGTAATATTGGTAGGTAAGAGTGCTTTTAAAATGAGTTGTTTCACTTAGATTTTTTATTAAATTAAATTTTAATCCTCCAAAAATATATTTAATCATGCTTGGTTGATCTCAAGGTTTTTTATTTATTTATATTAACTGGTTTATATTTGTTTTGGTTTTCCTCATAATCAAGATCATAATTTTTTTACGTTCTTTAGACATGAATATATTCTCAAAAAAGGAATGGTGAGATGATAAATTTTTTAGTGATCAAGGTTGGATATGAATTTAATGGAGTTAAACACATATCCCTATGTTCAATACATAATCCCTTTTTTATTTTCAAGGATTTTAAATCCTCAAAAATATTCTTAATATAAGGCCCCAACCTTAAACCTTACTTAATCTTGAGTTATAACAAGATTACACATTGAGGTTCTTTTCAGGTTTGGAGTTTTAGAGAATTAGATCATAAAACTTGCATTACATTCCACATATAAAAAAAATGGTTACATAAAGATAGTATTCTTCATTCCCTTCAATGCAATCACATTTAAAATAAAACATGGATTATTTCTTGACACTTCCTTGACACTATCATCAAATCATGTACCTTTCCCTTGATCTATGAAAAACATTTCAAAAAAACTTGGGATAAGCATAAAAAGCTCAGTAAGGGATATAAAAATATGGAAAGGAAACATGGGTACATATATACATAAGAATGAAATCATAATTTACCCATAAAACATAAGCACTTCAACATACCTCATCAAATCATGAATAAATCATAGAAATCATAAGACATAAAGGTAATTTGAGGCATTCATAACATTCTTACGTAGGGAGTAACCCTCTTGGTTACGTTTGGAATACCCATCACAGTATATTCCCTAAATCTCTTCGGAGAAACCTTAACGTTTCACTCCTTCTAATTACCCAATGCATTAGAGAGCTATATCGGGCTCACCCTCCCTTAGTTTATCACGGAATCACCCGTCTTCATAATAGTGCCCAAGAACCTCAACATAATCATATCACATAAAACATGCATAAAGGAAACATAACATTTCCATTTTTCAATCACAATATATCAATACAACACATTGATATATAAACATTATGAAAACCATTTTCAATACCAAAATAAATGAAAATTAAAACATGGTATTTATTTTTCTTTTAAAAAGAAGGTATGGCTTGTAGAGGAAGCCGAAACTCAAATAACGGTCACGGCGGCAGAGAAGTCGTTGTCGCCGCATACGTACGACAAAAACATTCCCTTAGGTCATTTAGTAAAATGATTCGTATAAAAAAGATTCCTTTTGGATAAACGTAAAAGTCAAATGGGTTTATACACCGTATAAAAGAAGGTTGTGTATAAAACTAAATATGCCTCAATGAAAGGAGATTGAGACGGAGTCCCATACCTCGAGTCCGACTTGACTCAATCGTTCTTTAATGTCCTGAATAATAAACATGAGTTAATTTCTACTTCACTAAGAACCTTTTTCACGTTCATTATTCCTTTTATATCACTTATTTCCATGTCATGAACACTATGTAATTATTTAAGTTAATAACGGTCATTTTAACGATCATTGGTACTTGAGTCAAAAATAAACCCTTTATAATTACATGTTGTTCACGTATCCATTATATCCAGAATTATAATCATTATGTATATATAATATATATCCAGTATATACATGCATTTATAATATTACATAATCATTTAGAGGTAAGAAATGAAATGCACCGTTAATGGAGACGGTAAGCCGTACGTACGCATGAACGCTACTTTCATTTCTATTTCGTATTTTATAGAATGGAATCATAATGATATAAAGGTATATTATAATTAAAGTATAATATCATATATAATATCATAGTTCCATCCTTTATACGTCTCACATATGGTATTTAACGAATCAAATCACTTTGAGGGGGAGGTAGTCCGCACTTCCATAAATGAAGATATCGCGTTTACCCATAATGGAAACCATAAAGGTATGACCAAAAAGAAAAAAAAGAAGTTTAAGGAAAACATAAACATATTATATGTCATATATAAATATAGTTACATCTTAATTTCTACCTTTGAAGGTGTTAAAATAATGTTGAACAATCATGGTTTCGGGAGGCATAAATTCACCATCCACGGAAACAGTATGTTCGTTAACCATTAGATGTAGGTGTGTGTAAGTGTAGCTTGAATACATATTATAACAACATCCTAGTATATTTTGGATACTGTAGTTGTTACAAAAGAAAAGAATAAAAAGAGTTTAGGGGGTTGGAGAAGCAAAATAAAACAAAAGGACTCGAAAGAAGACATTACCTTAAAATCGGGTAACTCCCTTTGGGTTGAGATCAAAGGCTTCCTTGGGAAGACTTCTACCCAATGTGAGGCTTCAAGGAGTAAGATAGGGAAGTGGAGAGATAAAACAGGTAGGGTCTGGCTGAGCCAAAGGCTTTGGGAGTGTGGGTAAGGAGGTAGAGGTGGGCGCCTTTTATAAGAGGAGAGGAGGGGCACTCTTGGAAAGTAAAGATAAGTTACTTTATTTTAAAATGGTATTCGGATTTAAGAGGTCCCAAATTGAAATAATTAGATGATAAGGTGATAAGAGTTCGAAATACACTCATCCAATATATTTTGGACAAGTGTCGGTCTTAGATATAACATTATCTTTCCATTTTATTTAAATCGTTAAATAATGAGGTCATCGCTGCATCATCATGATGTCATAAATAATTTAATTTATTTAATGTCTAAAAATTATAAAAAAACTACTATGATGTAGGAAATCTTTTTATATTTCTAAATAATATTTATAGTCAAAAATATGACTTGTATAACCCCATATAAAAATTGTTTTTGTAACATAACTCATGTTTGTGTCATTTTTACTTTAACATTAAATAAAAAGTTATTTATGTCATTTCCCAACCAAATTGGGTCCATGGGGTCCCCAAGTTGACCCATGTCTTGTCTTGGTCGGCCATGACACATACAATGAGGGTAGGACATGTGTCAAGCTCATCTCATACTATTAAAACACTATTTTTACCTTAAACTACACGAATTACCTCTAATCGCGATTAAAAACTTAATAAGTTACTATTCACCAAAAAATTATTTTAATCCCATTGAACCAAATTTTACTTCTTAATGACAACCATGGATGTCAGATTTTTGAAATTCAAAACACAATGATGGAAAAATTTCATTTAAACGGAAAAATCAGTTTTTATAAGTACCACTTAGTGGTTTCACTATTCATCAAAAATTGAAGTTTTTCAGAAAATTACCAAAAATTCAACCTAAGATATATTTGATATTACAAATTCAAAAATGAAGTCTATTTTAAAAAATTCAAAACATATAAGTCACATTAATTAATTTAATTAATAATTCCCGTTGTCATGACAAATAGCGTGTTTTTATGAAACAATAAGTATCAAAAGATTGACACCAGTTTAAGTCCAATTTCAAAGTGATATTGATTACAATGACCACCATTGGATTAAATGGTAGAATTATATTCAGATTACACTTTAAGACCAATTAAAAATATAATCTAACCATATAATTAAATTAAATGAAAAAGCAGTTTTGATGTAAAATGCAGTATTTTTCACTATTCATTAAAAAAATGAACATTGCCATAAAAATACCAAAAATTTATCCAATGTAAAATTCAATGTCCCAATCATAATGAATATGTTTATTTTGACAAATATAGATTATAAAATTGTCAAAATATTTATTTAAAAAGGGTTTGCCATCAAAAGGTAGTAAAACAATCTTTTAAGAATATTAGTGTATTCCATGCTTAAGATTGGATTTATTTTCATTTTAAGCCTCTAAAACACTCTATAATTCATTAATAGACATAGATAAAAATATATATTATTCATTACTTACTTGGGATGTTACAACCTTCCCCCCTTTATAAAATTGCGTCCCCACAATTTATTTACTTATCAAATAAATGGGGGTACTTATCCCTCATTGCATTTTTAGATTCCCATGTTGGCTCTTCCATCATGTGGTTTTTCCAAAAAACCTTTACCTGCTTAATCACCTTATTCTGTAACACATGCTCCCTGTGGTCAAGAATCTGGACCGGCTGTTCCTCAAAAGATAGGTTCTCTTCCAGCTGAACTACCTCTGGACTCAAAACATGAGATGGATTTGGCATATACTTTCTCAACATTGAAACGTGAAAAACATTGTGTACATGCGATAAACTCAGAGGTAAAGCCACCCGGTATGCAAATGATCCAACTCTCTCCAGAATTTCATATGGTCCAATAAACCTTGGACTCGGATTTCCTTTCTTACCAAATCTCATCACACTTTTCCAAGGAGAAACCTTGAGAAAAACATGATCACCTACCTCGAAAGATAGATCCTTCCTCCGGTAATCCACATAACTCTTCTGCATTCTCTGAGATGTTATCATGTTCTTCTGAATCAGCTGAACTTTTTCTACCATCTCTTCTACCAATTCTGGTCCCATCAACTTCCTTTCACCCACTTCATCCCAGAAAGCTGGAGTTCGACACCGCTTCCCATATAATGCCTGAAATGGTGCCATCTGTATACTGGAATGAAAACTGTTATTATATGAAAATTCAACCAAAGAAAGATGTTGGTCCCAAATTCCCTGATAATCAATCGAACAAGCTCATAGCATATCCTCCAAGGTCTGAATTGTTTATTCTGACTGCACATCTGATTGAGGATGAAAAGATGTACTAAAATTTAATTCAGTACCCAACGACTTCTGAAGGCCTTTCCAAAAGTTAGAAGTGAACCTGGGATCACGATCAGATACAATGGAGAGAGGAACTCCATGTAACCTGACTATCTCTTTAAGATACAAACGATAAAGTTGATCTAGGGAAAAAGTATCTCGTATAGCAAGGAAATGAGCAGATTTAGTCAAGCGAGCAACAATAACCCAGATTGCATTATTACCTCGAGATGTCTTCGGAAATCCCACAACAAAGTTCATGGATATATTCTCCCATTTCCACTCTGGCACTGGTAAATGCTGAAGCATCCCTTTTGGTAACTGCCGCTCTGCTTTAACCTGCTGACAAGTCAAACACTTCACAGTAAAATCCGCAATATCTTTTTTCATTCCATCCCACCAGTAATACTCCTGCAAATCTCTATACATCTTAGTACTGCCAGGATGAACTGAAAACAGAGAACTATGAGCTTTACATAGCAACTCTCTCTTCAACTGTGAATCACAAGGCACACACAATATCTTCCCAAATCTCAAAACGCAATCATTATCAATGTTGAATTCAGGCAACTTACCTTTCTGAACCATCTCTACCTTTTTCTGCAACTCACTGTCTTGCTTTTGTGCTTGCTGGATTCTATCTGATAGAGATGATCTCATTGATACCGAAAACAAAACAGAAGAACTTCCTGAACCCACAACTTCTATTCCAAAGTTCATCAAATCCTTAACCAACGGATCACGTTCTAAACACAACATTTCTAATAAAGCATTACTTTTTCGACTCAAAGCATCATCCACTTTATTTGCTTTTCATGGATGGTAATGAATTGTACAATCATAATCCTTGATTAATTCTAGACATCTCCTTTGTCTCATGTTCAATTCTTTCTGAGTGAATATATACTTTAAACTTTTGTGATCAGTATATATTTCACACTTTACACCATAAAATGATGCCTCCAAATTTTTAAAGCAAAAACAACAACAGCTAATTCCAAATCATGTGTAGGGTAATTTACCTCATGATTTTTCAACTGACGTGAAGCATAAGAAATTACGTGATCATTCTGCATTAAGACGCAACCAATTCCTTTCAATAAAGCATCACTGTATATTACAAACTCACCATTCCTGGAAGGTAGTTCCAAAACTGGAGAATTCACCAATCTTCTTTTCAATTCCTGAAAACAATCATCACATTCTTTTGTCCAGATAAACTTAACACCCTTCCGAGTTAGCTTAGTCATTGGACTAGATAACCGTGAAAAATTTCAAACAAACCTTCGGTAATAGCCTTCCAAACCAAGGAAGCTACGAATCTCAGTTACATTTGTGGGTCTTGGCCAGTCTTCTACAACTTTTGTTTTTGCAGGATCAACAGTTATCTCATCTTTAGAAACAATGTGACCAAGGAAAGAAATTTTTTGCAACCAAAACTCACACTTTCTGAATTTTCCATACAGTTTATTTTCTTTTAAGGTTTAAAAAATAACCCTTAAATGTATTTCATGCTCCTCTTTACTTTTAGAAAACACCAAAATATCATCAATAAAAACAACCAACATTTTTCACCTGATTCAACTGAGCCATCACTGCAGTAAACTGTTTAGTTCTAATTATGACCATCTCAGGATAATGATTTGAAAGGTCATTTCCCTCTGTATGCCTTCCTAGAAAATCTGTTATGTTTCCTCTATGAAAAACCATTCTTAACAAACATGTCTTTGATGAAGCAACATGGTAATCTTCAAATGCTATTTCATTTAAAAAAAAAAATTATTTTTGGATAATCATTTAATATAATTCTAACTCCTAAAGATATCTAAACCGACCTCTGATACCAACTATAAGGCCCCAGCCTTAAACATTACTTAATCATGAGTTATTACAAGATTACACATTGAGGATCTTTTCAGGTTTAGAGTTTTAGATAATTAGATCATAAAACATGCATTACATTCCACATATAAACAAAGTTGTTACATAAAGACAGTATTCTTCATTACCATCAATGGAAAAAAATTTAAAATAAAACATGGATTATTTCTTGACACTTCCTTGACACTATCATCATATCATGTACCTTTCCTTAGACCGGTGAAAATCATTTCAAAAAAACATGGGATGAGCATAAAAAGCTCAGTAAGGGATATAAAAATATGGAAAGGAAACATGGGTACATATATACATAAGAATGAAATCATACTTTACCCATAAAACATAAGCACTTCAACATACCTCATCAAATCATGAATAAATCATAGAAATCAGAAGACATAGAGGTAACTTGAGGCATTCATATCATTCTTACGTAGGGAGTAACCCTCTTGGTTACTTTTGGAATACCCATCACAGTATATTCCCTAAATCTCTTCGTATAAACCTTAACGTTTCACTCCATCACGTTACCCAATGCATTGGAGAGCTATATTGGGCTCACCCGCCCTTAGTTTATCACTGAACCACCCGTCTTCATAATAATTCCCAAGAACCTCAACATAATCGTATCACATAAAACATGCATAAAGGAAACATAACATTTCCACCTTTCAATCACAAGATATCAATACAACACATTGATATAAAAACATTATGAAAACCATTTTCAAAACCAAGATAAAATAAAATTAAAACATTGTATTTATTTTTCTTTTAAAAAGAAGGTATGGCTAGTAGAGGAAGCCGAAACTCAAATAATGGTCACGGTGGCGGAGAAGTCGTTGTCGCCGCATACGTACAACAAAAACATTCCATTTTTTCATTTAGTAAAACGCTTCATATAAAAATATTCCTTTTGGATAAACGTAAAAGTCAAATGGGTTTATACACCGTATAAAAGAAGGTTCTATATAAAACAAAATATGCCTCAATGAAAGGAGATTGAGACGAAGTCTCATACCTCGAATCCGACTTGACTCGATCATTCTTTAATGTCCTGAATAATAAAATTGATTTAATTTCTACTTCTTTAAGAACCTTTTTCAAGTTCATTATTCCTTTTATATCACTTATTTCCATGTCATGAACACTATGTATTTATTTAAGTTAATAACGGTCGTTTTAACGATCATTGGTACTTGAGTCAAAAATAAACCCTTTATAATTACATGTTGTTCATGTATCCATTATATCTAGAATTATAATCATTATGTATATATCATATATATCCAGTATATACATGCATTTATAATATTACATAATCATTTAGAGGTAATAAATGAAATGCACCGTTCATGGTGACGGTAAGCCGTACGTACGCATGAACGCTACTTTCATTTCTATTTCATATTTTATAGAATAGAATAATAATGATATAACGGTATATTATAATTCAAGTATAATATCATATATAATATCATAGTTCCATCCTTTATACGTCCCACATATGGTATTTAACAAATCAAATCACTTTGAGGGGGCGGTAGTCTGCACTTCCTTAAATGAAGATATCGCGTTTACCCATAATGGAAACCATAAAGGTATGACCAAAAAGAAAAAAACAGAAGCTTAAGGAAAACATAAACATATTATATATCATATATAAATATAGTGACATCTTAATGGCCACCTTTGAAGGTGTTAAAATAATGTTGAACAATCATCGTTTCGGGAGGCATAAATTCACCATCCACGGAAACATTATGTTCGTTAACAATTAAGTGTAGGTGTGTGTAAGTGTAGCTCGAATAAATATTATAAAAACATCCTAGTATATTGAGGATACTGGAGTTGTTACAAAAGAAAATAATAAAAAGTGTTTAGGGGGTTGGAGAAGCAAAATAAAACAAAAGGACTCAAAAGAAGACATTACCGTAAAATCGTGTAACTCTCTTTGGGTTGAGCTCAAAGGCTTCCTTGGGAAGACTTCTGCCCAAAGTGAGGCTTAAAGGAGTAAAAGAGGGAGGTGGAGAGACAAAATGGGCAGGGGTTGGCCGAGCCAAAGGCTTTGGGAGTGTGGGTAAGGAGGTAGAGGTGGGGGCCTTTTATAAGAGGAGAGGAGGGGCACTCTTGGAAAGTAAAGATAAGTTACTTTATTTTAAAATGGTATTCAGATTTAAGAGTTCCCACATTTATATAATTCAATAATAAGGTGATAAGGGTTCAAAATCCACTCATCGAATAGGTTTTGGGTATGTGTAGGTCTTATATATTACATTATCTTTCCATTTTATTTAAATAGTTAAATAATGAGGTCATCGCTGCATCATCATGATGTCATAAATAATTTAATTTATTTAATGTCTAAAAATTATAAAAAAATACTATGATGTAGGAAAGCCTTTTAGATTTCTAATTAATATTTATAGTCAAAATTCTGACTTGTATAACCCCATATAAAAATTGTTTTAGTAACATAACTCATGTTTGTGTGATTTTTACTTTAACATTAAATAAAAAGTTATTTATGTCATTTCCCAACCAAAGTGGCTCCATGGGGACCCCAAGTTGACCCATGGCTTGTATTGTTCGGCCATGACACATAAAATTAGGGTAGGACATGTGTAAAGCTCATATCATACTATTAAAACATTATTTTTACCTTAACCTACACTAATTACCTCTAATCGCGATTAAAAACATAATAAGTTACTATTCACCAAAAAATTATTTTAATCCCATTGAACCACATTTAACATCTTAATGAAAACCATGTATGTTGGATTTTTGAAATTCAAAACACAATGATGGCAAAATTTCATTTAAACGGAAAAATCAGTTTTTATAAGTACAACTTAGTGGTTTCACTGTTCATCAAAAATTGACGTTTTTCAGAAAATTACCAAATATTCACCCTAAGCAATATTTGATATTCTGAATTCAAAAATGAAGTCTATTTTACAAAATTCAAAACATATAAGTCACATTAATTAATTTAATAATTAATTACCGCTTTCATGACAAATAGCGTGTTTTTATTAAACAATAAGTATCAAAAGATTGACACCAGTTTAAGTCCAATTTCAAAGTGAAATTGATTCCAATGAACACCATTGGATTAAATGGTAAAATTATATCAATATTACAATTTAAGACCAATTAAAAATATAATCTAACCATATAATTAAATTAAATGAAAAAGTAGTTTTGATGTAAAATGCAGTATTTTTCACTATTCATTAAAAAATGAACATTGTCAGAAAAATACCAAAAATTTATCCAATGTAAAATTCAATGTCCCAATAATAATGAATATGTTTATTTTGACAAATATAGATTATAAAATTGTCAAAATATTGATTTAAAAAGGGTTTTCCATCAAAAGGCAGTAAAACAATCTTTTAAGAATATTAGTGTATTCCATGATTAAGATTGGATTTATTTTCATTTTAAGCCTCTAAAACACTATATAATTCATTAATAGACATAGATAAAAATATCTATTATTCATTAATTACTTGGGATTTTACACTTAAAATCTGTATTACCATGTATGATAATTTTTACCCTTTTTGGTTTTCTTATGTACATGTTTGAAATGATAAAATGAAATTAGATGGATTTGATTTTGATTACTGATATTTATAAATCATCAATGATTTATAGTTTTCTATGGTGTATATTTGGATTTAGTATTATGGGAATGTTAAAAAGTGTTCAAACCATTCCAATACATTACAGGTAAATGTTACGTCATTTTTAAAGTACCATATGTAATAAAATCTGATTTATAGTTCTTCCACTACATTAAATTGTTATGAATTATATTATACTAATTATTTATACTCATCCAAAATTTATCATTATTGATGTTTAATATGTATAATTTATTATGGAATTTCCATTTACATATCCTCATTACTATACTCTTAATATAAAATTTTATTTCAACCTTATAAATTATTATAGTGCTTTTATCTACATCATCATTAATTGTATAGAATATCAAATTAAAAGATGTAATGTAGAAAAACTAGTGTATTGTTCACAATATACAAAGAGTTTTCTTCCATATAATTAGAATGATATTTTTATATTAATTCCTTACAACTTCCATCAAAGATTTATTTTTTTCTTATGTCTATTAATGCAGGTGTTTCTTCTTCAATTAGGGAATCCTCATAGGGCTAGTTTTTTCACTATCCTCTGATTTTTATAGATTGATTATAGCGTAACTAAATCTTCATGACTTCATTGCATTAATTATTTTTATTATATATTCTTTAGATATAAAATTTTAATTTTATAATATATTAATATAATAAATATTTGATTTATGATTCCAACCATTATTGTTAATTATTTACATTATGATTTTAAAATGGTTGAAAAATAATTTATTGGTTATCTATAATGTCTTAATAGTGATGTATATTAATTATTAGAGATTTAGATTTGGTTGTCCTTTTTAAATTTGTGGAATTTTAAATATATTATGAACTAATTAAAATTTAAACCGTAGATATTATTGTGATAGTGGGTTCCCTAGACCCAACTATAAAATTCTTTTCAATTACCATAACTTATACAAAATTATATATACATGTTTTATACATACCATTTTAATGTAGAAATTTTTATAAACACTATTAAGTGCTATTTTTCATAGTTAAATTGTTGTATGAAAAGGTTATATCATATCTCAGGCTATAATGAGAACCTTGTGATACTTAGATGTTAATATTAAACAAAGGTCTTATGGTCTTGATACATCATACTGACTGGATAATGTTGTTGTTTGTCTATCAGGTTCTAGGGGATCAAAATAATTAATACTTTTTATCATTATGTTATCAATTTGTATACTCTAGTAGGTGATATCATGATGACATACCCACAAATAGTAAAACCACATGTTTTGAGTATCATTGGTTGTTTCTATCTACAAATATGTGTATTGGTATCCAACCTTGATACCTTTATATATATGTGTCATTTCATCACATACATTGATTCAAGAAAGAACCATGGTAATGAAATCATAGTGAGATATATTTTATTTTTTTCTTCATTAGGGGTATGACCATGGTTGAATGATCAAGATAGGATTGGTATCTTCTTTGTCTAAGAAGTTATATATCACGAGACGGGTGGATCAGGATGAAAGTACCTTCATAATTCCTTGTCCAAGGTAATCAAGGGTAAATTTTTCATGTTATATCAACAAATAATAACATAAAAAAGTTCGATGACACATGTGTGCATTCTTTTTTATTAGATATATAAATATATAAATATTATATTACATAGTACGTGTTTATAGGTTTGTTTTCATTATTATGACTATTTCTTATCTTTTTAGGGGCCTTCATGTGTTTTACACTCCACTATTGGTCTTGAAATACTATTCACTCATATCAAGATAAGGGCTTAGAGGGTCACACATAACTGTGAAATCAAGAATATTCTCTATTCTGGTTAATAGGGTTATTTGACATGGTGAGCCCCACCATAGGGTCTGAATGTTTTCCTAGTAAATGATCACCGATAAATAAATAAATTTATTATTATTAAAGTTAGGAATAATATGTTTTAATTTATTTAGTAAAATTACTTACAAGTGGATGTAATTACAGGGAATAATATAATTCGAATGAATATTATTTTATTATTCCATGTTTATTTAATATTAATCAAGAATTTTGAATCAAGTTTATAACATAGGTTTTACCAGGTAAAATATTATATATATATTATATGTTTGTGATAACATATAAATAGTATTTACTATACAATTTAAATCATCATAATTATAATTTATTACTTATTTAGTGGACTTCAAATATACAGGATTTGGGGAACCCAAACTAGGTAACTGGGCATCGAAAATTTAAAGGAGGAGTGAGGCTCATGCTTACAACTATTCATGGAGAGATTTTGAGAGCTTCTCTATCATCTCCTATTTTATATAGAGGAACCCTCTATCCAGGTGATCTGATCATGTTCTCCCGCATGCATCTCAATCACGTCATTGTGGTGATTCTTGGGGGGTTAAATGCATTATCAGATCTCTATGATAAGAGTTGTAATTCCATTATCGACACTATTGGGGATTTTTAAAGTATTTCTGGTTGATCTAGAGTGATTTTTCAATGGATCCTTTGAGAAGTAATCCCCAATGAAAAGTATATGTTGTGCGTCACTTTAGATAAAAAAGATACATCTTCTATCTTATTTTTTTTATTTGATACAAATTTAATGTATCGAGGCCACTACGGAATCTATTATGGGAAAACATGCATTAGACCTGAACAAATTATCAACCCTCATGTTCATAAAAATAGTTTATTTAATTAATCAATTTAAATCATAAATTAAATTATTTTAAAAATAAATTTTAATAAAAATATAAATTTTAATACTTGAGTAAAATTAATTTAATTTTGGTATTAAATTAATGAATTAATGAAATTATTTTTTTGAATAAAAAATAAAGTAATTATGGGAATGAATAAAAATAAATTATTTTATTTTAATTAAATTATTAAATTTAATCAAATAATCTCGTACTTTAAATTATTTAAATTTAATTTTTATGGTTGTTATTTTTACTCTTTGAATTGTATTTAAAATTATCTCACCTGTGTATATCTAGATGTTTTGTTTTAGTATTTATAATTATGTTCTACGATTGTATATTATTTAGAAAATCTGCATATCATTTTTTATTTTTCATGAATACATATAGAGGTCTACACATCCAAAGTTACCTATTTTATTTTTCACCTCTAGTTCCCTTCACCTACAAACACGTATGTTTTTAATTTGATGATGACAATGTACAATTTAGAACCTTCCAAGACAAGGAACTAATCAAGACGAGTAGTGGACAAAGTGGATGGGGACGAGTGATATCATGAGTGAAGATATTTGTCAGGTATGTTACCTATACGTTGCGGATGGTCTATTTAGTTAAAATGGATCAAGTAGTTTTAGATTCTCAAGACTAGTTGGGATGTTTATTTCATTTATGTATTTTTTTATTTCATGCATGTACATGATAGAGAGAAAGCACCGAAAATAAAAAACATTGATAAATGCATAAAGTAGAGATGAATGTTTTTCTATAAATGTTTAATTCTGAGAATAACAACATAGAAAAAAAAGATTAATATAAATGGATTACAATTTTTGAGAAAAAATATAAAACCCTCAAAATCATATTATATTGAAAAAAATCTTCCATAATTTAAATTTGAACAAAACTGGAAGGTTGGGGTGCTCATCATCCAAATTTGAGGGTTCCTATTACAACTGGAGAGTTCTTATTAGAGTAGTGGGTTGACATAACTGAAGTTGGTAGAAAAGAAGTAGTACATACAATTTCACACAATACTATAACATAATAAATTCAAGGTTCTACAGTTCCAATACCTATTTAGTCACCACCGGAAGTAAGGGATTTAAAAATTATTATGGAGGAATAATGTGTGAAGAATATGATGGTCATTTAATAATTTTATCATCAGCATCTGATGTGATATGTGGATACAAAACTCAAGACATAAATGATTTTACATATTGACTCATCTTTGAGAATCTTGTGTGGAGAAAGTGAAGCACGTTTATGAAAAAGAGATGATTACAATGGATAAGTGTAAATTGAAAGATCGATTAAGATCTTTTAGGGGGTCCATTTATCATATCAACTAGAACCACATATTTAATTTTTTTATAGATTAAAAAATGAACAGGATGGATTAAACACTTCGTTAAATTTCATTTAAGGTTCATGAAGTAAATATGAACATTTAAGAATTAATAATTTTTAATTATTATGGGGAAAATGATAAAAGAAAATGATGACAGACCAATTTTAAGAGGGATTCTAAAGGAAAATTCACAACATCCTTCAAATAAATAATAATTAAATAAGAGGTTATTAATATCACATATCATTAAATAAATCCATGAATGTTAAAATGAAATGAAATGAAATGAATATGAATGTTTCACTAGTAGAATATAGGCCATTGGTAGTGTTAAAAAATAACCATTATCAATGCTAGAGAATCACTAATTACCAGAGAAAGATTAAAATCACAAGGCATTTATCAGTGATAATAATGAGTTGATAAAAGGGTCCTTTGTCAGTGCTACAATAACCCGATAAAGGTGTGATTTATCATATCATATCAAAGCACTGACAAAGGAAAATACTTATCTACATTTTTTAATGCTGATAAAGTTGAACTTTATCAGGGCTTATAGATGAATTTATAAAGGGGAATACTACAATGTGTTGTTATAGCACACTGCGACACCAATTCAGTGTATAGTAATAACACACTATTGCACTTAAAACACCACAAAAAATCAATAAAATCAATTAATAATATAGAATCTAAATGAAATACAATTTATAATACAAATACATAAAATATTATATATTATATAAATTTCAAAAATTAGTTTATACAGTTACATAATTAAAAATTATTACATACATCAAAAATCATTAATGTTTATTTTTTCCTTTTTATCTTAACCCCGACTCATGCTATTTCCGAAAAAACCACCCATACTCAAGAAAAATATTGTTTCCATACAGGGAAAGAATTACTATATTAGTAATAATATAAAGAAATAAATTAATATAAAGTGTAAATTTCAAACTAAACATTGTGTAATACAAGGAACGTTGTGTTTCAGATTGAGTTATAGTGGATTTATGCACGTCACACCATTTCTTGTTCATTTTAAAGAATTATCACAATAAAAATTAAATAAATTAATATAAGATAACAATGATAATGAAATTAATTAATTAAAACAACTTAGAATGGTGAGAAAACAATCTAGTATCATTTTATCAATTTTTGTGACGTGATGCACATTTTATACTAAAAGTTAACATATAAATTTAAAAGACACACATGGAGTCAAACTAGTCCCACCATATATTGAATTGAGGTGCGACTGATTTCTATATACCTAATATTTATTATGGATAATTATCCTAAAGTATGAAAAAAATCCGAATTAATTATCATGGTTTTGAGTTTGTCACTAATATTGTTTTATGAAAATATATTTTTAAACTAGAAGCACACACATTGAGTCATCCCTATCAAATTGTGTGTCTGTTTTAAATGAGAATTATTATTATACATTAGAAATTAAATATGAATTATTTTACTCAGTTATCAAGATAATATAAGAGCATCTTTTTTAGTTTTATGCGAGTGACACTTTTTGAACTAAAAGGACAATTTTAAATAGATAATGAACACTTTGAGTCATATTGGGAACATAATGTATCATATTGAGGAGTGTATAATTCATAAATGTCACAAATGAATTATGTATATTTTTATTAAGTAATCAAAACAATATGAACCAGTTTTATTAATTTTGAATAGTTCAGTTTTATTTTTTACTAAAATTGATGTTGATTTTTTATAAAAAACTTTATTAGAGTCAAACTAGTCACACCGTGCATTGGATTTAGGTGTTACTATTTCCTAAACATTTCAAATAAAATATGGATAATTTTTATAAAGTATGAAAACAATCAAAATATTTTTCCTCTATTTTGAGTATGTCACTTTACCTTTATAATAACATTTCATTTAACATTGAAACACACACTTTGAGACATACCAGTTACATATTGTTTTAGTTTGATGTCAGGTTGATTTTGAAATGTCACAAATGCCTTATGAATTTGAATATTAAATTATCAGAAAAATTCCATATTGTTTTCTTGGTTTTTAGTGACTGACACTTTTTGGATGAAAATATCAATTCTAAACTATTAACAGACACATTGAGTCATACCGGGCACATCATGTATCAGATTGAGGTGAGGAAGATTTCTACATATTATAAATGACATTTGGATTGTTTTTTCAATATATAAAAACAATTAAAATTAAGTTTCTTGGTTATTATTATATTAATTTTATATTAAATTTAATGATACTTTTAAATAAAAAGATACACTTGGAGTCATACCAATCACACAATACATCAGATTGAGGTGGGGCTTACTAAAACGAAATTGAAATAACTTCCAATAATTTTATTAAAGTACCCAAAAAATCCAAATGTGTTTTATAGGTTTTTATAACATCACTTTACATTTTTACGAAAATGTAATTTTAATATGGAAACACACACTTTGACTCAACACTATCACATCGTATGTTAGTTTGAAATGATAATTATTCATAAATGTTACAAATGAATTATGAATCATTTTCTAAAATTATCAAGAGAATATGAGAATATATTCTTGGATTCCATTTAGTGAAAAATTCTTAATTAAATGTCAAATTTAAACTAATAATGGACCCTTATTGTCATATCACACACTTCATTTATCCTATTGATGTGAGGCCTATTGTTTTATGTCAAAAATGGATTATGGATCATTTTCATAAAGTAGAAAAACAATATGAATTAATTTTCTCAATTTTGAGTGTTTCAATTTTAGTTTTTTACTAAAATTAAATTTAATTGTAAATAAAATGACATGGTTGGAGTCAAACTGGATATATCATTCGTCAGATTGAAGTGAGGATGATTCCATGTAACACTAAAAGATTTTTTGAATTAATTTTTTTCAAATTCATTAAATATTTTTGACATTATTAACTTGAAGCTTCACTAAATATAGATTTTTTATCATATAAAAATCCTTGATTGGATTATGTTATACACAACAACAACTTAATCTTGTAATACATTCAACACCGTCCTGTCTTGCGTCACACGTAACACTGAGTTTCTGCGAAATAACACTTCAATATTTTGATTATTTAAATGAAGTAGTTATTAAATAAACATTAAAATTTTTAATATTAATATTAATTACTAATTTTTAAAAAATTTCACATAAATAAAAAACATTTATAATGAAAAGTATAATATTTGGTAGTCTTTATATGTTTAGAAATTCTATTTTCCAAAAGAAACTGATTTTATTTCCTTCTATGCAAAATAATAAATTAAATTTTAGACACTTTTAGAGATTTAATTTGACAAAGTAACATAATTTTTAAATTTTTAATGTCAAAATTTTGTTAGGGTTAATTTTTGGTACATTTAGGAGAAGTTTCATTTTCTTAATGAATACAAATAAAATACGTCATTATAATTTAAAACATCCATTTTTTTAAAATAATTATTATATGTTAAATTGATTTTTAAGTAAAAATAGATTAATTATAAATATATTTATACAATTTAGATCAATGTAATAATTTTCAAATTGTAATTAGATATAAAAACATATTTATCTTTTCAACACTTTTCTTATAAACCATCTCACCACGTTCGTAAGAATAGCATTAAACCTAATTTGGTCGCTTCTTTGAAATGAATTTTCAAAAAATGAAAAAACATGGTTGTAGTAAGTTTGATATTTATATTCTTATTGGATCAATATAATATTTTGGATATTATAAAAAAAACTCTAATAAATTTTTATTTACCATGTTTTAGGGTAAACTATACAATTAATGGTAAAAATACTATTATTATCATGAGCCCCTCCCCACAAAGTGTACCCCTCCTAGGTCAAAAATATGAGAAGGGAGATAATGACCCCTGAGTCCCACCTCTAATAGTCCCCGGGTTGGCAACTAGCACCGAAGATATAATAAACACAGAGATGGGAGGTATTACCCTCTATGAGAACACATGCAAAAGAGAGAGATAATAAAAACACTGACCAACTCCAAATCAATCAACAATATAAATGTAATCCCAAGAACACATATATAATTTCATAAAAAACTACTACAACCGAAATTTTGAAAACTACATGTACCTAAAAGAAAGTAAAAACCATAGCAACCAAAAATCCCAAACTGCTCCTGCAACCCCAAGCTAGTAAAAGCCAGCCTGATCGTCAGCCTTCTCCAGGTGATCTGAAAAACAATTTATATATACATAGGGTGAGTATAACAGTATACTCAGTAGGATCCTCCCCAGAGCCTCCTGTGAAAAAGTAAAGGAATCGTGCTAAATAATAGTGAACATTAAGTGAAACAAACTCATCACCTAAATAGGTATACCATGTTCCCAACCTCACTGTGGCTACTCACACCATGTATCACATACCATTATATATAATATAATAAATAATATAAAGCATACCACACTATAACTTCCCCACTAGTTTTTTTCTTTTCCCCTACATCACATGTCCTAAGAATCTCTCTCCAAAAAGGATTTCCCTAGACATCTGGCCGAAGCACCACAACATGAAACTCATGCAACAATACCACCACATCCACATAAGACAAATTGCCCAATAGTTTCTCAAATCCACCAAAACTCGCATAACATGTATCACCTATTGGGAATTAAACCTCAAGACATTATATCCAATACATTGAGTTAGGATCCTCAAGCCATAACAACCTATACATGTTTCACCTATAGTTGTTTATATGAAACTATATCCAGAATATATGTGTGTGAATAACCACAAGCCATTACAGCTGTCTACACACATATTTGGGAAAACTAACCAATTTTCCTACCATCACAATTAATAACCATTATAAGAGATCGAGTCCAGTGGGGGGGAGTCATCCACCCAACCTCCCACTAGAATGTTTTGAAAAAAACCCCAGGGCTCAAAATCCCTGGGGTGTTAGTTTCCCTAACTGATGGGGTGGAGTAGCATATAGAAACACAAAAAGTACATAATATACTATATCCCATAGCCACACTATGGGAATAACCTTGTGTTAGACTCAACTGTTGCTAACGTCTCTCGGATTCTCGTCTACCACTTCTTAGACTAGTTATCCTATAAGAAGACAACCATTTAAAGAGATTTATTACATTACCTCATTCCATTTTTCTCATTTGAAATTTATGTTAATTAATTCCTTAAAAATTAATTAACCATTAACAATTTCCACATTTATTTTATTAGCATCACACCCAATGTTCATTGTTCTATTAAATTATAACCATTTAATTTCTCCTTAGTAACTCCAACCCCATTGGATAACATCATTTATTAAATTATTTATTTACAACATTACATTCCCATTTTCCTAGGCATTCAAGAAAAAAACTATATGATACTAAACACAAGGGGGCACAAAACGGTGGGTAGATGAACTACCCATCGAGTCTTTAACACCTATTGCAAGAGAATAGACCCATCCTCCCTTGAGAAGCTAAATGAGGAAAGCACGTGGCATACCCCGCATGTCTTTGACCCTTTCGAAAGAAGGGTATAAAATTCCATCTTCCTTGAGAAGTGGGAAATGTAAAGCAGACAAACAACCAATAATAATCAGAAAGCACCCAAACATTCAAATCCAACCCATTTCATCATCCCTAGTTTCCTCCCCGACACCCACATGCATAAACTGATTCATCTTTCCACTCTAGGATTCAATAGATGCCATAAATACAAGGCCTCCCTTCCCTGACATATCACAACAGCCATCCAAGCTCACATCACAACACAATCAGTAGGAAAAAAAGTATACCAATTAGGATCTTGGCCCTTAAACAAGAAAGAGGGTAACTTAGAACCATACAAGGAATTATTATATATCAAACCACCAGTTCTTTATTCCATATTTGATTAAATAATTTATTATTCGTAGGTTACAACTTTTGGAAACATAAATAGTATGTTATCACAAATAATTAAACATGCTTACTACCTCTATTTTATTAACATCAAATTAAAAGAAGAAGAACCAGATTCATTTACATGCCTCTTTATCTGTATCCAAAAAATTATCAATTAATTACAACTTTACATTCTTTACCAATTTTTTTGAAGAATGAAAAGATAAACAACTAAGGCATATATATCCCACTATCTAGAAAAACAAGAGGAATAAACATACAACCAATATCTTTTTATTTATCCAGTTCATATATTTATTATGTAAATTCCATTGTGATCTAGTGGGATAAAACATGGTAACTATACTGTTGCACATAAAATAAAAGAGATTCAATGAATCCCCTACCTCAAACAGTTCTTGACATTATTTCTATGAGAACGAGCCACAAAACCAGTTATGATCTCCTCCACCCATGACAACTGTATCCACCAGAAGTTGTAGGGACACCACCACACCATTAAACACCAAAGAAAATCCTATTAAGAAAATATAGATAGAATTCCTTAAAAGGGAAAGGATATACAGATAGAGATGAACCCAAAATAATGACGATCTATCATACCTTATATCGAAGACTGATCGATACTGCTTGGTTATATCAAAAATAGAGGGGAACTAATCCAAGGAGGAAAGATTGATCATACAACTACTAAGGGATGGAATGGATGGTTCGATCGTCTCACACCCAAGAACAAGGAGGAAGGATTAGGGAAGAAGATATCTCATCCCTTTATAAGATTTAATGGAGAAATAGTTTAAGATACGCATGATTTTCCATTAAAAGCAGATCGCATTAAACCACATTGTTTGACCAATTAGAAACATCTCAAGCCATAGTAAAAAAAATTAATATAGGAGTTATAGATATTGAATTGTCATTAGAGTCCTTAAAACAAGGATCTAAATTCATTTTACGTCAAAGGAAACATGAAAGGGGTGAAACAGTAGGAAACTAGAAACAATGTTCACGAACATGAAATTTTTAAAAGGAAAAACACCGTTCATGAACATCACCATTGAAACCACACCGTTGGAACCTGCCCGTTCTGGAAACATTGTTCATGAACCTCATAGTTTAAACCTCACTATTAGAACCTCATCGTTATGGAAACATTGTGTATGAAACTCACTGTTGATTCCACATTGCTGGAACTTCACCGTTCCTGATATAGTGTTCATGAACCTCACCGTTGAAACCTCACTATTGGAACCTCACCGTTCTCAAAACACTATTCCTGAACCTCACCGTAGAAATCTCACTGTTGGAAAAACATTGTTCTGGAAACATTGATCATGAACTTCATCGTTGGAACCTCACCGTTCTAGAAACACTATTCATGAACCTCACCGTTGGAACCTCATCATTCTGGAAACACTATTCATGAAATCAAAATTTGGAAAAGGAAAGAGGATACTGTTGGAACCTCACCATTCTAGAAACACTATTCATGAACATGATATTTGGTGAAGGAAAGTGGTTACTTTTGGAACCTCACTATTCTGAAGATTCTATTCATGAACATGAAATTTGGCAAAGGAAAGAGGTTACCGTTGGACCTCACCATTGGCACTATTCACATAAGACTACCGTTGCACTATTTAAAGAAATTGAAATTTGGCAAAGTTATGGGGATAAGTCACCTTGACCTCCCGAAACACCTCAGACACCATAGTTTTGCAAAGGAATGGACCATAGAGGTCTGAGCCATTACAATTATTATATTGTAATATTACCCTAATAAATGTCTTATGTTCATTGGATAAGTGGGTTTATACTAAAATAAATTTTAAGCTAAAATTTTAACCTTTTTATGCTACCTGGGTAATAATATGTCATTTATTATATTTTATTGAAAAAGAAGTTAAAATTGTATACTCATAGTTTTAATAACTAATTTTTTTTAAAATAGAGTAATATAGTAGATAAATTATAATATAAATTGTAATTGTAAGCAAAAATATTTATCTACACTGTTATAATTTGTTTATAATTTTTAATAATAAAATAATTAGATTAAGTAGTGACACAATGATAATTTAGTAATTGTTTAATTAATAAAAGGATAAAATAAATGATATTAAAAATATTAAAATATATATAATTTGAATTAATTAATGCAACAAAAAAAATTATAGGTGACTACAAAATTTTATAATTTTCTTAAATGGTTTGGTTCGAATATATCTTGGGGTTTTTATTTTATTTATAGACAAAGTTGTAAATTGTTTCAAAATTGAAACTAATGATATTTTGTAAAAATATTATGTTGTTAAATTAATTAACAATCTAAAAAATACATAAGAAATAAAAAATAATATTTTTATAAGGTATAAAATTAAATAAATTGTCCATTTATGAACAATTGAACAAATATATGTAATAATTAATAACCTCTTAAAATTTAAAATTTTGTTAGCACAATTAATATTATAATATATTAATTACGGATAAATCAAAATGATAAGATTTAAAATAAAAAAACATGTAAATCAATTATTAGGTGAATAATACTTAACTCTTATCACCTTATGTTCGAATTTGAGTTGTTTAATGGACATTATTCCATGAAAATATCTTTTACATGATTTGAAGTCATGAATAGTTGCAAAATATAACTCTCTTCAATTGAATTTCTTGTACGTGTCCACATAGGGGAAAAATTAGGATATTAATGAATATAAATATCTATATTGATCTGAATGAAATTAATTTAGTTATAGAATTTTATTTTTAATCATTAGAAATTATATAATTACCTTATATTCTTCTTCAATGTTAAGATAATATTTATTTAATTAATAGGAAAATAATACAATTGATTTTAATAATATTACTTTTGATATTTTTTGGATTAATTAAAGTGTATAACATATTTCAGAGATATATAAGTTATAAATCATTATATTCTAATTACCAATTTTTATTGATGTATTTAATGGAAAATTAAATGAATAGTACCAATTTTAAATTAATGATGTTTTATTGAATTAATATATTATAAAATTTATTAAAAATAAAAATTGTTAAATTAAAAAAATGATGTAGGAAATGGTATAAAATTTTCCAAAACATTCATTTATATCTCATTTATATGTTTTTGGCTCTTGAAAATCCTTATTGTATTTTAATATTTTTTGGATTTCCCAAAGTGCCCCCACCTAAAATATAAATTTGAACCTCCTCACTCACTTTCTCGTAACTCTATTAGACTTAAAAATATACCATAAACATAAAATATACCATATAAACATCTTTATTAAAATTGTAGATGTGATAATCTTATGAAAATTATAATTCTATTGTCCCTAAGACGGAATCTTGTGGGATATCATCAAAGAAGATGCAATCTTTTTGCCGACCCTTTCAAATTTTTTTCTTCTTCTACATAATCCTCATGTGTTTATTCTATTATAAAGTATTTAATATAGTATAAACTATATTTTGAGGTGTTATTATGACATTGTAAAACCATATTCCACCTTTTATTCATCATACTAAAGAAAAAATTACCACACATGTGTATATACGACATACCATCTCCTTGACGTGGTGTAATATGTTTTTCATCACCTCTTTACTTTGATGACTAAAATAATGGGAAAAATAATTATATATGATTATTATAACATTATATTTTTTAAATAATAATATATGAACCATCAATGTCATTAATTTTACACTATTAAAGGAATGATGTCATCGCTCCTGCGTACGTATGACTTACCATCTCCAAAAAGCGATTAGATTCATCTTCCACATTAACCATTTCCTGAGTGATTATAAAAAAATTATATAATGAATAAATATAAAATACAATAAATAATTATTATTATTTAATAATATATATACATGAATGTAATTTACCTTTTTCCATTCTATATGATAAGAAAATGGGAACAATGTTCTTACATACAAATGGCTTACCGAATCTATGAACGATTTATTCCATTCCATATATCTACCCTTTATATATATATAATATATATAATAAATAATAAAATTTCATTCTGGAAGTTATTATTTCATGAAATAAATATTAGGATCGAGGATAATAAGCCCAAACATGTATGATAAACAATGCGGATTACCCAAAAAGTTTCTTTAACTTGGAGTTATTAGTAAATATGTAATATAAAGCCATAGATGAATCCTATATGATATCTTAAATTTTATTAAAATTATTATATTAGTTTAAAATATATTTAAAACCGCTATGAATGACATTCAAACATTTATGGTGGGAATCAAAGCTAAGGTGAGGGTTAATTCCACTATATCATTATTATAGGGGTTGTTTATACGTAAGCATATTCTAGTCAATATTTTTATTTGGTTTCCATGTTTCTAATATTTATAAAAAAATCATTTTACTACTCTTCTAAAAATTTTAAATTTAATTTTTACCCATGTATGTTGTTTTACTAAACATTTTAAACAAAATCATTTGTCATTTTTTAATGGGGTACTTTTGGAGTTTTCCAGAAAAAATTATGAGATGAATGTTTTTAAAATTATACAGCATCAACATTTTTTTACACATTAATGATTCCTTATTGAAATAAATATTTCATCACAATAGTACATGGTTATTTTTATAGAAAAATCATTCTTTTAAAATTTCATTACATTTCATGTAATGAAATGTTTTGCAACGAAAAAAATATATTTTCCTCTTGTATTTTTTTCAAGAGTTCAATCAAAAATATTTTACATCTAAGATATCATTTTTTGATGTTAATTATGTCTTCTTAGGGATATGGAATATTTTTTTCGTTATTATACTATCTAAATATTTTTGTTATGATGGAATGATATTTATGGACCCAATTATTTTCCTTGTGTTATTTTATGGTTGCATGAAGTTTATGAAACCCATCTTATTACATAGTTTCTGATATGATAAAAGATTTATGTTTTAGTATAATTCAAATTTATGATTTTATTATGATATGGGTTATACGTATATCTACTTCTAATAAATTGGGTAAACATTTTCATCTCATGAGATAGAAATAAATGACCGTGTCTGCGAAGGTGGTCTTGGGAGTGAACCTTGAATACTAAGATGGTTATGGGAGTAAACCATGACTACCAAGATGGTTATACGAGTGAACCATTAATACATAGATTGTTTGGGGAGTAATCCCATACTACTGATATGTCACAATTTGTGATTTTTTGACTAAAATAGAAATTATTTTGTATGCTTATGTGTATGCCCCAAATTCCTTGTCTTAATATTATGTTGTGATTTCAAGGGTTATGTTCTTTAAATTATTGTGATTCATAAATTATGAATTACCAATATTTATTCCAAGATTCATATTTAGGATCATTAACTAATAGGGTATGATCTTTTATTTTCATGATATTGTTTTCATACCCTTATTTTCATAATTATGTTTACAGGTCTCCCTTGTTTAACCCTACTCTGCATTTGAGCTTACGCATTTTCTTATACTTACATTTAACCATGTTATAATGATATGTTATAACTCGGGGTACTATATGTTAATATATTTATGCATTATTTTTAAGATGTATCAAAAAATTAGATGAATGTGATAAATGTTTCCAAAGACACTAATCTAATAGGATCAGTGAACATGTGTTTTCGTAATGTATTATGTATTCCACAAAAGTGATGTAATGTTAATGTATGACATGCCTGAATTATTATATTTAGTATCGAAGAAAATGTTTAGTCAAACCATGGTAACTAGAATAAAAAAAATTAGCGACATCACTATAGATATTTGTAAAGACTCGGATACCCCGTGGAATTTTTTTTAGTACATGGGATTTTTACGAGTCCGCGAAAGATTACGGCGTTTGATTCCGAAGCTCGGTGTGCCCAGAATCAATTTTTGAAGTTTTGTTCAAGTACGTTCAGTAAACATACGAGTGCGTTGTTATAAATTTTGAACCAGAGATCGAAATTGAAATCAGAGAGCACCGTTGAACTCGTAGCACCGTTGGTAGCCTAAAAATACTTTCACATTGACGGCAGTGAGTCAAGGATAAAAGTTTGTTCTTGGATTTTTGTGTGAAGTAATAAAATAAAGTAATCTCACTTTATTTTTTTTAACCATCTTGTGTAGGTTGGGTGGTTAAAACCTCTTTATGGGAGTTGGACGTGGGTCCACAACACCTTAACCTCCCTTGGAAGGTTATGGTGGTGGCGCCCACCCGAGCATAACCTCCCGTGAGAGGTATTGATGTGGGGACCACACGTGGCTTAACCCGTTATTAATGGGAGGAGAGTAAAACCTCTCAAATCCCATATTTAATTTCTTGTGTCAACATAAAAAATAAATTCTATCAATTAATTTTATGTGTCAACATAAAATTAAATCCGAGCATTTGTTTTGATGCAGGCTTTGTGGGGGAAGCCTATTGGAATCCTCCCAATAATTAAGCCAATGCACCTCTTAAATTGTGCCAACGCTATTTAATTCTCTTGACCCCCTGTTTTAAATTAAGCAGCTTCAACGTTCGAATTTAGGAAGGTTCCTAAAAAATTAATCGTCATAAATTCCATGATGGTTACATATTTCTCCCCCTCTCTTATATATAGGGAGCTTGGGAGGGGGAATTGGGATGGCTTCACCAAGAGAAAAAGTGCTGGTAAAGTGACATGACACCATAAAATCATAGGATTACGCTCTCCAATGAAGAACGCTCCACCAATGAAGAATGTCGATCTCGACTTTGACCATATTCCTCGGAACTCCTTCAAACGTGAGACATCCTCATCCGCAACGAGTCGACGTCTGCCTTCTTGAACCAACGTCAACAAACTACGAGCATGTTAGGGGTTTATTACGTGTTGATAATTCTTTTTTCTATCTCATTCAATGATTGGAAATGAATTGTTGCGGGTGAATTGTTGACCATATATTTCTCTTGATGAGCCTTTTGTTATCACCCCTAAACGCGGAGGGTGTGGGACAACTAACATGGCCCAACTCTCTCCGCAGATCTCTTGTGACATTTCTCTAGCATGGAAATGTAACAATGACAAGGCGACAGAGGCGACAACGACAAGGCTTCACTACCCTCCCCATGAACCATGCTGACCTGTGGTGCCCCGCCTACCCGCGGCCTCCCGGCAGGCTGCTCTTGCCTGCCCACGGCCTCCCGGCGTGCTCCTAAGCGCCCAGCCGGCCTCCTGGCGTGCTCCCCGGCACCCAGGACACCTGCTCGCGGCCTACTGGGGTATGGCCCGGTGCCCAGCCTGCCATCCAGTGCGCTGCCCGCACTGGCCCCCACCTACCGCACACTGCCCGCGCGCCCTGCGTTCTGCCTAAACGCCGCAGCGCCCCGTGCCGCCCGCCCGCGCCCGCCAGTGGCCTGCCCATGCCCCGTCGGCCTGCCCACCGGCCTTCGGGACACAGGCCTCCTGACCCGACCCACGATGTCCCTCGCAGCGTCATTGGTTGAACCAGACTAGACTCCCGGGCCGAGTCGATGAGTTGTGCCTCTCACGGTGCTGGATGAACCGGCCCCGACCTTCGGGCTGAGCCGCCTACGCGGCAGCCTCTGGGTCGAACCACCCTCGCAGTCCACTAGGCCGGTCCCAACGGACCGGATTAAACCTAATGGGCATACCCACCCAACGGGCCGTGTCAGACCGAACAGGTCTGTCTGTTAACCCAGACAAGGAGTTCCCAAACTAGGTTGGGCCGAGTGAGTCTGACCGGGTCGGACCGGACCCGGGCCCATTACCGACCCTGTTACTTCCTTTGGCCATAACATTGGCACTGGACGACCATTGGATGAACCATTAGAGGCTCTAGTTTTCATGGATCACGATGGTCCCTTGAGTATACCCCATTAGATTTCAGGGTAATAATGAGTTACGGTCAGGTTGGATTGTACACGAATCCAACCGGGCCCCCAGGACTAAAATGCTAATAACTCAGAGACTGGGAATCCGATTGACGCACCGTCTGTTGCATTGAGACCCCTATGATAAGACTGGCCATTGAGATTCTTCTTTGAGGGACTTAGTGGCAGTTGACGTGTCAACACTTGGTTTGGGAAGCGGACCCTCTCAGAATCATGCCAGCTTTGTGGAAACCCTATGGCTGGCTGTGCACTAACGACTCTTCCTGGATCATGTGTTGGTCTTATAGTTCTGAATTTTGTTCCTAGATCATGTGTTGGTACAGTAGAATAGATGGTCCTGGATCATGTGATGGTCTGACAGCTCTGATAACTATTTCCAGATCATGTGTTGGTCCAACAGTTCTTACCTCTGTTCCTAGATCATATGTTGGTCTGACAGAATAGATGTTCCTAGATCATGTGTTGGTCAGATAGCTCTGATGACTGTTCCTAGATCATGTGTTGGTCTGACAGTTTTATCTTCTGTTCCTAGATCATGTGTTGGTCCGACAAAATAGCTAGTCCTGGACCATGTGTTGTTCTGATAGCTCTGATGATTCAGTGCCTATATCTGATCATCTCTATCTCTCTACATAAGTTGTATACTTGTGTGAGATGAGTCAGTGACATCTGTATTTTCACTCGTGATTGAGATGGTTTACTAGATAAATTAGGTATATGTATGGGAATATACCTATGTAATGGCTATCCGTTTATTTCTTACTATTTGGTTTGTCTTTTTTGGATTTTGAGATACCTTGCCGGTCTTGGGGTCCCTACTGAGTATCCTTATACTCACCCCTGCACAGGTTATGCCCACACCTCGTTGTGTTGGTTGCAGACGACGAACAACGCAGACTGAGGATCAAAGTTGCAGGATAAGACGGTACCCGGAGGTGGACCTTACGACGAGTCGGTACACGGAGGAGTCTAACAGATGTGGAGTGATGAGGAGCCTATCTATAACAACCATCGGGTAGGGTCCATGGTGGGCGTTCCCAGAGTTGCGTTTCACTTTCTGTTGTTTACCTTTCCTCAGTTGTACTTGTTTTCAGTTTCCTTGTACTTTACAATTGGGCTTGTACTTCTGGACCCTTTTCATTCAAGTAGTCCTTTTGTATACTTTTTTACTTAGTGTTTTGCTTTGAGAATACTCTATTGTGTGTGTTCCTAGTTTATAAAGTCAACGACTTCCCAGATTTAGGGATTCACGCCTTCGGTGCTAGTCACCACCCCTGACCTATGGATGGGGGGTTGGGGTAGTCACTGCATGGGCCCCGGGGGACAGGTTGTGATAAATTGGTGTTAGATGATTTTGTTCTACCGCAGAGCTTATGACTCTGATATTTTCTGTGAAACAATAGTGTTAAGGGTACTGAGTGTGGTTTTCAGTTCAGGGAGTCCAGTGTTGGTGTGGTGGCTGACATATCCGTAAACCTGGACCTTGACTTCTGATTTCCGACTCAGTACACGAAAACATTGATTGTGTGTGTGTTTTAAAAGTTTTCTTTATTATTTTATTGAGTCATCTCACTAATTATAACATATTAACCATGTCGGACCTGTTCCTTATTAGGATGTCCCTGCATATATAGCCAGCTAGGTTTTCTGAGAGAGTACACGATAACATCCCACCGAGCGATGAGGCTCTAGTTCAGGGACCTCTTACTATTTTGGTACCTTCGGGTGGTGTACCACTAGCACCACCACCCGTTGGGTCGCAGATTCCACTAGCCACACTAGCAGACGGTGCCTGACGACTGATCCCGTTACACGAGTTCCAGTGGAAGAGGCCTCCAAGGTTTCAAGGCGAGATAGATTCCCAGGCAGGAGAGGAATAGATGGAGGCGATTACTAGAGTTTTCTTGCCATGTTGAGACACTATTAGAGAAGATGGTGATCTTAGATACTTGTTTTTTTTAGTGAGAGACCATGAGGTTGGTTCTTATTGTGATGAGGCTTCGGTATATGGACCGTTTCCTGAGTTTGTACCTTCATGTAGTGTGTCAGCTATAACACTTCCTGTTGGTCAGGAGTTACAACCGGCGGTACCGATAGTTGACACATGTAGGCCTAGTGCCTTACACGTCTTTTAACCTCAGATAACCCTCGGGTTCTAAGGCGAGCGTGACTCATAGGTGGCTAAGGACTGGCCTGAAGAGGTGACTGAGAGTTCTCTAGAGCTTGTACAACATTTTCAGGACGACATATCGGTAGCTGGGTATTCCTCAAGGTATACCGATCATTCTTGGTACTCGATGAATACGTTATGATCAATGATTTTCGGGCTTGAACTACCGATCGAGGTGTGTTTTAGGACATCTGAGCCAACAAATTTTCTCTTGATTCTAGATAGAACCATTACGGTTGAATGGTCCTTGGATGAGAGGATATAACCAGTGAATGTTAGCAGTGGGAAAGCATGAAACTGGCACCAGTATCAGAGAATTTAACATGTAAAATGTTTCGAGAAGAGGAAGTGTTAAGGATATATGAATATGTAGGGAAGCAGATGAGGAATCAGATCTAGGAGAGCAACATGAGGTGGTGTACATTTCGATATGTTACAACCACCCACCTTTGTAGTCCTCACCAAGCTCAGGGAGCTAGAGGGTAGGGGAAGAGAGTAGTTTAATGCAGTCAAGGAGTGTGAACCAAGGGCTCTAGGAATGATTCTAGGTATGGTCTATTTCTACTACTAGATTCCATATCAAAAGACATATGTACCAATAATTCTTTCTTTCTACGAATATTTTCCCAGACCTAGAGTTTCTGATTAAAATATTTACTTGACCCTCACGTCTAGAGATACCTTTGAGTGGATACTCGATAATCACACTTACGCTGACAGTGTGATCTGACCCTTGAGCTGAGAATTTCAATTGGAACCTCTTGGTGGCATCGTCGAAGACTTACGAGGTTAGTTTGGGTATGGACTGGGAAACCACAGTAAATACACAGATTGACTATATTTGGAAAAAAGGGAGTGGTTTATCTACAATGTTGGGATGAGGTTTTTCTTAGTTGTTGAAAAAGGAAACCCAAGCAGCACATGTTAATCTCATGCATACGTGGGTGCAGCTGATCACTCTTGAGTTGGTCAGCCTTGCCCTCATGGCAGTAGGAGTTTTTAGTTTTTAGTTCCAAACAAGAGTGACAGAACAGTGGGACATCTTTTCAAAATATGTTTCCAGGATTACCCCCCCCCCCCCCCCGAAGGGGGAGGGATGCCTGCTTTGTATGGATACCATCGGAGGTTCGTTCTAGACTTATCTAGAGTTGCAACACCACTATCAGCCTTGACAATGAAGGGGAAACACTTCCTGTGATCCAAGAGATACCTGCAGAGCTTTCATGAGCTGAGGAAGAGGCTGACTAGTTCCCCTATCTTGAGGATTCCAGAGGAAGGCGTAGGGTACGTAGTCTACTACGACACATCAGCTACCAGACTCGGGTGTGTCCTGGTGATAGAGCGAGCAGTGATCACATATGGTTCTCGGAAGCTAAGACAACATGAGAAGAACTATGCTACCCATGACCTGGAGTTAGCTGGAGTGGTATTCACCTTGAATATGTGGTGGAACTATCTTATGGGAGAACATTTTACCATGTACTCTGATAAAAATAGTCTCAGGTATATCTTCTCTAATAATGACTTGAACCTAAGACAACAATGATGGCTTGAGTTCCTCCAGGACTATGACTTCGAGATAGTCTATAATTATAGGAAGTGGAACGTTGTAGCTGATGCACTCAGTAGAAGATCTAGTATTCAACTACTAGACGGGGCGATAAAGAAACTGGCTGCATTATAGATATCCTTTGTGGATAGAGAAAGAGTAGCCTCTCTACAGTCTCTTACTGTCACTCCTCCACTCCTTCAGTGAGTTAGGGAGGCACAGCATGGAGACATGGACAGTGAGACACGACGTGCTCAGATATCCACAGGGAAGGCACCTGATGGATTTTCTAATGGCGGGGATCACATCATCCTCTTTAGAAGACGTACATTGGTACCAGTATAACTTCAAGAGGAAGTGTTGAGGGAATTCCACACATCCCCTCTAGCGATACATCTAGGTGTGGGGAATATGTATCAAGACCTCAGACGACAGCACTAGTGTCCAGGTATGAAGAAGGTGGTAGTAGAGTTTGTCTCACGATGCCTCACTTGTTATCAAGTAAAGGTGGACCACCAGGTACCAGCATGCTTGGTTCAGCCTTTAGAGGTCCCAGAGTGGAAGTGGGAAGGAATATCCATGGACTACGTGATGGGACTTCCACATACATCTAGTGGCCACAACTCGATTTGGGTGATCGTCGACCGACTCACCCAGTCGTCCCACTTCTTACAGATCAGATCGCAGGGATCAGTAGATAGCTTGGGATTCCTCTATGTTCAAGATATTGTGCGGCTACATAATGTAAATTCCTATTTTTTCTTTGATCATGATGCATGCTTTACTTCCCGGCTATGTAAGGGGTTATAGGAGGCTTTTGGGACATAACTTCGTTTGAGCACCGCCTTCAATCCTCAGATGGATGGTTAGACTGAGTGGACCATTCAATCCCTCGAAAGCATGCTACATTCTTGTTTCCTCAACTTCGATTGTAGATGGGAGGATCACTTACTTTGGGTGGAGTTTTCCTACAACAACAGCTATCACTCCACCATAGGGATGGCACCTTTTGAGGCATTATACAAGAAACCTTTCAGATCACCTTTGTGTTGGAATTCCCCAGGGGAGTCAGCACTGGTGGGACCAAAGATGGTATGAGCTTCCACGAAGAATGTGCAGATCATCCAAGAGTGAAGAAAGACTGCACAGAGCCGGCAGAAGTCATATGCTGGCAAGAGACGGAGACCTCTAGAGTTTGAGGATAACGACCACGTATTCCTACGGGTCTCACCTCGACGAGGTCTACAGAGATTTGGCTGAGGATACAAGTTATCTCTGAGTTTCATTAGACTTTTTTAGGTCCTCATAAGAGTAAGTGAGGTGGATTACCGCCTGGCTCATCCACCTCATTTGCACTGGGAGCACGACGTCTTCCACGTATCTCAGCTGAGGATATACGTGCACCACCCCTCCCACATCATCAACCACGGAGAGATGGACATCGATGACGGGGATACTTTCAGGATGGTTCTCGTAGAGATTGAGGATCGATAGGAGCAGGTCCTATGTGGATGGTCGATACATTTGGTGCACATTCCTTGGCAGCACAGGAACCACCAAGAGAGCACATGGGAGCAGGAAGCTCAGTTGCATGCTCAGTAGCTTCATTTGTTCCCTTAGTTCGAGTCGTAGCTTATGGGTACGTAAAGCCTTGAGGAGAGGAGAATGTAATGACCAAGAAACCCCCTGGAAGTTTTTTAATACATGGGATTTTTACGAGTCCATGGAAGTTTGTGGCACTTGATTCTGAGGCCCGGATTTCCCAGAATAAATTTTTAAAGTTTTGTTCGGGTACGTTCAGTAAACGTACGAGTAGGTTGTTATAACTTTTGAACCAGTGCTCGGAATTGAAATTCAAGATCACCGTTGAACTCGTAGTTCCAATATCCACTTAAGAAGACATTCACTTCGATGGCAGCGAGTCGTGGATAAAAGTTAGTTTTTGGGTTTTCATGTGAAGTAATAAAATAAATTAAGCACATTTTATTTTATTTTTAACATCCATGTAGAGTTTGGGTGGTTAAATCCTCCTCATGGGAGTTGGAGGTGGGACCACCACACCTTAACCTCCGCTGGATAGTTATGGTGGTGGGGCCCACCTGAGCATAACCTCTCATGAGAGGTTATAATGTGGGGACCACACGAGGAATAACCCCTATTAATGACAGGTGGGGAATACCTCTAAACTCCCATAATTAATTTCATGTGTCAACGTAAAAATTAAATTCTATCAATTAATTTTATGTGTTAACATAAAATTAAATCCTAGCATTTGTTTTGATACAGGCTATGTAGGGGAAGCCTCTTGAAATCCTCGTAATAATTAAGCCAAAACACCTCTTAAATTGCACCAATGGTATTTAATTATCTTGACCCCCACTTTTAAATTAAGTAACTACATCATTGGAATTTAAGAAGGTTCCTAATAAATGAACCATCATAAATTCCACTATTGTTAAATACCTCTCCCCCTCTGCTTTATATAGGGATCTTTGGAGGGGGATTTGGGACGGCTTCACCAACCGTTGAAGTGTTAGTAAATTGACGCGACTCCCAACACTTGGAGGATTACGCTCTCCAACGGAGAATGCTCCACTGACGAAGAACATCAACCTCGACTTTGACCATATTCCTTAGAACTCCTTCTGATTTGAGACATCATCATCTACAACGAAACAACATCTTCCTTCTTGAACCAATGTCAACCAACTACAATCAAGCTAAGGGTTTATTAAGTGTTGATATTTCTTTTTCTATCTCTTTCATTGAACGGAATGGAATTGTTGCAGTTGAATTGTTGACCATCATCTTTTCTTGATGAGCATTTTGTTATCACCCCTAAACATGGAGGGTGCGGGCCAACAAACACGGCCCGACTCCCTCCGCAAATCTCTTGGAATTTTTCTCTGAAATGGAAATGTAACAACTACGAGTCGACAGTGGAGGCAACGACAAGGCCACGCTACCCGTGGCCTCCATGAACCACGCCGCCCCCGAGGTGCCCTACCTGCCTGCAGCCTCCTGGTGCCCAGGCCACCTGCCCACAGCCTCCCGGCATGCTACTCGATGCCCAACCGGTATCTCGACATACTGTCCGTGCCTACAGCACGCTCCCTACATGCCGTCGCGCCCCACACTACTAGCCCGCGCCAGCTCGTGGACTGCCCATGCCATGCCAGCTCGCCCACCGGCCTCCGGGCCGCCGACATCCCGATCCGACCCGTGACGTCCTTCGTAGAGTCACTGGCCGAATCAGCCCAACCTCCCGGGTCAAGTCACCGAGCCGTGCCCCACAAGGTGCTGGCTGATCCGGCCCCGACCTTCAGGTCGAGCTACCTATGTGACGACCTCTGGGTCGAACCACCCTCACAGTCCGCTGGGTCGTGCCCAGCAGACCGGGTCGAACCTAACAGGCTAACCCGCCCAACGGGCCGGGTCAGAACCAATGGGTATGTCCAGGTTGACCCATACTAAGTCAGCCCAGATTGGGTTGGGCCGAGTTGGTCTGACTGGGTCGGACCAGACCCGAGCCCATTATCAACCTTGTTACTTCCTTTGGCCGTAACTTTGGAACCGAAGAACCGTTTGACGAGACGTCAGTGGCATTGGTTTTCTTGGATCCCTGAGGTCTCTTGAGTATACCCCACTAGAGTTTGGGGTAATAATGAGATACAGTTAGGTTGGAACATACAAGAATCCAACCCCACCCCTGGGACTAAAAAGCTAATAACTCACAGATCGAGCGTCCGATTGACGCGCTATCTGCTACGTTGAGACCCCTTTGACGAGACGTAACCTTTATATAATTATTAGTGGGACATGGTGGAAGTTGACAAGTCGACACTTGGATTGAGAAGCATAACCTCCTAGAATCATGCGTGGTTTGTGGAAACCTTGTGGATGGCTATGCACTGATGACTGTTCCTGGATCATGTGTTGGTCTAACAATTCTGACTTCTGTTCCTAGATCATGTGTTGGTCCGACAGAATAGCTGGTCATGAATCATGTGTCGGTCTGATGGTTTTGTCTTCTGTTCCTCGATCATGTGTTGGTCTGAGAGAATAGCTGGTCCTGGATCATGTGTTGGTCCGACAGGTCTGATAACTATTCATAGATCGTGTGTTGGTCCGATAGTTCTGACTTCTGTTCCAGAATCATGTGTTGGTCCGACAGAATAGATGGTCCTGGATCATGTGTTGGTTCGACAACTCTGATGATTTAGTAGATATATCTGATCATCTCTATCTCTCTACATAAGTTGTAAACTTATGTGGGCTAAGTCAGTGACTTAAATGTTTTCCCTCGTAATTGAGATGAGTTACTAGATTACTTTGGTATATGTATGGGAATATACCTAAGTAATGGATATCTATTGATTTCTTACTTTGTGGTTTGTCCTCAGTGGATTTTGAGAGACCTTGGTGGTGTCAGGGTCCCTAATGACTATCGTTATACTATACCCTACACGGGCTATGCCCACAACTCGTTGTGTTGGTTGTAGACGACGGTCATCCCTGACTAAGGATCAGGGTAGTAGGACTGGACGGTACCCGAAGGTAGACCTTACGATGAGTTGGTACACGGAGGAGACTGACAAATGTGGAGTGCAGAGGAGGCTATATGTACCTACCCTTCAGGTAGGATCCATGGTAGACATTCCAAGAGTTGCTTTTCACCTTTCAGTTGGTTACCATTATTCAGTTGTACTTGTTTTCAGTTTCCTTGTACTTTATACTTGGGCTTGTATTTTCATCACCTTATCTTTTCATCACTCCTTTTGTATACAGTTTTACTTAGTGGATTGCTTCCAGCATACCCTATTTTGTGTGTTCAAAGTTTATAAAGGCAATGCCTTCCCAGATTTAGGAATTTACACCTTTGGTGCTAGTTGCCAGCCCCTAGCCTATAGAAGGCGGGCTTGGGGTAGTCACAACATGGGCCCTGGGGGACGGTTCGTGACAATATTTCTATGGATATTTCAAGGTGTGTTTCTAATGATAAGTATAATGACGAGTTAATGTTTAGGAAAATGACTTCTAATTTTGGTAATCAATAGAGAGAGTGGTTTCCTAGAATTAAGTCAATGTAAATATACTATAAGTGCATGTGGATATATAAAATATGTACCTAAAGATAAAAAATACAAAAAGGTTCATTAGGCATGACTCAATCGTAACCTATTATATAATAGTGGGCCTTGCTGCACACCTAGTTTGACACTCATGGGGGAATATGCATTGGAAATTAAGAAAATATTTAATAATATTCATGAATGATTTGAATAAATAATTTCTAAGAATAACCTAGTATAAAAATTAGGTTTCATCGATTAAAATGTAGGAATCATGATCGAGACATCTTGTAAGTAATTTTTCATTATTATGTGTTTTTATGTTATGATATGTTGTTCTCCCCAATTGTTTTTTGGTTTAATTAATAGTGAGAACCAGAAAGAATAGGGGGAACGTTTAATTTTTGAGATGTGGAATGAATGGGTTTGATGAAAATCGATTTTCTAAGTGTAAATATCTTAAATAGAATCAAGGATGTCCACATGTATTAGTTATACTAATAAACATAAAGAGAGTAAAAATAGTACTATTGTCAATGGGAGAAGCGGCAAATGAAAACCAACTATTAATTAGGGGTGACAGTGTAAAAGGTATATGTGATGGATCCCGTCAAAAATTCCTCCATAAAAATATACAATTTTCAATGGGACCCATTGTAAATGCTAGGCTGTTTAAAAGGTATTTGTGATGAATCCCATTGGAAATACATAGCTGTAGACATAATATATATGACTGGACAAAAATACCATTGAAAATACTAAAACCATGAGATAGTATTTGTGATGGGTGTAACAAGTCATTGCAAATACGCTTCATGCAGTTTGGCGTACACTGCACACCAAATCATTTTTTGATTGGAATACCTATCCTATCTCAAATAAGTTATAATGATGAACTATTTACAATAGGAATAATGGTATTATCACAATTAGTAGATAATTATTTTCTCTTTGCAATGAGACCCTTCCCCAACTCTAATATACCATAAAAAATACCACTTATTCCCATAGTGAATGTTTGGTATGCGAAAAAACAAGTTATAATTTATGATATAATTGGATCAATTCTATGTTTTTTTAGAAACATACTAACCTTATTTATAACATTTAAAACATTAATAATTCATAGGGGTTATATGGTTAACCATTCATGGAATGATTTATGAAAAACATTGGATGAGATTTTATTGTTTAATGTATTATCTTTCCATATGAGTATTTATAAATATTTGATAACTTGTGATAAAAGTTGTTTCTGATAAATATATATGGAAAGACTTATCGTTCTATTTATGGATATCATGATCTATTAGTAAATTTGGAATGAAAAATTCACCTTCACCTATTGATGTAAGAGATAAAATCATGAAACTCACCACCAAATGGTGTTATTGTTCTTATGAAAAGGAACTGAACCATGTAAGTTTATTTCTTTAAGTTTACAGACACTACAAGAATTCATCCACTTTAGGAAATGGATATTGAAAAGGAATTTATCATTGTACCTTTATTTCTAATGAATCAGATGGACCTTTATATTATCACTAATTTATAGCTTGGTGACTGTTAATATTTTCATAACCATGCTCTCTAATTCTCTCCATCATAACATGATTGTTTTATTTCTCTTCCATGACCATGTTTTCACTTCTCACCTCTATTCTCATATATGGAAACCTAGTTATGAGTGACATTGGATAATCCTTGTGTTTCGAACATTACTTCTTAAAAGTATGTTTTAGTATTCATTTTTTTAATTTGGGTTTTTATGAAAGATACATTCAAGTATCAATCCATTGATAAACCAAATAATTTATGAGGAAAAAATTCATTTTAAGGGGGGGGGGGTAGAATGTAACACCCTGAAAATTTGTGAATTTTTTTTTCAGATAAATTTAATATTTCTGATATTTTTCACTTTACATGACACTAAAGATTGATTTTCTTTATTATATAAAAACAATACATTTGGATTATGTTATAAAAAAACCAAGATAATCTTCAAATACATTCAACACCAACATGGCTTGCGTTACACCCAACACTTAGTTTTTGCGAAACAATAGTTTACTATTATAATTATTTAAATGACCTAGAAATAACCTAGTCATTTAACATATTAATATGAATACTAATAACATACAATAAAAATTTTAACATAAATAAAACATGATTATAATGAAATTTATAATATTTGGTAAAGAATTTATATCTTTATAAATAATATTTTCTTAAATGAACCGATTTTATGTCCTTCTATAAATAGTAATAAAATTAAATCTAAATACTTCTAGAAATTAAAATTTATAAAATAAATATAAATTTTGAATTTTTACTGAAAAAATTAAATTAGATGGATTTTTAGAATGTTTTTGAGAAGTTTCAATTTTTGATTAATAGTAAAAAATACCGCATTATAGTCAAATAGTACCTTTTTCATTTAAATAATTATTATAATTTAAATTTATTTTTAAGTAAAAATAGATGAATCATTAATATATTACTCCAATTTTGGTCATAAGAATCAATTTTCTCAATGAAATTAGATATAAAAACGTATTGATCTTTTAAATGTTCTTTTTAACCACATTCTCACCAGATCTATGGGATTAGAGCGAATATTAGTTTTGTAACTTCTCGGAATTAAATATTGAAAAACAGAAGTACATGGTTAAAATCAATATGATATTTGGAGTCTCATAGGATAAAATTAATATTTTGGATATTATGAATAATATATTTAATACATATTTATTTACCACGGTTAAGGGTAAATTGGTTAATTAAATGATAAAATAATATTATAGTATTATAAAATTACATTAACACATGTCTTAATTTAATTGGATTTGTGGGTTTCGACTAAAATCATTATTAAGTAAAAATTATAACCTTTTTTAGGAAAATGGATAAGAATATGACATTTATTATATTTTATTTAAAGATATATTAAAAATGTCATATTAATTTTTTTATATAGGTTTATATGGTGAAAAATTATACTATAAGTAGTTATTTTAAGGTATATTTTTTATCTACACATGATAATTTATTTATTATTTTTATTGATAAAATAATTAACATAAATAGTGAAATAATGATGATGTAGTAATTATTTAATTAATAAAAAGATCAAATAAATGACATTAAAAATATTTAAATACATATAATTTGAATTATTTTAGGTACAAATAGAATTTTATATGAGATTATGGAATTTTAGAAGATTCTTAACTAGTTTTTTTCAAAATTAATTTGTTGTTTGTATTTTATTTAAAAAGAATGTTGTGAATAGTGTCAAAAATGATAGTAATTATAATTTTCAAAAATAATAGTTTCTCAAATAAATTAAAAATCATAAAAATATTTAAAAAATAAAAATTTGTTATTATAAGGTATAAAATGTCATAAATATCCCATTTCTGGAAAATTTACCCAAAATAAGTAATAATTTTTATACTACTAATATTTAAAATGTTGTTGCCAAAATTAAGATTATAATAGATTAATTAATGTCAAATCCAACTGTTAATGTTTAAAAAAATCCAAAACTTCTAAAAAAATTATTGAATAATGGGGATTTTACCCTTATCGCGTTAAGATCAAATTGGAGTTGTATAATGGACTCTAGTCCACAAAAATACTTTTTTATTATTTAAAGTCAAGGATTGTTATAGAATATCAGTCTCTTGTATATACAATATTTTCTGTGTCCACATATGGAAACAATCAAGATATGAATGAATCTAAATTTTTATATTTATCTTAATAAAATTTATTTATTTATAAGAGTTTTCTGGAATTTTTAGAAACTATGTAATTAACTTATATTCATCTTCAATTTTGAAATAATAATTATTTAATTAATAGAAAATGGAAATGATTCATTTTAATAATATTAGTTATGATATATTTTGGAAAAATTAAATTGTATAAAGGCCTTTATATATCTATAAGGCATATTATAGACTTTTGAAACCATTAGATTCTAATTCCAACTTTTTCTTAATTTATTTAAATCCAAATTAAATAGATAGTCTCCAATTTTAAAATAATGAAATTTTCTTGAGTTAATATATTATTAAAGTATTTTAAAATAACAAAAATGATGAACAGTCACAAATGGAATTTTATATGTTATAATATGCAATTAGTAATTAATTTATATCTCATTTGGATGTTTTTGTGTAAAACCTCGAGCTTCCACGATACGTCTCTCTTTCAATAATGTAATAACTTGCATTTTACGCAACTTCGAGTTCTAACACACTGCGACTAATCAAAGTAGCCGTTATGAATAGTAATAGCCACTTTTTAAAATTATAAAAATTTTATATTTGAAAATTGACTTCATTTTTGTATTCGTAATATCGAAATTATCCTAAGTTGAGTTTTTTGTAATTTTCTGAGAACTTCCAATTTTTTATGAATAGTGAAAAATACTTAAAACAACTTTTTTAATAAAAATAATTTATAGTGATAAATTATACTATATAGTGGTTTTAAAGTATAATTATAATATATTTTTACCATTTTATCCAATGGTGGTCATTATAATTAATTTCATTTTGAAATTGGATATAAACAATTGTCAATCTTTTGATATATATTGTTTCTTAAAAACACCCTATGTGTTGTGACAACGGGAATTAATTATAAAATTAATTAATTCAACTTATATGTTTGGAATTTTTTAAAATAGACATCATTTTTGAATTCGGAATATCAATTATAGCTTAAGGTGAAATTTTGGCATTGTTCTGAAAAACTTCAATTTTTGATGAATAGTGAAACCACTAAGTGGTAGTTAAAAAACTGATTTTTTGTTTAAATGAAACATCACCACTTCATTGATTTTATTTTCAAAAATCCGATATAAATGGCTTTCATTAGGAAGTAAAATGTGGTTCAATGGGATTAAAATAATTTTTGGTGAATAGTAACTTTTAAGTTTAATTAATAGCGATTAAAGGTCATTAGTGAAATTTAAGGTAAAAATGATATTAAAAAAATATGAAAATACCTTTACACTTTTCCTACCTCTATTGGATGAGTCAAGGAAGACCAAGAAAATCCATGGGTCAACTTGGGGAGCCCATGGAGCCACTTTGTTAGGAAAATGACATTAAAAACGTTTTATTTAATGATAAAATAAAAATGTCACATACATGAGTTGTTTTACTAAAACAATTTTTAAGTGGGGTTATAAAATTCATAATTTTGACTATAAATATTCATTAGAAAGATAAAAAGATTTCCTACGTCATGATATTTTTTTAATAATTTTTAGATATTAAATATATTAAATTATTTAGGACACCATGATGATGTATCGATTACCTCATTAATTAACGATTTAAATAAAATGAAAAGATAATTTAACATCTAAGTTTTACACTTGTCAAAAACCTATTGGATGAGTATATTTCGAAACCGTATCACCTTATCCTCTAAATATATAAGTTTGGGACCTTTAAAATCAGAAACTCATTATATAATAAGGTAACATTTCATTACTTTCCAAGAGTCCCCCTCCTCTCCTCTTATAAAAGGCCCCCACCACTACCACCTTATTCACACATTCAAGCCATTTGGATTGGCCAAACTCGGCCCAAATACTCTCCCGACATCCCTACATTACTCCTAGAAGCCTCAATTTGGTCAGAAGTCTTCCCAAGGAATCCTTTGGCTGAAATCAAAAAGTGTTACCCGATTTTAAGGTAATGTCTTCTCTTACGTTATTTTGATTTATTTTGCTTCTCCAACCCCCTATACTCTTTTTCATTCATTTCTTTTGTAACAAAAACAGTATCCTAAATATACTAGGATGTTGTTATAAGAAGGATTAGAGATGAAATTACACACACCTACATCTAATGGTTAAATAACATATTGTTTCTGTGGATGGCGAATTTCGGCCTCACGAAACGATTATTGTTCAATACTCATATAACACCTTCAAAGGTGGACATTAAGATGTCACTGTATTTATATATGATATATAATATGTTTATGTTTTACATAATATTATTTATTTTTAATTTATGTCATACCTTTATGATTTCAATTATGGGTAAAAGCGATGATTTCATTTTAGGAAGTGCGGATTACCGCCCCCTCAAAGTGATTTGAATCATTAATGCCATATGTGGGATGTATAAAGGATGGAGTAAATGGTATTACACAATATATTATATAGTAATTATAGTATACCTTTATATAAATATAATTTCATTCCATTAAAGATGAAATAGAAATGAATGTGGCGTTAATGCGTACGTACGGTTTACCGTCTCCATGAACGGTGCATTTAATTTCTTACCTCTAAATGTTATGTAATGTTATCAATGCATGTATATACTTGATATATATGATATATATGATATCTACATTATGAATATAATTCTTAATATGATGGATATTTCACCACATGAACAAATTGTAATTATAAGAAGTTTATTTTTGACTCAAGTACCAAAGATCAACAAAATGACCGTTATTAACTTAAATAATTACATAATGTTCATAACATGTTAATAAGGGATATAAAAGGAATAATGAACATTAAAAAGGTTCTTAAAAAAATAGAAATTATCTCTAGTTTATTATTTAGGAGATTAAAGAACAATCGAGTCATGTCGGACACGAGGTAAGGGAATTTCTTAACCCAATTTCCATTCTTTGGGTTAATCTCCTACTTTCAAATTATGTTATTATATCATTATATCCTATCCTATATTTGTACTTTCTTTATGTGTACTTATATTGAAGAAACATAATAGATCTATTTTATTTAAAAAATGATCTTGGTAAGGAATTCGTCTCAATCTCTTTTCATTGAGGCATATTTTGTTTTATACAAACCTTTCTTTTATACGGTGTATAAACCCCTTTGACTTTTATGTTTATTCAAAAGGAATATTTTTTATACGAAGCATTTTACTAAATGACAAAATGGAATGTTTTTCTTGTCGTACGTATGCGGCGACAACGACTTCTCCGCCTCCGTGAGCACTATTTCAGTTTCAGATTCCTCTTCAAGCCATAACTTTTTTTAAAAGGAAAATAAATACCATGTTTTACTTTTCTTTTATTTTGGTATTGAAAATGGTTTTGATAAAGATTTTATTATATCAATGTGTTGTATTGATATCTTGTGATTGAAGTGTGGAAATATTATGTTTCCTTTATGCATGTTTTATGTGATATGATTATGTTATGGTTTATGATATGTTTAAAACTGTTCATATGAGGAATGCATTGGACTTAATAAGTGACGGGTGGAGCCCGCTATAGCTCCTCGATGCATCGGTAGGTCTCATGAGACAAACTAGTGTCTTGGAACGAGGCCTTGACAAAATATAATTTGTGGTCTTGGCACGAGGCCTTGGATATGTGGTTATGATAGTCTGACATTATGCATTCCATCATTATGAAAATGGTTATTGATATTGCATGTGATTATTCGACCAGTAGAATATCCATGTGAAAAAGTAAATGACATTATCTCATTTTACTTTTTTTATATTATGTTGAAGTTCATGTTTAAAAGGCTTTTGTTTTAGTTATACATTGCCTTAAATGTTTATGTTTTTTTTATGAAAGCTTCTACTATATTGTTATCGTTACTGAGAATCTGAGCTCACCCCTTTCAATGTTTTAATTTTTCCAATATGTGAAGAAGTATTTTAGGAATGACCTGTAGGGATAGTCATAAGGGGATATGAGTGTGGACTATGGAGACTATGTTATTGTAGTTTTTCACTTTATGATTTAATGTAACATTTATGAATGTATGTAGTGTTTCCAAGGATACTAAACTAATAGGTCTTTCGAGACTTGGTCTTTTTTATCATGCCAATGTTACGCAATAATGCACCGACTCTGGGTAACTGGGGTCGGGGCATTACAGTTATTATCAGAGGATGTTTAGTACTAACCTTTGAAGCTAGATTTAGATAAACCTTGATTAGAGCGCATAGCCATAAGATAGACATTGAGGATTAGTATAGAAAAACTTTTTAGAATTTTGGTATTATAGAGATTTTGTGAGTCTTCCGAGAAATACATCTCTATATGGATACGAGCAGGTAGAGGCGGCTCTGGCTCAGATGTACCTAGGTGTAAAACCCGAAAACACCGCTTTGAGCTAGACTTGAACGGGAAATGGTGCATGACAACGGGCCTTGCTGCACTCTTGGTTACGACACTCCCGGGGGATATGCTTAGGATAATTCCCATTTTCTTTACAAAACATTATGAAGGGTTTATGAGAATATATTTTCTCAAAGAAAACATTTCTTTTTATGCTTATGGATTATATCCATAAATAGTTCAATTTATGTTAAGTGTTTTACAAATATGGAATTATGTATTTTATTTCATAAACTAATCTAGTTTATTCCATTGTTTAGAAATGGTGCCTAGTGGGAGGAATGGAAACCGTATCAATGCACGCACTCAGTGTAGGGATTTCCCTCCTGCTCAAGATAATTATTGTGGAGTTGGAGATACAACTGGTGCTGATCAACTTATTACCATATTGGGACAACTCACTCAGGTTATGAATAATAACCTTACTCGTATGGAGCACCCTGATCCACAACGTGGAGGATCAATGTTAGAACTCTTCATGAGGCAACAACCACCAAAATTTAATGGGGGTACAAATCCATTAGTAGATGAGAAATGGATAAACTTTTTAGAGAAAATATTCCCTGCCTTTGGGAGTAGCAAAAGGGAGAATGTTGTCATGGCAGTTTACCGCCTCACTGGAGATGTCGATCAGTGATGGTCACTGATTCAAAACACAAAGGAAGATTATGAAGTATAGAATATGGAATGGAGGGAGTTAAAAGAGATTTTCTTAGAAATATATTTTGCTCGTGACCATCGAGCAGATATAGAAAGGAAATTTCTGAGTCTGAGACAAAAGGAGGATGAGAATGCCGCAATGTATGAGGAAAACTTTACAAGGTTAGCGAGGTATGCTGCAGATTATATACGTAACCCAAGAAGTAAGATTGATCATTTCATTGATGGGTTAAAACCATTTCTCCGTCGAGCTTTAGTATCACAATCATTCTCATCGTACGAAGATATTGTCTCCTGTGCTATCAAGACAGAAAAGGAATTCTCTAGGTCTTATGACAAAAAAGTAAAGCAAGAGAAGAAGAGAACGGTGGAACAAGAGACGGATAAAGGGAAAAGGGAAAGAAGGATTTTCCATTATGTGATAATTGTGGGAATAATCACCCTGGTGCTTGCCTAAAAGGAAAGGGAGTTTGTTATAAATGTGGAGAAAAAGGCCACCAGGCTCGTGATTGCAAGGGAAAGAAAGAGGCTATCAATGTTGAATGCTACAATTGTAGGGAAATGGGGAATTATGAAAATGAATGTTCTAAGAGTCAGGGAAAATTACCTCAGAAAAGGCCAAGGGATCAAGGAAAATCTTATGCTGTTACTACAGTTGAAGAGGAATAATTAATGTATTGGTGCTTTTGGACTCAAGGATTATAATCTGGATATAAAAATAATGTGATATATATAAGGATTGTACTGCAGTACTTGTTTTTTTCATTAAGGTTTTAATATGATGAAGGTAATCATATTTTTATATGTTACAATAAGAGAAACTTTTCTTTGTTTGGGGAATCTGATGTTACAATTGATTTTGGAATTTAGAGACCTTTTAGAGAAAGTCTGTATAGAGGTATTTTGGATAACTATATAGGTTGGAATGGATTATGTTGAACCTTGGATAGTATTGTGTAAGGTTAAAACATTTTTGAAGATTATTTTTGGAATATTATAATACTATAGTTTTAGAAAAAGGACAACCTGCAGATTTGGGGATAACCCGTCGCGTCAGACAAAGCTGTAGGAATCGAACCCACAACCATAGTGCGACAGGCCTTTATTACCTACCACTAGCCTACATGAAGTCCCTGGTTATTAAAAAATAGTTTTCCTAATCTAAATGGTATGTGGTAATATTTGGAACCTTATACAATTAGGATAAATAGAATATTTTTGATTTCTGTTACCATTTGGGGTGAAAGATGGGTTTGTGGAGAAAATTTATTAAATAATGAAAGCCTACATGACAAGTAAGTATATTTCCTTACCTTCTTAGAAAATCTCTTAAATAAATTTCTCAACTTTATAAAAGGTATCATAAAACAAAAACGTTTTCGGTTATATTTTCCAACTGGGGATTCAGTGACCGTTTAACCAATCACAAGTTTGTGATTTTCTTGTGGTTAACTTTATCCTAATCATGTTTTCTACAACTCTCCATCAGACCATCATGGGTGGTTTCACCTCCATATCAATATTTTCATAGAATCCATGTATGGGCTATCTTGGGTGACCTTTGTACTTATCTTTCTTTCTTTTAATGTTATATTCTTATTAACCCAATTTTCGATGTGGGTTTTCCACAAAGGTATTTTATATTTTCAACTTTTTATTTTCAAAGATAATTTTCAAATTGCGAGGACACAATTTATTGAAGGAGGGGAGAATGTAACACCCTGAGCTTCCTCGATATTCCTCTCTTTCAATAATGCAATAGCTTGCATTGTACGCAAGTTCGAGTTCTAACACACCGCGACTAATCAAAGTAGCCATTATGAATAGTAATACCCACTTTTTAAAATTATAGAAATTATATATTTCAAAATGGACTTCATTTTTGTATATTTAATATTGAAATTATCCTAAGTTTAATTTTTTGTAATTTTCTGAGAACTTCTAATTTTTTATGAATAGTGAAAAATACGTAAAAAAACTTTTTTAATCAAAATAATTAATAGTGATAAATAATACTATTTAGTGGTTTTAAAGTATAATTAGAATATATTTTTACCATTTTATCCAATGGTGGTCATTATAATTAATTTCACTTTGAAATTGGACATAAACAATTGTCAATCTTTTGATATATATTGTTTCTTAAAAACACGCTATTTATTGTGATAGCGAGAATTAATTATAAAATTAATTAATGCAACTTATATGTGTGGAATTTTTTAAAATAGACATCATTTTTGAATTCGGAATATCAATTATAGCTTAGGGTGAAATTTTGGCATTGTTTAGAAAAACTTCAATTTTTGATGAATAGTGAAACCACTAAGTGGTAGTTAAAAAACTGATTTTTCGTTTAAATGAAACATTAAAAATTCTGTGATTTGATTTTCAAAAATCCGATATACATGGTTTTCATTAGAAAGTAAAATGTGGTTCAATGGGATTAAAATAATTTTTGGTGAATAGTAACTTTTAAGTTGAATTAATCGCGATTTAAGGTAATTAGTGAAATTTAAGGTAAAAATGATATTATAAAAATATAAAAATACCTTTAAACTTGTACTATCTCTATTGAATGAGTAATGGACGACCAAGACAATCCATGAGTCAACTTGGGGACACCATGGAGCCACTTTGGTAGGAAAATGACATTAAGAACTTTTTATTTAATGTTAAAATAAAAATGTCACAGACATGAGTTGTTTTATTAAAACAATTTTTAAATGGGGTTATACAAGTCATATTTTTGACTATAAATATTAATTATAAATATAAAAAGATTTCCTACATCATTATATTTGTTTTATAATTTTTAGACATTAAATAAAGTAAATTATTTATGACACCATGATGATGTAGAGATTACCTCATTAATTAACGATTTAAATAAAATGAAAATATAATGTAAAATATAAGACATAAACTTGTCAAAAACCTATTGGATGAGTATATTTAGATCCCGTATCACCTTTTCCTCGAAATATATAAGCGTGGGACCTTTGAAATCTGAAACTCATTATATAATAAAGTAACATTTCATTACATTCCAAGAGTGCCCCTCCTCTCCTCTTATAAAAGGCCCCCACCACTACCACCTTATTCACACTTTCAAGCCATTTGTCTCATCCAAACTCTTCCCAAATACTCTCCCAACTTCCCTCTCTTACTCTTAGAAGCCTCACTTTGGGCAGAAGTCCTCCCAAGGAATCCTGTGGCTCAAATCAAAAAGAGTTACGTGATTTTAAGACAATGTCTTCTCTTGTGTTATTTTGTTTTATTTTTCTTTTCTAACCCCCCAACCTCTTTTTATTCATTTCTTTTGTAACAACAAAAGTATACTAAATATACTAGGTTGTTGTTATAAGAATGATTCGAGCTACACTTATAGACACCATACATCTAATGTTTAAAGAACATGTTGTTTCTGTGGATGGCGAATTTCTGCCTCACGAAACGATGATTGTTCAACACTCATATAACACCTTCAAAGGTGACCATTAAGATGTCACTATATTTATATATGATATATAATATGTTTATGTTTTACATAAGAATCTTTATTTTAAATTTATTTCATACCTTTATGATTTCCATTATGGGTAAATGCGATGATTTCATTTTAGGAAGTGCGGACTACCGCCCCATCAAAGTGATTTGAATCATTAATGCCATATGTGGGATGTATAAAGGATGGCATAAATGGTATTATACATTATATTATACTGGAATTATATTATACCTTTATATAATTATAAATTCATTCCATTAAGGACAAAATCAAAATGAAAGTAGCGTTCATGCGTACGTACGACTTACCGTCTCCATGAATGGTGCAATTCATTTCTTACCTCTAAATGTTATGTAATGTTATAAATGCATGTATATACTGGATATATATGATATATATGATATCTAAATCATGAATATAATTTTAAATATGATGGATATTTCACCACATGAACAACTTGTAATTATAATATGTTTATTTTTGACTCAAGTACCAAAGATCGACAAAATGACTGTTATTAACTTAAATAATTACATAATGTTCATAACATGGTAATAAGGGATATAAAAGGAATAATGAACATGAAAAAGGTTCTTACACAAATAGAAATTATCTCTAGTTTATTATTCAGGCGATTAAAGAACGATCGAGTCAAGTCGGACACGACGTAATGGAATTTTTTAACCCAATTTCCATTCTTTGGGTTAATCTCTTAATTTCAAATTATGTTATGATATTATTATATCCTATCCTATATTTGTACTTTCATTACGTGTACTTATATTGAATACACATAATATATCTATTTTATTTAAAAAATTATCTTGGTAAGGAATTCGTCTCAATCTCCTTCCATTGAGGCATATTTTGTTTTATACACAAATATCTTTTATACGGTGTATAAACTCCTTTGACATTTACGTTTATTCAAAAGGAATCATTTTTATACGAAGCATTTTACTAAATAAAAAAAAGGAATTTATTTCTTGTTGTACGTATGTGGCGACAACGACTTCTCCACCTCCGTGAGCACTATTTGAGTTTTGGCTTCCTCAACAAGCCATAAATTTTTTTAAAAGAAAAATAAATACCATGTTTTACTTTTCTTTTATTTTGGTATTGAAATTGGTTTTGATAAATATTTTATTATATCAATGTGTTGTATTGATATCTTGTGATTGAGGTGTGGAAATCTTATGTTTCCTTTATGCATTTTTTATGTGATATGATTATGTTATGGTTTATGATATGTTTAAACCTATTCATATGAGGAATGCATTGGACTTGATAAGTGACGGGTGGATCCCGCTATAACTCCTCGATGCATCGGTAGGTCTCATGAGACAAACTAGTATCTTGGAACGAGGCCTTGACAAAATATTATTTGTGGTCTTGGAACGAGGCCTTGGATACATGGTTTTGATAGTCTGGCATTATGCATTCCATCATTATGAAAATGGTTATTGATATTGAATGTGATTATTTGACCAGTAGAATATCCATGTGAAGAAGTAAATGGAATTATCTCATTTTACTTTTTCCATATTATGTTGAAGTTCAAGTTTAAAAGGATTTTGTTTTAGTTATAAATTGCCTTAAATGTGTATGTTTTTTATGAAAGCTTCCACTATATTGTTATCCTTACTGAGCATCTGAGATCACCCCTTTCAATGTTTTAATTTTTCCAAGATGTGAAGAAGTATTTTAGTAATGGCCTGTAGGGATAGTCATAAGGGAATATGAGTGTGGAATATGGAGACTATGTTATTGTAGTTTTTCACTTTATGATGTAATGTAACATTTATGAATGTATCTAGTGTTTCCAAAGAATCTAAACTAATCGGTCTTTCGAGACTTGATATTTTTGATCATGCCAATGTTATGAAATAATGCACCGACTCTGGGTAACTGGGGTCGGGGAATTACAGTTGGTATCAGAGTCATTTTAGTAGTAACCATGGAAGCTAGATTTAGATAAACCTTGATTAGAGCGCATAGCCATAAGATATACTTTGAGGATTAGTATAGAAGAACTTTCTAGAATTTTGGTATTATAGAAATTTTGTGAGTCTTCCGAGCAATACATCCATGTATGGATACGAGCAGGTAGAGGCTGCTCTGGCACATATGTACCTAGGTGTAAAACCCGAAAAAACCACTTTGAGCTATACTCGAATGGGAACTGGTTCATGACAACGGGCCTTGCAGCACTCTTTCTTACGACACTCTCGGGGGATATGCTTAGGATAATTCTCATTTTCTTTACAAACCATTATGAAGGGTTTATGAGTATATACTTCCTCAAATAAAACATTTATTTTTATGATTATGGATTATATCAATAAATAGTTCAATTTATGTCAAGCGTTTTACAAATATGGAATTATTTATTTTAATTCATAAACTAATCTAGTTTATGCCATTGTTTAGAAATGGCGCCTAGTGGGAGGAATGGAAACCGTATCAATGCACAAACTCCGTGTAGGGGTTTCCCTCCTGCTCAAGATCATTATTTTGGAGCTGGAGATACAACTGGTGCTGATCAACTTATTACCATATTTGGGCAACTCACTCAGGTTATGAATAATAACCTTACTCGTATTGATCACCCTGATCCACAACGTGGAGGATCAATGTTATAATGCTTCATGAGGAAACAAAAATCAAAATTTAATGGAGTTACAAATCCATTAGTAGCTGAGAAATGGATAAACTCTTTAGATAAAATATTTCATGCCTTGGGGAGTAGCGAAAGGGAGAATGTTGTCATGGCAGTTTACCGCCTCACTGGAGATGTCGATCAGTGGTGGTCGCTGATTCAAAACACAAAGGAAGATTATGAAGTATCGAATATGGAACGGAGGGAGTTCAAAGAGCTTTTCTTAGAAAAATATTTTCCTCATGACCATCGAGCAGATACGGAAAGGCAATTTATGAGTATGAGACAAAAGGAGGATGAGAATGTCGCAAAGTATGAGGCCAACTTCACAAGGTTAGCGAGGTATGCTTCGGATTATATACGTAACCCAAAAAGTAAGATTGATCGTTTCATTGATGGGTTAAAACCATTTCTCTATTGAGCATTAGTATCACAATCCTTCTCATCGTACGAAGATATTGTCTCGTGTGCTATCAAGACAGAAAAGGAATTCTCTAAGTCTTATGACAAAAAAGTAAAGAAAGAGAAGAAGAGAACGGTGGAACAAGAGACGGATAAAGGGAAAAAGGGAAATAAGGATTTTTAATTATGTGATAATTGTGGGAAGAATCACCCCGGTGCTTGCCTAAAAGGAATGGGAGTTTGTTATAAATGTGGAGAAAAAGGTCAACAGGCTCGTGATTGCAAGGGAAAGAAAGAGGCTATCAATGTTTAATGATACAATTGTAGGGAAATGGGGAATTATGCAAATGAATGTCCTCAGCGTCAGGGAAACTTAACTCAGAAAAGGCCAAGGGATCAAGGAAAATCTTATGCTATTACTACAGTTGAAGAGGAATAATTAATGTATTGGTGCTTTTGGACTCAAGGATTATATTCTGGTTATAATAATAGTGTGATATATATAAGGATTGTACTGCAGTACTTGTTTTTTTCATCAAGGGTTTAATATGATGAAGGTAATCATATTTTTATACGTGAAAATAAGAGAAACGTTACTTTTTGGGGGGAATATGATGTAATAATTGATTTTGGAATTTAGAGACCTTTTAGAGAAAGTCTGCACAGAGGTATTTTGGATAACTATATAGGTTGGAAAGGATTAAGTTGAACCTTGGATAGTATTGTGTATGGTTAAAACATTTCTGAAGATTATTTTTGGAATATTATAATACTATAGTTTTAGAAAAAGGACAACCTGAAGGTTGGGGGATAACCCATCGCATCGGACAAAGATGTAGGAATCGAACCCACAACCATAGTGCGACAGGCCTTTATTACCTACCACTAGCGTACATGAAGTCCCTAGTTATTACAAAATAGTTTTCCTAATCTAAATGGTATGTGGTAATATTTGGAACCTTATAAAATTAGGATAAATAGAATATTTTTGAGTTCTGTTACCATTTGGTGTGAAAGATGGGTTCATGGTAAAAATTTATTAAAGAATGAAAGCCTACATGACAAGTAAGTATATTTACTTACGTTCTTAGAAAATCTCTTAAATAAATTCCTCAACATTATAAAATGTAATTTAAAACAAAAACGTTGTCGGTTATCTTTTCCAACTGGGGATTCAATGACCGTTTAACCAATCACAAGTTTGTGATTTTCGTGTGGTTAACTTTCTCCTAATCATGTTTTCTACAACTCTTCATTAGACCTTTATTCTTTGTTTCTACTCCATATCCATATTTTCAATGAATCCAAGTATGGGCTATCTTAGGTGACCTTTGTACTTCTCTTTCTTTCTTTTAATGTTATATTCTTATTAACCCAATTTCCGATGTGGGTTTTCCACAAAGGTATTTTCTATTTTCAACCTTTTATTTTCAAAGAAAATTTTCAAATTGCGAGGACACAATTTATTGAATGAGGGGAGAATGTAACACCCCGTGCTTCCACGATATGTCTCTCTTTCAATAATGTAATAGCTTGCATTGTACGCAATTCAAGTTCTAACACACCGCGACTAATCAAAGTAGCCGTTATGAATAGTAATACCCAATTTTTAAAATTATAGAAATTTTATATTTCAAAATGGACGTTATTTTTGTATTTTTAATATTGAAATTATCCTAAGTAGAATTTTTTGTAATTTTCTGAGAACTTCCAATTTTTTTATGAATAGTGAAAAAATACTTAAAAAAACATTTTTAATCAGAATAATTTATAGTGATAAATTATAATATTTATTGGTTTTAAAGTATAATTTGAATATAATTTTTGCCATTTTATCCAATGGTGGTCATTATAATTAATTTCACTTTGAAATTGGACATAAACAATTGTCAATCTTTTGATATATATTGTTTCTTAAAAACACGCTATTTGTTGTGAAAGCGGGAATTAATTATAAAATTAATTAATGCAACATATATATTTGGAATTTTGTAAAATATAAATCATTTTTGAATTCAGAAAATCAATTATAGATTAGGGTGAAATTTTGGCATTGTTCTGAAAAACTTCAATTTTTGATGAATAGTGAAACCACTAAGTGGTAGTTAAAAAACTGATTTTTCGTTTAAATGAAACATTACCACTTACGTGATTTGATTTTAAAAAATGATATATACATGGTTGTGATTAGGAAGTAAATTTTGGTTCAATGGGATTAAAATATGTTTTGGTGAATAGTAACTTTTATGTTTAATTAATCGCGATTAAAGGTAATTAGTGAAATTTAAGGTAAAAATGATATTATAAAAATATGAAAATACCTTTACACTTGTCCTATATCTATTTTATGAGTCATGGCCGACCAAGAAAATCCATGGGTCAACTTAGGGACCCCATGGAGCCACATTGGTAGGAAAATGACTTTGAAAACTTTTTATTTAATGTTAAAATAAAAATGTCACAAACATGAGTTGTTTTACTAAAACAATTTTCAAATGGGGTTATACAAGTCATATTTTTGACTATAAATATTCATTATAAAAATAAAAATATTTCCTACATCATTATATACATTTTATAATATTTAGACATTAAATAAATTAAATTATTTATGACACCATGATGATGTAGTGATTACCTCATTAATTAACGATTTAAATAAAATGAAAATATAATGTAAAATCTAAGACTTAAACTTGTCAAAAACCTATTGGATGAGTATATTTAGAACCCCTATCACCTTTTAATCGAAATATATAAGTGTGGGACCATTAAAATTCTAAAATCATTATATAATAAAGTAACATTTCATTACTTTCCAAGAGTGCCCCTCCTATCCTCTTATAAGAAGCCCCCACCACTACCACCTTATTCACACTTTCAAGCCATTTGGATCAGCCAAACTCTGCCCAAATACTCTCCAAACTTCCCTATATTACTCCTAGAAGCCTCACTTTGGGCAGAAGTTTTCTCAAGGAAGGCTTTGGCTCAAATCAAAAAGAGTTACCCGATTTTAATGTAATGTCTTCTCTTATGTTATTTTGTTTTATTTTGCTTCTCCAACCCCATAAATTCTTTATATTAATTTATTTTGTAACAAAAACAGTATCCTAAATATTCAAGTATGTTCTTATAAGAAATATTCGAGCTACAATTACACACACCTATATCTAATGGTTAATGAACATCCTGTTTCTGTGGATGGAGAATTTCTGCCTCACGAAACGATGATCGTTCAACACTCATATAACACCTTCAAAGGTGGCCATTAAGATGAAACTATATTTATATATGATATATAATATGTTTATGTTTTACATAATAATATTTATTTTAAATTTATGGCATACCATTATGATTTCCATTATGGGTAAACGCGATGATTTCATTTTAGGAAGTGCGGACTACCGCCCCCTCAAAGTGATTTGAATTGTTAATGCCATATGTGGGTTGTATAAATGATGGATTATTTGGTATTATACATTATATTATACTAGAATTATATTATACCTATATATAATTATAAATTCATTCCATTAAATACGAAATTGAAATGAAAGTAGCGTTCATGCGTACCTACGACTTACCATCTCCATGAACGTTGCATTTCATTTCTTACCTCTAAATGTTATGTAATGTTATCAATGAATGTATATACTGGATATATGATATATATGATATCTAAATCATGAATATAATTCTGAATATGATGGATATTTCACCACATGAACAACTTGTAATTATAAGAAGTTTATTTTTGACTCAAGTACCAAAGATCGACAAAATGACCATTATTAACTTAAATAATTACATAATGTTCATAACATGGTAATAAGTGATATAAAAGGAATAATGAACATGAAAAGGGTTCTTACGCAAATAGAAATTAACTATAGTTTATTATTCAGGAGATTAAAGAACGATCGAGTCATGTCGGACACGAGGTAAGGGAATTTCTTAACCCAATTTCTATTCTTTGGGTTAATCTCCTACTTTCAAATATTGTTATGATATTATTATGTCCTATCTTGTATTTGTACTTTATTTATGTGTACTTATATTGAATACACATAATAGATCTATTTAATTTAAAAATAAGATCTTGGTAAGAACTTCATCTTAATCTCTTTTCATTGAGGAATATTTTGTTTTATACACATCTTTCTTTTATACGGTGTATAAACCCCTTTGACTTTTACCTTTATTCAAAAAGAATCTTTTTTATACGAAGAATTTTAATAAATGACAAAAAGGAATGTTTTTCTTGTCGTACGTATGCGGCGACAACGACTTCTCCGCCTCCATGAGCACTATTTGAGTTTCAGCTTCCTCTACAAGCCATAACTTTTTTTAAAAGAAAAATAAATACCATGTTTTACTTTTCTTTTATTTTGGTATTGAAAATGGTTTTGATAAAGTTTTTATTATATCAATGTGTGGTATTGATATCTTGTGATTGAAGTGTGAAAATCTTATATTTACTTTATGCATGTTTTATGTGATATGATTATGTTATGGATTATGATATGTTTAAACCTGTTCATATGAGGAATGAATTGGACTTAATATGTGACGGGTGGAGCCCGCTATAGCTCCTCGATGAATCGGTAGGTCTCATGAGACAAACTAGTGTCTTGGAACGAAGCCTTGAAAAAATCTTATTTGTAATCGTGGCACGAGGCCTTGGCTACGTGGTTATGATAGTCTGGCATTATGCATTCCATCATTATGAAAATGGTTATTGATATTTCATGTGATTATTCGACCAGTAGAATATCCATGTGAAGAAGTAAATGGAATTATCTCATTTTACATTTGCTATATTATGTTTAAGTTCAAGTTTAAAATGCCTTTGTTTTAGTTATACATTGCCTTAAATTTTTATTTTTTTTGATGAATGCTTCTACTATATTGTTATCCTTACTGAGCATATGAGCTCACCACTTTCAATGTTTTAATTTTTCCAGGATGTGATGAAGTATTTTAGGAATGACATGCAGGGATAGTCATAAGGGGATATGAGTTTGGACTATGGAGACTATGTTATTGTAGTTTTTCACTTTATGATGTAATGTAACATTTATGAATGTATCTAGTGTTTCCAAGGCTATTAAACTAATCGGCCTTTCGAGACTTGATCTTTTTTATCATGCCAATATTATGCAATAAGGCACCGACTCTGGGTAACTGGGGTCGGGGCGTTACATTTTGGATCTAGAAGAGCCTTGTTATATAATAAAACACTATTTTGATGAACATTATATGGATAATAAATTATATAATTTCATCAAATTGTGGTTAATATACTCATTTATAAAATATTTGGGATTAGAACATTCATTAAAAAATTTGATGAAAATTCATGTTTTTTACCCATTTAAAATTCACTATAGTATTTCGCACATAAATACTTTAATATGACTTATTTGAACTTAACATTTTGGAACAGTGTTCTTAACATAAATTTATAATAATACTATTCAGGAAACTTGAGCTAAATAGTGCATTTGGTTGGAGTAAATGGGCCATTATGTCAATGATGGACTGGACTCCCTAGAGTGGACATAGGTTCTGTATTTGGGCCATAACCACTTCATAAGTTCTTGTATTAGGCCCAAATATGTAGAAGTGATCTAGGATTTAATTTTTCACAAATCATCATTTGGGAAGGAGAGGTGATTCACACGTTTTGGTAGTCAAATGGGTGGTTCAAGTTTGATTAAAATATTAGGATGAATTTCCCAATTTACACTTGATACCACTAGTAACCTAGCCTCCCCTCAACTCTATAAATTATTTTTTTCACATTTAAAGTTGTTGGGATGTGAATTAATATATTTTAGGTAGATTATAATTGGATTCACCAAAATTTCCCAACCATTGTAAGAGGGGTATCCCTTGAAGAAAGGATCCCCACATCGAAGCCTTCTTCTCTTCATCATGTTGTAATGTTTTCATTTGTGTAAAAACGTTCTTTGTTCTTTTTTTATTTATTCACCTTTCATTGGTTTTGATAAAATTTATTTTTCTAATAATCTTCCTAATTGGGTTGTAATCAAGGTAATAGATGATATTGGGTTCTAACATTTTAATCCTCTGCTCATGCAAATTCTCTCCACGATGACCACACCGCCCATGGAAGAGTAGTTTTCTAGTGATCGATATATATTTTACCCTCTTAATTTAATTATTTTGAATCATTGAGCTAATTTAATTCAAATAATACGATCCACAAATTCTTTTAATAAATCATATGAAACTAAAAATTGAATTGAACAATTAACCCAAAAACACACGAGGTTGAGGTTTTGTTTAAATTGTGAGAGAAAAAAATTAATCGGTAATCCAATTCCAAACAGGGTAAGTTTGTAGAGTTCAAATATATTCCCAAAAAATAATTCATCCTTGTTCCCCAGAATAGAAATATTCCTTAATTTTTAAATTTACATATGCTTAACTTAGAAAATGAATAAAAGTAGGGTGCTGTGATTGCATGTTCCGAAGTAAGACTAGGGGTAAATTCACTCCATCTTTGTGGTAAAGTTAATTCTCGTAGGGTTTAGGATTTAACAAATTAAGGGATCATAATTAATTTAATGTTAATTTAAATGATAATGATAAATAATTGAGTGAAGAGGTAGAGTTAGATCAATTAAGCGTTTTATATATTATCTAAAAACATCTTATTGCTGTGTATCTTTAAATGAACATTATTTAAAAAATAGATACAAAAAAATGAAATCTTCTTCCAGAAAACATCTTATATTTTTATAAATGATAAACAACCCCCATAATTACAAGTTGTTTTTTAATTCTCTTTTATTTTATTTTTAGAATAACTTTATGAAGTTGTTATAACTGTTTTTTTTCTTTGAGAGATGACCTTGGTCAGCCACTGTGATACACCTAGGTAACCCGAAATCGAACATCATCCGAAAGCACCCACGACATCACCTTTTATTATATTTTAATATTTATTAGATTCAAAAAATTGCCCCACACCTCAATTATAAAACAGTGCCTCCTCCATCACTTCCTCCAATCACATTGAGACATCCTGTAAGACCATAATTATCCCATTTCACATCTCAACATACCTATTAAAATTATAGAGGTGATGTTATTTTCAAAATACCAACTCTAATGTACCTAATAATACATATAAAGGGATATCAGCAATGAATACGTAATCTCTTTACCGACTCTTTCAAAATATCTTCTTCTTATAGTTAATATTCATGTTTAAATATAATTATAAAGTAAAAAATATAATATAAAATATATTTTTAGATGTTATTATGATTATATAAAAACCATATTTCACATTTTATTCATCCAATGAAAAATGAAAGTACTATTTATGCGTACATATGACTTATCATCTCTACATCACGGGGTAACATTTTTTTCATCACCACATTACTTGGATGAGTTTAATGATGGAAATAATAATTATTTATTATGATTTAACATTATATTAATTATGGAACATAATATTTACCATCCACTTTCAAAATCAATAGAATTATATTGTCTCTCATGCGTACCTATGACCTACCATCTCAAAGACGCGATGTGATCCATATTCCTTGTTAACCATTTCAAGAATTATTATAAAAAATTATGTAATGAATTAATATTAAATATAACAACTAATAATTAGAATGTAATAAAACATAGACTCATATAATTTATTTAACTTCTTCCATTCAGAATGATAAGAAAATGGAAAAGACATCCATTAATACATATGACTTACCATCTCCATGAATGACATATTCCTTTTCATATATATATCTTATATATATATATACTAAATATATATGATATATAAATTATTTTTTACATTAATTAAGATAATTGATTATGATATATTTAATTGTATTAGGAATAATATGTCGAAACATGTATGATAAAAAGTAGTTATTACCTAAAATGTTTACTTAAAATTGAATTTTTAACAAAAGGGTAATATAAAGTCATATATGAATCATATATGATATCAAAAATATTATTATGATTCTGGTATAAGTTAATAATATATTTAAAACCACTATACTAGAGTTTTAGACACGAATAAAGGGAATCAGACCTAAGGTAACGGTGAATTCCACAATCTCGTTATTATCGAGATTTCTTATAAGTATGTATCACCTAGTAATTATTTTTATTCCATGTTTATGTTTCTAAAAAATTAATTAATTTTTTTACTTCTATTATATAATTTGTATAAATTTATTTTTACCCGTGAATGATTTTTATTAAATGGTTGAAAGGAATATTTTGTTGTTTTCTTAATGAAGTACTTTATTACTTTTCTTGAAAAATTACGAAGAAAAAGGTTTTTTAAATTACACAAAATTAATGAATTTTTATGATTTCATGAAGACTTGTTTACTTGAATATTACCTTTCAATGTCACAAGGTAATTTAGAATGGAAATTTTTTATTTTAACCTTGTGTATCATTTCAAGTAAAGATAATATTTTCAAAAGATAAAGGATATTTTTCCCATGAATTGTTTCCAAGAGTTATCTCAAAATTATTTTCCATATATTGTAACATTTTTTTATGTTACTTATTTTTTAATGGGAATATGATCTAATTTTTTCATATTTATTATTTATATGAATGGTTTGTGTTTATGATGGAATAATATTAATGAAACCCTATTCTTTTCAGTGGGTTTTGTTGTTATTGAAGGGTGTTTAAGGAACTATTTTCATTCCATGGGTTCTGATATGATATGTTAATTATTTTATTTTGGAACACATATACATGATTCCATTATGAGATAATTCATACCAATATCATCCTCTAATTCATTGGGTAATGATTTATATCTCATTAGATAGACATAAAGGATCTTGTCTGCTAAGATGGTCCTGAGAGTGAACCTTGACTACTAAGATGGTTATGGGAGTGATCCATGACTACCATGATGGTTATGTGAGTGAGACATTACTACTATATTGGGTTGGGGTGTGAAACTATAATACTAATATGGAATTATAATTGGTTCTTGGAATACCATGTAAATTATTTTATATACTTATGTGTTTCCCACAAATTCTATGTATTAATATTCTGTTATGATATCATGCATTATGTTCTTTATTTCCTTATGATTCAGGACTTATGACTTGCTAATATTTAGTCCATGATCCCATTTATGATTATTTTCTTTTGGGGTATGATATTATATTTTTATGATTATGTTCTCATACCCTTATTGTAATTGTAATGATTACTTGTCTCCATTGATTACCCTTACAGTGTATCTGGGCTCACCATTTATCTTATGTTTTGTTTTCCCTAGGTTATAAAGAAAGGATTACATTTTTAACTAAAAAGGAATATCATTATGGGACATGTTTAAGATCTTTAACCAAATTAAAATAATTTTATCTGATTTTCCAATGGCACTAAATTAATATGGTCTTTGGCTGTGTGTTTGTATAATGTATTAATTATTCCAAATAAGTGATGTAATGTTAATATAGGTTAATAATCGGTTATTCTATTCATAAAATTATAAAAATTACTCATGTATTTTCCCCTAAATTATAAAAATAATATGTATGTGTTTTCTCAGTTTTGATTACATCACTTGTGTTTTTTACTGTAATGTCCTTTTTAACAGGAAACACACACTATAAGTCATAACTATCACATAGTGAGTTAGATTTACATGAGAATTACTCTTGCATTTAACAAATGACTTATTAATTGGTTAACACATTTATCATGATAATAAAAGAACATTTTCTTATTTTTGATTGGGTGAATCTTTTGGAACTAAAATGTCAATTTCAAACTGATGATACACACTCTGAGTCATACCATGGAAATTATGTTTCAGATTGAGGTGAGGGAGATTTTTAAATGTAAAAAACTTCTTTTTATTTTTTTCCTTAAAAATCAAAGTAATATGAAAGAATTTTAGTTTTTTTAGTATTCTATAAGTCTTTATTACTAAAATTAATTACATTTCTTAATATAAAGATGCACTTTGAGTCATATTGGTCACATCATGAATCCGATTGAGTTATAATTGATTCCTACACATCTCAAATGAGTAATGAATTAATTGACCAAATTATCAAAACAACCAGATTATGTTTTCTTAGATTGGATTGCATCACTTTTTTTAATAAACATTCATTTTAAAATTATTACATTCGCATTGAGTGATACCAATTACAACATGTATTTTTTTGAATTTATATTGAATCCTAAACATTAAAAATGAATTATGAATACTTTTCATAAATTATTAATAAAATCCAAGTATATTTTCTCACTTTTTGACTAGTGATACTTTTTTAACTAAAATGTCAATTTCAAACTTATAATAGACACTTTGAGTCACATTAGAGACATGAGGTTTCAGATTGAGGTGAGATTGATTCAAAAAAATTAAAAATGACTTATGGATATTTTTACTAATTTATCAAAATAATATGATTGTTTTTTATTGGTTTTTAGTATGTTAGTTTTCATTTTTTACTAACATTAAAGTCTATCATAAATTAAAAGTAAAACATGAAGTCATACCGACCACACTATGAGTTAGATTTAGGTGACATTCATTCTTAAATATTTGTAAAAAGTTATGTATCATTTATTAATGTATCAATACAACTCAAATGTGTTTTTTCAATTTTGACTATTTCACTATTCTTTTTTAGTAAAATTTTATTTTTAATTGGAAACACACACTTTGAGTTATACCAATAACATCATGCATCAATTTCACAGTAGACTTATTCCTATACAGAAAAAATTATTTTTCAATCATTTTTTATATTATCAAGAGAATATGGGATATTTTTTTTGTTTTCATTGAGTGAAACTTGTATGAATTAAAATGTCAATTTTAAACTCATAACAGACACTTTGATTCATACCTTGTACATCATGTATCATTTTTAGGTGAGGACGATTTCTACAAATCTCAAATGAGTTACAGATCATTTAAATAATGTGTCAAAACAATTAAATTATGTTTTAATAGGTTGAGTATGCTAGTTGTATTTTTAATATAAATAATATCAATTTTAATTAAAAAGAATTACTTAGAGTAATAATGATAATAATGTGTGTCAGATTGAGGTGAAGTTGATTGCTACAAATCCCAATATCTCAAAACAATACAAATATCCAATGTTACCATGCTAACAATTGTATTTCCCTTTCAGGCATTTAATATTTCATATTGATTCGATGTTGTTAGATAAAAAAAGGTTTTTTGTTATGTACTTCAACTAAATTTGAAGTGTTTCATTTTGAAAAATAAATACAAAAAAACATCGCAAAATCTTAAAAAGGAATATGTTACATCTAATATTATTTTTTATAGATAGTTTAAAGAAAAATAATACCTAAAAAATGATCTTTGAAAAAAATAAGTATTATATATAAATGAAAAAAAATTAACATACAAATAGTAGATAAAATGATGAAAAAATTAACTTAAAATAAGTATCAACTCACCTTTTCATGATGTTTGTATTCATTAATAACCAATTTTGTTTCTTTCATTACCTTAGTCGGAGTCGCAATGTCTAATATCTAATGATCTTGAGATTATTTTATCAAACCAGACCATATAAAATAAAATAATCTACCTATATAAGAAAAAGATTATAATATTTTTAATTCTAAAAATAAATAAAATAATCATAAATATTAAATAATAGATTATTTATATGGAAAATTATTTTGTATGAAAAAGTCAAGATTACCTCTAAGATTGAGCAGAGACAACATCATTTCTCTCCATGAAAATTATGTTGAGGTAAAATGAAAGAAAGATATAAATTCCAACATTGTAGGGGTAAAAAAAATTTAGGGAGAAAAAATCTATGGACGTTTATGTTTTAAAATCCATGAAATATGTGAAAAAAATAAAAAGAAAGAAACTATAAATATTTGAATACCCAAAAGTTAGATGGAAATAACAAAATATATATTAGATAAAAATGATGGAAATTAAAATTAAAATAAATAAATTTAAAAAGAATTATGAATTAACCTTTTAATTATGGTGGTATAAGATAACAATTCTTATGTGATTAATATTATAATGAAATAAATTAAAAATAAAAATAAATAAAATATTAATTATTTATAAAATTATTTTACTATGAATATAATATGATTAGATCTATGATTGAGCAGTGGTAGCATCCTTTCTCTTTCTACAAAGGCAGTGGAGGAAACCTGAAAGAACTTGATTAATTCCAACACTTCATGGGTATAATTGGTTTTGAGGGAGAATAATTATATAGATGTTTTTTTGAAGAAATCCTGAATTATGTATAAAAATCTACTAAAAATTTGATAATAAAAAAATTAAAATTAATTCAACATTTCATTATATAATTTTTCATCAATATAGAGAAATTATATCATAACATTACCTTTAAATATTATCAAAGGGTTTTCTTCATTATAATATATTCTTCCACATAATTAGAAATATCATCATATGTTAAAGACATTTTCTTCATGCATAGTTAAAAAGTTAATTAATATCATGTTAATGATATATATAATAGATAATATTATGAGGAGAAAAATAGTATATTAAGAAAGAAAATTTTACCTTCTCATTGAACTCACTTTTTTCAGTGTTTTTTGGATTTGGATATTCTATCTTGAATCCAAATTCCTTCTTTTCTGTCCTCTATAATGTACAAGAAATTTTCTACATTAGGACTTACATGAATAGATGGGATCACCCAATGAATGGTTCAACCTTGATTAAATTTTCATCAAACCAGAAATTTGTTTTAGTCGCCACAAAAACAATAAACAAATTCCTATTTGTTGTATCTGATATGCAATATAAATGAATTAATTATGATTCTATTATGAACACCTCTCCTTTTTTCCCTTCCACATAGAAATTAATCTTTTTAAATCCCATTTCATCAAATTTTAATGCACTCATATTTTCAACCCATATAAAATGGAAAATCATCACTTGAAATGATATATAATACCGATCATATATCTTTTCAATAAGGAAATATAATAACATATTTTCTAAAATTTTATTTCTATCCATGACACCAGATATGTGAATCACTTATACCTCATAGATTAAACCCCTATTTTTCATTGTAATAATGTCAACATGTTAGTTTCTATAGAATATGTAACAATTGATTTTAAAAAATTGAATGATATAATAAATTTATTTATTCCCATGGATAGACATCAAATTTATTTGGAAATTGAATTTGTATTTTCAGATAACTCATTATAAATTTGATATGATAACCATCTTATAAACTATTTATTATGTGTATTTGATATCCATCCTTTATCCATTTATATATTTAAAACTGATAGAATTTATATGTAGGATTCAATATATGCACCACCATCTTCACTATTATATAAAATGAAAAGGCACACTTTCTCCTACTTTGTCAAGGTAATTGTAAAAACACTTATTCTATAAATCCCTTATCTTATTCGGCTTCCTTTATGATGAAACATTGGGAGAATTATGTTGTAAACATCTGATAGGTTATCGGTATAGAATTTAATAGTTTCTTTAACAATATATCATTATACAATAATTATTTTGGCCAAATTTGATTCTTAACATACCATTTCAAAATAATTGTAAACCTTTAATTGGGTTAAATCCATATGTAATAGAAAGGACCACATATTTGAACATATCTAACCAAGGTAACCATCATATAGACCATTATATAAAAGAATTATATTGTTAAGAACCTCTATAATTCACATAATATGACTTCAATATCCTTATTCATGATTAGAAACTTCATTTGATCTAAAGTTTTACATCATATTGATTAAAAAAAGAATAAGAGTCTAGTTTATGTATTTCATACATTTTGAGGAAAAATATAATGAAAAGAAACATGCATGAAATATTGAATCACATAATGAAATTAGTGTGAGTTTAATCCATGTATCGTCAAATTAGTCATTGAGATGATATTCTTTCCATTTTATAAATTCCCCTCTAGAAATTTTACACTATTAAGGAAAAGAAAAAAATGAAAATTTTCCGGCTTGGATAGAGTGTATGCTGATAGAGGAAGACAATTATACCCTTTACCCATCAAAAATTCAAACTCTTCCCTAATCCCCAGGTTAACTATGTCCAACCTTTCCTTGCATCTATCTTTGATTTTTATAGGAACATTTAGTAACATTCCAATAACACTATGAAATATATTTTTTTACAGCGATGACATTATGAATATGTATGACATATAAATAATTCGAATAAATTAATTCAATAAAACTTAATCTCTTTTTCAAACATGATTTCATAAGGCTTCTAGAAAATAGTTAACAAAAACTTGGGTCAATATATTTCACTTTATTAAATAGTTGATCACCCTTTAATATAGATTAATTTTTGCCTCATTTTATATTTCCATCTAATTTTGTCATCCATGATCATTTTTTATGTTGATGAGGTAAAAATTTATGATTTCCTAAAAACACGGTCATCAAGAAATGTGTCAACTGAACTGAGGGTGTGTGTTCTTCCCAAATGAGACACCCCGACATTACTTTAGTGCTATAACATTATAAAGTTATATAAGTGGGGGATTAATTTATTGTCCCATTAGACATGGTCATCAATTTGAATTTCTCACATCTATAAGAATCATATATTGTAACACATATATCCCTCATCAATTTCAGATCATTGTTTAATGGAACCAAATTGACATCAATATCATTGTTGGGTTTCTTTTGTCTAGATATAAGTGTAGAAAACATATTTTATTGGCACTCCATGCATAACCATGGTTGAAATTTATAATTTACCAACATGAAGGATCATGTACTATGAGTAGTACTATATAAACCAAATGTATTTATTCCATATATAGATAACTCATGATGAATATTTCATGGCACATTTCCAAATTTCGAACACTTGTAATCAATTTTTTTCACTATATAGAATCTTCTGGATGAGATTGGTTACCATATTTAATTATTATATTTTCATTCCATTTAAATTATCTAATGTGTTATTAACATCAATATAGTATTCTTAATCATGTAATGATAGTAATATACTATACAGATTTTAAAGTAAATGAATCATTATTTTGGTATCGATCTATGAAACACTTTGGGAATTTTATTAGTGATTTATGGTCCTTTTGAACCAATATGTCTTTTTTTGAATATCAATTGTTTTATTATAGATAATTACCATAGAAAATAGAATTCATTTAGTGTTACTTGTTTAAAAAGATAGTTAATTTTATTCTAGTATCAAATCATTATGAAGACTATGTAGTTTTGTAAACAAGGTGTCACTCCATCCACTGCCATCATTCAAATTATATAACTTCAATAAAACTAACAATGCTATGTACTTAGTATAAGTAGTATACAATGGTATATTAGAATTTATATTTAAATTCTCCGAAAACATGGGTCAATAACAAAGGGAAACATAACTTTCTACTTACATTTATTCTATGTGATCTCTATCATCATTTACACAGGTATTCATATCAAACGATCCATAAATCATAGTATCATACCAATTGGTGTGAGCATTCATATTTTTCCATGTATAGTCCAACATTTATAGCTCTAATATATTTAATGAAAAATAAAATGTTCATTATAACTCTTATAGAATAATTTGTCTTGAATAACAATAATTTAAACACATTCAAATTATTTAAGAGGGGTCACATGTATGCTCATTCCAAACATGATAATCAATTTAACTCTTTCTTCATAATATTTTGTCAAAATATTTCCATTCATCCATAATTGATTAATATTTTTCCAATTATTTTCATAAAATATAAAACTTTTATAATAAATATATAAATACACATAAGATATTCTTTATCAAAGGTGAACGTTATAGAAAATTATAATAAAGGAACCCAAAATTTGATTATTTAAAATAATTTTAATATTAATTGAAGAAAATGTTTAATTAAATTTTGAAAATAATTTGTCCACTATGGTGTGTTTTATCCTATGAATTTATGAAATGGTGAATGTTTTAGAAAAATTTCATCCTCATAAACTCATCTCCCAAAAAATTATCATTTCATTTATATATTTGAAACTCATCCTCCCAATCTTGTAGCCATTCAAATATTAATTAATTTATTCTAAGTAGTATTAATCCATGGGATGAATATTTTTAAGATTAGTGCAAGGAACATAAATGATATAGGAAATGAGACTTATTAAAAAAATCAATAATAATTGTTCTTTAGATGAAGCTGATGAGGATAACAATTGTACTATTGTATTTGATGTCGTATGACCAATTTTTTTGTAGTTTTATTAAATGTATATTCTATGTATTTAATATTAATAGAAATTATTATTATATAATTATGTCATAGATTATATATCGCATTGATAAGGTCATTGAATTTCCCCTTTATTATGAGATCCTTGATGTTCTATGATGATATTCTAAAATAATGTTATGTGGATAAAAAATGTACTATGATCGAAAATATATTACATAAAATGTTAGGTGTGAGTATTTGTATGAAGATCAAGCTTCTTCTCCTGAATCTCACACTTAGTAATCTCAATGATAGGAGATTATATGAATCTCCCTAGTAGAAGGAATTCTGCATGTTTTGGTTTCCCTAGATATTTTTATTTATGAGGGTGTGTTATGGTCCTTAGACTTTAAGTGTACTATAAATGAATATCACAACTCATGTACATATATGTATTTGTTAAACCAATAAGATAACATTTCACATAAAAGTTGGATACGATGGGTTCATTACGAGTGACATGTCATTAACAAATAATTCGAGGATGGATTTTTACCTTCCATATTTATGGAGGTTGATATCTCATCCCTTGAGTTGGAATATAACCATCACAATAAATTTCATGGAAATAGTGTAATTACATGTTAATATAAAATAATCAGAAAAATAAATATCAATCATATATGTTGGTGACATGGATGTGAAACCTTCTTGATGAGATATTGTAAAAAGGGGATTATATTACATAGTGAGTGTTCATATGTGGTTTTAAACATTGTGACATTATGTTTTTTCAATTGGGTTCATTATCCCTTTACTAGATAGAATTGTAGGATATTAGGCAAGACCACCTAATTCCAAAGAGAAATAATCTTATAGGGTCACAAAATATGTGTTTTCATTGATCTCAATTATTTTTTTTTGTTTAATTAATGGAAAAAATATTATACTCATGTATGAGAAATAATATTATTCGTGTTATATTGGTTTCATAAATTAAATAAATATTTTTTCCCCTATTAGTGAATGATAATTTTTTAATTATTGATTATGTTCATAAATATATTTTCACGAGATTGTGAATCAAATATTTATTTATGAATACAATATTAATTTGGTTGTTAAATAAATTATATAGGTATTTTATTGGACAAAGACAAAGTCTATTGAAAAATATTAATTAATAAGACCATAATATAATATGTTTTATTATGAAAGTTGAATTGCAACAAAAAATAATAATAATATAATTATTTTTATGTGGAATGGGGTTTATTAAAGGAAAAAATGTTAATTAATGATTGGTATGAAATTAAATAATATTTTATCTTGAATAAAATCTCAATAAATATATGGCTATGTCTATTGAGTAGAGTATAAAAATTTTGAAAATAGATAATTATGGCACACAAAAACTTCTCTCTCAATTACTTATCATCCCTCTTTCTCAAGAACAATAAGTGAATGAAATATTCCTTCAAGAATAAAGAATGAGAAATAAATAAAACACATCAAAATAAATTCAAATAATCACGATATCCCCTGGATATGAAATTGTATTTCTTTGGGGTCATAGTATCACATGTGAATAACCCCTAGAGGGATTATATCATTGGATCCTAACTGTGCAAAAAAAATAATTCTAGAATAACTTTTTGGATGATTGATGAAGCTAAAATTTTCATATATTTTATACTATAAATCATTGTTTATAATCCCACCATAGTGTTATTGTATGGTTAATTGTCACATTTTTATGTTATAGTGGTAATTTGAGCATAAATGCAAAAATGGCATAATTCTACAATTTTAACAGATTGTTATCATAGGGGTATTTTGGTCATTTAGCATTAAATATATGTCCAACGTTTATGATTGAAATTTAGTTACAATACTTATTTAATGTCCTTCATATTTGTCTTCTGGACCAGGAGCTGATTCGGCCATCTAAAGGGTCTAAAAATTCATTGAAGTTGGAAAGTTTTCCGGGCGGACAGTGTGGTCCCACCCAATGTAACATACATTAAACACGGCCTACACATATCTAGATGATTTGTTTCAACCTAGGATACCACTAAGACATATAGGGTCGTCTCTAAAATAAATTTGGGGGATGTTGGATGTCATTAAGGAGGCTATTGAATGACATACATTTGGAGGAACCTTCCTGATGCTTCGTCGAGAAACAGAAACCGAGAATGAAAAATTCATAACTCCTTCATACGATTTCCAAATTAGCTGAAATTTTGGGTAGAGACGGCCAAGATATTTATGAACTGCATTAATGAAGTCAGTAACGTGTTAATTGGTCATTAATGGGTTCTATAACATGCAAACTGTTGGGGGTCGAATTCTGTATATAAAAGGAGGCCCTCACCTCCTTCCCAAAGCATCGCATTCTCCATCCATTCCTTCAAGGCACCAAGGAGTAGATATCCAAAGAGGGAGGCTGGCCGCAAATCTTACCCCTTTCTTTTTATTTTATTTCTTCTCTTTATTTATAGTTTTCAATTGTAATTTATATTTCTAATAAATTCATGCATTGTTTTTATTTTTGTGTCCACCGATTCACCCTCTTTTCTTCCTCTCATCTTACCATCGTGAACTATAATACTCGTGATGATGAGTAACTAATAAGAGGAATATACCAAGGGTGTAATCAGGTTCTCAAACCCAAGACCTTCTTTTTAATATTCATTGAGTTAATTCTAAGGATAATTTATAGTGGGTGCAATCCTCACTGTGGTTGTCTAAAGGTTAACTTCTTAATCTACAACCATTTTCCCTCGATTGAGGAGGTGGATGGAGGGTGTGCTTGGAGATCACTAAGTAGACTTTTAATTCACAACCAGGGTAGAATAAGGTTTGCACACATATGATGGAGTGTGTACACTAAGAATATTTGAAGCTGGCCAATAAAGGCGCTCCCTGAATATTCTCTCGGGAGAACTTCCTTTCTTCCCTAATTACAATCTTTTAAGCATTGTATGGTAATTTAGAAATAAATTTTAGTTTCTTCTGATTTATGAATTTAATTTATTGTATTAAATTAAATATATTTCATAAAATATTAAACAACAAAAAGAATTAGATTAGGTGGACTATATGTAGTGATTTATTAACCACAAAAGCTCCTCAAGAGAACGACATAGGGCAGCCACTGTGCTCCATTTAGTATAAAATATTTTGAGAGCGCACACGACAACGCTTCATCAAATTGATACAATTTCCATGGAGCCAAGTGGTTTTAATTACCTATTTTTATTCACTTTTTGTAAATTATTTTCCTTTCATTTAAAAAAAATAAAAAAAAACATAAATTTCAAAAACAAAAAAAAAATCTTCTTCGTTCATGATGTATTAAAATTTGGATTATTATGCATGGACTAATCAATCTAATGTGAAAGAAAATGTTTACAATGAACTTGATGCTAAGTTTCATAAGATTAGCGATAAAGTGAAAAACCTGGAGAGCCAAATAGAATCGATTTCAGAATATGTACGCACATCCAAGGAGAAATCGGATCCTGAGCCGGAACCTAAGCTGGAACCTGAACCAGAATGAGTGGTGGAAGAGATTTCACCTATCACATTTTATGTTAAAGAACCTGAGGCGGGTGATAAATAACTTCTAAAGTAACTTATCACATCATCCCACACTCCAACATTGCTCGAGAAGGTCCCAGAAGTACACATTCCAACTGATTCACTGATGGGAGATCAACCATTTTTTGAAAGAATCTTTGAATCACTTTGTTGAAGACAACCTAAAACTTGGTCTTCACATGATTGATATTTAACAATCATTACCTTTTGACCACACTTTTGATTTGGAAGATGAAAAATAATATTCACCTGCTGAGATGGAGTTACCAAAGGTCTTTTCAGAAGAAATCAATTTCCAAGCTGACTTATATGAAAGGGAGGATTTCTTTATTGATTCATCATGTTTTAATTTTATTCAAACTGAATTGTATTCTGACTTCTCCTTTCCTGAAATTTCCGATACAACAAAAATGGATCAGGCCTTGGATATTGATGATGATACCACCAAAGTGGTTGTAATCATGTAAGAAGTGTCGGAGAAGCTGGGGGTGGTGTGACTACCTCCTCTACATCAACATTAATATTATATGGAGAATGACACCACCGAATGTCTAATCATGGACATTGGGAAAACTCATATGTGGTGGTTCATCTCAAAGAAACCACACCCACCTTCTGATTGGGGATAATATACTGAAACTGCCTGACTAGGGGCAGTAAAAACCTAGCACCCGCTTGGGGGTATAAACCAAGAATTATCTCTTTTCTTTTCCCCTTCTCAATCTTTTGATTTATTTTTCTTATGTATTTTCATTAATTTCTTATAGTTTTAAAGTGTCTTATTCTGGGATCTTAACTCAAGGCATCCACCTCTAAAATAATGTCAGGTTGTATCTTTCCTTCCCTTTGATTTTCTACCTTTATATTTATATTTTGTTGAGTTGAAATAATGGGTAGTTAAATTTATGTACGGGGGAGTGTGAAACAGCTTAGTTATTCTTGTGTGATTTTCATTTTATTATTACATTTTTAGGATTTTTGAGTGTTAATTAATATTCTTATCACTTTTCACACATCAATTTATTTTGAAAGAGTTGAAATGATTTTTAAAATAATGGATTTTATATGAATGTTGATGTGAAAACATTTTCTTGAATTTGATTATCAATCATTTTTATGAGTGTGACTGAATTTTGAAATCCATGACCATGAAACACTAACTCAAAATATTTTTACAATCCTATGAGGTATTCTAAACCACTTTTACATATTCTTCCTAATACCCACACTTTCTTGAGGGAAACTTGAATATTGTGTGAGAACTAGAATTTGTGAATATTCTATTTCGAAGCTTTGGATTTCATGGATTGTATTTGAAATTATTGAGGCATCTCTTTGGCTATCCAAATTTTATCCTGAGACCCACCTTTACATTTATCCTTTGTAAGACCTTAGATGCCATGAATTGCCTTACAGTTTTAAAGCCACATTACAAGCCAATTTTTCCTTACCTACCCGCACTTTTAGTATTTTTGCATGGATATTTCATGTTTGAGTGTGGGGGAAGGGCCTTTCGTGTGCGTTCATTGGGATTTGTATCATTTATGGGTAGTGTGAAGCATGTTTCAATATTTTGGGCTGTGGATAATAAGAGAATTGGGCATGTGTCATCATTTCATTGTGCTTTATTTGTTTCATCCATTTATCCTTAAAAAAGAAAAGAAAAAAAATTGAGATGAGCTTGAATTACTCATTGTACATTATTTTATGACTCATGTACCTCTCAAAAATCAAGGGCATGAATTTTCATTCATTCATTGTATTTAATTTTCAGCTCATCCTCCATGAAAAAATAAAAAATAAAATAAAGTTGAGCCTTTCTGGAGCTTTTAAAAAAAGGAGGAGAAATTAGATGATATCATTCATTATAATCAATTATTGGCTCATGTACCATGTCATAAAAAGAGGGTGGTGTTTTTTTTACATTTTCATTTGGGATTGAGAGAGGAACTTCCTGTGTTTTCCCTTGATTTAATCATGAATTGTACTTAAAAGTCTAACCTACTCTTTCTAGCCTGAAACTTTTTTGATCATTTTCCCACCAACCCTAATCCACAGAATAATTTGAACCATTTATCAAATCCATCATGATTAAATTAATTTTCATGTTTCACGCTATGGAGAAATGAGAATTTTCACAAACCTATGGTGATGCATGCGATTTTCAAGTATGATCATAACTCTAGAATCAATTTCTATTGAGTGAAGAGTGACATAAAATTCAATGTGAGGGAGGATGTGATTAGGAAACGGATTTATTTATGAGGTTGAACAAATATTAATGATTGAAATGAAAATTATATAGGATTGGTTTTCATATATGATACATGATGGACTTCTATTTTGGATAAGATCATTGATATTTTCTCATTTTTGATTGTTGTGTGGAATTTGATTTGGATGTAAGATGATTGCCCAGGAGTGCAATGTTTAAGTGTGGGGGTGTTTTGAAGCTCAAATTTTCATTTATTTTATACTATAAATTATTTTTTATAATCCCACCATAGTGTTATTTTATGGGTAATTGTCACATTTTTAGGTTATAGTGGTAATTTGAGCATAAATGCAAAAATGGCCTAATTCTTCAATTTTAACAGATTGTTATCATAGGGGTATTTTGATCATTTAGAATTAAGTATATGTCCAAATTTTATGATTAAAATTTATTTATAATAATTATTTAATTTCCTTCATATTTTTCTTCTGGACCAGGAGCAGATTCGGCCATTTAAAGGGTCTAAAAATTCATTGAAGTTGGAAATTTTTTCGGGAGGACATCATGGACCCACCCAATGTAACGGACATCAAACACATACTACACATATCTAAATGATGTTTTTACACCTTGGATACCTATAGTACAGATAGGGACGTCTCCAAAATAAATTTGGGGGATTTTTGAGGTCATTAAGGAGGATATTGAACGACATACTTTTGGAGGAACCTTCGTGGATGCTTCATCCAGAAACAGAAACTGAGAATGAAAAGTTCCTAAAACCTTCATACGGTTTCAAAATTAGCTTAAATTTGTTGGAGAGATGGCCAAGATATTTATGAACAACATTAATGAAGGGGGGAATGTGTGAAGAGGCCATTAAAGGGGTCTACAATGCGTAATCTTTTGGGGATTGAATTCTTCCCATAAAAGGAGGCCCTCACATCCTTCCCAAAGAATCCCATTCTCCATCCATTCCTTCAAGGAACCAAGGAGGAGATCTCCACTGAGGGAGGCCAGCCGAAAATCTTCCCCCTTTCTTTTTATTTTATTTCTTTTCTTTATTTTTAGTTTTCAATTGTAATTTAGATTTCTAATAAATTCATGCATTGTATTTATTTTTGTGTCCACCGATTCACCCTCTTTTCTTCCTTTCATCTTACCATCGTGAACTAAAATAATCATGGTCATGAGTAACTAATAGGAGGAATATACCAAGGGATTAATCAGGTTCTTGAACCCAAGGCCAACTTCTTAATATTCTTTGAGTTAATTCGAAGGATAATTTATAGTGGGTGTAATCCTCACTGTGGTTGTCTAAAGTTATCTTCTTAATCTACAACCATTTTCCCTCGATTGAGGAGGTGGATGGAGGGTGTGCTTGGTGATCTATAAGTAAAATTTTCATTCACAACCAGGGTAGAATAAGGTTTGCACACATACTATAGAGTGTGTACACTAAGAATATTTGAAGTTGTCCAATGAAGGTGCTCCCTGAATATTCTATCGGGGGAACTTCCTTTCTTCCCTAATTACAATCTGTTTAGCATTGCATGGTAATTTAAAATTAAATTTTAGGTTTTTATGATTTATAAATTTTATTTATTTTCATAAATTAAATATATTTTATAAAATATTAAACAACAAAATGAATTAGATTAGTTGGACTAGAAGTAGTGATTTATTAACCACAAAAGCTCCTCAAGAGAATGACCTAGGTTATCCACTGTGCTGCATTTAGTATAAATATTTTTGAGAGCACACACAACAATGCTTCATAAATGATAAACATTCACTAATATATAATTTTCTTAATACCATGTATTTTTATTTTTCCAAATATTAAATACGTTAATTATAAATTTAAGGTGATGGATACCCACTACTGGGTTTTTAAATGATTATTAAAATAAGTTTTTATATGTCTCTCACGTTGGGATGCTTCCATTGCACCAAGAACTATATAGTGGTATCAAAGAAGTCAGATTTTAAAATATAATTAGTTATTTGATTGTTGTTAAATGTAAAATTTTGGCTAGTTTTTTATTTAATATAATTTTTTTAATCCCATTATAATTAAAATTTTATTGACATGTTAAATAATTTTATCCAGTATTTAATTTTCTTAATGGTTTAAGAATAAATGAAGAATGGCTGAAGATGCCACCAAGGAGTAAAACATGATTTTATAGTAAAAATCAGATATATGGTTTGTTTTCGGAGCACAAGTTATATACCAATGTGTACTGTATCTAGATACACTAAAAAATTATTTAAAATTGGGGATTTTGTTGCACATCATGCATTGATTGAGCCAAATTGGGACACTAATTGTGGATACGTGGTATGCTGGTAGGACATAAATGCCATTTAGTCTATCTGAGATAACATGCTTAATCCCTAGGTGTGTGTCTTTGATATGTCACAACTGAAGTATATAGAATTATCTTGAGTTACATGCAAAGTTGTCTATAATTAATGAGAAACCAAATTAAAACTACATTAAAATTGAAAATTAAATTTTTAAAACCTTATATTATTGATTTTCACACCATTGTGAGTTTTATAATATAATAATGGTTATCAAAATAAGATCATTGGATCATTAAGTAGGAAAGGAAATAATTTTGTAATTTTGTAATTAATAATTATAATTATGTATACCATAAATATTAAAACAATGATAATGAAAAACAATTATATCAAATTAATTTTGCATATTTGTTTTCATGTATGAGCGCACATGATAATAAAAAAGTCTTTTGTATTTGTTGGATGTTTTAATTATAATTTTTTCATGAGTTTTTAATTATTTTATATTATATTAAATATGGGTCTGTGAGCTATCCCATCCTCCATTAATATGTAGGATAGGACTGTCCAATGATATTTATGTAATAAACTTTAATTAATCTATTTATTCCCCTCAACTGTGTGTTAGTAATAAATATTTTTAATTAATAAAGTATCCCAAGTTGGTTGGAGGCAGTTCAAGATGAAACCACAATGATTCCATTCCCCTTGATACATCGGTGTATATGTGAAATGTTGTAACTTATTACAAGACTGATAATATGAGTTATTTCTCCTAGGCCAAAGGTTGATATAATTTATGATCATTAAATCATCAGTTAGATAAAGATCATGAATGAGTCATTTTATTAATTAATTAATTTTATGTAGTTATTTATTTTATGGGTGAGAGGTCATGATCACATTAATAAATTAATTAATGTTCATAGATGTAAAATAAATTAATTAATTAAGGTTAATGGTTTTATTTAACAAGGTAAGTTAATGAAGTAACATCCACTTCATATTAACAAGATGTGAAAAGGAGAAAACAAGATAAAATTTAATCAAAATATATTAACATACCCTAATTTAATATTAACTCAGATAACATATTCCATTATATGATTGGGATTGAAACCATATAACTAAGTTTAGTACATGGAAAAATTTCCGACAGTTACTTTTTTTGGGGAGTTCTTATTAGAGTTTTCGGTTGACTTGACAATAATTTTATTGGTTTTAATAGATAAATAATGTTCAATACAAATATTTAGGAATGTTTTGAGGAAATATTAGTTAGGAATTTATGATAGGGGAATCCACTCATCGGATCATGGAGCTATAAATCTCCAGTTAGAACGTCTAACTAACTAATTACATTATTATGTTTTTCATGGATAAATTATGAACCATTAAAAAATGTAATGGGGATAAATTATACTAGATTGTTAAATAAAATAATCATTCTGGTATAAATGATTAGGGATATTGATACTTTATAAAATAGAAGGATATTTAATAAACAAATAAATAATAATTTAATTCACTATATCTCAATTATTTTTTGATCAAAAAATGTACTAATAAAATTATATTATTATATAATAAAATAAATATATGATCATCCACATTTTCAATATGATCAATATTGTAGAAAGATAACCATTTAATATGAATTAACTTCTCGGAGTGTTTTTGATTCCATCAGGTTGTGCTACACCATGAGCGGAAATCATACATGTTGGAATCCTCTATGTTTGAACCACATTCTAAAGAGGTAAGTGATGATAGGTTCTTTGTCTACAATTTTTTTTAAGCAACATGGTCAAAAATCAATGTTTGATTATTTTACCATTGTATAGTAAACTAAAGGAGTCTCATGAAAACATGGATGCATATATCATTCCTGAACACCTTTATGATCTTTACCAATAGAGATATAGACATTAACAGTTTGATATTTCCAAGGCAATTTAATAGATAAATCATGTATAGGTTTCCCTAGATATGCATCATGTTGACAATATAATTTTCTAAATTATCCTATCATAGGTTCTAGATTTGAAAATTAATGATGAACTGGGCGGAAACCACATTCAGTCATCCATTTTTCAGAGGTTCTCCATCTTTGTTGGGAATTTTAATTTAGAAAGCATTGAGAAGTCCCAAAAAGATCTTCTTACTATAATTATCAATGAAGATAAGGATATCAATCATGAAAAACATTCCATATTTATGTTTTAAAAATATAAAGATAATGAAAAGATATTTTAAACCAAATCATATTCATTTTCTTCTAAGAAAATAAAGATCATGTTGGAAAAGGGGAATACGATGTTATCTATTTCACACGTCGAAATAGGGGACCTGGAAGAAAAACAACACCCATATAATGATGTATGGAGAACCTTCATGTGAATTATTTTATCATGTTAAAATTATTATTTTATAAATATTTAATATTAGATACATCTTAACGTTCTCACATATGTATTCAAATATATGTACCAAGTAGATTTATAAAGACTGATTATGGAAAAGTATAAATTTTTGTTGCCAATGGAGAAAATATTTAAGTTTTATCTAATAGAGGATACCTCCTCACACTACCAAGATGAATAATATTGGATTTAAAGGGTTGTTATTTTGTGACATAAGTTAAGAAAAACAATATTTATATGGTCAGATATGATGTAGATGGATTTATTTTAAAATATGGGAATACATGTTTCTTATTTTATATTGAAATAATTTTTTTGGGTAAGGTACATTTGGATAACTATATTCATTTTAGGATCAGATGAACCCAAAAATGAAAATCAATAATGATGTTACCTCACATGAATCATACCACATCCAGCTTTTGCATCACCAGCTGGGTCATGTAATTGAAGTGCCTGACTAAATTATGTCAAGATGGATATTTAGATTAATTTAAACTAAAACCATTAGGTGCATGTCACACATTTTTACAATGAAAAATGACCAAATATCCATTTTTATGGAAAGGTGAATGAGCTAATGAGATTATTGAATTAGTTCATACAGAAGTGTGCTGACTATTTTTTCCAAAGAAAGGGATGGGTACTCATAATTCATAACATTTACTAATGATACTATCATATTTACATATGTATACTTAATAATGTATAAGTCATACTATTTTGATAAATTCAATGAATACAAGAATGATGTTATGAAATATCATGGAATGAAGTTTAAGAAAATTCACACAGACTTTGGTAGAGAATATCATAGTTGAGACATCATTGATAATTTAATGGAGTTTGGGATTTTATATCAACTCACTCCTCCTTATATAAATCAGTGGAATGGTGTATGAAAAATTAGGAACCACACCTTGTTAAACATGGTGAGATCAATGATGATTCATACGAGTCTTCCATTATACATTTGGGGATACACATTATGAATAGAAGAATAAGTACTAAACTGAGTGCCAACTAATGAAATAAATGGTATAATTTACCTATTATAAAATGGATAGAAACATGTGTTTCCATACATACATGTGTAGGTGTGTGAAGATTTTTTAAGGCCTCTTTCAATAACAATATTGCACCCTGAGGAAAAGAGTTTATCATTATAGGTTATCCTGAAGAAACAAATGGATATTCCCTATAAAATCATTCATGGAAAAAGCGTTTTGTTTGATAGAATTACCGCATTTCTTAAAAAAGATCATATATCTAAAATATATATCAGGATTTATATAGAGGTTTATGAAGTCCATGATCAAGATACATAAGTATTGGTATAGGAACAAATTCTAGTAAGCCCTGTGGAAGAAGAAATTGTTCTAGTTACACAATTTCTACTTAAGAGTACTATAGAGGTTAGAGAACCAGAACTATATGGTTTTCTAGTCCTTAGGGATAGTTAATCACTATTAATTTATAAAAATGAACCTTTAAACTATAAGGATGTAGTAAGTGGTACAAATATTTCCATGTGGCAAGAATCTGTGATTTGTAAATAGATTCCAAGTACCAAAACTAAATATGGATTTCAGTAGACCCTGTAGTAGATGTAACGACTGATGGTTAAAAATGTGTATTGAAGAAGAAACCGGACATTTAATGAAAATTCATTACCTATAAAGAGAAACTAGTTGAAAATGGTCTTATAAAACATCATGTAATTTACTATGAAGAATCATTTTCATCAATTATAATATTGGAATCCATCATAATTATAAATTCCATTGCATGTTTCGATAATTATGATATTTGTAAGATGGACTTAAAAATCACCTTATTTAATGAAATCCTTTAGAAATATATTTATCTGACAAATACTTAAGGGTTTGTGACTCCAAAGGATTCCAAAAAGGTATACAAGTTGCAAATATTTATTTATGGATTAAAGGGAGCATACAGGCTGTGTAACATATATTTTTATGAGGCCATAACGGAATAAGGATTCATAAAGAATGAATGTGAGCCTTTTATATATAAAAAATTTACAGGGAGTGTATTTTTTTTAATAGAATATTTTGATGTAATAGTACTCATTGGAACCAAAATAAAACTCTTACCGTCTGTTTTGGAAAGGTTGAATAAATTCATCACTCTTAAGGATGTGGGAAACATAAATTTTATTCTTAGGATCAAGATCCATCATGATAAGTCCAATAGCTCTCTTGGACTTTGTAAAATTACATACATTAACAATATAATAAAGATATTGAGTATAGAAAATTCTTATAGGGGATTGTTTATAACACCACAACGAATTCTTCTTTCTAGGAAAATGTGTCCTCAGACGTATGAGTAAAGAAACATAATGAAAATTATTCCATATGAATCAGTGATTAGGTCATTAATGTATGTTAGGCTATGTACTAGGAAATATGTAGACTACACATTGAGTATTGTAAGATGATATCTAGCTGATCCTAATGACTGCCATTAGATTGCATTCAGGACTATCCTTAAGTATCATAAGTATACTAAGGATCCATTCCTAGTTTATGGAAGATATGTGTAACTATCTATCCGATGATATGTATATTTGTTTCTTGAAACTGAGCATGATGACATTAAGTCACAAAAAAGATAAATATTACATTTAATGAAGTTTTTGTGAGCCAGTAGAGATCAAATAATGTTTTCATTGAAAATTATACCACGGAGTCCGATTATATTTAGGAATTTGAGGAATCTAAATAAGTAGTATGGATGCTCAACATCATCTAAGATCTTGATGTGGTATCTATAAGTGAAGATATTATCATACTCTTTTCTGATAATAATTAAATGGAGGATCTTAAAAAAGTAACAAGGTCACATTAGAGGATGAATCACGTACTTCAGATGTATCATATCTTGAAGAATTTTTCTAAGAGATGTGATTTTTTAGTGAGAAATATTTCCATGTAAGACAATATAAAGGACCCCTACAATAAATCATCAACACAACAAAAACATGACTATCATGTGTGGTCTAGCATACTTATGATCATAAGATGTATTCTCTAGTCCAAGTTGGAGTTTTTTGGAGTCAGTGTCCCTGGATCAACAATTTTACTTTGATTACAAGTATATTTGACCGGTAAAATATAAATAAAACATATTATTATTAAATTTTTTTTTGTATTACATTAATATAAAATTGTCTTAGAGTATACACTGCTTATATAAGGTAATATAAGTTCCCTTCTATCATGATAACCATGATGTGTTATGAAAATACTCTGAAATAATGTTCTGCAGTTGGATAACGTAATATGATGAGACACATAGTAAATACACTATCTGGTGAAAGTAATCATAAGAGGATGAAACTTCCTCTCATGAAGTTGACACTTGGTAATCTCAAAGATGGGATATTATGAAAACAGAGCCACATGTTGGATTTACACATGTTTTTTTATCATCATTTATTCCTATATTAAAGTATGTGTTATGGTTTTTATCCTATATGATTACTATCAATGCATGTTAGAACTTTTGTACCTATATGTATTTCATAAACCATGATAGACACAGTTCATGGAGATGTTGGGTATGTTGGGTGGGTCACGAGTTAGATGAAATTAATTAATAAGTTTAGGAATGATTTATCCCTTCCATATTTATGGAACTTGATTTCTTGGCCCCTTTATTAGACATGAACCATCACAATAAATTCCATGGACATGATTTAATGACAGGTTTATTACAAATAATAAAGGAATGAAATATCAAGCATATTGGTTAGTGACATGGATGTGCAACATGTTTGATTAGATATTGTGAAAAAATGATAAATTTATAAAGTGAACATTCATATGTTTTTGTCAACATTATGTTATTTTACTTGGGTGCCCAGAACAGTTCCTAGATAGTAATCTTTGAATTTAGGGAATCATGACTAATTATAACTAGAAAGAATAATATACTGTGACACACAAAGTGTTTTTTTATATTGATTAAATTTTATTTGAGTATAATTAATGGAATAAATATTATTCTAAATTTTTGAGAATAATTGTATTCAAGTTATATTGATAGTGTATATTAAATACCTATTTATTCATCGACTTATGAAAAAAATATTTATTATAATTATTCATTATTTTAATAAATATTTATTCCCTAAATTATGAAACAAATATTTAGTTATGAATAAATAATTTATTCAATTGTTCAATAAATGATATAGGATTTTGAATGGAATAAGAATGAGTCTAGTGAAAAATATTAATTGACAATACCATTCCATAATATTTTTTATTCTGCAAGTTAGCGGACAACACATAATAGTAACAATAGTAATAATATTACGTGGCATGGGGGTTATTGAAGGTAATGAATTTTATTTAATAGATTGTATTAAATTAAATAAAATTTAAAGATTGATACTAACTCTTTAAATATATGGTTTTTTTATTGTGGAGAGTATCCAAAAATTGAGAATAGATATTTGTTCCACACAATGAATTACCTCCTAACTCCTCCTTCACTCTCCCTTTCAGGAATGATAAGGGAACGATATATTTCTTCAATATTTAATAATGAGTGATCATGAACAACATGATATATTCGACTCACTAGGCTAGAACCATAATATCGACTAGTGTTTCTTAGAGACTATTGGAATGGGTGTGGATCAATTCTAGAGGGATTCTATCCTTGGATTCTTCAAGTGCAATAAAGGTAATCCAAAAGGTTATTATTTGAAGATCAATATTAACCACAAAGAAATTTCCTAATAACTTTTATTTATTTCATCAAATATTAAACAAATTATTTATAAATTTGATGTGAATGATCCCCTATCATGGTTTTGCGAAATGATTATTATAATAAATTTTAATATATCTCCCACCTCTACATGCTTCCGTTGTTCCAAGAACCATCTTGTACTCTATTATGTTCTCTAAAATGGTTAATGCCTCCCATTTGTGAGAATTAGACTATTTACACTAGTTATAAACTCATTCCCTATTGAATGTGATATTTGGGGGGCATAAACATTTTTATTTGTGATTCAAGGGGTCTTATTGGGGAAATGTTACGACACATGAATCCTTGATGCCTCTATAAATTCAATATATTTAAAAGGAATACCAATTTTTATACTTCCAATACTCTAACTAAGACTAGTCTTACATATATTAAAATGATCTAAAACGTCCTTCCTCAATCCCAAAAAATATAATATAGCCAATTTATGAGTAATATGGAACTAAAATCTGATAAAAATGTATAATAAACTCTAATTCCATAAAAATGAATATATAAAAATGTATTGATAAAAAAATTAATAAATAAAGATATATTTAATATACAAGGATGATAATAATATGTTCCAAGGGGTGGAAAAAACACATGTTGGACTAAAATGATGATTATATTAAAATAATTTATAATAATTATTTCGACATATATATAATTTGATAACCACTATTCATTTTTTTTTGGAATAAGTGATGTAACGACATAAGGTATTATTACATGTAATATTATTGGTATATCAACTATTTGAAAATATATCAAAATTATAACTTTAATTTCAATTATAAATTGATAAGGGATCAAAAAAATAATTTTAGGAAAATAATATAAATCATAATGATAAAGGTTAATGACATCTAAATATTCTTAGTTGATAAATAGGTTCAATAATTATGAGTATACAGGTTGAATACAAGATTTATTTTAAAGAAGATGAACTGTATTATTTATAATAAAAATTTATCATTCGTGGCCATTATGGGTTTTATGGTAATTTTGAGTACATGGTATAAAATTTTAGTAATAATGAGATAAATAATAGTAATTATAGAGTATATATAGGTATTAAGTTAAAGGGTAGATGAATCACTCTTACAAAAACAATTTCAAAGTGAGACAAATCTTCATAAATAAAATTATATGATGTATTCCAAACATTGAATGAAATCTATTAAACATGTGACACATTAAAGGATTATATAATGTATTTTCATGATGTTTTAAAAAAATAATTGAATGTGAAGAATGAATTAAAAATGTGTTTTATGAAAAAAGTATGGAAGGAAATAAGAATTCATTATTTATTCCACACTGATGGATTTTCAAATGAAACATCTTTTCATATGAGATATTGGTTGTTCATATCATATATGATAGGTAAATTGATATCATTAAATATTTTTGACAATTTCAAATTGTACTTATTATTTTAGAAATTTTCGATCTCTAAAGATGAATTGTTTTATTTTAATGGATATTGGAAATAAATAGGAATTTTAAAGAATGATCTAATTTTATATAGATTAAACAAAAAGATACATATCAATTATTAGATATTTGATGATGTAAATAATGTTATTTATAATAATTTTTAATGTGTGGGTTTTCATTTGATAGATGGATATATTTTTACAAATTTATAGAAAACAAGAAGAACCATATTTTAATTTGGGGTTGGTAAAATATTATGGAAATTGTGTCGAAAAGGGAAATTAATTTTTGGTAGTAAAAAATCGATCATATTGGATAATGATACATATATATACTAACTAAAAATGGGTGGAATGAGATGTTTTTATAATGATATGATACAATTTCTATATTTTGTTTTACGAATTAGAATGGGGAGATTGTTATTATTTAAAATAAATAATTATAGATTAAATTTTAAAAAACCATGTAGTTAATCCAATATGATATATATTGGACCCTCAATTTGTAAATAAATCAATTGTGATATATATTTCATTTCACACAGTTATCATTTTATTTAGATAATATGTATTTATTGAGACATATATATATATAAATATAATGATCTAATGCATATTAAAATTTTATGAACAATTAAGAATGAGTTCCATTATGTTGTAATGAAGTCTGTATTAGATTATAGTATTATTTTCAATGGCACACACAAAAGTGTGACTTGGAGCCAGGTGAGGTGAAGCCCTCCCAGTGCACCTCACCACTAGTGAGGCGGTGAGACCTCACTGAGGTGTACTAAATGCATGAAACTCATGCTCCAACTCAATAGGAATTGTAGTGCCAGACATAGTAATGGAGTACCACCAGTTGCTAAAATTGGGGGGAATAGGTTGGCGAATATTTTGGGCACATTGGTGGAGGAAATGAAGGGAAACCCAATTGATATTGGGGGTGGTTACATAAATAATGATGATAAAAAACAAAAATAGATATCGTCAAACAATCAATCAATGAGTGATAAGATGAAAATAAAATACATTAGAATGAATCTCTGAATCATCTCTCATAAAGATGATAAATCACCAATCCTTTAATTTCTTCGTTCGTTGAATTTGTGCAAACCTAGAATAATTTGAGCACTAGATTCAAGCCTTGGAATTTTTCGATTTCTGATTCGAGCCTTGATTGGAGTTTGAATTTGATGATGATAAATGCCAACAAGAGGATTCTTCCACAGAAAGCATCAAATATTACAACTGGTTCACTACTGACTAGGGCTCTTATAATATATTGGGACACTTTTCACATCTCTTCCAAAAAGCACTGATAAAGATCCATTTTAGCAGTATTAAATTGATAAGAATTGATAAAAGGATTTATACTTATACTTATAAATATTTTTTTGAAAAATCTTTATATAGATTAATATATATTTAATATACAAAAATATATAAATATAGTAATTATATTCATTATTTTAAAATATTTATTATATATTTATAATTATTTATAATTATATAATTTTTAAAAAAATCATATTAATATATTTATATATTTATAACATTATATATATTTATATAATTATATATATATAATAAAACATTATAAATATATAAAAATAATAGATATATATTCATTATTAGATATTATAATTTTACAATTATTTAAATATGTATAATAATTTATTTATAATTATTTTAATAATTTTTACAAAATAATATTTATTTATTTGTAATTATAAAGATATGATGTATAAATATAATAAATATACACATAAAAATATTTTTATTTATAAATATTTATTTACAAATTAATTTTTAACATTAATAATGAATATTTAATTTTAAGTGCATGCATGTAAAAGTGGGTGAAATTGAATAATTACAAATGGGTAAACTTCAACAATATTGAAAAAAATTGATAAATTTTATTAATTTAATATAAATTATTAAAACAATATGAATATTTATGGAAATATATGAGTATATATTGAAAATATTAAAACAATGAAAATAAATATAAAAAATAAATAATAGAAATTCATTAAATTATCCAACAAAATATAATAAAAAATATATTAAAAATCAATAAATTTATTAACTATAATAAATTTATAAATAAATAAATAAAATTTATTTATTTTAGTCATGATATATTTAATATGTCATGTTATAATGAAATTCTAAAATAAGTAAAAAAATATGAAAAAACTACATAAATATTTGGTGTTTGTGTTTCTATATAAGATTCCATTAACTACCTTAATATTTGTGTATGTGCATTGTATATCTAAATTTATTAATTAATTATTTTTATCTAAAATCATTATAACCCATGTTTGATATATTTTAAATTGAAAAATCCAGTGACATATAATTATATCCGTTACTCAATGCAATTAGTCTATAATTTTTATTCATTTTAATTTTTAATTATATATCATTCTTCACTAAATAAATGACTATTTATTTTAAAGAAAAATATTGTGAATTATATAAATCATATTTATTTGAATATATATATATATAATATTTAATATTTATAAACATTATTAATAATTATTTAATTATTAAAATGTTTAATATTATTCCTAATTTTAATTATATTTAATTTTTTGGTTTTATTTTAATTTGAAATATATCTATATATTTAATATATACTACTAATTATATTATTGGTGATTAGTGGTACAAATACCATGAAATAAACACACACATCACACTTATAGGCCAATGGGTAGGTCATATCCCCCTTAAGGGATAACCCTTCCCTATTATTCACACACATAGTCAATAAAACACATTAACTACACCCGTCGTTTCTCCCACAATTTCTCGTCAACCGTGACCAAAGCCACAACCCCAGTCGCACACATCGGAGAATCATCATTCCATCAGCCCCATACTGATTCTCGTTGTCCATCCCTCAATATAAATCACCTGGCCTACTAGTGGCCTCTCCCCAATAGCACAAGATGGTCACCCATCCTTCACCACTTATCTATGAGTTCCATCATCCATATAGCTCATCATGCCATCGGTTGTCAATCATTATCCAACTATCCCCAAACACCATCTTCCCCACCATCTCATCATGCCACCAGGTGTTGATCCTTCTCTTCTTATCCACCTTCATCCTTTCTCCATCCTGCCCACCCACTATCATGCCCATCCAAGCCTCCTTGACGACAAACTTGGCCAATGAATTTGATCTATCCTCCATCACCACCGAAGACCCTGACTCACCCTCCACCGCAATGGTCAAGTTGTTCACCCCAAAAAATGAAGACTTCCACCATAAATAAATCAATGATAAATGGTACCCTTAATAAGTGATAAACATAATGTGACGATAAAGGGTACTATTGATCAGCGCTAAGGATTCCCTTTATCAGCACTACAAAAATAATTAATAAAATTTACCCTTTATAATCACTTGTTTTAGTACAGGTAAATTTCAATGCTCTTAATGTCTTATTTTGTATAATTGTATAAGAATGTTCATAAATTATATTAATCAATTTATGTATTGTTTCTGACATACTTATTAGGTATTCATTATAATATGTTTATGAAATAAGACTATAAAAATATAGTATCCCAATATGAATAGAAACCGTACATGAATAATGTTATATTTTCTAAGAAGATGAGAAATGGTTTTTCCTAAGTGAGTGGTGAGAATTACACATCTTCTAATTTCCATTATTAATCATTCATGAATAACTTTTATTTATTATAACCAAAAAAATTATCTCACATTTCATTTGGATACAATGTTATATTATTCTAGTTTAGGAATGATTTTTTTTGTATCTAATTATCAAGTGATAGTTTAGTGATACATGAATCATTTGAAATATATGATGAATATAAAAAGTAAGATATATACAAAAGTTTGTTGAAATATAATTATTTTCCAATTAAAACTAGAATAGGATGTTAATCATATAACCAATGTGGTATTTAGACTCAATGGATCCAAATAAACATTGGTATTATCAACACATACACTTCTTCAATTTGGACACAGAATCCTATAGAAACAAGGTATGCCACAAATCACTTAAAACATGTTTATCTAGTTAGAGTGAACTATTATGTGGTTAAGATAATGGTACGTATACTTCATAATACACTTTTTAGTTTGTTAAGGAGTATAAAAGTGACGTATCCTATATGCATGGTCAGAAGATATGAAACTGATAAGGATATCATGACAAAGAATATCTTGACTAAGTATTCATAGATCATTATAATATAGCAGGGAGAAATTATGAAACACACATTACCTTATCCAAATCTATGGTATTATGCTAATAATGAGGACCTATTATGAGCCTTACATAATAATATTGATAAAAAAATATAGTGTTTAGAAATTACTAAATGTGCACCTCTTAATATACATTAGAGACACAATAAATGTACGAGGAATATCAATGTTAAGAGATATATTCAATGTATAAAGTTACATTATATTTAATGACATGATTCAAAAATTATAATAAATTTCATAACCATATGAAATCTACCATGATAAATGGTTATCATATATGTCCTATTATAATGAAAATTCATTATTTCATAAAATGTGTTAATATTCAAAGTGTTTTTAAAGATATTACCAAATTATGTCAAGAAAAATAAAAAGTTAATATAAAGTAATTATCCTAAATGTTTTTTTGATATTATTGAAATATAAATAAAAGAAATTAGTTGTAAGTGGTAGACTACATTTGTATAAGAATGTTCACCTCTCTATTTGAGATAGTGTGATCCATATTGAATTGTGTTTAGTTAATTCCAAAGTTTCATGATTTGTTGGTATAAGAACTTATTCCATACGTGAATGTTGAAATGAATGATCCAAATACAGATACTTCATAGGATAGATAAAACTATAGTGATGGTTTTATTTTCACCACAAATTTTTATATATTATTCATTGAGAATAATTATTCATACAATTTGGAAGTATATGGAAATAACCTAATATTGAAATGAACTATTAAAATTCAATAATAGATTCCATGAGTTAAGTAAACGTGTTTATTATTTTGAATACTGTTGTGGGTATTCAAGTGTGATGATACGTGGCTGGTAAAAGTGCGATACTGATAAGGATCGATTGGTTATACATAGACATTTTCATAAATCCATTAGAATTTTAATTTCCATAGTTAATTTATATGATCAAATTATGGATAATTGGATATCAAGAACAACAATAATTGAAAGTGTCTATATGACCCAACTAGAAAGAGATGTTGACAACATAGAATGTGAGAAAGTGGTGGATGTTATTGAAATCTAGTTTAAGATTGAAGTATGCAACAAGATCATAGAACATTAATATGAAATTAATCTTTTCCATGTATATACTAGGGGTTAGTGGGAGTGTCAATGTTTTACTAGTAAAGTGTGTATAGTAACATATAGAAAATATTTTTTTATCTAAAAGTTCGTTAAGAGTAGATTGAAAAATAACTCTAATGATTGACTTAAAGTAGTAACCTACCTTACAGGTAACATGATATACTAATATAGATATAATTATTTATTAGACGTAGTAAATCATACTTGTGATGAAATGATATAGAAAAATAAAAGTTGGAACAGTTTGACAGAGACTTGTTACCAATGTAATATGGAATAAATCTCAACAACAAGACATGAATAATCATAGGACAAGGTGGATGTGGTGAGTCAAAATATATATTCATCTAAGATGTATCAATCACATATTACATTCTATGTACAAAAAATGATATTTTTAACATAAACATTACTGTAATAAAATATCATTTATATTTAAGAGAACTTTATGTGAAGAAGTAAAAACTATCCAATAGAACTATAATGAATACATAAGATATGCACATGGTATTTAGACAATAAATTATACTAAATATGATGGGACAAAAACTAGTCTTTCATAGATCAATACAACATATTATCACAGTTAGGCTATAGGCGATGAGTAGGAAATGTTTATAAAAGCTTTTATTACACATACCTCCAAATAATGAGTATGTTATAACTTCTGAGGTAGCTAATAAGCAATTATTAAATGAAATTATTTGTTATTGTCAATGGAATTGCACTTTATATGTAATCTTTTATCATTATGGTAATTATATTATCAATACTAGTCAAGATTTCATGTTGTGATAGTGGAAAAAATGTAAATACTTGGATATTCAGTAACAACCTATGATGTTACATTATATCTCTTTTAAATTTAACATCTTTGATCAATTATGTTTCCTACAACACCATGTTTAAAACAATGATATAATATTAAATAATAACATGATCGTCTGAATAGTAAGGTGAACTTTATAAATAGTAATATGGAAATTATAATAATAAAATTACCTATGAAATTATAAATAAAATTTAGGTATATTATAAATAAAAAGATGATATATTAAAATCATGTAATAAGTAAATAAATATTTTAAAAATGATAAATTATTCGTTCATATAATTATGAAATGTTAATGTTTATTTACAATTTTATTATTAATATAATTATTTAAAAGAAAATATAATTTCCTAAAAAATAGCCATAAATTAATATTTATTCCCTTATAATTATAAAATATTTTTATGAGACCATTATTAAGTTTTCCAATTTTCATAAAATCAGTTTTATTACTAAATTTAGTATTTTTTGAATAAATGATGATTACTTTTAAAAAATTTATTTCACATATTAATAGAATTAATTTCATAAAATGAAGTTCATTTTATAAATTTACATGTTAAGAAATGGTAGGGGTCAATTTTTGGGATAGTTTCTAAAATAGTTCAATTTTTTTGTGAATAGTAAAATATGGTAATTTACGGTATTTAACATTTTATGTACTAAAAATTAATTATTGAGTCATGGATGATGTATGGATGTAGTAAGAACCCATTATTTCATACTAAAATTATATATATACATTTTATAGTCATAATAATGAACACCACTAATAGTCTTGACCTAAAATAATAAATTAATGAATAGAAAATCATAAAACAAATCTCTCCTCCCCTATAAATACTACCCCTCACCACCCCTTAACCTCACACGGTCCAAGACATAAATGTTGTATAATTTCTAGCCAATTAATTTCCTAATCCTCTTAATGATGTTAAATACCTTATAATATTACCAAAATACCAAATCCAAGTGTGCTAAAGAGGTTCATGAGGAGATGATATTCATGTGGTGAAATACTTATTCTTTCTCTTTTAATTATTTTTATTTTCTCATCCTCTCCTTGCCTCCCCTATAAAATGTGGAATTTTAACTATATAATAATACATACAATTAAATTTTATTATGATAATTTATTATCCATCATCAAATCTATTTTCTTATGTTATTATTTAAAAAATAAAATCTACATATGTGATGTGTCGATTCACTTATTTCTTGGATGAAGAGTTTTCATTTTTCCATTAATACCTTAAATCATGGTCGTAAAACAATTATTTTTGTTGAATAATATTTTAATATACCTATTTTATATTATATAGTGTTTTGGAAAGAATATATAAGCATGATATTAAATAAAATGAAACGAGTTCATGATGATCATAAAAACAGCTATAAATAAATTAAGACATTCTCATAAACATTTTATCTAATGAATAATCCACATACCATATAACAAAATGATATGTAAGACCATTTAATATTATGTAATTTCAGAAATTATAAAAAATTTCACTTCTGGAGAGGTTATTCAAATTTGAAAAAAAACTATCATATTTATACTCAAGGGAACTGACCATAAAACAATGAAATGAACTCTCTCAGAACAACAAAATTCAACATTCCAGCTGCAAAAAATATCCATAAATTACGTTAATAAAATTTTAAAAAATAAATTATATGTTTAATGTGTTATTAATTAATTAATTAAATATTATAATTTCATTTTCCAGGACATTATGTACAAATGCTGAATTTTTTTGGACATAAGGTAAGGGTTTCTCATCTCATGTTTATATTTGTGAAATATGCCTTATTTACCACTTATTTATTCTATGTGGATTATTAATAATTAAAATTTATATTTTATATCATTAATATATTATATTCATGTTATTCAATGTTTTATTTTATGAGAATTAGTTTTATAGGGAAAATTGTTTGACTAATTACACAATGGAAAAGGAATTCTTAACGCAATTTCAATTCTTTTTGTTAAACTTATACTCCACTTATCATTTCATTATATGACTATGTTTCAAATAAATTGTTATTAAATTATGTTATATTTAAATTTTTAAGGATAATTTACTACTAATACACCTAATCAAATCATTTGGTTAATACACACTCTTTTAAAAAAACACTCCTTTAAGTGGTTCTTTTTCAAAATTAATAAGGAATTTGTTTTTCAACCTATAAGGGATTATAAAATTTCCCTTATTTCATAAATCCTAAATTCATTTAGGAATAATTTAATATTTTAAAAGGTTGTTTTCAAATAAATTTTATTATTTTATATATGTGACCTTTTTAAATAAATGATCTCAAAGTAAAGTCTTATATCTATTAAAAAATTCTCAATGTCTTTATTAGAGTATTATTCATATACATCAACACCCTTTGTTGGATATTATTCTTATATGATGTGGACATCTTTATATACAATATACAATATTTTATTCAATTTTTTATGATCATTTTGACTATGGTTGTGCTACTTTGATACCGTTCATCATATTATATTTGGTGGTTCGTGATTGTGCTTATTATTTAAGGAAAATTAGTTCATATGATAGTTTCAATATGTATTTCTATGTAGATTATTATTTAACTATTTAATAATAATAATGAGTTGGACTTATTAAGTGATCTTCATGGCCCTCTATAGACACTTGATGTATTGGTAGGTCTCATAAGACTATCTAGATCATTTTTTTCAGAACATACCCATTTATGTAGACTTCTTGTAAGAGGCCTTGATGGTATGTTTTAGAAGATCCTCATTATGAATTACCTCATTATGAGATTACTTAATGACAATACATGTGTTTTTTTTACAATTAGAATATCTATGGTTTAGTGTAATTCTCAGATGTTTATTTATTTGTCAATTTATTATTATATTTTATTCCTTCTGTATTATGATTAATATTATGTTTTTATAGAACGTGTTTTTAGTTATTCACCCTAAATTATTTTTTATGTTTATTTATGATAGATTCTACTGTATTATTACCCTTACCGAGTATCTTAACCCACACCTTTATGATGTTTTATTTTTCCCTAGGATGGCTAGATGTATATTGTGAATGACATGACAGGATACTCAAGGAGAATAGGTGTTTTTCCAATGAAGTTACTATTTTTTATTTCATTTCAGTTTTTAATGTAATACTTTTATATGAATGTGGTTTTATAAAACAAATAAACTATACATCCCATTTGTTTGTGATTCCTTATAATAATTTTAATGTAATAAATAAAGGCCCCAACTCTAGGCAAGTGTGGTATAGGTTTATATAGTCAGTATTAAGGAAAGTTTAGTGGAAAAGTTGGGATATTGGTTTATTAAATCTACGATTAGGGAAAGATAATTCAATTTAGACTTTTAGAATAAATATATAATAATATACCAATATAATAAAGTTTATGATGTTATCTACGTATAAATATTTCAATTTATGTTAAGTATTTCACATGTTTTAGGATTATACATTATGTTTCATAATGATATGACATAATATAGTGTATTTAATTATATAGACATGACACATCAAAAACGGAATAAGAACCTCACCAATGGACCTGATCTAAAGAGTATGTAGTATCAAATATTTTATGTACTTAATCCAATATTTTGAAGGGAACAAGTCTTCAAGCATTCTCAGGATATGATGAAATATTATTATATGCTAATGATAAATTGAAAAATATCTCTATATATTGTGAATTTAGGTGGAAGAAGAGGAATGAGAGTACATATAGGATTGGTAGGATAAGGGAAATAAGAGAAGGAAGCATTTTCTGACCATTGATATTTGTAAAAAATCCTGATACATTCTTAAAATTATTGAGAGTATTCTACAAGTGTGGAGAGAAATTCCACAATGATTGAGATTGATAGGGTATGGAAAAGGCTGTTGATGTACAGTGATTCAACTACAAGGAGATGAGATACGATGGAAGTCAATGTATTTTGAATCAAAAAAATATTCCACAAAAGAGGATAATGGATGGTGGTGAAGATTATGCCAATACCTCAGATATAGTGTAACGATTAATATTAAAGTCTTCATATTCATGAATTATGAGTATTTAGTCAATAATTATATAATTATAATAATCATGAGATATATAAGGATTATAATGCATTACCTATTATTTATGGAATATGAATCATTTGATTAATAACTCTAGTAATCAAGAGAAGTGACACTTTTGTAAGAATATTTATTTTAAAAAATAAACCAAAATATGTGATTGATGTTGAAATAATTATTAATATATTTATATGATAGAGTATTGGTAACCATAAAGGTAGTTAGTGATATTATAGTTTATGTTATGCTGGAATTATTATATATCTGTATTTCAAAATAATAACGACTACAGACTTATATTATATTATTGGATGAAAGAAAGTTTTATTATGGTTTAAAAGTGATTAAGGTACTATTATATTTGGTATGTGAAAAGAGATATAAATTATATAGGGAAAATTTGTGATAAGTTTATTTTGTAAATTTAGTGACCACCTTTATAATTTTTTAGACATTGAATTTGGAAAAGTGTATTTTTGGATGAGTCTTAATGAAACAAAATATGGATTGAATTAATTTTTTCTTAGGATATTATTTGTTGAGTTTCATATATGATTTATAATATTGGATAACATGTGATAACTATATTTTATTTTGGTAAATATTCAATGGGCAATGTAATAAACCAAATATCATTTAATAAATGGGTTTCAAGCATAAAATGTTTTATTTATTATCCATCTCTATATTTATGTTATGAATTAGAGATAGATCTAAGAACAACCAATGATTGAGATTCCCACATGCAAAGGAATAAAGTATATTTATTCTCTAATGTTATTCACTGTATAGTATATGAAAAAATTACCTCTAAGAAAAAGGATTTTTGAACAAAAATATAATCCATTAAGTTTTATTTCAATGAAATCAATGGTCTTTTGACTGATCACAAATATAAGGTTTTGTGATGGTAGATTTTTTAATATCCATATTCTCTATAACTTTCTAGAAGAACATTATAGTTAATTTTATTTTCCATTCAAATGTTTTCAGTTTCAATAAATTTTCTCCTATATGGAAACTATTGTTTCTACTGACCATCACAATGTCCTTTACCTCTATTTAAGTAGAGGTTTTGTTAACACTATTAACAATGTGGGATTTCCACAAGGGTATTTTAAAATGAAAAATAGATGACTGCCAATAAAAAGCTTAAAATGTGAGGACTTAATATATTGAAGTAGGATAGAATGTAACACCCCAAGATTTTATTTCATGTATCTTTTAAATATAAAATATTCAATGGCTTATTTTACATGCAACACCATGTTTAAAACCACAATATACTATTAAATATTAAAATGACCATTAAAATATTAATGTGATTCTTTGGAATATTAATATGACTATTAGAATAATAACCCTACCTATGAAATATATATTAATGTTTATCTATCTAGTGTATTAAAATATGATATATTTATATAATGAGAGAATGAAATAATTATTTCAAAAATTATAAATTAAGTCTTTGTATTTTTTTAACCAATTTTTTTTGAAATTTTGTAAATAAAATAATTATTAAAAATAAATTTTTTTATAAAACATATTCATAAATTAATATTTTTATTCATTGTTATTACAATATAATATTATGATATCATAATTAATTTTACAAAGTGTCGTAAAATTGGTTATAATATTAAAATTGATATTTTTTTGAATAAATGATGATTTAATTTAAAAATATTATTTCTCATATTTCTAAAATTATATTCATAAAATATATCCCGTTTTTTAAATATACACATTAAAAATTTTAAGGGTGATTTGTTGATATTTTTTCAGAAATAGTTGAATTTTTAGTGAATAGTAAAATGCGATAATTTATTGTATTTAATAATTTATGTAAATAAATAATTTATTGAGTAATTAATGATTTAGGGATGAGTGATGCAACAATTATTTTGAACTCATATTCTATATTTATAGTACTTAGTCATAAGAATCAACACTATTTATAATCATAAAACAAAATAAAAAATAAATGAATAAAATAATCAAAAAACATCTCTCTCCACCCTTATAAATTCCAACAATGCCAATCATTCTCCTCGAGCCTTATAAACCATGAATATTGTATTATGGTTGCCCAAGTACCTTCCCAAGTCTATTATCCATTTCAAAGACCTTAATTTCTTACCAAAAGACCAAATGCATGTGTCTTAAGGAGGTACTCAAGGAGATGACACTAAAGAGGTAAAATCCATCTACTTTCTATTTTAATTTATTGTGTTTCATTATACTCTCCTCACCTAACCTATCCAGAGTGTAATGTTAACTCTAATATCATAAATATACTGGTTCTTTATTGTACCATGAAATCCCTTATCATCTCCTATTATTTTAAAAATGAAAACCTCGTCTTTGATGTGCCGATTCTCCCACTTCATGTACCATGAGTTTTTATTTCCCATTACCACCTTAACGTATGGTCATAAAACCATAATTATGGTTAAATAATATTTATATATAATTATTATAAGTTATACCATGTTCTAGAACAAATTTATAAACATAATATGAAATATAGTGAAACATGTTCATGATGGTTGTAAAAAGCACCAAAATAAATTAAGTCATTTTAATAAAACTTTTATGTAATGAATAATCATCATATCATATAACCAATTGATATATGAGGACATTTAAATTTATTTATGTTATTTAATACTAAATCAATTTTAGTTCTAGATAATTTATTCACATTTGACAAGAACTCCCATATTTATACTCATGGGAACTGAATATAAATCCATTAAAAGAACACTTACAGAACAATGAAATCAATCATTATAAATCAAATAAATGGAGATAAATGATCTTAATAAAATTATAATAAATCAAATAGCTATTTTATAAGTTATAAATAATGTATTTATTTAATCTAATTTATTATCCAAGACATTAAGTACAAGTGCAGAATGCTTTCGAGCACACGGTAAGGGCATATCATCTCACTTATATTTATGTGAGATATGACTTATTCACCCCATATTTATTATGTGTTGAGTATGTATATTTCCCTTTGATATATCATATCATACAACTATTTATCTTCATGGTATTGGAGATTTTATTTGATGATCATTAATTGTACATTGCATAATGTTTGACTGACTACGAAGTGTAAGGGAATTCTTAGCCCAAATTCCATTCTACGGGTTCAACTTCAACTCCATTGATTATATCATGAATTTATTTTCTTTAAATAGATTTTTATTATGTTAGGTTTTATTTCCAATTTTTTTATTTGGAATTAATGATGATATAAATAGTTGATTCATTTGGTTAACATACACACTTTCTTTTAAAAATAATTTTGTAGATTAATCATTTTAAAAATTAAAAAGGAATATTTTTTTAAACTATATTTCATGAGATATTTTTACCTCTTTCAAGAATCCATAATGTATTTCAAAATTATTTATGAGTTTATATGGTTATGTTAGAGTAATGTGTTTACATGGACAATTACAGAACTATTTAAATAAATAATTTCAATGTAAAGTGTTATTTATTTTCAGAATTTCTCAACGATTTTATTAGAGTATTTTTTATGTACATCAACATCATTTTTTTGATCACATGATAAATTCATGTTGACCTCTTATGATACCATATATAAAAGTGTCTTAATTTTTTTATGATCAGATTGACTACAGATTTTCTATTTTGATATCATTCTTGATATTAAAATGGATGGTTTATGATTATTTTTATTATTTAGGAAAATGTTTTTCATTTGATTGTTTAGGTATGAGTTTATATGTTGATTATTTTTCAGCCCTTTCATAAGAGTAATTCATTGGACTTAGTAAGTGACAGGAAGGTCATTGTATATCACCTCAATGCATTGGTAGGCCTCATTGGAGAAATTATGCTGGTTTTATCTTATGCCTTACCCATATATGTAGGATTCTTGGTTGAGGCATTGATGGTATGTTTTATACATCCTATATTATTAATTCCCTCATTATGATATTATTTATAGATAATACATGTTATTATTATACTATTATAATATCCATGGTTAGTTTCATTCTCATGTGATTATTTATATGACATTACTTGATCTTTTTATATTCCTTTTGTATTATGATCAAGATTATGTTTTGATGGAATGTGTTTTTAGTTATTCGAATTTCATTATTGTTTATGTTTATTTTTTAAATAATATTTTGTATTCATACCATTACTAAGAATTTATCTCACCAATTTATTATGTTTTATTTTTTCTTCAGATGCCAAGATATATATCATGACTGTCATGCAGGTATAATATAGGATAATAGGGGTGTTTCTGATAGAGTTATTATATTTTATTTAGTTTCATGTTGTAATGAAATACTTATGTTTTTATTTTGTTTTACAAAACTACTTTCAATTTTGTCCTTCGGGATGAGATTCCTAGTAATCATGATAATGTAATAATGAAAGGCATTGGCTCTAAGCCCCTAGGGTTAGTGTATTAATAGATTCCATCTCTTGAGAAGGATTACTGAAGGAGGTGAGGTTACACATATCAGATTTTCCATGTAGTGAAAAAATGATAGACCAAATAACTAAATTCATGAATTAATTGAACCATTGTCTTGATCATGTGGTAGTTAACAAGGTTAGTTAGAAAGTTGGATCTAGTGAATGTTGGAGTTTTGTATTAATGGGTGAGTTAGAACCAAATATACATTACATTTCTATTACCATATCATTCGTTTATTTAGATTTACATGATGTATATTTACCATATTTATGTAAAAATTTTTGTTTCAACTATTAAATGGTACTTTTCATTGAATAATTTTCATATTATTAGTTTATAACATATCATATGTTATAATGAGAACCTATCTATACTATAAAGTTAATCATAAACCAAGGTCTTGTAATCTAGATACAACATACATACTAGAAAAAGATGATGTATGACTATTAGGTGTTGGGGGATCATAAGCATTGAAACTTATTCTCATGAATTGTTTAATTGGTGATCTATGGTAGTTGAGATCAGGATGATAGACCTTAAAATAGTAACAACACAGGTTTTATGTGCCATTTCTTATTCCTATCTATAGACATGTGTATTGGGCTCCTGACATGAGATCATTATAAATTTGTTCCATTTCATCACATACAATAATGTGAGGGAAAATCCATGATAATGAAATCGTGGGGAGGTATCATGTATTGGGTGTTTCTTTGGTTGTATGACATTGGTTGAATGATTAGGATATTATTTTTCACTTATGATTTTATGAATTCATATATATCGGGCATGGCTGACCAGTATGGAAGTACATTCATATGTACATATACATGGAATTCAATGGTAAATCTATCAAATTAGATAAAAAAATTATAATCAAATAAATAATGATGACATAAGTGTGAATCTTTATTTAAGAGATATCTAAAGAAAAATATATTATATTTCTCAATACCTATTCCTAGGTTGGTTGTTGCTGCGATGACTATCCCTTATCTCTTTAGAGGCATTTTTGGGTTGTTAAACTATAAATTTGGACTATTAATACCATTAAATTATATTGAGATATGGGAATAAAGGGAAAAAATAGTGTATGCAATAATCTGCATAATTTTGCTGAATAGGTATATTGGTGATAGTGGGACCCACCATGGTGTTCGAGAGTTTTCCCTATAAATGATTAGTGATAAATAATAAATTGATTATTATTCAAATTAAGAATAATTGTGTTGAATTTATTTATAAAAAGAATTTACTAGATCATGTAAATAATAGTAATAATATTATTCAAGTAAACATTATTTTAATATTCCGGGTTCTTTTAATATTAATAGGGAATTGCAAGTCGAGTTTATGACTTAGGTTTCATCACATAATAAATTTTATATAAATTATAGGTATGTGATAAAATATATATATTATTTATAATGCATTTTAGTACATTATTATATCTATTTATTACATATAGTGGACGCTATGTATATGAGGGTTGGGAACTCAAACTACGTATTTGAGCATCCATTGTTTAAAAGAGCAGAGAGGGTCACACTTGGGATTATTCAAAATGAAATGTTGAGATATCCTATCTCTTATCATAATTTATTAGGAGAGTAACTCTAGATCTTGGTGATCATATATATTTCTCCCTCACATATCCCAAGCACGTCACTATAGAGATCACCAAGGCATCAAAAGTGTCATCGAATCTATGCGCTAGCACCCCAAAATTGATGATCGACACTCTAATTGATTTTAAAGTGAGTGTGGATGATCTAGAGATATTATTAATTACATCCTGAAATAAATTATCACTATATAAATTCATTCTTCAAGTAGGAGTTTTGGTATAAAAATTTATTTTATTGATTTTATTGGTGTGACGTATTTAATCCATATGAATTCCTTAGATCGTACCGAGGCTATGATCATCAAAGATGACAAGTATCCTCATCCCAATTATATTTTTTTAAATTATCATCACATAAACATGCATTATGACCTCATTACTTCAGATAAATTGTAATTTATAACTAATAATGGAATAACTTGACTTATAAGAAATCCTTGATTTTATACATTTTTATTACCTAGTAATTCATGCCAAAACAATTAGAGATTTTAATAGTATGTGCATGCTTGAATGTTGACTCGAATGTTGTTATTTTCTATTTAACTAATGTTTCTTTTTAAAATATTTTATTTTTCAAATTTTATTTTTTTATATTCAATAATCTTGTATAAATATTGATCAAGTGGATTTTTAAATGCAACGAATAAAAATCCATGTTATTAAATTTCAAGATAAACATATATTATTATGTGGAATGAAATTTATTTTATAATTGGGATTCATGAATGATATATGGACATAAGTAACATCTTTATTCCTCATATTAAATATTTTTAACAGTATAACTATTATAAATTTCAAGACTCTTTTAATTGTAAATTGTACTGCAAAATCAGTAGAAATTACGTGATGACAGAAATTAACTATCATGTGTTGAGATAAACACAAAAAAATTATATTACATTACTTTTATATAATTGAGAGTAAATGGTTTCTTGTTTTGGATATATTTTAACTATGTATATTGACTAAAAAATAAAAATAAATCATTCCACTCAATAAACCAAGTCTATGTTTCTATAAAACCATTCATCCTATATTTTTTACCAATGAATGTGTGCATTTCTTCATATATTTTTCAAAATTATAGGTTTCTTTCCATTGGTGTTGTTTTTGAAATACTGAAACCAGAAACACAGCAATCCAAATTTTCATTTTCTTCGAATGACTGAAAACACATTTTCTGTGATTTAAAATACTAAAATGTTCATGTAATGGTCCACACCATAGAAAAAATCCACATTTTGTTGTAAAATTATAAATAATGTCTTGAAATTTCTTAAGATATGTATGAGGATACTACACATTCATGAAATGTGTGGTTTACTCAAAATAATTGGATATGTAGTTTTAAATGAATTGACATTTTATCAAAACATGCATCTGGGGGTTAAAAAAATAAATGAGATTTTACAGTTGTGAAATCATAAGAAAAAGACCATAGAATGATTTTTAAAATATAAAAACATTTGGGGGTCTCAATATGTGTTTTTTGTTTTCCATGGATGATTAAAACACATTTTTTGTGTTATAAATCACATAAATGTGCATGTAATAGTTAAAATCAATGAAAATGACCATATATTGACATGAAAAAAATAGTAAAACTATTTTGGAGTTATTTATAACATTTAATAGTAGAATACACATTAATGTAGCATGTGGTGTGCATATACTGTTGGAATAAGGTTTTTTTAAAGATTTTATATTATCTAAAAACATATGTTAGGGGGTCAAAACCCAATTAAAACCATCAATTTTCATGAAATAAATAGAAAAAACTATATATATAATTTTAAAATGTATGAACATCTAGTTTCTAAATCCATGTTATGTTATCCTAAGATGAATAAAAACACATTTCAAGAGTTTTAATGTACAAAGACGTGCATGTGATGATAAAAACCATAGACAAACCTCGAATTGATGTCAAAATATTGTGAAATAGTATTGTAATAATTTATAATGAGTATTAGAAGAAATACAATAATATTACATGATGTTTTCTCAAAAGGATATAATTAGTAGTATTTAATAATCTAAGATTCTTTTAAAACATGCTATAGTGTGTAGAAACCAATGAAATGAACTTCGATTGTCATGGAATCACAAGGAAAACCCGTAGAATGATTTTTGAAATATAGGAACTAATGAAACACCATTATAATTTATCTTTTCATTGAGATGACTAAAAACATCATTTTAGTATTTTCAACCACTAAAATTTGCATGTAATTTTTAAAACAATAAAAAAGACCTTGTATTGCCATGGAATTATAAGAAAATTATATTAAAATTATGTTTTATGTTTGTGATCATTTAAAACATCAATATGATAGGTAGTTTTCTCAAATTGATGGAATAAGTAGTTTTTAAGGATTTTGTATACTTTTAAAGAATGTGTTAGGCAGTCAAAACTATGAAAATGATATACTATTATCATAAAATAATAGAAAAAGCCATAGAATAATTTTTGAAATGTAATAAAGTCTAGAACTTCAATCCAAGTTACCTTTTCAATGGATGAGTTAAAACACATTTATAGTTTTTTAAATCACTAAATATTACATGTAATGGTCAAATACATAGAAAATGACAACAGATTGAGATGAAATTATATAAAAATATGATGTAATTAAAATTTATGTGTATGAGAATACATAAAAATGAATCCAAAATATTGTCTTCTTATATGGAACAAATAATAAGTTTGAATGATTTGAATGTTTCTCATATCATATTATATGTGGTCAAAATAAATGCAAGGACCTATGTTAATCATTAATTTAAAATAGAACAAACATAGAATGAATTATGTAATATATTTAGTGACCAAACCTCAATTAGAGTTTTTGATTTCTTAAGATGACCAGAAGAACATTTTTTATGTTTTAAGACACTAAAATGTGTTTATAATGGTCAAAAACATATAAATCAGCCTCCTATTTATATTAAATCACAATAAAACTATCGTATAATTATTTAGGATATTTATGATTAGAATACATGTCAATAATACATCATGTGTGATCACATTGATCTGATAATCATTTTTTAAATGTTTAACAGTATTTAAAAAGCTGATTGATGGGATCACAACCATGTGAAAAACTGAAATTATCACGAAATTATAAAACATAAACCGTGTATTTTATTTTGAAATATAATAACTGATAACCCCTTAATCTGAGATTTTATTTTCCCAGGATGATCAAAAAATCATTTTGAATATTTTAAAATAATAAAATGTTCATATAATAATAACACCATAGAAAAATAACATGGATTGATATGAGATCATAATGAAAATTTATTGGAAATAATTTTATTGAGTATGATTATAATAAACATTAATCTATATTTAATCAAATTTTCTGAATAAGTAGTGTATAAAGATTTAGGAGTCTTTAAGAACGCTCTTCGGAGTGTCAAAAACATGAAAATGACCTCTAATTTTATAAAATCATAATGAAATATGATAATGATTTTGGAAATATAGGAACTGATGTTGTGTAAATATGATTTTTCCTAATATGACAAAAACAATGAATTTGTAGTATATTAAAATATTAAAATGTTACACTAATAGTAAGAAAATTGACAGTTTTTTTTAATTTATGGGAAATCAAAGGAAAATGATAATATTATTTTTTAATTTCTATTTGTAATCATAACATCAATCTGACAGATTTTTTTCATACAATGAACAAATAATAAATTTTTTTTGAGATTTTACAGTCTTTAAAAATGTGTTTCAAGGGAGTCAAAATTGATAAAATGACCTTCAATTATTTTTAAATCATAAGAAAAAAATATTAGAAGTATTTTTAAAGTATAGTAATCGGAGGATCCTCAATCATAGTTTTCATTTTCCAGGGTTTTCCAAAAACACGTTTTAAGTGTTTTAAAACCATAGAACATGTGTGAAGATGTAAAAACCAGTGAAAAAAGCACATATTAATGTGATATCAAATGAAAAATATCTTGAAATTATTTTTTTCTTGAAAAATTACAATACACATCAATAAAATGTGAGATGTTCTCGAACTAACCAAATAATTAATTTTTAAATATTTGACCATATCTCAAAATGTCTGTCATGGGGTTTAAACTAATCAAAAAACCTATAACTACTATGAAATCATTAGAAACCAAAAATATAATTATTTTTGAAATTTATTATCTAAAAATTATTTAATATGTATATTGGTTTAACCAAGATGATCGAAAGTACATTTTAGTGTTTTGAAACAACTATATATATATGTAATAGTCAAAAACATCACAAATGAACTCAAATTGTTGTTAAATAATAATAAAATAGTGTTTTAATGATTTTAGAAATGATTGGGCAGATAATATATCAATCCAATCAGTATTGTGCCCGGAATCTCTGAATATGAAATTTTAAATATTTTCTTTTATTTCAAAATGTGTGTCAAAGGGTCTAGATGAAGGAAAAGACCATTGATTACTATAAAATCATTAGAAAACAACATTATAATTAACATTAAAATGTAAAAACTAGTAGTTCCTCAATCTATGTTTTTATTTCACTATGATGATCGAGAACACATTTTTTTTAGTTGGAAACAATAAAATAATAATGTAACAGTTAAAACTGTGAAAAAAATACTTCTTATTAATTTTTAATAATATAAAAATTAAATTTCAGAATTATTTATTATGTGTAAAAGTAGATTTCATCTCAATACAACCTGAATTGTTCTCAAATTGGCTGAATAAGTTGGATTATAAATATTTAAAAGTCTCATAAAATGTGTGTGTGGGGGGGGGGGGTAAAAACATAGAAAAGAACGTAATATTTCATTAAAATCACATGGAAAAGACCATATAATTATTTTTTAAAATATATTAACTAAAATATACCTAATTTTAGCAATTGTTTTCCCATGATGACTAAACACATATTATAATTGTTTTAAAATAGTAAAATTGTCATGTAATGGTTATAACCCTAGAAATAGGTCTCAAATTAGAGTGTTATAATAAAAAAATAATTGGGATTATATTTTATGTGTAAGGTAGGAAAAAATTTAATTTAAATGTGTGTAGTCCTAAAATAGACCAACAAAGTTGGTTCTAATGATTTAACAGTCACTTAAAACATGTGTGATGGCATAAAAACCAATTAAATGTCCTATATTTATCAATAAATAAAAAAAACATAAAATTATTTTAATCTTATAATATTTTTTATTGTATAAATTTGATTTTGTTGTTTTATTGGAATGATAGAAAACATTTCTTTTTATTTTAAAATAGTATAATGTGTGCTTAATAGTTAAAACTATATAAAACAACCTCAAATAAATGTAAAAAACTAAAAAATATTATTGAAAATAAATTTTATGTTTATGAATAGTTGAAACACCAATCAAATGCGTGGTGTACTATGACTAACAAAATAAAAAGTTTCTAATATTTTTATAGTCTCTAAAAATACACATCAAAGGGTCAAAACATTTTAATTAGCTTCAGATTGTCATGAAATCAAAGGAAAATGACCTCAAATTTATTTTTGAAATTAATGAACTGGTAAATCATTTTTCTGATTTATTATTTTTTTGGATGATTAAAAATTCATTTTTATTATTTTAATATAATAAAACATGTATGTAATGGTCAAAACAATATAAAATTTACTAGTATTGATATGAATTCATTGGTAATTTTTTTTGTAATTTTTTTAGATTTTTATGTGTATAAAACAAATCAATATAACATATGGTGTTCTGGTAATGATGGAATACACTATTTTTAATGATTTATATGTCTCTCAAAATGTGTGTCTGGGGGTCAAACCAAGAAAATGACCTATGATTGTTATGAAATATTTAAAAAACCTTAAAATAATATTGGATGTTTGAGAATTTATTTTTCCACAATCTAATTTTTATTTTGTCTAGGATAACCAAAAACCCATTTTTATTGTTTCAATACATTAAAACATTCATGTTATGATAAAAACCATAAAAACCACAAATCGATTTGAAATCATAGGAAGACATTTATTGAATTATTTTAGACATGGAAATGTACAAAATCATTAGTATTATGTGAATCATGATTAAACTAACATAATAATATATTTTAAACATTTTTTAATAAATAAAAATGTGTCTCATGGGGTAAAAACAAAGAAATAGACCATTAATTATTTTTGAAATCATTTAAAAACAACTTTAGAATTTTTTGAAATGTTAAAACTCAAAGTGACTCAATCCATTTTTTCATGATATGATCAAAAACAAGTTTTTAGAGTCTTAAAACACTCAAATATATGTGTAATTGTCAAAAAAATGGACACATATTGAATTTAAGTCATAGAAAAGCTGTATTGGAATTATTTGACATGAAATAATAGATAATATGCCAATCCAACGTGTAGTGTTGTCAGATAGTCTAAATTCACAGTTTTTAAAGATTTTACAATCTCTCAAATATGTATTAGGAGATTAACACCTAGAAAACGACCTTATATTATCACAGGATTATAATAAAATAACCTTAAAAAATATTTATAAAATATAGAAACTGAAAAAACCTCAATATGAGATTTAGTTTTCCTAATATAATACAAAAAATATTTTTCCTATTTTAATACACTAAAATATGAAAGTAATGATACAAAACATATAAACCCCCCTCAAATTGACATGAATTCATAATTAAATTGTCATGTAATTATTTGAGATCATTAAAACGAGACAGAATATCAATTATATGTTCGGTGTACTTTAAATAACCAAATATGTTGTTTTTAAATATTTTACAATCTCTGAAAGCATGTTTCAAAGGGGTCATAATGAATTAAATATAATAAAATATCTATAAAATAAAATTAACACATGTTTAGAATTATTTAAAAAAATTTAACTAATAGATCCTATATATGAGTTGAATTTTTTTTGGGATGATTGAGGACACATTTTTAGTATTTTAAAACACTAAAACATGTGTGCAAAGGTTGAAATCTTATGAAATGACATCAAATTTATATGAAATCTTAGAAATTTTTAATGGAATTATTATTTTTATATATCAGTAGATGAAATTTCATTCTTACATGTAATTTGATGTAACACCCCAATATTTTATTGTACGTTATCTCGTTAATGTAATTCAATAGCTTACGCTACACATAATACTGAGTTCGAGCGCACCGAAACTTTCCAAACAATCCATTCAAAAAGTGGTTATGAATAGTATTTTCAGAATTTTGAATGATATATAAGTTATATAATTTTCAAATCCATATTATTGGTTTCTTAGACATAATATATGAACAAATTCATTTTTTAGATAAAATAAGTATTTAAAAAAAAATGAAATTTTACCACCTTTTAATGGAGAACCATTTTTAAAACCATTATTTGACACTTTTATATATTCAATTTCATAAAATTAAAATTTTCCTTAGAATTAGGACATAAAAAATTTAGTTTGGATAAATGTTTGGTACTTTTCTGATAACTTTTATATTTTAACGAATAGTGAAAAATACTATGTTCTAATTGAAAAACACCTTTTAAATCGAAATAATTTATAGTGGTAAGTTCGGCATTTGAATGGTTTCAAAGTATAATTATATTATATTATTGTCATTTAATAAAATGTGGGTCATTATTATTAATTTAACATTAAAATTTGACATAAACACATGTCAATCTTTTGATAGTTTATAATTTTTAAAAAACCTGATTTTTTTGGTTTTGAAAATGGTAATTAATTTTAAATTACTAAATGAAACTTCTATGTTTTTTATATGGTCAAAAATACTTCACTTTTTAATTAATAATATCAAAATTATCTTTGGGTGAATTTTTGGTATTTTTCAGAAAACATTCAATTTTTTATGAATAGTGAAAAACATTGCGTTATTATTTAAAACCGAATTTTTATTTAAATAATTATTGATTTAATTTATAATTATTTTAATTCAAAATATATATATAATACATATATAAGTTCAATGTCATTAATTGGAGCCATTTTATAATCAAAATAGATGTATAAAATTTTATTGAACTTTTTCACCTCTTTTACCCACCTTCTAGGAAGCATTTTCAAATTGGTATAAAACATAATTTTACTACTTCTGTGAGTTTAATTTTAAAAATCTGAGAGTCACGATTGATATCAGTAAGTAAAATTTGCTTCATTAAGATTAAAATAATTTTTGGTGAATAGTATCTTTTGACTTTTACTAACCACGGTTAAAAGTAAATTGGGTAATTAATGGTAAAAATGATATTATAATTACCCTAAAACATGTTGTAATTCTATTGGATAAGTTTATTTCAACTAAAAAAACCTTAGGAATAAAATATGATCATCTAGGTACAATTTTATTAGATTAGGAAATTTATTATTATTTTATTTAAAGAAGAGTTAAAAGTGTTAAATTCAATGTTTAATAACTAATCCATTTTTTATGTAGGGTTACACACAATATAAATTTGAAAATAAATATTCATTATAAAGATAAAAATATTTCCTACATAATGGCATTTTATTAATAATTTTTAGACATTATATAATATAATTTATTTATGACACAATGATGATGCAATAATTACTTTATTAATTAAATATTAAAATAATTGATATTATAAATATCCATATAAATGTAAATTGGGACTTTTGAGGCATTAAACTATTTTTACAAGTTAATATGACTTATTAGGGTTGTCTAGATAAATTTGTTGGGATGTGATAAGGTTGATATGAATTTCACAAAACAAAATACCAAATAGTGTCAAAATTGACATAAATTAGATTTTAAAAAAATACTATATTATTTGGTGGATATAATATTCCTAAAAACTATGTTTGGCCAAATGACTTATATAAAGTTATATATATTAATAATGAACAACATGGTGTTCTATTGGCTTGTTATAGTAAGTTTATTAACAACAAAATACAAAAATACAAAGGGACATGTTAAATGTTAAACTTTTTAACTAAAAGTAAAATCTAAAATCTAAGGTTAATATGATTACCTAAACCTATCTAAAATCTATTGGTTGATAGTTTCTCGACCCATATCAACCATATACTTTAAATAGTATATTTCGGATCAATTATAAACTGAAAATAAGTTTACTAAAAAATAACATTTCAAGCTTTTCATAAAGTGACCCTCACCTCTCTTATAAAAGGGCCCTTCCCCTTCCCTTAATTTCACACCTCCAATGCCATTTGGCTCAGCCAAATCCTGTAAAACTATCCTCCCAACATTAATACTTTAATTATACAGGCCTTCCTTTGGTCAGAAATCTATCCTAAGGATCTAATTTCATCAAATCAAAAGGATGAACCTGAAGACGAGATAAATATTTTATCACCTCTTTCAAGTTCTTTACTTATTTCACATCCTTTTTCTTTGATTTTTCCATTATAAAATAATAAATAAAGTATCTTCAATATAATGTGATATTATTATAAATATTTTACAACCATATTCTTTATTATATCCATCCTATAAGTGGCAAATTCCCCATACGTGCGTACATACAGCTTACTGTCTCCACGTTATGATGTAGTTTGTTATTCAAACACTTCATTGTTTAGATTGGTATAATAATTATTATAAGTGATGTAAATAATAAATATAACATGTTAATTATTTTTTATATATGATATAACATCCAATTATATACAATTTCTACATCAATATAATGATATTTTCTCTCGTGCGTACGTACAGATTACCATCTCCACAACGCGGTGAGATTCATTCCCACGTTCAACATTCAAAAATGATTATAAAAATATATATTATTAATAAGTATTTAATATAATACATAATAATTATACTTTTTATATATATATTTGTGTGTGTGTGTGTGTACTTACATACATCTTATTCACTTATTTCCATTCAATATGATATGAAAATAGAAACAATGTTTATGCGTACGTATGGCCTACCGTCTCTATAAATGGTGCCTTCCATTTCATATATCTATCTATTATAAATATATATATTCTAAATATATATTATATATAAATAACGATTTATATTATGGAAATATTTAAATAAATATCTGAATGATATGATCATGCATAACGAGTTAAAACACGTACGATAAAGAAAGTGATTATTACCCAAAATGTTAATTTAACATGGAAATAATTATTAAATGGGTAGTATAAAATCATAAATGAATCATAAAATATATAATAAATATGAATATGGTTATGGTATAATATGATAACTTACAACGGTCATTGTACTAGAGGTTAAACTTACATTCGACCAATGGAAAGTGCAAGGTTACAATCCCATTATTATCTGCGTTTGTTTTTACATAAGTATATACTCAAACATATTTATTATCAGTGTACATGTTTGATAAAAGTGTTTTTTAAAGGGATTATTTTTAAGGGACTTTTTACTAAAACAACATTCTAAATTTGTAAAAGATTTATTCTTCTAAAACTTTTTCATTAATGTATATGTTTTCAAAATGGATTTATGGATTTATTTATATGGGCATGAATGTTTTAAAATTTTAATTCCTTTAAAATGTTTCAAAGTGATATAAAACACTTGGATTCAAAATTATATTTTAAATGATTTTATTTATTTGAAAATTAAATGATTTCATGAATAAGGGATATTTTTCTCAGTGATTTTTACTAATCATTTTCAACTATGTCAACATCCTTTACGGGATATTATCCTTGATCGTGGTTGATAGAATATGATACAAATAATAAATATTGAATTGAAATTTTAGTGATATGGGGAAGTGTTATTTTTATACCATTCATTGTTTATATATAATTTATTTAGATTTTGTATATTAGTTTTAATACGAATGTTTATGTTGTGTTTAAACCGTTTCATATTAGGAATGTATAGAACTTAGTAAGTGACCAGTGTAGCTCTCTATAGCTCCTCGATGCATCTGTAGGTCTAATGAGACAAAATAGTGTCATAGAACAAGGCCTTGAAAATATCTTATTTGTAGTCTTGGAACAAGGCCTTGACTCTGTGGTTATGAAGTCTTAAATTATGCATTCCAACATTATGAAAGTATCTATTGATATTGCATTTGATTATTTGACTAGTAAAATATCGATGTGAATAAGTAAATGGAATTATATGATTTTATCATTTCCACATTATTATGATGTTTATGTTTAAAAGGATTTTTTTTAGTCTTATACATTGCCTTAAATTTTTTGATTATTTATGATAGTTTTTGCTATATTGTTATCCTTACTAAGCATCTGATCTCACCCATTTCTATGTTTTATTTTTTCCAATGATGTGAAAAAGTATTTTATGGTTGAAATGTAGGGATAAGACAAGGGATATGAATGTGTTAAAAAGGGGACAATGTTATTGTTTTTTTTTTCATTTTCTAATTTGTAATGTAACGTTAATGTTTGTAATCAATTTTCCAAGACTGCTAAATGAATAGGTATTTCGGGACTTGATTCCTTGTAATCACACCAATGTATAAAAATAATGCACCGACTCTAGGATTCTTAGGTCAGGCCATTACATTTGGTTTCAGACGAATTTTAAAAACAACCATGGAAATAGATTTATATAATCTCTGATTAGAAAATGTTACCCTAAGATAGACATTAAGGATTAGTATAGATGAAGTTTCTATAATTATGGTACTATAGTGGTTTTTTGAGTTTTTTATGAATTATATCACTGGATGGATACGAGAAGGTAAATGAAGCTCTGGAACATATGTACCTATGGGTCATACCCAAAAACGCCACTTTAAGCTAGACTCAAATGGCAACTGGTACATGACAATGGGCCTTGTAGCACTCTTGGTTACGACACTCCAGGGGATAGTCATAGGATAATTAACATTTTCATTACAAACCATTTAGAAGGATTAAAGAATAAATACTTCTTCAAAGAAAACATTTTATGATTATAGATTATATGAATAATATTTTCAATTTATGTTAGGTATTTTAAAAGTTTGGAATTATGCATTGAGATTCATAAAACTAACCAAATGTATGCCATTTTTTAGAAACAACTCAGAGTTGATGGAATGATAACTTCAGCAATACACAAGATCTAAAGAGTTATAAGGATCACATATTTAATAGTATTTAACCATAATTTATAATGTAAATAGTCTCCCATATATTATGATCATATGATGGAATAATATCCTGTGTTAATAAGATAAGTAAATAATTCAGTAAGTCCTATTGCTTTGAAGGGAAGCCGAAGAAGAAAAAGATGGTAAAGAAGAAAGATGAATAAATGGAATTAGGGAAAGAAGGATTTTCCAGTATGTGATAACTATGGAAAGAATCACCATGGTAAATTCTTTAAGGGAATGGGAGGTTAAGTGTGGATAAAAAGGACACTATTTATGAGATTGAAAGTGTAAGAAAAATGTTTCAAAGATACAATTCTTGATATGAATGGAGTTAGGGATCTATGAGAATCAATTTCCAAATCATCAGAGTATGGCCCAAATGATGCTATTGGAAAATAATAAAGTTATGATACTACCATAGTTGAAGAGGAATCACTACTGTTATTTTGTTTTTGTGAAATAACCATTTCATTTGAGTTTCGTATCAATGATATATTGGTTATATGAATTTTGGAAATAAACTAGGATTATACTATAGTACTATTTCATTTAGGATATGAGATTATATGGTTTTAAGAAAAGTTACTCAATAGAAAGTTATAATTTTTGGAAAATACATGGTTGAAGGAAAGATAAACCTTAATACTGTTTTGATACTGAGGTAGTGATTTGGGAATAGGATATGATTGATTTGGATAAATTATATTAAATATTTTTGACTACTTTGAAACAAATTAATTATTTGTTTATTCCATTATTGTTGGAGTTTAAATCATTTTTGGATATAAAGAGTATATTCAGTATTCTATAATGAATTAGGGAGAATGGATATAATCAATAAGGTTTTATGGTAATTCAGGGTGTTACCATGTGTTAAAAAAATACATGATGAAGGTATTCACATGATATTATTTGGAAAAAAGATCTTCATTTTTTTTAGATTCCTTATAAATTTTGGACTATGAGTTTGGGCATAAGTATTTTGGATAAGTCAAAAGGTTGGAATGGATCGAGTTAAACAATGGGTACTATTATTTATGGTTAAAACACTTTTAATAATATTTCCTGATTGTTATAAAAAGGACAACCTGGAGGTCGGGCGACAACCTATCACGTCTGGAAAGGGCGTGAGACTTGAACCCGTAACTGAAGGGCGGTAATGGTGCATCACCTGACACATGCCTATGTGATGTCCTGGTTTGTGTAATTTAGTTTTTTTAAATATTCTCACAAATTAATTATATATTCATTATCTTTGGAACCCTATATGATTAGGATAAATAGAATATTTTTGAATTCTATTATCTTTTTGTGTGAAAGATGGTTTTTTGTTAAAAATTAGTTGAAGGAAGAAACTATACTTGTAAAGTATATTTTTTCCTCTTATTATATAAAAAAATTAATTCATAAACATTAAATAAGGGTTATTTAAACCTAAAATGTGTTATCCCAATACCTTATGTTTTTTTGAACTAATGATATTTTAAATCAACATACTTTGATGGCATTGTAGCCCTCAATTTTACACATGTTTGTGATTGATGACCTCAATCACTCCCTATAAATATTTAAGTTTTTTCTCCAATTATTTGTCTCTAATTTCCATCAATTTTCACCAAATAGATATGATAATTTGGTTGTGACTTTTTTATTTCACTTTCCCTCTTATTAAGACTGAGTTTTATTAACCCAATTTCCGATGTCGGTTTTCCACCAAATTATTTTTCTATTTGAAACTTTTATTTTCAAAACACAATTTCAAATTGCAAGGATGCAAATTATTGAAGGATGGGAGAATGTAAAACCCAATGATTTTATATTATGTTATCTCATTAAAGTAATTCAATAGGTTGCGCTACACGTAACACTGAGTTTGAGCGCACCAAAACATAACAAACTAGCTGTTCAAAAAGGGGTTATGAATAGTATTATATTTATTTTGAATCTAATATACTTTATATAATTTTAACATTTATATTATGTGTTTCTTAGAAATAATATATGAATAAATTAATTTTTTCATATAAATGAAGTATTTTTCAAAAAATGAAATTTTACCTCCTTTTAATGGAGAGCTTTTTTTAAAACAAATATTCGATACTTTTATATATTAAATTTAATGAAATAAAATTATTATTTATAACCAGTACATAAATATTTATATTGGATAATGTTTTGGTACTTTTCTGGTAACTTTCATATTTTGACGAATACTGAAAAATACTATGTTTTAATTGAAAATAACTTTTTTAATCAAAATAATTTATAGTGGAAAATTATTCATTTCAAAGGCTTTGAAGTATTATTATATTATATTTTCCTCATTTAATAAAATTTATGTCATTATATGTAATTTTACATTTAATTTTGATATAAACACGTGTCAATCTTTTGATAGTTTTTACTTTCAAAAAACCCCACTTTTTGGTTTTAACAAGAAGAATTAATTTTAAATTAATAAATGAAAAAACTATGTTTTTAAATTGATAAAATAGATTTAATTTTTGAATTCATAATATCAAAATTATCTTTGGGTGAATTTTTGGTATTTTTCTGAAAACATTCAATTTTTTATGAATAGTGAAAACCCTAGGGACTTAATTAAAACCGACTTTTTATTTAAATAATAATTTTTTATTTAAATTTATTTTAAGTGAAAATTGATAAATAATACCTATATAAGTTCAATGTAATTCATTGAAGTCATTTTATAATAAAATTAGATGTATAAAATTTTATTGAACTTTTTAACCTCTTTTACCCACCTTCTAAGAGCTTTTGAAAAGTTTTATAAAACCTACTTTTACCACTTCTGTGAGTTGAATTTCAAAAATATGAGAGACATGGTTGATATTAGTAAGTAAAATTTAGTTCAATACGAAGAAAATAATTTTTTTTGAATAATAACTTTTGACTTTAATTTACCACGGTTAAAAGTAAATAGGGTAATTAAAGGTAAACATGATATTATAATTACCCTAACACATGTCATGATTCTATAGGATAAGTGTTTTTTGACCAAAAAACATTAGGAATAAAATATTATCCTTTAGGTCCACTTGGATAAAACTATGTCATTTATTATTATTTTATTTAAAGAAGAGTTAAAAGTGTTAAATCAATGTTTAATAAATAATCCATTTTATATAAAGAGATACACACAATATAAATTCGACTATAAATATTCATTATAAAGCTAAAAAAACTTCCTACAGAATGGTATTTTATTTATAGTCTTTCGACGTTAAATAATATAATTTATTTATGACACAATGATGATGAAGTAATTACCTTATTGATAAAATATTAAAATAATTGATATTATAAATATTCAAATAAATGTAAATTGAGACTTTAGATGAATTTAACTAATTTTATAGGTTAACATGACATGTTAGGGTTGATTTGAATTTTTATTTGAAGTGATAAGGTTGATATGACTTCCAAAAAAATAAAATTCCAAATATTGTCAAAATTGAGATAAATTAGTATTTAAAACAAATACTACATTATTGGTTGATATAATATTCTTAAGAAACTATGGTTTGGCCAAAGGACTTAGATAAGGTTATATATATTAATTATTAACCACATGTGGTTCGCATGGCTTATTATAGTATATTTATTAACCATATAATATAATAATACAAAGAGACACGGTAAATGTCAAACTATTTTACTAAGAGTTAAATTTAAAAGATAAGGTTAATATGATGACATAAACCTGTCTAAAATCTATTGTTTGAGAGGTTTTAGACCCATACCCACCTTAGACTTTAAATAATTCATTTTGGAGCAATTAGAAAATGAAAATGATTTTATTATAAAATAATATTTCAACCTTTTCCTAAAGTGACCCTAACAAGTCTTATAAAGGGAACTTCTCCTTCTATTAATTTCACACCTGCAAAGCCATTTGGGTCAGCCAAACCCTACCAACATATCCTCCCAAAATTTATCCTTTAATCCTAAATGCCTTCTATTGGTTATAAATCCAACCCAAAGAGCCATTTTGATCTAATAAGAAGGAAGAACCCAAAGAAGAGGTAAATATTTTACCACATCTTTCAAGTTCTTTTCTTCTTCCACATCCTTTTTCTTTATTGTATACATTATAAAATAATAACTCCAGAATGTTCTATATACGGTGATGTTATTATAAATATGGTATAACTGTATTCTTAATTCTATCCATCCAATAAATGAAAAGGTCACCATACGTGCGTACGTACGGCTTAACGTCTCCACATCGTGGTGTAGTTTATTATTCAAACACTTAATTGTTTGGAAGGGTATAATAATGAGTATAAATGATGTAAATAATAAATATAATATATTAATGATTCTGTATATATGTTATACCATCCAATTACATATGATTTCTCTATCAATATAATGATTTTTCCGCTCGTGCGTACGTATAGATTACCTTCTCCATGACGCGATGAGATTCATTCCCACGTTAACCATTCAAAAATGATTATAAAAATATAAATTATTAATAATTATGTAATATATGAATTAATAATGATACTATATATGAATATATATGTTTACTTATATATATCTTATTCACTTATTTCCCTTTAATATCATATGAAAACGGAAACAACGTTTATGCGTACGTAGGACCTACTGTTGCCATAAATGGTGCCTTCAATTTAATATCTCTATCTATTATCAATATTAATATTATAAATATATATTATATATAAATCAAAGTTTATATTATAGTAGTATTTAAATCATGATCAAAATGATACGATCAATAATAACAAGTTAAAACACGTACGATAAAGAAAGTGATTATAACCCAAAATGTTAATTTAACATGGAAATCAGTATTAAATGGGTAATATAAAATCATAAGTGAATCATGTATGATATAATAAATATAAATATGGTTATGTTATAATTTAATAACATACTATTTTCATTATACAGGTGTTTTAACTTACCCTTGACCAATGGAAAGTGAAAGGTCACGGTTAATTTCGCAATCTCTTTATTATCCGAGGTTGTTTTTAAGTAAGTATATACTAGGAAATAATTATTACCCATGTCCATGTTTCATAAAAGTGTTATCAAAGGGATTATTTTTAAGGTAATTTTTACTAAAACATTATTCTAAACGTTTTAAAGATTTATTCTTCTAAAACTATATCATTAATTTAAATGTTTTTAAAATGGTTTTAAGGATTTATTCATATGGACATGAATGTTTTAAAATTTTAATTCCTTTCAAAAGTATTAAAGTGGTATTGGACAATTTGATTCAGAACTATATTTTACATGACTTCCATTATATGAATTTAATTTATTTCATGAAAAAGGGATATTTCTCTCAATGATTTTTATTGATCATTTTAAAGTATGTCATAGTCTTTTATAGGATATAATTCTTAATTGTAACGCCCCAACCCTAGTTACCCAGAGTCGGTGCATTATTACATAACATTGGAATGATCACAAGAAAGATCAAATCTCGAAAGACCGATTGGTTTAGTAGCCTTGGAAACACTAGATATATTCATAAGTCTTACATTACATCATAAAATGAAAAACTACTACAACAACATATTGTCTCCATAACCCACACTCATATCCCCACATAATATCCCTGCAGGTCATTCATAATTTACTTCTTCAATTCCTGGGAAAAATAAAACATAGAAAAGGGGTGAGCTCAAATTCCCAGTAAGGATAACAATATAGCGGAAACTTTCATAAATAAGAATAAACATTTAAGGCAATGTATAACTAAAACAAAATCCTTTCAAACTTTAACTTTCAACATAGTATGGAATAAATAAAATGAAATAATGCCATTTACATATTCACATGGACATTCTACTAATCGAATAATCACATGCAAAATCAATAACCACTTTCATAATGATGGAATGAATAATGCTGAACTTTAATTTCTTTGTCAAGGCCTCGTCCCAAGACTTTGGGGATAACTGTAACCGGAACCCAACCCGGAGTGCCTCTAATAACCGGAGACCAACCCGGAGTGCCTCTAATAACCGGACACCAACCCGGAGTTCCTCTAATAACCAGAGACCAAACCGGAGTTCCTCTAATAACCGGAGACCAAACCGGAGGGCTTACTTTTACCGGTCCCCAACCCAGAACATACTTGTCTAACACATTCATCTGAATGAAAGGTTGAAATATAACATAAACATTCAGATTACAAATAACTTATGAAATGTCAATACATTAAACCAAAACCATGAGTGACATAAGAATAACTTATCCACAGTCAAAAATATCACAAAACCTTCAATAAAATATGGATGTTTTGTAACATAACAAATCAACTTCAAATAAGCTTAAAATCCATCAAAGGATGATGACATAGATGAAATCAAGACTATTTTAGAAAAATATCTATTAATATTTTTAAATCATTTAAGAGTCTTATATTTATGAAATAAATTTTTTTGTTGAAAATATTCTTATTATCATGTAAGGGAAGCTTCGACGATTTTATAATGGCGGAAAATAGCCACACCCGCCGTATAAGTTAAAATAAACATTCTTACCTTAATTTTGTCGAAAAGGTTAAAAAGCACCTTGTTTAGAAAACGACGGAAAGATTCCTTTATAAACCTCTTATAAAAAGTAAAACAAGGGTATAAATGACTTTAACCCATATTCTAGTAAATAGTAAAAATGTTTTGAAATTCATTTTTAAGAAACATGGATGTGGATGATAAAGAGATCCCAGTAGATTATTACGTATAAACAACCTCAGAGAATGAAGAGATTGCGAAATAACCCTTTCCAATTTGGTAACTTATGAAACATACAACCCATGAAAGAGGTATCATACAATGAATATGTAAATACACATAAATTAGAGTTTATTACACAAAGAATATAATTATGGGCAGTACATACACCACACAAAAGGTGATGGTGGCAATATGGCATGAATCTCACGGGAATAAGGAGTGAGATGAAAACCCCTTACCACGTTAATCAACTGATTCGTATGGCCAAAAGTTAATAACCACCAAATTATTTACAGAATAACATGAATATAAATAGAATCATGATAATATATATCCAATGGCAGTACACAATACACCACTTTCAATAATTTAGTGGCAAACAATGGAAATCTCACGGAATTGAAAGTGAGATAAGAAAATCCCTTACCTTGTACTTTTCCTTAGTTGGGGTAGGTTAACCTCCTGTATAATGGTGAAATAATTGTTATTAAATTATACAAGAATCATATACATTAATATGATATCATATATGATCTTTTAATATTGATTTGATAATAATATCTTAGTATTATCGTTGTTTCGAGTGTTAACATACTTGTTTTCTTTTATATGTTTTGTTACATAAGCCATGTTTGTAATGGATAGGTTGTATTTTATTCATATCTAGAATGATATCAAGTCCTTAAAAATCATTTTTTAAATCATCAAATGATAATTATACTTGAATGGATATGATGGAGAATGAATCTCATCGCGTTCGTGGAGACGGTAGTCCGTATGTACGCACGAGCGACAATATCATTATTTTGAAATAATATATAAATTGTTGTTATATCATATATACAGAATAATTAACATGTTATATTTATTATTTACATGAGTTACATATCATTATTATACCCATCCAAATAATAATATATTGAATAACAATTACACCACGACGTGGAGACGGTAAGCCGTACGTATGCACGTATGGTGACATTTATTCAAAGGGTGGATAGAATACTGAATATGGTTGTACCATATTTATAGTAACATCACAGTATATATATGATACTGGAGTTATTATTTTAGAATGGTAATAACAAAGGAAGAATCAGTGGAAGAAGAAAGGAACTTGGAAAAGGGTGGTGGAATCATTACCTTTTTTTCGGGTTCTTCCTTTTGATTTGATCAAAAGGGCTCCTTAAGTTGTCTTTCTGATCAAACTAAGGCCTCTATAATGTATTTAGGGAAGTTGGGACAGTATTTGGGCAGATTTTTTCCGATACAAAAGGTTTTTAAGGTTTGAAGAAATGAGAAGGAGGAGTGCCCTTTTATAAGAGGGGTGAGGGGCACCTTTGGAAAAGCTAGAAATATTAGTTTATAATAAATTCATATTCGGTTTCTAATGGCTCCAAAATTGATTATTTAAATTTTAAGGTGCGGAGGGGTCGCAAAAAACTCAACCAATAGAATTTAGATAGGTATTGGTACTTATATTAACCTTATCTTTATGTATTAACTCTAAGTTAATTAGTTTCACTTTTACAATGTCTCTTTATATTTTTATATAATATGGTTAATAAACTTACTATATACATCCAAGAGACCCCCAAGTGGTCCATTAATGACGAACCTATCATGATATAAGTCTCTTGGACGAACCTTAGATTTTTAAGAATTTAATATCAATTAATAATATAATATTTGTTTTAAGAACGCTTTTATGTTAATTTTGACACTATTCAATAGTTGATTTTTGTAAAACTCATAACAGATTTATTACTTATAAAAAAGTCAATTAAATCAATCCTAATATATCCTATTGTCCTAGAAAATTAGTTTAATTCATTAAAAGTTTCATATTATATTTATTTGGGTATTTATAATATCAATTATTTTAATTTTTCACTATTATTGTAATTAATTCATCATCATTGTGTCATAAATAAATTAATTTATTTAATGTATAAAAATTATAAATTAAATATCTTTATGTAGTAAATCTTTCTATCTTTCTAATTAATATTTATAGTCTAAAATCCAACATATATAACCGTATGTAAAAATTGTTTTTCTAAAAGATATATGCTTGTGTCATTTTTGTATTCATTTTAACTTAATTAAAATAAAGTGTCCCTATCACCTAGAAGTGGCACCATGGGGTCCAAAAATCGTCCCAAAGATGATTATGGTCGAACATGTATCAAAAAATAAGTCTAGGACACGTTTTAGGGTAATTTAGTATTATTATTATATTATTTTCTTAACCCTTATTTACCGGATTTACCCTTAACCATGGTAAATAAAATATTTACCGCAACAATTATTCAAAATGTCTAAAAATAAAAGTTACCTCTTTACAAAATTTGAACGGCCTGATTCCAAATATGGAATCCATTTTTCAAAATTTAAAACACAGAAGTGGCAGAAATTAATTTAAAAATAATTCCCGCTGTCAAAACAAAAAGCGTGTTTTTAAGAGATAATAACTATCAAAAGATTGGCACTTGTTTATGTTCGGTTTAATTGTAAAATTATGTCCAATGACAAACATTATATTAAATGGTAAAAATATATTCTAAATATACTTTAAAACCACTCAAATTCATAATTTATCACTATTAATTATTTTGATTAAAAAAGTTGTTTTTAATTAAAATTTAGTAATTTTCAATATTCATCAAAATATGAAAGTTATCCGAAAAGTACCAAAATTTCACCTTAGGCTAAATTAGATATTCCAAATCCAAAAATTATGTCCATTTGGAAATATAAAATATATATAATTTAAAAAAGTAGGTATTACTATTCATAACAGCTAGTTTGATTGGTTGTGGTGTGTGTTAGAACTCGAAGTTGCGTACAACACATGCTACTGTATTATTCAAAGGAAAGCGTACCGTGGAAGCTTGGGATGTTTCATTTTAAATTTTTTTTGATGTCCCCATTTAGTCAAAAAGTTAAAAATATTGTATTTAAAAGGGTTCACTATTAAAAGTTGGTAAAAGTGCAATACTGAAAATGAATTGTTTCTAATATTATGTCTAAGAAACTCATAATATGGATTATAAAATTATAAGGATTATATAAAGTTTAAAATTTAGTTAATACTATTAATAACCTCTTTTGAACGGCTTGTTTGGTATGTCATGGTGTGCTTGAACTCGGTGTTGTGTTTAGTGCAAGTTATTGTATTATTTTGAAGAAATAACACACTATGAAATCTTGGGGTGTTACATTCTCCCCTCCTTCAATAAATTGCGTCCTCGCAATTTGAAATTGTTCTTTGAAAATAAAAGGTTGAAAATAAAAAATATCTTTGTGGGAAAACCCACATCGGAAATTGGGTTACTAAAATTTAGTCTTAAAATGAGGAAAAGAGAAATGAAAGGGTCACCACCAAATTATGATCTCGATTAGGAGAACATTGGTGGCAATTAGAGACATATAATTGGAGGTAAAACGTAAATATTTATAGGTAGTGATTGAGGTCATTAATCAAAAACAAGTTTAAAATTGAGGTCCTTAAATTCATCAATCTGCGATGATTTATAATACCATCGATTCAACAAAACATAAGGTATTAGGATAACAAATTTTTGACGTTTCAAAATATCTTAGTTGAAATCCCACATAGAAAAATGAATTAATGAGGCCTCTATTTAAAATAAAGAGTGGAAAGTATGAAGATTACCAAAAATAACACATACTAGGGTTCCATGTAGGAAAATATGGATATGGAAGAGAAATATAACCATCAATTATCTGATGGAGAGTGGTAGATAACATGGCTATGAAAAGGCCAAAAATCCCAATGCCATAAATTAGTGATGATTTAAGGTACCATCTAGGACAACATTTTTGTCTTAAGTTCCTTTTCTTAATGTTGAGGAATTTATTTATGACATTGGCTAAGATCATAAGGAGATATACTTACTTTATAATTAGAGTTTTATCCATTAATAAATTTCTACCACAAACAAATCATTCACTCGTAAAAAAATTCTATTTATACTATTCGTTCAGGGTTCCAAAATAAAAGAATTTATAATTCATCTACAAGATCTTTTTAAAAAAAACTAAATTATTTAATCAAGGACATCTCGTGGGCCAGTGGTAGGTGATACACCCTTGTCGCCCTTCGGTTGCGGGTTCAAGTCTCGCGGCCTTGCCGGTCGCGACGGGTTGCCGCCCGACCTCTGGGTTGTCCTTTTATGGAAATCAAAAATTAATCTCAAACTAGAATTTATCCAAAATACTTATGTCCAAACTCACAGTCCAATATGTATAAGGAATGTAAACTTAATGTAGATCCTTTTTACCCCGTAATAGAATATGAATACCTTCATCATGTATTCTTTTAAAACACTGAAACTTCCTGAATTACCATAATACATATTGATTACATTCATGATCCCTTATTCCATATAGAATGCAGGATATACTTCATCAATCAAAAAAATGTTTTAAACCCCAATAATGATAGAATATACAAATCATTAATCAGCTTCAAGGTAGTCAAGAATATCCAATATAATTTATCCAAATCAATCATGTATTATTCTAAAATCACTACCTCGGTATCAGAACAATATTATGCTTTATCTTTCTCCCAACCATATATTTTCCAAAAATTTAACCTGCTATTGAGTCACTTTTCTTTGTTCCACACAATCTCAAGTCCTTAATGAAATAGTACTGCAGTATAATCCTTATATACTCCATAATTATTATAACAAGTACATTATTGATACAACACTCAAACGACATAATCAACATAAGAACTCTCATCATTCCACTTCATCTGTGGTAGTATCATAACTTGATTATTATCCAATAGCATCATTTGCAACATAGTCTGATGACTGGGACATAGGTTCGCGTAGTGTCCAAACTCCTTGAAAATGAAGCATTGTACATTTGAAACCATTTTCTTACCCTTGCAGTCATGTACTTTGTGCCCTTTTCCTCCACACTTATAACAAAATCCCATTCCTTTCAGGCAAGTTCTAGGGTGTTTCTTCCCACAGTTATCACATATGGGAATTTTCTTCTTTTCCCTCTTCCCTTTACCCATCTTTCTCTCTTCCATCCTTTTCTTCTCTTGATTCACATCAAAGCCATAGGACTCAGTAAAATCTTTACTTATCTTATCAACACATGATATTATTTCTTCATATGATGATAATACATGCGAGACTATTTCCCTTATAAATTCTGGCTTAAGGCCATGAAGGATATGATCCTTCTTTCTCTTTAGATCATGTGCATTGCTGGAGTTCTCATTCCTTCTATTGGGTGCCATTTCTAAACAATGGCATACATTAGATTACTTTATGAATAACAATACCTAATCCCAAACTTGTAAAACACATAACATAAATTAAATAGTTTATGGATATAATCCATAATCATAAAAATGTCTCCTTTGAGAAAGTATATACTCATAAACCCTTCATAATGATTTGTAAAGAAAATGAGAGTTATCCTAAGCATATCCCCCGGGAGTGTCGTAACCAAGAGTGCAGCAAGGCCCGTTGTCGTGCACTAGTTCCCGTTCGAGTCTAGCTCAAAGAGGTGTTTTTGGGTTTTACCCCTAGGTACATCTGTACCAGAGCCGCCTCTACCTGCTCGTATCCAGATAGGGATTTACTGCTCGGAAAACTCACAAATTCTCTACAATACCAAAATTATAAGAATTTATTATATACTAATCCTCAAAATTCATCTTAAATCTATGTGCTCTAATCAGAGTTTATCTAAATCTAGCATCCAAGGTTTGTACTAAACTTCTTCTGATACCAACTGTAATGCCCCGGCCCTAGTTACCCAGATTCGGTGCATTATTACATCACATTGGCATGATCACAAGAAAGATCAAATCTCTAAAGACCGATTGGTTTAGTAGCCTTGGAAATACTAGATATATTCATAAGTCTTACATTACATCATAAAATGAAAAACTACTACAACAACATATTGTCTCCATAATCCACACTCATATCCCCACATAATATCCCTACAGGTCATTCATAAATTACTTCTTCACTTCCTGGGAAAAATAAAACATAGAAAAGGGGTGAGCTCAAATGCCCAGTAAGGATAACAATATAGCAGAAACTTTCATAAATAAGAATAAACATTTAAGGAAATGTATAACTAAAACAAAAGCCTTTCAAACTTGAACTTTCAACATAGTATGTCATAAATAAAATGAAATAATTCCATTTACTTATACACATGGATATTCTACTAATCGAATAATCACATGCAAAATCAATACCCACTTTCATAATGATGGAATTCATAATGCTGAAATTTAATTTCTTTGTCAAGGCCTCGTCCCAAGACCTTGGGGCTAAACTGTAACCGGAACCCAACCCGGAGTGCCTCTAATAACCGGACACCAACCCGGAGTGCCTCTAATAACCAGACACCAACCCGGAGTTCCTCTAATAACCGGAGACCAAACCGGAGTTCGTCTAATAACCGGAGACCAAACCGGAGGGCTTACTTTTACTGGTCCCCAACCCGGAACATACTTGTCTAACACATTCATCTGAATGAAAGGTTGAAATATAACATAAACATTCGGATTACAAATAACTTATGAAATGTCAATACTTTAAACAAAAACCATGAGTGACATAAGAATAACTTATCCACAGTCAAAAATATCACAAAACCTTCAATAAAATATGGATGTTTTGTATCATAATAAATCAACTTCAAATAAGCTTAAAATCCATCAAAGGATGTTGACATAGATGAAATCGAGACTATTTTAGAAAAATATCTATTTCTATTTTGAAATAATTTAAGAGTCTTATATTTATGAAATAAAACATTTTTTTTTGAAAATATTCTTATTATCTTGTAAGGGAAGCTTCGACAATTTTATAACGGCGGAAAATAGCCACACCCGCCGTATAAGTTAAAAAACATTCTTACCTTAATTTTGTCGAAAAGGTTAAAAAGCACCTTGTTTGGAAAACGACAGAAAGATTCATTTATAAACCTCTTATAAAAAGTCAAACAAGGGTATAAATGACTTTAACCCATATTCTAGAAAATAGTAAAAATGTTTTGAAATTCATTTTTAAGAAACATGGATGTGGATGATAAAGAGATCCCAGTAGATTATTACGTATAAACAACCTCAGATAATGAAGAGATTGCGAAATAAACCTTACCAATTTGGTAACTTATGAAACATACAACCCATGAAAGAGGTATCATACAATGAATATGTAAATACACATAAATTAGAGTGTATTACACAAAGAATATAATTATGGGCAGTACATACACCACACAAAAGGTGATGGTGGCAATATGGCATGAATCTCACGGGAATAAGGAGTGAGATGAAATCCCCTTACCACGTTAATCAAATGAGTCGTATGGCCAAAAGTAAATAACCACAAAATGATTTACATAATAACATGAATATAAAGAGAATCATGATAATATATATCAAATGGCAGTACACAATACACCACTTTCAATAATTTAGTGTCGAACAATGGAAATCTCACAGAATTGAAAGTGAGATAAGAAAATCCCTTACCTTGTACATTTCCTTGGTTGGGGTAGGTTAACCTCCGGTATAATGGTTAAATAATTGTTAATAAATTATAAAAGAATCATATACATTAATATGATATCATATATGATCTTTTAATATTGATTTGATAATAATATCTTAGTATTATAGTTGTTTTGGGTGTTAACTTACTTGTTTTATTTTATATGTTTTGTTACATAAGCCTTGTTTGTGATGGATAGGTTGTATTTTATTCATATCCAGAATGATAGCATGTCCTAAAACATCATTTTTAAATCATCAAATGATAATTATACTTGAATGGATACGATGGAGAATGAATCTCATCGCGTTCGTGGAGACGGTAGTCCGTATGTACGCACGAGCGACAATATCATTCTTTTGAAATAATATATAAATGGTTGTTATATCATATATACAGAATCATTAACATGTTATATTTATTATTTACATGAGTTACATATCATTATTATACCCATCCAAATTATAATATATTGAATAACAATTACACCACGACTTGGAGACGGTAAGTCGTACGTACCCACGTATGGTGAGATGTTATTCAAAGGGTGGATAGAATACTTAATATGGTTGTACCATATTTATAATAACATCACAGTATATATATGATACTGGAGTTATTATTTTAGAATGGTAATAACAAAGGAAGAAGAAGTGGAAGAAGAAAGGAACTTGGAAAAGGGTGGTGGAATCATTACCTCTTCTTCGGGTTCTTCCTTTTGATTTGATCAAAAGGGCACCTTAAGATGGCTTTCTGATCAAAATAAGGCATCTCGGTTGTAGTGAGGGAAGTAGGGAGAGTATTTGGGTAGAGTTTTGCCGAACCAAAAGGTTTTTAAGGTGTGAATAAATGAGAAGGAAGAGTGCCCTTTTATAAGAGGGGTGAGGGGCACCTTTGGAAAAGATAGAAATATTAGTTTGTAATAAATTCATATTCGGTTTCTAATGGCTCCAAAATTGATTATTTAAATGTTAAGGTGGGTATGGGTCGAAAAAAACTCAACCAATAGAATTTAGATAGGTTTGGGTACTTATATTAACCTTATCCATAAGTATTAACTCTAAGTTAATTAGTTTCACTTTTACAATGTCTCTTTGTATTTTTATATAATATGGTTAATAAATTTACTATATACAACCGAGAGACACCCAAGTGGTCCATTAATGATGAAACAATCATGATATATGCCCCTTGGCTGAACTTTAGATTTTTAGGAATTTGATATCAATTAATAATATAATATTTGTTTTAAGAACTCTTTTATGTCAATTTTGACACTATTCAATAGTTGATTTTTGTGAAACTCGTAACAGATTGATTACTTAGAAAAAAGTCAATTAAATCAATACTAATATATCATATTATCCTATAAAATTATTTTAATTCATTAAAAGATTCATATTATATTTATTTGGGTATTTATAATATCAATTATTTTAATTTTTCACTATTATAGTAATTAATTCATAATCATTGTGTCATAAATAAATTAAATTATTTAATGCCTGACAATTATAAATAAAATATCATTATGTAGGAAATCGTTTTATCTTTCTAATGAATATTTATAATATAAAATCCAACATATATAACCCTATGTAAAAATTTATTTTCTAAAAGATATATGCTTGTGTATTTTTGTATTCATTTTAACTTAATTAAAATAAAGTGTCCCTATCACCTACAAGTGGCACCATGGTGTCCCAAAATCGTCCCAAAGATGCTTATGATCAAACATGTATCAACCAATAAGTCTAGGACACGTTTTAGGGTAATTTAGTATTATTATTATATTATTTGTTTTAACACTTATTTACCGGATTTACCCTTAACCATGGTAAATAAAATATTTACCGCAGTAATTATTCAAAATGTCTAAAAATAAAAGTTATCTATTTACAAAATTAGAACATCCTGATTCGAAATATTAAATCCTTTTTTCTAAATTCAAAACACAGAAGTGGCAGAAATTAATTTAAAATTAATTCCCGCTGTCAAAACAAAAAACGTGTTTTTAAGAGATAATAACTATCAAAAGACTGACACTTGTTTATGTTCGGTTTAATTGTAAAATTATGTCCAATGACCAACATTATATTAAATGGTAATATTATATTATAAATATACTTTAAAACCACTCAAATTTATAATTTATCACTATGAATTATTTTAATTAAAAAAGTTGTTTTTAATTAAAATTTAGTAATTTTCACTATTCATCAAAATATGAAAGTTATTCGAAAAGTACCAAAATTTCACATTAGGCTAAATTCAATATTCCAAATCCAAAAATTAAGTCCCTTTTGAAATATAAAATATATATAATTTCAAAAAGTATGTATTACTATTCATAACGGCTAGTTTGATTGGTTGTGGTGTGTGTTAGAACTCGAAGTTGCGTACAACACACGCTACTGTATTATTCAAAGGAAAGCGTAACGTGGAAGCTTGGGATGTTTCATTTTAAATTTTTTTGATGTCCCCATTTAGTCAAAAAGATTAAAATATTTTATTTAAAAGGGTTCACTATTAAAAGTTGGTAAAAGTGCAATACTGAAAATGAATTGTTTCTTACATTATGTCGAAGAAACTCATAATGTGGATTCTAAAATTATAAGGATTATATAAAGTTTAAAATTTAGTTAATACTATTCATAACCTCTTTTGAACGGCCTTTTTGGTAAGTCATGGTGTGCTTGAACTCGGTGTTGCGTGTAGTGCAAGTTATTGTATTATTTTGAAGAAATAACACACTATGAAATCTTGGGGTGTTACATTAATCGAGGTTGATGTATTATGATACAAATATTCCATATTTTATTAAAAGTTTTGTGGTATGTGGATGTGTAATTTTTATACCATTCATGGTTTATAGATAATGTATTTCCATTTCATATGCTTGTTTTAATACGAATGTTTATGTTATGTTTAAAAATTTTCAAATGAGGAATGCACTGGACTTTGTAAGTGACGGGTGGAGCCCGCTATAGATACTCGATGCATCAACAGGACTTATGAGACAAAATAGTGTCCTGGCACAAGGACATGAAAAAATCTTATTTGTAATCTTGTAATAAGGCCATGACTACGAGGTTATGATGTTTGGCATTATTCATTCCATCATTATGAAAGTGTCTATTGATATTTCATGTGATTATTTGACTAGTAGAATATCTATGTGAATAAGTAAATGAAATTATTTGATATTATCTTTTCCATATTATGATGAATTATATGTTTAAAAGGCTTTTGTTTTAGTCTTATACATTGCCTTAAATGTTTATACATATTTAGTAATGTTTCTGTAATATTGTTATCCTTACTGAGAATCTGAGCTGACCCCTTTCTTGTTTTATTTTTCTCAAGATGTGAAGAAGTATTTTATGGTGGACCTGCTGGGATAGGCTGAGGGATATGGATGTGTTCAAAAGGGGACAATGTTGTTGTTGTTTTTTATCTCTTAATGTGTAATATAACATTCATGAATGTAATCTATTTTACAAGACAACTAAAATGATCAGTCTTTCGGGACATGATTCCTTGTAATCATGAAAATGTATTAAAATAATGCACTAACTCTGAGATTCTGGGGTCGGGACATTACATGTGATCAGACTGAAAAAATAATCATTTTTAATGATTTGACAGTCTCTCAAAACATGCCTTAGGGGGTCAAAAACCATGAAAAAACATATAATTTTCATGAAATCAGTAGAAAGAAACCATATAATAAATTTTAAAATGTATTAATTGAAAAATAATGAATCTTATTTTTCATTTTTACCTGATATCTTAAAACACATTTTTAGTGTTTTAAAAAACTAAATCATGATTATAATGGTCAAAAAAAATTTAATTAATTTATATTGACACGAAATCATTTGAAAACTATATTTTAATAATTTTATCTGTGTATGAATTGAGGAATTATCACTCTGACGTCTGGTATGCTCAGGCTAACTGAATTATCAGTTTTTAATGATATGAAAGTATCTGAAAACATGTTTCTAGGTGTTTAAAACCATGGGAAAGGATATTTAATTTCCATAAAATCGTAGGAAGACAACCTTAATGTGAATTTTTAAATTAAGTATCATACAAAACCCCAATAAGACTTTTTTTATCTAGGATGATATTATATGCATATGTTTTGTTTTAAAACACTAAATGGTGTGTATAAAGGATAAAACAATATAAAATGACCTAACTTTGACTTAAAATCATAGTAATATAATCATAAATTTATTTGTGACATTCATGTGAAGACAGTACATCAATCTGATATGCAGTGTGCTCAGACTGACAAAATAAATAACTTTTAAATATTCTTCACTCTCAAAATTATCTTTAGGGGGGATCAAAACTAGGAAAAAAACCACAAATTATAATGAGAAAAATAATAATGTAACCAAACAATGATTTTTTGAAATTACTGAACTGATGTTTCCTTAATATGCATTGTATTTTTGTTTTTATGATCAAAAAATAAGTTTTGAGTGTTTTAAAACACTGAAATATTTGTGTTATAGAAACATACATAAAAAATGACCGTAAATTGATGTAAAATTATTAGAAAACTATCATGGAATTATTTTTACATGTATGTGTAGATAATGAATCAATATGATGTGTGATGTGGTCATACTGACGAAATAAACATTTTTACAGATATGAAAGTTCCTCAAAATATGAATTTGTTAGTCAAAACTAAGGAACTAACCTACAATTTTTCTAAAATCATAGGACAGAAAACGTGATTTATTTTTGAAACATTGTAACTGATGACACCTCTATCCAAGTTTTAATGTTCCTAGGATGACTAAAAATCATTTTCTAGTATTTTAAAACACCAAAACAAGCATGTAATGGTTAAGATCATAGAAAAAACATCAAATTTATGTAAAATCAAAGAAAAACAATTATGAAATTATTTTTTATAACTATGATCAAATAAAAAATAGTTATACATTTTTCATGTTAATACTGATATAATAAACAATTTTGAAACAAAAAATTATTAATATGTTTTAATGAAAAAACCTACAAACTTTTTATTATTGAAAATGTTTATTTAAAAAATCAAAAAGTTTTAATTATTATATTTTTATTAATATTTTAGACTAATTTTTATTTTTATTTTATTTTAGTTTCAGTTATATGAGATAATTGATGTAGATCTTGGAAAATGATTGGATGAGTTATTTTGGATTTTATATAACTATATATAATGTTAACATATATTGATTTTTTTTATTATGGTTGTCTTTTTAGTTTATTTTTTTCATAAATATCACTTGTTGATTTTTTTGGTGTAATATTAAAAAATTGAATTTCATATGAAGACTATTATTTGGAGTTCATATATCCCTCGACTACCAGGCTTATACGGATCACTATTTTCCTATCACTATAGCCCCCACCAGTTGGCCTATAGAGAGTGCCAAATGGTGGTCATTATAGTCACCAATGGATGTTGAATAGAGATCAACACTTAGAGGTCCATGGGAAGCCACTATTTTCTTTTTGAGATTACTTTAACTGATCACTAAATATGCATCTTCAATAGTGATAAATATATAAATTCAAAGCTACGATATTTTTAATATATTTTTATATTTATTTATATAGTTCATATCATTATTTTCTTAATATATATATACATATGTGTGTGTGAATGTAATTATAATTATATATAACTCTAAATATGTATAAAATAATAAACAAAAGTATATAATTTTCTTGTATAAATAATATTTAAGAGTATTGTTGACACTCATTTTTTCACATGAGAATGAGAATTTTCAACAGGGAATTCCTTAAGAAAAAATAAGTATAGAATATCAAGGATCGTGTGACTTCCCAAGTAATAAAATTAAAGGATCCAAGAAGTCACAACTACATAGGTCTATCCTGTGTGGTAGAATTATCGTACATGACCCAGATAGGTGTCTCAAGAGAACCGCTCAGCTCCCACCACCCAGGAGACTAGTGTGAGACACATATGGAATGTCCAGTGTAACACACCTGACTGATAACCAATGAAACCCACCTATATAGGTTGAATCTTTTTATCAAGGTCCCAAGAATTCCTATAAATAATACTCTATGGTTCCTCATTTGAGAAGACTGGAAAACTCAACGAATCCTTGATGATTTTTTCACTATACTTTTTTTCCTAGGACCTCAAAATCATTCAAGTAGATATCCAGTCCCCAAAATATGAGTAAATTAATGGGTGTAGTAGGAGTAATGTTCCCCTGTGATTTTAAACACAAAACACATGGGAGAGAAACCTCCCCAAATTCATGAAAACTATATAAAAGTCTCCTTATCAGGCCCGAGACATAATCACACATCTTACAAAGACATATGATGAGTCCTTTGGAGAAGAGATATTTTTTCGCATGTGGTTTCACCTAGTTTTTTCATAGATCAAGGATCGCATTAGCTAACCAGGTCCACCATGTATGCTACCTCTCATGCTCACCCAACCTTCATCGGTGTGATCCTTCTTCTAATCACCCATCATTTACCAGTTCAAGATATCCTTCAGGGTCCCTTTTTTAAACCACACATGGCAGTTAATATCTTCCACTAGATCCCTCATTCAAGGGTGGCGAATAAAATACCTCTCCCAAAGCCTCCAAATATGTATGACTAGAGTATAAGTAACTCTAATTCTTCCTCTCTATTATACATTCCCATGGTAATAGATGCACTGCATTTATCTTACCTAGTAGGTGGGACCCTTAGAGTTTTTAAAATTATAAATTCTCATGGTAATGAGGATTTCAAACTTCTTTTCAATTCTTGAACCTCCCCACTTTAGTTGATGAGGTTTAGTGTCATGTCCTTCCCTTATCGTCTCAATGAGTGGGACCTTCTAGTTTCAGAGATTGAGGGGACCCACTTGCCTTTCCACTTGAGGGGGGGCTAGTGCCTAATAATCCTCTCATCTTCTCCTGAACTGGTAACAACACATCTATTATAGAGTAATCCAATATTCATTTTTTATGTCGTACCCCTATTGTCTTAAATCCCCCAAGTTTATAAAAATATGAGAGAAATACGGATAATAAATTATGTTTCTCCCTCCCATTTCCCTAACCTCGTTCACCAGCAGATGAAGTTTACTTTTGGGTTTTCTTGTTCTAACACGTCTTGTTTTTTATCCCACTAATTTTGATTTCACAATATATTATAAGTTATTTAAAATCATGAAATACGCATGATAAAAAAACATATCCCAGTAGATAATCCTTTTAGGATCTTCCCCTTACCTTTTTTAAGAGGTCCCCTATAACCTTGAGTCCTCAAAGCCACCTATCCATACCAAAGGGCCATATCTCCTAAAAGAAAATTCTTAAGAGGTCCTCTATAGGCCTTGGTCCTCTAATCCTTGTTTCCATCTCAAATAACCTTATCCCATTACTGAAAAACACATAGATGGACCTAATATTCATGGGGCCTTGAAGCCAAATTTCTATCTTAATTAACCTTATACTTTGTGAGAAAAACAAGAAAATTTACTCATCTAGAGGTGTAATCCACAATTATAAAACTACACAGGCTTTGATTCCCGACCATATCTTATATATAGGAAGACACCCTGAGTTTCAAACCCATGAAACCTATATCAACCTATTTCCTTATGGTAAAAGTCACTAGTAGGGTCACATCCAACCAGGGGGTCAATGCCTTTTTCAGGTCCCGTATACCACTATTTTTTATATCCTTGACCGACCCTTAAATAGGAAATTTTTTCCTAACCCACCTTTTTTAATGACGTTAAACTACATTGGTTGGTCCTCATCAAATGAACCTAAAATGTATGATGTGTCCCATTAAGTGAAACTGAACTATATATTTTTTGATTCCTATCAAAATGATATATAGGACACCCATCCCATGGGTCTGATATTGACATCAAGAAATATCCAGTTCTCTTAGATATTGATAATTTCCAAATAACCCCACTATGTTGTTTGAAACCTTCTCAATAATAATAAATAACCTGTGAATTTCTAATCTGCATACTAAAGGGTACCATCGATAGAGAACCTCAGATATATACATATTCCTATACTGATGAAGAACCTCATATACATATAGATGATTCAAAATCCAATACATGTTAATAATTGACTATTAATTTATGTTCAACCAATTTTTTAATAGGGATTTCATAAAGGATTCATGAAAATATCTTAAATATATATGAGATTCTGATACTAGGAAATAATTCCCTTTAAAAGGGAACGATGAGCCCAAACTCCCATTCTCTTGAACAATGAGTGTCCCTAATCATCATTGGTGCTATATCATAATGACCATATTCCTTTAGAATGTTTTCTTGTAAACTTATCTAATAAGGGAATAGTTGGGTGATGTTAATTCCACAAACAAAACCCACTAGAAATTACTCCAAAATAAAAAAACGAGCATGAATTTTTATGAAGCATTTAAACCCCCAAAATCATTAATCAGATGCATCAAGCACACCATATTTTTGTTGAAATTTTTTTGAACCCAATGTGAATGATTGGAAAAAATTAAGACACCCAAAATCAATCATCAGGAGCATAAATGAATTGTATTTTCTTTGGAAAAAATGGTGAACCTGATTTGAATCCTTAACCAAAATTACTATGTCACCCAAATGTCAAGCCCCATTCACATTCTCATAAAATAAAATATTATCAAACATTGATCCAAAATAATAAAGTTCACATTTGTTCAGTTTTTTAAATTACGATTTGAAAAATATTTCTTGTTTTTGTTAATCACATATATTTCAGGAACATTCAACTAGAAATCCATTTGATTCAACTAGAGTTATACAAGTTTGATTAGGAATATTACTATAAAACTATAAAAGATATGTCCTCGACTAAATAAAGGACACTACCACTAAAATAGTGTCCCCCACACTAGGTTTTAAATGACCTAGTTTAGGAGTACCACATTAATGGTACCATCCAATCCCTGGATGACGATCCAAAATCAATGCAGCTCATTGTTAGGTCCACTAGGTTAGATACTATGAGGGGGGGGGGTGAGTTAGGGTATAACAGATTAAAATAACTTCCCCTATTGATCTTGATTCACTATTAAGAGAAACTATTTTCTCTGTCTTCCCTATTGAAAAGTATAAAGAGAGATTAAATCGTGAACATGCAATAGTGATTTTTTACTTGGTAAACCCTAAATGGGCTACATCGAAGGAGCATACACTGGCGATGTGCTGATGTACCAAATTCACTAAAAGTGCACTTCTGTTTACAACATTCGAAGTAGACTCACTATCCCGTCTGGTTTACAACCATTCACAATATGAAAGCTCACTACTCTGTCAACTGAACTGTGCTCGCTGCTTCTTCAGAACATCCACTCACACTTTAAAGACTTGTAGGTCCCTTCATTATCACATATGAATTCATATTTCTATATATGTAGATGCTCTATTAACATTCCTCCATCATCAAAGAATGAATGCAACTTTACCACTGTATTGTGAGGGAACCTCAAATATTGCATGCTACATTTACTACATCTTGTGTGAAAATTTAAAACCTTTCTCCCAGGATTCCACTTTTGTTGCAATACACCCCCTTGCATGAAAATTCAATCGCACACACAACACAAATCTTACGCATAACTTTCTTAAATTTCACATAACTAAAAATCATTCAAGAAAATCCCATAGCATAAAATTATGACATGATCCATAGATCAGAGTCTCCCTAAGTGTTGTGTTATCTCGAATGAGGGGGGGGGGTCACCTATTATTTATAGGCTTCTCTGACCCAAGTATATAAGAATTACCGTGTTGCACAAGATTCACTTCGAGCACGCACAACCCCTTTTGACATCACCTTGGGTGAACATGTTTCTTTTACACAACCTCATCTTTAATGAAACCTCATCTTTAGTTCAAATACGAATCATTCATGCACTTCATGCCTTTACCATTTTGCAATTTTGATCCTAAAACATTCCTTGCGAGCATTTTTCCAAATCAAATTAGATTTTCTGCACAACATTCTTTTCCAAAAAACATGTTTACCCATTTTCTGATTTTGAGGCCCATAAATTTGGCAATCAGTGGAAAATGGTTCCACCTTAGATATTTTCTTTTTGTGCTTCCCCTAGATGCCCCATTAGTTTTTCATCATTTTTTTTCAACATAGGTTGTCAAAACTATCTCTGAGAACTCAAAAACTCACCATGGAAGCCCTGTTTGTCAATAAGAAAACCAACTTTGTCAACCAACGCAAACACCTCAAAAATGGTTAAATGTTACCTTGAGGAAATTTTTCCCAACACTCATGAATCCCCACTAACCATAAAGTTATTGGAGACTATAGGCACAGAAGTAGACAACACTAACTTCCATATCAAATTATTTCAGGAACCTATCCCTAGATTATAGAAACATGTTCCTCCCTTATCTTATAGAGGTAGATCAAGAGGTCACCGAAGGAATCATCTAGACAACATAAGCGGAACTCTAAATGGATACAACAAGAAGCCACCATTTGCAATGCGACATTTTAAAAAACTCAGAACATGATGCAGATGTTTTACATTAAGGTCTGGAACATGTCACCAATACCTAGGCATGCAAGACATCCTACAGAGGGTAGTGACTAGATAGTTATAAATTGGGCCATAACTATATTCCCTCCATAGAATCATGATAGTCAAATTCGGGGGAGGGGGGGGGGGGGTTGAGTAGTATGAATCACCTACCTACATCAACCAAGAACTACAATTTAATTAGACAACATCCAATTAATCCCTCCAATCAATTATGGTGGAAAATCATTAACACACACATACATCTGCCGGCATATATCAGGCCTCTATCTAAACCGGATTGCGTTTGTGGAAACTAAAAAGAAAATCATAACAAAAAATAAGGGCATTTCCTTATCTCTTCCCCTGAACCTATGTACTGTTAGTATATACAAGAAAGAAATGGAGGACAATAGAATACACACACCCCTACACAACCCATGGAAATTTCCTATATTACCATTCCAGCCACTGATGTTACCTAACACATCATCACAATATTGAAATTGAATAAAACAATTCATGCCCCCATCCTAAAAAATTCTAGGATATAATAATGGAAATTGTAGTAGTAGAGGGGTAGGCACACATATCTATCCACACAATTTGAGTGACTGCTCAACACAACATGAGGATCACATTAAAAAAAACACACATATATTCCCCCATTTAGGAAGGTCAGGGTCCAAACAACCCCATGATATATGGACAACCAAATCAGTATTATACCCCTATTTCAATTGGAGGTCCCTAATCTCCCCTAGTTGCATCCCCATGAAAGAAAAAAACCCTTACAAAATTCTAGATACATGTAAAAAATTTAATGGAGTGACGCAAGATCAAATCAAACAAGATTTCATATTTGAAAAATGTAATCCCCAACATGTGGCCCCAATCACTTTAAAGATATCAACAAATAAAAATCCTCACCAAAGGATATAGGAAAATGAAGAGATGATCTATAGTCGTGCTCTGCTAGATAAGGGAGTTATTGAATCCGTAAAATGATTATCTGTAGTGGATTAGAATAATAATCTTTCTTTAACTAATTATGAAAATAGAATCCCTGGTTTTAGAGGCCCTCCATTGACATCCTACCATATGTGATTTCATCATGTAAATAATATGATCAATCAGGAGAGTCTATCTCCATAAGTTCACCACAACAAACCTCCTCATAGGTATAAGATCAAACAATAAAGTGGTCCTCATGTTTCTATCATTCTCTTTGAAGGTCCTCCCTAAGGTGAACACTATAGTAATTTTATTTATAGTCATATGTTAATTCATGATGGTAGTCCTCCACATGATGACATTCATTGTGAATGTTCTCCCCATAGTGAAACATCAACTTTTCAAAGAGGTCACCGCCATATCTATTTATCTATGATAAACTCCTCCTATAGTGAATCCATTGAAATAATGAAGTTATTCATGCCTAATTAATCATCATTTTTAAGATAAATAATTTATCAACCATAAGATATTAAAAGGGATTTATTATTCTCTAAAACACCATTGTATCATTTACCTTCCAATATGATAGTGAAAATCTATACCGGTCCAACTATTTGAAATAAATAAATAGGGAAAAATATTTATTTGTTAGACTATGTTGAGAAAACTCTTAAAAAAGATAAAGAATACATTTTGATCATGAGGAGGTGGTTTTCTATGGAAAATATTCCAATCATGTTTTAATATTTAGATGATCCCCAATATAGCTTTATAGCATCATTTTGTGAATATTGCTTCACAAAATCCACCAAATATATTGAATATTCATTATCAAATAATATAAAAAGTATTCCCTTAAAATGATTAAATAAGTCATGCCATGGCCATATAATGGATACACCATCAAATTAACATGTAAGCTCTGGTAGATCCATGACTCCCAAAATTGGTAAAATAACAAGGATCCATTTATAAAACATGTATTGATGAGTTAAGAGAGTCGTGTAAGTTGATCATTATTTCTCTATCTGGTTTTCATATTAGAGAATGTGGTTAAAATATATTATTTCACTTCACCTCTCTTTGCAATCAACAAAAATGTCAAGAGTTTACATCATGCAATTTCATATATTAATGATGGCCTTGAGTAATGGGATTTCCTCACAATAGATGGTACACATGAAAAAATCTGGTCCAAAGTGAATTTAGAAGATTTATGGTTGAAATAGAAGGATCAATTAAAATATTCCTACATAATGAATCTGAAAATATTACACAAGCCTCCCACTTATTGGAAGACAATCGGTAGGAATCACTGATATCATTAGAAGCATGTGGCTCAGTTGATAATTATACAATACTCCCATCCAGTTTTTGAAAAAATCTCCACAAAATGAAGAGAATTTATGAGGAAATAATGAACATGAAAATCCATTAGAAACCCTATCCTGAAGTGATGGGTAAGTTTTTATCAAAAACTTTGAGTTCAATAACCCAATATTAAAAAGCTATGAAAATGGAAGTGGACCAACCCCATCCTATATGGATGATGGATTTTTATCCCAAACATATCCTCCTCGTTGGATTTATATCTTCTCTAGACTAAAGAGAATTTATCAAAATTATTCTTCCTAACTCATCCTACCATATTATTTAGTGTGCGCACTTAGAACAAGTACGAACAAATATTTCAGAGATTTCATTTGGAAAAAGATTTTTTAAATGATTCAGATAACACTAGTGAAGTAAAGTATGATAGCTCATGGTGGAAAAAAAACAATCTCTAGAACCAATTGATGAAATTCATGCAATGTGTTATACAAAAATGAAAATTATTAAAACCGCCCCGGTAGATGCTATAGAATATAAGACCGATGTAGAAGAACTGGGGGATGAAATTTATGTTCATAATATATTTCACAATGAAATGATTAAAGGAGTTGTAAATATAAAAAACCAAAGGATTTATAATAATTTAGGGATCTCCTATACTACTTCATTAATAAATCTATGATGATAATCCACTAAAAAAGCGCAATGGTAATTACTCACACCACACACCACCCAACACCCAAAGAGGTTGAACCCCTCACACTCAAGGAATGATTGCTCAAAAGGAGGAGGAAATGAAGGATCTGCAAAGACTCAACATAGAAAAAATTATGAGAATGTATCCCTATATGATATATTGTATAAGTGGATCCTCACACAGTACATCCATCTAATAAACCTATACTAAGAGAGTTTATCCCAGCAACTAAAAAGGTTCCAGAACATCCCCTCAATTTGGGGTACTGATAGAAAATATACATGGACCCCATGGAATCATGATATCAAGAGTAATTTCATGTATTATACAAATAGATCTAGGTTAGAAACATCCTCATAGACCAACCCTTATAGGCTACCCACCATGTGTACAATCCAAGCCACCACAAATTACCAACATTTTACATCCTATAATCAAGTCCTTAATCAACCTGATATCCCTCAAGGATGTCTCAATACCAATGAGTTATTGATATTACTCTTAAAAGTTATAGAAAAAAGGAATTCACCAGTGCAGCCAGAAATTAATCCTTAACCTAAATGGGTTGATCCAACCCCTCCACTTCTGAATTTTGATATCCCTACATTTCTAAATTCTAATGGCTCGGGGGACATAATGATGTTTTTTATTTATTTCCTCTCTATAATACCACTGTGGGGGACCATCCAGAATAGTAATTAGTGTACATATGGATCTTTTTAAAGGAATTTCAAGGGCCATCATTCTTATGTTACATCGGTTTTCCAGCTCACTCAATCGAGGGTTGGGAAGATCTCCATTGACAGTTTCTATTTAAATTAATCGCAATGATATTGAAGACAATAGTACATGAACTATAAATATACATAAATTGGGGTAATGGGAGAGTCATTAATTTAAATTTTTTATGGAAGGGGTTGAACAAACCCCTAAACCTAAAATTTTTCTAAGATGATCGTTTATCTATCTATATGGTGAATCGTCGTGACAAGTTTCACACACTGATTATCCATGGGGAATTTATAAAAGTTTTTTGGGATCTCACTATAGTTTCTCAAAGACTAAAATATTCCATCTTATGAACCAATTTCAAGTCACATATAATTCTATTAGCTCACAAAAAATGAACAGTGAAAGTAGAGTCAACCACAATCATGATTAAACCAGCCACTACACTATATCTAGCTCCAAATCCTATGTTATATCATGTGGAACCCCCTCCTATGTGTCATAAAAAATCCCAACATATCCAATTAATTAAAGTAGTAGATGTGAAACTAGTTTTAGGAGATATATATCAATAATTATTCATTCCAAGATGAGAATGTCTATGAATACTTCATAACGGCTTTGGAGAACAACTTGATTATGTTGTCAAATACAAAGATCCCCAATCAGGCTGGTGTAAAGGGTCTACAAAATTTTTTCCCTTATCAACAGGCATTGAGTCACAACATCTAGGAATTATTTTTTTCAATTATATTGTACAACAAATTTTGAAATCCAAGAATGTAAATATGAGAAAAACACATACGCAAGAGGCATGTGTTTATTCCACCAATATAAAGAGTCATGGTCCATGATGATAAGTTAACAACAAGAATGGGTATAATTTTATTTATTTTAAGACATAGATGAAAATATATTAGACTCATTAAATCCTTTAAGATTAGATAATGTAACCAACTATTCTTCAAGAAGCTTCTATTATGGCACATCTAACTCTGTCAGCAACATAGTTCTCTAAAGGCTAGTCTTCTAAAAATGAAATGGCTAAAAGGGAATGGAAAAAATGATGTGATATGAACCCATAACAAGTAAAAGTACCCCCATGAATATATTTTAATTCATTCCATCATTCCCAAAACCATGGGCACCACCCACCAAAAATTACTAGAAGAAACGACCTGCCAAACAGAGTCCTCATCTGATGAGGAATTAATTTTCATTTCCACTATTATAATTAACATAAGGTATCCCTTCTATGATGATGAATATGGATATGAACCCAAGATTCCGTCATCTAATTGGGGAGTTAGGGGAAGTCTACACATGGTCCCAGGATACATGGTAATAAGTGATTATAGAAAAAACCAATATTACAACCACATCCCTAATCAGACAATCGATGATGCTGAAAGTCATTAGAGAGCCCTCCAGTGAGTCTAGTAGAAGAAATAAAGTTCCCGAAAATATTAAATGTGTTTCCTAGACTCAATAGTTTTGGAATATAAAATATTAGTGTCATTTTCATCATATCATCCTTTGGGTGTAGGCTGACCAAGTTGACCTAACCCACATAGGGAAGAAGCACCATTAATTCCTATTACAAGGGCTGATTTGACTATTCCAAGGAATTTAGACCGTAAAGTGCTTTCAAGAGAGAATCATCAAACTGGGATGAACAAAATTTTATTCAATAATTGTGGGATTATAAATAAATTTTCCATGGTTTCATCTAGGTTTTTGATTCAAGATTATCTATGCCTACCAAAAAACCTTTAGAAAGCACTCATAGAGGATTTTCTAAGTCCTCACGTGTTTGATATTTAAGTAACCAAAAATGAAATGTATCATGAAGAGAATAATCCCATATAATTCCACATGATTATATCTCTCATAGATAAATATGATGTTGTTGTCAAATAGGGACTCATCAGACCCCTATATGTGTCTAGTTGGATAAATAAAGTTGATATCTGATAGAATTTCATTAATAATGGCTTATGAGTCAAACTCATTATAGTCCAAAAACATTTTTATTGGATTATAATTAATCCTAATTATCCACTTATTCTATAACACTATTTGTTTTTGAAAAATCAAAATAGAAGTCCATCAGATAAAATAATTATAGGGTTTAGTTCAAGGACCTCTTATATGACTCAAAATTTTTGGTTTTTCATCAAGATATGAATTTCAACATTATGCTATCATGGAATTGGTTGTACCACTAAGAAAAATTTCCCTTGTCATTGTATTAATGACTAAAATAATTCATAAATGGTGAAATTGGGATTTTTAATGGTGATAAAGCCCCTATGGAATTGTGTGAATCACAATACATTGGTGTAGGATTCTACAATAGGTAAGGTAACCATCCACTTAACAGACAAGGTCACTAGATTAACTACCCTGAATGGCCTAAAAATGAACTTTTAAAATCAATTAAAATATTTTAGTGAAAAATATGTGATTAAAATCAATTAATTATAATTCATCGGCCCAAATTTTTTAATTATTAAAAATCATTCATGATAAAAAATAATGATGAATGATCCAAGTATTACTAAAAAGATCATAGAATTTCTAGATAGGGGACAAATGATTGGGTGAAAATGATATTATTTTATCCCTTGAGAATTATTATATCCATACCTCATTTTATAAGTTATATAAATTTTTCAAGACTCATGTATAGAGTGAATATACTCTTATATCCCTCGTCTTCCCTCTGAAACCTCAATGAAACCCTACACGATCCATTGGGTTAGAAAAATTTACTTCACCTTATGCATGTCAAATTGTTGACTCCTATACCAACACTAAAAAAATACTTTCATCACATACCCCATAATAGTAATTAATGTTAGGAAGAGGAATTGGAAGTGTAAGAGGAAATGGAAGAGGAATTGGATGAAGAACTCTGGGAATCCCCTACATCATTTGATGAAGGTGTCTCTATTACTATTTATGATTTCATGACAAAATGATTGGTAAAAAATAGGACCCCTGATCCACCTGGATTTCTAAATCAATTAATTATGATGAAAAATAGTTATATGAATCCTTTATAAAGAACATCTTGACCCATTTTTTTGGAATTATAATAAAATTCTAGGTCTTGATCCTAAGGTAGCCAATCACAACCGAAGATTTCAAGAAAACCAATAGGGTTGAAAAAAGTATCCAAAAGGACCCATATTTCTTATGCTTCCAAAATTGAGGCTAATTTTGAAAATATTAAAATTGAAAATTACATTCTAGAAGTATAGTAACAAAAATGGATATCCATCATTTTCCATATAAGGAAGAATAATGGGAAAATTAGGGTATGTATCAACTTCAAAAATCCAATCATGAACTATCTAAAAGATAATTCTCAATCTCTATTACAAAAAAAATAATAGATATAATGATTTTATATAAATCCCTCTCTTTTATTAATATATATTTGGGTTATAATAAAATCTAAATGGAAAATGATGATGATGAATTCACCTCTTTTAGAGACCCACAATGAATATTTTTATTTCATATAATGCCCTATGGGTGGAAGAATTTTAGAGATACATATCAATGTTCCACGAATCTCATATTCAATCCCTTATTGGAATTGTTTTTTGAATGAAAAATCAATGATATGGCGGTTAATTCCCAAAACTTTTATAACAACTTTGATGATTTGGGACCACATTCAAAAAACTGTGATAGCATATCATGATGTTTAACCCCTTGAAAAGAACATTTTGAGTCACCTTTTGAAAATTTTCTACTTCATCATAGACCATCATGGCATCAAATTCGACCCTGATAAAGCTAAGGAAATTATAGGTATTTCACCCCTCAAAAGCTCAAAGAGTAGAGGGAACTATAGGGACACATTTCCTACATCGGATGATTTATAGTAAAACTCACATGAAATTGTTTTCTATTAACTAGGATGATGAAAAAGGAGGTTCACATATAAATGTAATGATGACTACTAAGAATAATTTTATTTCTTCAAAAAAAATCTATTAATATCACCTGTGATTGTCCCACAGATTGATGGGAAACTAGTCCTTTTGAATGAGACATCCCTGGAATAAAAACTAAGTTATTTTCTCAAAAAATAGAACAATGATGAGAGTGAAAATATAATTTTCTATCTCAATTGAAAAATGATCGATATTGAGACTTGTAATTTAGATAATGAGAAGAGATGACTGGTGTTAATATTCATGGTTCACAAACTGAGGTACTACCTATAGACCCACAGGTCCATTTAGTCTCTCATAACACCCACACAAAATACATCCTCAATTTTAATATGTTGACTATAAATTTGTCATGGTGGGAATTTATCTAATAATAATTTGTTATTTAGTTCATTCCACATAATTTTGTAAAAGGATAGGCTTTGGAAAACTTCGTTGTAGAAAAATCCTCTCCAGAAACAACATTACTGAATTAAACATTTCCTGATGAAGAGATCTTTTATACCCAAGAGGGCCAACAGATAAGTGGTATGTATTTTGACCATGCATCTAGAAGCCCATCATAGAAGATAATGGAATACCCCAAGCATAAGAAATTCAGGTTGGGAGTTGTGATTATCTCTCCAATAAAGACAGTCTTTCCAAACACTTTACTATTTTCAAAAGGCTTTATAAACAATGAGAATCGAAATAAGTCCCTCATTTCTAGGAAAACCTAGTTGATTGAAATTACACTAGAGCACTTAATGGTGAACTGGAATTTATATTTGGTAATCAAGAATATAAATCATGATTATTCCATTATAAATGTAGTGATAATCTCATTATATGAAAATTTATGGGGATGAATGGAAAAATTGCCCTAATTAAAAACCTTGAATCATGCTCCATGATCATTAAATTCCAAAGATGATGAATTGGAGAGTTAATACATGTATCTGGAAGATCTATATCAGGATGAAATAGCCATCAACATTTCACACCACTGAATTGTCACACATTTCATTCATGTTATCTTACAAGAAATCAATTACGCTTACCCCATCCTTGAACCGTATTGTCCTAAAATTGGTTCGATGATACCAATCATAGACTACATTTAAATTGGATTGATTTATTCCAACATTTATAGAAAAGTGAAAATTCAATGATGAGTGACAAATTTAAATCTTTAGAAAACCCAAATCACTGAAATTTCCTTGATAGTTTTATCATTGATAGAGTCCTTGTTAGGTGAATTAGTTAATAATAGACTGTCTCTATCATAGGTATAGTACATAAATAATCTTGTGGTTTCCTTTAGATAAGGTTCAGGCTTCTTAATCATATTTTAAGTCTTGGATACATTTTCCCTCAATGTTGTAGGATTAAACGAATTTTTTCAAAAGTGACATTCCTACTAAATGCACATCAACATCGTCCATTAACCCATAGAGTTAAAAATAACATCCAAATAATCTTATCCATTTTCCATATAGGGAATGGATGTTTTAGGTCCATATCCTCAAACTATATCTAATAATTTCAAATACATCATCACTGCTACCAAATTATTCTCCAAATGGGAGTAGTATATACCCATAAAATAAGTCCATACCAAAATCATTGTAAACATTGTAAAATAATCATCATTACTATATTTTGATTCCCTCATATAATAATGATATAAACTAAACCGATTTCTATTTTTTGTGTTGAGGAACTATATCAAGAGTATAATACCAAATCATACCATTCATCTCACTATTCTGAAATAGCTAATGGGACGATATGGGCCTTAAATATGACCCTATCAAACATACTACATAATATGGTGTACGAACATACATATATTAGCCTAGAATGATCTTTCACACCTTATAGTCATATAAAACTATAACCCGTACTATCAGAAGTGAGACCCTATATTCACTTGTGTATAGGAAATGATCGGTCCTACTCATTAAGGTACAATTTCTCTCACCTCTCATTTTCATTTGGGACAAACTATCTACAAATGATAAATCCAAAAAATGATGGGATAAATTGGATAGCATTAATGAGAAAGGACTACATAATTTACATCACATAGAGGTCAATAAAAGTAGGATAACACATATATTTGTAAAAAATACTACCACCACTCACTACTTCAAAGAGAATTAGTGATCCTCCTTTGGAGCCCAATGATACAAGGGAGGAAACCTTCAATGATTGCGTCAATGTAGTAGGTACCTTATTACACACACACAAGGTTAACACTAATGGATCTTATTCCCTAATCTAGATGGACGTTGAGCTCTTTATTTCACATACGAATGCAAGATACCTTAAAAAAAATACTTCATGTGATAAAGATGCCTTCGTCGATATCATCTAATGTTAAACTGCATGGTTTCATTTATCTCTCCCGCATGATGTTAATCATTATAGTGTCGTGGTCCAGTATGCATTACCTTGAATGTCACACCAGATGATCTAAGAGGTAGGATCTAAAACAATGAGACAAATTATTCTATGATTTAATATTCTAATCTACATTGACTAACATCCTAGTCCGAAGATGTTAATGTACACAACCACATCCTTGATGCGTGATGTAAAGATACATGGTTCATGATTTTTTTTATTCTTTAAAACTATATAAAATTTGATCCAAGCTTAAGTGGGTCATAATATTTGGTGGTGGTATCCCACCAATCCTCATAAAACATAATGGGGCCTGATCTCTAATTCAATGGGGGTGCACAGTGACACCTAAACCATATGTCCTTGGACCATCCCTGATATAAAGAATATTTTCCCTCTCATACATGTAAAAAAATATCTATGTAGGGAACTTCACACATCATGGAGAATTTGGTCAAAATGCTACCTTTTTGTTTAGAAATATTCCTTCCACACATCACACGCCATTTCATAAGAAATTTTAAATCTCAATAATCTTTACATGGAAATATATAATATAAAGGTATATTACGAAGTACACCATTGAATGAATATTTATTTATACACCCTAGTTTGTATTTTCATATGTAACCCACCAAACGGGCCTATAAAACATAAGAAAATTTATTTTAAGAGAGACCTCTTCTATATCTGTAATCCTCATCAACAATATACGAGGAACCCATTTTTGAATAGTGGAATGAACTAATTCATATAATTACTTCACCATGTAATTCATACTCCTACTATAAACCCCGTGATCATGGTTTAGTATTTCATTATTGACTTTTGAAGTATTTCAGAAAATCCATTGCCCATTATACACTATATAACTAATCATTTACAATAAATCTGGTAACCATCATCCTTTACATATGAAATTAAAATAAATGGTTTTAATGTAATACATATGGATTAATTATCATTTCAATGAAATACATTGTTATTCTCAGATCCTACATCCTTGTCCAGCGACCAAAAGATCAAAATTTCCAAATCCATCATTTGAATTGCCTATGTGTGGTGTAAGAAAACTTTTACAATCCTTGTTTGTCACACTGACTATATATCATTTGGGATGATGAATTATTTAGTAAATTATTCCTCAAATGTTCGGGGAATATTAGTTTTTATAAATGTTATCATGGTCCAGGATGTACATGCTTGAAAGGCACACCAAACTTTCTTACCACATGAAATTAAATTGAATAATTTATGCTTCTTAGATGACATAAATATGAGAACAACATGTGTTTTGATTGGAAATTTAATGAGATATGTTATGACACCTAGATCCTACATCCTATTATATAATAAATATGAGAAATATACCCCCACTCTCAAATATATAAGCCAAATCTATATTAGAGGGTCTTTTATGGGTTCTTACCACACTCGTGAGCCCATATTGAAAATAAATCCCCATCTCCAAACAAGAATTCATCATGTGGAATCATTCTTAGAAAAATATGTAGATTGATTATCACATTGAAGAGTTATGTGTAGACGCTAAAACATTATTTCATGGGTCCAACTACAATATAAAAGAAAGTAAAATCCCTCTTTACCACATATAGGGTAGTGATACATAGGGAAACATTTCTCCCCACTCATGATCCTTCCATATTTAGGAACATTACTTCCACAAACCAAACACTGTGTCTAAGATGTGGATTTATAGTAGGCACACTAAAGAGAGTCGGAGCTAATGGATTTTGAAGAAAGAGAGGGTATGACACTGACATCAGGGCCATCGTACACATTCATGGGAAGCCTAGATGATCAACCATGCGAATGTGGAGAGCTGATATCATAATGTAGAAGCTGGGGTGGAGAAATTACATGTAGTTATAGTCTAGATATTTTCACTAAGACCTATGGGTCATGTAATATCTAAGCCTATGGGACTTTTATTGGTTCCCCCTCATCCCTTGATAGGGGGATTAAAAAAATCAATAAAAAAGATGGAATTCGGGGAATTCACATATATAAGACCCAAAAACATATTCTGGAAACATATTTTCAAACGTAGTCAATGTGTATTCATTGAATTATTTTTTCAGTTCATTTTTAAGATTTGAAAACCCCCAAATGATTCCTCACAACCTCCCACCTTAATGGAAAAATATGATGTAACATTCTTGGATAAATTAATGTGAATGGGAAACTCAGTAATATATATGTCAAATATAAATATAAATTAAATTATTTCCTTCAAAGTTTTTTTATAAGATGTTAAACAGTGTTGTCCTTTTCCTAGAGACATTATGTTAAAATGCATGATGTTTCAACCCTTATCTAGAATGAGTATTTTCCCTTAAATATGCTCATCCACCACATCACACATATGGACTATGTATAAGAGGATGCTCATTCCATTTAGACACATAGTGACACCTAGATCATCGATTATATTCCCTACTTCCGTAGAAACCAAAACATTTGTGTTCCCCCATTTAGGGATAGAAAAACAAACTATTCAAGGGGTTCCTAATTTCTACCTGGACCCATCCTCATCACGAATATGATAAAAACAAAATTCCCTCCCCTTAACACAAAATGATTTTTTTAAGAGTGGTTTCCCTTAATTTTTAGATGCATTCAATTCCTAAATTACGATAAAAGGTCTTGAGAAAGAAAATTAATTATAAAATATCTATCTATCTATAATAGAATGTTATATTCCTAAGGACAACTTTGTTTGACTATACATTGATACACCCTAATATGGATTTACATAAGTCGCATATTAATAGGGCCTATCAACTTGAATAACAATCATATCTTGGAGAGACCTATTAATTATATATAAGCTCCAAAAAAATAATCCTAGAAATCACATTCTAAAAATGGTTAGTTGACAGCCCTTTTATACATATCTCAAATACATTTTTTGTTCTGGAAATAACAAAATTAGGACTCAAAATCATTCAATTCATGTATATAAATAATTTAATGATATTATCAGTTATTAAGACCTACTTGGGTCATTAGTAAATAAATCATGGTCAATCTTTGTTGAACTAAAACACCCATTTCATTATTATATATTTTTTAATCTAAACTATCCATAAAAAAGAGACATAATACTCTATAGGTTAAAACCCCACAAAAGGGAACCCTGGTTAAAATTCATGTCTCAACTTATTATACATTCCCAACACATCGTTTATGGAAAACATATATCAATTAAAATAAAGACACATTAATATTTTTAGGATGAAAACCCGCAAAGGGTGGCCAAAGAAAAAGCTATGTCCAACTTGATAAGTCTTCTTCTTATTTTACATAGGAAAAAATTAGATCGATTAAAAAATTACCCAATGTTTTCATGGTCTATCATATAACTCTATATATAGTTAAACTATGGTCATTAGGTCTAAATAATTTGGAAAAAATCATATCACCCCTACTACTATTTTTTAATTTTAGAAAACTATTGCAAGGATGTTTATCTAAATAATATACCATCAGTTTTAAATATAAAGAAAATAGGAATGAATACATAAATGATTTAAAAATAAATCATATTCATTCATGGAGAAGAAAATCATATGATTACTACCAATTTAGATTCTCTTGGCTATATTCTAGAAAATGTTATTATCATAACTCTTTAGTTCATGGAGGGTCTCCCATTCCCCAACGACGACCTGAAGAATCTTAGCTAGTTGAATACACTTATTTTCCCATATAAGTGGATATACTATTCCATAGTTTCAATGAAATTATCCCCCACGTCATATACCCATTCAAGAAACTGATGTTGTCGTACAATATCCCCTTATGAGTCATCATTATCTTTTTTTGTGGTGTGATATTATAGTAGATTTCTCTAAAAACCGATACATGAACTCCAACAATTTCCGAGAACAGTTGAGCTCTACTAGGTATAGTTCCACTTGGGGTCCATCAGTTATGAAGATAATTATTTCCTTGATAAAGAAATATTATCACTTATTCTCATTCTCCCATAAAAAATGATTTAATTCATGGATGTGTGAAACATGTTGTAAAAATATCCATCATATCCCAATGTTTAAAAAACAAACATGAAGTTGACCTGATTGACCCACTAGTGTGGTCCAACATCATGATACACTATCAAGAAAAACACTTTCACTTATACATTGCATGAAATTCAAGTCATAATGATATTCAAGACTAAGAGTAAAGGTATATGAAAACATGTAGTCCATTGAATTGAGAATCCATCATCATCCTTTTTCATCAATGATATGATCAGATCCTCTACTTCTGATCAGATCTAAGCCAATAAGGGGATTTTGTTATCCCTCCTTTTTTTCAGGAAAGAATGAGAAATTTTAAAATGGTATTACACAAGAAAAATTTTATTAAAGAATATCAAGGATGACGTGATCTCACATGTAACAAAATTTAATGCTTGAAGAAGTAAAACCATATAGGTACAACCTACACAGCTGCATCACTACATAGGTACAACCTATATTGCATTTTCATCACGTAGGCCCCTAACTATTGAGATAAAGAGAAGAACTCATGTCAAACCTACACAGTGACCACAGAAAGTCACCAACATGATGGAAAAATGAAAAATATACATGATGACCTCTGTGACCCACCTATGTGAGCTTCCTATTATTCCCGGGGTCCTAAGAATACCTAGGAATTGGACCCTGGGGCTCCTCATTTGAGATGATAGGAAAACTGAAAGAATCATCCAAGATTGTCCCTCCTAGTACTTTTCTCAGGACCTTAGAGTATTTATCATATATTTACAATCCCAAAAAAGAAGAGTAAATTAAAGGGAAAGTATAATTAATGTCCATATTGTGTTTTAAATGAAAAACACTTGCATGATCAACCTCCCCTAATTTAAGCGCACTTGGGTGATTTATCCTTGACAATCCAGAGACTTTAGCACAAGTCATCTAAAGACCCTTTAGGAGACTCTTATATCCTAGATAAAAATATATAACATGTTATTTTCAATGATTTTACATCACCCAAGGATCTCTTCTGCTCACCCAGTTTCACCCCGTGTGAGACCTCTCCTTCTCACCTAGCCAGCACCTACGTGAGACACCTTATCCTCTCCATGCATTCACCTATGAGATCCATCATTTGGGACCATTTTTCATAACACTCATCTCATTTTATATCTTTATATGGATCCCTCAAATGAGGGGGCCAATCTAAGAACTAAACCAAATACTCTAGATTTTAATGATTAGAGCATGGGGAACACCAAACTATCCTCATGATAATAAATTTATATGGTAAAAGAGGACCTACATTTATCTTACCTAGTATGTGGGATCATCATAGTGATGTAATTTATAAATTTCCATAGTAATAAGGATCCAAACTTTGGTGGAAATTATAGGACCTACCAATTTTAGATGATGAGGGTTAGTTCCATGTCCTTCCCTTATCATCTTAGAGATTGGGAACTTCCTATTTCAGTCAGTTATAGGAGCCACTTTCCTTTCCCTTTGATGAGGGATTTTACACAATCCTCACATAATATTTTTTAGAAGTTTGGATAAGTAATACCTCATAGAGTAGACCCATATTCATTATTGTATAAGGTCATACCCATAATTTCTTATATCCATTGGTTTTATGAAAATAACAAAGGTGATGGTCACATAAATTCCCTTTCATTCTCACATCACCCCTACCTCATTAAAAAAGGGAAGAAAGAGATAGTTTGCTTCACCAGATCCTCCACATCCATTGGTTTATAAAACAGATCACGATTCACCAAGTACTAAAATTTAGTTACGATCATGACATATGCATGATCATCCACACATTCCATCAGAGGAACCTTTTTTGGATCACACTCCCACCTTCTTTTAGAGGTCCTCCATAGATGTGGGTCCTCAAGTACATGTATCCATATAAAAGGATCATATCCCCTTCAAGAAAATACCTTCACATAGCCTTTATACGAATGGGACTAGAAATCCATGTTTCTATATCAAAGGGTCATATCCCCTATAATAAAACCCTTCATAGGGCCTCCATGTTTCCATATCAATGGGATATATCACCTATGAGAAAAAACATCAAAGGGCCTCTTACATAGGTGTAGTACACAATTATTGAACTATCTAGGGTTTGAATCACAAAAATGGGATATGTAGGGAGCAGCCCTGTGGTTCAAACACAACACCCCTAATTCACTATACTTATTTCTTTGAAAAATTCTCCGTAGGGACAAATCTGTCCAAGGAGTCCACATCCCTTCTCGATCCCTTGTGCCACTTCATCATAGTACAACACATACCCTTAACAAAAAACCTTTCACCCAGACATCCATTCACATGATAGTAAACAATACGGTTTGGTCCTCATCACATGATCTTAAATGGTATGATGTGTCTCATTAAGTGGAAAAACAACAACATGGGTTGTGATTCCTTTCATAAGGATACATAGGAATCCAATATCGTGGTAATCATACCAGCATAAAAACACATTTATACATAGAAAATGTTAAATTCTAGAGCACACCACTATGTCGAATAAAATCTTCATTATTATAGTAGAGAACCTTATAATATATAATCCTTATAGAAAAGGGTACCTGTGATTGGGAACCTCAGATACCAACATTTTTCACCATTGATGAATCACCTCACATACATTAAAAATATTCTTAATCTAATACTCTCTAATAATTTATTTTTAATTCAAGGTCAAACTATTTAATATTTGCGATTTAATAAAAGATTCAAGAATAAGTCTTAAATATACAAGAGTGTCAAAAACCAAGAAATTATACCCTAAAAATGGTGTGATGAGCCCAACTCCCCATACAGTTGACCAAAGTGAGCCCAAAACATCATTGGATTCACCTCATAATGACCAAAAACCTTTGGAATGTAGGCTCATAAAACATCTCGAATAAGGGAACCATTGGGTTTTTATGGTACCATGAACAAAACCTAATGGAAACCATTCAAAAATGGATAACCTCGAATAACTGATTATGCAACATTCAAATAACCACAATCAACCATAAATAAGAACAAATGAACCATGTTTTCATACAAAACAAAAATGAAGAACACGAAGTGAATGATTGTTCAACATTCGAACCCCCACAATCATCCATCGAGCACATCAAACAAGTTGTTTTTTTAATGGACAAAAAAAATAAAAATGTTTACACAACAAAACAATCATGCCATAAAAACATTGATAAAGGATGTTATTTATCAATTCTAGAAAACAACATTGATAAGAACCCCTTAGTCCGCATTAAAAAATTATTGATAAAATAATTGCTTTTATCAGTGATATTTATTAACACTGATAGAAGATAAATTTATCAATTATTTTTTAGCATTGATAAAGGGGGTCTTTATTGGTGGTTTTCTTAGAATTTATAAGAATATTCCATTCTAAAAAAATTATATGTATTTTTAAAAATAATATTTTAGTACATAAATATATTTTTATTGATATATATATATATATATATATTATTTACCTAAATATGATTTATATCATACTAGATTTGTATTTATAATTAATATATAATATATTTAGTAAAAACTATTTAAAAATATGTTAATATTAATATTTATTAATATTTTATTAATTAGTATTGAATAATTATAATTTAATAACAAATTGGAGATATGAAAAATATAAAAAATTATAAATATATTAGGATAAGATGAAAATAATATTTCAACAATCATCGACCAAATTTTTTGATCTGGGTGTTTGTATGGGATCGTTGAAATATAAAATAGAATCATGATAAGATATTTATGAGGTATTAACCATGGGGGGCCTAGATGAGTGTTTTAAAGTAAAAAAGGCCTTGAAATCCACCAAAATTGAGATTTTAGTTGGAACACCATAGTGTATTAATATTTTATGGGATTTCAGGTTTTTTTATCAGGGTCTTGTACTTCTTCAATTGAAATTGAATTTATTCACATGGATTACACTCATATAGATGTTATGTTTTTAGAATTGTACAATTTTTCTTATTAAATTGTTGTTAATAATTAAATACATACATACATATATATATTTTTATATATTTATAAATAAATATTTAACTATATCAATAAAAATTAAAATATAATTACATATAAAATATATTTTAAAATGAAAAACTATATAGAAATATTTATTTATTATTTAATTTATTTAAAAAAATATTACCATTATACAAACTATATAAAAATATATGAATATATATAAAAATAATATATATATATATATATTGTTTATATATATATATGTGTGTGTGTTTTTTTTGATAAGAAAATGCATATTTATATATTTAATCTATGAAAATGTGCAAATATTTATTAATATATATATATATATATTATAATATATATTATTATATAAATATATATCAATATATAAAAAGTAAAACTATCTAGGTTAGAGTTCAGAGTACATGATATGTATGTATATTTATACATTGTAACAAATATATAGTAAAATATATACACATTAATATATATAGACACATACATACCTATACAAATATATATATTGACACATGCAAACACACACACACACACACAGATATATATAGTTCACATAGACAAACGTATACAAACACACACACACACAAATATATTTACAATAAATATTCATTTTATAAATAAATAATTGTTATTTAAATTATCATTATGGTGAGGATTTCACAAAGCTAGAATTAATGAATACTCTTCATTACCAAAAAACCCCCACCATGTTTCCAAAACTATTATTATTCACACTAATCGATATGATTTATAGAGATTAATATTGAACATTGGATAAAGACATATGCACCCTGCTTATATAATGATATGTTAATGAAATAGGGTGATTTTGGGGGTTATATACTTGTGTTTTTTCTCTATTATTTTTTTCTCTTGTCACCGTGACACATAATTATTTCATCACCACCGAAATAATTTGATGTCATTATAATCATATCTTTTCTTCACCTCATATAAATTTTTTTTGTGTTGCATAATGCCTCCAATAGAATAGTTTCACCACATGTTATCATCAAAACTATTATCCCACATAAAAAGGTTTTTTAGAATGGAAATATAATTTTAAATGGAGAATATTGAAAAGCATGGATTTCCCCTCTTAATATTTCTTGGATGAATTACTTTTCATGGACTAAAGATGTAGAGATCCACCTTGATGAAAATTGCCCAAGTTAAACTATTAATGTTTCTAATCACACATCCCCTAAAGACTACTCTCAAGACATAATATTCTTCCTCCAATACCAATATGAGGATTTTAGTAATAAGTTCCTCACAGTGAAGGGTCCCTTGGTGTTATGGAAGAATCTCAATGAGCGGTATAATCACCATCGACTGGTAATACAACCATTTGAATGATTTTTGTAAGGTGACTTACAATTCCGAGGATAGAAATTTCTAAGTGAATAAAACTATATCATGTTCAAAATTACATCATAACTAAAATCATATACAGATGATATCACTGAAACCGATATAATGGACCAAACCTATTCTATATTCCATGCCTCAAATATTATTACACAACAAAAAAATCATGATAAAGGTATTAAAAAATTCTCTAAACTATATTATTTACTTATTGATTAAAAATATAATGAAATATTGATGACAAATCATGAATCCTGACCTATCGGTGAAAATCCATTCCTTGAAGAGAATGTGACTGATTATAATCATGTTCGTTGAACAAATACATTCTATCAAGTACAAATAAATTAATCTCCTCAAAATTATTACCCACCAAATGAGAAGAGGAAAGGGTAGAAGTAGAAGTGGTCAAATAATAGGAAAAAAAACCAAAGAAATTAAAGAATTATTAAAGCTAATGTTTTGGATTCTGATGCTTTCAATGGGGCATGCATCTGTCTATAGATGATGCACTAATTTTTACCCTGCATTCCCACATTCCAAAGGTGGGAATCATCTTCTGCTTATTTAGGGAAATTTTATCTTTGATCAAAATTGGATGATGGGATGTTAGTTCCTCCTTCTATGGATTCCTCCTCAGAACTTCTTGCCATATATAGGTCTCCCTCGTAGACATAAAACATTTTTTGTGACACTCTTCCCAGTGCCATGTTTTCATGGATGCTGGTTTATTACACTTCTTATGTCAGGACATTCCAAGGGGTTCAGTCTAGGAAGCAACCTTCGGGTGGGGGAGTAATCACTTTGGACATCATGGGTGTGTATGGATGCTGGAACACTGATGCATCTGGGATTCTTCCCCTAATGAGAGTGCTTCTCAAGGAAGAGTAATCTTGAGGCATCCCACTATGAATGTGGGGAATTTTATTCCATAGGAATGTATTTAAGGTTCTCCTAAGCTTCCCAAATTTAACACAGGGTATGCCGCGAGTTTAATATCTAGTGGAGATAGATTGGAAAAATTAAAACAATGATGGGGGTAGACCAGATGGGTGCAAAACCAAGAGGGATTGTTGACGCTGGGTCTAAAACGAGGTTAGTTACATGATTAATACTTGGAGTAGAGAGAATGTGGGTGACATGATCTCACTGGCATGTGGCGGATAGTGTGAGAATTAGGATAGATATAGATAGTCAAGAGTGGATGGAGAATGATATGGAACCGACCTGAGGAATACAATTTTTGTCGTGAGCCTAAAGGAGACTTCTTACGTATCCACATGGTGGAGAATCACTGCCCACATAGTTTGGTGGGAAGATGGGGCACCTGAGGAGGAGACTTGTGAGAATGGATGCATGGATGGGACCCGGAGGAAGTGAAACCTCTGGGTTGGAACATGACCTTCCCAAAACACAAGGGCTGATGGGAGAGAACAGGATGAGACATGGGTGATAGGCTTGAACCTTAGAGAAGATATATACATATACCAAAGACTGGGAATCAATTTACATGTAGTTCCGGATGGTGGTTTAGAATCGGGGTGTACACATAAGAAAATGACCTGATGATATAATGGGTCTTATGTGTGGTTAGCATACAGATAGTTGGTATGATTCCATAGAGGAAGACTAGACATGTGGGGCAGAGTGAAGGGGTCTACAACAACTTATCGTCGATTTCGGACTACAATGGCTTACCACAAGATAAGGATACAACAACTTACCACTAGTTGTGGTTGATAATGGATTACTGATGGTTTGGGTTCACAATGGATTATAGTTGATTGGGGAACACGATGGTTTATCATCGATTGAGTTTTGACCTCATGGAGGGTTCCTACGTACCTTATTTGGGAGACAAGGATCAAAACCCATGTAGTTCGAATAGGTGCAATTTAACATCTTACAAGATGAAAAGTTGCATACATTTTAACATCATGCAAGATGAATATTATCCAACATGATGGAGTCAAGACACGTAGGTATTGGTATCGAATCTTAGGGTGGCTTCCTACATACCTTTCCTAGGAGATAAGGATCAATGTACACGTAGTTCGACATGGTGGATATAGTTAAAATCATGCAGGATGAGTGAACCGACATGAAGGGGGTCTGAAAAAGTAGATATTGGGGTTGAACCTCATGGAGGCTTCCTTTGTTCCCTGCCTAGGATAAAAGGATCAAACCCATGTAGTTAAAAAGCATATAGTTTAATGTCATGTGGGATGGAGGGTGAACCGACGTGAAGGGGTCGGGACTAATCGGTGTTGGGCTTGAACCACTTGGAGGCTTCCTACGTACCTTTCATAGGAAGGGGAAAGGATCAAATTCCACGTAGTTTAATATGAGAGGATATTTATTAACATCATGTGGGATAGAAGGTGAACCGACGAGAAGGGTTCGAAAAAAATGGGTGCTGGGCTTGACCCTCAGAGACGATTCCTACATACCTTTATTATCAATGGGGAAGGATCAATGTCCACGTAGTTCATAAAGGGTCTTGGGGATTACGCTCTAGGGAGGCCCTTGGGATTCCATGGACAATGCTTACTCTATGCTCACGTGATCTATGCTAGGTGTGAGGAAGAAGTGGTAGAAATGACCTGGAGATTATGGTGTAGAGGTGAGTCCATAAAGGTTGGTGAATGGGGCTTACACATGGTTAGCAGAGAAAAGTGGAAACATAGGATTATGCTTTGTTAGAAGCCCAGGGAGACGTAGATTGGGACTTACTCCAAGATAGAGGCCTGATGGAGACAAATCCTAGAGAGATATGGATAGGGTAAAAAAGTTACCTATACTCAAATATCTTCTAGACATAAGCACCAAAGAATAGAGAAGGTGAAGGCGTGCTACCTCCCACAAGAAAGGATAAGGGCTTATAGAAGGGTGGTTACCCTTCCCCATAGAATGATGCCTCTCTAACAAAGAGGATGTCATTCCATGTGAGGAAGATCTCACTCTCATGGAGACAAGAGGGCGAAGAGAATGTTTGAGATGGGGCGCCCCACCTGTGTTGCACATGGCGAGGCCACATTTTAACTTCATGTCATAGTGATGGTGGTTCTTGGCTATTTAAAGTCCAACATATCAGATGAGGTGAGTTAACTCTGCACCCCATTGACTTACATACCCAGAATGTTTTATCCCTTAATGAAGGGAAGACACTAGAAATTCCACGTCGTTGGTGTGTTGTGGAGTGATCCATTATAGTGCTCACATTAGTGTGCCTATGAAAAGAAGAAATACTCGTTAGCATGCCTATGAAAAGAAGAATAAGGTGAAAACCCACAACAAGAAGTACCGCCCAAGGGACCTTGAAATCAATTAATAAAAATCTTGAGGGTCCAATATGAGAAAGGTTCCTAGGAAAGGTTTATTGCAGGTAGGAGGGGCTCATACATGGTTCCCTAGGGTAAGGATGACTCATTAAGCACACAAGGAGGGACGATGGTGGATAGGTATTACATATAGAAGCTACATGGGTTCCAGTAAGGAGAGAAAACAGTGGATCAGGCTTATACATTGAAGCTTCTTGAGTGCAGCTAAGGAGCGACAACGGTGAATATGGCATACGCATGGATGCTGCCCGATTTCCCCTATTAATCGTTAACAACGAATAGGGATTATGCATGGAAGCTTCCCATAATGTCCTCCTCATGTCTATCCATGAGGGAATCACAACTCTCTAGTGGATTATAGCATATAATTGAGGAATACCCCTATGTACTTGTGCACAATCGGGATAATGCCAAGGGCATTGGAATCTGTATGAACAATGGGAGATGAAAAGTGTGGATCACATTCCCAACATTCAGAATGCAGTGAGGTTGGGAAGATGATTGGGGATACCTATTGAAAATGTTTTAAACAAAACATTCATATCACATTATCTAGAAATGGGGAAAAATGAGGGTCGACAGTTGACTGTGTTCGAAACACTGAACCTGAATCAATGTGTCATCTAATGTATTTTGGGGCATTGACGTAGGATGGTAGGTGAGCCGAGGTGGCATGGGACTAGGCCATTAAGGGGTCCCATCGGACATGAAAGAGGATAATGATCTGGATGAATGACACACAAATCATGAGGTGGAGTGGTGGAATGCTCAAACAGATTCCAACGCTCATGAAATTAATCCACTATAGCCATGGCATGAGGAATCATATGATTAACACATAAGGAATATCTATTTTGGAATAAAGGGAATCATATTATTGAACGATATGGAAGAAAATAGTTTATAGTCATGTACATAATACTATTATAATCTTATACTTAGAGCAAAAGGCATATCTTGTTTGAAGCAATAGGAATCCTATATTTTTCTTATAGGGTGCACTACAGTTTAATGTCATATATATAGAACTATTAGCATATGTTTCCAAGCAATGGACGGTGTTGGGACATATGAATGAGCATCCCATTATGGTTCTACCTAGTATAGAAGCCTGGTAATGGGGTTTGGATGAGTTTATTGGGGAATGGTTCGACTCATGGTACTCATGGAATTGAAGATGAGAATCTCAACTCACGACATGGAAAACGAACCAAGAGGAATATGTCGACCGAAAGCGTTTCATGGTGTGTAGAAGAGTATCTAAAATCATGGTATTCCATAGGTGTAACGGGGTGAGCATAAAGGCTCAATAGAAAATTCTGACATCCCGACCAGAAAAGTTCAGAGTGCGACTCTCAATTTTTCATAGGGGTCTGTGATTGTAGCAATGGAACCGTCCCTGATCCCGAGGGGGCGTGCGAGGTGTAGCCCCTATTGTAAGAACTAGCAGTTACAAGACTAGATAATTTAGAAAATAATACACACTATAAAAAGAATATGTTTCACACAATAAGGATGGATTGAGCACAATAGTGAAGGAATTGCACGCAATATGAGAGATTTGTGAATAATAGGTGATATTTGATCGCAATAGGGAAGGTGTGAATGAAATTATATAGGTACATCACTAGTGCACAAAACATTGGGCATAATGAAAATATTTCATGCAAAAATTATTTTTTTGAGGGAAAAATTGGGCACATTGGCACATTTGTGCGCAAAAGAGATGTTTTGCACGCAAGACGGTGGGTTTTGCACCTAGGCGTGTAAGATGCGGAATTACGCGCATTAGAGCGGTGATTGACCTCCAGGGGCCATTTTGAAGAAGGGGGTGCACTTGTATTTATAGGAAAAAACATGAATGATGGTTCACATAATATTTCATTCTATTTTTGGGTTCAAATCCATTTTGTATGCAATATTCCATTTTTTTCACGGAAACCCATACATTACCCCCACATCATCCTGGATGGCTATTTTTTTAGTCCGAATTCAAACGACCATAACATATGACTTGTAACTCTGTTCAGGCTCCACAACCAGTAAAATTTAAGACCATTAAATGAGTTATACTCCTAGATCATGTAGGGACCCATTTGATGAATTACATGGATGCATTTTCCAATTCCAAGAGTATTTTATGTAGAATTAAGGGGAACTAGTTTAATAACTATTATACACATAAATATTTTATTGAAAATTATAAACAGTCTATCAAAGGGAAGGAAAAGAGAAATGAAGTGAATTTTACTGACCATTACTTGAAAAACGATGATGATAATATGAAATAATATATTTTTAATTAATTTGAACACAAAAGGGGTTGATCATAAATATCATTCATGAATGATCATGGTGGAAATGATATTTGGGATTTGTGATGTTTATAAAATGAATATTTCATGTTTCATTGTGTTTCTTTTAATTAATTATATATATATATATATTTTTTATCTTCATTAATATAAAATGATGATAAAAATATATCTATTTGAACTCACATCCATAATGAAAATATTTTACTCATATATAGTGACACAATACAAAGGACCTTAAATATGATATTTTTTACCCTTTAAAATCAGGTTCTAATTTATGAACAATAATAGGTAGTGAAAAATTTATTAAAGTATATAGAAGAGAAAAACAATTCCAACCTAGCTTTAAAAAATTATAATAAATATTTTTTTTTCGCCAGTTCCTTGACATGATCTACTATGTTTTAAAGACATCTATGACAATGGATATTACATAAACACTATGGATAAATGGGTTGTTGAATACCTCTATATAACAAGAATTAACAATGTGAAGAAATTAATTCAAGATAATATTTCAAGACTTCCATTTGGATTATACATTATCAATATTTTGCAACTGAATCAAATATAGTAAACTAGATGTTCAATGACCATGATACATTTATAGTTTGTTTTGATTATTTGGGTCATCAAGAGTCAAAAATATTGATGAAAATAATTAAATGTTACATAGTGAACCATTTTTTGATAAAAATATTTCTACACCCCCCTGATTTCACATGTTTTATTTTTTATCAAGGGAAATTAATTACATAACTATCACCATAAAAGATTGAGAATGAATCCCATGTATTCTTATAATTAATTCATGTTGATCTATATGGACTAATTCATTTACTATGTGAACCATTAATATTTTTAACCATCATGAATGAAGTGTCAACTAGAAGTTCTGATGTGTATTTATTATCAACTTGAAATCTAGTGTTTTTGAAATTACATGCCCAAAAAATAAGGCTCAAGGAACCATTACATGATTATTAAATAAATCATATTAGGATTGATAATTCTAATGAGTATTAGTCACATGTTTTTAATAATAATCACTTTTCACCAGGAATAAGTGTTTAATATCCTATGACCCATGTTCATAACCAATATTATCTAGGTGAATACATTTGAAAAAAATTACAACTTATCATAATTCTATAACTTATGAAAACTAAATTTCTCATTTATTCATGGGGAAATGAAAAATTTCATGCACAACAAATACTTCAAAAAAAGGAAGTTAAGATATCATGATTATTCCCCTTGACAATTATCTTGTATCTATGAACCAGATATTATATACTTAAGGATATTTGGTTGTGATATATATGTTCATGTAATAAACACTCAATGGATTAATATTGGACCTCAATGGAGATTGGGGATATATGTTCGTTTTGAATCTCTATTTATCATAACATCTATTGAGATTATGAAAGGATATGTATTAAAATAAATATTTTATAATTTCTATTTTGATGAAAAATTATATCCAACATTAAAAGGGAAAAAATTGAGTTCAAAATAACCATCAAGGCTGATGAATTCATTGTTACATCTTGATCATAAAATGAATTTGGTTGAAATAGAATTCAAAAATATCATTAATTTTAAAAAAATACAAAATCACTTGTATGGGGAATCCAATGATTCAAAATTGGTTAAAAATCACATATACCAACTGTGAAAGCACTGGTTAGAATATATATCAATGACAGACAATATGATGATATTTAAAACATTATTTCCAATACACTCCTACAGAATGAGAGACCACATAGTTAAAAAGAAAAAATCATCAAAAATGAAATGGGAAGAATCATATGTTGGTTGAATTTATAAATTAATCTTGAAGAGAATGTAAATTTAACATAAGTATATGATCATTAATAAAAAGAAAATTTTAATATATTTCACCAACATAGAAAAATATTGGGACCCAATATTGGTCATTATTGATAACAAATTTTCATTTAATGTAACCCTGGAAGTAATGGATAATGATCAAGAACATTAAATTGTTAATGAATTGAATTAAAGAGTAGATTAGGATCATTGGAATGCCACAATACATTCTTAACATAACTCACATGCTAAACATGTCGTTTTTGGGTCCATTTTGAAAAACACTAATGGGATCAATCCTTTTGGATATAAATGTATATTGTGTAGAAAAATAAGTGAAAATAATAAAGTAATAAGATATAAATATGGACAAGTTTTTCATGTTTTCTCACAAAATTAATGGATTTATTAGGATGAAACATACACTTCTATAACAGATTTGATACCCTTTCTGTATCTCATGGTATTTTTTTTACATGAGATACATAAATTAATTTTTAGGGATTTAATGTAAACATATCATTATAGTGAAAATGATAATGATATTTACATGAAAACCCTCATAGGATTCAAATTTTTGGAAAAATATCATGGAACTTGAGATCATTAAATAATTTAGTTGGGAAATTCATTATACATACTAAATCTATTATGGAGTATGTTGTATAAAAATCTACGTAATGATTTTATATTATAAGGTTATTGAAAATATCCCTTTTTTCCATGAGACTTTATTAAGAGGGTTGGATATAATTTTTTTTATTATTGTTTATATTTATGATTAAAATATTATTGGGACTACTGATGAAATTTCCAAGGAAGTAGAATATTTGATGAAATAATTTTAAATAAAAGTATTTAGAAAAACATTTATGTTCTTTGATTTACAAATTAAACATCATAAAGATGAGATTTATGTTCATAGATCACGATATAATTCTAATATCACGTGAATATTTAGTATGAATAAATAACATCTATTAAGTAAATCAATTGTTTTATAATCTCTTGATTGAGATAAAAAAAATTTAACTACGAAAGGATAATGAAGAACTAATTAGACATGAAGTAAATATCTATGTGATATTGGAGAAAAATTAACCTTAAAAATAATATAATGAAAGATATATCATTTTTATTAGTTTATAGGAAAGTTATAGTTTTTATCTTACATACATGGATTGAAATAGAGTAAAAAAATTATTAATAAATATTCAAATATTTTAATATCATGGGTTACTTTATTCCAAATGTGCAAAACCAATGATGGTCATCTATTTTTATGTTGGATAGTTTTCTAATCTAGCTATGGTAAGATATCATATTGAATATTTATTTAAATATTGTGGAACATTTATTTTTTGAAGTTCAACAAAAGAAACCATTTTTGTAAATTCATCTAACTGTGATGAGTTGATTACTATTCTTGAAGGTAGTAAATAATGTGTTTGGATGAGGTCATTAATCAATAATTTTAGAAGTAATTTGGGATTAGATAGGAATAATAAAATTATAACCATATTATATGAAGATAATTAATGTTTTATATCATGGTTGATGTGTGGTTGTATTAAAGGTGATAAAAAATAGAATATATCACTAATTTTTTCAGTCAAGAAATTAAAATGAATGTTGACACTGATATACAAAAAACAAGGTATTGTGATAATATCATATATTTTTTCAAAAAGGAATTACCTACATAATTATTTGTGAAATTGAATTATAAATTTTGGATTCGAGGTTTATAATTTTATTATGACTTTATTAGGTGGGGTTGGGAATGTTTTAAAATTTTACCCTTCATCAGTTTTTCCCACTAGGTTTTGCTGATATGGTTTTAAATGAGGAATCAAATAGGTAATGATGTTAATTTAGATTCACTTATTTTTCCAACAGAGGTATTAATTGAATATTTTTATTATATTCCATAAAATTATGACATCCAAGTGGGTGTGTTATAAGTGATAATTTATGGTATGGATGTCAGAAAGGAATAATTAATGAAGAAATTTCATTACCAAAAAAAACACTTCATAAGGGAAAATACATTGGTATTCCCACTATTTGATTTGTTTTTCTTCAGTTTAATATTGACCATTGGATCAATTCATTTGTACAGTATATATAATATTATATATTAATTAAATGTGATTATTTTTTGGTCTTACACTCATGTTATTTATATTTTCATCAATTATATTATCATCAATCCATTTTATTTTATCATTTCCATCTTAAAATTTTGATATCATTATATTATATTTATTTATTCACACCTGATAAATGTTATCATGATCTATAATTCCTCTAATCAACTAGTTTCATAATATAATAAAAACATATATGTAAATATAAAATTATACATAAATATATAATAATAAACATGAATATATAAATATATATATATATATATATAAATATTTTTATATATAAATATATATTTGTAAATATAATTATACACATAAATATAAATATAAATATATATGTATATATATATATATTAAAATATATTTTATAATACGTAGGATATAGGGGCTACAATACAAAGAAACAAAATAAACTCTTGGGATAGAGGAATATGATATAGACCCAATCCCAACCCCACCCCCAGAGATAACAAATCCATCCAATTATTAAATTTTTATGAGTGTCCTGAAGACCCATTGGGCTTGAAACCACATTACATGGCCCAAAATATCTAAGATGCGTCACCATTAAATTTTTTTCTCCTAATTAAAAATAATTATATAAGTATATATATTAATATGAATAAAAATATAAAAATAATAATAATGTATATTTATATATATAGATAACTAAGAAAATATTATAGAAATACAAATGAAGAAGTGCTATTGGAATAATCTTTATAGAATAAGGTCTTAGGTTTGAATAATTATGGGTTTAGGCATGCACACAACTAGATTAATATGGGAATTGGGCATGGATAAGCATTGATAAATGAATTCGTGAGCACTGATAAATGGTAGAATCATGGAATGGTGGGGCTTACATGATGAGGTGTGAGTGTTGATAAAGAAATATATTGAAAGCACAAATAATTTGGAAATGATATTTTAAAGCTTACATATACACTCTATATCATCACTTTTTTAGAATTTACAAGGATTTCCCTTATTAGCACTAAAATAATAATTTATATAGAGTTCACGGATAAATGTGGATAATTTTTAAAGGTTCTTATAAAATCATATCATTTTTAGGATTAATAAAATCTAATTCTAGTGATGATAAAATACTAATCAATAATAATGATATATAAAGTGCGTGTGTGTCTCTTTATTTACATATGTTCTAAATATAATTAAATAAATTCATATTCATTTATATATTTATGTAATTTCTTGAATAAAACATTTATTATATTATTCATATATATTTATATATATTTTAATTTATAAAAATATTTTATTAGACATTTATATTCATTAATATAAATTTGATAATTTTATAATATAAAATTGTGAAAATATAATTTGAAAATATAATTTTTATTATTATATAGTTATATAATTTATATTTATAAAAATATATGTGATTATTGATATATTAACCATGTATTTATATATATGTGTGTGTGTCAGTTAGGGGGTGGGATCTCATAGATTTGAGTCTTGAGGAGCGTTTATTTCTATCATTGTTGTGTTTTTTAATGGGGGTTGTAATATCTTAAATTATATATTTTGTAATATATATTTAATTTATATAAATATATATACTTATTTTTATGTAAATCATATTTAATATATATATATTAAACTATTCACAGTGCCCTTTATCAGTGCTTTTTAGGGCTGTTTAATTAGTGTCTTTTATTAGTGATAACTAGTGTTCTAATAATGAGTAATATTTATAAATGCTAAAAAATATATAATAATGTTTGATGTTATATAAAATTTTCATTATCACTTACAAGGGTTTTATTTATTGGTGATTTTAGTTAGTCCTGATAAAAATCTCTTCATTGTCAGTGTTTTTTTAATGCTGATAAATGACATTGTTGAATAAAAAAAATTCAGAGTAGTGGGACCTGAAACATAATAATATCCCTTATTAAAAATATATTATAAAAAAATTAATATTATCAATATTTCCAAATAAATATACATTCTATTTAATAATATTCCTAATAAAAAACATTATATTAATTATTAATACAATATACTAAGAAATAAACCAGGAACATTATTAATAATGAAATATAATATTAGTTATGAAATTTAATAATATTACTAATAATTAAAACATTAAAATTAATATTAAACATACCATTTAAGAATTAAATAATATATTTATCCCTAAATAAGTAAAAAATTATAAAAAAATAAATACCTCAAAATATGGAAGGTTGGAAATGTCGAATATCTGAAAGAGCACCTTGGAAAAAAATTTACTACTTAGGAGATAATTGAGAAAGATTTGAAGAGAGAGGGAGTTGGATACCATTTTATTGGACCACTATAGTGAGCATCAAATGACAAGGTTCTATCTATTATGGATTTATGCAAAGAGTTTCAAATGGTCTCATGTTTTTTATTGGAATGTAATATGAATAATGTAAACTCAATTTGTGGAATTTGTTTTGGATGAAAAATCATAAAACCACTTAACACTATTCACAATAAGATCATATGATTATTTTATAATCCATATTACTAAATAATAATAACCTAGGCCCAAAAAGTATAAAACTTTAAATAATAAATTTCAACAAAATAGAGGTTTTTTTGGTTTCTAATATCGGTGTAGCATAAAATACAAGACATAAAATAAATTAAAAGAATCTATCTCATAAAATCTTGGCATGTTACATTCTACCCCCATTAAAATTAATTTCACTGTTGAAATTCTTCTAGGTAATAAATGGTTTACTAAGTGATTTTTTTGGAAACCCACATAGAAAAAAATACTAAAACATCATTTTAAAAAGGAAATTTAGAAACATAATGGTTACCAAAATTTAATCATCACTGGATTCCCACATAGAAGAAAATAAGTGGGAAGCCAAAAATGAATATAGAAGAGAAATATAACCATCATGTTCTGTGATGATTTAAGGGACCATATGATTCATCAGATAAGAAGTTACCAGTATAAAATTTTGTGTTTCACTATGTTTCACTTAAGTTGAGGATTTTTTACATGAGGAGAAAAATTTACTTTATTTCAGTGTAATATCACCATTGTTAATTCCGTAAAAAAATTTCACTTCATATTTTATTTAATTAAATGAGGTGTAATTTTTTATTATTGAAGTGTCAACAAATGATACGATAAAATGATAGGTCATTCCATCTGTCTCAAAAAAAAAGGTTAAAATAGGTTATAAAATAGGCATAAATCATTATAGAGTTAGATAATACATTAATCTTAAAAAATTCAACTCAAATATAACTTATAATATCCATAAATGGATAACATTACAATCCTTCCAAAAAACTAAAAATTTAAAACTTTAGAAGGAGGTGAACTAAATCAACATATCATTTTTCTCCCATATCTCATTTGGCAGTTCTTGGTTATGACATTCCAAACATATTAGTACCTTAATCATGTATTCTCTTGAAACATGGTAATAACATGAATTACCATATAACCTTAGTGAAAAAATTCATTCTATCAAAATTAACTCTTTTCACACAGAAAATATACCAAAAATCAATATGCCCAATCCATGATATCACTTTGTCCTTTTATCAGTCATGATTTCATTAATACTATATAACATCTCATTATCTCATTATCCTTCAATTATATACATATCACGTGCTTTAAAAAACATTTTAATCACTTTTCATGGTTTCTGATACCATATAGTAATGGTAACCACAATGTAACAATAAATAGATATTCCAAAATTCCGTAATACTATAATAGAGATTCGACAACACTATTTTTAAATCCAATTACATAAACAAATAATAATTCCACCACTTTGTTGTCATACTCAACATCACCCATAAGGCCCTGGCCTTAAACCTTACTTAATCTTGAGTTACTTCAAGAATACACGTTGAGGATCTTTTTAGGTTTAGAGTTTTAGGGAATTATGACATAACTATTACATCTCAAAATATTACAAAGTAGGCACTTCTCCCCAGAATCCACTTTTTTCATAAAATAAAAACACTTAAAAAAATTCATCTCTAATTCCATGTTCAAGAGAGAACAGCTTTTCCTTGATCCCATCCTTGACCCTATTCATCTTTAAGTCCTGTAAAAAACATTTCAAAACTTGGGATGAGCATTAAAGGATCAATAAGGGTTATAAAATAGTAAATGAAAACATTTGTTCATAAATACATACAAAACATGAACTCTTTTACTTACCTCATGAAATCATAAGATTTATGAAAGACACATAGAAATCATAAATAAAAAGGTAACTTGAGGCATCCATACCATACTTACATTGTATCTATCACAACTACATAGGGAGTTACTTTAGAATACCTATCACAGTATATTCCCGAAATCTATTAGGAAAAACATTCACGTATACCTTTGACACATTACCCAATTCATTGGAGAGCTATCTCGGGATCACCCGCCCTAGTTTTATCACGGAACCACCCATATACGTAAATAATTCCCAAGAACCATAACATGATCTTTACTCATAACATAAGCATAATGGAATGATAAAATTTCCAAATAAAATATCATTTCAAGATATTGAAAAAATAAATCCATTCTAAAAATTATTTTCAATACCAAAATATGTAAAAAGAGTATTTGGTATTTATTTTCCCTTTTAAAAACATTCTGGCTTGTTATGGAAGCCAAAGATCAAATAATACTCGTGGTTGGGAAAGGTCGCCGTCACCTCTTACATTAAAAAAACATTCCTTTTTGTAGTTTAGTAAAACTCTTCGGAGAGAAAAGATTCCTTTTGAATAGAAGTAAAATTCAATGGGGTTTATACATCGTATAAAAGAATGTCATGTATAAAACTGAAAATGTCTCAATGAAAGGAGATTTAGACGAAGTCCCTTACCTCATGTCCGACTTGACCCGTTTGTTCTTTAATCTCCTAAATAATAAACTAAAGTTAATTTATACTTTCTTAGGAACCTTTTTCAACTTTATTATCACTTTTATACCACTTATTACCATGTTATAATCATTATGTAATCATTTAAGTTAATAACGTTCATTTTGTCGATATTTGGTACTTGAGTCAAAAATGGACTTCTTATAATTACATTTTGTTCAAGTGGTAAAAGGATCATTATATAAATAGTTATATTCATGGTTTGGGTATAATATATATCATATATATCCAGAATGTACATGTATTTATAATAGTACATAACATTTGGAGGTACCAAATGAAATTCACCGTTCATGGAGACGGTAAGCCGTACGTACGCATGAACGCTACTTTCATTTCTATTTCTTATTTTAATGTAATTAAAACATAATGATAAATATGTATATTATAATCCCAGTATAATATCATATATAATATCATTAACTCTATCCTTTATTCATCCCACATAGGGCATTAACGAGTCACATCACTTTGAGGGGGCGGTAGTCCGCACTTCCTCAAATGAGATTATCGTATTTATGCACCATGGAAACCATAAAGGTTTGATATAATTGGGAAGTAAAGAAGCATAAATAAATCCTAAACATAATATATATCATATATAAATACAGTTTCATCATAATGGCCACCATGAGAGGCGGTAATATGTAATTGAACAATCATCGTTTCGTGAGGCGTTAGTTTTCCATCCACAGAAACCTTATATTCTTAATCCATTAGATGAATGTGTGTGTAAGTGTAGTTAGAATACATATCATAACAACATCCTAGTATATTTAGGATACTGGTGTTTTTACAAAAGAAAGGAAATAAAAAGATTTTAGGGGTTGGAGAAGCAAAATTAAAGAAAAACAATTTAAGAGAAACTGTTACCTTTAATTTTGGTAACTCACATTCGTTTAAACCAAAGGACTTCGTGAAGTGCCTTCTTCCTAAGGTAAGCCTTATATGAGGAGGATAGGGATGTATGGAGCTTAATTTGGTAGAGTTTGGATGACCCAAAGGGATTGAGAGGTGTGAGGAATTTCATAGAAGTGGTCACATTTTATAAGGGAGACGAGGGGCTCTTTAGGAAAGAGTGAAAATATAATTTTATAATATAATTATATTCGGTTTCTAATGGTCCAAAAATAATTATAGTCGAAGATAAGATGACTCATAATCTAAATAAAATCATCCAATCATAATTGGACAAGTTTTGGATAATATTTTAAACCTTATAATCTTATTTAATTAAATAATTTATTAATGAGGTAAATACTGCATCATGATTGTGTCATAAATAATTTAATTTATTTGATGTCTAAATATTATAACAAAAATACCATGATGTAATAAATCTTATTATATTTCCAATGAATATTTATAGTAGAAAATATAACTTGTATAACCCCATGTAAAACATAATTTACTAAAAGATATTTGTTTATTTCATTTTGGCCTTTACTTTAGGTTAATTAAATAAAGTGTCATAATCACATTTAAGTGGCTCAATGGGGTCCCCAAATCGACCCAAGGATGATCATGGTCGGATATGACTCAACCAATAGGATTAGGACACCTGTTAGGGTAAATAAATATTATTTTTTTACCTTTATATACCCGATTTACCCTTTAACAATGGTAAATAAAATATTTACTGAGGTAAATAATTAAAATGCCTAAAAATAGAAGTTACCTATTTACATAATTTGATCCTAATGATTCCAAATTTGGAATTGATTTCTCCAAATTCAATACACATAAGTGTAAGACGTTAATTTAAAATTAATTCCTGCTGTCAAAACAAAAGGCATGTTTTTAAGAAATATTAATTATCAAAAGATTGACAGTTGATTATATACAATTTAAATGTGAAATTGCTTCTAATGACCAAAATTAGATTAAATGGTAAAAATATAATCTATTTACACTTTAAAACCAATTTAAAGGATAATCTAACCATATAAATAAAATAGATTAAAACATAGTTTTGAATTAAAATACAATATTTTGACTATTCCTTAAAAAATGAACTTTATCAGAAAAATACCAAAAAATTACCCAAAGTAAATTATGATGTACTAATTATAAAGAAGGATTTTATTTGGTCATATAAAATGTATTAAAGTGTCCAAAACTAGATTTAAAAAGGGTTCTCCATTAAAAGGTGATAAATCGGCCTTTTAATGAAAATTATGCTTCAAATTAGATGCATTCACTTTCTAAGACTCTAACTTTTATTTGATAAATGTAAATATATTTAAAAAATATGTATAATCATATTTTAGTTAGTTTTTTTCAATCCTACTAGTACAACAGCTGGGAGTAAACTACCATTTTAAATAATAATAATATATTATTAGTGTGCAACGTAAGATTCCAAAGAAACCCGCTATTGCGTATCAGGTACGCTATCGAACATAGCAACCCCTTTAAAGATAAAATTAATATTTAATTAAAAAATATTAATAAATATGAAAATCTCTTATTCTTTTTTTTTTCCTGGGATGTTACATCCTTCCCCCCATTTTGAAATTGCGTCCTCACAATTTTTATCCACTTATCAATATAAGTGGGGGTATTTATCCCTCATAGGCTTTTCATATTACCATATTGCCTCTTTAACCATATGGGTTTTCTACAAAACCATTACCTTGTGAATTACCTTATTCCACAACACATGCTCTCTACGGTCGAAAATCTGGACTAGTTGTTCTTCATAAGAGATATTCTCTTCCAACTGAACTACCTCTGGGCACAATACATGATATGGATCTGTCATATACTTTGTTAACATCGAAACAATAAAAACATTGTGTACCTGGGATAAACTTGGAGGTAAAGATACTCTGTACGCAACTGGTCCATCTTTCTCCAGAATTTTATAAGGTCCAATAAACCTCAGACTCAAATTTCCCATCCTACCAAAGCACATCACACTTTTCCAAGGAGAAACTTTGAGAAAGACATGATCTCCTACCTCAAAAGAAATATCCTTCCTCTGGTTATCCGCATAACTTTTCTGTTTGCTCTGACCTGTTCTCATGTGATTCTAAATCAAATGAACTTTCTCTGCCATCTATTCTACCAATTCTAGTCCCATCAGCTTTCTTTCACCTACTTTATCCCAAAAATCTAGAGTTAGACAACGATTTCCAGACAATGCCTCAAATGGAGCCATCTATATACTGGAATTAAAACTGTTATTATAAGAAAATTCAACCAAAGAAAGATGTTGGTACCAACTTCCCAGGTAGTCCATCGAGAAAGAACGTAACATATCCTCTAATGTATAAAATGTTCGTTCTGACTGCCTATCTGATTGAGGATGAAAAGTTGTACTAATGTTTAATTCGGTACCCAATGAATTCTGAAGGCCTTTCCGAAAGTTATAAGTTAACCTGGGATCATGATCCGATATAATGGAGAGTGGAACTCCATGCAACTTGACTATCTCTTTAACATACAACCGTGAAAGTTGATCTAGAGAAAAAGTATCTCTATTTGGAAGGAAAGGATCAGATTTAGTCAATCGGTCAACAATTACCTAGATTGCATTATTAGCTCGAGATGTCATTGGTAACCCCACAACGAAGTCCATGGATATATTTTCCCATTTCCACTCTAGAACCGATAATGGGTGAAGCATTCCTTTTGGTAACGGTCGCCCTGCTTTAACCTGCTTACAAGTCAAACACTTCACAGTAAAATCAACAATATCTATTTTCATTCCATCCCACCAGTAATACTCCAGAAGATCTCTGTACATCTTAGTACTCCCAAGATGAACTGAAAAAGGATAACTATGAGCTTCACATAACAACTCATTCTTCAACTGTGAATCACAAGGAACACATAATCTCTTTCCAAACCTCAAAACACAACCATTATCAATGTTAAATTCAGGAAACTTACCGCTCTGAACCAACTCTAACTTTTTCGGCAACTCACTTTCTTCCTTCTGCGCTTTCTTTATTCTGTCTGATAGAGATGTTCTCACTGAAACCTAAAACAAAACAGAAGAATTTCCTGCACCAACAACTTTTATGCCAAATTCCATCAAATCAAAAACCAAAGGATCTTGTTCCAAACATAGCATGGCTAATGAGACCTTACTTTTCCGACTCAAAGCATCAACTACTTTATTTTCTTTTCCAAAATGGTAATGGATAGTTCAATCATAGTCATTTATTAATTCCAACCGTATCCTCTGTCTCATGTTCAATTATTTTTGAGTGAATATATACTTCAAACTTTTGTGATCATTAGATATTTCACACTTCACTCCATACAAATTATATCTCCAAATTTTTAAAGAAAAAACAACAGCATCTAATTCCAAATCATGTGTAGGGTAATTTAACTCATGTGGTTTAAACTGACATGAAGCATAAGCAATTACCTGATCATTTTGCATTAGGGCGCAACCCAGTACTTTCAACAAAGCATCACTGTAGATAACAAACTCACCATTTCTGGAATGCAGTTCCAAAAATGGAGCATTCACTAATCTCATTTTCAATTCCTCAAAAAATCATCACATTCTTTTGTCCAAATAAACTTAACACCTTTTCGAGTTAACATAGTGATCAGACTAGATAACCGTGAAACGTTTTCAACAAACGTATGGGAATAACCTACCAAACCAAGAAAACTACGAATCTTGGTTATATTTGTGGGTCTTGGCCATTCTTCAACAACTTTTGTTTTTTCAAGAGCAACAATTATGCCATTTTTTGAAACAATATGAACAAGGAAAGAAATTTGTTATAACCAAAACTCACACCTATTGAATTTTCCAAAAATATTCATTTCTCTTAAGGTTTTCAAGACAACCCTTAAATGAATTTCATGTTCCTCTTTACTTTTTGAAAACACCAAAATATCATCAATAAAAACAACCACCATTTTTCACCTGAGTCAAATGAGCCATCACTGCAACAATATTTTTTGTTCTGATTTTGACCATCTCAGGATACTGATTTGAAAGGTCATTTCCCTCTATATACCTTCCCAGAAAATCTGTTCTGTTTCCTCTATGAAAAACTATTCTTAACACAGAAATATATTAGGAGAAGCAACATGGTAATCTTCAAATTCTATATCATTTCAATCATACCATAAATTAATTTATAATTAAACAATTTTCTAACTCCTAAAGTTGTCTAAACCGACCTCTGATACCAACTATAAGGCCCCGACCTTAAATCTTACTTAATCTTAAGTTACATTAAGAATACACATTGAGGATCTTTTTAGGATTAGTGTTTTAGGGAATTAGGACATAACTATTACATCTCAAAATATTAAAAAGTAGGCACTTCTCCCCATAATACACTTTTTTTCATTAAATAAAAACTCTTAAAAAAAGTCATCTCTAATTCCATGTTAAAGAGAGCATGGCTTTTCCTTGATCCCATTCTTGACACTATTCATATTTAAGTCCTGTGAAAAACATTTCAAAACATGGGATGAGCATTAAAGGCTTAGTAAGGGTTATAAAAAAAGTGAATGAAAACATTTTTTCGTAAATACAGACAAAACATAAAATCATTTACTTACCTCATGAAATCCGAAGATTTATGATAGACACATAGAAATCACAAATCAAAAAGGTATCTTGCGGCATCCATACCATACTTACATTGTAGCTATCACAACTACATAGGGAGTTACTTTGGAATACCCATCACAGTATATTCCCTAAATCTATTAGGTGAAACATTCATGTTTACCTCCGCCACGTTATGCAATGGAATGGATAGCTATCTAGGGCTCACCCACCCTAGGTTTATCATGGAACCACCCGTATATGTAAATAATTCCCAAGAACCATAACATGATTTTAACACATAACATAAGCATAAAGGAAAGATAACATTTCCACATAAAATATCATTTCAATATATTTAAATAATAAATCCATTCTCAAAATCATTTTCAATGCCAAAATACTTAAAAAGAGTATTTGGTATTTATTTTTTCATTTTAATAACATTACGGCTTGTTAAGGAAGCCAAAGATCAAATAATACTCGCGGCGGCGGAAAGGTCGTTGTCACCACTTACGTTAAAGAAATATTCCTTTTTTTTATTTAGTAAAATGCTTCGTAGAGAAAAGATTTCTTTTGAATAGAAGTAAAAGTCAAAGGGTTTTATAAATCGTATAAAAGAAAGTCATGTATAAAACTAAAAATTCCTCAATGAAAGGAGATTGAGACGAAGTCCCTTACCTCGTGTCCGACTTCACCCGTTCGTTCATTAATCTCCTGAATAATAAACTAAAGTTAATTTCTACTTTCTTAAGAACCTTTTTCAAGTGTATTATCCCTTTTATATCACTTATTACCATGTTATAATCATTATGTAATCATTTAAATTAATAACGTTCATTTTGTCGATATTTGGTACTTGAGTCAAAAATGGACTTCTTATAATTACATGTTGTTCACATGGTAAAAGGATCATTATATCCAGAATTATATTCATGATTTGGGTATCATATATATCATATATATCTAGCATGTACCTGTATTTATAATAGTACATAGCATTTGGAGGTACAAAATGAAATGCACCGTTCATGGAGACGGTAATCCGTACGTATGCATGAACGCTACTTTCATTTATATTTATTATTTTAATGGAATTAAAACATAATTATACATAGGTATATTATAATTCCAATATAATATCATATATAATATCATTAACTCTATCCTTTATACATCCCATATAGGGCATTAACGAGTCACATCATTTTGAGGGGGCGGTAGTCCGCACTTCCTCAAATGAGATTATCGTATTAACCCACCATGGAAAGCATAAAGGTTTGATATAATTAGGAAGTACAGAAGAATAAATAAATCATAAATATAATATATATCATATATAAATATAGTTCCATCATAATGGCCACCATTAGAGGCAGTAATATGTAGTTAAACAATCATCATTTCGTGAGGCTTTAGTTTTCCATCCATAGAATAATTATCTTTTTCATCCATTAGATGGAGGTGTGTGTAAGTTTAGTTATAATATTTAACATAAAAACCTCTTATTATATTTAGGATACTGGTGTTGTTACAAAATAATGGAAATTAAAATATTTTAGGGGTTGGAGAAGCAAAATAATAGAAAAAAATTTAAGAGAAACTGTTACCTTTAATTTGGGTAACTCACTTTGGTGTAAACCAAAGGACTTCTTGAAGTGCCTTCTTCGTAAGGTAAGGCTTCTAAGAGGAGGAGAGGGATGTAGGGAGATTAATTTGGCAGAGTTTGGACGAGCCAAATTTCTTGAGAGGTGTGAGGAATTGCATAGAAGTGGTCTCTTTTCATAAGGGAGAGGAGGGGCTCTTTAGGAAAGAGTGAAAATATTATTTTATAATATAAAGATATTAAGTTTATAATTGTCCAAGAATCATTATGGTCTAAGATAAGATTACTAATAATATAAATAAAATCATCCAATCAGAATTGGATATGTTTTGGATAATATTTTAATCATTATAATCTTATTTAATTAAATCATTTATTAATGAGGTAAATACTGTATAATGATTGTGTCATAAATAATTTTATTTATTTGATGTCTAAAAATTATAACAAAAATACCATTTTGTAAGAAATATTTTTATATTTCCAATTAATATTTATAGTTTAAAATATATCTTTTATATCCCCGTTTAAAAATTAATTTACTAAAAGATATTTGTTTATTTCATTTTGGCCGTTACTTTAAGTTAATTATAATAAAGTGTCATAATCACTTTTAAGTGGCTCCATGGGGTCCCCAAATCGACACAAGGATGCCCATGGTCGGATATGACTCATAAAATAGGATTAAGGGACCTTTTAGGGTAAATAAATATTATTTTGTTTACCCTTATTTACCTGATTTACCCTTTAACCATGGTAAATAAAATATTTACTGAGGTAAATATTTAAAATGCCTAAAAATAAGATTTACCTATTTACACAATTTGAACCTCCTGATTCCAAATATGGAATCTATTTCTACAAATTCAAAACACAAAAGTGGCAGAAATTAATTTAAAATTAATTCCCGCTGTCAAAACAAGAGGCGTGTTTTTAAGAAATATTAACTATAAAAAGATTGATAGTTGATTATATACAATTTAAATGTGAAATTGCTTCTAATGACCAAAATTAGATTTAATTGTGAAAATATAATCTATTTAAACTTTAAAACGAATTAAAAGTATATTATAATCATATAAATAAATTATATTAAAACATAGTATTGAATTAAAATACAATATTTTCACGAATCTTTAAAAAATGAACTTTTTCAGAAAAATACCGGAAAATTACCCAATGTAAATTATGATGTCCTTATTATAAATAAGGATCTTATTTGGTCATATAGAATGTATTAAATTGACCAAAACTAGATTTAAAAAGGGTTCTCCATTAAAAGGTGATACCAGAATGTTTAGTCAGAGGTAAACCTCCAACCATTTATTGAAAATAAAAGAAGATGAAAAGTACCTCAGACAGGCACAACAAGGTGAGAACAACAATTACATATCATAAACGTCAGACCCATCGCCACATCCCTGATACACCATTTCCTCCGCAGTAGCCGATTCCCACTCCGATATTTCATAATGTTTCAAAATCATAGCATACTTCCTTCTAATATTGAGCTTCTCCAAAGAAAGAATCTCCTTAGAAGAAATCTGTCCAACCTTCCCACTAGAAGCTCTCGTAGTCATAGACATTGGCAAGTGAGAATAGTCCTTCCGCGGCCTTCTTCGTGGTGGGTCAATCTTCACGTTCTCCTCCACAGACACTCTATTTTTGCAACTCTCAACCATATCACTATAGGAGGGCTGAACCATACCACCATCATTTTCTTTCTCGCTATCAGAGCAGTCCCCCCATTTACCAAAAATGTGCACCACCCTATACCCGCCCTTCACACCTTGATCCTGTTGAGATTGACTGTTGGAATCCATCAGATTATGGCAGGGGGGTTGTCAACAGAATCACAACCACCATGAATACCGTTTTTCACATTGCAATCTCCTACTAAGATGTCCAGCATTGAACTGTTGTCCATATCTGCTTCAGAGCCCTTCTCAGCAATATATGTCCTCAAAAACCCCAAATCTTGAGCACAAGTGACAACACTAGCTCCCCTTGACTCAGCATCAGCACCTAAAGAAGCAGAATATTGGTCCTCATGAGTCCTTTCAGCATCCTGCTCTTGATCCAGGACCAAATCTGCAGCCATCAGGCATTCAAACCGATTGCCAAGCTCAACATTGGTCGCCTGCGTCCCAGGTGGTGCCTGCATCCCATCTGCTGTCATCAAGGCACAAATGGCATTAGCAGTTTCCTTGACAGGGGTTTCTTGATTCCCAGCCATCTTCACAATCCAAAGTTGCATGTGTTGATAGTGCCTCTCAATCCCCTCTTGGGCTGGGGCATTAGGATCTGCAGCAGCGACATGCTCATCCTGGACCATGACAACTACTGCAGGTGCACTCACAGTTTCCCAGCAGAGAGAGTCCACACCACCATTTTTCCCACCCATATCCACATCTTCCTCCACAGAAGCACAACTTCGTTCAACAGACTCATCTCTTTCAGCCCTATCACCCACTTCCATTCAGGGGCTTTCCATCAAGGATGGAACCTCAGTCATTGGATTTCCAGCAATGCCTCTTGCATCCTTAACATTAGAAGAAGGCTCACCACTATCTTTCAGGAGATCAACTTTCCCTATGTCCTACTTCAACCTGTTAAAAATTTAACTGACCTTCGGTCCAGGAGGCTCTACACCAGGCTTTTTCATTTCAGCCCCAGTGCCCAGAGCCCCACTAACCACTAATTTGACCATCTCATGTCGAGGAAGCATGGTTTGTTCTTCATTCACCCCACCATCAACCGAATCCTTCCCTTGTGTCCTTAAACTCCACACAGCAGCAACTTCCTGAGAAACCACACCATCCCTCACCCACCCGCACACCCTCCTATTCTGAGAGCCATTTCTGCAGGCAGAGGCACCATGACCCAGCCGATGGCACATGCTTCAATAATCAGTCCACGATTCAAACTTAACCTCCTGCTTCCATCGGAATTCTTGCCCATCAGTAATCCACACCCAGTCCACCGACATCTTGGAGACATCAATCTCCACACATATTAGAGGGAAAATGGGATGACACACGGTTTCAGTTTTGATGTCTGAGCACAGGTAGCGTCCGACCATGTTCCCAAGCATAGATAGAATGGAAGGGTTCTGGAACAGGAGAGGAAGGCCCGGGAAATGTACCCAAATCGCTATACTCGGATTATCCCGCTGCATATGGAATTCAAAATTCCACCGAAGAAGAAAGAAAGGCATACCTCCACACCGTCGAGGGGCCTTAGACCATGCCATGATGAGATCATCCATAGACCCAAATCGAATCATTATATGTCGTCGATCGAGAAGACCAATTACCGCCCGATCTTGCTTTTTCCTGGGATGTTACATCACCAATATCGATCACATGTAATTTTCATTTCTATTTTCCATTAAGAGGTTGATGACGTCGATAATCATCCACAATTCATTAATTTAGGCATTTTTTAGCATAATTACTAATTTCCTAGCAATTATAACCCTGATTTGAGGGAGGTTTACTATTTTTATATTCCTTTTTATTCCCATTACATTGATCGAAAATGATCAATGAAATTATTTCCCAAATATAAACATATATCAGTCCCCTTATGACAGTTACTTCTATATGTCCTTACACTCTTTGTACATAATGATATTCTAGTCTTTCTATCTATGTAATTTTTATATTTTTCATTGATTTATATCCTTATTTTGTAATCATAACCATGAAATAGTTGAGAAACTACAATATTCTGATTTCCAATTTGAATATGAGGAAGGTACATACTGAAAAATAATTTTTTAATCTCATCTCAATCCATAGAGTCAATTTTTTTCTTTTTATTATTGATAAAGTTCCAACACATATTCTCTTTAATATCCAAGAAATAAGTGCTCAACATGACCTTTTAATGTTCTGAACAATGAATAATGAAAAATATCATTTCAATGGTACAATTATATTTTTTTACAACTAGTGGATCAGTCGTTCCACTAAAATAATGTGGATTATTCCTTAAGAATGAATCATGATAACGTTGTTCCCACCATTATTAATTTGGAAAACTAACGGGATTTGTGGTCATAGAAACACGATTCTTTATTCAATATATCTGAACATTTCATTATTTTGGAGGAAAATCATTACATTTCCCATCGTATCCAGCATTAATGTGGTTCCATTGGGTTCCAACAATTATCTAAAACCAAATAATAATTCTTTGAGCGACAAAAAGAATACTAGGAAAGTAACATAGTCAATGGGGAGTACATTAAATTTCTAATATCTTAGGTTTTATCATAGGATATTCATGATTGTTAACATAATTATAGGACTGTAATATATAGATATACTTATCCTTAGGGACATCCTTAAAAATAATTTAGAAATATATCTAGGGATCCCACTTATGTTTTCGCATCCTAGTTTCAAAGGTTAACTAAACCTTTTTGCTGATACCAACTCTAACGGTATGGGATTATTTACAGTGGACAAGAATTGATACCTATTAGAGAGATCCATAGGAGGATACACCCACTAGGTGAAACACACCAACAACCCCAGTGGTATCAATTTCCTCATGAATCCCTTGGGCGGAGAGTCATGTGTCGTCCAACATTCACATATGAGAGTTCCCTTGGATTAGATTAATTTCTATCTCCTCTACTATGATACCAACTCTAATGACCCAAGATAGACATACATGGAAATTTTATTTCTTTTGTGGAAAACATAATATCTGACGCAAAGAGAAGCCCAAAGACCATATTAGATTAGTGTCTTTGGAATCTTGGAACAAAATCTTCTTACTTGGTGAAAGATCATCACCATATCCCATAAAGATCATTCACTTTTGTTTTACTACCATAAAACAGTATTTATATCCTAAGATAATGAAAAAATTAAAAGGGTGAGATCAAATTCCCAGAAAGGGTAATCATGGAGAACATAAAACCAACCATATACATTTTAACCTAAATAAATGAAAATAAATATTAAACATCAATATTGTGTGTCATGAAATAAATCATGGCAATAAGTAAGGTATATATCATAAAATAACATTAACCATTATAGAATATAATTTTCATAAAACATTTAATTTTGGAAAACTAATAATCACATAATGCGATTCTCATTATATCCATGATATTGCTGCCAAGACCATCATAGTGTACAATGTCCATTACTGAACCTGGTTTACTTGCCTTTCCAGCCATGTATTACGGAACCAAATTTACTTGTCATTCTAGTCATGTTTATCTCATAAGATATAAATAATTACCCAATTAATTAATGGGAGATATAGGTCCCACCCATATCATAATGAAATCCTTCTTATATGTGCCACAAAAACATAAATCATTAATCAGAGCATAACCCATGAAATAAAATGGGATTCTTAATCATCATTTCATCATAACAAAATCCATATAAGATAAATGTAATTCATGAAAATTATTCCATCATAAACTAAATCAAATAAAATTAAAAATTGAGATAGAAACATACCACCTTTTCATCTTTTATGGATAATAATTTTGAGAAAAAACTGGAACATAGTTCTTGAGGAAAATATTCTTTATTCTTATTTTTTTTATTTTCTCAAAATGCCAGGAAATTTTCAAAGAAAATAATTTAATTAAAAATAAACTTGAAATAGGGTATACGATGATTCATGAAAATATGGCGTCCAGAAACCAAAAAATAAATTAATTCCATATAAGTTAAAAATCATTCTCTTCATACTGTTTCCAAAAAAGGCAAAAATATCCTCTTATGGTAAACAAAAGAAATATTCCTTTCGTACCATGTAGTAAAAGTCAAAATGGGTAAAATGAATTTAAACATAAATTGTTGAATAATAATAATTTTACAAAAACATTTTTATAAAACATGGACATGGATGATAAATATATACTCAGTAAATACTTATGTATAAACAATCTTAGATAAAAATGAGATTGAAAAGTTATTCATTACCTTAGGTCGGATACTCTCCGTACGAGTCCAAAATGAGTGTACAATGTTTTAAAGATATTATTGACTTATATCAGAATCATAATAATATTTATGATATCATATAAGACTATTTTATGACTTTATATTCTCAGTTTATTAACAAATCCAAGTTAATGCAACATTCCGAGTAATATCGCTTCGTTTATCATACGTGTTTTGACATGTAATATTGAACATATTATAGGGATCATGATTTAATTAATTATAGAATATATAATATTATTTATATATCCTATATAAAATAATAAAATTATATATAATAGATAGATATATAAAATAGAATACACCGTTCCGGGAGATGGTAGGTTGTACATACACATGAATGCTGTTTCCGGTTTCTTATTTTATTGAATGGAAGTAAGTGAATAAAATATATGTATATATATATCATTAAAGTAAAATTATTATATCATATATTTCACAATTATTAATATATATATATATATATATTTATTTATAATCATCATTGAATTGTTAACATGGAGAACGAATCTCACAGCATCTTGCAGATGGTAGGTCGTACGTAAGAACAAGCGACAATATCATTGTCTTGATGGTTAAATACTATGTAATTTTATGGTATATTAATTATAAAAAATAATTATCATGTTATATTCATTATTTAAATCCATTCTACTAATCATTAAACCCATCCTAAAAAAGTATTTTTCAATAACAAATTGCACCACGACGTGGATACGGTAAGTCGTACGTATGCACTCATGGTGATATAATAAATGTTTATAGATTTATAATGTCTATTTATATACATTGATTTCAGTTATGTAACCCTATATTAAAATCTATTAGTAAAAGATATATGTTTAAGCTATAATTACTTTTATTTTAAATTAATTCTTATAAAATGTCATTCTCACATACAAGTAGAACCATGGGGTCCTGAAATCGACCCAAGGATCCCCATGGTTAAAAACATGTAATAAAATAGGGTTAGAAAACATTTTAGGTTATTTTAATATTATCATAATTTTATTTTCTTACCCTTATTTACCAAATTTACACTTTAATCACAGAAGGTAAAATAATTAATGATATTTATATTCATAATGTCTAAAAATAAAAGGAAACTATTTAAAAAATATGAACCTTATGATTGAAAATATTGAATTTATTTTCCAATATCAAAATATATAACTTTCAGTAATTAATTTTAAATTAATTTCATTTGTCAAAACGAAAAAGAAGGTTTTTAAGAAGTAAAAACTATGAAAATATTGAGATGTGTTTATATGCAATTTCCATGGGAAATTACTTAAAATTAATGAAATTGGATTAAATGATAAAAACATATTCCAATTACCCTTTAATACCAATTAATAAGATAATATAACAATATAAATAATTTAGATAAAAAAGGTAGTTTTGAATTAAAATGAAGTATTTTTCACTATTTATTAAAATTTTAATTTTATTAGAAAAGTAAAAAAAAATCAACAAAAGAAAATTTATATGTCCCTAATAAAAAGTATAAGTTTATTTTTTCATATTTAAATTATAAAAGTTTCAAAAACTATATTTAAAAAGGGTGTTCCATCAAAAGGCGGTAAAACAATTTTTTTAAAATACATCTTTATCCGGAAAATTGATTTTATTCTCATATCATGTTCTAGAAAATATAGAAGATGAATTCCAATGTTATATAAAATTAATATTTTGGTTAATTATACTTATAAAGTATTTTTTATATCATATTAAATAATAATATTTTAATAATATATTTCCCTTTTAGTAAAACTCGGTATCGCATACAACGCAGGCTACCAAGGAAGGTCGCTTTTGCGTGCAACCCAATCCAAGTCAGTGTTGCGTGTAGTGAAATATTTATTTTTTGTTTCTTATAAAATAATTCGAAACTTATTTCATTTATACATTGAACAAAATTTATAATCAATGTTTCATGAAATGAATTCCATCAAAAGAAAATGAAATTGTGCGTAACACAGGCCAAAAATAATGTTTAACATACTATAGCTAATACAGTGTTGCATAGAGCACAAGATAATAATTGTTTAGTGTACAATAAAATAAATAAATAATATTAATATAATCTATGTTATAAATTCTCAGGGTGTTAAATGTTTTTTTACAAAGGAATCCATTTGGTGAAAACCAATTGTAGTTACCCGATTAAGCGGTAACACCCTCCCTCAAACTACGTTCTTTTATATTGTTTCTCCAACCACTAAAATATTATGAATCCATGTTTTTATAAAAATAACTTTATCATGAATATACTAGTATTTATTTATTTTATTGATTCTATATACACTTTCACACACTTCCATCTAATGGGTAATGAACACACTATTTACGTGTACGGAAGACTACTGCCTCACTAAATGATGAATGTTCATTTTTCTTTCACTACCTATCATTGTGGAAATTATGATTGAAACTATATTTAAAAATGTTATATATTTTTTTTAAAAATATATTTAATATTATATAATTATATTTCAACACACATCATTATTATATACATTTTTTAATATGATAATATCTTTTGAGGAATTACAGAATAATTCCCTCTTAAAGTGATGTGATTATTTTCAACCATTCAAGGAATGTGTTAAGGATTACTTTAGTGAATATATATAAGATATATATGATCTAATTAATATACTATAATAATTATATATATATATACATATACAGATACATATATATATATATATATGTATGTATCTTACATTCTATCTTTCAACAAGATAATTAAACAGAAATAGCTTTCATGCCTACCTATGACTTGTTGTCTCCATAAACGGTGTATTAAGAATCATAATTATATATTATATAGATTATTTCAAACATATAGTAAATAATAATGATATTTATATCGTGATTTAAATTATTGAAATCATGATATAAGTATAAGGGCCAAATATTTAACAAATTATGACACAAGCGATGAACAATGAAAATACTACTCGATGTAAAACCATAACATAGGATGGTAATAAAAAGATAATATAAGGAAATAGTAAAATAATATATTATATTATATATAATAATATGATTATTTAAATTTTTTTAATAAATTTATATTTATTATTAAAGTGTATTGAGAAGGAACATCGAGATTCAATACAAACGGTAATGGGATTTAATAACACCTTTTATTTCTATGAGATACATCATATGTTCGCCAATATTTAATTTTTATGGTACATGTACTTCCAATTATTTTTTTAGTTATTATTATACATAAATGTTTTGGTATTTATAAATCCATTTTATGATCTTTCCTTCGTGGGGTATATGTTTCAAAAGTTACCAAATCGAAAAAAATGTTTTTTTCTCAATTTGACTTCTTTGAGATTCATTTTTTTATACACCTAAACACTATTTTTAAAAGTTTATATACTTAAATTTTATATTTAATATCATTAATATAAAAATTTTAATGAAATTTTATGTTTAATTTAATTAAATTTTTTACATGAAGATTATGATCCCATGTAAACAATTCGTAGGAGTTTATTAATAAAATCAAATCTCTTTTTGAGATTTTTAATTATTATGTGTATTTCAAGAAATATTAGGATCCATATCTCATGAATATTTTTGAGTTTCCTTAAACTGGTTTATTAATGAAATCCTCAGGTATTAGTAAAAGTTTTCACTCATTGGTGCTTAAGGTAATGTTTTTATTTAAAATCTAATCATCGCTCTTTTAGGTTAGAAATATATTATATTAAAAACCCATGTTTTAAAAAAGCTTTTCAAAAACATGTTTTTAAATAATGTTTTAAAAATTTATTTGAAGCCTATTTTCAAGTAAAATGGTTTTTAAATTTTTTTTAGCATTTTCAATGCTTCCATTATATGTTTTAAAATATATTTTCAAAGAAAACGTTTGTCCAAATGTTTTATGTTTTAATAAAATATTCTCAGTGAAGAAATGATATTTTCCTTAAGAAATGGTTTTTAAATGATCATTCAAAATTATTTCCACTATATGATAACATCCACAAGTGTTACAAATTCCTTTCTGGGGAAATTATTCAATGTTTCCAAACATATTGTTTCTTTGAATGGATTATTTTTTCATGGAATTATATTTATGAAACATGTTTCTCTATCACGGGTTATATGCTTCTGAGACCTATTTATTTTACCTAGATATAATTTTGATTAGATGATTATGAAACATGTATATTCTCCTTAGGTTATGATATGATTACATTTTTATGATACTCATTTCATTTCATGATTTTAGATATGATTTTCTATGATTTTTTGTAACATCTATGTACGATTTCACTTTGAGGTGGGTGATGACTATATCTCCCTTCAATACATTGGGTAAAGGTTCATATCTAATAAGATATAAATGGATGGAATGGAAAATTAACCTGGTTTAGTATTATAGGGATATAATAAGAAATAAAATAAATTCTTTATTATAGGGATGGAATGAGTGGTGAACTGTGTTCATCAATACGGTGCTGGAATGAGTTGTGAACCCAGGTTTTGAAATTGAAATTTTCAACTAATATGGTAATGGAAAAAATGCATTGAACACTATGGAAATCAATATATATGATTATGTTCCAACCATTATTCCATGTTGTATTCCCATGTTCTGATTTAAAGGATTATTTTATTTATTTTCTTATAATTAATGTCTTATTAACATCCAATATATATAATGATTTCAGTTTATGACATTTGATATAAAGAGTATGATATTCAATTTTCATGATTATGTTCTCATACCACTATGCTAATATTTAGGCATACATGGATTCCTTTTTTACGCATAATGAGAATTTTAGATCTCCCCTTTTAATGTTTCCTTCCCCTATGTTGTAAAGATATGTATTTTTTTTGATGGGTATAAAAAGGTTCTAGTTAATAAAAACCTAGTGGGACATAATGTACCTCAATTTTATGAAAATTTTCATGTTTCTATGTTTGCAAAGGCACTATGTTAATTATGGTCTTTGGGTCTTTGGTTTTGTAATGTTTTAAGTATTACAAAAATGTTACATAGTTTCTAAGTAAGTAAAAATTGGTTTGTTATATAATCAATATCTCAAAATGTGTATATTAGGGTCAAAACCTAGAAAATGACATCTGATTGTCTTGAAATCCTAGAACAATAACTTTAAGATGGTTTTTGAAATTTAGGAACTAACTATGCCTTAATATTAGTTACCATTTATCTAAGATATTTGAAAATACATTTTTCATTCTTTAAACATTTAAAAAACCTATGTAATGAAATAAAACCATTAAAAAGACCCCAAATCAATGAGAAATAATAGGAAAAAATTATATTAATTATTTATAACACGGTAACATTGATATAAATTAGTAAAATGTGTGGTTTTCTTGATCTAGCATAATAATTAGTTTTTAAAATTTTAGAAGCCTAAAAAAATATGCCTTAATGGATCAAAACCTAGAAAAATACATTTTAATATTGTGAAATCATAGAGAGACAACCTTATAATTATTTATCAAATGTTAAAATAGATGGTGAATAAATATTTTTTTTTTCAGAATGACAGAAACTGAATTTTTAGTGTTTTAAAATAAAAAAATATGGGTGTAATAGTTAAAACCATATTAAATTGATACTAATTAAATTTAAATCACAGGAAAAACATTTATGAACTATTTGACATATAATAGTAGACAACACCCCAATCTAAAATGTGGTGTTCTCAGGTTGACCTATTACACGATTTTTAAAGATATGATAGCCTCTAAAAATGTTCATTATGGGGAGTCAAAACTAGAAAAATTAACTTTTATTTTTATTAAATAATATAAAAACAACCTTATAAATACTTTGTGAGAAGTAGGAACCGACAGAACCTCAATCTGAGCTGTCATTTTCTAATATAACCGAAAACATATTTTTCACATTTTAAAACAACGAGAAAACAATTTAATGATAAAAACTATATAAAACCCCACAAATTTATATGAAATAAAAAGTAAATTCTCTTGGAATTATTTGTGATATTTATGAGTATACAGAAGATCAATTTGACATGCAATGTGCTTGGACTGACTAAATAAATAGTTTTTTAAGATTTGATTCTCTCTTAAAATATGTATTGCAGGTTTAATACTATTAAAAAGTTATATTATTCCAATTAATAATATGAAAAAAATCTTACATATATTTTTGACATTTTGGATATGATAGAACATCCATTCTAGTATTATTTTTCATAGTTTGATTGAAAACAGATTTTTAGTATTTTTACATAGTAAAACATGCATCTAATGGTCAAGAACAAAAAAACTTGCCTCACATTGATGTGAAATAATAGAAAAAACCATGAAATTACTTTTGATATGTTTGAGTATAAAACACAAAAACCCGATATGAGATGTTCTAGGACTGACCTAAAAATAGATTTTAAATATCTAGCAGTCTCTTAAAACATGCATCACAAGGGGAAACATAATATAACCTATGAATTATATGAAATCATAGGATAACATACATATAATTATTTATAAAATGTATTAATTGAAATCATCTCAATTAAATTTTTTTCTCCCTATGAATTAAAACACATTTTTAGTGTTTAAAAACACTAAAACATGAGTGTAATGGTAAAAACCATTGCAAATAAATTTATATTAACATAAAATAATAAGAAAACTATCTTTTAATCATTTTTATGTGTTTGAAAATAGGGAACATCCATTAGAATTGTGGTGTGCTTGGAATACCTTAAATAGTGGGTCGTAATGATTTTCCAGTTTCTCGAATCATGGGATTGGGGGTCAAAAGCAAGAAAAGGATGTATAATTTCCAAAAAATAATATTAAAAGAAGCATATCATGTTTTTGGAATGTGGGAACATATGGTGCTCAATATTAATTAATTTTTATCTAGGACTATCAAAAATTCATTTGTACTGTTTTTAAACACTAAAATGTGTGTGTAATAGTAAAATCCATATAAAAATTCCTTATATAGTTTTCAACTAATAGAAAAACTATCATAGAATTATTGTGACATTTATAAGTAGATATGACATCAATATAACATGCATTATACTCAAACTAACGCAATAATTATTTGTAAATTTTAGGCACTCTGAAAATGTTATTCAGGGGAGTCAACACCAAGAAAAAACCACTGGTTTTCATTAAATCATATGAAAATAAACATATAATTAATTTTGAAATGTAAGAGCTAATAATTCCTCAATAGGAATTATATTTTTCTTGGTATGATCTAAAAAACATTTTTAGTGATTTATAACTGTAAAATATTTGTCAAATTTTTAAAATTGTAGAAAAATGCCTCTAATTGATGTGTAATCATTAGAAAAATATCATAGAATTATTTTGAGATGTTTGAGAAGAAAATGAGTCAATATTTCATGTTATTTTACTAGACTATCTAGATAAATTTTTTTTAAAAATTTGATAGTCTCTTAAAACATGAATTAGTTGGTCAATACCTAGGAACCAACCATCGATTATCTAGAAATCATAGGATCATATAATTTTATAATTTTTGAAATATATGAATTGAAGACACATCAATATGATATTTAATTTTCTTAAGATGAATTAAAATACATTTCATATATTTGAAAGCAATAAAATGCGCATGTAATGGTCAAAAAATAGAAAATGCCATTGTATTGATGTCAAGTCATAACAAAAATTTTGGATGTATTTATGTGGAGTAAAAGAGGAATAAATGGTATTCATACATGTGGTGTGTTCATACTGGAAGAATAAGTAGTTTTGAATTAAATATGACTAATATGTTGGAAAGAAAACAACCAAATACTCATAATTATAAAAAAATTTATTTAAAAATTATAGTGTGTTTTAATTATTATATTTTTTTAAATGTTTTAGCATTATAATTTCTACTTGTAATTTATTTTTCTGTATGAGTTGTTGGTTTTTGATCTTGGAAAATGATTTGATGATATAATTTGTGAGTTTATGAAATTATAAATCTTGCAGACATATAGAGAATTATTGAAAAATGGTTTTTTATTTTTCATTTTTATTGGACTTTCAGAATGTGTTTGTGGTAATTTATAAAAAATATTAAAGGGATAGTAATTTGGAGGATGTTATAGGACTCAACCACCCGAAATATAGGGATCACTGTTTGGTGGTCACTATTTCCCCCACCGATTGGCATATAGAGACCCCAAAATGGTAGTTTGTATATCCACCCATGGATGGTGAAAAGTGATCACTACAAGGCAGACATTAGGCAACCACTATATGCCTTTATAGACTAATTTTTACGATCACTGATGTCTCTTTTGTAATAGTGAGAAATATATAAATTCCAACAAGAGCTATATTTCACATATATATATATATATATATTTAATTATATTTTTAAATATCATTTTTTTAATATATATATATACATATAAGTGTCTGTTTTTAATTATAATTATAATTATAAATATAATTATAAATAAGAATAAAATATTAAAGAAAATTATATATATATATATATATATAATGTTATAGAAATCATATTTTTAAGTATATAAAAATTTATACAATACTACAGAATCATTCTAAAAATGAATTGATAAAGGGGATTTTTTATCATTGATAGGTAAAAGAACAGATAAAGGCCCTCTTAATCAGCATAAAAAATTGTTGGTAAAATAATCCCCTTTAAAAATTCATTTTATTAGAACATAGAAATGAGGCTATTATCATCTCTTTTGTTGTCTTGATAAAGGGGAAATTTATCAGCACATTTAGTAGTGTTTATAAAAGGCAGTCGTTATAAAAAAATTATTTATATGATTAATAACCATAAATTAATAGTTAAATATAGTTGTATTGATGTATATAAAATATATTTTACAAAAATATTATTTATAAAATAATAAATATGTATTTACTATTAATATATAATATATTTAGTGAAAATCGTTTCAAAATAAGTTAAAATCTATATTTATTAATAATTTTATAATTAATATTGAGTAATATGTATTTGATAAAAAAAATTTGATATTAAAAATTATAAAATTAATAAATATTTAATGATAAGGTGAAAAAGTACTTTAAATTCAAAAAACAATAACTATTGATCTGGGTGTATGTTTGGGGTCAACAAGATATTAAATTAAATCCCTAAAATATGTTGTATTATCAAGGGAGAGCCTACATTATTATTATTTAGGTCAAAAGGCCTAAGTTGTATCCAAAATTGAGTTTTTAGATAAGATAGCCTAATGTTTTATAATTTAATAGGATTTTAACATTTTTTAAGGGAGTATTTTTATTTTCCAGTAGAGACTAGATCTATTTCTAGGGATTACAATGATATAGATATTATGGTGTAAAAATATTACCATTTTTCTTATTTTATTGATATTTATGATTAATTATATTCATATATAAAAATATTTTTATATATTTATAAATAATTATTTAACTATATAAATAAATAAATAAAAATATTTACATATAAAATATCTTCATAAATATATATATATTATATGTAAATAAATAAATATTATTTATTTCTTTATAAAATAATATAACCATTATACTTACCCAATAAAAAAGTATAAATATAGATATAGTTATCCAAATGTATATATAATGTATATATATGTGTGTGTGTGTCCATATGTTTATAAAAAACTATTATTTATCTATATATTCTAAAAATATGTGTAAATAAATATCAATATGTATATTAAAATTAACATATATTGCATGATATATATATATATATATCAATATTTTACAAATAAAATTATCTAGGTTAGTGGTATGTGTAATTGATATGTATGTATCTTTATATATTTCAATATATAGTTTTTAAAATATATATACATTCATATATATAGAGACACACATTCCTATACCAATATACACACACAAAGACACACATAAATGAATATATAGAGAGTGATATAGTGAGTTAACAAACACACATATATGAAAAAATATATATAGACACACACACAATGTTATATTTACACTAAATATGATTTTTAAAAATACATTATAATGTTATAAATGATCATTTCTGGTGTGGAAGTCATAAAGTTGAAATTTATGAAGAGTTTTCATTACCTCAAAAAAACCCATCATATGGAAAAAACCTTTGTTATTATCAATATTGGATTTTATTGGTAAGGATTAATGTTGACCATTGGATCAACTCATATGTATCCTGTTTATACGGTGATAAATTGATGAAATCGGGTGATTTTGGTGTCCATACACTGGTGTTATTTCTCTGTTATCATGTTATTTAATCATTGTGCTACTTTATTTCATCATCTCAATCCTGAACATTCATCCGCACTGTACACTTGTATTTTCTTTACCTCTAATTGACGTTTTGGTGATCTATAAAACCTCCAAGTGACGAGTATCAAAATATATTATCAGTATGTCTGTTATGCCTAGTAGAAATGTTAGTCAGAATAGTAAGATATGTTTTCCAAGGATAATATTACAATGAATGGATTTTTACGTCTTGATATTTCTAGGAAGGACTACCTATCATGGAGTATGGACGCATAGATTCACCTTGATGAAAAAATACATAGAAAAACAATAAAATAATGAAATCATCTTTCACTCATGTATATGATCATGCATTAATACTCCTCTTACACCACCTCCATGAGTATTTGAATAATGATTAGTTCATGGTAAATGATCCCTTAGTTCTATAGTATAATATCAATGAGTAGTATGATTAAAATCAATTGTTAATAATACCAATAGAAAAATTTCAATGGAGTCATTTTCAATTAAAAGACTAGAAATTGGTAAGTGAATATAACTCTATCATATCTAAAATAATATCCCATCTAAACTTTTGTAGAGATGATATCACTGACACAGATATGCAGGAAAAAAACAATCCTACCTTTCATTCCTCAAATAAAATTTCTAAATAATAATATCGTAATAAAGATTTTACAAAATACTCTAAATTTATTTGTTTCCTTATTATTTCTGAACAATATAATTAAATCCGAATAATGAATAAAAAATCTCAACCTACTAGTGTGACTACATTCCCTGAAGTCAATGAAACAGATTATAATCATGGTTGTCGAAAGAATAAATGGAATCGAGATTGAGGAAATACATATGCTCAATGTGGCGACACACTAAATGAGAAGAGGAAAGGGTATAACCATATTTCGTATAATAATGAACAACCACCAAAAAATAATACAAAGAATAATTAAAGTGAATGTTTTTAATGTGGCATAAAGGGGAACTACTTGCGTACCTATCATACAATGTAGATTTTAATTATTTATGAACAATCGATCAAAAATAAGGAAAGATCACTGAGGAGAATTTTACTGACTAGTTTTTGAGATATGATGGTGATATTATGTAATAAGATATTACTATTTATTTTTTCCATACAGATGATTTTGAGAATATAGATAATGCAAGAAAGATTATGGGGGAAATAAACATTGGTATTTCTATCGTTTTTAAATTGAATATAATATGATTCATTTTGTTTCTTTTATTTCATTTTTTATTTAAGTATTAATTTATATACTAGATATTGATGATATAAATCAATACATTGAAAATAATTTCCAAAATGGTGATATTTTATTCATTTAATGTTCTACAATGCACAATATTCTTAAATATCAAAATTATTTTCTCCACCATATAATGGAGATTTATAATGTGAGTAAATTAATAAGTGGTGTGCAATTAATGAAAGCCTTTGTAAGAGAAAAAATATTCCTACCTAGTTATACAAAAATTAAAATAAGCAAGGATTTATTTCTCCTAAGACTTCACAAAATTTACAATGTTCTAAATACAGCAGTCAAAATTGATATAACATCAAGACAATGGATGAAGGAGGTGTTGAATACCTCTATATACACACAAACATGCTGATACAAATATATATAATCAATAATAATTATATATATAGATACGTAGTTCACACACACACATTTAAAAATATAAATATATACACACACATAAATGTATTTACAATAAATATAAATTTTATAAATATATTATAGTGTTTTAAATGATCATTTATGGTGTGAATGTCATAAATTCATAATTAATTATGAATATTCATTAACCAAAAAACACCCTTCATATGGCCAAAACCATTGGTATTCAAACCGTTGGATTTGATTTTTAGAGATGAATAATGACCATTGGATAAAGTCATCTGTACATTATTTATACGTCGATATGTTATTGAAATGGGTTAAAATTGGTTTTTATAAACTTTTATTCATTATATCTTCTTATGTTCAACTGTCATTAAGAAGATTTATTTCATCATCTCCATCCTGAAAACTAGACACCATCACATGGACTTTCTTTCTCCACATATGATTGATTTTATCGTGATCTAGAACACCTCCAATCTACCCGTCTCACAACATGTTATCAAAATGATTTTTCTTCTAATAAAAAAGATTAGTCATCCTGGTAAGATAATTTTTCTATGGATAATATTGAGAATCATAGATTTCTCTCTCCTAATATTTATGGGAAGAATATTTTTATCATGGACTCTAAATGAAGAGACTCACCTCAATGCAAACAGCATTGGTGAAACTATTAACGATAAAAAATGACTCTTCCAGATAAGAATACGACAAATCCATAATATCGCTCCTTCAACACGAACATGAGAATTTTTAGAATGAATACCTCATGGTGAAGGATCATCTAGTGATATGGTATCATCTTAAGGAGATTTATAATCACATTTGACTGGTAATACTACCTGTAGGAAAATTCCACTAGAATCATTTGAAATTCCAAGAATACAAATTTTTAATAGAATCCAAATAAATATTGTCTAAATTAATATCAAAACTAAAAATATGTTTTGATTTTATTACTGAAACTAATATTCTAGAAAAAATATTCTACTTTCCATGCCTCAAACATCATTATACAAAAGAAATATCATTAGAAAGGTACTACTAAATATGCTAAATTATTTTCCTTCCTTTTTATTTATAAACAATATAATAAAATCGTAATGAGGAATCATGAATCATGTCCTACTAAATTAGGTCCATTATTTGAAGTGAATGAAACTGATTATAATTAATTTGTTATATTCAATCAATGTGATCATGGTTTAGGAAATTCACCAGCTCGAGGTGGTCATACACCAAATGAGAACTGGAAAGGGAACCCCCAAGTTGTTTAATAATGAACTGGAACAACGAATGAATGAAAATAATAATTAAAGTAATTTTTTTTATGTCTCATGAAGGTGAACTGGTTGTGTACCTATCATACAATGAATTATTTTGTTGATATTTATCAATAATCTATCAAAGGTAAATAAAAGTGCTATGAAGAGAGTTTTTCTGACCATGACATGAAATATGTTGTTGAATTTATGCGATTTTGTATTCCTGGTTATTTTCTACACCCTGATGGTGTTGAGTATATAGACCATTCATGAATGATAATGGTGAAAAATTAACACTGGTTTCTGTAATATTTTGAAAATCAATATAACATGATTAATTTTGTTTATTTTATTTCATTTTTTATTTAAATGTTTTATATTATTTAATATTAGTAGATAATGTAAATCAATCAATTGGAAATAACATCCACAATTAATATATTTTATTTATCGATACTACAAAAATTCCCAAAATTATTAAACACAAGAAACAATTTTTCACCCTTATAATTGATAATTTTAATATAATAAGATTAACCAGTAGTTTAAAATTAATCAAATTCTATATAAAAGAAAATATATTCTAACCTGATGGTACATGATTTATAATAAATAATGATTTTTCTTCTAAATCTAGAAATAATTTACTATAATTTAATGATAAATACATCAAAAAATATTACATTGAGACTACAGATGAATGAGGTGTGCAATACCTATATATAATAACCATTAATAATGAGAAAAAATTAATTCAACAAAACAATTCAGTACATCCACTTGGATTGTATGTTATCAGTTTATGTACAATCAAATTAAATATCGTAAATCAAAATTTCCCTGAAAATGATAAATTTATATTGTGGAATGATTTTTGGGGTCATTACAGATTAATAATGATGAGGAAAATAATTATATATATATATATATATATTCAACTTCATCCAATGGTTGATAGAAGGGTTATTACATGACATGATTTCACCTGAATTTATTTTTCAAAAGGGAAATTAATTATAAGACCATCCCCATCAAGGATAATGTCTAAATACCCTGCATTATTCTATTGAATTCATGGTGATATATGCAGACCAATTAACCACAATGTGGACCATTGAAATATTTTATGATCATGATTTATTTGTCAACTAAAAGGTAACATGTGTGTTTATTATGCACTCACAGCCTAGTATATGTATAATCACTTTCTCAAATATTATGTTTAATGGAAAAACTGTTGGATTATTCAATCAATAAAAATATGGTTAAAAAAGGTGTTGAGTATTTTTCTATCGAAAAGTGATTAATGATGATCGTGATCATCAATGTGGTGAACAAAAAATGGATTAATGGTTTGATTTTTCAGATTTTAAGTGCGTAAAATCATTCACATCAAATTAAATATAGATGGAAATATATCTTAAAACACCCAATGGTTTTCACATCTATAACTAGGTATATAAATGCATTCCAAAGGAAAGTGTTTAGTTAGGGAGTCATAGCCAATGACACACAGGAACTCACATTGGTCAAGAGGATGGATGGTTGGGATACACACACCCTTTTGAGGGGTTTTTACTACTTTGAGAGTCTCTTATAGATTTAATATATGTTTGAGAATCCCTTATTGATCTCAGTATGTGATCAGTAATCCAGAAAAAACTGAGCATAATATCAACCATTTTATATGAAAAGGGGAATGTTGTTGTTGGATTCATATGTATATAATTGATGGTCTTTATTAATTTATTTTTAATGGGTAGCATCTTATATGTTTAAGACGTATAGAAAGGAAAATAAAAATTTTCTGCAATGTAGGATAGATTTTAATATGTAGAGGGTGATATTGATATGTTATGAGGCATATTATGTATCCAATTTATAGTAGGAATAATGAACCAATATATTTTGTTAAACCCATACTATTTAACCTCATGCCTAAAGGACATGCATGCTGACACTTATACTCCCGATATTTGAGTTTCAGTGTTATGGAAACATCATACATATCCTAGTAATGGAAGGAATCAGATTTAATTTTTTTTCAATAAAGATATTGGGACTAACCCCATGATGCATACCACTTTGTAGGGATCATGTCACCGATGGGGGATTACACACTAAGGATTCCCTATATGGTGGAGATTCATGATTCAAATTATTTTTATATTACAACTCCCTAAGACCATAAGCGCCCTAATCTGTGTTAGTAATAATGTATAGTAAGTAATCTGGATCATTTGATATAGATGAGAGACATATGTGATGGTATATCCTATTAAATGTTTAATATGATTCTCGGTCCTTAGGAATGAATCCTACATATGCTAATTTTTATGGGAATCAATGTTCATATAGATCAATTAAATTTCCAGTCTCCTAATGGATGAGGTAGAATGATTAGTCAATGGAAACGATTTGGACCAAGTTTTTAAAATGAAAGATATATAGAGGAAACATGTTATGAAGTGTAAATTTATTGGATCTCATGAATTATAAAGGTGTCCTATGTATCCTTGTTGTTACAGGACTCAATGTTCTCATAGTTTAGCTGATCGAGGATTATACACAGACGTTTCCCAAATATGGAGGCAGTCATATAATTCCATTGATTAGTACTTACACACATATGTTTTCTGGGTATGAAGGTAGTAATATTATGACAATTATTAGGGAATACACATTGAGGTTTTCCTTGAATGGAGGGTGGAAAAGGTTATCATATTTAGGGACCCCTTCTTTACCTCGACTTGTTGTCAATTTGGCCTAATTGATTATTTTCCTAACACACTTTATTTTCTTCCTAACACACCATAGTATGTTTGGACATGTCTGGTTGTATCATAAACAAGACCAAAGAAAATTGATTTCTCTAGTTGACATTTACAATGGATGTTTCATAATCTAAAGGGGATGAATGAAGGCCACCACATGACAAAGGATAACTTCTTCAGAGGACATTACAAGACCTGGGGGACTAGTCCTGCTATCATTTCATGACCTCTAAGGAAATGATTGGTGGGAATCACATAATCTAGATGAAGTTTCTTAAGTACACTGCTTGACCAAGCTAACTACCCCTAGATTCATCGCATGAACTTGATTAGCAAGATTTCAGAGGATTACATTATCGAGTTGTCTGATCTCGAGGAAATTTTATTTCTTTCACATAATACATCATATATTCTATATTTACATCATGTGATCTCATGTGATCATGGATATTTCTTATTCATTCCTTGTTATCCCTTAGGTTGTTCCCCAGATCATTGTATGGAGAGTGACCTTGCGACAGTAAGATCATACACTCCATGAAGCACACCCTAATTCAGGGGTTCAAAATTGTGTGGATCCAACGATGAATAGTTTTATTCATGGGATGATTTATAGGCCTCAACAACATGACGATTTTCTCCATTCTAAATCATGTATCATAAAAATTTAGGCTCGATTTGGTGTAGGGAATTGATTCTACACACTTTATGAGATCCTATCATAGGAGATACTGGGGTTGTCGTATGATATTCTACATATGCAAGACAATCCCATCAGTTCCTCATTTATTGGATTGTGGAATATAAAAGGGTGAAATGGTTATTTTAAAAAGTGTGGATGATATTTGTAGGGGATTTTGTAAGATTAGGATACCTGTTTAAATTATTTCACTTGTTTAAATGTAATTTGTTTGGGTTCCTCTATGAGATAGAGGTGGCTTGTCAGGGGAACATCATAAGAATAATATTAAATGGCTAGGGTTAATTTGAGATTGTATTGGCTTGTTGATGTGGCCTCACATGAAAAATAGTGATTGCCTGAGGTGTATAAATTTGTTCTCATAAAAATATCTTACCTACCCTTCACAATAAGCACCCATCATTTCCATTTTTATTTTACTGTTTATTTTACAAAGGTTGTGATGTAGAGAGTTTGTATGAGAGTTGATAAATACAATAACTCTCCCCACCATTGATGCATCACATGGCTAAAAAATGGTCTTGTGTTGATGCATAATAATTTATAATGGAAAACCCTTATTTTTGTTTATGGAGTGGGACATGGAGCATAGGACGACCTAGATATGTCTAAATCCCTTCGTGTGATGGTGGATACATTTCATTAGGATCTTTAGTGACATAGAATACATTTATCTAGAAATTATTTGGTGTCTTGTGAACAACATAGATTCTTCAAACAAATTTTTACCAACAAAAAACCCTCCCATTTTTTTAATATATTCTTCCTTATTTTGCAATGATTATTTTCATGGTTTTTCAAGAACATGTTTGTTGAAAATTCATGAGACTAAAGAAAGATCATCTAGAAGTTTCTAATTGATTATGGATTGTCTCATGCTCCTATAAAAGTTTAATATGTCTTTTCAAGGGAGGATCTTTGTTATATTCCTTGGGTTATACTCTACATATGCCTCATTTACATAATATTTTCTAGGTCATCCGATTTCATGTCTATTGGAAGGAAATGTGATCCATGATCTTTGGACACCTTATCTTACTTTTTTGATGGGAAAATATTACTGATGACTCATGTATTTATTCCTTTATAGATTTTATTGTGCTTATTTAGGTATATTCAACCAATTTATCCCCTCAAGAGTGACATTTTTGGGGATAAGGGCTTAGTTTTGAGCAATGTAAATGCCTACCAGAGGATTCAGTGCTATTTCAAATCAGTATATTAGGAGAATATTGGTCATTCTAATGACTAATAGTAATCCTTTGGAGACCCAATAAATCAGGTTAATGAGGGTGGATCATTCTGTATCTATCCAATCTCTTAGATATCTTTTGATTTTCATCGCTTGACCTCTTCGCACGACCTATGGCAATAATTGACCAATAGATCCATCCACAAGACCATTTTATGAGAACAAATTCACAAGAAAAGTTTTTACAAAAACTTATTCAAAGTATCGGTGAATAGATATTTAATAATTTATTTATATTTTTCTATACGGATTCAGGGTTTCCATTGATGGTATTACAAGGTTATGTGTCTCGATCGCATGGTCACTCGACAATTATGTAGATCGTGTGACCATGTCTAGCTAACCCAATCATGAGTCCTATAAAGTTTTGAGTGGTTTTAAGATGATATATGAGTTTATATCATACATGATATTTTCCAAATACATGTTAGTCAGAAGTCCTATATGAAATAATGAGTCCCCTAATGATTCATGTGATGCACACAAGGCTTCCAAATATGGGATTTTCACTTATCTGTCATGTGGTTCTTACATTATTCAAGATACCATAAATTTCATAACATAAATCCTACACTTTATCTAACTAAGGAATATTATTAGTAGGAACCTTTATTTCAACCTTCGGTATCTTTTTCTCTCTGATGATGAGGTTGTAAACAGGCTTCTCCCATCTAGGATCCATAATTATCCTTTATCACATTGGATTCCACTATATGGGTTTGGAATACATGATATAATTTCCATCCATTATCTAGAATAAAATATTACATATTTATTGATGTTAATTTCACTTTATTTATTCCAAAAAAATATTTCTAATGATGGTTAATTGGTTGTATCATAGTCCCATGGGTTGTCATATATCCTAGCGAACTCTGCTCTGATCCAGACATATTGAATTTCACCCACCAACATATTTATCAAAGATATTTGAGCATATTTTTATCATTTTGAAAAAATATGGGGGTATATGGAGTAATAAATTAGATTTTACTTGAAGTAGAAAATTTTATAATGAATTATAATAGTTTTTCCTTGTTAGGAGGAGTTGCATGGAATTTTTGACCTGCTTCATACTACCCTTATTTTTAATAATCAATTTGTTTCCCAATTATGTTTTTTTCATTAATGTGATCTTATTAGAAAACTGGTACGGCATTGGTTCCCTAGAAATAACTCATTCTATCCATCCAATTATGATGTAGGAATCATCATATATGATATCTATTTTTGGGTAGTATAACCCCCTTGGGTAAATCTATGATGAATTCCTTCCTTCCACAGATGTTTGGGATGAGTCCACACAAACATCATTCTTATAAATGGACATGTTTAACATTGTAATGGGGGAAGTTATGAAATTAGCTGAATACGAACTCACTCATCTCTTTTAATGAATGGATAAATGATTTCTTCTATCATAGAAGATCATGAATGACCTCTATACACCCTAATTGATTCCCGTACTAGAAAGTTTGTGATTTTTCGAGTTTGTATTAGTCCATATTATTATCTAGAGATCATACCACATGAGGTTAATGTGTGAGGCTAGTGATATACCTGAACATTAATTTGGTGGTATTTATGGACATGTTTTTGTACAACTATATTTTTTCAGTTGGGTATGTGCACCTAAAAATTCGGGTTAGTACGCTGATGATGGAAGTACTGTTAGTAGAAGAACAAACTCTAAATACAGATTTACTAAATCTTACATTCCTTTATCAGCTCTTAGGTCACATTCATTATGGAATCATCCCTTATAGGAATGATGGACATTTGATGATTTTTTTTGTTGGATAAGGGACCGTTTACACTTCTTTGAATAAAAAAATACCACCCATATCCATGGTTCTTAATTTCATCCCATGTTTTTGGACATATCTACGTTTTAGGCCATGTCATTAGGCCCTAAAGAGGTTGTTGATATGCTGGGTTGATTTTATCATTTTTTTACTTCACCCATTATCCTACACTGACCGAGGTAGTGTTTTATAATGGATATGTCACTCATCATGTAAGGTCATATAAGATATCCATTTGGGATGGGATTCTTTCTGCCAGGATGGATGATCTAATCATTTTCAATCCATATTCCCCTTACCAATACATTCATGGGTTTGGATGTATCCAAAGGGTTTCTCCTCTCCCTTAGGCTAGTGTGTAGGGTGAACATAACCCCAATATCATTCACTAGTTTTGGATTATATTGTCTTATGAAGATACTAATGATGAGATCATGCTTCCACAAAATTTTACCTCTATCTTTCTAACACATTTTTATTCCCATTCATGGGTAAAATCCTACATGGATGGTGCTATAAACTGACAGGTCTTCCATGTGGACAAACCATTTTCATCACCAAACCTCTATCTATAGAAAATATTTATTTGATTCAAGACTCATATGAGTCTTCATGGAATAATCCTCATATTAGAGAAGAGTATCACATCATTGGGTAATAATCTATCTAGGAAGTGATTCATTTGGAACAATTAATGAATGATTCCCCTAATGAGGGGAGAATATATGGGGCCTCCTCTAATACCTCCCCATCAGCTAAACCGATAGTTCCTCCTTCTAACACACCCATTCTAGAAGGTAAAGATGAGGATTAGAATGAATGTAGGTTGATTTTATAGAATATTCATACCTTGGCTTCAAAAACATCATTAAAAACATTTTGTGATCTAGAATATCATCTTCATTGGATATTTTATTATATGGGGAAGGAGGATTTTACCACAAAAAATTATATGAAATAATGAGCCAAGTCATACTAACACAAAAAGAGTTGGATACCAGTAAGAGGAGATTATGTGATTTTGAATACTGGACACCCCTACGTGAATAGACGAGGGATGCTTCAGAGGAATTGAAATAGTACCATCAATTCATATGTTAGTTTCACACATGAATGGATATTTTGACCATAAATATATGGAGATATATAGTGATATTATTTCACTCAACATATAAACATTCATCATCATTATCTACATTGTAATCCAATAAAAAATGAGTTAAGGACATATCAACTATTATTGAGACAAATTTTTAAGGGAATATGTACAAAATCAAGGAGGATGGATCTTTGGTGCTCCGTCAATGAATCTCATCAAACTCTTGCTGATTTCCCAAATCAACCAATCAAATATTATCGTATTATGATCCTTGATGGATTTTTTTATATGAAATTCATGGAGAGGCTCAAAAATTTGAATATTCATCCTTATGTATTATATTTTTGAATTAACATTCTGAACATTATATGTTTTCAAAATGTATTATTTCATTTCTTACATTCATGATACTTCATAAAATTTATGCCACATGAATAATAAATGATTCCCATCCATTGTATAATATCATTTAAACCAGAATGATTGTGTTTGAATGTTATAATGGTAATAACTTATACTCCATAAATTATCATGGATTCCTAAAAACATGAGATTACTCATTCTTATATCATCTCCAACTATCTTGAGATTACCTGATCCATGAATTGATAATATTAGTAGAATGTATGTCCCTGAGGTAGAGTGATCTATATTTTCTTAAAGTCAATGGACCTGGAGATAATTTCTTTATTTTGGATGAGGGCATATGGGGGGGAATTAAAATCCTTGTAAATTTTTCACTCAGAATGGATAAATCATCATTGAAATGTAGTTTATGGTCTTCTATCTTGGAAATTCTATTGCTGTAGTTTCGGTCCTTCTAGCTCGAACCTTATATTGTTGTAATTTATTCTATTTAATCTCATTGCCTCTATTGATATATTTTGGGGTCTTTTAGCTCAAAAAATCTATCGTTTTAGATTAGGACTTTTTATCTCAAACTTTTTATTTCTTTATTTAATTTTATTTTATCTCCAACCACAATATGGAATATAGTTGAAAGTTATACTGTGAGGAATTTAAATATTCAGTAGTTTAATGTCCTACTACTAGGTAATTATTGAAGAATATGGAATGGGATAGATAAACTATGTATGAGTCGAAACCCCATATGATTATGCATTCTGTTGTATTGTTATTACGCCTTATTAGGATTGGAGTTTGTTTCCTATAGGGACAACATATATCTGGGTGGTAGGTTAAAGCCCATATGCATCACCAACATAGTCAAACAGAGGTGTGTCCACTCTTTTACATGGTACATGAATGATTATTGAAATGGTCATGATTATTGGTAATAACATTAGATAAGCTGATTATGATTTGATATTTGGAGTATGTGTTGTTTAAATCCTATTTTTCAGGTTGGAAATCTATGAATTATTTAATGAACCATACATACCTAGGGTAACCCAAAAAAATATATATTTTTGAGTTCCACCATAGTGTCAATGGGGCTCAAAAATATTATAGTTACTTTCCTATAAGGTGTATATTCCTTTAATTGGTAGGTAAAATACCTTATTCTCGATACCATAGGGATTACATACAAGGTAAATTATAGTTGAACCCCACTCTGTTGTAAAGGATGTGAATGATTTATGAAGAATCAAACATCTAGTCATTGAAGTGAGGATTAGGAATAGGAATATCTAGAAAGGGTTTCGAGACCACAAGGTAAATTTATATTATTATTGGGAAGTGTGGTCCCCACATTATGTGGTCTTGAGTCACATGGTTTGGGCTATTAAAATGTTCAAGAATTGAGTGTATCATTCTTGATTTGAGAAAGAGTAAAATACATGATGACATAACAATGTAGATCTTGAAAATTATAGAATTATATGGTTATAGGGATTGTAAATCATGGCCAAAAGTGCTTGGGAATTGAAGATGGTATGAGACAATCATACCAAGAATAGACCAGAACACCCTCAGGTATTGAGTTCTTCCATAGTGATGTCCATATCACAAGAATCAAAAATATTATTATATTGATACAAGATGTATCTAGTTAGCACTTATAAGTCCTTATGCATCAATATAATATCCATACATAGAGATCAATTTTACTTTATGAGTTCAATGAATAGTTTGTAGTAACCCATGGTGGCCAAATCATGAAGTGTGATTTATGGAAAATATATGATTCGGGAAGGGTTGGATAACCCAAAATGTTTTTCACCATGTAGTGAACACATTATCATGGTGATGAGATGTGAAAACCAATTAGTATAAAAATTTATTGGATTAAGGCGTCCAAATATAATATCATTGATTTTACTAGGGACAAAAAGTTGGACCTATGAGATTTATTCATTATCTATTATCCTTATAATTTTTTTCTGAAATCTAGAGATGATGAAATTAGAGATTAGAGACATTAAATTTAATTAGGTAACCATTTTTGGGTTTTTATCCTAACATGTTTAATATATCTTTTACTATCTATTTAGGGTATTTCAATTGGGATCGTCATAGGGTAATATTTATGGTCACAGAACTTTAAAAAAGGTGCAGATAGTTTATGGTCCTGACACACATGGTACAAATACCGGGAAAATGTTACATAGGAGACCAATTAGGATATCCAGGCTCAAGATTACATCATTATCCACCTAAGAAGGACATGAATATTTTTTAATTCGTGTATCGAGGTTCTCATGTCATGGGTAGCGACACTGGACAATCATATAGGGGATGGGCCATAACACCCTCTGGTGATGAGTCCTACCACGACGACATCAGGCACACAAGAATACACAATCCCCTAATATTGGGCTAAGATGTCTCTGGTTGGAAGGAATAATACCATAAGAATCAATATAAAGTCAAAATATATAGACATCATTTCCATTCTCGGGGATAAGAAAGGTTTGCGACCACCCAATGCACTAAATACATGATGTGTGCTTTATGAACTAAAATTCTCAAAAGATGTTGGAGGCACTCGATACTCTAGTTGATCAGGTTAAGGAACTTGGGGTAGCTTTATAAGGGATGATAATGGGTGATGGCCTGAAATTTTTTCATCAAGTAGTGTGTACATATTTTTAATGAATTTTTAATATCATATGATGATGAAATCAGAATAATAGTTTAATGTTTTCTAGTAAGGAAATATTTGTTTCTATGCAGTGTAAGGTCATGCAGTAAGGACATGTGAACCAACAAGAAAAACTATTCAAGATATATTACGTGCACAAGAAATTCATATTCATATTAGAATATAATGTACGAAAAATGAACTTTTATGAATCATCCCTTATGCAGTAAGGGGTAAAATTTTATGGTGGTCGTTGTAGTTGGACCCAATATTAGATTTCCAAGCATTACGACATATCCTATGATGGAATGAACTAAGAAACACGTAGTTCTTGAATGGTAAAATCTCTACATAGGTATGACTAGATCATGGAGGTGGACATTTTTCCCATTTATCGTTGTAACTTGAACCAGGAATGGAGAACCAGGCATCCCTATGTACCTTGTAGTGGATGGAGTCAAGCCACATATCGTTCTTGAAAAACCATGTAGTTTAACATCATGTGACATGGACATAGTCTTCTTGATGTGAAAAGGTACTGTTACAGTTGTGACCAGGAATAGAGTTCCGGGAGTCACTTTATATCCTATGGTGGTAGGAATCAAGCCACACATAGTTTAGTATGGGAATCTCCCAACTATGTCTGAACCCTATATTGGGGGATGTATGTTTATTTGTTTTGAATGGACCTAAGACTTAATATGTGGAAGATACTATATATATTTAGATGATTTGAATCTAATCACTCATAGTTCATTAATATAGGTGTAGTGGGAGGTTAACAAAAAAATGTCTTCTCAGGTGTGTTCCATAGGAACGTTCAATTTTATGTCATGAAAGAGACAACAACCATGTAGTTTAAAAACATGAATCAAGGAATGATGGTTTTTATTTTATGATCTTGCATTCACATCAATGAAATTCATGTAGTGAACTGATATGTTAAAATCATGCAGGGGATCCCTTAACAAAATTTATAATCCTACATGAGCTATTTTCAGTGTGATAAATAAAAAAATTTAAAGGTTCATCATGACATGGAGGTAGTTGGGGGAAGGATAGGGAAATTTTATATCATGATGTGGATCATACTGGATTTGAGATTCTAAAATCCTTATGTATGTCTTTAGAATTAGAATCTTTTCATACATAGTTCTATAGACCTATATTGTTTATATTCATATGACATCGACATTAACCATAAACATTAACTTCGTATGGTAATGAAGTGTGTAAATTGTTGTGATAGAAGAGTAATTTAATTATTGGGCCCAATAATGGAGACCACTATGTATCATGTGATGGTAGTAATCATGTCACATGTAGTTCTTGGAATCCATGCAATTTATTTTCATGCGGTGAGGATATCTTGCAAATAATTTAACGTCTTTCACTAAGGACGAGGTTTCCATGATGTTGAAGAAAAATAATAATGTTGATGGGCTCAATAATATAGTTTATATGTCACTATGTATCCAATGATGGTATGAATCAATACATATTTAGTTCATTGATGAATTGATTCACTATATAGATCCTACACCCACATAATGATATGGGAATTTCATTTTTTTATTCACACATATCTTTCTCATTTACGGTGGATCATTGTTGAGATGATGCTTCTGATGTAGTTTAGTATCAAGTGGAAATGACATATTCCTTTCAATTTAATATCATGATGTATGTACATGTTCTATACAGATTAAGATCGTGTGGACATGATATATTCCATATAGTTTAACATCATGACTTTATGATGAGAGATTTTGTGAAATAGAACATATTTGTTCTATGATGACATCATACACTTTCACATAATTCTACTTGGATAATTGATGCTTTATGAGAGATATGCGATGTATTTCTTAAAAACCATTCATTGGTGGGGTGTGTTACATGCTCCCCATCTATTATAGTTAGTGAGTAATCACTATTTTGAAAAACCTTATGTATGATATAAGGACCTACCAATTTGGTTACTACCTTTGGAGGCTTCATTCTAGGTATCATTGGTGTTTTGAGTGATATTATATATTATTCTTGAAGAAATTAGTGGAGGTATACATTTTTGTTGAAGGAATGTGAAATCCAATTATGATTAACATCAAGGTTGTGAAATATACACAACATATTCCCATTAAGCTACTCCAACTTGTCCATCCATTTTTGGATTTTATTATCATATGAGAGTTGTCCACAAATTGCTAGTCACAATGAGGGAAAATGAAATTCTATAAGAAACACTTCCTTAGTATCGAACCCCAATGAATATAGAGTATCTTGTGTATAAGTACATATGGTGTTATGATAGAACTTTTATGTATGAAAATATTGTCCATAAAGAAATTTTAATATTTTTTTCCATCTTTTGGAGTATATTTGATAGATATTTATTGAAGCCACTAATTTTTCTGTTTTGTTTCTCCATGATAGTGGTTTAACTGATTAGAGTCGATGTCATACTCTTGGTAAAATTTCATAAAATATTTTGAAAAGTAGTTGGTTCCATTTTCCATCTGTATTGTGTGGGGGAATCCAAACCTCATGATGATATGAAACTTTATGAATTTTATGATATTCTTCTCCTTGACTTCGATGAAAACAATGCAACAGTAGTAAGGATGTACTTAAATTTATTATCTATGGCTTGGTGATATACCCCACAACATCCACTCCCCATAGATAAAAAGGATACAAATATTTAGTTGTATGTATAAATTATGGGCGTTTATGGATGAAATTTTCAAGGATCTATAATTCATGAAATTTACTAGTGAAATATATATAGTCATGTGTCGTGGTTTTCTAGTAGTAACCCAACCTCCTAATTTAGTGTGAGAGCCTTGCCCATACTGATTAGCATCATAATATCCCGTATGGAATTCTTCAACGATGGATGAAATATCTATATATTTTATGAATTTAATGAGGATTCTAAAAAAGTAATATATTTTAGAGTTATTCTTTCTCAATTGGAAAATCATGTAGGGTAAAGTTCACTTATCTACCTTGAATCTTTTACCATCTTGCCCTATGTTTTGTGATGATTCCATTTTAGAGATAACTGATTATGGGATTTATCATCCTAGTGGTAGATACTAGTTCAACATGCTCTGGGGTAGTCTTGACCTGATTAATTTTATACCTGTAACATATGTTTTTGGATGAGACCATTATATGGTGTGTGATGTGGATAATTGCTTCCCTATATTCTGAGTTGGTGTAGACTATGGTTGCATTGTCCAGTGCAAGAAGACAATCATTTTTTGATTAGGGAACATGATGAAATGTGGGATCAAAAGGGAACTCTTCCATTAGCCCCTAGATGTATGTAGTGAGAGGGGAATATTCTTTCTTTTAAATTTAATATTCTCCATTGATATGATTTATCACTAGATTTAAATCCCTATTTTTGTTTAGGTAGGGTATTTTTAGTTGTTGGGCAAGTTCCAGGCCATTAATTATGGATTGGTACACTACATCATTATTCATGTTTCCTTAAGATAGTGAGACAGTGTAAGGAAAATTGTCATTGTATGGATAGAAACATACAATCCCAAATCTAACCTAATTGATCTTTAGATTTTCAATAATGTTATCAATGGGACTTTGGGAGGTACATCATAATATAACTCTAATGTCTAGGGTGTGTGATGGGAATATATAACCTCCTCGTTCAGATGTTCAGGTCTAATAGTTTACTTTTTATGGTGGGATTCGCCTCAATTAAATCAGCACTAGATTTCTCTTTCATTGACTTATAAGATACACACTAAATGTCACAATGATTTAGAATAACAACCCATTGGGCCAAGAACCCAGGTAGCATGGGACGACCATGGATGTACACGAGTGGATCAATACAATATACCAAGTTGACTTTTTTGGATCATCTTGTAATAAATTTGCTTTTTCACTACAAAGATGAGTGTGAGGAAGTTTTTACCAACATCAAAGCATACAGTCTCAGTATCTAGAGTCATTAATTTGAGGTAGTTGAGACTGTTCTAATTTTTTACATTGTTCTTCTATGTGTGGATGGAACTAAGAGATCCTTCCATGGAGACCACATATTTGATGAGTGTTTTTCTTTCCACCAGTGGAATCTAGACTGGCGAGTAATGTAGATACTTTTTGGGGATCCGAAAGACTTGTTGTTAGTCATTATCCTTTTGATAAGTGAATCTGTTCTTCTTAATCTTAATGAAGGGAAGGTATTTTCTGTGAGGATGGCTATAAAATGATGAATTTATATGAGGTTCATATGGATCACCCTATGTTACATGATATTCCATGGTGAGACATTGATAAAACTGAAAAAGTATTTTTTGGGTTTACCTCAATGACATTGTGGCGTACCAAAGAGCTAATGTAACACCATTTATTTTACTTGGAAAGTGAATTTCTATTGATTCATATTTAGAATTCATTATAATTTCTTCTCAGTGACTTTTTGAAGATCCATGAAGTGATCACATCACTCTCAGGATTTGACAACTAGGTCGTCAACATTACATTCAAAAATCCATACTAGGATGGTCTTAATGATATGATAAATGGTACATTGGTATGCAACACTAACATTCTTGAATCAATATAGGATGACCTAATAGAAAAATATCTCTTGGGTTTCTATGAAGGTATATGATTCCTCTTATCTAGTTAATATATTTATTTGATTAAACCATGAATACCCATCCAAAAATAAGTGGGCTTGGAATCCAGTAAATGCAGCGATCAATAGTTTTGTGACAAAAAATGTGAAATCATCCTTTGAGAAGTTTTTATTATGTTCTCTAAAATCGAGGCAAACACTCATCTTAAAATTCTTATTTTTTACTGGGATGATGTTGGGGAGATATATTTATCATTTCACTTATTGGATAATGTTGACCATGATAAATTTGTCAACCTCCACCTATGAATTGGTAGGATGATAGGGGTGCATCATCCAGGCTACCTGCTTGAATCCTTGAAGATCATCTGGTAAGACGAGATGGTCTGAAGCCACATTTGGATTCAATTAAGGAATTTATGTATAATTCTATGTGACGACATATTGGTGTTTCTTTAGAAATGAGATATACATTTCTTGACCCTCTAGAGGAATAGAGAACCAAATCAACGTAGGTTTTAGGTCATATTTTATTCCCTAATATACCTACCCAAGATCACCAATGGTATTGGATATGCCTTTATCAAATGTAGGAGGGGTGTTATTGAGTTCATACTCATCCTCTTCCACTATTGAGTATATGGAGAAATTTTCAAATGATGTTAGAAAAATTTGGAAATATCGGTCATTGTCGAGTTGAGATAGGCTATAGGAAATGATATTATCATTTACTATTTTAAGATTCATTGTAGTGAGATTCTAGTGTCAATTTTATTTTTCACTGACATAAGGAAAAAAAATAGGATTAGAGATATTAGATTAGGCATATTTCCAAAACTAGATTTATGGCTAGTAAATAGTCATTGCCGAGTATATTCAATAGAAATTTAAGGGAAGTATCCAAGCCATTTAGGGATTCTTATAGTATATCATCATCCACCATTGTTTGTTTTCCTTACATTTCCTAGAAACCTACCCAAACAAAATTGGATTCACTAGTCTTGAAGGGGGAACTTTCACTATCTTATATGATGACCTTTCTATTGATGGGGTATTTTAAACACTAGAGGAATGTTGAGGGTACAACAAAATTTCTATGGATCATGAGACTACCAAAAAGTGTGTTGTATTTTGTTTATTATTGGATAACCATAAACTTATATTTGGATGTTATATTACTAAACTAGGATTTGATCTTTATATTCACATGTTTCTGTTCCTAAATCATGTCATACCTTTAAAATATCATATTTATTGGATAAAAACCCCTTCTTTAAACTCAAAACATTAGAGGGTTCAAATCAGTTAGAGGGTGATCTTGGAACCATTACCAATTAGATCCCTTTAAATATTGACATTATTGAATCTACTACAAACATATAGGGGAATGATGTGTCCCAGGATAACCTCTTCTTGATCATTGACTATGAATTATATGGTTCCATGACACTTTCCTAGAATGGTATCTACATGATAGACCATCATTTGAGAAACTTATATCATGAACTCAGGTGGGATATTGAGGGATCCAAAGAGTTCCTCAATATGTTATTTCGAAATATAAAATGCATTTAAGATAGAGAGTCTCATTGGAACAACTGTAAGCTATATTATAATGTCTTAATTTTGTGCCAGAGCATAGTTTTTATGAGGTTTTGATTTATGCTTATTATGTTTCTGGTAAGATGAGTAATTTTAGGTAGATAAGTATAATTATTGTATAGAGCTTGGGGGTGCATCTACATACAATTGAGAAAGTTGTACTAGACATTACCATTTTCTATGAAAATCATTTGATCACTATCCTTATTAGAGGACATGTAAGAAAACTGGTTGCATAAAACCACTCAAGATTCTTTGGAAAATTATATGTCCTATTTGGTCATTCTCGAGTTCTTTTCTATGTGTATGAACTATATATATGTACTATAAGTAGATATTATTGAAATATTGGGTTTTACCATTACTGCACAATTCCAGGTATCCTATGTTAATGTACATGCATCCTCTTGCTCCCTAGTTAAGTGAGAGGAACTGAGACTCAGAGGTATATTCATCATAAGATAACAGTTATTCCAAGTGTATCATATTGACAGATCCAAAAATTAGATCTTTATCCGATGATTTTTCCATTTAGTGGGGATGTTCCCATGCTTCAGATATTTTAGGGAGGAAATCATCGAGAGTTACGAAATACATTAGAGCATAATATGATTCTTCATAACATATATTATCCAATGTTTTATGATTATATCCTCATCTGAGAGGTACAATTGATGTCTGATCGCATGGTGAAGGGGTTTTATGGGTCTATAAAAATATAATCTTTGGGTTGAAGGAGCTTGGTCAACTATCTTTCGAGTCATCCAGTTGTTGAACTTCTTCCCACACATGGCCATCACCTTCTTCCAATCTCTATAATTTTTTTTGGGAAATGGTTATGAAGTTCAGCTATGTTGGGGAGTTATCGAACATCAAATGATGAAAATCATCCATGTTTTTGAGGAAATAATTAAAGATGATGAAATCCTTGATGTTCTGACACTACTTATGATGGAAAGTGAAGTAGTCAGGAAGACCGATGAGGTTGAATTCATTAGATTTCTAGGTATATTGTAACTTGAGTAGGTTATATACCATGGAATCAGGGACATAACCAGGGAGTTGCTAATTTTGGAAGGAATATAATTTATTCATCTATTCGTCAAATTTTAAGAGACCTCGATCTATTTTGGATTAATTAAAAGTGAGATTATGTGGTTATTTATACTCAGTAGGATGTGATAAGCAGTTCAAGACCTTTTTATGTTATGCACCACTACTAGTTTGATAGTAAAAGAATATATTCATTCCTGGCTGAGAATATTTTCCTACATAGAGGGAATGAGTATAGAATTTGATCTGGATCACAGAATGAAATCATCCAGACGTAGTTATATTTCTTCTAACTTATATAATAAACACTTATTTATTATCTAAATCATAGGTGTCTGCAACCCAACCAGGATATTATCAGCACAATGTTCCAACAATTATTCCAACATGAGAGGAATGCTGAGTGAATAAGATAAACCCTTTATTCTATCAATGAAGTGAGAAAACTTCTCATTTTAGAATTTCTATGGTTCTTCAGGTAGAAAATTTTTATTTTCATCAATATGGAGCTAAATTGGTGAAGGAATTGAGAAAAAATTCCTTCCCATCTTGTGATAAATCATATTAAAAGTCTGGTATAACAAATAAAGGATGGCACCACCTGAGTCTATAGAAAACATCATAGCTTGGTGGACTCCAATTGATCTGAAGGGACCATAATCATACAACATAAGGATATGAATTGTGTGAGATGTTTTTTGGTGTATCCCACATAGTCAATGGTGGATAATATAGGATTATTGGAATTGGGAGGAGAAAATTTGTCTTCCACCCGTTCTGGATAAGGCTTCTTCTCAGGCAATATAAATTCACGCCGTCCTTCCCTAGATTCCATTAAAGTAGGTTAGGACATGATGAAATTGGTTAGTTCTGTATGTACTTCTTCCTGTTCCACCACCCATTAATATGGATAGGGTGATCCTAATGAGGTTTCCTTATTTTCATCTCCCAATAATTCTCAATTTGTGAAAATATTCAATGATTGACCTTGTAAGGGAGTGGTTGTCACCATAATGGAGGGAATTCATGATCATATTTGACATCCTATTTTATTTAGTATTGATAACTAGATCTGGATAGCTCTTATGCTCATATTCCCCCTTTAAAGGTGGAATGACTCTTCTAGGATGAATACTCATCCCCGACTTAATATGACTCCCCTTGGTATTTTTTCCCTAAGAAACTCATCATTGAGTTTTATGAGATTTTTAATAAAATTCTTGTATATTGAATCATATTTCTTTAGGGATGCATTTTTAGTTTTTCTGGCGGTGATATTTGTGTAGCCACACCTTCCCTTTATCCTAGATAATGATCCTCCAGAGAGGTAGCTAGTCTAAATTCATAGTTTCCAGTTTTTGTATTGTATTATTAGTCTAGGTACATGAAGCCTCAATGGGTCTATCAAAATCATTTTCTCAGGTATGGTTTTCTACATTAAGTCCCTCTACATCTGTGTCTTGGTCTATATTACCTGTTGTTTTTATTGAAAAAACATTTATATAGTTTTATTGAGAAATGGTATTTGTCACATTTCTTTCATCACAATAGGATGATATTTAACTGTCTTCACTAATGTAATCCCTCAAACCCATGTTCTTATTTGGTTGTTTGTCTCATGACCTTATTGGGATTGATTTCCAACACCATACATTCCTCCCATATTTTCCTATGAGTAGGGACAGTGAGGTTGTTTCTAGTCATGATTACCAAATGAGACATTAATATAATAGGTTTTTTCCATGACGTATGGAATGAAATCAATGTCGACTATAAATATTTTCCTCCCAACCTAGAGAAGAAAAGTTCCCTTTACTATGATGGAGATGATGAAAATTTCCCAAACCATCTAGGATAGGGGATATTCAGGGCTACAATTGGAATGGGTTAATAATGGTTTTGGTGATTCAATTATTTATGTCGCAAAATTGAGGATTCTAGGGATGAGAATTAATATATAAATGCCACATCATAGCTGGATGGGGTGATATAGAATCACTATGGATTTCTCTAGCCCCCCTTAGGGGATGATGAACCTTATATTGGTGATTGAGATATTAATTCTCCCAAACCACTGGGTTTGATTTTGTTTTTAGCTACTAAAAATATATAACTAATCCTCTTGGGAATTTATGATATAGGGGTGGAAGAAGTGGTAGATATTCCCCCACCCTGGTGGGTTTGGTATGATTCTAGATGGCTACTATGGAACCTACTACTATGAACTATTTGGTGTGGCACAACTATGATCTTGTAGAAGCAGGTTTCAATAGAATCCCTTGACAAGAGTTAGATTCTAGGGGAAGATTTTGAGTTGAATGAAAATTTGGACACCATGTATGAAATGAATTACTATTGATTCAAGGGGTATAGATCAAAGATTTTTCCACTTTATTCTAACTATATTTTCGATGTATTAGAACCATTGATGTGAGGTCATTAAATTGTAGTAACCAAATATATTATGCATTACCTATTACATTGATTTTTTCCAAGGCTATGACATTATATGATTACATATATGAGGGGTTATATTAGTATAGGTATATAGTAAAATAAAATGATCAATATTTTCCCCATACATATATATGTATGTATGGTGAAGCTTTGGAAATTAGTCAGTAAGGACTTATCATGATGTGGAGATAAAAAATGTGTAATAATTTGTCATGATCCTCCATTACTAGGTTCTAGTATATGTAAAAGGAAACCATGTACAATTTTAAAATATATTTCAATGATGTTCTAATTGTGATAATCATAAAATAGATAATGGAGATGTCTATCATGTTGTAGTTGATGAGTTTCGCACATATTTTGGTATAAAAAAGATGTGTTCTCCTTTTCTAGCTCATCTATGTTCTCATAGTCATAAGTGTTAAGGGGATATAAGGTGGTGGGGAGGTTGTATCTAGATAACTCTCTCAATATGTCAATTATTATTTCATATTCATTCTAATTAAACACCTCGATCTAGTTAGACCATAAAATGTGGTTCATGGGGTCATTTACTAACCATAATGTTTTTTTTCTGGAAGTTTATGTGGAACTATATGTAACGAACCATCCTTTTATTAATAAATATTCTTCTGGATATAATTAAATTAATTATTATGTGAAATGGGTATATAAAATATGCACATCAATGGTTTTATGTTTTTGGATTCCAAAATACTTTTAAGAATTGTTACCGTTTTTAATATAGCCATTGGATAGTGAATACATGATTAGTATAAATATAGGGATTTAACAAATCCTATTTACTTAAACAAAGGAATAAATGTCATCATCTAGTAGAATTGATACATATGGTGCCCATTTTTCATAGCCTTGAAAGGAGGTGGCATCACTAGACTTTGATCTTGACCAAGCCCAAGCCTAGCTTCACTACATTGAGTTTCAATGGAACCGCCTATGGGAGAAGTGGATGTTAATAGAGATTTCCACCCGAGGGACGTTATCTGAGCCTCCTGAAGTCTATGTCACTATCACACACCTTATCCTAAGTTCGTATGTTGGTGTTATAAGTGGTTATGTAACACGACTCTAAAAATTTAATTATGTGCATTATTTTTGTATAGAATAAAGAATATACATTCGTTTTATTATTATTAATTGTAAATAGTTTTTAAATAAAAAATAGTATTTCTAGTTAATATTCAATTAAGAAATATATTTTTGGAAAATTAACGAATATTTTAACTAAAAAATATGTTATTAAATTATTATTAATAAAATATTTTTTATTAAATATAAATTATCGTATAATTTTTATGAATAAAATTGTAATTTTTATTAAGGATTGAAAGCCATTTCTGTCAAAACACATGAATTTTCAATAAATATTGATTTTTATTTTAAAAGTAAAAGTCAAAAAATTAGGAAAATTATTTAGATAAAATTAATATTATTTTTATATTTAGGATGTCAAAATTATCTAATGGTTAATTTTTCATAATTTAATGCGACAATCAAATTTTTGTGTAAAATTAAAATATCGTTAAATATATAATGTGTGGTATGACATAATAATGACCCAATAGTGCTATAATTAAATACAAGAAATGGTTTGATAGGCCAATATATATGTTATATTTAAAATAATGCGAGTTTAGGTTTGTTTGATTTATTTTCCAACACCTTGGTGGACCCTCACAGACTTATAAAACATTTTAACATTTTAAAATGATTTCGTTGACAAATTGACTCACCTCCACATACGCAAGCCTAATATTTTAAGAATTCCAACCATTGGCCTTATAAAATAATTTTTTCTACTCTCCTTTATAGAAAACCAATGGGAAAAAGTATGGTTTGTTTTATGGTTTTTAATAGTTTAATGTGTGGTGTCTAAAACCTAAATAAGAAAGAATCCCTTCTACTTTCCTATATAAACCTACTCAATTTCCAATTAATCTTCACTAATAACATTTATAGATAAACCAAACTCTACAATAATATCTCTAGACTCATCCCAAGTATTCCCATACTCCCAATAATCCCCTCCCAGGCCTCCCCCATGCCTTTGGGATCACACTTCCATGTAAGGGATTTTTTCCTCTCAAATTTTTTTCCAAGATTCATTATGTTGCTATAAATATGTATTTTCAATTAAAAATGTTGGGATATGTTTTCAAAACTCCCATATACTTCCATCTTTATGTTTCAATGATTCAATACCCCTTTCCCTCTCAGTAATACCTCGCATATACACATGTTACCATGCCAGAATTCTATAATGGATTTCTCTCTCCTTATTTACAATCAAGAAATTCTTTTGTTTTATGATTATAAATTCCATTACATTTGTTGGGAAACTTATCTAAATGTACCCTTACTGTCCATTTAAAGTACATATATTAAGTGATGCCTTTTTCTCTCATCAACCATTTTTATGAATACTTATGTCATGTCCTTATGTTGCCGAAATTGCCCTACAATTTTCCAAGCCAAAGTCATTATGTTGTGAATAACTTTCCCATTTCTCTATGAAGGGTATTCTCTTTTATTAAAATTTACTTATTTATTATAGAGTTTCATGTATAAATTCCACATGCCTTTAAAATGTAATAAATTATTATTTTTAATGAATCCTTATTATATGATCTATGAGGCACACTTATGCCTGAAATTAAATGATTTATAGGGGTGCACCCTAATAGTGCTCTAATGCATTGGGTATTTATTAGTATCAAGATATGTTTAGTGCAATGAGGGTTTACTCATGATAATTAAATTACAATGAGGGGTTACACATTCTCCATGTGAATTGAGCCTGGGATCATGCTAGTATCATGTTAAATGTTGTTTACACATTTCTATGTTATGATAATCATGTTATATCATGCCTTTATTTCATGTTTCTATTATTATCCATTGATATGACTATTTATTAGAATGTACTGTACTCTTCATGTAATTCCTTGTTTACCCCCTATATGGGATTTATAGATCTCCATTTTCTTATGCATGTCCTCAGGTTATCCCATGCAATTCTAAGTACGATGGAATGTGCGTGGTCATGTAAAATATGTTTTCAATAAAGATATGTTTTATATGTTCTAAGTTGTTATTTAATGTTAGTAATTTCCCAAGACACTATATCTCTCGATCCTCATAGTTTATTAAGTGAAATTTGATGTAATAAATCATGTTTAAGTGTTTAATAATGATTAGGGTTTTTATAGTTGGTATTTGAGTGTGGTTTTTTTATTTTAGGAATTAGGATTAGAAAACCCTAGTGAATTATTTAGGGATAAGACTATGTATAATAAAAACATCCCTAAATTTTGGTGAGTATTGAGTAAATGGTTTATAAAAAACTCTCTGTATGGATATGAGAAGTAGAGGCAGATCTGAAATATATATATATAGGGGTAAAACCTGAAAACACCACATTGTGCTAGACTCAAACAGGAACTTGTGCATGATAACAAGTCTTGATGCACTATTGGTTACGACAGTCCTAGGGGATCTGATTTAGTAAATTAAGAATCATAGTATGAACCATTTTTATGGTAATTAAAAAAATGCCCCTAATAATATATTTTGAAAAGTATATCATGGACTACTTATATTAGTTATGTAAATAGATGTAATTTATATGTTATCCCTTTTTTCATTGGATTGCCATTTAGGTGTAACCATAACATTCTTTTTATTCCAGCCAATGACCGGTAATAGGAGGACTCATGCAAACAACCGATGTGAAGGTCAATGTGATGACTGTTCTAATGAGATTTCAAATCTGATTGGAGTGTGAATAAATATCTTTTTCAGGAGACACTCTTAGTTAACTGATGTTTATAATAGAAAAATGGGTCATGTGGAATGTTCAACAAACCTTGAGAATGAAAAAGTTGAAATAGAGAGGTTTATGAGAAAAAGGCCTCCAAATTTTAATCGATCATCTAATCCCTCAATTTCCGAACAATGGATCGTATCTATTGAGATAATCTTCTTAATCATTCAATGTTCCAAATAAGAGAAGGTTCTTATAGATGATTATCATATGTAGCGTGAAGTAGATTAATTTTTTAAATTGACCAATAATACATTTCCTGAGGAGGAGATCGAGGAATTTGAATGGAAGGATTTATAGAAAATGATTTTTGATAAATATTTTCCTTGCACCCTTTGACTTGAGATAGAAAGGGACATCCTTGCTCTCATGAAAAAAAAAGATGAATAAATCAGATCATATAAGAGAAACTTGACAAGGATTTAATTATAGATATCCAGATTTGTCATTACCCCTGAATGAATTGTTGGTCACATCTTTAGTTGGCTAAAACCTAGCTTACGAAAATCACTAGAGATCCATGAAATTGTGAGATATGATGAAATTCATTGATGTTCCCTCAAGGAAGAAATGTAAATCATAAAATTTATGGGTATCATGGGGATATTAATAATAAGGTGGAATTTAATTCTAGCTCCCCGAAGGTAAAATCCAACAGTGATATGAAATTACAGCCCCCCAATTTCCGAATGTGTGGGAAAAGGCACCCTATAAATTTCCTGACATGGACGAGGAAATGCTTTAGGTTTGGAAGTGAAGGGAACCTGTCCATTAACCACTGACAAGAAAAACCCACTGTTGCGACAGAGGAGAGGAACAATCCATTTGAACCTCAACACACTGTTTATTTCTTCAACAAAAAATAACCCGAGAACATTTTAATCCAGTCCCCTAAGCCAAGGGTTTTCAAAGGAAACCAACAACCTCCAAGGAAGCAAGGACGAGCTTTTCCATCACTAACACCGAATTGAACTCCAAAAATGATGTGGTGATAGGTATGATATTTATTCATTCAGTAAAAGTGAATTTACTTTTTTATTTTGGTTATATGCATTCTTTTATATCCTAAATTATTAGTAAAAAAATCCCAACACCACTAAAAATTATGTTTGTAAATATGTTGGTGAGAACTAAAAATGGAGAAATCAATGCATCCCATTAATATAATTCCTCCCATGTCCTAATTTATGGATTGAACTTCTGATCAAACCTATTCATTCTCCCTCTGGGTAAATTGGATCCAATTCTTGGCATGGATTGTCTTTCCTTATTTGGAGCCAACCTAAATTTCTATGAGAGGGAAATCACTCTCCCGGTGGAGAATCGACTCTCGATTCTGTGCAAGTTCAAGGAGGATGATGAATCTTCTTAAGCACTATAATCTTATTTCTTTATTATAATATATCATTTTTCCTTATTTATTTCATTCTTTCAAGATATTGGAAACACAATTCATGTGAACGTACCCCTTAACGTCTTCATGAATGAGGTATTTAGTTTTCTATCTCAAACATTTATGGATTATGATAAATAAATAAATACTGAATATATATTATATTTATATCATTTTTACAATTATATATATTCTTTAAAAATGATCAATTTAATATGATAAAATATAATAAATCAAAACATGCACAAAAATCGAGCATTTATTACATGATACATGACTTTAACATTGAATTGTTGGTATATAGGTAATAAAAAGTCGTAAGTAAATAATATATTACATGATAAATATTATTATGGATCTGTAATAGATTTATAATAAAAAATATTTATTATAATGGAAATTTTAATGTTTTGAAAAAAAATTAGATATAATGTAATGTATTTCTGTATCTCCTTTTTCCTCTATGTCACACCTGACATATTCCCCACCTACATATTTTATGTGTTTTATTTTATTCTACGATTGTTTTAATTAAATTTATTGGTATTTTTTATCCATTTTGTTATATATCATTCAATGGGTTAACTAGTAAAATGTTTCCAATATTGTAAGGGATGTTTGACTTAGTTTTCATTCTTTGAGACTATTGTTATGTTATGAACCAATCATTTGTTTAATTTTTTTCATATAAAATGATGTTGAAATGTAATTTCATAATATAAATAATATTTATTATATTTTGTGATTTTTTTAATATTTTTATTTCATGGGTATTATGATTTAATAATAACAAAGTGGTATGGTTTTTATGATACAAGATTATAGTTTATTTGGATTGATTATAAATATGTCCATGAGGATGAAATATTAATGTTCATATCTCCATAAACTCATAAATTCTCTTCTTCAATAGATATTTCATGATAATAAATATTTTCCATTCATCTTATTCTACTTATGTTTTCATGAGTTTGAAAGAACATTTTTAAGAAAAAATCATATTTATTTATCTCTTCAGTCGAATACTCTTTTTCATAAAAATCCACGCTTTCTAAAAATGTTAAAAAATGATTTTATAATTCTCAAAATTATTTTTTACTGTTATTTTTACCCATGTTTTATGTTTTAATTCTTTTAATGTAATATTAATTTTTCCAACAATGCTCATTTTGATTTTTCTGAAAATATGAAAGGAATAGTTGTTTTAATATGAATAACATGAATGTGATTTCTCATCATCCTAACCATTAATTCATTGAATATTTCTTTATATGTTTTTAATTTATTTTCTAATAAAACATAATACATTTTTTTGTGTTTTCAAAAGTATCCTTCCTATAAGAAATTATATTTCGCTCAATAAATATTTTAAATGATTTTTAATTTTTTTTAATTTTAAAGGTAAATTTCAAAGAAAATTATTTTCAAAATGATATATGTTTTAAAATAGTTTTTCATATAAGAAATAATATTTCCTCATGAAATGTTTAAAATGATTTTAATAGCTCCCATTATACGTTTTCAAATTTTTTCGATGAAAATTATTTCAAAACTAGTTCATAATGATTACTATTATAATGTTTTTCTCAAATAATTCTTATTTTCTTAAAAAAAATTCTAGAGATATTTCAAAATAATATACCTACTAATATGATAAACTTTGAGGGTACTTATAATTTACTATGGATATTATCCACATATATCATTCTTATTCTTTATCTAGATGGATTATATGTATAATAAAGGGTTGTTTATGAAACATATTTCTCTTCCATGGGTTATACCATGATACAATAAGTATGATAACAAATCTTTTTAATTGGTTATGAAATGATGAAATGGTGAAATTATTAAGAAATATACAACTTCTACAAAGTTTATGATGTGATTAAATATTTATGAAAACTATTTCATATCATGGTTTATGATATGATGATTGTTTAATGAACTTATGGAAAAATTATGTATAAATTTCATTATATGATTGGTAAGACCAAGATTTTCTTCCAATTGATTGGGTAATGATTTATCTCTAATGAGATATATATGACTATAATGGGAATTAAACATTGTTCAGTAAGGTACTTATTCACTATGATGATATTGGGAGTGAACCTTGAAAATTATAAATGTTTGGGTAGTGAACCAATTAATAAATGGTATCCTTGGAAGTGATCCTTAAATATTCTAGGAATAAATATCTATAAATATGGGTATTCCAAAATTACATATCCTATTCTAATGTTATTTTTGTTTTGATCATGTTATTGAATATCCTTATAGTCCAAGTCTTACGAACAGCAAATCATTTTTCCATTACTCATGATTATGATATTTACTATGGAGGGTATGGTTTTTGAATGTTATGATCATGTACTTGTACTAATATGTATAGATTATTATTTTCTGTTCACCTAGTTTACCCATACTGGGTATTAGGGATCACTATTTCTTATACTTCCATTCCCTATGAAATGAAGAAAGTTTTTTAAGTAAGGTATTTCTATAAAATGTCATAAATCAAAATATCTTTATTGAATAAAATAATTATCTTTCACTATATAATAGGATTGTGTACCTAGTATACAAAAAAACTAAACCATTACGATTTTTAGGTCGATGTTCTTGTAATGTAATGAATTTTTATTTAAAAAGTGGTAATATCTATCTATGTGGATTTTCAGTTTCTATAGGTTTATAAAAGGAAAGATTAAGTAAACCATTGGAAATTTGGATATAAAAACATTACTGATAACTCTATGGATATATCTTTTGATAAATATATATATACGTCAACGTATAGGAAAATTTATTTTAACTGGGATAAATTAAAGTGAATGTTGTTTTCTACAAATTGCATCCATGTCGTGATACTAAAAGTGTATTTGGATTTGAATCATAGTTTCATTGGGGTAATAACTACCAAATGGGTGCATTGAGTTGGACTTGATTGACACCTAGTGCGTGATACTGAACCTTGATGAAAAAATTATTTGTAACTCCTAATATATATTGTTCTTATATTCAAAAAAATGTATAACCCATTATAAAAGATTTAAATAATGACTATGAATGTCTTAGGATAAGTATAAGGTTCCATATAGTGAAAAGAAGAAGTCAAAATTTAGTTGTCATATACGTTATTTTTCATGATTATGTGGTTTTCCACTATAAATATTGTTACTAATAGTGTGTTTTTTTCAATGGAATGAACTAGAAAAACATAGATCAATACTGAATGTGATATAAAATTCATTGATGAGTAAATAAATGGTATGATTACTAGAGTGAAGGATATTGTAATTATTGGTAAAGACTTATCAAGATATATAATTAATCAATTTCACATTAAAAAACTATAAGACTCACCAATCAAAAAAAATAAATAGTTCATAGAGTTTTATGGTGTTCTAGACCATAGAGGAAATAATATTCAGTTTTATATGTGTAGAAAAGGTGGTAATAATCACCCAAGTGGATGTATTAGAGGAATTAAGAATATTTTTTTATTGTTGGAAATATGACAAAAAAATGAAGTAATTATAGAGGAAAAATGAATTGTTTTTTATTGTAATGTATGAAAATAATGGTATCTATAAGATATCATTGATAGTTTAATTTTTCAAATGTAAAAAGTATAGGAGTTATAAAAATTATGTTCCAAAGGGAAATCTCATGAATAGAATCAATAAGGCTATATGATTAATGGTTATATTATTGATTATGAAGAGAATACAACTGATATATAAATGGAAAGACGTTTTGTGGAATAATATGACAAAACATGGTTAATTATGTATAATTATAGTGGAATCATTTATGTAACTATGTATTGGGATTAAAAATATTATATTTTTATTAGGGATATTATGGTAATTATAATCATGAAATATAAATGGATTGTTCAACTGTAGTTTACAATTAAGGAGTTGCAAGAATATGGTAAAAATATACTTTAAATGTGAATTAACAGAAAGGTGATATTTTTATAAATAGATGATAACCCTTAACATGTTCATGATGTTGAAGAAATAGTGTTGTGTTTGGATAAGGGGATGATTGATATGGATATAGTAAATTGGATAGTATTGATTACCTTTTAAATGATTAACAATTTGATGACGAAGTGTATTATATTATTATTGTTATATTTTAAAATATTTTTTGATTTATAGGGTATATAAAATAATCTATGATTTTATTTAAGGAATGTGGAAAAAGGTAATTTTTGAATGTAAGTATTTTTCCAATATGGGTTATTAATAATTACATATATTACAATGTTTTAAGATAATATATGATCAATTTAATAACATATTTTGAATGTGAAATTAATATATACTTCATTTTGTTTGTGGTATCATTCATAAATTTAATTTTTAAATTTAGTGAACTTATTTATAATTTTATGGAATTCATTTTAAGTCAAACATAAAGGAAGAATATGTTTAACTATTCATGAAATGGATTTTGTTAAACATTGTACCTTATTGGATTACATATACATAATATTATTATTTTTTGTAAAAAATTAACATATAATGAATAAATTATCATTATATTATGGATATAATGATACCTTAGTGTTCAATGTATAAAAAATATTTACTTAGTGTTAGATTTGTTGTGGAAATTGATCAAGGCACAACGAAAGGCTGAGATTATTCTTATGAAATGGAAAGAAATTATGTAAGTATATATTCACATGAAAATTATTCAAATTTAATAAAATGACATAGAAATAAAATGTTAAACATTTATATTTACTTATATTTAATGAATGGTCATTTCAGTTATCATATATTAATGGGGTTGTGGTCATAAATTCCCTCCTAGCCATGTTCTCTATCAGTCTCTATCATTATTTGGGTGTTAGTTTTCTCTTCTATTTACATGTATTCACTTTCCACCTATATTATACTATTTGGAAATAATGAATGTTAATATAGATTACCTTGATAGACACATTTATCACTTTTCATTAGTATGTTTTGTTAAAACTTCTTATGATGTGGGTTTCCCATAAAGGGATTTTCAAATGTTAAAGCCTTGTATACCAACCACTTGTTCAAATTGTAGGGATGAAAATTATTTAAGTTGGTAAAATATATCAACATTATATTTTTTGGATAAATATTATTTCAAATTAATTTAATATTTTTTTATATTATTTTTGGCACAAAACACCGATTTTATCTAGGTAATGAAAAACATTGAGTTTACCTTACGTTACACCCAACACCATGTGTAAACAAAACATGAAATACAATTCAAATATTATTATTTAATATTATTGTTATCAAATAGACTTCATAATAGAGGTTCTAAATATTATTAACTAAATAAAGAAAATATATGATAATTTATTTGGTTACCAATTAATTTGAAATGAACAATACCATTTATAAACAATGTAAATCTATATCTGAAAAACTACTTTTTTGCAGATAAAATCATTTTATGTTAATAAATTAAATAAATTAATTTCAGTGAATTATATAAATTCAATTTATATAATATTTTTTTAATAAAATGTTTTACATTCTTGTTATGTGTTTTATAGGTAATGAATATGAATAAATTATTTTATCTTCATGAAAACAATATTTTTTCTAAAAAACAATAGCATCATTTTTTTCACACTCATATAAAAATTAGTTATTTCCACTTTTAAGAATATTATTTTCTATAATATATTTTATTTTTTAAATTAGTATTTCAGAATTATATTAGGATTATTTTTTTGAGAGTTTTCTTAGAAGATAAGTTTTTTGATGAATAGTGAAAATAATCGGTTTTATTATGACTTTTCATTCTTTTAATGTATTTAAAAACAAAAAAAATTGTTTCAATTTAGGTTTAAATTTAAATTTAAGTAAATTATATATATATTAATCCATATTAAGTCATTTCAATCATTTTCACATTTAAATTTTTTATAAACATGTTTTAATCTTTGGGAAATTTTCTATTCTGAATAGCTGTTTCTCATCGCGATGATGAGATTAATTTTAAATTAATGTCTGAAACTTATATGTATTTTATTTCACAAAATTTATTAAATATTATAAATAAAATTATTTATACTATATAGTAGTTTCAAATTATTTTTCTAGAATAATTAATAGTAAAAATAATAAATAATATTTAGCGCATTTATAGAACAAATAGGTTCAATAGGGTTTAAATTAAAAAACAAAGGTGAAAACGACTCAAAACATGAAAAAAACCCATTGGATGAAATATTTATAAAATATATCTTATAGTTTCAATAATTTTCTATTTTGGAGACTTTTTTCTTTTTAAAAACGTTGGTATACCTTTTTTATATTCATAAATCACAACTGTGCCACCCACCTCACTTATAAAAGGCCACCCCTCTCCTATCCTCTCCTCACAGAGAAAACACATTGGTTTGGAAAATAACAGACCAAATTATTATATAAAATACCTCATGTAATCCAAGTTTCCTTATTTTTTTAAAAGACAACCATTTGATCATTTTGGTGAAAACTAAAATAATTTGTTTTGAAGTGGAGGTAACGTCCCTAACCGAGTGTTTTAATTTATTAAATTAACCACCTCCTACAATTATCGTTAAATAATTTTCATATAATAATAATAGTATATTATAAATAATTTTATGTTTTTATGTTATTTAAATTACCAATATCTATATCCACTTCCATCAAATGGGATAGAAAATCATTATTCAAGTGTACAATGGACTGCTACCTCACTAACCAATGTTATTAATTTTCCATCACCACCACTCATAGCTGAGTATAATGATGAATTTAATTTTTATATATTCTATTTATGATATTATTATATTATTTATGTATAATAACAAATCTATATTCTTTCCTCTTAACCCATTGGAATATAATAACATCTCTCATGTGTGTGACATATTACCCCTCACTAACTGATATGATGACATTTTATTTTATGTTTTACTTAAATGCTAATAAGGATATGATAAACGAATAAATAAGATGTTTTTTAATATATTTATAAAATTTTAAATATGATATTACATATGCATTCTTACATTTAATTATGGTGGGGATACAATAATGTATTCCATGTGTATAGTGGACTACATCCTCGTGAAGCGATGTGATACATTTTTCATGTACGCACTACATGGAAGGAAATAAGTATAGGATAAAAAAAATAAGTGATATATTTTACATAAAACTTATTATGTAATGTTAACATGTCATCAACCATTAATTCATCAATTCTTTCATGAAAATAGAAGTTGTTTTCATGGGTACGTACAACTTACCGCCTCCACGAATGAGGTATTTCATTTTATATATCTAACATTTTTAGATTATGATAAATAAATACATACTTAATATGTACTATATTTATTTCTTGGTTATAAATATGGATATTATTTATCTATTATCAAACTAAAAGTATAAAAAATAATAAATTAAAAGATAGAAGAAAAATAAAGTAGTTATTACCTAAAAAGTGATTTTAAAAAGGAATTATTAATAAATGGGTAATAAAAGGTCATATAAAATTTTTATATAGTTTGATAAATATGTGTATAGTTATGTTATAAGTTTATAATAAACTTATATTTTTTATATATTAGTTTTCAATGTGTAAAAGGATGTCTAGAATTAATGTACGGTATTTTCTTCTCACATTTTACTTATGGGAGATACAAGTCGTATTCAATATATATTTCTATTATGTGGTGTGTATAATGATAATGAATTTATTTTATTATTATTATCCCAAAAATTATATAGATTATCATATCAATATTTGTATTAATATTTCAGGGGGTTTACGATATTAAGGGTTCCAATGTGGTAAGAGATTTCTGCCTCAATTTTCTTTCTTTGAGATATATTTTATGCTGTGCACCTATCTTATTTTATGAGGGGTATATACGTTCTTATTGACATTTAAATTCATAAATTTATTTATTATCATTATATATTATGAATATTATAATGTTACACACTTAATATTCTTACTTTCCAATGTTATTAAAGTTTCATGTGTTTTATGAAACAATAACATTATTTATCTAGTTTATTTATTATTAGGTTTCCAATGATAAAATATTATATTTCATATTTCATGAAACTCATGAATTTTAATATACCATATATATTTAATTATAATACAAATCATCCTTTTTTATCTCTTTAAGTAATCAAGTGTTTAAAAAAACTTTTTTAATAAAAAAATCCTTATTTTTCTCTTCAACTAAACATTATTTTTCTTCCAAAATGATTTTTTATAAAAATGTGATTTATTATTCATAGAAATTGAAAAAGGATTTTTTAAATAAAATTTTACCCATTTTATAGTTTTTAGAATTTTTTTGAAATCAATCTTCATGGTGTTTTCCAAATAATTATATTTTTGATTTTGTTGAAAAAGTGAAACGAATTTTTGTTTTATCATGTTCAACATTAAAAAAAATTAACACCAGATTGAATATTAATTTCATTGAAACATCATTTTTAGTTTTACAAGGTAATTTTTAATGACAATTAATATAAAAATTATTTATGTTTTAAAATTTGGTTTTCAAATAATAAAGTATATCTATCTCATGAATTGTTTTATATGATTTTAAGGATTAATTTATATGTTTTCATAGTCATTTTGAATGAAAAGAATTATAAATTTTTTTTATGTTTTCAAAACTATATTTCAATGTGAAAATTAATTTTTCCTCATGAAATATATGTAAAATATTCTTTATGTTAAACTATAACTCAGTTAGTTTTAATTATAAAACAATTCATTTGATAAAGATTTATTTAAAAGTATTTTATGATAGATTTATCCTGATCTTACATTTACACATGAAATTTAAATTGGAATTATACACGTGAAATTCTCATTTTATTTTTAATTATCAAAATATGAAAACTAACACATTTTAATTTTTTTTGATAATATACAAAAAAATGGAAAATAATACAGGCTCTCATCCTCATAGGTAACCAATAAGGTTTATAGTCACATCTCCTTTAAGTTTTCTTCTTTTAAATGTTGTGAGAAGGAGGGATATAGAAGTGATGGATTATCTAAAACAGAATATCCAAATGAAAATTTCAATGATCGATCATTAGATGATAGAGGTGGGCCATGAAGTAAGCCAAGACATGGATGATTAGACAACATCTATTCTATTTGGGTGGGTGAACCTCTCCTCAAAACATGAGTACTTGATGTTGAGTCATTTGACTTAATTTAGCACTATGTAAACTATTTTATGTGGAGCTACAATAATTTCTAGCAATTTACCTCTTATTATACCTTTTATTTCCATTTAATTAGTTAATTATGGCCTTAGTGATCTACTATATCACATTTTAAAAAATAAAACTATATGAGAAATATAACTATCATTTTATATTATAATTAATCATTAATAATTAATTAACTAAAATTATCAAAAATAAGTAATAGAAATAATTATTAAATTTAAAAAATAATAGTAAAGTGTAAATAAATATTATAACTTTCAAATAATAATTTTAAATATATAATTATTATATATTATAAATAATAATTTATTTAATATAATTAATACATAATAATAATTTTAATATGATTGGTAATTAATATTATAATAAAAAATAAATAAATAATTAAGATGATGAATAACAAATAATATAAATAATTTAAGAAAATTAAAATAATATTATGATTAATTAAAAATATAAATAATTTATGTAGTTATTAATTATATGATTTATTTTATTTGTACAACCAATAACTAATAATTTAATTGATATATATTATAATTAACATTATAACTTGTATCAATAGTAATTAAAAATATAATTTACAGTTTATAATATAAAAAATATTTAATAATAGAGTTTATATTATTAGTAATTAATAAGAATTTGTGTTTTAGTCTACAAAACACAGGCATTTGGGACACATGGGTCTTTGGTACATCATGGTCCTTTAAGACAGAGGGCCCTAGTCTAGGGAATGATCCTTTAGTTCACCATGCCTCTAAGTTCATCTATCCATGATGATGCAGCTAGGAGATGACACAAACAAAAGGAATCATAAAGAATGGTGAAGTGTCCCCAAATGAAGTTACCAGGGAATACTGGGAGGGACAAGCCATCAACCATTGGGTTTAGGCCTCATAAAAATTTATGTGGGGAAATGAAAATTATAACTAACGCATTTGGGGGTGAGAAAGGAGACAAAATCAAGAAGAAGTGTTGGGGGACTCTAATTTGTAAGAGGAACTCAAATCCACAATGCCTTTATGAAATTCAGGTGTTCTATTGATTCACTCAGGAACTAATCTACGGGTTAGATTATTGAAAAAGGATCATTACATTATATTGAATATAATTATGAATTTATTTTAGAAAGGTTTACAATGGGTATGAACTCACTTATTGTGATGCATGATCTTCATAGAGGTGATAATACAAGGTTTCTCATGAATAAAATATTTTGGTTTTATTTAATTTGGGTAATTTTATATCTGATGTGAGTTTTTATTAGAGTAGGGGGTTCTCCAATATCTATTTCCATTAAATGATATATGTAGAGACTGTGGGGATCTGAATCCTTATTTAGGAAGCCTAATTCCCTTTATGTTCATTAATGGAGTCTATAATTTAATTTATCAAATGTTAGGAATGTTTTTTCATAAGTTTAGGTTAGGATTCAAGGTCCTTAAAAGATCTTATGGAATTCCAATATCCCTCATCATACTGTGGATTCAATTGGAGTTTCATTTTGGATTGTTAAAGAGATAGGATAATCGAGGTTTATGTTTTTCACAAAGATTTTAGTATTAACGAATCTCAACAGAACCATTATTTATATTTTTATTCACTTTAATTCCAATAATGGGAATAATATTTATATGGAGTATGGAAATTTCCTAATTTTTGAAGTTTTCAACACTATTGGATATTTTAATGATATTCTTTGTATGAATTTTATTTATGGTTTATATGGTCTAAAAGTTTATTTGGACATGAATTTTTGGTGCAACATTAAATGGAAGGATCTTGTGAATACTAAATCAATGTTTTGTAAGATGATGTTGTTACTATAGATGCATAATGTTTACTCAATGTTAAGTCTTTATTAAATATTAGAAATCCACTATTTAATGGTGTTGTGTGAAAAAAAGTTGGTGAAATATTCAATTTGTAGAATTATAAGGATCAATAATGTATTTTTAATTCTCGGGAGATTTTTGGGAATGAGATTTTTAGTGATTTTATTTGGACATGGATTGAACATGTGAATGGTATGAAAACCTATAATGATAAAACTCTTTTCTAGGATTTTTTTCTCTAATTGGGAGTAACATTACGATGTTGATGTTGGTAAGACAAACTATGAGCTAGAAGATCAAAAATGATTATGATAATTAGCATTAGTTTGAGTTTAAAATAATTACTTTATGGAATAAAAATTGTATATTGAAGTCGGCCACTCCTAGAAAAATAAATATGATCACTGATAGTTATAGAGCAACCTCAAAAAATTCTTCTAAGATATTATAGTTTATTAATTTTCTTTATAATAAGACTGTAGATGTTGTAAAATGAAATTTATATCTACAGTACATTCAAAGGGATGATTTTTCACAAGATACAGGGGGTATATAAGTCATCATCTCTACTTTTAGATTAATTTATAGCCACACCTATTTATAGGGAACAAGATCCTCTAATAGGGACTCCCATCTCATTGGATGGAAGAAATTTGGTTTGATAATAACATGTTATGACACGGTATAATGGTAAAAGAACATTTTCCATGAATCATATTTATACTTCATCTCCCTTGATAATGAATGTTTTCCCATGTTTAGAAACATTTAATTTAGGTAAATAATATTTTTATTCTCTTATATTGAGGTATCATAAAATGAATAAATCTACAAGAAGTAAAGAACATGTGAACAAAAATAACTATTTTCAATTTAATGAATTTTTAAATTATTATTATTATCATGATAGAGATGAGAAGCTTGATAATGAGACAATACATGATGCAACTATCTCATTGTTATAGACTACTAGTTTTGATGTTGTATACAAGCATGTTGGGGAGGAAGAAACACCATAGTAAGAAACCAATAACCAACGACACAAGCATAGACCTTGTGGTTATGGTGCTTGGGGGCCGATCATAACATGAGATTATTATATAAGGAGAAGAATCATGGATGAGGAATTTGGGGATGGGTATCACCATAATATGAGTTCCCATGATTAGCTTGAGTTTTTTAGAAGCTGGGTGTCCATCATTATTTATATCATTCTAATGATTTTCTTTCAATATGAGGGTAATCATATCATTTTTTAACCCTTCTACACTATTATTTTTATTTTATATTTATTAAATAAATTTTCTGTAAAATATATGGCGTCTAATATTGATTTTTATTTTAACCTAAATGTTATTTTTTCTTCTCTTAGGAAAAGTGATAATCAAGATTTTCTTATTGATGAAATTCCAGATCGTGAAGTGATATTTTTGAATTGTTAGAGGGTTCGTGGTGAAAAAAGCTATGATTCAATGACATTAGTACCAAGGGTTATAAAATAAAATAGATTAATGAATATTTATAAATCCATAGAGGCCAGGAATGACTAATTGTTTTCTAATTTCATGGAAGATTGAAATTTCACCACCAAAAAATTACTTATAATGAAAATCATTGATTTTTTGAGGTTAAAAATAAAACACACAAGAAGTAGCTTGATGAATGTAATTATTAAATTATTTCTTAGTACACATAAAAAATAAGGAATCTATTTGGATTTTTATTGAGCTCCAATATTTATTTTTTCATGTTAGGACATTAGATGGATGAAAAATGATTTTTATGTTTAAGTGTTATTTTCACTTTTTTTATCTTCATGGGAATTTAATTCTCGTAAATGGGCATTACTGAATATGTACCGTAACTTGATAATTATATGTCTCTAGGATTTACATATTTTAGTTCAGTTATCAAAACATGTATTGATATCTTAGAAAATAGTTTTTTCACCCCTAGAATCTATGGAAGGTATCCTATAAAGTGGGTATTCTTGACATGTTTGATAAGGAAATAGATCATGAAATGTATGTACATGTTTCCCAATTAATGATTTAAATTAATATTTTCTCTCCTATTATTAACATTTTATGCTTTCTTATAATGATTAAAATCTTAAATTAAGAATCTAATTTTTGAGAGTTTCTATTTTTTTGATATATTGGAGAAGGTGATGGAATATGGTTTAAACGGGGGGAGGGGTTTGGTGGGTTGATAAATATTATATTATAAATAAATTTAAACAGATTAAATAAATATAAATGTTAATTATTAGAGTTTATTTTTATTGAAAAAATATAAAATAAATAACACATGGAATTTTTAAAGTGGTTAGGTCCAAATTAGACTATTTATACTCTTATACCTCTATGCTCTAGAAGAGATGTGTTGTGAAATAATCTAATTATTAATGTTAAATTATATCCCAATTGTAACATATTTTTTTATATGTTTACCCAATTTATTTTTTATCATGTGGATTCATAAACCAATTAAAACACTAACATTATACTATTGGAGTCTCAACATGAATGGTCTAGAATTTAGAATCTATAAGTCGTAACCCGAAGAAAAAATAAGGAATGAATGAAAAAATATTATTGTATAAGAATAAAAATAATTTTTAAGAACAAGATAGATATGAAACATTGTGTTAGATATACTAGAAACAAATATGGAATAGAATATATAGAAAATAATCATAGTTATTGGTTATTGAGTAATATATTATGTATTTTATTTAATGTAGTAGTATATATCTTATATGTTTTTGTTCCACACTTTAATTTCTATCTAGAATATTAAGAAATACTCAGACAAGACTTACTTTTCACATCACTTTAATGTTTATAGTAAATATATTTGGATTATACCAAGATCATGTTCCTATAATTGGGGTACATAGACCATGTCCTAAAGCCTTTAAATAAGACTTTTAAAAACTAAAAAAGTATTCACCAATTGGGTATTGAAATTCAAATTCAAACCTCTTAATTATAGAAGAGAGATAAAATTATAATTCTAGAATAATCATAAAAAACAATTCAAATTCAAAAAATAACGAATAATTCAAAAAAATTAATTAATCAATAAATAATTTAAATGGACTCAAAATTATTATGTCAAGGAAATACCATAAAAACTATAATAAAAATAATAATAAAATTTAATATTTAAATTACATTCGAATTTCACACATTTTTTAATTATTTAAACTTTAAATAAACTACATAGAAAACAAAAACCAATTTGTTTGAATAAGTTTCATGTCACTAAATATAAATTTATTAAATAATAATTTCAAGAAATCACCTCAAAATATAAATATTATATTATTAAAAATATATACTATATATATATTCACGAATAAATAAAAAATTAAGTAATATTTTTAAACTAATTAAAATATTTTAAAATTTTATTACATGGTTATCATATCATGAAAATAATACAATAAAACAAAAAATTTTAAATACTTAATAAAATAAAGTTGTAAAATATATATTAAAAAATAAAAAGAATAATAGAATGCTAATTTTTTCAGTTTTCTAAAAAATAAATATTGTAATAAATAGAACATTCGTGCTTAGTGACCATGCGTTATATGACTTGTGTATTCTTAACATACTATGTTGACATATAAATATGATCAGTTCAGGAAAACTTATAGTCAATTAAAATAACATGTTTTTAGATTACATACCATGTTTCAATAAATGTGGTATCTTAACATATCATGCAGTCATGGTCAATTTCTTGTATTAGCCTTACTGATATTCTCTCCTTTAACTAATGTAATGGTATTTAGTTTTTAATGACACAAATTCCATTGGATTAGTTAAACTAAATGTGAAGATGTAATCTAGTTCGAAAGAGAAATACTAAAATTCACTCATTTCTAAGTAAAAAAATTATGTTTTTTAGATTATGGGATTTTACTTATTGTGGAAAAGATACATATGCCATCAGGTAGCATCATGTAAGGAAATTAATAACTCTTATCATGATGATGAATCCCTTATATGATGTCTTGATGTCAGTTAGTGTGTTATACGCATGTTCCCATGTAGATACTTCATTGATGTGGTGGGTGTCATGAATCCCACTGGGACTATATTTTCAAAAATATTATTGATGTTATGAGGTATTATAAAAATAAAAATAAATAATATGGTAGTAAAAAGAAAAATCTTATAGTATGTTAACTATGGAGAGTTAAGGGTTCACATAGTCACATAAAGCCTCACTTAGTAACATGGAAAAACAGTTTTTATAACACCTTGATATTTTGTAAAATATTTTTTTGTAAAATAAATATAATCATTTCAATATTTTTCATTACACACAACATTGAGTTTATCTTGTGTTATATTGAAAACAGAGATTGTCTTTTGTTACACGCGAAAGAATGTTCAAATGAAACATGAAATACTACTAAAATATTATTATTTAATTTGATATATATCACCAAGCCATTGGAATGTTAGTTGTTAATAATATTAACTATGTTATGAAAATATATGTTGAGTTATTTTGTGTCTAATTAATTAAAATGAAAAAAATCATTTGAAATTAAATGAAATATTTTTCTTAAAAACTATTTATATGCACACAAATGCATTATATACCAGTAAATTAAATAAATAATCTCATTTGAATAATTTTAATAAAATTAATATATTATTAATTGAATTTATATTTTAACTAATTAATCATTTTTTTGCAGATTAGAGAAAATAAAAATGACCTTTTTCTCTTATAAAGTTTATTTTTTCTAAAAAGAAGTTATATTGTATTTTGCGGACATATTTTAAAATTATTTTTTTATAAATTTAGAAACATTATTTTTTAAAATTTAAAATAATTTTTGAAACCAAAACTTCAGAATTATATTTTCGTGAATATTTTAGAATATTCTGTGTTGATATTTTTTTGAATAATGACAATACCAGTTTTTGAAAAGAATTTTCATTTATTTTAATGATCATAAAAACATCCATTTTTTACAATATAGATTTTAAGGTAAAGTTAATTCAATTTTATATCTATTAATACAATTAATATAGTTTTAATAAATATAATATTGAATCTTTTTATAAAAAAAATAATTTATTTTGATGATATCCTCTTTGAAAAACCAATTTCTTGTGAAATCCATGGGAACAATTTGAAATTAAATTTTACCAATTATGAGAATTGAATTTTAAAAAATTGATTAAATATTTTCTAAAATAAAAATTAATATTAAATAATAAGTAAAAATTATTTTCATATAATAAAAAATATTTCAACATTAAAAATTATATACTATGTTTAATGTAAAAAAGATTTTGCAGGAGTTAAACTGAATAGATAAGGGTCTAAAATGGACCAAAACTCGTACCACAGAAATTTAATGGCCATATTTAAATATTATATATTTTATTATCTATAAGGGACTATTTTATATCCTATTGGAATGTCTAAAACATGGATAAACCTTTTTTATTTTCAAAAATTACATGTGTGTCATTCCCCTGACTTATATCGGGCCACCCTTTCTCCACTCCAATTCACACTTCCAAAAACTATTGGTTGGGCCATCGCATGAAAAAATTACATTATTAATTATATAGTATCATCCTAGAAGACTTATATTGGTCATAAATAAAACCTAATAAGCCTTTGTTGAAAACCAAAAAAAGTTTTTCAAAGAAGAGGTAATGTACCTTATATATATTTGTATTTTATTTCTTCCTCCGCATAATTAAAATCTTATTAAATCATAATTATATTATAAAGAAATTTATATTAATAATATGTATATTTTTTTCTATTAATTTAATTACTTATATACATGAACAATTCGATCAAATGGGTTACAAAATCATCATTCGTGTGTATGATGGGATACCACCTCACGAACCAACATTATTCATTTTTCATCACCCCCTCTCACGAATAAATTTGATGATGGATTTAATATTTAAAAATAATATTTATGATTTTATTTTACCTCTAAAAATATAAGTCTATATCTAACTTCTTACCTCTTAACCCATTGGAATATATTAACGATACTCATGTTAACGATACAATAACACCTCGTGAACTGATGTGATGTGTTTTTTATTTTTATTTTACTTCGATTGTAATAAGGATATATTAAATTAATTAATATAATATTTTAAATATAAATATAATTTTTTAATTGTGTCTTATTATATAAAATATTACATTCCATTTTTTGGGGGATACAATATCATCTTTCGCGTGGACGACAGACTACCACCTTGCGAAGCGATGAGGTTCATATTTCAATTACAGATTACATGGATGTTAAAAATGATTTGTTTAAAATATTATATCTAAAATATATTACATAATTTTTTTTTAAATTTTAATATATCATGTACACTTATTTCTTTTATTTCGTCAAGAAAATGGAGACATAGTTCATGCGAACGTACAACTTACCGTCTTCATGAACAAGGTATTTAGTTTTCCATATCTAACTTTTGTAGATTATGAACAAAACCAATAATGAATATATATTATATTGATATCATTTCTGAAATTATATTTATTCATTAAAAATGATATATATAATAGGATAAAATATAATAAATCAAAACATGAAAAAAATCGAACAGTTATTACATGATACATGATTTTAACATTGAATTATTGGTAAATGGGTAATAAAAGGTTATAAGTAAATAATATATTATATGATAAATGTTATGATGTATTTGTAATAGATTTATAATAACTTATATTTATTAAATTGGAGGTTTTAATGCATATGAAAAAACTTTAGACTTAAGGTATTGTATTTCTGTATATTCTTTTTTTTCTTCTATATCACAGATTTCATATTCCATACCTATTCATTTTATGTGTTTTATATAATCCAATTAATTTATTCTATAATTATTTTACTAAAATTTATTGGAAAATTTTAATCATTTTATTATATCTCCTTCCATGGGTTTACTAGTAATATGTTTCCAATATTGTAAGGGATGTTTTTCTCAATTTTGTTTCTTTGGGACTAATGTAAGGTTATGAATGGACAATTTTTTTATTTGTTGCATATAAAACAATGTTGAACAGTAATGTCATAAAATAAATAATTATTATTATATTTTTTTATTTTTAATAATATTATTTTATGGGTATTATGATTAAATGTTACCAAAGTGGTATGGATATTATGATACAAGTTATATTTTATTGGGATTGCTTATAATTATGTTTCTGATGATGAAATATTAATCATTATATCTCTATAGACTCATAATATTTCTTCTCTTATAGATATTTAATGATAATAAATTTTTTCCCTTCATTTTATTCTATTTTTGTTTTCTTGATATATACAGAATATTTTTAAGAAAAAGTCATCTATATTTCTCTCTTCAGTCGAATACACTTTTTCTTCCAAAACCAAGATTTTGAAAAATGTTAATAAAATTATTGTCTCTTTCTCAAAATTATTTAGTAATGTCATTTTTACCCATGATTTATGTTTTAATTATTTTAAATTAATAATAATGTTTTTCCAAACAATGCTCATTTGGATTTTACTGAAAATATGAAAGTAATATTGGTTTTAATTAGAATAACATGAATGCGATTTCTCATAATCATGACCATTAATTCATTGAATAATTCTTTATATTTTATGAATTTATTTTCAAATAAAATTGAATATTTTTTTTTAATTTTTTCCCTATAAGAAATGATATTTCACTCAATAAATATTTTAAATGATTATATAATGCTTCCTTTATAATTTTTATGTTTTATTTAAATGAAAATTATTTTCAAAATGATATATGTTTTAAAAGTGTATCTCAAATAGGTAAGAATATTTTCTCATGAAATGTTTAAAATGATTTTTATAACTTTTTTTATATGTTTTCAAATTTTATTTTCAATGAAAATGATGTAGAAAATAGTTTATAATGTTTACTTTTAAAATATATTTAAAGATTTTTTATTTTCCAAAAGAAATTTTCCATGTGATATTTAAAAATAATGTTCCTTTTAATAAGATAAGAATTGAGGTCACTTATTATTTACTATAGATATTATCCACATATTATATTCTTATTATTTTTCTGTATGGTTTATATTTATAATAAAGGGTTGTTTATGAAAACTGTTTATCTTCTTATGGGATATACCATGATAAAATAATTATGTTACAAATTGTTTCAATGTGTTACGAAATGATGAAATGATGAAATTATAATGAAATCTGTCTCTTCTACACAGTTTATTCTATTATTAAATATTTATGAAACCTATTTCATTTCACAGGTTATGATATAATGATTTTTTTATGAAATTATGGAACAATTATGTATAAATTTCAATATATAATGCATGAGACCAAGATTTAATTCAAATTCATTGTGTAAAGGTTTATTTCTCATGATATGTATTGGACTATAATTGGGAGTAAACATAGTTCAGTATGGTACATATTCATTATGATGATGTTGGGAGTGAACCATGAATATTATTAATTTTTGGGCAGTGAACCAATTAATAAATGGTAGCCTTGGAAGTGATCCTTAACTATTATAGGAATAAATTTCTATAAATATGGGTATTCCAAAATTACATATCCTATTCTAATGTTATTTTCACTTGGATCATGTTATTTTATATATTTATAGTCCTTGTCTTACAAAATGCCAATCATTTTACAATGACTCATGATTATGATCTTTGATATGTAGGGTATGGGTTTCAAATGTTATGATCATGTCCTCATACTGATATGTTTGGATTACTATTTTGTGTTCCCCATGTTTACCCATACCAAGTATATGAATCACCATTTCTTATGCTTCCATCCCCAAGGTTATGACGAATTTTTTTAATGTATTTCTATGTAAAGTCATAAATCCAAATATATTTATTTGGAAAATAAATTATCATTCACTATATATAAATATTATGTACCTTGTATCCAAAATAACTAAACCATTATTATTATTAAGACTATTTTCAAGTAATGTAAAGAATATTTATTTAAAAATATGTAATATCTATCTATGTGACTTTTCAGTTGCTATAGTTTTATAAGAGGAAAGGTTTCGTTAACATTTGGAAACTAGGATATCAAAACATTAGTCATAACATTATGGATATATCATTGGATAAATATAGGTGTGAGTCAATGTAAAGGAAAATTTATTTTAACATGGATAAATAATAGATATTCTAGTTTGAAATAAATTACATCTGTGTATAGATACTATATATGGATGTATATTTGAATCATAGGTTCATTTCGGTAATAAATCCAAAACAGGTGCATTTATTTGGACTTGATTATCACATAGTGTGTGATAACGAACCTTGATGAAGAACCAGTTTGAAACACACAAGGGATAATATTTTTATATTCAAAAACATTATATAACCCATCATAAAGGATTTTAATAATGGCTACGAATGACCTATGTTAAGAATAAGGTGTCATATATTGAAAATAAGAAGTCAAAATTTAGACATCATATATTTTATTTTTCATGATTACATGGTTTCCCACTATGAATATTGTTAATCATAGTGTGTTTTTTGTCAATGGAATGTATTATATGGACATGGATAAATGTTGAATGTGATATAAAAGGCATCGATGAGTAAAAAAATGGATTGATAACTGGAGTGAAGGATATTACGATTTTTAATAATGAGTTATATAGATATATGATTAATAATGTTCACCTTAACAAACTATAAGACTCACAAAAAAAGATAAATAAATAGATTATTGAGTGTTTTGGTGGTGTAGAACATGGAGAGAATAATATTCAGTTTCATATTTGTAAACAATGTGGGGAGAATCACCCTTGTGGATGTCTTATAAGAGTTGAGAATATTTTTTCTAGTGTCAGAATGATGGAAACAGATAAAGTAATAGTATGGGAAAAATTATTAGTTTGGTTATTGTAGAGAATTAGAACAATGGTATCTATAAGATATCACAGAAGGATAAAATTTTCAAATGTAGAAAGTATCGAAGTTATGAAAATTATGTCCTAGAGGGAATTCTCATGAATAGAATCTATAAGGCTGTATGATTAATGGTTATATTACTGATGATGAAGATAATATAAGTGATATATAAAAGGAAAGAAGTGTTGTTGAATAATATGGTAAAACTTAGTTAATTATATATGAATAACATGGAATGATTGATGCAACTATGTATTAGAATTCAAAATATTATTTTTTTATTAGGGGTATTATGGTAATTATAAACATGAAATATAAATGGATTGTTCAATTATAGTTTAGAATTAAGTAGTTTCAAGAATATGGTACAAATAGACTACAAATGTGAATTAATTGAAAAGTGATATTTTTATAAAGGGTTGATAACCCTTAACATGTTCATGATGTTGAGGAAATAATGTTGAGTTTGGATAAAGGGATGATTGATATGGGTATAATAAATTGGATAGTATTTATTACTTTTGAGATGATTAATAAATTAATGACGAAGTGTATTATGTTATTATTGATATATTTTACAACAATTATTGATTTATATAGTATATTAAAAAATATATGATTTTTTATAAAGAATGAAGAAAAGTAATATTTGAAAGAAGGTATGTTTTGAATATGGGTTATTGGTAATTAAAGATATTAAAATATTTCAAGTGAATATATGATCACTTTTTCCACATATTTTGTTTGTGAAATTAAAATCTACTTCTTGTTGTTTGTGGGATTAATCATAAATTGATTTTTGAAATTTACTGAACATATTTCTAATTTTATTGATTTCAGTTTTTGTCAAACAAGAAGGAAGAATATGTTTCACTGTTCATAAAATAGATTTTGTTAATCATTTTACCTTATTGGATTGCATATACTAAAATATATTTTTTGGTAATAAATATGGAGAGAATGAATAAATTATCATTATATTATTGATATAATGATACCCTAGTTCTAAATGCAAAAAAAATATTTACTTAGGGTTAGATTTGCTGTGGAAATTGATCATGGCACAACCAAAGGATATGAATATTCTTGTGAAATGGAATGAAATTATGTAAGTATATATTCACATGAAAATTATTCAAATTTAATAAAATGATATTGAAATAAAATGTTAAACATTTATATTTATTTGTATTTAATGAATATTCTTTTCAACTATCATATATTTATGGAGTTGTGGTTATAAATTCTCTCATGGCCATTTTATCTATCACTCTCCATCATTATTTGAGTGTTAGATTTATCAGCTATGTACATGTGTTCCCTTCACACCTATGTTATCCTATTTAGAAATAAATAATGTGTTTTTATAGATTAACTTGACACACCCATTTATCTATTTCCACAAGTATTTTTTTTAACACATCTTATAATATGGGTTTCCCCCAAAGGGATTTTCAAATGTTAAACCCTAGTTTACCTACCAAATGTTCAGATTACAAGGATAAAAATTATTTAAGACGGTAAAATATAACAACATTATATTTTTTGGAATATATTTTTTCAAATTAATTTAATAAATTTTTATATTATTTTTGGCACAATCATTGATTTTATTTTGGTTACACAAAATATTGAGTTTACATTATGTTACACACAACACCATGTTTAAACAAAACATCAAATACTATTCAAATACTATTATTTAATATTATAGTTTTTAATTGAGTTCATAATGGAGGTTCTTAATTTAATTAATTTAATAATAAAAATATATGATAATTTTTTTGGTTTCCAATTAATTAGAAATGAAAAAAACCATTTGAAATCAATGGAAATATATAATAAAAAACTATTTTTATACAGACAATTTTTTTTAATAAATTAAATAAATTAATTTTTGTGAACTATATAAATTCAATTTATATAATATTTATTCAATAAAATGTTTTAACATTAATTTTATGTGTTTCATATGCAATGGATAAGAATAAATTCATTTTTTCACTTAAAAATATTTTTTCTAAAATAACATTAGAGTCATTTTTGTCACACTCATATAAAAATTAATTATTTAAGCATTTTAAAAAAAATTATTTTATATCATATATTTTATTTTTATAATCTTTATTTCATATATATATTCAGGAGATTTTTTTAAGAATTTTCTCAGAAAATAAAGATTTTTGATGAACAGTGAAAATAATGGTTATTATTATGAATTTTCATTCTTTTAATGTATTAAAAACATAAAAAATGTGACAATTTGGGTTTAAATTTAAATATAATTAAATAATATATATATTAATCCTTATTAATTAATTTTAATCATTATCACATTTAATTTTTTTATAAACCCATTTTAATCTTTTGAACAGTTTCTCTTTTGAAAAGCTCTTTCTCTTCACGATGACTACATTAATTTTAAATTAAAGTTTTCAGCTTATATGAATTATATTACATAAAATTGATTCAATATTTTTACTAAAAATATTTATATTATATAATAGTTTCAAATTAATTTACTAGTATAATGAATATTAAAATTGTAAATATTATTTATTGCATCTATGGTAATAATAGGTTTACTGGGGTTTAAACTAAAAAATAATGGTGAAAGTGACTCAAAACATGCCAAAATACCACTTGATGGAAAGTTTTATAAAATATATATTTAAGTCTCTATAATCATTTTTTATACGTTTTGCTTTCGAAAAATGTGGGTACACCTTTTTTATTTTCAAAAATCACAAGTGTGCCACCCACCACATTTATAAAAGGACACCCCTCTCCTCTCATCTCCTCACATCCAAAACACATTGGTTTTTAAAATACCAAATTAAATCACTAAATAAACAACCTAATATCATCCAATAATCCTTAATTTTGTCAAAAATACCACCAATTAATCATTTTGGTGCAATCCAAAATAAATTTTTTGAAGTGGACGTGATGTCCCTAACTGAGCGTTTTAATTTATTAATTTATCCACCTACTACAGTTCCCATTATATAATTTTCAAATAATAATATCAGTGTATTATAAATAATTATTTATTAATATGTTATTTTAATGACCAATATCTATATCCACTTCCATAAAATGTGTTAGGAAGTCGTTATTCATGTGTACGGTGGACTACTACCTCACAAACCATAGTTATTAATTTTCCATCACCAAATCTCACAGTTGGGTATAATGATGGATTTAATATATATATATATATATATATATATTATATTCACAATATTATTATATCTATTTTATTATAATAACACATCTATCTTCATTCCTCTTAAACCATTGGAAAATAATAACATCTCTAATGTGTATGATTGATTACCGCCTCACAAACTGATATGATATCATTTTTGATTTTTTATTACTTTAATGATAATAAGGATAGGTTAAATTAATAAATAATATATTTTTAATATATTTTAAAAATAATATTTAAAATATCAAATATACCTTCTTAATTTTAATTACGTGGGGGATATAATAATATTGTCCACTTGTATGGTGGACTACCACGTCGTGAAATAATGTGATTAATTTTTCAAGTATGCACTACATGGACGAAAATAAGGATATGGTAAAATTAAAATAAGTGGTATATTTGAACTAAGATAGATTATGTAATGTTAATATGTCATTAAACATTAATTAATTAATTCCTTCTAGAAAATGGAAGCATATTTCATGCGTAGTTACGAGTTATTGTCTTCATGAATGAGGTTTTTTATTTTATATCTCAAACATTTTTAGATTATGTTAAATAAATATATAATGAATATATATGATATTTATTGCATGGTTATAAATATTTATATTATTTAACTATTATCAAACTGATATTATGAAAAAATCAAAAGATACAAGTGAAATAAAGTCGTTATTACCTGAAATGTGATTTTAAAATGGAATTTTTGATAAAAGGGTACTAAAATGTCATAAAAAAGTTGTATATGATATGATTAATATGTGTATGGTTTTGAAAAACATTTATAATAATATTATATTTATTATATATATTTTTAAATGTGTACAAAGATAGTTTACACTAAAGGTAAGAGATTTTCGTCTCATATTTTACTTATGTGAGATACATGTCATATTCAATACCTATTTCTATTATGTGGTGTATATAATTCTCATTAATTTATTTGATTATTATTATCCTGAAAATTAACTAGATTATAATATCTATTTTTGGTTTAATAATTTACGGGGTTTGTGATATATTGGGTTCCAAAGAGGTATTGGATTTTGTCTCAATTTTCCTTCTTTGAGATATATGTTATGTTATTCACCTATCTTGTATTAGGAAGAGTATATACATCTCAAATGACATTTAAGATCATAAATTAATTTATTATCATGATATATAATCATTAATTTATTATTATACACTCACAATTCTTACACTCCAATGTCACCAATGTTTCATGGGTTTTATGATACAATCACATTATTTATAAGGATTATTTTTTATTATGTCTATGAAGATGAAATTTTAAGTTAAATATTTCCCGAAACATATGAATTTTAATATCCAATATATATGTCATGATAATACACATTTTCCCTTTATTTGTATCTCTTTATGTACTTTAGAGTTCAAAATAACATTTTTAACAAAAACAATCTTTATTTCTCTCTTCAACCAAAAATGGACTTTCTTCCAAAACCATGTTTCATAAAAATGTGTTTAATTTTTAATAGAAATCGCAAAAGGTTTTTTTAAATAATATTTTACGCATTTTATATTTTTAGAAGTATTTTTGAAATAAATCCTCATGTTATTTTATAAAAAATTCTAGTTTGGATTTTATAGAAAATGTGAAACAAATATTTTTTTAACATGTACAACATGAAAACAATTTTACACTATAATGACCATTAATTTCACTGAAACATTCTTTTTGTGTTTTCAAGATAATTTTTAATGTAAAATAATTTTAAAATAATTTTTGGTTTTAAATTTTCTTTTTCAATGAAAAAATGATAATTACCTCAGGACTTTTTTTAAATGATTTTTAAAGATAACTTTATATGTTTTCGAAGTCAATTTAAAAGAAAAGGATTTTGAAAATTCTTAATGTTTTCAAAATTGTATTTCAATGTAAAAATAATATTTTCATCAAGAAATATTTGTAATGATTCTTTAAATATTCCTCTATTTGTTAACTATGTTTATTTCTAAATAAATTTATTTCCAAAATATTTTTTAATGATTAGTTTTAAAATTTAGTTTTCATAGAGAGGTTATTTTCATGAATAAATAGTCCAAGTGATTTTTCAAAATAATTTTCCTTATAAGATGAAAATATCTAATGTTATATATTTTTTACTAATAATATTATATAATATTATCATAATTATTATTTCATTTAATGGTTTATATTTACAATGAATTTTTTTATGAATCCTAGTTAGTTTTCCAACTAATAACATGATAAAATGATTATAAAAACCAAATATTTTCATGGGTTATTCGATGATGAAGATAGGAAATGATTAATAATTCTATCTCTTTTACGTAGGCTATGATAAAATGAAATTTTTATGAAACCCATTACATTTAATGGATTATAGAATGGTGAATTATTCATGTTCTTATCGAACACATACGTATGATTTTCATTATGTAATGGTTGGGAACAATATATCCCTTCAATGCACTATGTAGTGATTTATATCTCAATAAATAGATAGGATTCAAATGGGGAGTTAACAAGGTTTTATAAGAGAATTTTTTAGCTATGATTATATTGGTAGTGAACCTTGAATAATTTGATAGTTTGGGGAGTGAACACATTCCTATATTATAGCCATAATAATGAGCAATTACTACTGTAGATATGATTTTATATACTTATGTGTATGCCAAAAGTCCATATATTATGCTAACATTATCTCTTATGGATCATGGTCTTTAATTACCTTATGAGATATCTATTATTAAACTCTTATAACAATGTAATGACTTATGATTATAATATATGATATCTTGGGAATGGTTTTCAAATTTTATACGCATGTTCTCATACCCTTATATGCATGTTATTCTTATGTATTTCCCTTGTTTATCCTTATTGATAATTTTGCCTCACCTTTTCTTATGTTTCATTTACCTAGGTTATGAGGAATGGTTTTATATAGGGGATGTCTACGAAGAGTATTAAATGATATGATATTATTGGGTAACATTAAATATCATGGACCAAATAGAAATATTTTTCACATGGACTCCAATGGAAGTAAATCATTATGATTACCCTGTATGTGTTTGTGCAATGTAATGAATATTAATTTAAAAATATAATATATATATATATGATATGTTTTGGTTGATACACTTATAGTATATTAAAACATAAATTATTCCATTACTTGAGATTACATCATGCAGTAGGTTTTATATTAAGTTATATAGTAACTTCATAAAACACATTATGTGGTAACTTCATAAAATACTTCATGATGTCTCTTAAAATAAAAAAAAGCATTATATAGAAATCAATTGACATGTAGTCATTATATATCATACGATTTATATTTTTTTTGACCCTCTAAACATCTTATCTAGAAATGAATCTAGTTAACTTAAATAAATTTAAATGAATAATATTTCTAAAAAATAAAATAACTCTTTATTATTAGATATATAGTAATTAAAATCAACAAAATATATATTTTAATTAATTATAACATCCATAAAATTAAATTAAAAACAATAAACTCCCAAAAAATAACCCTTTTGAAAATTAAATAAAACAAAATATATAATTTTCTCTCCCTTATTAATTTTTTTCAAAATTATAAAATTAATAAATAAAAACAATAATATTTAAAACTAATGTAAAAAACATCAGTTTAAAGTTAGATAAAAATTTCTACGTTCTAAATTTATATTAATTTAAGTATAAAATATTTGAAAACAATATTATCAAACTAAATTTATAACATACTAATATCAAATTTAATTTTAGAAAATTTTGTAAAATCATATGGCTGGGTAAAAAGAGCTACCGGTTTATTTTTAGTTCATAAAACATTTAGAAATAATATCACCATTATTAGAATATTCATTAATATAATTAATGTTATTTTCTATATTCTTGTTTCTAGAATTAATTATAAGTTTTTGTTGAAAATTATATATTATGAGAATTATCAAATTAAAAATAAATATTTCCAAAATTAACTCCTCATTCCTACAAAAAATATGCAATCATCAATTTTTTAGAGATAAAGGATGCGGTAGATATATAATCACTTTTAGCAGTTAAAAAAGCATCCATTGTTTTTAGAACTCCAATAATCTAAATTCTTAATAAGAAAATGAAACATACTTGAGGTTTATTTTCTATCAATCCTATATCCTCAAAAATTAGATTCAATGTATCTAACAAAATAAAAAAATCACATCTAGAATAAAAAAACATAACTAACTATTCCTTTAAAATATCTAAAAAAATTTATAATCTTTATTTGATATTCCTTAGCACCTATTTTGAATTTATAACACAAAAAAACAATAAACATTTTATCTCGTCAAGAAAGAGTAAAATAAAAAAACATCCAATCATGCCTATAAATAATTTATAATCAAAATGTTTTCTAGAAACATCATAATAAAATTTACAAATAATACTCACAAGAGATTTTAATGATTTAATATAAAAGACACCAAAACATGTTAACTTATACATATCACATTTAGATTGATTAAAAAAGTATTCTATCATTTCCTTGAAACATTTAATATCCTAAAAAGAATTTAAATTATCCCCTAAGACTCATATAAAAATCCCCATATATGAAATTGTGAAAATAATTTCATAGAAAATAATATGAAGATCCAAAAAAATATCATCAAAATAAATTTGAATAATAAAAATTTCATTTGAAATCGTTTTAATAGACAATTTAGGATCAACATTACCTTTACAAAATCAAATATTCAATACAAATTATGTCTATCATACAAATAATGATTTTATTTCTAAAGGACATATAAATTTGTTGATAACCTAAAAAAATATTAGAAAATTTATCATTTTCCAAACCTCGGGGTAGTGAAACATACACTTTTTCAGAAATAAAAGCATTTATAAATTTACTTTTCAAATCAATTTGAAATTAATTATAAATATGAAAAGAGAAAAATATAGATAAATTATAATATATTCAATTATAGAAACATTTTAAAAAGATTCATCAAAATTGAAACATTATTATTGACAATAACCTTGAATAAAAAGTTAATCATTATTCTTAACAACCTATCCATATTCAGATATCAAATTTCTATGAATTTATTTAGGTCCAATAACATCATTATCTAAAATTTTTTCAACTAAGGACTGAAACTTAATCCATGAAAAATGATTAAGCTCATCATGCATGGAAAAAATACACAAAGATCAATTTACATCATCATTTACATTATTTGGAAGAATAATAGAAATAAATGAAAAAGTAGCACAAAAATCAAAAAAATCCAGTTTTAATAATAGAATCAATATTAACAATAACATTGTCAACAAGACAATCTATAGTAATCTACAATGATATATGATCGAGTCAAGAATGATTTCATTCCCACTTACTTGATTCATCCTTATCTTGAGGATTTTCTTCAGTAAAATGAAAATATATAAACTCATCATAATAAACATCAGAATCATAAATCAATTTCAAGTTATTTATTAAAAAAATAACATTAAACATTTATTAAAAATCTGTAGTTCTATTCTTATATACTTTATAAGACATTCTATTTTTAGAATAAACAATAAAAATTCTTTAGTCTCTATTTTAAAAATTTTATCTAAATTAACCTTTGAATTCAAAATAAAAACATTATAACAAGAAACTATAGGAATAACAACTTTATGATTTTTACCTTTAAACAATTCCAAATGATTTTTTTTCATTTATGGTCTAATTAGAATTATATTTCAAATATAAAAAATATATAAAAATAGATTCATGTAAGAAATTTATTTTCAAATTTTATTTCATTGACATAGTTATATCCATTTTAATAAGAATTATATATTTATGTTCTATAACACTATTATTGTGTGGGGTTTATATAGAAGAAAAATTATGAAAATAACAATTTTTTTCAAAACAATTATTTATAAATTATAAAATTAACCATTTCATCATTAAGATTAAAAAATCCTACATTGTTTTTTAATTTAAACTAAATTTAAAAAAGTAAATCTATATTATATTTCCCTCTTATGTGAAAAAATAATAATCCTATGAAAATATGCTATAATCATCAACAATAACTAAATTTTATATCTTTTCATTAAATATATAAATATTAGTATGACCAAATAAATGAGTACATACTAATTGTAATGGACTAATAGTACATATGTAACTGATATGTATAAAAGAAACTTTATTTGTTTTCGTTTCCTGTATGCCACAAGAACATAAAGACGTTATTTCATAATTATAGATAAATATGTCACATTCTCATGTTAAGAGAGATTATATAAAATTTTTAAATTAACATGACATAATCAATTATTGGAATTTATTCTATAACTCTTCACAACATTAAATAACTTAGCATGTTGAATTGTTTGTTCCACTAAATCAATAGTAAACATACTTACCTTTTGATTAGCATAAAATAATAAAATATAATTTCTAAAAACTAAACAATTATCACTAAAAAATATTCATTAATTTAACTCATTACATAATTGAGGTATACTAATTGAATTATTTTTTAAAACATCAATATATAAAACTTTATAAATAAATATTTAATTTAAAATACAAACTATAGAAAATCATTTAACATTCCCGTTATAAATTTTTCAAAATTTAATAGTTCCTCCATCAAATTTGTTGTAAGTGATTTAATTTTTTTGGGTCTTAGGTTATATCTATGGATCATTGACAATACATGTATTATATTCCATTAATAATACTTCCATGAAATTTTTTCCTACAAATAAAAAATTATTGAAAACTTTGGCACTCATTCAATTTCAGTGCAATCTGATTAGAAAAAAATTAGGTACCCACACATAATTTAAATAAGTATTTTATGTTACTCAATATAATAATGAATTATAAATTGGGGACATTGAAAATCCCAAATACTATTTAAATCATAGAGAATAATCATTTTCATAGTGTCCTTTATTTTAATATTCAAAACATGTAACGATAGAAGTACAACCATTTTTAAGTTAAAAAATCATTTTGATACATTTTAAGTTATATCATGTTATATAAAATAAAATAGTTATTTTTATTTTTATTATATATGTTATTAAAATAAATAATTTTATGGTAATTTTTACAACCTTGATTAAAAGAAGAAAAAAAATTGAAGACAAAAATCTCACTTTTTATATTTTTATTCTAATCCTGAGTAGATTTTAAATCATCATAAACTTTAGAGTGATAAAAAATGTATTTATTAGTTTATCAATAAATTGTAAAATATTTGTATTTCTATATTTTTATAATTAATTTCATTCTGAATTTTATATAAATTATCATCATTTAAAATAGTATCTTTTAACTTTTATAGTTCATCATTTAATATAGAAACATTCATATTTAGAAAATCATACTTAGAAACAGAACATCAAGAAAAAAATCTATAATAATTAACCTCATTTAGAGAATAAAAAATTCACATGTAAGTATATTATTTCTCATTTATATATTCTTTACTTGAATCACATTCATTGGTAGAACTCTGGATAATAGTCATTTCAATTTTCCTTCTTTTTTTTATTTTTTAGCAGTCATTCATTTTGGAAAGTCAGGATGGATATTACCTATCTTTTATCACTCAAAATAAGTTACATATGAAGAATTATTATTAACACTTAATTTATAATCATCATTATATTTTTCGTTTTTAGAGTTTATTTTATATTTTTTCTTGAATCCATTTTTATAGAATCTATATAAAGTTTGAGCCATTTATTAATTTTTAGTATCATATTATTCAGAATCATATGATTCAGGATAAAATAAATTTATATAGTTAAAAAATAAACATTTTTTATTATATTACTCATATTCAACTATAATATTTTGTTCTAGGTTACACTAAAGAAATGATAAAATCAATTTATCAAGAGTTTACACTTTGAAGTTATTTATTTCATTGACATTGAAAATATTTTTGTGATATTTATTTAATAGTTCTGTAAGTACTTATTCAAAAAGTAATGGATTTTATAAAGATCATATAAGTGAATTAATTCCATTCACAATGCTCCTAAATCAGTGGAATATTTTTACCAATGTTTCATATTCATCCATATAAAAGTATTAACACTTAGATCAAAGCATTACAAGCATAGTTAAAATATTTTTTTTATCCAAGGTGACTAGCTAATAGAATATTACAAATCTCTACGTCTATCTTAATTGTAGGAAAATGGCTAAGCACACTTATTTTAATAGAAAACCTAAAATATTTATAATTTGGTAATTTAATTAAAATTATAAACACTATTTTTTAAGAGTACCTAAGTCATCTTCTGGAATTTATTATGGTTTTGACATTATTGACTAATGTTTTCTGCTTAAATACATGAGTTGGGCCTCTATTATGGATTTCTAGTGACCATAACTGTTTCCATGAAATTAATGTGGATTCATAAGAATACATGCATCATTTACATTTATTTCAGTCTTCTTAATGTTCTTGTACATAGACCGTGAGATCTTGGAAATGGTTATCACAACTAAATATGAAATAATATGTTATGCAACCATTCTAAACATTGTTTAATATCTGATAAAAAAGTTAGTATTTATAAATAGAAACCATAGGAAACACAATAAAAATTTGCATAGGGATCCTTCAATATTAATTATTAGGTTGGAATGGGTGATGTCATATAGTCTAGGGGGTGAATAGGCCAGATTAAAAAAATTAACTTGATAAATATAAATGTTAATTAATATATTTTATTGGATGAGGGTAAAATAAAATAAAAAGAAAATGATTCTTTAGAGTGGTTCTTTCTAAATTTAAAATTTCCCGCTTTTATACCAGTATACCCTATGTTTTATTCATTTTTTCACTATAAATTTTTTTTAAGGGGAATCATACCCCAATTATAACCAAATTTTTATAGTGGATGTATAAACAATATACATGACATTTTAATGGAGAGATAAATCCCAATTACAACACCAAATTTTGACTGTGAGAGTCACTATCCGAATGACCACAAATTTAAAATTTGAGAGTCCTTTCATGGAGAAATAAATAATTAATGATTGAATCCATTTGAATGTAAAATAATAAAAAGAAAAGTTAGAGCATGTGTAAAATAGGGGAAGTAGTCTTATATATCCCACCTGCCTCTTTTACATTATTTAATTTATTAATTTTCAATGCTTCAGGAAGTGCATGTTGAAGCCTGAAATATAAATTTTGATTACTTATTTAAAAACACATGTTTTGGCAATGACATCATTCATGACACTGCTCTTGAAGCCACGCAGCCTCTCATGGGTCATCAAGCGGCCTTGCATGGTTCCCTGCACAACTACACAATGTTTAACTAATTAGATTAAATGAATTACCAATAATGAAATAAAATTAAATGAGTTGTACAATAAAAATAAAATAAAATAAGAAAAGTGAAAAATATTCAATGAATTTTTATTTAATGATAAAAATAATAATATTATTATTATTTGGGGATATTATTATTATTATTATAACTTTTTTCTTTTTTTAGGTTTTATTTTCTTTTTATTTTTTTATAACGTAGGGTTACTCCTCAAACATGTATCTCGTCACGGCCCCCTCTTATCCCCTTTACCAGGCCACCGCCCGACTCTACCCTCCTCCCTCCCCATCACACCTTTCCCCTAGTTTGACCATCCACCATACCACTCACCACCCGGGTCCTACCGTACATCTGCTTCCCAGCCCCCACAAAGCACAACACCCCTCGGAACCCTGTGGTCTGTGTCCACCTTGCTCCCTCTCCTCTTGTTCAGCGATCGCCCTGCACCAGCCTTATCTCCAGCCACTCACCTACCTCGGGTCATGATGACATTCCACCTTTCCATTGAACCGAAATCACACCATTCCCCAACCTCCAGGCTCGTACCCTCGTTGCATGCCATGCCTCTTCCCTAGACAACACATCATGCTCTCTTTTTCTCCCCTTGAAACCCGCAGCTGCACCCCTTCTCCCCAGAAAACTAACGTAGCACCCCTACTCCCATCCAACTGCCTGTCTATCCCCAGCTTCCCCACTGGTGTCATTCCCTTCATTCGTGCACACATCCTCCTTTGGTGGAGTCTCTTCTCTTTATTTTTCTTCTTCTTTTGTTTTGATTTTTATAGTATGTAATAATTCAAAATTTATTATTTTGACATGATTTTTTCGGTTCGAATTCATGAATATAGTTTTTCACTAGGTTTCTTGAGGTGCAATTAAGGTTTGATAGTGATTTCACACCTTTCATTGGAGGATTTATGGTTCAAGGATGGTGGTTCCATGTTTAACCATTATTTGATGAATTAATTTTATTCTTAAATCAATCTATCATAACTATTAAATAGTTTGTTTGTTGAAAATCATATTTTTAATTGATGTTGATATTTATATGTGATATAAGTGTGTTTTCTATGAAAAATATTGTTGAACAATTTATTATCAGTTTATTAATTATATGAATTTTTTTTCTGGTTTAGTTTCAATTTGTATCAAGTCATATAATAATTTTTTATTTGATTTTTAGTATTATGAGTCATGAAGAATATTCTGGGAATTGTTTCATAATGTTTCTAGTTAATTTTTTGGTTAATTTAATAAATTTAGCACAATATTTAAGTAGTTTAGATGTGGTGATTGCAATTTTTACTGAGTTTTGTGGGGCATTTACTTTGTTATTAAAGTGTTTATGTGATGTTAATGTGTTTTTTTGTGAAAACCAACATTGATCTGTATATCATTGTTCTAAAAAATGTGCATTATGTTTGTTAGAATGTGAATGATTTTCAGTTTGTGTCTTGGTTGTGGCATTAATGTGTGTTTTGTTATGAAAGCGAGTTTGAGTGAATTTTTTTGTTTACAGTCATCTGACACATTTTTTAAATTGCAAAATAAATTTTCATGGTTTTATTCTATTTGTGAAGGGGTTTTAATTAAAATTTTCAATTTGTTTAATGGATGGTGTAACTGATGTATATTCAGTTCTAAAAATATTTTTATGTGCACTTAATTCAAAATGGAGATTTTAAGTGTGTTCTAATGTTCAATGCCCAATCGTATGATTTTAGAATTGTTTTATAATTTTTTAGGCGTTTAAAAAATTATGTCAATGGTGAGAATCTTTCGTTGAAAAGGAATTGGTGTGCAAAATGTTTCAAAATTTCATTTGGGTGTCAAAATGGTCGTTTTGTGTGTGTAAGTACCATCTTTGGATTTTATGTATAAATGTGACATGTGACATGATAATGGATTTAAAAAGTGAAATTGAAGGTCTAAATGGTATCTTGTCCTGCATTGTGTTTTTAGCTTATTTATGTGATGTGTACTTATTATAAACATGAATATTTATTGAGCACAAAGTGGGATGCTTGGGTAGCTAGGATGGAAGACTAGACTAGTGGGCTTCTGATCAGAGGGTGTATTTAGCCTCATTTCACTTAGAAGGACCAAAGAATAAAACACTAACTATACATATGAATGACATAGGTTTGTGGTTTCAAGGCCACATTTGTTGAGGGTCATGGTTTCTTTGACACGTTTTCTGAGGGTCGTTGTTTCTAAGTCATGTTTGTTGAGGGTTGTGGGTTTTATGCCATGTATCACTGAGACATGAAGATTTAGGGACCCACAGTATCAAACACCCATAAGTCCTCTCCCATTAAGGTGCTAGTTGTTTACTTTACGACCACTGGCATGTCACATTGTTTATCATATAAGTAAGTCATAATTTGTTCTTTAATTTATGTTGTTTTCTTTAAAATTGAATTATTTTAAAACACCAGCCATTAAAAAAAATTTAAATAATATTCAAGAATTTATTTATGTTTTATTTATTTAAGTGGAAAATGTATTCATCATTAAATGGTTATTCATGGAATCTTATCCTGGTGTCATCCTACTGGGCTCATGGATCACACCCTATATATACCCTTAGGTGTTTGTGTACCTTGTTCTTTGTGTATCACTGGTTGAGGCGTCATGATTAAAGACAGTGGTTTTGTTTTTTTGATGGACTTTGAATGAAGGATGGGGTTGGTCACTTTAGGATGTGTATTCTTGTGTTTCTTATAGGTTGGTAGTGGAGTGTTAGTTTTCTATCTTATTGTAGTACACTTTGGGTCTTCAGTTGAATTGTATACTTTAAAATGATTATGGTTTGAAGTCTTGTTTGTTTTTTTGTTTCCAGTTTTAGGTTATTTATCATGCTAGTGGTTTTTTTATTATTTTTGGTAAATAATTAACATGTAATGTTTTTGATACCTAGGAACTTATGTCTGTCCATGGGGGTCGGGAACACCATTTGTGCCGTTTTGCGGATCAGGTCGCATGCTAGTTCAGATGCCGACCCAGTCTGGTTCATGAAAAAATGGAATCATAGGAGGATTTCTCTACTGGGTTGTGATCTTTTGAAATAAAGTCAAGGTAGACCAATGTTAAGCGTGTTGGAACTCGATGTTCTAGCTATGAACTACGTGTCTGGATAGTACACCTAGTGGCAGGACTCGAGTTACTAGGGTAAATTGAGGTTTTTCAGAGTCTTTGGTCCTTGAGGTTAATCATGTTTATGGGAAATGAAAAGGGAGTTGGGTCAGTGGTCCCCATAAGATCATAGGGTATGAACAACTACGTGGATCCGAGGATGCTATCCTATAATACTCTCAATGATGGGAGTGTGATTGTCATATGGATTCCAACCATATTTCCAAGTCACCCGCTGACACTATTATCCTCTTGCATCATTCCTCATCTCATTGTTTTAGATTTTTGGGAATCTACATTTTAGTTAAAAATAATTTTTTCTTGGAAAATGTTTTTAAATGAAGCGTTTTAAAAATAAAATAATGTTTGAGATTTGAAAATGTTTGTTGAATATTTTGGTTTTGAAAAATGGATAGGTTTGGTTTTGATCGTTGTTGTTCTCACGGGAAACCACATGCATGAGTGTATATATAAAGAGAAAAGGTCAATGACATGATCGGATGAGTTCCTGGATGTACATGACCTAGGTTCCAGTGTGGCAAGGGAGCATGCATGTGCGAGGTCCACGAGACACCAATGTTGTTTGTAAAACCGATGATCTTCGTTTATTTTAAAGCAGTTTTGTAAAAGAAAATTTTTGTGTTTTAATGAATAGTAATAGTGTGATGTTTTATAGTATTATTGGGATGTTTTACATGAGTAGTTTTGATCTTAGAATCTTTTTTGACATATATTTTTCTTGAGTTTAAATTCATATTGGTCAATTAGTGTGAAATCTTGCGATTAGTGTTTTTTTAAATAGATTTAGGAAGCCTTTGTAGTGATTCCCCCTACACGTTTCGTGTTTGCATTCGGTTTGTCTTGGATCTTGGACTAGATTGATTGGGTCCATGGTTTTCATTCATGACTAGTGTACACCCCCAAAATGTGTTAACATGTGATTGAAGTGTGGGGATGAGAAATTATCTGTTGGCCAATCCTCCAATTGATTAATGCAAGGACTCTACCTTTTTAGTAATAGTGCAATGTCTATCCCTTCTCCTTTATGGTTTAAATCATCCTCTCATGGTGGGATGAAAAATGTGTGGGTATTTGAACGGATTTTTTGCCTCTTGGAGTCATTCGAGTCATTGGGTATGAATTTTGACAATGTTGTGTTTAAAGGAACCCCTAGAAATGGTCAATGGAATTAAAGTGGGGAAGGGTGGAGGCGGTTCAGAATTATTGGTGCCGATAGATGTCTTGAAAGGCTTGATGTGATTCCATCGGCTGAAAGGATCATGTTTTGTGATGTTTTGTGGCTTGATTTCTCTTTGAAGATCATGGGTGGATGGTATAGAATACTTCAGAAATCCCTATTTTCTTAATAGTGTGTCCTCCTCTTAGGGAGTTCTAATTTGTTTTTCTTGTCAAAGGGGAGAGATTGGCATGAAGCATTCATTCTTAATATTCATAGTTAGGTGACGAGGTGATGCATGTGCATCATCTAAACCTCTGTTTTGGTGGATGTTCCATGAGTGGGTAGTTGAATGTCATGGTGTGTTGTGTTTGTTTGTGTTATCTCAATTACAGTGTGGTTTCATGTAGCACCAATGGGGAGAAACTCCGTTCAGGAGTCTTCAATTATAGACTACAATGTAGGAGATGCATCAAACATTACGGATCCAGCCATAGACCTCAGAGTAACGTTGGCACGTATTCAAGAACCTGATTGTGTATGGGACCCATAATTTATTTCTATCATTGGTATTGAAGATGAAGGTGGTTGAAATTGTTTTCTATAGTTGTTATATTTTGAACGGCCCATTTGGGTGTGTGAGGTTTCCCATGGCTATGAGAAGGTGAGGTCGTATCGTTACCTTAAAGTCTTGAGGTTTTCATCCCACCATATTTATTCTTTTTTAGTGGTCCTTATGGGGTCTGTTGGGTAAATCAGTCTCAAATTTGATTAGTGATCATCTAGATAGGTTGAGATGTCGGTTTTTCTAGGGTTGTGGTTTTGATTCACATATAGATGGGCCCTGCCATCCCTGCCCCTTGTGGTAGGGTGTTTGGTCACCATCAGGTAAATTTTCAATTTTTTGTATCCTCTTTCAGTTCTAATGGTGGAGAGACACATGATAGGTCTCTCCAAAATTTATTTAGAATAAAAATATGTTAGCCGATTTTCATATTGGTGACGAGCCCTCTTGGGCCTCCTATTTTCGGTTTTCCAGTTTCGTCTTAGGCCTCAGTAGGTTTCTAATAGTGAGGATCCCCATCGGGCTTTCCCCATGTTGGACTATTTGTTATCTTTCTAAATATGTCATGGTGTTATGTGATAAGAGTCTTCTTTGGCGGTTGTTTGATCTTGTTCATTCATTACATTCAAATAGTTTGGTTTTCATTCTATTGTACTTTAGGTGTTTCATTTTGTAAGGTTTTTTTCGATGGGTGTGAGAGTTACTTTCATGACTAATCAACTAGAGGTGTTCTAGCTCTTTTGGGCAGGTGACACTTAGGAAAAAAAATTTATGGGTTTCAGGAGGTTGTCATGTAATTCAATTTCTCTAATCATGATGTATTTTCCTCTTTTCTCTTTCTTTTCACAGGGATCCTCTTTGATCCTAAAGGGGGTATCATTTGATGGTTTAAGGTTTATTCTTATTGTGGATTTATTGGGATAGAATGTGCTTTGGTGGGGAGAATTTCCACACCCACATATTTTACGTTATTTATTTTTATTGTGTCGGGTAGTGTAGTTTGAAGACCGACATAAAAAAAATTTAGTACTTATTTAAAAATGCACATTTTGGCCTTGAAATTGTTCCATGTGCCACTGTCGAAGCCGCACGGTCTCTCATGGGTCACTAAGCGGCCATGCCCATTTCCCTACACATCTTCCAGAGGTTTAAGTAATTAAATTAAATGAATTAATAATGAGGAAATAAAAATAAACGAGTGGTAAAATAAAAATAAAATAAAATAACCAATGTGATAAAAATTTAATAAAATTTTCTTTAATGATAAAAATTTTATTATTATTATTTGATGATATTATTATTATTATTATTATTACTATACCTTTTTTCTTTTTTTTTGTTTTTCTTGGGGTAGGGTTTATTTTCACCGATGTATCCTATCATGTCCCCCTTCCCCCCTTTACTAGAATGCTATCGAACTCCACTTTCCTCTGACCAATCGTGCATTTCCCCTAGTTCAAAAAGTCACCAAACCACTCACCACCCAGCTCCCAACCGTACGCCTAGTTCCCAGCCCCCATGAAGTAAGACATCCCTTGGAACCCCATATTCCATGCACTCCTTTATCCTTGTCTTCGCATCCGGTTACCACCTTGCACTGGCCTCATCTCTAGATGCCCGTCCACTTCCTTTCATGGTGACTCACCACATATCCCCTCGAACTAAACTCACACCGTGCCCTAAAATCCCGAACAGCTCCGCCATTGAACGCCATGAATTTTCCCACGACACCTAGTCACACTCTCATTGTCTCCCCAAGAAACCTACCGCTACACCCATGCTCCTCTGAAAACTGCAACTACACCCCTGCTTCTATCCATCGGCATTTTGGGATTCGTCTTCCACACTGATTCATCTCCCTTCATCCATTCATGCAACCCCCTCAGGCAAAGGTTCTTCTTTTTTACTTTTTTATTCATCTTGATTTTTTGATTTTCTAGTGGGTATAAGGTTCTAATTTAGGGGCTTAAGTTGATGTTTTTTGTTCGAATTCATGATTTTGGGTTCGTACTAGGTTTCTGGATGTGTAGTTGATGAGAAATTGTGTTTTTACCTTTTTTCAAAGGATTCATGGTTCAAGGTGGGTGGTTATGCATTGAAACTTTGTTTGGAGAATTAAATATTTTCTTAAAAAATTTATCATATTTATTAATTAGTTTGTTTGATGAAAATCATGTTTTTAATTGAAGTTGAAATGTAAATGTGATGTAGGTGTGTTTTATTGAAAATTCATGTCAAATTGCTCATTTGCAGTTTGTAAATTATACAAATTGTGTTCTGGTTTTGTATAAATTTTCATTGAGTCATAGAATTTTTTTTATTTAATTTTTAGTATTTTGATTCATTTGGAATATTCTAAAAAAATGTCATAAATTTTTTGGTGAATTAGTTTGTTAATTTAATTAATTTGGCACAATTGTTATGTTTTTTACATACTGCAAATTTCATTTGGACTGAGTTTTTTTGTGCACATTATCTGTTAGTAGAGTGTTTAGGTGCGGTTAATGTGTTTTGTTGTGAAAAACTACGTTGATATATTTATTAGTGTTCTCAAATTTTTACATTTAGTTTTTTTTGAATGTGAAATAGCCCCAGTGTATTATTTAGGTGTGGCATAAATTTTTGTTATCTAATAAAATATGTATGAGTTCATTTTGGTGTTTAATGTTGTGCGAAACAGTTTTGAAATTTATTAATTAATTATCTTCGTGTTCGTCTAATTGTGAAAGTATTTTATTTAAAATTTGAAATTGGTTTAATTGATGATGTAAGTGATACATATTATGTTATAAAATGATTTTGGTGTGGGATTAATTAAAATGAGAAATTTGAAGGAGTTTTCATGTGTAATGCATGGTGATACTCTTTTAGAATGGTTTTATAAATTTTTTCTTTAAGTGGTTTAAATAATTATATCGATGGTGAAAATCTTTCTTGGACATGGGTTTGGTGTGTGTAATGTTCCAAATGAAATTTGGGTGTGAAAATTTTGGTTTTTTGTGTGTAATTTCCATTTTTGGATTTTATATATAATTGTGACACGTGTCATGATCATGTATTTGAGAAGTGGAATTGGTTGTGTAAATAGTATCTTGTCATGCTTGGTGTTTTTCATGGTTGTTTTATGTGATGTTCACCTTTTATGAACATGAATCTTATTCTATCACAAAGTGGGAATCCTAGATAGCTATGATGGTCTGCTAGACTAGTGTTCTAGTGATCCGAGGGTGGCTTCATCCCTGTTTCGCATAGCAGGATCGACGACTGAAACACTGAATAAACATGTGAATGACATAGGGTTGTGGTTTCTAAGCCAGGTTATTCTAAGGGTAGTGGTTTCTAAGCCACCTTTTCATAGGTTTGTGGCTTCTAAGAGACGTTTGATGAGGGTCGTGGTTTCAATGTCACATCTCACCAAGACACGTATATCTTGGGAACCACACTAGCTAACACCCATGAGGCCTCTCCCATTTTGGTGATCCTTGTTATCTTTATGCCAACCGGCATGGCACTTTTGTTATACTAAATGTAAGTGTGTGTGTGATTTATTTTAAGTTGTTTTCAATAAAATTGTTTTCTTTTCAAAAATCTTTCATTAAATATTTTATTCTTTAAATACTATTCAATCATTTATTTTATTTTTATTTATTTAACATTAAAATTTATTCATCAGTAAATGGTTATGAGTGGAATCTTATCCTAGTGGAATCATAATGGAATCTAGTCTCACATGATATATAGAAATTTGGTTGTATGTAGACCTTATTCTTTGTGTATCATAGGTAGAGGCATTGTTCTTAATGATGGTCGCTCGGGCTGTTGATGGTCTTCACGTGCATGTTGGTGTTTGTAGCTTGGTTATGTGGCTTCTCGTGTTCTTTGGAGTTTGGTAGTGGAGTTTTAGTTTTCTATATTATAGTAGTCCCCATTGGGTCTTTTGTTAAATTGTATACATTAAATATGAATATGGTTTAAAGGCATGTGAGTCTGTTTGTTTCCAATTATAGGTTATTTATCTTTCTAGTGGTTTTGTGTTTGTTATTTCTAGAAAATCATTCCCATGTACAATTTTTGATTCCCGGGCACTTGTGCCAGCCTGTGGGGTAAGGAATACCCTTCAGGAATTTCTACGGACCGAGTCGGGCGCCAAGACGAATGGTGACCTGGCCTGGTTCATGACATTATAGATATAAGAAAAATTTACAAAATAAATGATAAATAAAGGAATCATAGTTTCTATTCTATTACTAATGTATTGGGACATCTATTCAATGGAGTTTTAGAAGTTTTATATGTTTTCATTTTTTAGTTGAATGTCAATCCAAAAGTGTAAAATTTGTTCACATGGGACTTGGTTTTCAAAATACAATAATGTTTAGAGTAAATCTATTTTGATTAATAAAATTTCACTTTCACAAAACTAGGTTCCCTTTAACATGCACATAAACAATTAAATTGAATCTTTAAAACTAGAAATCCTATATTCAATCAGGTAATGTAATTAAAAACATTTCATTATAATTATCTTGCAGATATAATAATATTATTTCAATATAATAATAATAAATAATTTGAATTAAAAAAATGATGAGTATTTAAAATTAATTTAATTTTTTTATAATTTAAATATCCCCTATAATAAAAGGTCAATGAAATACCATTAAGATTATAAGAAAAATATCAATTAAATTTAAACATAATTTTTTTTATTACATAGAGTACTTAATTATTCAAAATTTAACCAAATTGATTTAACTATAAAAATATGATTAAATTAGTTTTTTTCACTAAATATAAATTTACGAAATTATAAAATCAAGAAATCCACTAAAAATATATAAATATTAAGGTTTTACTTATATATGGAATGTATATGTGTGAATAAAAAATAAATTAAATATTATTTTAAAATTGATTAAAATATAATAAAATATATTCAAATTATTAATATATCATTACGATTAATTAATAAAGTAAATAAAAAAATTTAAACACTTAAAATAATAATGTAGTAAAAATATATTCAAAAAATAAAAAAATGGAGAATATCATGTTTACAAAAATAAATTCTAAAATAATAGTTAGTGACATTTGGAAATAAAGTATATTCCATGGGGTCAATTTACTTACAATACTGATATAATATTCAGTTAATTCAAGTCTCCTTATAGTCAGTTGAAATAGCATAAAGTCTGTTTACTCTACATGACATTGTGAATGTGGTAGCTGGATATATCAAGAGGTTTTAGTCACATTATTGTATTATTTTTAGTTACCATGTCCCCATTAGCTAATAAAAAGGTATTTTTTTATGTCACATATGTTGTGGAATGATATAAACAACATTTGAGGAGATTCTGTAGTTTAAATGTGAACGATAAACTTCACACAGCACATGGTAACAATAAAGAGGAGTTTCATTTTCATCAATTCTATGTATTTTGGATGAGATTCAGGTACTATAAGGTTGTAGTGAGAAAGGTGAATGAATTACTCCTAAGATGAAAAAGAATCCATGATCTGAAGACATTCAGTTGGTTAATATTGTTTGTATAGGCATCCATACAGCAACTTCAATGATGTGGTGGGATGAAGAATCACATTAGGTAATTTTTTTAAAAAATATCCATTCATCATGTGTAAATGAAAAAAATGAAAATAACTCATGGAATTAGGATTAAAAAGAACTCATTTTAGGCTAGATGAGGATATATGAGTGTTCACACGATCAAACCAAGAATCAAACCACAACTTGAAATATAGTTACAGTGGGTTAAAATAAAACTCATAAAATTACATGATATTCCATCATGTAGATGAATATATATTAATTAAATAAATAACTTCATAAAATACATCACCTAGTATATTAATAAATAACACCATGTAGTAACTCTCTAAAGTAAAATATTTTCTCCCATAAAATAAAAAACAAGATGTCACTTGAAAAAAATGTTTATGAAGTCACTAGACATCTGAATGTTTATAGATTTTTGAGACCCCAAAAATAAATGATTCAAAAATGGTTTTAGTTAAAATATATATTAATTAAAAAATATTATTTATAATATATAAAATAACACCTCATTCAGATATTTATAGAAATTATTATTAAATAAACAATGTGAGGAATTGTAATATTAAAAACATAAAATAAAAAATGAAAAAAACTCAAAACATTATCAATACATATAATTTAAAAGGGGGTTCTATATATAATTATCATCAACATATTTTATGATATATTTTCATTCAATTTAGGCATTTTATTACCCACTGAAAAGTTATGTTTTTTGTTAATGAGGTGAAATAATAATTATGAAAAGGAATATTTCCAAAGATCCAGAAACCTCCTTATGGGTTTAGTAAACAAGAACCTATCAAGGTTATATAGTAATACTGAATGTTGATCATGATTTTATGCACTTTTATGTGAAATATGGATTGAGTCACATCCATGTTACTGATAAGGTAATTCCATCCCATGTTTTTTATTTGGGAAAATTATCTTTTTTTAGTATGGGGAGGCATATGAATTGATGTGAACAAAATATTAGGATTCCTGATAAAAGTTAACTTAATAATGGGGCTGGGAAACCCAATACTAAGGATGAAAATTCCTTTATAGTCCATGTGGGCCTATCTCGAGTGAGATGAATGCTGACATGTTTACTAAATCTATGAAGGACATAAGTTTATGAGAACATTAGTCATGATGTACCATATGATGATGTAAAAGATCATGAAAAAATCAATGGTGATGCATTTTTTAAATCACTATATAGTATAGTTAATAAAAGTAACAACCCTCATCTATATAAAACCATAAATGAAGGTGTCTCCCAAGGTCTCTTAAAAGTCTACATATAGGAATATTTATACAGTAGGTAATATAATTTCCTATATTTATTTTTGTGAATATCAATAAAGAGTCTTGTTTATCTCCAATGGTAGGCCCCTGGTATAGTAAGGTTATCCCATCACCAAGAATTGTTTAATTATAGGGAAATTGGTTTTACCCCCTCAACAAGCTATAAATATAGACACAGAAACCTCATTGACTGTGGTTGGATTTAGAGTTACTACAACACCAATATTCAACACTTCTTAGGTCATAATAAGAACAAACCCTTTGATTAGGATACTTTACAAAATGATATCATGGAGGGATATCAGAATGAAAAGAGAAGACCCCAAATGTTTTAATTTATTTATAATAGTATTTCACATCCTAGTAGTGGTAATATGGTTTCATTGACACCTATGGGTAAATATTAATTTTTTTTACCAATTCTCAATTGGAGTGCATAATACTCTAAAAGGAAGTCTTTCTATTCATATGGAGAACCTGTATTTTGGATGTTCTAGAATACTACATCTCAATTTTTATTTGATGTTTTGAAATTAATAATTAGGAGCTTCCCATGCTATAGTTCAAAGTCATGTGAATTAATATTTCTACTCAATAAAGAAGGATTTGCAAGCTTTAATTGGGTTACTATCCAAGTGGAAGAATGATGTAGACATTTATGAGTCCCCTCTTTTTGAATTATCTAAAAGTTACAAGTAAGGGGGTCATGAAGAACCCAAGGAGGATGTCCTGTTGAAATTTCAGGGGGAGGGGAAGGTAGTATCAGGATAGTTTTACATCCAACATGTGTCCCTATTAGAAACATGGGTTGGTTACTATTGCTTATAGAGAGGAAATAAAGTAATAACTAGATCATGTTTCTGAGGTGGATTCAATGAACGAATATGTGGGCATGAATAATCAAACCACAATGATGTACTATTTGGATGGGAGGGCCTCATATAGAAAGGATGTTTGGACCTCAAAATATAGGAATTTGACAACTAAATATGATTATTGATGGCATATCATGGGATACTTTTACTCTTTGCATAAATCTTTTCATTCATTATTGGTTGCATTTTTTGCGTCAAATGTTTTTTTTTTCATACAACCCCAGGTATTCTAGTGTTGTTGAATATGTTTTTCTTTTTTATAATAAATTATTTGTGGACATGGGTTGGACCCCCAATCACATGGACCATTATATCTAAAGTTATTAATTATATTAATTATATTAATTATATTATTACTAATTAATAATGTTTATTTACTATTTTTTATTGTTTAGTTTATTTTTAACTATTTATATATTCATTATATTATTATTTATTAATTATCTATACTAAATAAATAAGTAATACAAATTATATTATTATTTTCTAATCATTTGTTATATTATTACCTATATTTCTAATTTACAATCTATATAAATTATATTATTATGTAAATAATATATTAATTAAATTATTAACTATTAATTTTCTTAATTATATAATTTTTAATAAATAATTACAAAATTAATTACTAATATTTTAATAATATTATTAATTAAATTATTATATTGTTAGTTATTTTAAAAAGTTTATATTTTTATTATTTTTTATTGATATAATGACTTATATTAATTATATTATTAGTTATTTATGATCATAATTAGTTAATTAAGTGTAATTAATTACATTATTAAACACATAAATGCTTAATTATAATGTCAATTACTAATTATATTAATTATACTTTTATTTACATATAATATATTTTATAATTTATAATTTGTTATATATGGTTATCAATTAAATATTAATAGTAAAATGGTTGTAATGGAGGAATCATAATCCATCATTAAATATCATCAAGTGATGGTAAGCCTCACTCCCTTATAAATGGGACGTATGTGTAGTGTTTTTAGTTATATGTTGGAATTTATTTAATGTAGGTAATTCCAGAAAAAATATCAAATACACAATATATTGAAGTTGCTTTAGTGTGTGTGTATAAAAATTTTTTAAAATAAAAACTAATAAATTTTTCTATCATGAATGCCACTAATACAGGTCATCTTAAGTATCAATGACTTATGTTAATGATGTTCAAATCAAAAACAGTTAATGTTTTCTAAAAAATTGAACTTGTGTGATTTTCATTCATGTAACCTACCAAAATTTGGTTATGTTAAAGAAATAATAAATTTAAAGAACATTGATATTAGATATTTACTTACTTATGTTAGTTGTATTTCTGAATACACCCAGAGCTCCAATGACATAAGATTCATAAATCAAGTGTAAAATGGAGAAAGACAAATATGATGAAGAAGAAAAGTAACAAAAAATAATGATTTACATGGTTTGGTAATAATACATTCATCTATAAATCATGAGAGAATTGTCACTATTTTTGGGTACATATTACAGGGGAAAACAAAATGTTATAGAAACCCTAGAAAAAAATGAGCTCATAAAGCATTACAGCACTACAGTAATCCATATCTCTAGAGTTCATAATATTTATAATAGGTCTATTTATAAAGTTCCCCAGACCCATAATCCAATATTTAGTGTGAAAAAATAATTTCATTTCTAGGTTTAATAACAATTTAGAAGAACCAAGCTAAACATTCATATATTTCACATTAATTTAATAATTTAAATATTACATTTCAAAAATTTTCACACAATCCAAAAACCCTATGGTTTAGTGGATATGGGGACTAGATATATAAAAATTTTATTTCACATATATGAGAATATATCTTTAAAATCACACTATAATAGACTTTCTTTTAGACATATCATATGATATACTCATCTACATAACCTGATGAATGGGAAAACCTAAGAAGGAGTGAGCTCAAATTCCCATTAAGGGAAAAAATATCAGTGTATCATCAATGGTTAGATCATAAAAATGTGAGAAATCATGATAATGGAAAAAATATTTTATTAAAAGAACATGGAATAACAAGAGTTTTCCATTAGGTATAATTTAATGAAATGTAATATAAGGTAATCAAACATATACAATGGAATAAGAGTGTATAGTTATATAAAAATAATCATGATCCAAGGACCATAACAGAATAATATCCTAGAAAAATGTGGAATAAGTATAATGATAGGAGATAAAAACATTGTAAAGATAACTAGTTATATTATATAGACACTCAATATCATGAACATATCTATCTTCATCATTCCCATGGTAAAAATTTTGAACATATATAACTGTATTGTGTCCATGCTCAATCTTTTGAACATAAATGACTATATTATGTCTACACATGACATCATTATATACGGAGATATAAAACATAACCACTACATTTGGGGGATATATAAAAACCTTACCATCCCATATTGATAATTCATATGCCCTTTTCAACAAGAAATCCATCATATATCCAATCAAAAATTACCCACTGAATGAATGTGGTATTCATAATGTTTTTGAATGGTATCACAAAAATGACTTCAAATGATAGATCTATTTATAAATAAAATTGAATCAACCAAAACATAGTAATTCATAATGTAATATAGATGTTCACACACGAACAATTACTTCAAATTAGATGTATGTTTTGGAGATAAATAACAAAATGATTACGAACTCATCCAAATAGATTTCACAAAATATTTTTAACATTATTGAAAAACATAGATGTTATGGGTCACCATGAAAATATTCTTCCATCATTTGACATGAAAATATTTTTCAAACAGTATTTGTAAAATAATATCAATAATTTATCATTGAAAAATATATTAAGGTTTTCTAGAGAAAATTTTAAGTAGAAGATAAAATATATGACCATGAAAGAATTTTTTTTTTCTAAAAATAAAATATTGGAATGCCACAATTTTAAGAGTAACAAAGAATAATTTAGAAATGTGTTAAAGAAAAAAATTAATATCATAAGAAATAATACCCATTTTGAATTATAAATAAAAATTGATAACAATACTAGGATGAAATAAAATTTACTTGGAATAAAAATAGTTTTTAAAAAGGATTAAAATTATTCCCAACCACATCATCATTTTATATGAATGAAATTATTCATTGAAGGGTATTAAATTGAAAATTTAAATTTACGAATAGATTAATATAAATTACCATATAAAAAATCCTTTTTTGGAAAAAACCCAGATTAGATGATAATAATTTAATAAGAAACATTTTAATTTAATGTAAGTAGATTTTTGTTGACCAAATCACATACATTAAATCCCACCTTCGATGAAACTACTTTATCCTCATGTTTAAAAAAAATATTTATATGTAATTTGATAAATTTATTCACATATAATACCTTTCCCAGACATTAATTATAATTATCTTCCATTCATTTACTAGTTAGTTATAATTTATTTTCCTAATGAGATATTAGAAACCTTGATTACTTCTTATGAGTTTAATAATGATGTTTTCAATTCTTGTTATCTTGTAAATAATAATTGGTTCCATATTATTCAAGATACTTAAATAGAAATTTTTTAATGATTTTTAAAGTTCCAATATCATTTTATAAGAGTTTTAGTTATTATCCAGGAAGATAAAATCACGAAGCTTGTTTTGAGTAATTTATCGATAAAATTGGATCATATTATAAAAGTTCATTTATTTTTGTGTCATAATTTTAGAACTATATTCATGAAATATATAATAAAAAATTAAACATGTAATTCATAGAGGTGGTTTTACACATGTATAAAAAAGAGGTGTTTTATTTTTTCCATAGAATATATTATTAATATATATCCCTGTTAATATTTCTATAATATCAATTGTTTGTTTAAAAACTAATAATTAATTAAGAAAAATTCATAGAACCTTCTATTTAAATTACTGATGAAACATATGTGTTGCTCATAGAGGTGGTAGTATGCAAATAATATGAGCAGAATTTTAATTTTTCTAATGGTTGGGATAAAAGTAAAAAAACATTATACCATCAATACAATATCATTTTAGTATACTTAATTATATTTATATAATTCTTTTATCATGGTTGGAATTTATTTATAGAAGGTTGAATAAAAAAGATGACAAATAACGAAAAGTTATTAAATTTTTTTACCTTACTTCTAAATAAAAAAAATATTTTGCCTTATTAGGATTGTATTTTCAAGAGACTAGAACTTGTAAAACCTGAGAGAGAGAAAAAGAGAGCGTTTTTAAGTGATTTGGGTGTATGTTGGTTGATTTAATGAGATTTTTGTGTGAGGATAAGTGAGCATTAAAGACTTTTTTTATGAGTGAAAGGGGTGAAACATGTGTAAATATTTCATAATATATATTAAAGGCATGTCATTGTCGAAGTAAAGTTTCTAAAAAAGTGAAAAAATTGAGATAGGGTAATTATTGGTCAATACAAATATCATAAAAACAATTAATGTATAAGTATTGGTACATATTATGTATTTCCCCTTAATATAATTGTCATGACCTATCACTCAGGGCTTGTGTCATGACTACACCAAGCCTGCCTTCTAAAGGCCTTGGGCTGGAGATTAGCACCAGATAGGAAAATCCCCAAAAAGAGAATGCATTTACCATTATACCAGTACACATGGAAAAAACTGAAACTATAGAAAGTAAATAAGAAGTAAACAACAACTGTTCTTGATATAAAAATAGAGAGTAAAATACCAACTAAAATTACAAAGATGCCATAATACAAGTCCAAAACCACAATAGAAGGTAGAATTTCCAGGGTCCATCCACTCAAGAACCCACATAAAGGGTGTAGGGAAAGGGTATCTACCTATAACATTGTAAGTACACCCATCCGTCCCATCTAAATGATCACCACCTAGTCCTGGGATTCAAAGGTCATCGTTGAAGCATTCGTACATCCCATCTCACTGAGCACCAACTGGTCCTAGATCCCCAAGGTCTCTATCAAAGCTTCAGTCTCCTTTATGGGACATGAAACGTGTGAGGGAAGCCTATTTAGGGGTGAGTAACACAACACTTAGTAGGGACCCCAAAACCACAGAGGAAATGCCACAACGACATCCAAAATGATAACCACGAAGCATGATCAGAAAGCATGATCATGATGAAAGACATCTCACACATGTATATTATAAAGTATAGATGTAATAATAGTGGTTGAAAACACTGAAAATCAATCAATATAAAGGAACTCATCCTCGATGAGACCTTTAGGATACCTAGGTTTCCTAGACCTATTCAGTAACTGAGTCACGAAGCCTCTCTAGGTAACTGAGTAATGAACCATCAATGATAACTGAGTCACGAAGCCTTACAGGGAAGCTGGGTCATGGACCCTCACTGATAGGTGAGTCATGAAGTCTCGTTGGGTTTCTAATTCATGAATATTCTCTAATATCTAAGTCATGAATCCTCTCTGGGTATCTGAGTCACAAAGACTCACTAATAGTTGAGTCTCAGAGCCTTACTTGGTAGATATGTCAGGAAGCCTCACTGATAGCTGAGTCATAGAGCCTTAGTGGGTAGCTGAATCATGAAAACTCGCTAATAAAGATTCCATTAAATCTTACATAGAGGATTGCATAAGGACCACCTCATCACATGGGTCCTAATGCCATAGACGACGCCTCAATCAGACGCACAGTCTAAGAGATATTTCCATTTTTTTAAACAGGGGCTGGTTGCATCTGGGCATGGAATGACTGGTTCAGCCAGACACGACCAACCCAGTATCAGGTCCCGCATGACCCATTTCTATCCATCTAGCCCATTGGGCCTCACCAGACCCGACCAATGTTGGTCGTGGGTCCAGTCCACTCAGTCACCGAGTGACCCGAATTCATCCGGCCTGGCCAACACTAGCGGGCCAATATCTTTTCCTAATCAGGGCCACCCTATGGCCCTACATTATCCCATAGTATTATAATGGTAATGTGTACTAGATCAAAATGAAATTCTATTTGGATTCAGCCTGTACCGGCTCGATTGGTCCGATTGGGATGCGTGCGGCCGATCAGCCAGCAACCCCCTTGGTCAAAATGTGGCCCCCTATGAAGCAGGCCGCTCCACCTACATGATTGCATGCTGGTTCCACATCCCACAAGCCACAATAACCAATGGGCCATGGACCTCATCAACCATTTCATATGCCAGGTGCACCACCAGGGTTAGCCCCCGGCCCTAGTGCCAGCCGCTCATTCTACTTTGTTGTACGCCTCCGGGTGGCACACTTCATACCCCAACACATCCTAAGAGGGCCAGCTGACATGTCCTAAACATGGTGACAAGGTGGTGCTACCTCTAGCCTATGGCCGCCACCGTTGGTCACCAGTGCCTCACTAGTGGCACCTTCTGTGGGCCCATGGGGATGCTCTTGTGGTCTGATCTCAAATCCTTCTACACTGTCAGGACTCTCGGGTCACCGCTGTCACTGCCACGACCTCAGGACCTCTTGTTTTACTATTCCTATTTTTCATTCACAAATAACACAAACTCCTGGTGCGGATGGATTTGTACATTGTTCATGTCATACCGATCCCTCCACGTTAGAATTTACAAACATATATTTATGGGGTTTTTAGAATTATATTAGGGTTTTCAAGTCCCGTAACTCCCTCAAATTTCATTTCCCAACCCACAATAACGTCAAAATGTGGGTCAACCTATTATTGGGTTGAAATGTGTATATCAATATAAAATAAGAACAGGATGAAACAATCATATATAAAGAATATAACCCCTATATAGGACGGATCATTTATTGGTGATGAACGGTGTCACGACATTCATCATTAAATGGTCCTCTATTTATAGCCATTGGACAATCTTCATTGGTGACATTCTAATCAAAGGGAGGTTGACATTTGTCTTCTTCACCCACTAAAACATCAGATCATATCTAGGATTGTGCCAAAAATTCAGTTTTTTATACTTGTACATTAAAGGACAAAACAAGAATCAACATTGCTATTATATATTTTTTAGGAAGTAGTTTTGATGTTTCATTTAAGGAAATAGTTTATTCATTTTATCTTGGTTGGAAAACCATTGATCTGAAAGGATTTTGTAATTCAATAAAATAAAATAAAACAAGTTTATTTTCATTTTATCTTTTTCCTTAAAATGTCTAAAAAAACTTTTTCACTCAACGTGAACCGGTTGAGGTTTGTTCCATTCTAAGTGAATTCTACCATTCTGAGTTCAAAACTTCTCTTAGATTTTTAATATGATCACTGGTTTAAATGTTAGCAAAACCATATCAGAAATTTATTTAATTGAACCATAAAAATTGTTTTGAAATTAACATTTACCCTCGACCCATGTCTGTTGAGGATAGGTTTCACCTAAGGGGAACTCATTATCAAGAGATCAATGGTAATAATGGGATTGTAATCAGATATACCATTTAGGAGTTATAAGGATTTGAAAATAAAAATATTTTATTTAGTTATTTTAATTTCAGTTATTCCATTTTTTTGTTTTCTAGTAGGAGGATCGCACCGACTATACTTAAGTCATGCCTAGGGTAAACCCACCATACTGAATGTAATGGTTACCTATTATTTTTGATCCAGAAACCCATTTAATATCTATTACACATTTTAAGAAAAACCACCCATGTGCGCTATTTAATGCTTAACAATTTTCAACTGATCATTATAGGAAATCCGAACCTCTTATGTTCTCACTATGTTAGTGTCTTGTCTCAAAATAATTCCATAAAAATACCTGTAATTTATGAGACATTACATTACTCACCCCTTTTTTGGCCTACACGTCCTCATAATCCAAACCAAGGATAAACAAACAAATAGGGGTACTGAGGATGAATCTGAGCCACCTTCTCCCAGGTGATCTCCTACATATTGCTATGCTGACAATAAATTCCCACAAGAGGAATCGACCTTACATGAACGAGCCTATCTAGATGATCCTCTATCTCTATGAGGAATTACGAAAATTTTTACCCATCGTTAATGTCCTACTCGCCCCAGTCTATGATGTGTGATAGATCATGAACATACCTCCTTAGTTGCAACACTTGAAAAATACCATGCAAAGGTGAATGTATGGGGTGAGAGTTAGGCGGTACGCCACCTTAATAACTATGCTCAAAATCTAAGAAGGTCTGATGAACCTTGTAGATAAATTTACACCCTTTCTAAATCCATGAAATATCTATTAGGGTAAGGATCAAAGGAAAGCTTGGTATCCCTCATCGAACTCCAAGGACCTTTATCCCCTGTCCTAATATGATTCATGTCTGCTCTTTTGAAGTCCTCTTCTACTACCAGATGAAATGCACCTTCTCAGTGGTAGCATGTACCATCTTTGGACCCATGAGTGATGACTCCCTGAGTGTCCAACATGGATATGATCTGCAAGGCCTCCCATAAAAATCCTCGAATGGTTCCATTACAATGGTGGAGTGATATATATTGTTTAATTCAAACACCACTAGTGGTAGTCGGTCCTCCCATCTATGACCAAAATCAAGGACACAAGCACAAAGATTGTCCTCCATGGTCTTTATGGTTGGATCCATCTGACCATCGGTCTGTGGTTTAAAGGTTGTGCTCAAGCATAGATGAGTCCCAAAAACATCCTGTAATCCCATCCACAAAATGGAGGTAATACTTGCACCACAATATGAGATTATCCTAGATGGTACTCCCTAGAGTCGAACCATCTACTCTATGTAGAGACATCCCAATACCAAAACATAACTATGCTCTACAATGGGTAGAAAGTGGGACAACTGGGTGATTTAGTCTATCATAACCCAGATGTTAACGTGAAAGGATCTCAGCCACTACTTATGTTTGGAAAAAATCCCTTAAGGTATCATTGAAGCATTTTTGAGGTGATTGTGTATGTTGACAAAGTGGACATCTGTGTTGTGTTTGTTGACAAAGAAAACCATGACATACACATTTGTTGACAAAGGGGATTTATGGCGGAATATTGAGTTCAAGGGTTGTGGTTAACGATCCATGTTTGATTCAAGAACATTGACAAAGGAATGGATGATCAGGAGGCGGTACAAAAAGAGAAGCTTCAAGGTGGAGTAGTTTTCCAGTGTTTGCCAAATATTTGGGCCTGAAAATCGACAAATGGAGAAAAGTGTTTTTGGAAAAGAAATTGCACGCCGAGGTCTTGTATGATAGGAAACTTTCCCACCATATGTTTTTCAAGATCTGAACATCATAATATGGAAAAGTAAAAATGGTCACATAAGTTTTTGTGTTGGTCGTGAATGTGACTTGCTTGGCAGAGACATGCAAGGCGAAGCGTGCGTGATGAGAGGAGACATGCACACCATCACACAGGGTTTTCAAATGCCTATAAATAGAGATCTAACCTTCCTCATTTGGATTATTGCTCAACACTTAGCAAAATCAGAGCCCCCATCGCATAGGTGTGGTTGTCGCACAAGTGGTGTGTGGTCGCGCAAGTAGACGTTGCACGCCAGGTGATAGTTGCACACCTAAGGTTGTTTGGGCAAGGAAGGAAGTGAGTCTCCCAAGTCTTGAGATGTAGAAGGGGGTGTCACGCATGTTGTTGAGGTCAACATGCATGATAGTTTTGAAGAATCTTGAAAGTTTTTGGTTGTGCGCCAGTATTGGTTTGGGCATAAAAGGGTGTGAGTCACGCGAGTTTGGAGTAGCAGAAGCTTCTGTTGCATAAGTACTTGAGGTGGGCTTGCGTGCCAGTTGTAACTTGTGTTCCAATACTTGTGTGGCGGCTTAGAGAAGGGTTTTGGGTAAGGTTGATTCATGGTAGTGATTCAAGGCTGCGTAAAACTTAGAAGATTACTTGATACCTTCGCTGCAAAGCGAGATTCATCTATAGGTGAAGGTTGAACTTCAACAGATCATCTACATACAACAGAGGATGTATTCATTAGTGATAACGAAGAGACCAACAGGTCTATAAACTATGAGTGGATCATTTCTAGAGCAGTGAGCAAAGGAAGAGGAAAAAGGTGATCCTCTCCACTGGCAGTGAGCCAGACAGAGAGAGAAATAGGGAGTTACCCTAGGGAAAGCAGGGAGCTGACCCAAAACGTTGTAAAGGCAGTGAGTCGGGGAATAGAAGCGATCTAGCCTAATCCTTGTAAACAACAGTGTGATTTAGTGGATTTGGTACAATGGCACATCGTCGTTGTATGCTTCTTTGACGTAGCCCAGTGAGTTTGAACGAAGTAAAAATCTATGTGTCTGCTTACTTACTTCCCTGCATTGCATTTAGAGAATCATCTTCAGTTAAAGAAGAAATTAAGTGGTCATAAAAAATAAAATAGTGAAAACAAGTGACCCTTGTAATAAAGAGGTCAAGATCTAGTGCGGCTGGAAGAATTTTGACAAATAATATCCATACCCTGATCCCCCCTTAAGGTATATAGGCCCCTATTGGACCTAACCACTTTTTTCATCACTAGAAACCAGTACTGATGTCAGAAATCATAAAACATCTTTTCCACTCCAGGGTGTACCACCAAGGGGGAGGTATGGGACTCCCTCAAAATCAAATCTTACAATTATACTAGTACTAATGTGAGACCTTTGAAATCGATGAAATACTCTCTACCTATAAAAAACTCATAAGCTTCCTATACTTAGGATAACCAAGGACATCAGGCCATGCAGTAGGCATCTCTATGTTGTACCTCCTTGAATGACAGTAATAGTGGAGGGAAAAAAACCATTGACTGATGGAAATCTGTCTCCTATTTTTCCACGATATAAATTTGATGTAAGGACAACTACTCAGATGCCTCATTTAGTAGCTTTGAACTGGGTATCCTACTGAGATATCCCTCTAACACATTTCCTTCTCCAATAGTATAGACTATATTGGATTCATATTCTTGGTGGAACATCATACATTATCCCTTTCTAATCTGCTGATAATCCTACACGCACCTTTCCCTCCCCACGAAAGGCAACTCGTTTTTAAAAGATTGATGTGCCCATAGAGAATTTAGTAGTGGGTACTCATTATCCATGGCCACTTGGATAAAGTGTTGGTAATCCACACATAACCCTGAACACTGAGTCTTACTAATCCCTTCCTCTAAAATTCCCCCACATACGCCCCCTTCTCAATAATCACTATGAAATACCTCTGATATATTAATTTGGATATCAGTTCCATCTCAGGGAGTAGAACTATGTAGAAGTCCCTCCCCATATAGGGAGGTAATCTAGGAAAAATCGTTCGAATGTATGTTACCACACTGTACCACTACTATTATAAAAAAACACAAAACATCCACTTCTATGAGGGTAAGGCTGGGAAACACAAGAGTGATCAGCTACACCCTCTTATAAATGAGTTTATCCCATTCTTAATGGGTTTCATTTTTTTATGACAAAGAAAAAACTCATTCCAACAATACAGATATACTACATCCTTTTTCCTAAAATATTGAATTTGATTATAAACTGTGGATGACCAGTCCATACCAAAACTAACATCATAAGACCTAAATGATTACACCAAGAGGATTCAACTAAAACTCCCTTTTCAAGGGTCAAATCCCAAAATCGGCATAAGTGTGATTATCGAGTCTCCTCCCATAGGTATCATCAGACGTAAGGATCAAGTAAACTATAGATCAGGAACAATATTCTTGACATGAAGTAATTATTAGAACCTATGTCTACTAATACAATAGGTAGTATTTGATAGGGACTGTACCTAAAATCAATCACTGATCCCTTATATTGTACTTGTTGATTGCATTTAGTTACTCCCTTTACCTGTCTTCCAGCTCTATGATCCCTGTATAGACCACGTTTTGGTGGTGGTTGTAACATGGTGAAATGTATATCCCCTCCTGCTACTCTCATGGCTCCTCTACCACATCTACCACCCTGTAGATTCATATTTTTTTGTCGGTTCTACTTCTTTAGTGGACCATCCACTATTCCACTATCTGCACGATGAGCTAGAAAATCTTTCTAGAGACGTATCATACAATATATTGAAAATTATTACCTTTTACTAGGCCGATTGGACTCACCCTATGAGTCGTAAGATGTATATCCTCTTCTTTGGGACCTCTTATCGGAACATCCCACACCTCCAGGTATCTAAGACTGACCTCAGATGCTTTCCTTCCCATTTCTGATATCCATTGGTTGTATCTGATATTCTAAAAGACATCCATCAAAAAAGTTTATCTCTCTCACCCTCTCATAAGTAAGATTTCATAGAGGAATTCAGCTAGCACAGTTCTCGCTAAAACACCATTCTTAGAGGTCCAATTCCTAATGAAATGGTCGTATCATATTCATCAAGTAACTGGAAACTATTTCATGGCTCATTGAATACTTAGCTACCGACATTTAATCCTAAAGAATCTCTTAGGCCCACATAGCACATAGATTTTATTGAAATAACACCTTCTCAGAGAGAGTTTCTCAAGACATATCTATGGGAAAGTCACCACATCGTAAGATTAGGTGATTTATACACCTTCTCCCTACTAGCACTCATAGAAATCTCAATTCCTGGACTTCCATCTAATCTAAAAGTCCCTTGACCAGAAGGAAATCTTGATCATCACATCATGCTAGTACATAGACTTTTATGTGTCTGGATTACCTCAGAACATAAGTGGTCATTGTCATAGAAACTCATTTAAATCACTAATAATATATGCGCCCTCTACCAGTTGCATCAGTATTAACTACTGAGCAATATGCAGTGGTATTGCTAGAAAACTTGTTGAAGCTACTATCTCTAGGAATATTCCATGTACCGAAGCCTCATCACACTGTAGATTATCCTCATGGTCATGCACTGGAATCTTGGATGGCTGTCTATGTGGAGTCATCTTGAAGGAGAATCAAGATGACCCATTGTCAATTTATTACACTTGGAGAGATAAATATAACTCCAAAAGATCTTGGCAAAATACTCAAAGATGAAAGAAACAATTGTTTCCATATAGTGTGTCAGAAAATAGAATTCAAGGTCCTGGTGTATTGATACGTCAGACACCGCATCAACACTGGACTCACTGGCCTAAAATCTGGACATGAAACTCTTAACATTGTTTCCCCATCCAAATTTATAGACTCTTAGGTTTTCCGCTATATCCAACCAACTCTGATACTTCTTTTCCATGACCCATACTGTAGGGCACATGTTGTTACTAGACCAAGACTTCCTTCCATGGACTAGGGGTTGTCGACTAGCCCCAGATAGGCATAACCCAAAAGGGAAGGCATTTACCTTTAAACATATAAACACGCAGAAAACTAAAATAGTGGAAAGTAAACTTGATGTAAAACAAAACTGTCACAAAGAAAAAAAATTGTAAAATGGAAACAAAAAGTATAAAGGGGCTAAAATACAAGCCCAAACCCAGAAAGGAAAGTAAAATTTCCACAGTCCGTTCGATCGAGTCCCCACATGAATTATGTAGGGGTAGAGTATCTACCAGAAGTCATAGAATAACAACCATCCTCCAACATCGTTGAGAAGCACTTAGTACTAGACCACAAAGGACTCCTTCTTAGTGTCAATCTGTCTTGTATCACTGATAACCACATGGTCCTAGACCACCATGTTCTATATCAAATTTTTGAACACCTTCACGAGACATGAAACATGATTGTGAAGTCTGTGTATGGTTGATTAACACAATACTCAGTAGAGACACCACACCAAAATGGAAATACCACAATGAAATCCAAAAATAAATCCACAAATCATGATCATGAATCATGATAGCACACACAGTTATAGTTTAATGGTGAGAAGAATGACCAATGGTTTCAAGCACTAAACATAAATTACTGAAAATGCAGTCATACCTGATGCATTATTTTGGAAATCTATGCCTCCTAGACCTATTCAGTAGTTGAGAAACAAAGCCTCACTAGTTATATAAGTCACTAAGCCTTTCTTATAGATTATTGATGAATCCTTTCTTGGTAGATGAGCCATGATTCCTTGTTGTGTATCTGAGTCATGAAGCCTTGATGGGTAGCTGAGTAAAAAAGCTTCGCAATTAGCTGAGTCACAAATACTCACTGGTTAGCTGAGTCATGAAACATCACTGATCGATGAGTAAGGGAACCTCACTGGGTAGCTATGTCATGGAGCCTCACTGATAGATGAGTCATAGTGCCTCGTGGGGTAGTTTATTCATGCAGCCTCGCTGATTAAACCTCCATGATATCATAATTAAAGGATTTCATAAGGACCACCCCATTACGTGGGTCTCAATTCCATAGATAGTTTGTCAATCAGATCCACGATTTAATATATACATCCAATTTTGTAAATAGGGGCCTATAGCATCCGAGCCCTGTTTGACTTGTTCAGACTGACCCGACCAACCCTGCCTGGGGTTCTACATGACCCAATACTGTCCGTTTAGCCTATTGGACTGGCCCAATTGGCCTCAGTGGACCCGACCGAGGATGTTTGGGGGTCTAGTATTCCTTTTCACCTAGTGACATAAATTCTTCTATCCTGGCCCACACTGGTAGGTCAGTCTCTTTTCCTAGCTTAGGCCACCCAGTGGCCCGACATTATCCTATCATCCCAATTCCCTAAAGCAGACTGACTAAAAAAAATTAGCAGGTCCGGGTGGGGAGCGTGTGACTGGTCAGCTGGATTACCCCCCCCCATTTGGTCAACATGTGGCCTACATGGATCATGTTGATCCACCTACTTAACACCACACAGGAGCCACGTACAGTAGCCACTGTATCCCTCCTCCACCACGGCATGCTCCAAGTGTGTTGCCGCCGCCTTGTGCCGGCCCGAGCACAGGTGGGTCCTAATGCTCCGTCACGGCACGCCCGGTGCCCTGCAACCTCCCCTAGTGTGGCTGGCGAAGTCCAGCAACCATGTCCGGCATGCGGTGCCACCTCTTGCCTGAGGCCACTACTACTGGTTTCTAGTGGTTCCATGCTAGTAGTGCCACGTCGGCAGCACCTTCCATGGGCCATCGGGTCCGCTCCAGTGGTCTGATCTCAAATATGTCTGCACCCTTAGGCCTCTTAAGTCTCCACCATCACTACCATGGGCTCATGGAAACTTGTTTTCAATTCCTTTATTTGATCATGAAGAAAAAAATTCACATTATGGAGGGATCTGATCCTTGTTCATTTCATCCGAATCCATCTGTGTTAAATTTTACAAACTATTTTGAATGGGGTTTTCCAAAATCTAACACGGATTTCAATTCCTATAACTCCCTAAAATATCATTTCCCAACCTGCTAGAATGATTGAACCAAGGGTCAACCTGTTTGGGGGTTGATCTGCATTCATAATTTGAAAATAAGAACATGATGATGAAATCATAGACAAACCACATAACCCTAACCTTGGTCGGATTGTTTGTTAGCGATGAATGGTGTCACTACATTCATCATTATGCGATCTCTTGTTTACAGTTATTGGTCGATCATTGTAGGTGATGATATGTTTGAAGGGGGGTTGTTGTTCATCATTGTCACCCACCAGAGCTTTGTAGTAGAACGAGTATTATTCCAGCAATCCTATGTTGTATGCTTGTCCCTTAAATGCCGAAACATGAATCAATGTTTCTTTTAAATTTTTGTCACGAAGTCATTATGTTGTTTCATTTAAGGAAAAAATATATTCATTTTCGCATTATTGGAAATCCATTGACATGTAATGATTTGAAAATTCAGAAATATAAAATAAAAAAAGTTTATTTTATTTTTAACTATTTTTAGAAAATTTTGAAAAATATCTTTTTCCCTCAACCTGTGCTGGTCAAGGTTAGGTCCATTCTAGATGAATCCTAACATTTTTAGTTCAAAAATGCCGTCATAATTTTTATATGATCACTAGTTTAAATGTTATAAAAACACACTCATGTGTTTAATTAAATGAACCTTAAAAATAGATCAACAATTAACATTCACCATTGATCCATGCTGGACAGGTTTAGGCTCTACCTAAGGGGAATATGCCCTCACATGCTCAACTATACTCTCAGATTTCAAATCGGAGTTACCATTTAGGAGTTATAAGGATTTGATAATAAAGTAATTTTATTTAGTTATTTTATTTGTAGTTATTCCATATTAATATTTTCTCACAGGAGGCCTACACAGACTAAACTTATGTCACTCCGAGGGTAAACCCTCATCCTAAACACAACGGTGTCCTCATATTTCTGATCTAGGTGCCCATTTATGTGTTATTCCACTTTTTATGAAAATTTATCATGTGCACTATATAAAGAATAACATTTTACGAAGGACCATTCCTAGCACTCTGAGCCTCAAAATCTCTCTCCCTCTTACCACCTGGTCCTAAAAAATTTCCATATAATAAACAAAGGACATGGATTTTCTGAGTCATTAAAATATCATTTTACCAAAATTTAATTTTATAATGGTAACCCATTTTTTAACCACAATACATAATTTTTATAATTAAAAATACATTTTAATTTAGAAGATAATTTGGATAAATTTATTAAAAATATGGAAACCATGTCATAGTACTATTCTTGTAATATTGATAAAAAATAATTTTATAAAAATAAATGTATAAGTGAAAGAATCAATTTTATGAAAAATATAACTTCAGTTCTAAAATAGTGAGAACATGTTTATAAATAAAACTAATTAATTTTTAATTATATAATTATACATATTAAAAAAATATTATGTTGATAAACTAGTTTTATAAAATTTTAACTCAAGCTTATTTTTTAATAATTCCCTTAAAATCAAGATATTTTTAAAAGTGATATTTTATACTAATAACTGAAAAATGAATATTGTCACAAAAATCTCCAAATTTCAAAAATATATAATATTTTTAATCTAAATAAAAATATTATGTTCCTTTTTTATAATATAAATTCAAAATATTTTGAATATAACTTTTATAATGGATATATTGAATATAATGAAAAACTTGTTTTATAGGAAAATGAATTTTCAAATATTAAATGTTCTTAGTATTATTCCTTATAAATTAATAATTAAATTAAATTTACTCTATTATTTGTTTAAAAATATATCGTATAATAATTTAACCATTATATATTTAGTTTCTTAATATAAAAAGGCATAATACATAAAATGAAAATTTTAAAATATATATATTTTTTTGAATAAAAAGAATTTATTAGTTATGTAGCTACATAATTTTGATTATATCAATGATTTATTAAAAATAAATTTTTATTTTTCATTCTATATAGATTTAATAATGTGGAAATGTCACGTTATACCCACATATTCAAAGGTTCTGTTGTAGTGGTTGTTTTTTACTATTTATAATTTTATCTTAATAACATGTATCACTGATCATTTGATTTGGTGTTTTATGTGATACATGCTATTAAGTGGAAAATTTAAAGGGTAAATATATAGTATAACTATGGGATGTTACATTATTAACTATTAAAAACCTCAATCCATGAAATTTTATTAATTTAGTGGAAACAAGTGAGGGTGATATTTTAACATTATATTCCTAAGCCCCCACACACCTTCCCTAAACATACCATTCCTCCACATAACATTAACAAAACGAGTAGTATTGTTTTATTTATATTTTCCTCTATGTTCCAATATTTTAATTGGTTTTACCTCATAAGATAGATCATGTTCCAGTTGTATAACTTCAAAGTTCAATAAAGGTGGCAAATCAAGTTTTGATTTCCTCAAAAGTGATATATAGAACACATCATGTACATAAAATAGGGTCAATGGATGTAAAATAAGATAAGATAGCATCACAAAATTATTTAGGATTTTAAGAGAACCAGTGTATCTAGTGATTGACATCCCCTTATTTAAAAATCAACTAATTTTCTTTTAAGGTGATATTCCAAGAAATATATTAGTACCGACCTAATAATAAAAATCCCATTGATAATTAAAAACATAGCTCCTTCATAAAAATTTCGTGAAATTATTTTTTCACTTAATAGTTTTGATCTTCTCTATCATATCTGGACAAAGGTCTGGTCCTCTCAATTTATGCTCTCATATTTCACCCTGACATGTTGATGTTCTACAACTTTTCCCATAAATACCCTTGTATAGTGCTATTTGAATTCTATAATGGAATATATTGGTTTATTACAACTCAACCATTGGAACATGTTTATCCCAACGTAACATGAAATCCATCAAACAAGATATCATCATATCATCAAGAGTTTTAATGGTCCATTCTGATTGACCTTTAGTCTAACGATGATTATAATAACTAAGGAATTTCATTATTTCCAATAATTGTGGAATAATTCAATAAAATACTAAGGTGAATCATATATATTATTATAATAAAATGGAAAAAGACAAAATAGATATAACTACCACTTCTTATATATATATATATTTGAAAATTTTTCAATCTACAAATTTTCTCTGATACTAATAAAATTCACTAACTTTATTAGGTGATTAACTACAACCCAAATAAAAATAAGGACCATATATTATATTGAGGACATATATAACATAATCTATGTCATGGATATCCAATTTACATAATATTATTGGTAATGATTAAATAATACCATTTGACTTATTCCATTTCATAATAACTAGTTGAAATACCAAGAATTAAGATACCTATTTTCATTGTCCCTTTCTATTTTTTTAGGCTAGAAATTTTTCATTAGATCTGTATACATATTTGTTCTTCAAAGATAAATAGTGAATGATGACCTATGTGCATCATCTAACTACACATTCATTAATTCTATTCTTTAAGGGATACATATATATTTCCCTTGTACTATGACTCTACCATTTTTAATGTTTAAGTCTCAAACATTCCCAACCAAGTTTTGTAGCTAAAAAACCCTCATTCTGTGCTACATTTCCGTCATATGTATTGATCGTTGAGCCATTATTTTTGAATGATAAGATTACTCTACAACCATTATGATTTCATGGGATTTCTTCTTTAAATCCATGAGTATTGGGTAGTTTTTAATCATCATAATGGGAAAACTAGCACAATTATTTCCTCTCAGAGCATCATCCACCGTGTTCACCTTCCCATAGTTATAATTGATGGATAATTTAAAGTCTTTACCCAATTCCGACCATATTAATTGGTCAATGTTTATCCCATTTTTCTTGAATATATAATTTATCATCTTGTAATCATTATAAATATCACACATTTCTCCATAGATACAATTGCTATAAATTTTCATTTTAAATACTAATTTAGCAATACAATGATAATATGTTGGATATTTTTTTCACATTAGTCATTAATTAACATGAATCATAATATATTACCTTACAATATTGCATAATTATAAATCCCCCATTTATTGAAGAATCACTATATATTAATAACCTATTTCCACTTAAGGGTAATGAATGTGCAGGTGTGGTGACCAATATATTCTTAATATCCATTAAGATTTATTCAATTTAATCTAAGGAACATTACTCCAACATGTGTTAACTCAGTTATAGGATTGGAAAATCATGACAAATGTCTTAGAAATTGTCATTTTTATACCACTAATCCCAAATAACAGTTTATTTCAATCATTGTGGTAGTTCTCAACCCTTAATCAATCAATAAAATATTTGACAGAACCATAGATATAATCTGACATATGATTACATGAACAGAGAAGGAAAATTGTTATATAGAACATCAGCACATTATGAACATTCAATATAAATTTTTTATTTTTTTATTGGTCAGTAAAATCACAAAATTCTCTTTATTTTCATCATTTCTCTTAGAATATCACTTGATATCCCCCAATGGCCCGAAGGCCTTCATTTTTTATTGATTTTTGATAATCCACCTTTCAAGGGGTGAGGTGGAACCCTCTGTCAATTCTTACAACCATCATTGGATAAAATCTATAAATAATACCATTATGATTTAAAGGTAATATATAAAGATTATATTCATCAAATAAATAAAATTTTCAGTGAATTTTTTTTGAATAAAATTAATTACAAAAAATACATAATGTTCAAAAAATAATTCAAAAGTGGTCTTGGGTATATCATATCACATTATTCATTGTTTATAGTATCCAGATTAAAGAATGACATTAGATAAATATTGATCATTCCAATGTTTATTGAACAGATCATTATTTCATGGAAGATGATTCTTTTTTTAGGATTGTGATTTTTTTAAGATCAAAATAATTTATAAAAATTTGAATTGAACCGTCCTTATTTTTGATAAAAGAACTGGGGAACCCTATGGTAAACCACTTGGATGTACATCAATATATTTTATTATGGTTGGCATGTCAACAATGCATATTTATTCCATAGTTTTTTGAGAAGAGTATCTCTTTTTATTAGGAATAAAAACCCAAATTAAGGGTTTTATTGTAGATGGAGTTTATAATTATCATTTCAATGGTTTTTGAAGATAGGACAATTATGGATATGAAATTAAATATACTATCATGAAAATTGAAATGATATTTATGCATATTGAGAAAATCCAAGTGTAGTATGACATTAAATTATACTAAATAATGGAGAACTATATTTATTCATAGTATCCTCCAACAAAACATTTTAGGATAATATTCTTATTCCTTGGAAACAATAAACACACTACTAGGAATTTTAACTGATAATTCCATATCCACGGTTTATAATTGAAAATAAATATTATTATAAATATATAACTATACGTATGAATGCGAAGAACCATTATTGATAACGATATATATATATATATATATATTGGAATAAGTTTATCATTAAAAACTTCATTATCCTGGTGTAATTTAGTAATAGTTTTATCGTAGGATCTTTCTTTTTATTTTGGTAATAATGGTTTGTGAGGTATATTTTCATTAATAGACCTTGGATTAGGTTTTAAGTTTAGAGGATTTAAAAATAATTTGAATTTTAATAATTGATGTGTTGGTGACTAATTAGATTGGAACTCCTTCTCCATCATTTAATTTTTTGACTTATTCTTATCTACTAGATAATCACGACTTCGATGGCCACCCTCATAATAATTGTAATATTTTTTTCATTTCTTTCAATCAATTTCATTGTAAATTAATCCCAATGAATTTTAATATAGTCAATTGTAATTTATTTAATCCATTATATTTTCAATATTATTTTCCATTAAACTCTATATTTTTTTCTTGACTCTATATTAATAAGAGTATCTAGTCTGTATTTCTATATTAAGAACACATTGAACCGTTTCATCATAGACAGAAAAGTCTATTACACCTAATCCCTTTTGAATAAATGGTTTCAATCCCCAAATTTATTATTAGATCTTACATTTAGGGTCATTAATACAACTAGAGGCATACCTCATGATTCTCATGGTTTTTTATTTATAATTACCCACTCATAAACCCTCGTTTTTTTCAATATATAGAATTATCTCTCAATCATTTTTATAAGAGATTGTGGGAAATATGAGTTAAAGAAAATTTCATTTAATTCCTATGATCACATAGAATTAAATTTTTTCTTCATCATTGATTCCCTAGTGAGACTACAAAATTGTTCATATTATATTTCCAGATGATAAAAATTTAAAATGACCTTCTAATAGTTTGATTATTTCATGAATGAAAATAGTTTACATATTGTATGGATGAATTTCTATAACATTTGTGGGGTTCAAAGACATTCTAAATATGGGTGGATATTGATGTTTCATATGAAACAATAACAAATTTTTCCTTCCATGGTGTGTTAGGGATCTCAACATGTTTTTAATTATCACTAAATCATGATATATTTGAGTGATCATAACCATTTGAGTTTATACTTATACTATTATAAAATTTGGTTTCTCATTAAGAAAATAAATTCCTTTCCCACCACATCCATTATTAAATAAATTTATCATTGATGTATCCATGAAATAAAATAATGTAAATATGGGGATGGAAATACATAATTAGTAAATGAATAGAAATGTAAATGTGATCATAAAATAAATAACTAAAACAATAATGTGCCGACCCATTCTTGAGATATTATAGGTTTCAATATATTTTATCCATGATCATTTCATATTAAGTTTTATATCATGATTATAATAAAATGACTCCTAATGTTTCATAAAGATCATCTGAATTGACCAAATAATGTCTCTAGTGAGATCCAAACCAAGTATGTAGTTAGGAAAACGTTTCCTATATCCAGTTAATATTGTGTTAATACCAAACCACCATTTTTTGGTTTATTACAATTGGTGAAATTGTTCATGAAAATTAATCTAGTTTTTGTTTCTAGATAAGGATTTTATTAAATAAAAACCAAAAACTATATACTTTACCAATTATTAAGATGTTTTATTATATTTAGGTTTATCCCTAAGGATTTAACTAATTTATGTTAGTCATAATCTGTAAAAATAACTAAACTACTCTGAAAAAATAACTTAACCCCACACTAATACAAAATATGGCACCCCAGACACACAATCCTTTATTTTGTTCTAAAAACAGATAATATTATTTCTAGATTCAATACCAACTAAGACACCTCAAGATAAACATGCATATAATTATCATTAATTATATATTTTGAACATTACATCATACAAATATTCAAAAAATCCTATAATCCAAAAGCTTACATTATTTTGATATTAAGTATATAAAAATATGATTTCTCATATTTTTTAAACTTTCCCTGTAATCTCAAAATAATTGAATTATTTTTAGACATATCATATGTTATACTCCTATTTATAACATGGAAATGGGAAAACATAAGAAAAAATATGTTCAAAAGTTTTATGAAGGAGAAATACTTATTAACATGTCCCCTTGGTTCAGATCAAAGGAATGTGAGAAAACATGATTATGGGATAAATATATAATTAAAATTACAAGGATAAATAATAGATTTTCACAAGTAATTAATAAATAATTTGTAATATCAAATGGTCAAACATATACCATGGAATAACAGTGCATGTTTATGAGAAAATGATTATGATCGATAGATATTAACATAAAAAACTAACTTTAAAATATTGCATAAGTATAAAAATATTAAATAATAACATTATAATAATTTACATCCACCTCATGTACAGAATCAATCTAGTAAAACTATACAACTAGATCATTTTATGCTTAAACAGGGGAAAATTTCTAACTATATCATGTCCATGTTTGATGTTTTGATCATATATAAATGCATTTTTCCATGCTCAACATAATTGTCACATGAGATATAAATCATAACCAATTAATTAAAGGGAAACATATTACCCAAATCTTATAATATTTATATTAAATATTTCATTTTACTATAAAATGTCTATTATATATTCTATCATGAATAATCCAAGGAATGTATATGTTTTTTGTAACATTTTCCAATATTATTAATAAATGTCATAAAAAATAAGATCAATTCATATAAAAAATACAATCACAAAAAATGATTATTTCCCAAAATAAATTATTAGCAGACTCATGAAACTATACTCTATAAAATATAGATATTTTGAAGATAAATATTAAAATGGATGTGAAGTCATGAAAATATATTTCATAAATCATTTTTAACATTATAAAAAACGATGTTTTATGAAACATTATAATAATATTTTCCGAAAATTTGAAACGAATGAAATTTTCAAAATATAATTGGAGGATAATATAAATACTAAACCACAAAATACAAAACAAAATATGGTTGAAATGTGTAGTAGAAGATAAAATATATTATCATGAATGAAATCCTTCTGAAAAATAACTTTATTGAATACCAAATCATTAAAAAAGAAGTAGTGATTCATTTTGAACATTGGTGAATATAAATATAAATATCCTAAAAAATAATGATTATTTAAATTTTAAAATAATAAAGGAGAATATTTACTAGAACAAAGAACATAGACATATAAGAAAAATAATCTTTTAGGAGGATTAAAATGATACGTAGGTACATTATAATTTTATGTGAATGAAATTAAACAATTGAAGAGCCACTGAATTAAAATTTTTATTTTACATATTTATGAAGTGGAATTAAAATATTATAAAATATTTGAGTGTAATAAATCAATCATAAAATATATATACCCAATAAGAAACAATATAACTCAAAAAGGATATTTGGTTCACAAACTCCCTCAACTCAACTCTTATAATCCAAAAAACTGGTTTAACCTCATGAATAATAAAAGTGTCTATGATAAAAACTAATTATTGAGCCTCATTCACAAATATTACATTTACTAATTTGTAATTATAATTGTGAATTTTACTTTAATTAGTTAGTTATTGTTTATTTTCATCACCAGATGTTATTAACCTTGATTATTTCCTCTGAGTTTCATAATGATGATAAAAATACTCATTCGTTTGTAAAATTTCATCATAAAAAATTTATAAAGTTAATATAATATAATTTACGTTATTATTTAAAATGTTCCAATGTCATTCATTGTGAGCTATATATATGAATGATTATGATGGAACGAATAACAAGCTTGTTTTAGGTAATTTATCGATAACAATAGATTACTTTATAAATATCATTGAATTTTTTTCTTCATTTGAGAAATATATTTATGAAATATATTACTACATAAATATATATTTAAAAATATTAAACAATTATATTTTATAAAATTATTTTTAAGTGGGGATGAAAAATGAAACACATTTTTCATGTAGTTGGTAGTATGTAGATATGCACAGATGATATTTTCATTTTCCAATGGATGAGATTATTATTATCAAAAATAATTTAAATTTATTTAATTTTAGTTATATCATAAATTTAATAAGAATTATTTAAATAAATTTTATGAATCATCCATGTAAGATGTTATGAAAAACACAATAAGTTGGTCATGGTGGATGAGGTCTGCATATAAAAAAAGCGACATTTTTTATTTTTCAAATGGTTGGGAAGAAGGTAGAAAATGATTATTACAAAAAAATAATATCCTTTTGGTGTGCATATTATAATTATGTAATTATGTTATCATGGTATTAATATATTTTATTGAGGTAGAATAAAAAATAAAGTAACAAAAATGAAAAAGGAGTGATTATGAGTTTTTACCTAATTTCTTATGAAAACATCTTAATACTTACTATAATAGTATTATGGTGAGAATAAAAAATTTATAAATTGAGGGAAAAGTTTGTATGTGACGTGTAATGAGTGTTTCTGAGCTTTAGATATTTTTATGTGAATATTACTGTGGAGATAAAACACTTATTTTACAAGGGGAAAGGGGTGACATTTTTATAAATATTCATATATTTATATTAAATTCATGTGACTTATAATTAAATATGTTGAAAAAAGTTGATAATAATTCAGTGCGGGAATTTCATGGTAGATCCAAAATTCTTCTACACAAATAACTTTTATTTATTGAGATATTTTTGGATTTCCCACTTAATTTAACATCCTAACCTAAATTTATTTTACAATAATAATTCATTTTTTAATCTTGGTAACATTTTTATGACAAAAAAAAGATTTCATTATAATTTATTATTCATATAAAAAATATTAAAACCATTTAATAATATTAAATTTATAAAAGGGATAAAAATTAATTTCAAAATTATAAATTTAAAACTAATAAAAATATTTTTTGTAAAAATATAACATAGATTATAAAATATAAAAAATATGTTTCTAAATTAGACTTATTATTATTAAATATATAATTTTAATTTCTATTTTTTAGAAAAAGAGTTTCATATATATTCAAGTCAAATATTATATGTAAATGATTTCATAAAATTCACATTATTTATAAAATCTATTATATTTTACTAATCACATAAAAATAATTTTTTTGATAATATCATTACTTAATCCTAATATAATATTTTTAAGATATTTTCAAATGGTAATTTTATTTTTTCATATTTTAATTAAAAAATTTATGATTTTAAATTTTAAATAGAAATAAAGAATACAATGAAATAAATTTTTATATGAATGTGAGTTTTTTAAATGTCGACTAATATTATTATTTTTTTATATCAATGAATAGTTAAATTAATGTTAATATATATTTTTTTTAATTTGAATCTTATAATTATTTACCAATAATATATTTGTTTTATTAATATAAAAAATATATAGCAAAAAATAAGGTATTTTTCATGAAAACAACATTTTAATTATAAATGAATTTACTAGTTATTTAGCTACAATAATTGGTGTTTTTCAATGAATTCATAGTCATGAAAATTGTTGTTCATTATATAATTATTTAATAATGTGGTTAGCTCTATTTAAATCAATAAATTCGATATCTACATTATAATGATTTTTTATTTGCTAAAAAATTATCTTAATAAAATGTATCATAGTTTGTTTTGGATTTGTTTTGAATGGAAACACGTTATTCCAATGAAACATTAAAGAGTTATGTATATAGTAAAATTTTGGGGTGTAAAAATTATGATACAGTAACATTAGAGTTATTTCAATATAGCTATAATACCCTGTCAGTGTCACCAGTCAAGTCTTCTACATTAATTTACCGTATTCCACACTGCCATAGTACCACTTTTAGTGTCATCAGTTAGAATTGGTATAGTTGGAACACATTGTTATAGGGACTCTAAAATTTTGGTTGGTTTCTTTCAACCCTTGATCCCCCATATAGGGGAGTTGATACCCTGAAATCTCTTGTGAAGTCACTATGAATTTTGAACAACAATAGTGGAAAATTCATGTACATTACATGTTGTTTGGATTTATACCAACATCATCCAAGAGGACCATGATCCACCATTAAAAAAATGACATGAGTTAATCAGATTATAAATAAATTTATAGATGATAATATAAAACAATCATAAAATTGTAATCGATTTTTAAACTATATAAACCTATTATATGTATTAAAATTCTACTACTTCAATCAAAATCCAATAACATAATAAAAATTTATGTTTAATACTACCTCAGGATCCTATGAATACTTCATATCATCCTTTATAACTCCTTTACATGAATTAAATTTAAATACACTATTAAATTATAAAATGTGTCTATTTATATAAAAATGGGAAATGATCAGGCTTGCTATAAACATGAAACACGATATGAAATTTTTTCACTGTTAAACTAAACACTAAATCCACAAAATCATAGAACTAATAGAATTATTTTCCCAAATACTATTTGGATAAAATTAAAATAAAAGAATCATTCTATAATTTCAAAAATAATTTTTTTAAATAACTACAATAATAGTCCTATAAATTCCAAAAAGAACTTATGTACAATGTTAACATAATATTTTGTAACTAAAAAATTGATCATAATATTTTTTCAGTATCGTATTTTTTTTAAAATGACTTTTTTACACCAAAAACATAAAATCTATCATGATTCCCACCAAATATATAATTATATAAATTTATACATGTGTTTATACTGAAAATTCATCCAAAATATTATTAGTATCTATTATATGATGAACAAAACATTAAAATAAATAAAAAAGTTGGATGATTGAACATTGAGTTAACCAGAAATTTTTATCCATCAATTGTTCAATGTTGTAGAATTATAACATCCAAACCTTCCCATATATTTATATAGAACTTGAAGTAAGAAGATTACTACACCCTAATAACCTCTTCTATTATATAAATCATTTTCACAATTAAAATTTATGTAAAATAAGATCAATAATAAAATTAAATGGACACACAAGATTTCATGGTTCAAATTTTCATCCTACATCCAAAAGATAAAACTACAAGATATTATAATTCAATAATTAAAAGAATATAAATAACTATATCTAATTATATATTGATGACACAACATACAATTTTGTAAAAAAATATAGTATAATTCATTTAGGGGTCCTACCTCTCTTTTATAGAGCAAATTAGCATGTAAGAATGACTTCATCATTATCAATGAATAATTTCAATCCATCCATTAACAACATGTCTCTATAGAATCCATCACCAAATCGAACATCTCATCCATTTGAAGGTTTAGTAAAAAAAATTATTTCTCTAAATTCATCAATATATCTCCATATACTTATAAAAAATATTCATGTTGAAGGTTGATTCAACCACTCTTCTTATAATACCAAAAAAACTACTGAAATATAAATTATCAATAAATTATATCTAGTAACATCAATAATATTTAAACTCCAAAAAATATCACACTTGAATATTTATTGAAGGAATTCCATATGAATACTCAATAAATTAGGAAATATTTATCCTACTCCATAGTTGATATAGTTTCATCCATCCTATATTAATTTATTTATTTCCCAATGAGTAATAATTCAATAATAATCTCTCTTGTAGTAACACATTTTTGAATAAATAATATAGTGTTTTCTTCAATGTAATATTTCATAGTTCTAAAATGTCTTCCTCTAGAATATTCATGATGAAATGGAATTTTAGGTAAATATTTAATTTCATTTAAAGTAATGATGGATTCTTGGAATGGTGGATTAAAATTTTATGATCCAAAAATAAAATTCATCATTCAAATAATTTTAAAATCTCCATCAATAATCACTGTAACTAAGAAAATTCAGTTTTTACATCTATAGCTGCTACATATTTTTTATTTTTCATAGACAAATCCACCAGTAGATGTAGATGAGACATCCAATTGATCATTATTTTCTAAAATTTAATCTCAAAACCATATTTTTTTGAACTGTTAAATTTTTTAGAGATATCAATATAAAAACCTTTTAAATAATCATATTCCGTAAAATATAATTATATGTCCAAAATCCCATAATGTGTCATATTATCCACATAAATACTTCTTTTTGATCCTTCCAATGGTTAGAAATAATTTGACTTACTATTTACATAATAATGGAAATTTCAAGCCAATTAAATATCATTGCATACATCAATCTTACAACGTATTAAGAAAACAATAATTTTCCATGTACCATAACTCTTCTTGTGATGAAGGTACTTATGACATGGATAATATAATGTGTAAAAAAGTGAATTTATAATTCATTTAAATCTAGTTGTACAATTTTCTTATGATCTTACTAATGCATTATTTTTGGGATAATACTATTGTACCATATTTATTATATTTTTCTTTTCTCACCCCTAATATTTTATTCTTTACGAATCTCTGTCATTTAAAATCTTCAATACATTTTTTTTCTAGATAAAGAATAGTTAGAATTTTTAGACCCACAATCAGAATATCATCCAAATGGACTAGATGAAAAACTTAAGTATCATAATTCCACAACATACAATAACAAAAATATTAGATTTTTTCCATATTAATCATTTTCCCTTATGATAGAATTGAACATTAGGTTCCACTATTGCGGTTTTTATTTCAAATAATATAGTGTTCAATTCAATTTGATGATATCGCTCCTTCTAATAATCATTTAATTTTATTTTTTATCTATATTCCCAAATTTCAATGAAAAAAGATAGTCTTATCATGTATGTACTCTATGAATGAACAATTATAAGTAATAATTCTCAGCACCGTCTAGAAGGTAGTTTGATTGACTACTAGTTAAAATATTTCAATGAAATATATACCTTCATTATATAAAAATAATTTCTCTACCAACCATGACATATATCATAATATTTTATCAAATTATTTTTTCAAATGGTTAAACCATTTGTTATCATTTACATATTTCTCTTTAGGTATTTTATTCACCTCCAAAGATTTACTAAACTTCAAGGAGTTCATTCATTCCTTCATGGATTACTCCCACTATATTGAATCAATATGTGTCATTTCATATTATAGATATTTTTATTCCCCAGTATCCATTTGAATTATGAATTTAACATTTAACCCATACAAATAAGCAATTCATTTTACTCTAGAATATCCTATCAACATAATTTGAGACTATTATATTTCTTGTGCATCAATTTAAATATATCATACCAATATATTCTTAACAATTTTAATTTTATTTAGGATTTAGTAGACCTTGAGGTTTCTATCACATCAAATATTGATAAAAAATATAGTACATTTGCGATGATTTATGATATTACAAGTATTTTCAAATTTTTAGTTATCTCATCCATATCATCATTTACTATAGTATTTGATATATTTCATTCATATTTTTCTTAAACAAATTTCATATATTTCTATGGATTTTTTTTATTTAATATTAAATATAAACATTAAATAATATTCTATTGATCATCATAGAATAGTCTATATCCAAATTCCTGATATAATTAGCCTCTAATAAAATATGGTTTATAATTTCCCCCAAACTCATCTCTGACCTTCTCATAAACAAGAAAAAATGAAATGAAATTGAAAAATTTGAGGTAACATACATTCATTAATTTACTATATCATATCTCTTTTAGAAAACTTTGTCATAATATAGAGGATATAAATATGTTGGCTAAACATGATACCTTGTTAATTGAGGAGTTATAAGTTTTTTTCCTTTATAACATGATCCACCTCTTCTAGTAGAAGTTATATAAATTATTACCATTGTATTATACACCATTATCAAATATTAAGCACTTAATGTTTGGACTAATTTCTAACTCCACCATATACTTCCACTATAAAAATGCTATGAAAGGATTATATTTATTTTATAAAAATAAAAACCTAAATTACCTATCTAGTCACAAATAATCATGACTAATTAGTATGATCCACCACAATATTGGATTGAGGCATGTCACCATAAATATATAAAAACAATATCCAACAACGGAGATCTGGTTTTTTAAATTGAAATTAAATAAAACTACATTTTCTTCTAAGCACATGAATCTCACAATTTTGCTAGTTGTGTAATTGAGATTAAAAATTACGATCCAATATAAAACATTCATTTACTTCTCATTGATACGACTGAGTCTACAATTCATGTCCCTTATATTTTTCAATGTTGAAAATCCATCCACTATATTTCCATCAAAATTAACGATCATGGAAATTTTACCTTCCTTTACTCCCATTTCTGCTAACATAAATCCATGAAACACTTTCAAGATTCTATTGCTAATTTTTTTTCTAAATACTACATCATCTGAAAACCCTAATTAAATTAGATTTCTCTAGATAAATGATATGCATCTCATTACATTTAGTTAGAAAATAATTCTAGTCCACATCCAAATATTTATATCTCCCTTTATGAAAATATATATGTATTATCCAAATTAAAAATTAATCAACCAAAATATTCTTAATTCAAAATTTACCCTAAATTTATGATATTACCTTAAGTGAAAGGATTCACCACAGTGAACCATCCATCCATACACCTGATTTTTAATAGTGATTTGAAGATTTTCGACTCCACCAATTGAACTAAAAAAATTATAAATTATAGAATATATAATTTAAGTGTATTCATTTCAAATTCTAAAATTTATCTAAATATTTTAACACTTACCAAAATTTCATCATATGAGTCATGGATCATATTAATCTCCTTTACTCTTCTACATATAGTTATATTCAAGACATCGAGTGCTCTATCTCTAAGGTAAGTATCCCCTTTTGTTAGTACTAAGAGAATTTATTGAAAATACATAGACCAATAATAAGTTAATATATCCATTGAGAATCCAAATCCATAAATATATGAAAATGGTATTAGTGTTTCCAAAAGAATTTGTTACCATATTACCCATGAAATACCAATATTCTGTTAATTAAAAAAGGATGTTAGATTTTCCATACATCATCCATGAAAGTTAAAATCACTACATCATGCCAACTTATATTCATGACCAAATCATTCTCCAGATATTCAATTGAATTTTCATCCAATGTATTAAATAAATAATAGGTAAACTTTAATTAGGCTATCGGTTTTTATCCATTTTCACCACCACAACCACAATTCTAGATGTTGACTTCTTCACCTTGATGTTGAAGGACACATTTTATGCTATAATAATCCTTATTAAACTTAGTGACTTAAAATATATCTGTTACCATTATAATTTAACTATCATGTCATTTTTCTATTATCCTAATGTAATTTTAGGTTCTTTTTTTGATGATATACTCTTCTATTTTTTCTATTAAAGTCCACATTCTGTTATGTTGAATTGGATGATTTTTAAATTTACTCCTCTTGTTTCTATATATTATTTTGATTGTAAAAAAAATTAAATATTAATCGAGGTAAAATGATAATGTTACATGAGTTAAACACAATAAAATAACCAAACTAGATGAGTGAAAATTGAGTTCACTAGAAATCTGTATTCCTTTATAGTTATGGATTTTAATATTAAACACAAAAAAATCTTATATTGTCTTAGATAACAAAAATATGGATCGACTCTATAATAGAATAGAAATTATAATATTTAAATTGTTTTCACACTTAGAATTAATGTATAGGATGATCAATAAGAAAATTAGATAGACACAAAATAATAGGTGGTTAGAATTATCTTCTTATTCACAAGGAAAACAATATAAACTCACATAATTGTGGAAGTACAAGGATAACCATTACTATAAATAATTATACAATTCTTTAACTTCTTAAATTTTCTAAAACCATAAATTATAGTTCAGATATTGGTCCCACTTCACTTATATAGAGGTAATCATATAGAAAGACTAGTTCCTCTATCCTGTGAGAATCAAGACAAACCATCCATTGAATAAACCTCTCTGTAGTAGATAACACAAACATTACTAAATAATAAAGTTGTCTAATCCTAAAAAAAGATAAACCAATCATTTCATATCATTAGTATCTCACCATCTACTGGTAGACACTTCTACATGTTGAAGGTTGTCATTTTTCTTCTTAGATAAGGACAATGAAATCTAATAGATCCGGAAATTAAAATTAATTGAATTTTGAATTATAAGAATCCTAAAAATTCAAATAAAATATGAATATTAAATAATATTTTGATCCTTTTACAAATTTAAATTAATTTTTTTACATGAGTGAAAAAATAAGAAATTTCTATAGAAACTGCACAATTTTCAAACCTCAAATATTCTATGATCCTTATATCCAACAACTATTAGAGTAAGAACATAAAAAATTGCATATGTAATGAGTAAAAATAGATAAAATTTTTATATCAGTTTACAAAAGACGTTATAAACTTCCAACTATAATGATTATTGTACTAGGTATGCATCGCTAAGACTCATAAAAAATAATCATGCATTGATCTTATCATCCTCACAATACTATGTCTCTTTATAGATACATATATTTTTTAACTATAGATTAACCAAGGGTACTATATTCCCATATATTATATTCTCAGTCTAGTAAAATTGCATACATGCTACTCATCAAACAACATATCATCTTCCAACACCATGTCATAAAAAATTTCACATGATAGGGGTCCTGATATTTTTTATATAAATTTTTTTGTTGATTTAAATTACATATAGAAATATATCTTGTATGAAGTTACAATTTGTATACCAATATATGTTCTTCTCAACAATCACAAATTTCCACAAAAAACAATCTAATATCCCATATCACAATAATCATTGATGTACTAATTGTGGAAAAACTCTAAAAAATATAAGATCTTGTACCTCGAACACCAATTGTTGGAGTCAATAATGTCTATATGATCATTGAGTGTAAATAACCAATATTTAATCACATGAATATGCTATAAGGTCTCATGTATGATACTCAACCAAATCATAGAAGACTTACTAGCCTATATGTTGCATATATGAGTTCAAAACAACATTTTATACGGTTTTAGGTAAATTTTAGTATATAAATAACATTACAATGAACGATGACTCTCCATATAGATGAGAAAATCTATAAAACATGCTCAAAGAATTTAATGTATTTTCTAGATAATACACTCAGACATCCCATCACTCTAGGGATGGTTTGTTGAACTATCCATCACTAAAGTACATGGTAATCACTATATTCCTTGATAGAATAGGATATGAAACTTTAATTCTGATCCAACATGATACTCACACACATTCCAAGTATTCATAAAATGTCCCACACATATAAATTTTCTAGAACCTTAACAAAATACACCTATCTAATTGGTTAAAAAAATAAAACCTTTTTCAATTGATCTACAAAAATCCACACTATATAACATCCTTGAAGAGACATTGAAAATCCAATCCAAATTTCCACAGTGAAATCATTCCATTTATAATTAGGAATGATTAGCATCTAATGAAGATAAATAGAACGATAGTTCTTAAACATAATCCATTTATAGTTTAGACATCATGATATAAACCTTATTATGGCCTTATTCATCAATGGCTTCCATAAGAACTAGTGTATTTTATATCATATTTTGGTTACCTAGTGTGTACACACTATTTCAAGGAGATAAATTAAATATAATCTTTTTTTATATGATTATTGGGACTACTAAACAAACATATAAATAAAAAACCATTTCATTACCTGAAGTAGTATATTGTGGTGGATCCCCACCACAATATTCTATCTCTCAAAACCCAATAGTCTAATTCAATTAACAGACTCTCCATCACCAAACCTAAAAGTGATGAGGAGGTACATAGAGTATTTTTTGTAGTTATCCCTTAATAAACTTAAAAATATAGAAAACATTACGAAAAATTATGATCAACTATTACTCATTATTGTCCTCATGAACCACTTATTACTACATATTTCCACTAATAACATTAAAAACCATATTTAATTTTCTAGGGGTGAATACTATATCAAAATACAAAATTTCAAGTAAATAAATTTTATTTTAAACTAAATACTTCTATAATCATTACACCAAGATGATAATATAACCAAAACATTAGCACATAAAAAATGAAAACTATATTTCAATCATGAGTTCGATAGGTCCATTAATGTGACCACAAATGTTGGTACCCATAAGAAAACACCAAACCATCCAACATCGAGAACTCTCTGAGACAAACCATTAATTCATCTTAATACATTGTATAATACTTTCCTATATTAGGCATGGTGTGAATTATATTAGAATAATCTCTTACCTTTTTCTATAGAAAGTATCTATCACAATGATTATTCCACTAATACCTCACCCTTTTATTCAATAGGTCTATCATCGCCCTATTAATCCATAGAAGTATGAAATTAACATCTTGTAATAAACTACTTATTATAAGAATGTATGGATCTCAAATACATTCATAGGTTGATCCCAAGAAAAAAACATTGACTATCTTAATGTCCACTAATATACTTGACATTGGTTTTACACGCCCAAAAAATTGAACATTCTACATATAGAAATTTGAATTTGATATATTTTCATAAAGTATATATGCTCTTTAGGTAATCAATATGATATTTAGTTATTTTTAAAGTACCTTATGTGACTGACAATATATCAAGATATCATAAAAAAATATACATAAAGGAATGAATATAAGGTTGCAGTATCTTGTTGATATATGACATTAACATAGCTAAAAAAATCATTCTGAACAACATTAAATGGAACTCAAATTTATCATAAATACTCTTGAATGTAGTATATTAAATATCCATTTCTATCAAAAAAACATACAAATAATAAATCCTAAAATAAATATTAGAGAAGTATTTGGATCGAGTAAACTAATTAAACAAGTCAGTAATATGAGAATGAAAATTTAGATACTTGATCATTAACTGGTTCAATATTTAGTAATCCATACAAAAGTATTCATTATCTTACCCACATTAGTAAAAATAATTACAACACTCTTGGGGGATGTTCTCAAGAAAATAACCCCTTCGTCCCAATGTCCTCCAACTAGACTTTCAACTCTCAGAATTATATTAGTTTCATACTATATGGTGGGATTGATATATTATTGGAAAATGATACTAGATTAATCATAAACATTACTCCCATATTAGTAAACAATACAAAAAATTATATATAAAATACATTATGATATAGTACCATCATAGGCTGAAAACCGTATTATCTTGTATCCTCATTATGCCCCAAAATTGCATTCACAAACTGTGAAGAAATCATTCCTATAGGCCAAGATCACAGTCATAAATGAACATTATAAAGATAAAACTCTCCAATAAATATATAATAATCACCCATAGAGGAATCTAAATGCACTCATATCTGATTGAAATCATTTTATGGTCTAAAATGATAAAAATATTTCATTACAAGGATAACACCAATGATATGTGTGCCTGTCACTAGAAAATTTGGTATCTTCTTATACCCACTCAACATAATGAATCTTACCTGACATGTTTTAATAATCTCTCATAACCACCCTAAGGGAGTATTTATAGTAAATAATCACAATTTAAACTCAAATAGCATAATCATATCACTGGAAAACTATAAAAATATATATGAATGAATCATATATAGGACTGTAACTCAAAAAATTAATCCTAATGATTATTATGAGGATGATATTTGTAAATAAGAAAAATATCATGAATTCATACACTGGTACTTGAATCATAATATCTTACCATCATATATAGTACAATATTATTGTAATAATTTATAATGAAAATCGTGTTCACCATCACAACCCATAAACACCCAACTACCACCCTAAGGTAATTCTGAATCTATGATCTAGATATATGAGATTACTCAAAACCATGAACAGAACATATATGTGGTTTACTCTTACAATTTTACAATATATGTTCCAATATCACATGAAAACAAAACTTATTTGGTTATCAATAAATATTTGGTAAGATCTAACCTATAATATTTTGTCGGAGACATTATAATATAGTCCATTTAATAATTGGGATGTTAAGAACCTATACACTCCCCATCGTAGCTATTTCCCCACAGAAAAACCATAAAATATTAACATATAACAGTAGTAAGATCATCTTTTGAAACTAGTAAAACAAATTAAATGAACACAATAAACTAGAAAATAATAGGTTATCTTTATTAATAAATCCATATTTCCCCATATAAAACATATATAGAACCAATTCACCAATGTTGGTAATGTATATTTTAATCTAATATCAATGTGTCTGATCCTTGTTGTATCATCACCAACCAAAATCAGAGAAAAACAAAGCAGATCCTAAATTTTTTTTAATTCATATCAAATATATCACCATTAGTAAGAATAATAAAATCCCATGTGAACTATAAATTTTTTATATCCCGAAAAACTTCTCAAATAAACAATATTAGAATTATTTCTAGGATAATCCCTCATGCTAGCACTCTTGGATCTATACATTCCCCCATATTTGGTTGGACATTATAATATATATTTCTCAAGATTTACCCTTTAGTCTAAATTGGTTTCAAAAAAATAAAATTTAATCTAAGGAAAATAAAAAATGATCTCAAAGCATAACATTCAACCTATACCTTAGAATATGGGTGGGTGCTAAATTTTTAACTCTCTATAATGGTTTGACATAGATGGATCATCCCTTAATTTCCTATAGTGCATCAATTAAACCACAATGAGTAGTATCTCATAGTGTTGATAATACTTAATAGGTTCTGCTTCAACTACTACATGAGTTTACTAATACCATCCCTCATAGTGCTTAATCAATGGTTTTCAAGGTGAATGTTTCTAAAATTTGAAATGTATAACTCAAAATAATTCTATCAAAGTTCTATATTTATTATTTTTTTGAAAATAAATAAATAGTAACGCATATTTCTAATCTATATACACAATTATTAAATTAGGATTCTATAAATCTTGGGAAACTACATGCTAAACCCATCCACCCTCATGGTACAACATATAATATACTTATGGTTTACATAATAATTCATCAAATAGAAATTAAAAAAATGAACATAAGTTAAATCGATTTGTATAATTTTTTAATGATACATTTATTTACCCATGTTATTTTTCAAAAACAATTTATAATTACAAAAAATCATAAAAATTTCATGTGAAAGTATATTCAAAATATGTTTCATGAATATTCACTTTATTTCAAAACTACGATAGGAATAAATAGTTAATTATAAATCCTACACTATATTCATTTAAAATACTAGATTTTAATAAATAAAGACCAAAAAAATAATCTCAATCTCTTGTAGCTTAAAATTCCATCTATGGGTGTTATCTGAAGAAAAATACAAAATAAATACAAAGTCCTAACCAATATAATCTCATTCATATAAGTCCCAAATATTATAAAACAAAATAAGGATCTCATACCAATTGATATCAATCTAACCATTTTATATCAAATTGTTTCTATGTGGATTCACTATATGACTTGAGTATTCCCTCTCCATATTCCAGAAGATATCAACTATTTAGAAGTGTCTATTGATCTCATAATGAGACTATACCATCCATATGATTACTATAATTATGATGAAATAATAAAAACACAAACGTAAAATATAAAAATATAATATAGATATTATAGAGTTATGATAACCATAAAAATATATCACATGATATAATAAAATATTAGCCCAATGTATATTCTATACAATTAAATCATTTGATACACATAATGGGTCCATCATAGACAATCCATAATAAAAAATAAACAAAATAATGATTACAAAAAAATTCTTTCAAAGGCATCACCCAATCCTTTCTTCTAGTCCCCATAACTCTTTTCATTCTCATCCCTCAATCATTGGGATCATTCCATTTCCTTTTTTTAATTTCATAAAGGATTCATTCCCACTATGGTGAATGTATATAATATTATAAATATATACTATAGAACACCAACAATGAAGTCCATAAATTAATTCATTGTATATGTATCTATACTATATTATATGATAGAAAAAATAAGTTTATATATATAAAAATATTACCCTTATCATCCCTAAATGCTAAAACTATAATTAGATGACTGTCCCTACTATATTTGGATATTCTCTATATTGTAATGATATTCTCATGGCCTGATAAAACAATACTCATGGAGATTTACTAAATTCTATACATAAAATCCCATAATCTTCACAAGTGAAAATGTAACACAAAATCCAATCAATATAAACCCATAACACCCAAAATAATATGCTGGAATATTATAGAACATACCCATAGTCATGGTTATCCATGTATTGGTTTGTAAATAATTCTCAAATTCCTTAGCTGTAATATTTTATTTAATTGGGATCATTCCCAATAACTTATAAATATTTAATGTTTAGTTGGTATCCCACCAAACCCATACATAAAAATGGTTGTTAAATTGAGACTCCTCTAAACTATAAACAATATGGAAAATAGGTTGGAACCATAACCAAACATTCACAATAAAAAGACCAAGGTTGGTACATTTCCCAATAATTCATAACAAGGAAACTAGGATGGATCTTATCTCAACCTCATATCTTTAAAATCTTATATGGGTTGACATATACATTCCTTAACCCATTAATAGTGAATGTGTATCAGCCATCACACCACTCATAGCAACCCATAATTTCTAATCCCCAAATGTATAAGAACAATTCCCTACTAATTATATTTTCTCACTATAAGGGGCATGTTCACTATGTATCATGTATTAAGCATCTCCTTCCACCTAAGAAACCCACATGTCTCCTTTCAAGGTCAGCAATTAAATCCATAATTAGAAATACTCTCTATGAATTCTCATTTTAATGGTAACCAATACTTCTATAAGTAACATTTATATCTATATGCATGTAATTAACTTATAATTTTTTTTGGGATTTTTGTGTCTAACGACCCACTCTGATCAATTAACATAAAAAACCAAAAGATGGTTTTGTTCTGTTTGATTTTCAACTACTCTCCAACACAGAAATACTACAAAAATCATGAATCTAATATAATATGATTATAAAATAGAGGGACCAAATACCTCATAAAATCTTTTATCTCTTAATTAAAATCCATTCAGAATAAAATAGAAGAAATAAAAAAACATAATATAGAATATTTGTTTAAGGATTTTTGATAAATATTTATATAATATTCAGAAAAATTGTTTATTGATTAGAGGTGATAGATTTACTCACCAATAATGATCCAACATGATAAAAACCATAATTTTAGCTCATATAGAAGAGGCATTATATTTGAAATAGATAAAAGTCTGTGAGAGATGAGCGTAATTTTTTTGATACCCAAATATAGAATGAAGATGTTTAAAAAAAAATATAAACAATAAATTAATTAATTTTTTAAAAAAAAATTGATAGGAGGATGATATGTATCGTCTACATCCTCATTTGTTACCCAATATCCACTGGATACCTGACCAAGGTCCCCTAACCATTTAGTTTTCCACATAATCTAACTTCAAACATAATAACATAACACGAGGTACCTAGTATTAGTCCATTTATTGAAATTTAAACTCTTTTATTACCTTATATAATTTTTTAATGTAGACATATTTTAGCAAAATTCAGTCACCAAACGTCTAAAACCACTCCATTAGTTAAAAAATATCAAAATAAAAACATATTGAACTAATTCCTCATTATTTGTCCGTGACTTCATATTCTATTTTGATGTCCATATGAAAACAGATCTACAATAAAAAATACATGTGAACATGTATGCATGTTTCAAATTGAATAATATTTTACTGATGTAATTTAAATTATTCATCCAAATGATGAAGCGAAGGGATTCTCTATCCAAGAGGTATATGGATCTACATTAATGATCAAATGGATATGAATATTGGATGTTTATTTTTCATCTTATTTTTTCTTATATAATAAGAGAAGTTGTTTTTAAAAATTATTTTTAGAAATTATAAAAGATAATGATATTGATATAGATGGTTTATTATAAATAAAATTTTATAATTTGTTTTGAAAAAATATAAGGACTAAAATTTTATTGTATAAAACAATTTTATTAATTTTATTTATTAAAATAAATTATAATGAGTTCCCACAACCGAAATAATATAAATTTTTAAATAATAAAAATTTCCTTTTAAAATATTTTCTCATAATCATAGAATACCATATACAGCATAGTTTTAAATAGTTTATTTGAGAATAATCCTACAAATGAACCAAGTGTTTCTTTCTAACTAAAATGAGTTAGAGTTTTAGAATAAAAAATATTTGGAGAAAATAAATTTTTTAAAATGATAATGATAGTGTATTTGAAAATGAAAAATTTAAAAATGTAAAAACAATTATTATACCAGGTAATTAAATTTAAAAGTCCTTGAATATCCAAAAGGAATTTAAGATAAATTGGTAAATAATACTCATAAAGTAAACATGTACATATATATTTTCTATAAAATGATAAAAAATATATTTTTGAATAAAAATGTTATAAATACGATGATACACTCAAACAATATTTTCATTATTTAAAATAATATATTTTTTTAAAATAACATCACTACATGTTTTGAATCATAGAAGTTTGAAAATTATGTTCATAGAGTTGAAAATGAGGATTTTTAATTCCAATCTCACCATTAATAAAAAATATTTCATTTTGACTTATATATCACTAATAGATATTATTGGGGTTATTTGTTATGTATTCATATAGAGATGTGGTGTGAATTACATAATTATGTAATAAATTTAAAAAAAATTAAAAATTTTGTAAACATAAGGCCTATCTGATAGTCTATCATAATTTGAATAATTATATTGATGCAAATGAAAGATTATACTGATGTATTATTAAAATAGTTTTAGAAAATATATAATATATGATGTTATATAAAATATAGTCCCTTTATTATTATTCTTATTCCTTGATTGAATATATTACATAAAGTAAAATGATAAATGACCCATAATAGTATGATTTTTAGTTTTTACCTAATAAATGATCCTCATGAAGTAATATTGGTTGTAAGGATATATTAGGATTAATATTACATGGGTTTCATATAATGATATATAATTCACTCATAAGTCATAGAAGTAGTTTCTTTTGTGATAAATAACCCACTATATATGTAACACCCCAGGTAAATAAAGAATATGACATTTTCATATTTATCCCTATTTGTTAATAAAATATTGATTGACTTTAAAGGGGACGCTATGCTCGATGGCGTACCCAATACGCAACAACGAGTTTCTTGGGAATCTTACGTTGCACTCTAATAATAAAATAATATTATTTTAAATGATAGTTAACATGTAGCCGTTGTAATGGCGGGAATGGATAGAAATAACTAAAATATGATTATATATGTTCTTAAATGTTTTTAAATTTATACAATAAAAGATAAAGGCTTAAAATACAGAAATAATTCAATTTTAGGCGTATATGCCCTAGTTTTCACTAAAGGTTCACTTATCGCCTTTTGATGGCGAACCGTCATTAAATATAGTTTTGATCACTCTTATACATTTTTTTGGACGAATTAAAAATCTTATTAAGAATCGGGACATCAAAATTTACTTTGTGTAAATTTTTGGTATCTTTCCGATAAAGTTCTTTTTTTAATGAATAGTGTAAAATGTTGTATTTTAATTCAAAACCTTTTTTAATCTAATTTTTTTATATGATTAGATAATATTTTGAATTTATTTTAAAGTGAAATTAGAAATTTTTTTACCATTAAATCCAATAGTGGTCGTTGGAATTAATTTCACTTTGAAATCAGACTTAAACTAGTGTCAATCTTTTGATACTTATTGTTTTATAAAAACATGTTATTTGCTCTGACAGCGGGAATTAATTATTAAATTAATTAATGTGACTAATATGTTTTGAATTTTGTAAAACGGACTTCATTTTTGAGTTCGTAATATCAAATATAGCTTAGGGTGAATTTTTGGTAATTTTCTGAAAAACATCAATTTTTGATGAATAGTGAAACCACTAAGTGGTACTTATAAAAGCTGATTTTTCGTTTAAATGAAATTTTACCACTTCTGTGTTTTGAATTTCAAAAATCCGACATACATGGTTGTCATTAAGAAGTAAAATGTGGTTCAATGGGATAAAAATAATTTTTTGGTGAATAGTAACTTATTAAGTTTTTAATCGCGATTAGTGGTAATTAGTGTAGTTTAAGGTAATAATGATATTATAAGAATGTGAAAACACCATGACACTTTTCCTACACCTATTGGGTGAGTCATGGCCGACCAAGAAAAGCCATGGGCCAACTTGGGGACCCCATGGAGCCACTTTAGTTGGAAAATGACACTAATATATTTTTATTTAATGTTAAAATTAAATTGACACAAAGATGAGTTGTTTTACTAAAACAGTTTTTAAGTGGGGTTAAACAAGTCCAAATTTTGATTATAAATAGTAATTGGAAATATAAAAAGATTTCCTACATCATAGTAATTTTTTTTATAATTTTTAGACATTAAATAAAATAAATTATTTATGACATAATAATGATGCAGCGATGACATCATTCTTTGACGATTTAAATAAAATGGAAAGATAATGTAAAATCTATGAACTACACATTTCCAAAACTTATTGGATGGGTGGATTTCGAACCTTTATAACCTTATCCACGAATTATATCAATGTGGGACCTTTTAAAACCAAAACACATTTTCAAATAAAGTAATATTTCCTTACTTTCCAAAAGTGCCCCTCCTCTCCTCTTATAAAAGGCCCCCACCTCTACCTCTTTTCACACACTCATCAAGCCTTTGGCTCGGCCAACCCCTGCCCATTTACTCTCTCCACATCCCTATCCTCATCCTAGAGGATTCCCTTTGGGCAGAATCCTTTCAAAGGAAGCCTTTAGGCTCAAATCAAAAGGAGTTACACTTTTAAAGGTAATTCATTCTCTCATGTTCATTTGTTTTATTTTGCTTCTCCAACCCCCTAAACTCTTTTTATTTACTTCTTTTGTAACAACACCAGTATCTTTAATATACTAGGATGTTGTTATAATATTTATTCGAGCTACACTCTCACACAACTACATCAAATGGTTAAAGAACATACGGTTTCCGTGGATGGTGAAATTCTGCCTCCCGAAACGATGATTGTTCAATACTCATTTAACACTTTCAAAGGTGGCCATTATGATGTCACTATTTTTATATATGATATATAATATGTTTATGTTTTACTTATACTTCTGTATTTTTCATTTGTGCCTTACCTTTATGTCTTCCATTATGGGTATATGCGATATCTTCATTTTAGGAAGTGCGGACTACCGCCCACTCAAAGTGATGTGATTCGTTAATGCCATACGTGGGACGTATAAGGGATGGATTTAATGTTATTATATATGATTTTATACTGGAATTATTATATACCTCTATATTATTATTATTTCTTTCCATTAAAGTATGAGTTAGAAATGAAAGTAGAGTTCATGCGTACGTACGGCTTACCGTCTCCATGAACGGTGCATTTCATTTATTATCCCCAAATGTAATGTACTTTTATAAGTACATGTATATAATGGATATATATGATGAATGATACATCTAAATGATGAATATAATTCTGTAATTAAAATATACATACCTCTCATTTTGTTTTAATTCCATTAATATGACAAAGAAATGAAAGTAGCGTTCATGCGTACGTACGGCTTACCGTCTCCATGAACGGTGCATTTCATTTCTTACCTCTAAATGATTATGTAATATTATAAATACATGTATATTCTGGATATATATTATATATATGATATCCAAATCAGTAATGTCATTCTGGATATAAAAAACCTTTGACCACATGAACAACATGTAATTGTAAGAAGTCCACTTTCGACTTAAGAAACAAATATCGGCAAAACAAATATTATTAACTTAAATGATTACATAATGTTTATAACATATCAATAATTGATATAAAAGGAATAATAATCTTGAAAAAGGTTCTTAATCAAGTAGAAATTAACTCAAGTTTATTATTCAGGAGATTAAAGAATGATCGAGTCAAGTCGGACCCGAGGTAAGGGATCCTACACCTCTCTTTCTTTTTAAGTACACTCTTTTATGTCATTCCTTTTATGCTCATATTTCTTATGATTTGGATGTTCTTTTATATTACTCCTACTTTACTTATTATGTTCATATGATGAGAGACCCTATTTCCTCTCATCAATCAATTTTGGATGTTTTGAGTGGCGTCGTTAAGCTGCCGAATTTTCGTAAGGGATTTTTCATCTCACTTTTATTCTCGTGAGATTTATGATACATTTGCCACAAATTCCATTTAGTGGTGTATATACTGCCCATTATTCAACTCATTGTGTAATATACATTCGTTTATGAGTATTTACATCAATGATCTTTTGTCCTTCTTTCATGGGGTGTATGTTTTGAAAGATACCCAAGTCGGTAAGGGAACCTTTCACCCTCCACTTTTTTAAAAGACTTCATTTGTTGGGTCTTTTAATTTGCATATTGTTATGTTGGGATATGTTCTCATATATCCTTATTGATGTAAATTTTATGTCCAAGTGATGAGATACACTTTTTATCTCTCATCAACTCATTTTGATGTGATGTCATTAGGCTGTCAAGGGAACTTTTTAACCCAATTTCGATTTCTTTGGGTTCAACATGTAGTCATTGAATATGTCATCCATTGAATATGTGTGAATGACCTTTTATTGTTTTACACTTAATATCCACTTATATTGGGTGTATTTATATTTGTCACACATATTTTTGAGATTGATTTGTCCATAATTTAAGGATACCTTCTTTATAAGGGATCTCATCACATTTGACATTTCTATTGAGGGTTCATTGTTGTTATGCACCAATTAACTCTTATATAGTGTATATACTGTCATTTGGAGTATTATATCATGAATCCATTTATTCTCATGATATTATAATGTTCTGATTAAATTTTATTCCTCAATTATTGTATTCAAGTGCCTCTAATTTTTGTAAAAACCCTTTAACCAAAATGTCATTTTAAATGTTTTAATTATTTTTTCTTATTAATATCCATGTTTTCAAAATGGTTTTAAGGATTTATTTATATGGATATTAATGGTTTAGAATTTTAAGCTTCATGGTGGTATGGGACACTTTGATTCAAAATCTCTTTATTAAATGTTTTAAATGGTTTTGAAAATGGTTTTGATAAAGGATTCTATTATGATATATTGTGATCATTCCTTTATATTGGTTTTATGTTTTATGATTTTATATTGGTACTGGGACATTTTAACGGGTGGTTATGTTATAAACCATATGACGGGTGGTGCCGTGAATACCAGGACGGGTGGTTACGTTATAACCTCCAATGCATTGGGTATGGAAGTCGGTCGTATGGCTATTCAATTAAGTATGTATGGAAATTGGCCGTATGGCTATTCCATTAAGTGATATGTGTGGGAGTCAAACGTATGGTTATTCCACTTAAGTATGTTTATGTCCAAAGTTACCTTTATATATGTTATGTGTTCTTTATATTGGTTTTATGGTAATCCTTTGGTTATAAAAAGGTAAGTAATGATATTTTATTCAGTGAAGAGTTTTTACTACTTCATAAAGGAGAAAAGTATTACCTTGTTAAATTATACATAGATTACTTTTTGTTTTGATAAACTTTTTATTCTTTGTGTATCCCTTAATGAGTTTTTATGCTCATCCCAAGTTTTTGAAATGTTTTTCACAGGACTTAGCGTGGAATAGGGTCAATGATGGGATCAAGGGAAAGTCATGCTACCTAAAACATGAAACTAGACATGTTTCTTTTTTAAGAGTTTTTATTTTATGGAAATTTAGTAGAAGAGACTACTTTTCAATCTTTTGAGATGTAATAGTTATGTCCTAATTCTCTAAAACTCTAAACCTGAAAAGATCCTCAATGTGTAATCTTGTAATAACTCAAGATTAATTAAGGTTTAAGGCTGGGGCCTTATAGTTGGTATCAAAGGTCGGTTTAGATAACTTTAGAGGTTACGGTATTCTTTAAGCATAAGTGACATTACCATAATGGTTAGGATTTCAGAAAGAGTCCTAATATTAGATAAAGTGAATTAGTAAGTATATATTAGTGTTTACCTTCCTCATTAGTACATGATGGTTTTGTTGATATAGTCACACTGAACTTTTTGGTTTTAGTAAATAGATGGATCTACCAGGCACCAAAGTGACAATGGGTTTGAAGGAAACTGTGGTGGTTCTCTGATTAAGATACTGGATGAGATGGGGGATTCAATGAGGAATCTCATAGTTGTTCTAAACCAACTATCAAGGAGTCATGATCAATCACTTCAACCTTGGTGAGTTCTCTAATGGATCATGTACGAGATGGCCAACTCGATGTGGAAATTCAGGTAATAATTATTAAGGTAACCATTAGGGTTTATATGATCCTTACTTTTGAGGTAATTATGGGTTATTATATGATATTATGGAAAATGAAGGGCATGAGAGAAACTTGAGGTTAAAATATGTTATGAATATTCTTGAAGATTTTATCTCATTTTGGGGAATGTTTTATGAATTATATAGTTTTGGAAAAAGGATAACACGTAGACCGTGTGACTACCCGTCGCGTCGTACAAAGCTGCAAGAATCGAACCCACAACCAAAGTGCGACTGTTATTTATCGCCTACCACTGGACTACGTGAAGTCCCTGGTTAGTTTGACTGATTCTTTCTAGTTATATGATTTTATGAATTAAGAGTAAGTTGATTTTGGGTTATTTATGAAAATGATTAACCTATCTTGGAGGATATGTGATTAGGTTAATTACTTTTCAATACGAGACTTTAGGGGAAACTGATGTTGTTTGGAGATAAATGTTACAATTTAACTTGGAAGACTACGTGACTAAATCCTTCATATATTTGGGTTTCAATCTTATATTGGTTTAATTTGAAGAATTTTATGGACAAATTGATTATAGAATGGTCCTCATTGTACTTTGGGTTTTTGTTGGACAAATTTTGGAGGTTAAGTATAGATTTTCTTTTTATAAAGGGTTATCCTTTTCTGGATTATCTGACCTTGTAATAACCTTTTTGGTTTTGGTTGTGGTTAAAGCCTAAAGACATGGGATGTATATAGTTATATTTGGTGGATTAGGTGATTCTCTAGAAGTTGATTATAGTACTCTTAATGTGAACAAGTCTTCCTAAATACTCATCTTTTGGAGAAAATATGAGTTTGTGTAAGGAATCTAATAAAAGTTAAAGGTCAACATGATAAGTGATTATGTTTCCTTATGAATAATTTCCTCAATAAAAAGTAACTTAAAACAAAAATGTTGTCTATTAACTTTTCCTACTGGGGAATCGAATACCGTTTAACCCATCACATGTTTGTGATTTTCATATTGTTAACTTTCTCCTAAACATGTTTTCTATCACTCTCCATCAGAACATGACCCTATGTTTTCTCCTCCATGTCCATGTTTTCCTACTTGGAATCCTAGTATGGGTTAACTCGGGTGACCTCTGTACTTATCTTTCTTTATTTTAAAGTGATTGTTTTACCAACTCTTGTTCCGATGTGGGACTTTCAAGGATGTTTCCAAGCGCAATTTTAAAAATTGCGAGGACGCAATTCCCAAAAGGGGGAAGGATGTAACACCCCAGGTAAATAAAGAATATGACATTTTCATATTTATCCCTATTTGTTAATAAAATATTGATATGAATTTAAAGGGGACGCTATGCTCGATGGCATACCCAATACGCAACAACGAGTTTCTTGGGAATCTTACGTTGCACTCTAATAATAAAATAATATTATTTTAAATGATAGTTAACATGTAGCCGTTGTAATGGCGGGAATGGATAGAAATAACTAAAATATGATTATATATATTCTTAAATGTTCTTACATTTATACAATAAAAGATAAAGGCTTAAAATATGGAAATAATTCAATTTTAGGCGTATATGCCCTAGTTTTCACTAAAGGTTCACTAATCGCCTTTTGATGGCGAACCGTCATTAAATATAGTTTTGATCACTCTTATACATTTTTTTGGACCAAATAAAACTCTTATTAAGAATCGGGACATCAAAATTTACATTGTGTAAATTTTTGGTATCTTTCCGATAAAGTTCATTTTTTAATGAATAGTGTAAAATGTTGTATTTTAATTCAATAGCTTTTTTAATCTAATTTTTTTATATGATTAGATAATATTTTTAATTGGTTTTAAAGTGAAATTATAAAATATTTTTACCATTAAATCCAATAGTGGTCGTTGGAATTAATTTCACTTTGAAATCAGACTTAAACTAGTGTCAATCTTTTGATACTTATTGTTTTATAAAAACACGCTATTTGCTCTGACAGCGGGAATTAATTATTAAATTAATTAATGTGACTAATATGTTTTGAATTTTGTAAAACGGACTTCATTTTTGAGTTCGTAATATCAAATATAGCTTAGGGTGATTTTTTGTTAATTTTCTGAAAAACTTCAATTTTTGATGAATAGTGAAACCACTAAGTGGTACTTATAAAAGCTGATTTTTCGTTTAAATGAAATTTTACCACTTCTGTGTTTTGAATTTCAAAAATCCGACATACATGGTTGTCATTAAGAAGTAAAATGTGGTTCAATGGGATAAAAATAATTTTTTGGTGAATAGTAACTTATTAAGTTTTTAATCGCGATTAGTGGTAATTAGTGTAGTTTAAGGTAATAATGATATTATAAGAATGTGAAAACACCATGACACTTTTCCTACACCTATTGGGTGAGTCATGGCCGACCAATACAAGCCATGGGCCAACTTGGGGACCCCATGGAGCCACTTTAGTTGGAAAATGACAATAATATATTTTTATTTAATGTTAAAATTAAATTGACACAAAGATGAGTTGTTTTACTAAAACAGTTTTTAAGTGGGGTTACACTTGTCCAAATTTTTATTATAAATATTAATTTTAAAGATAAAAAGATTTCCTACATCATAGTAATTTTTTTTATAATTTTTAGACATTAAATAAAATAAATTATTTATGACATAATAATGATGCAGCGATGACATCATTATTTGACGATTTAAATAAAATGGAAAGATAATGTAAAATCTATGAACTACACATTTCCAAAACTTATTGGATGGGTGGATTTCGAACCTTTATAACCTTATCCACGAATTATATCAATGTGGGACCTTTTAAAACCGAAACACATTTTCAAATAAAGTAATATTTCCTTACTATCCAAAAGTGCCCCTCCTCTCCTCTTATAAAAGGCCCCCACCTCTACCTCTTTTCACACACTCATCAAGCCTTTGGCTCGCCCAACCCCTGCCCATTTACTCTCTCCACACCCCTCTCCTCATCCTAGAGGATTCCCTTTGGGCAGAATCCTTTCAAAGGAAGCCTTCAGGCTCAAATCAAAAGGAGTTACACTTTTAAAGGTAATTCATTCTCTCATGTTCATTTGTTTTATTTTGCTTCTCCAACCCCCTAAACTCTTTTTATTTACTTATTTTGTAACAACACCAGTATCTTAAATATACTAGTATGTTGTTATAATATTTATTCGAGCTACACTCTCACACAACTACATCAAATGGTTAAAGAACATACGGTTTCCGTGGATGGCGAAATTCTGCCCCCCGAAACGATGATTGTTCAATACTCATTTAACACCTTCAAAGGTGGCCATTATGATGTCACTATTTTTATATATGATATATAATATGTTTATGTTTTACTTATACTTCTGTATTTTTCATTTGTTCCTTACCTTTATGGCTTCCATTATGGGTATACGCGATATCTTCATTTTAGGAAGTGCGGACTACCGCCCCCTCAAAGTGATGTGATTCGTTAATGCCATACGTGGGACGTATAAGGGATGGATTTAATGTTATTATATATGATGTTATACTGGAATTATTATATACCTCTATATCATTATTATATCTTTCCATTAAAGTATGAGTTAGAAATGAAAGTAGCGTTCATGCGTACGTACGGCTTACCGTCTCCGTGAACGGTGCATTTCATTTCTTATCCCCAAATGTAATGTACTTTTATAAGTACATATATATATGGGATATATATGATGAATGAAACATCTAAATGATGAATAAAATTCTGTAATTAAAATATACATACCTCTCATTTAGTTTTAATTCCATTAATATGACAAAGAAATAAAAGTAGCGTTCATGCGTACGTACGGCTTACCGTCTCCATGAACGGTGCATTTCATTTCTTACCTCTAAATGATTATGTAATATTATAAATACATGTATATTCTGGATATATATTATATATATGATATCCAAATCAGTAATGTCATTCTGGATATAAAGAACCTTTGACCACACGAACAACATGTAATTGTAAGAAGTCCACTTTCGACTTAAGAACCAAATATCAGCAAAACATATATTATTAACTTAAATGATTACATAATGTTTATAACATATCAATAATTGATATAAAAGGAATAATAATCTTGAAAAAGTTTCTTAATCAAGTAGAAATTAACTCAAGTTTATTATTCAGGAGATTAAAGAACGATCGAGTCAAGTCGGACCCGAGGTAAGGGATCCTACACCTCTCTTTCTTTTTAAGTAAACTCTTTTATGTCATTCCTTTTATGCTCATATTTCTTATGATTGGGATGTTCTTTTATATTAATCCTACTGTACTTATTATTTTCATATGATGAGAGACCCTATTTCCTCTCATCAATCCATTTTGGAAGTTTTGAGTGGCGCCGTTAGGCTGCCGAATTTTCGTAAGGGATTTTTCATCTCACTTTTATTCTCGTGAGATTTATGATACATTTGACACAAATTCCATTTATTGGTGTATGTAATGCCCAATATTAAACTCCTTGTGTAATATACATTCGTTTATGAGTATTTACATCAATGATCTTTTGTCCTTCTTTCATGGGGTGTATGTTTTGAAAGATACCCAAGTCGGTAAGGGAACCTTTCACCCTCCACTTTTTTAAAAGACTTCTTTTGTTGGGTCTTATAATTTTCATATTGTTATGTTGGGATATGTTCTCATATATCCTTATTGATGTAAATTTTATGTCCAAGTTATGAGATACACTTTTTATCTCTCATCAACTCATTTTGATGTGATGTCGTTAGGCTGTCAAGGGAACTTTTTAACCCAATTTCGATTTCTTTGGGTTCAACATGTAGTCATTGAATATGTCATCCATTGAATATGTGTGAATGGCCTTTTATTGTTTTACACATAATATCCACTTATATTGGGTGTATTTATATTTGTCACACATATTTTTAAGATTGATTTGTCCATAATTTAAGGATACCTTCTTTATAAGGGATCTCATCACATTTGACATTTCTATTGAGGGTTCATTGTTGTTATGCACCAATTCACTCTTATATGGTGTATATACTGTCCTTTGGAGTATTATATCATGAATCCATTTATTCTCATGATATTACAATGTTCTGATTAAATGTTATTCCTCAATTATTGTATTCAAGTGCCTCTAATTTTTGTAAAAACCCTTTAACCAAAATGTCATTTTAAATGTTTTAATTATTTTTTCTTATTAATATCCATGTTTTCAAAATGGTTTTAAGGATTTATTTATATGGATATTAATGGTTTAGAATTTTAAGCTTCATGGTGGTATGGGACACTTTGATTCAAAATCTCTTTATTAAATGTTTTAAATGGTTTTGAAAATGGTTTTGATAAAGGATTCTATTATGATATATTGTGATCATTCCTTTATATTGGTTTTATGTTTTATGATTTTATATTGGTACTTGGACATTTTAATGGGTGGTTACATTATAAACCATATGACGGGTGGTGTCGTGAATACCAGGACGGGTGGTTACGTTATAACCTCCAATGCATTGGGTATGGAAGTCGGCCGTATGGCTATTCTATTAAGTATGTATGGAAATTGGATGTATGGCTATTCCATTAAGTGATATGTGTGGGAGTTGACCGTATGGTTATTCCACTTAAGTATGTTTATGTCCAAAGTTACCTTTATATATGTTATGTGTTCTTTATATGGGTTTTATGGTAATCCTTTGGTTACAAAAAGGTAAGTAATGATATTTTATTCAGTGAAGAGTTTTTACTACTTCATAAAGGAGAAAAGTATTACCTTGTTAAAGTATACATAGATTACTTTTTGTTTTGATAAACTTTTTATTCTTTGTGTATCCCTTACTGAGTTTTTATGCTCATCCCAAGTTTTTGAAATGTTTTTCACAGGACTTAGCGTGGAATAGGGTCAAGGATGGGATCAAGGGAATGTCATGCTACCTAAAACATGAAACTAGACATGTTTCTTTTTTAAGAGTTTTTATTTTATGGAAATTTAGTAGAAGAGACTACTTTTTAATATTTTGAGATGTAATAGTTATGTCCTAATTCTCTAAAACTCTAAACCTGAAAAGATCCTCAATGTGTAATCTTGTAATAACTCAAGATTAATTAAGGTTTAAGGCTGGGGCCTTATAGTTGGTATCAAAGGTCGGTTTAGATAACTTTAGAGGTTAGGGTATTCTTTAAGCATAAGTGACATTGCCATAATGGTTAGGATTTCAGAAAGAGTCCTAATTTTAGATAAAGTGAATTAGTAAGTATATATTAGTGTTTACCTTCTTCATTAGTACATGATGGTTTTGTTGATATAGTCACACTGAACTTTTTGGTTTTAGTAAATAGCTGGATCTAGCAGGCACCAAAGTGACAATGGGTTTGAAGGAAACTGTGGTGGTTCTCTGATTAAGATACTGGATGAGATGGGGGATTCAATGAGGAATCTCATAGTTGTTCTAATCCAACTATCAAGGAGTCATGATCAATCACTTCAACCATGGTGAGTTCTCTAATGGATCATGTACGAGATGACCAACTCGATGTGGAAATTCAGGTAATAATTATTAAGGTAACCATTAGGGATTATATGATCCTTACTTTTGAGTTAATTATGGGTTATTATATGATATTATGGGAAATGAAGGGCATGAGATAAACTTGAGGTTAAAATATGTTATGACTATTCTTGAAGATTTTATCTCATTTTGGGGAATGTTTTAATAATTATATAGTTTTGGAAAAAGGACAACACGTAGACCGTGTGACTACCCGTCGCGTCGGACAAAGCTGCAAGAATCGAACCCACAACCAAAGTGCGACTGTTATTTATCGCCTACCACTGGACTACGTGAAGTCCCTGGTTAGTTTGACTGATTCTTTCTAGTTATATGATTTTATGAATTAAGAGTAAGTTGATTTTGGGTTTTTTATGAAAATGATTAACCTATCTTGGAGGATATGTGATTAGGTTAATTACTTTTCAATACGAGACTTTAGGGTAAACTGATGTTGTTTGGAGATAAATGTTACGATTTAACTTGGAAGTCTATGTGACTAAATCCTTCAAATATTTGGGGTTAAATCTTATATTGTTTTAATTTGAAGAATTTTATGGACAAATTGATTATATAATGGTCCTCGTTGAACTTTGGGTTTTTGTTGGACAAATTTTGGAGGTTAAGTATAGATTTCCTTTTTATAAAGGGTTATCCTTTTCTAGATTATCTGACCTTGTACTAACCTTTTTGGTTTTGGTTTTGGTTAAAGCCTAAAGACATGGGATGTATATAGTTCTATTTGGTGGGTTAGGTGATTCTCTAGAAGTTGATTATAGTACTCTTAATGTGAACAAGTCTTGCTAAATACTCATCTTTTGGAGAAAATATGAGTTTGTGTAAGGAATCTAATAAAAGTTAAAGGTCAACATGATCAGTGATTATGTTTCCTTATGAATAATTTCCTCAATAAAAAGTAACTTAAAACAAAAATGTTGTCTATTAACTTTTCCTACTGGGGAATCGAATACCGTTTAACCCATCACAAGTTTGTGATTTTCTTATTGTTAACTTTCTCCTAAACATGTTTTCTATCACTCTCCATCAGAACATGACCATATGTTTTCTCCTCCATGTCCATGTTTTCCTACTTGGAATCCTAGTATGGGTTAACTCGGGTGTCCTCTGTACTTATCTTTTTTTATTTTAAAGTGATTGTTTTACCAACTCTTGTTCCGATGTGGGACTTTCAAGGATGTTTCCAAGCGCAATTTTAAAAATTGCGAGGACGCAATTCCCAAAAGGGGGGAAGGATGTAACACCCCAAGTAAATAAAGAATATGACATTTTCATATTTATCCCTATTTGTTAATAAAATATTGATATGACTTTAAAGGGGACGCTATGCTCGATGGCGTACCCAATACGCAACAACGAGATTCTTGGGAATCTTACGTTGCACTCTAATAATAAAATAATATTATTTTAAATGATAGTTAACATGTAGCCGTTGTAATGGCGGGAATGGATAGAAATAACTAAAATATGATTATATATGTTCTTAAATGTTTTTACATTTATACAATAAAAGATAAAGGCTTAAAATACGGAAATAATTCAATTTTAGGCGTATATGCCCTAGTTTTCACTAAAGGTTCACTTATCGCCTTTTGATGGTGAACCGTCATTAAATATAGTTTTGATCACTCTTATACATTTTTTTGGACCAAATAAAACTCTTATTTAGAATCGGGACATCAAAATTTACTTTGTGTAAATTTTTGGTATCTTTCCGATAAAGTTCTTTTTTTAATGAATAGTGTAAAATGTTGTATTTTAATTCAAAACCTTTATTAATCTAATTTTTTTATATGATTAGATAATATTTTTAATTGGTTTTAAAGTGAAATTATAAAATATTTTTACCATTAAATCCAATATTGGTCGTTGGAATTAATTTCACTTTGAAATCAGACTTAAACTAGTGTCAATCTTTTGATACTTATTGTTTTATAAAAACACGCTATTTGCTCTGACAGCGGGAATTAATTATTCAATTAATTAATGTGACTAATATGTTTTGAATTTTGTAAAACGGACTTCATTTTTGAGTTCGTAATATCAAATATAGCTTAGGGTTAATTTTTGGTAATTTTCTGAAAAACTTCAATTTTTGATAAATAGTGAAACCACTAAGTGGTACTTATAAAAGCTGATTTTTCGTTTAAATGAAATTTTACCACTTCTGTGTTTTGAATTTCAAAAATCCAACATACATGGTTGTCATTAAGAAGTAAAATGTGGTTCAATGGGATAAAAATATTTTTTTGGTGAATAGTAACTTATTAAGTTTTTAATCGCGATTAGTGGTAATTAGTGTAGTTTATGGTAATAATGATATTATAAGAATGTGAAAACACCATGACACTTTTCCTACACCTATTGGGTGAGTCATGGCCGACCAATAAAAGCCATGGGCCAACTTGGGGACCCCATGGAGCCACTTTAGTTGGAAAATGACAATAATATATTTTTATTTAATGTTAAAATTAAATTGACACAAAGATGAGTTGTTTTACTAAAAAAGTTTTTAAGTGGGGTTACACAAGTCCCAATTTTTATTATAAATAGTAATTGGAAAGCTAAAAAGATTTCCTACATCATAGTAATTTTTTTATAATTTTTTGACATTAAATAAAATAAATTATTTATGACATAATAATGATGCAGCGATGACATCATTATTTGACGATTTAAATAAAATGGAAAGATAATGTAAAATCTATGAACTACACATTTCCAAAACTTATTGGATGGGTGGATTTTGAACCTTTATAACCTTATCCACGAATTATATCAACGTGGGACCTTTTAAAACCGAAACACATTTTCAAATAAAGTAATATTTCCTTACTATCCAAAAGTGCCCCTCCTCTCCTCTTATAAAAGGCCCCCACCTCTACCTCTTTTCACACACTCATCAAGCCTTTGGCTCGTCCAACCCCTGCCCATTTACTCTCTCCACATCCCTCTCCTCATCCTAGAGGATTCCCTTTTGGAAGAATCCTTTCAAAGGAAGTATTTAGGCTCAAATCAAAAGGAGTTACACTTTTAATGGTAATTCATTCTCTCATGTTCATTTGTTTTATTTTGCTTCTCCAACCCCCTAAACTCTTTTTATTTACTTCTTTTGTAACAACACCAGTATCTTCAATATACTATGATGTTGTTATAATATTTATTCGAGCTACACTCTCACACAACTACATCAAATGGTTAAAGAACATACGGATTCCGTGGATGGCGAAATTCTGCCTCCCGAAACGATGATTGTTCAATACTCATTTAACACCATCAAAGGTGGCCATTATGATGTAACTATTTTTATATATGATATATAATATGTTTATGTTTTACTTATACTTCTGTATTTTTCATTTGTGCTTTACCTTTATGGCTTCCATTATAGGTATACGCGATATCTTCATTTTAGGAAGTGCGGACTACCGCCCCCTCAAAGTGATGTGATTCGTTAATGTCATACGTGGGACGTATAAGGGATGGATTTAATGTTATTATATATGATGTTATACTGGAATTATTATATACCTCTATATCATTATTATTTCTTTCCATTAAAGTATGAGTTAGAAATGAATGTAGCGTTCATGCGTACGTACGGCTTACCGTCTCCATGAACGGTGCATTTCATTTCTTATCCCCAAATGTAATGTACTTTTATAATTACATGTATATAATGGATATATATGATGAATGATACATCTAAATGATGAATATAATTCTGTAATTAAAATATACATACCTCTCATTTTGTTTTAATTCCATTAATATGACAAAGAAATGAAAGTAGCGTTCATGCGTACGTACGGCTTACCGTCTCCATGAACGGTGCATTTCATTTCTTACCTCTAAATGATTATGTAATATTATAAATACATGTATCTTCTGGATATATATTATATATATGATATCCAAATCAGTAATGTCATTCTGGATATAAAGAACCTTTGACCACACGAACAACATGTAATTGTAATAAGTCCACTTTCGACTTAAGAACCAAATATCAGCAAAACAAATATTATTAACTTAAATGATTACATACTGTTTATAACATATCAATAATTGATATAAAAGGAATAATAATCTTGAAAAAGGTTCTTAATCAAGTAGAAATTAACTCAAGTTTATTATTCAGGAGATTAAAGAATGATCGAGTCAAGTCGGACCCGAGGTAAGGGATCCTACACCTCTCTTTCTTTTTAAGTACACTCTATTATGTCATTCCTTTTAAGCTCATATTTCTTATGATTGGGATGTTCTTTTATATTACTCCTACTTTACATATTATGTTCATATGATGAGAGACCCTATTTCCTCTCATCAATCCATTTTGGAAGTTTTGAGTGGCGCCGTTAGGCTGCCGAATTTTCGTAAGGGATTTTTCATCTCACTTTTATTCTCGTGAGATTTATGATACATTTGCAACAAATTCCATTTAGTGGTGTATGTAATGCCCATTATTAAACTCCTTGTGTAATATACATTCGTTTATGAGTATTTACATCAATGATATTTTGTCCTTCTTTCATGGGGTGTATGTTTTGAAAGATACACAAGTCGGTAAGGGAACCTTTCACCCTCCACTTTTTTAAAAGACTTCTTTTGTTGGGTCTTTTAATTTGCATATTGTTATGTTCGGATATGTTCTCATATATCCTTATTGATTTAAATTTTATGTCCAAGTGATGAGATACACTTTTTATCTCTCATCAACTCATTTTGATGTGATGTCGTTAGGCTGTCAAGGGAACTTTTTAACCCAATTTCGATTTCTTTGGGTTCAACATGTAGTCATTGAATATGTCATCCATTGAATATGTGTGAATGGCCTTTTATTGTTTTACACTTAATATCCACTTATATTGGGTGTATTTATATTTTTCACACATATTTTTGAGATTGATTTGTCCATAATTTAAGGATACCTTCTTTATAAGGGATCTCATCACATTTGACATTTCTATTGAGGGTTCATTGTTGTTATGCACCAATTAACTCTTATATAGTGTATATACTGTCATTTGGAGTATTATATCATGAATCCATTTATTCTCATGATATTATAATGTTCTGATTAAATTTTATTCCTCAATTATTGTATTCAAGTGCCTCTAATTTTTGTAAAAACCCTTTAACCAAAATGTCATTTTAAATGTTTTAATTATTTTTTCTTATTAATATCCATGTTTTCAAAATGGTTTTAAGGATTTATTTATATGGATATTAATGGTTTAGAATTTTAAGCTTCATGGTGGTATGGGACACTTTGATTCAAAATCTCTTTATTAAATGTTTTAAATGGTTTTGAAAATGGTTTTGATAAAGGATTCTATTATGATATATTGTGATCATTCCTTTATATTGGTTTTATGTTTTATGATTTTATATTGGTACTGGGACATTTTAACGGGTGGTTACGTTATAAACCATATGACGGGTGGTGCCGTGAATACCAGGACGGGTGGTTACGTTATAACCTCCAATGCATTGGGTATGGAAGTCGGTCGTATGGCTATTCAATTAAGTATGTATGGAAATTGGCCGTATGGCTATTCCATTAAGTGATATGTGTGGGAGTCAACCGTATGGTTATTCCACTTAAGTATGTTTATGTCCAATGTTACCTTTATATATGTTATGTGTTCTTTATATGGGTTTTATGGTAATCCTTTGGTTATAAAAAGGTAATTAATGATATTTTATTCAGTGAAGAGTTTTTACTACTTCATAAAGGAGAAAAGTATTACCTTGTTAAATTATACATAGATTACTTTTTGTTTTGATAAACTTTTTATTCTTTGTGTATCCCTTAATGAGTTTTTATGCTCATCCCAAGTTTTTGAAATGTTTTTCACAGGACTTAGCGTGGAATAGGGTCAATGATGGGATCAAGGGAAAGTCATGCTACGTAAAACATGAAACTAGACATGTTTATTTTTTAAGAGTTTTTATTTTATGGAAATTTAGTAGAAGAGACTACTTTTCAATCTTTTGAGATGTAATAGTTATGTCCTAATTCTCTAAAACTCTAAACCTGAAAAGATCCTCAATGTGTAATCTTGTAATAACTCAAGATTAATTAAGGTTTAAGGCTGGGGCCTTATAGTTGGTATCAAAGGTCGGTTTAGATAACTTTAGAGGTTACAGTATTCTTTAAGCATAAGTGACATTACCATAATGGTTAGGATTTCAGAAAGAGTCCTAATATTAGATAAAGTGAATTAGTAAGTATATATTAGTGTTTACCTTCCTCATTAGTACATGATGGTTTTGTTGATATAGTCACACTGAACTTTTTGGTTTTAGTAAATAGATGGATCTAGCAGGCACCAAAGTGACAATGGGTTTGAAGGAAACTGTGGTGGTTCTCTGATTAAGATACTGGATGAGATGGGGGATTCAATGAGGAATCTCATAGTTGTTCTAAACCAACTATCAAGGAGTCATGATCAATCACTTCAACCTTGGTGAGTTCTCTAATGGATCATGTACGAGATGGCCAACTCGATGTGGAAATTCAGGTAATAATTATTAAGGTAACCATTAGGGTTTATATGATCCTTACTTTTGAGGTAATTATGGGTTATTATATAATATTATGGAAAATGAAGGGCATGAGATAAACTTGAGGTTAAAATATGTTATGAATATTCTTGAAGATTTTATCTCATTTTGGGGAATGTTTTATGAATTATATAGTTTTGGAAAAAGGATAACACGTAGACCGTGTGACTACCCGTCGCGTCGTACAAAGCTGCAAGAATCGAACCCACAACCAAAGTGCGACTGTTATTTATCGCCTACCACTGGACTATGTGAAGTCCCTGGTTAGTTTGACTGATTCTTTCTAGTTATATAATTTTATGAATTAAGAGTAAGTTGATTTTGGGTTATTTATGAAAATGATTAACCTATCTTGGAGGATATGTGATTAGGTTAATTACTTTTCAATACGAGACTTTAGGGGAAACTGATGTTGTTTGGAGATAAATGTTACAATTTAACTTGGAAGACTACGTGACTAAAGCCTTCAAATATTTGGGTTTCAATCTTATATTGGTTTAATTTGAAGAATTTTATGGACAAATTGATTATAGAATGGTCCTCGTTGTACTTTGGGTTTCTGTTGGACAAATTTTGGAGGTTAAGTATAGATTTTCTTTTTATAAAGGGTTATCCTTTTCTGGATTATCTGACCTTGTACTAACCTTTTTGGTTTTGGTTTTGGTTAAAGCCTAAAGACATGGGATGTATATAGTTCTATTTGGTGGATTAGGTGATTCTCTAGAAGTTTATTATAGTACTCTTAATGTGAACAAGTCTTCCTAAATACTCATCTTTTGGAGAAAATATGAGTTTGTGTAAGGAATCTAATAAAAGTTAAAGGTCAACATGATAAGTGATTATGTTTCCTTATGAATAATTTCCTCAATAAAAAGTAACTTAAAACAAAAATGTTGTCTATTAACTTTTCCTACTGGGGAATCGAATACCGTTTAACCCATCACATGTTTGTGATTTTCATATTGTTAACTTTCTCCTAAACATGTTTTCTATCACTCTCCATCAGAACATGACCCTATGTTTTCTCCTCCATGTCCATGTTTTCCTACTTGGAATCCTAGTATGGGTTAACTCGGGTGACCTCTGTACTTATCTTTCTTTATTTTAAAGTGATTGTTTTACCAACTCTTGTTCCGATGTGGGACTTTCAAGGATGTTTCCAAGCGCAATTTTAAAAATTGCGAGGACGCAATTCCCAAAAGGGGGAAGGATGTAACACCCCAGGTAAATAAATAATATGACATTTTCATATTTATCCCTATTTGTTAATAAAATATTGATATGAATTTAAAGGGGACGCTATGCTCGATGGCATACCCAATACGCAACAACGAGTTTCTTGGGAATCTTACGTTGCACTCTAATAATAAAATAATATTATTTTAAATGATAGTTAACATGTAGCCGTTGTAATGGCGGGAATGGATAGAAATAACTAAAATATGATTATTTATATTCTTAAATGTTCTTACATTTATACAATAAAAGATAAAGGCTTAAAATATGGAAATAATTCAATTTTAGGCGTATATGCCCTAGTTTTCACTAAAGGTTCACTAATCGCCTTTTGAGGGCGAACCGTCATTAAATATAGTTTTGATCACTCTTATACATTTTTTTGGACCAAATAAAACTCTTATTAAGAATCGGGACATCAAAATTTACATTGTGTAAATTTTTGGTATCTTTCCGATAAAGTTCTTTTTTTAATGAATAGTGTAAAATGTTGTATTTTAATTCAAAAGCTTTTTTAATCTAATTTTTTTATATGATTAGATAATATTTTTAATTGGTTTTAAAGTGAAATTATAAAATATTTTTACCATTAAATCCAATAGTGGTCGTTGGAATTAATTTCACTTTGAAATCAGACTTAAACTAGTGTCAATCTTTTGATACTTATTGTTTTATAAAAACACGCTATTTGCTCTGACAGCGGGAATTAATTATTAAATTAATTAATGTGACTAATATGTTTTGAATTTTGTAAAACGGACTTCATTTTTGAGTTCGTAATATCAAATATAGCTTAGGGTGAATTTTTGGTAATTTTCTGAAAAACTTCAATTTTTGATGAATAGTGAAACCACTAAGTGGTACTTATAAAAGCTGATTTTTTGTTTAAATGAAATTTTACCACTTCTGTGTTTTGAATTTCAAAAATCCGACATACATGGTTGTCATTAAGAAGTAAAATGTGGTTCAATGGGATAAAAATAATTTTTTGGTGAATAGTAACTTATTAAGTTTTTAATCGCGATTAGTGGTAATTAGTGTAGTTTAAGGTAATAATGATATTATAAGAATGTGAAAACACCATGACACTTTTCCTACACCTATTGGGTGAGTCATGGCCGACCAATACAAGCCATGGGCCAACTTGGGGACCCCATGGAGCCACTTTAGTTGGAAAATGACAATAATATATTTTTATTTAATGTTAAAATTAAATTGACACAAAGATGAGTTGTTTTACTAAAACAGTTTTTAAGTGGGGTTAAACTTGTCCAAATTTTGATTATAAATATTAATTTTAAAGATAAAAAGATTTCCTACATCATAGTAATTTTTTTTATAATTTTTAGACATTAAATAAAATAAATTATTTATGACATAATAATGATGCAGCGATGACATCATTATTTGACGATTTAAATAAAATGGAAAGATAATGTAAAATCTATGAACTAAACATTTCCAAAACTTATTGTATGGGTGGATTTCGAACCTTTATAACCTTATCAACGAATTATATCAATGTGGGACCTTTTAAAACCGAAACACATTTTCTAATAAAGTAATATTTCCTTACTATCCAAAAGTGCCCCTCCTCTCCTCTTATAAAAGGCCCCCACCTCTACCTCTTTTCACACACTCATCAAGCCTTTGGCTCGCCCAACCCCTGCCCATTTACTCTCTCCACATCCCTCTCCTCATCCTAGAGGATTCCCTTTGGGCAGAATCCTTTCAAAGGAAGCCTTCAGGCTCAAATCAAAAGGAGTTACACTTTTAAAGGTAATTCATTCTCTCATGTTCATTTGTTTTATTTTGCTTCTCCAACCCCCTAAACTCTTTTTATTTACTTATTTTGTAACAACACCAGTATCTTAAATATACTAGGATGTTGTTATAATATTTATTCGAGCTACACTCTCAAACAACTACATCAAATGGTTAAAGAACATACGGTTTCCGTGGATGGCGAAATTCTGCCCCCCGAAACGATGATTGTTCAATACTCATTTAACACCTTCAAAGGTGGCCATTATGATGTCACTATTTTTATATATGATATATAATATGTTTATGTTTTACTTATACTTCTGTATTTTTCATTTGTGACTTACCTTTATGGCTTCCATTATGGGTATACGCGATATCTTCATTTTAGGAAGTGCGGACTACCGCCCCCTCAAAGTGATGTGATTCGTTAATGCCATACGTGGGACGTATAAGGGATGGATTTAATGTTATTATATATGATGTTATACTGGAATTATTATATACCTCTATATCATTATTATTTCTTTCCATTAAAGTATGAGTTAGAAATGAAAGTAGCGTTCATGCGTACGTACGGCTTACCGTCTCCGTGAACGGTGCATTTCATTTCTTATCCCCAAATGTAATGTACTTTTATAAGTACATTTATATATGGGATATATATGATGAATGACACATCTAAATGATGAATATAATTCTGTAATTAAAATATACATACCTCTCATTTAGTTTTAATTCCATTAATATGACAAAGAAATAAAAGTAGCGTTCATGCGTACGTACGGCTTACCGTCTCCATGAACGGTGCATTTCATTTCTTACCTCTAAATGATTATGTAATATTATAAATACATGTATATTCTGGATATATATTATATATATGATATCCAAATCAGTAATGTCATTCTGGATATAAAGAACCTTTGACCACACGAACAACATGTAATTGTAAGAAGTCCACTTTCGACTTAAGAACCAAATATCAGCAAAACATATATTATTAACTTAAATGATTACATAATGTTTATAACATATCAATAATTGATATAAAAGGAATAATAATCTTGAAAAAGGTTCTTAATAAAGTAGAAATTAACTCATGTTTATTATTCAGGAGATTAAAGAACGATCGAGTCAAGTCGGACCCGAGGTAAGGGATCCTACACCTCTCTTTCTTTTTAAATAAACTCTTTTATGTCATTCCTTTTAAGCTCATATTTCTTATGATTGGGATGTTCTTTTATATTACTCCTACTGTACTTATTATTTTCATATGATGAGAGACCCTATTTCCTCTCATCAATCCATTTTGGAAGTTTTGAGTGGCGCCGTTAGGCTGCCGAATTTTCGTAAGGGATTTTTCATCTCACTTTTATTCTCGTGAGATTTATGATACATTTGACACAAATTCCATTTATTGGTGTATGTAATGCCCATTATTCAACTCCTTGTGTAATATACATTCGTTTATGAGTATTTACATCAATGATCTTTTGTCCTTCTTTCATGGGGTGTATGTTTTGAAAGATACCCAAGTCGGTAAGGGAACCTTTCACCCTCCACTTTTTTAAATGACTTATTTTGTTGGGTCTTTTAATTTTCATATTGTTATGTTGGGATATGTTCTCATATATCCTTATTGATGTAAATTTTATGTCCAAGTGATGAGATACACTTTTTATCTCTCATCAACTCATTTTGATGTGATGTCGTTAGGCTGTCAAGGGAACTTTTTAACCCAATTTCGATTTCTTTGGGTTCAACATGTAGTCATTGAATATGTCATCCATTGAATATGTGTGAATGGACTTTTATTGTTTTACACTTAATATCCACTTATATTGGGTGTATTTATATTTGTCACACATATTTTTAAGATTGATTTGTCCATAATTTAAGGATACCTTTTTTATAAGGGATCTCATCACATTTGACATTTCTATTGAGGGTTCATTGTTGTTATGCACCAATTCACTCTTATATGGTGTATATACTGTCCTTTGCAGTATTATATCATGAATCCATTTATTCTCATGATATTATAATGTTCTGATTAAATGTTATTCCTCAATTATTGTATTCAAGTGCCTCTAATTTTTGTAAAAACCCTTTAACCAAAATGTCATTTTAAATGTTTTAATTATTTTTTCTTATTAATATCCATGTTTTCAAAATGGTTTTAAGGATTTATTTATATGGATATTAATGGTTTAGAATTTTAAGCTTCATGGTGGTATGGACACTTTGATTCAAAATCTCTTTATTAAATGTTTTAAATGGTTTTGAAAATGGTTTTGATAAAGGATTCTATTATGATATATTGTGATCATTCCTTTATATTGGTTTTATGTTTTATGATTTTATATCGGTACTTGGACATTTTAATGGGTGGTTACATTATAAACCATATGACGGGTGGTGTCGTGAATACCAGGACGGGTGGTTACGTTATAACCTCCAATGCATTGGGTATGGAAGTCGGCCGTATGGATATTCTATTAAGTATGTATGGAAATTGGATGTATGGCTATTCCATTAAGTGATATGTGTGGGAGTTGACCGTATGGTTATTCCACTTAAGTATGTTTATGTCCAAAGTTACCTTTATATATGTTATGTGTTCTTTATATGGGTTTTATGGTAATTCTTTGGTTACAAAAAGGTAAGTAATGATATTTTATTCAGTGAAGAGTTTTTACTACTTCATAAAGGAGAAAATTATTACCTTGTTAAAGTATACATAGATTACTTTTTGTTTTGATAAACTTTTTATTCTTTGTGTATCCCTTACTGAGTTTTTATGCTCATCCCAAGTTTTTGAAATGTTTTTCACAGGACTTAGCGTGGAATAGGGTCAAGGATGGGATCAAGGGAATGTCATGCTACCTAAAACATGAAACTAGACATGTTTCTTTTTTAAGAGTTTTTATTTTATGGAAATTTAGTAGAAGAGACTAATTTTCAATATTTTGAGATGTAATAGTGATGTCCTAATTCTCTAAAACTCTAAACCTGAAAAGATCCTCAATGTGTAATCTTGTAATAACTCAAGATTAATTAAGGTTTAAGGGTGGGGCCTTATAGTTGGTATCAAAGGTCAGTTTAGATAACTTTAGAGGTTAGGGTATTCTTTAAGCATAAGTGACATTGCCATAATGGTTAGTATTTCAGAAAGAGTCCTAATTTTAGATAAAGTGAATTAGTAAGTATATATTAGTGTTTACCTTCTTCATTAGTACATGATGGTTTTGTTGATATAGTCACACTGAACTTTTTGGTTTTAGTAAATAGCTGGATCTAGCAGGCACCAAAGTGACAATGGGTTTGAAGGAAACTGTGGTGGTTCTCTGATTAAGATACTGGATGAGATGGGGGATTCAATGAGGAATCTCATAGTTGTTCTAATCCAACTATCAAGGAGTCATGATCAATCACTTCAACCATGGTGAGTTCTCTAATGGATCATGTACGAGATGACCAACTCGATGTGGAAATTCAGGTAATAATTATTAAGGTAACCATTAGGGATTATATGATCCTTACTTTTGAGTTAATTATGGGTTATTATATGATATTATGGAAAATGAAGGGCATGAGATAAACTTGAGGTTAAAATATGTTATGACTATTCTTGAAGATTTTATCTCATTTTGGGGAATGTTTTAATAATTATATAGTTTTGGAAAAAGGACAACACGTAGACCGTGTGACTACCCGTCGCGTCGGACAAAGCTGCAAGAATCGAACCCACAACCAAAGTGCGACTGTTATTTATCGCCTACCACTGGACTACGTGAAGTCCCTGGTTAGTTTGACTGATTCTTTCTAGTTATATGATTTTATGAATTAAGAGTAAGTTGATTTTGGGTTTTTTATGAAAATGATTAACCTATCTTGGAGGATATGTGATTAGGTTAATTACTTTTCAATACGAGACTTTAGGGTAAACTGATGTTGTTTGGAGATAAATGTTACGATTTAACTTGGAAGTCTATGTGACTAAATCCTTCAAATATTTGGGTTTAAATCTTATATTGTTTTAATTTGAAGAATTTTATGGACAAATTGATTATATAATGGTCCTCGTTGAACTTTGGGTTTTTGTTGGACAAATTTTGGAGGTTAAGTATAGATTTTCTTTTTATAAAGGGTTATCCTTTTCTAGATTATCTAACCTTGTACTAACCTTTTTGGTTTTGGTTTTGGTTAAAGCCTAAATACATGGGATGTATATAGTTCTATTTGGTGGGTTAGGTGATTCTCTAGAAGTTGATTATAGTACTCTTAATGTGAACAAGTCTTGCTAAATACTCATCTTTTGGAGAAAATATGAGTTTGTGTAAGGAATCTAATAAAAGTTAAAGGTCAACATGATAAGTGATTATGTTTCCTTATGAATAATTTACTCAATAAAAAGTAACTTAAAACAAAAATGTTGTCTATTAACTTTTCCTACTGGGGAATCGAATACCGTTTAACCCATCACAAGTTTGTGATTTTCTTATTGTTAACTTTCTCCAAAACATGTTTTCTATCACTCTCCATCAGAACATGACCATATGTTTTCTCCTCCATGTCCATGTTTTCCTACTTGGAATCCTAGTATGGGTTAACTCGGGTGTCCTCTGTACTTATCTTTTTTTATTTTAAAGTGATTGTTTTACCAACTCTTGTTCCGATGTGGGACTTTCAAGGATGTTTCCAAGCGCAATTTTAAAAATTGCGAGGACGCAATTCCCAAAAGGGGGGAAGGATGGAACACCCCAGGTAAATAAAGAATATGACATTTTCATATTTATCCCTATTTGTTAATAAAATATTGATATGACTTTAAAGGGGATGCTATGCTCGATGGCGTACCCAATACGCAACAACGAGTTTCTTGGGAATCTTACGTTGCACTCTAATAATAAAATAATATTATTTTAAATGATAGTTAACATGTAGCCGTTGTAATGGCGGGAATGGATAGAAATAACTAAAATATGATAATATATGTTCTTAAATGTTTTTACATTTATACAATAAAAGATAAAGGCTTAAAATACGGAAATAATTCAATTTTAGGCGTATATGCCCTAGTTTTCACTAAAGGTTCACTTATCGCCTTTTGATGGCGAACCGTCATTAAATATAGTTTTGATCACTCTTATACATTTTTTTGGACCAAATAAAACTCTTATTAAGAATCGGGACATCAAAATTTACTTTGTGTAAATTTTTGGTATCTTTCCGATAAAGTTCTTTTTTTAATGAATAGTGTAAAATGTTGTATTTTAATTCAAAACCTTTATTAATCTAATTTTTTTATATGATTAGATAATATTTTTAATTGGTTTTAAAGTGAAATTATAAAATATTTTTACCATTAAATCCAATATTGGTCGTTGGAATTAATTTCACTTTGAAATCAGACTTAAACTAGTGTCAATCTTTTGATACTTATTGTTTTATAAAAACACGCTATTTGCTCTGACAGCGGGAATTAATTATTCAATTAATTAATGTGACTAATATGTTTTGAATTTTGTAAAACGGACTTCATTTTTGAGTTCGTAATATCAAATATAGCTTAGGGTTAATTTTTGGTAATTTTCTGAAAAACTTCAATTTTTGATAAATAGTGAAACCACTAAGTGGTACTTATAAAAGCTGATTTTTCATTTAAATGAAATTTTACCACTTCTGTGTTTTGAATTTCAAAAATCCAACATACATGGTTGTCATTAAGAAGTAAAATGTGGTTCAATGGGATAAAAATAATTTTTTGGTGAATAGTAACTTATTAAGTTTTTAATCGCGATTAGTGGTAATTAGTGTAGTTTATGGTAATAATGATATTATAAGAATGTGAAAACACCATGACACTTTTCCTACACCTATTGGGTGAGTCATGGCCGACCAAGAAAAGCCATGGGCCAACTTGGGGACCCCATGGAGCCACTTTAGTTGGAAAATGACAATAATATATTTTTATTTAATGTTAAAATTAAATTGACACAAAGATGAGTTGTTTTACTAAAAAAGTTTTTAAGTGGGGTTACACAAGTCCCAATTTTTATTATAAATAGTAATTGGAAAGCTAAAAAGATTTCCTACATCATAGTAATTTTTTTATAATTTTTTGACATTAAATAAAATAAATTATTTATGACATAATAATGATGCAGCGATGACATCATTATTTGACGATTTAAATAAAATGGAAAGATAATGTAAAATCTATGAACTACACATTTCCAAAACTTATTGGATGGGTGGATTTTGAACCTTTATAACCTTATACACGAATTATATCAACGTGGGACCTTTTAAAACCGAAACACATTTTCAAATAAAGTAATATTTCCTTACTATCCAAAAGTGCCCCTCCTCTCCTCTTATAAAAGGCCCCCACCTCTACCTCTTTTCACACACTCATCAAGCCTTTGGCTCGTCCAACCCCTGCCCATTTACTCTCTCCACATCCCTCTCCTCATCCTAGAGGATTCCCTTTTGGCAGAATCCTTTCAAAGGAAGTCTTTAGGCTCAAATCAAAAGGAGTTACACTTTTAAAGGTAATTAATTCTCTCATGTTCATTTGTTTTATTTTGCTTCTCCAACCCCCTAAACTCTTTTTATTTACATCTTTTGTAACAACACCAGTATCTTCAATATACTATGATGTTGTTATAATATTTATTCGAGCTACACTCTCACACAACTACATCAAATGGTTAAAGAACATACGGATTCCGTGGATGGCGAAATTCTGCCTCCCGAAACGATGATTGTTCAATACTCATTTAACACCTTCAAAGGTGGCCATTATGATGTAACTATTTTTATATATGATATATAATATGTTTATGTTTTACTTATACTTCTGTATTTTTCATTTGTGCTTTACCTTTATGGCTTCCATTATAGGTATACGCGATATCTTCATTTTAGGAAGTGCGGACTACCGCCCCCTCAAAGTGATGTGATTCGTTAATGTCATACGTGGGACGTATAAGGGATGGATTTAATGTTATTATATATGATGTTATACTGGAATTATTATATACCTCTATATCATTATTATTTCTTTCCATTAAAGTATGAGTTAGAAATGAAAGTAGCGTTCATGCGTACGTACGGCTTACCGTCTTCATGAACGGTGCATTTCATTTCTTATCCCCAAATGTAATGTACTTTTATAATTACATGTATATAATGGATATATATGATGAATGATACATCTAAATGATGAATATAATTCTGTAATTAAAATATACATACATCTCATTTAGTTTTAATTCCATTAATATGACAAAGAAATGAAAGTAGCGTTCATGCGTACGTACGGCTTACCGTCTCCATGAACGGTGCATTTCATTTCTTACCTCTAAATGATTATGTAATATTATAAATACATGTATATTCTGGATATATATTATATATATGATATCCAAATCAGTAATGTCATTCTGGATATAAAGAACCTTTGACCACACGAACAACATGTAATTGTAATAAGTCCACTTTCGACTTAAGAACCAAATATCAGCAAAACAAATATTATTAACATAAATGATTACATACTGTTTATAACATATCAATAATTGATATAAAAGGAATAATAATCTTGAAAAAGGTTCTTAATCAAGTAGAAATTAACTCAAGTTTATTATTCAGGAGATTAAAGAATGATCGAGTCAAGTCGGACCCGAGGTAAGGGATCCTACACCTCTCTTTCTTTTTAAGTACACTCTATTATGTCATTCCTTTTAAGCTCATATTTCTTATGATTGGGATGTTCTTTTATATTACTCCTACTGTACATATTATGTTCATATGATGAGAGACCCTATTTCCTCTCATCAATCCATTTTGGAAGTTTTGAGTGGCGCCGTTAGGCTGCCGAATTTTCGTAAGGGATTTTTCATCTCACTTTTATTCTCGTGAGATTTATGATACATTTGCCACAAATTCCATTTAGTGGTGTATGTAATGCCCATTATTAAACTCCTTGTGTAATATACATTCGTTTATGAGTATTTACATCAATGATCTTTTGTCCTTCTTTCATGGGGTGTATGTTTTGAAAGATACACAAGTCGGTAAGGGAACCTTTCACCCTCCACTTTTTTAAAAGACTTCTTTTGTTGGGTCTTTTAATTTGCATATTGTTATGTTGGGATATGTTCTCATATATCCTTATTGATTTAAATTTTATGTCCAAGTGATGAGATACACTTTTTATCTCTCATCAACTCATTTTGATGTGATGTCGTTAGGCTATCAAGGGAACTTTTTAACCCAATTTCGATTTCTTTGGGTTCAACATGTAGTCATTGAATATGTCATCCATTGAATATGTGTGAATGGCCTTTTATTGTTTTACACTTAATATCCACTTATATTGGGTGTATTTATATTTTTCACACATATTTTTGAGATTGATTTGTCCATAATTTAAGGATACCTTCTTTATAAGGGATCTCATCACATTTGACATTTCTATTGAGGGTTCATTGTTGTTATGCACCAATTCACTCGTATATAGTGTATATACTGTCTTTTGGAGTATTATATCATGAATCCATTTATTCTCATGATATTATAATGTTCTGATTAAATGTTATTCCTCAATTATTGTATTCAAGTGCCTCTAATTTTTGTAAAAACCCTTTAACCAAAATGTCATTTTAAATGTTTTAATTATTTTTTCTTATTAATATCCATGTTTTCAAAATGGTTTTAAGGATTTATTTATACGGATATTAATGGTTTAGAATTTTAAGCTTCATGGTGGTATGGGACACTTTTATTCAAAATATCTTTATTAAATGTTTTAAATGGTTTTGAAAATGGTTTTGATAAAGGATTCTATTATGATATATTGTGATCATTCCTTTATATTGGTTTTATGTTTTATGATTTTATATTGGTACTTGGACATTTTAACGGGTGGTTACATTATAAACCATATGACGGGTGGTGCCGTGAATACCAGGACTGGTGGTTACGTTATAACCTCCAATGCATTGGGTATGGAAGTCGGCCGTATGGCTATTCCATTAAGTATGTATGGAAATTGGCCGTATGGCTATTCCATTAAGTGATATGTGTGGGAGTCGACCGTATGGTTATTCCACTTAAGTATTTTTATGTCCAAAGTTACCTTTATATATGTTATGTGTTCTTTATATGGGGTTTATGGTAATCCTTTGGTTACAAAAAGGTAAGTAATGATATTTTATTCAGTGAAGAGTTTTTACTACTTCATAAAGGAGAAAAGTATTACCTTGTTAAAGTATACATAGATTACTTTTTGTTTTGATAAACTTTTTATTCTTTGTGTATCCCTTACTGAGTTTTTATACTCATCCCAAGTTTTTGAAATGTTTTTCACAGGACTTAGCGTGGAATAGGGTCAAGGATGGGATCAAGGGAAAGTCATGCTACCTAAAACATGAAACTAGACACGTTTCTTTTTTAAGAGTTTTTAATTTATGGAAATTTAGTAGAAGAGACTACTTTTCAATCTTTTGAGATGTAATAGTTATGTCCTAATTCTCGAAAACTCTAAACCTGAAAAGATCCTCAATGTGTAATCTTGTAATAACTCAAGATTAATTAAGGTTTAAGGCTGGGGCCTTATAGTTGGTATCAAAGGTCGGTTTAGATAACTTTAGAGGTTAGGGTATTTTTTAAGCATAAGTGACATTACCATAATGGTTAGGATTTCAGAAAGAGTCCTAATTTTAGATAAAGTGAATTAGTAAGTATATATTAGTGTTTACCTTCCTCATTAGTACATGATGGTTTTGTTGATATACTCACACTGAACTTTTTGGTTTTAGTAAATAGCTGGATCTAGCAGGAACCAAAGTGACAATGGGTTTGAAGGAAACTGTGGTGGTTCTCTGATTAAGATACTGGATGAGATGGGGGATTCAATGAGGAATCTCATAGTTGTTCTAAACCAACTATCAAGGAGTCATGATCAATCACTTCAACCTTGGTGAGTTCTCTAATGGATCATGTATGAGATGTCCAACTCGATGTGGAAATTCAGGTAATAATTATTAAGGTAACCATTAGGGTTTATATGATCCTTACTTTTGAGGTAATTATGGGTTATTATATGATATTATGGAAAATGAAGGGCATGAGATAAACTTGAGGTTAAAATATGTTATGATTATTCTTGAAGATTTTATCTCATTTTGGGGAATGTTTTAAGAATTATATAGTTTTGGAAAAAGGACAACACGTAGACCGTGTGACTACCCGTCGCGTCGGACAAAGCTGCAAGAATCGAACCCACAACCAAAGTGCGACTGTTATTTATCGCCTACCACTGGACTACGTGAAGTCCCTGGTTAGTTTGACTGATTCTTTCTAGTTATATGATTTTATGAATTAAGAGTAAGTTGATTTTGGGTTATTTATTAAAATGATTAACCTATCTTGGAGGATATCTGATTAGGTTAATTACTTTTCAATACGAGACTTTAGGGGAAACTGATGTTGTTTGGAGATAAATGTTACGATTTAACTTGGAAGACTATGTGACTAAATCCTTAAATAATTTGGGTTTCAATCTTATATTGGTTTAATTTGAATAATTTTATGGACAAATTGATTATAGAATGGTCCTCGTTAAACTTTGGGTTTTTGTTGGACAAATTTTGGAGGTTAAGTATAGATTTTCTTTTTATAAAGGGTTATCCTTTTCTGGATTATCTGACCTTGTACTAACCTTTTTGGTTTTGGTTTTGGTTAAAGCCTAAAGACATGGGATGTATATAGTTCTATTTGGTGGATTAGGTGATTCTCTAGAAGTTGATTATAGTACTCTTAATGTGAAAAAGTCTTCCTAAATACTCATCTTTTGGAGAAAATATGAGTTTGTGTAAGGAATCTAATAAAAGTTAAAGGTCAACATGATAAGTGATTATGTTTCCTTATGAATAATTTCCTCAATAAAATGTAACTTAAAACAAAAATGTTGTCTATTAACTTTTCCTACTGGGGAATCGAATACCGTTTAACCCATCACAAGTTTGTGATTTTCTTATTGTTAACTTTCTCCTAAACATGTTTTCTATCACTCTCCATCAGAACATGACCCTATGTTTTCTCCTCCATGTCCATGTTTTCCTACTTGGAATCCTAGTATGGGTTAACTCGGGTGACCTCTGTACTTATCTTTCTTTATTTTAAAGTGATTGTTTTACCAACTCTTGTTCCGATGTGGGACTTTCAAGGATGTTTCCAAGCGCAATTTTAAAAATTGCGAGGACGCAATTCCTAAAAGGGGGGAAGGATGTAACACCCCAGGTAAATAAGGAATATGACATTTTCATATTTACCCCTATTTGTTAATAAAATATTGATATGACTTTAAAGGGGACGCTATGCTCGATGGCGTACCCAATACGCAACAACGAGTTTCTTGGGAATCTTACGTTGCACTCTAATAATAAAATAATATTATTTTAAATGATAGTTAAAATGTAGCCGTTGTAATGGCGGGAATGGATAGAAATAACTAAAATATGATTATATATGTTCTTAAATGTTTTTACATTTATACAATAAAAGATAAAGGCTTAAAGTATGGAAATAATTCAATTTTAGGCGTATATGCCCTAGTTTTCACTAAAGGTTCACTTATCGCCTTTTGATGGCGAACCGTCATTAAATATAGTTTTGATCACTCTTATACATTTTTTTGGACCAAATAAAACTCTTATTAAGAATCGGGACATCAAAATTTACTTTGTGTAAATTTTTGGTATCTTTCCGATAAAGTTCTTTTTTTAATGAATAGTGTAAAATGTTGTATTTTAATTCAAAACCTTTTTTAATCGAATTTTTTTATATGATTAGATAATATTTTTAATTGGTTTTAAAGTGAAATTAGAAAATATTTTTACCATTAAATCCAATAGTGGTCGTTGGAATTAATTTCACTTTGAAATCAGACTTAAACTAGTGTCAATCTTTTGATACTTATTGTTTTATAAAAACACGCTATTTGCTCTGACAGCGGGAATTAATTATTAAATTAATTAATGTGACTAATATGGTTTGAATTTTTTAAAACGGACTTCATTTTTGAGTTCGTAATATCAAATATAGCTTAGGGTGAATTTTTGGTAATTTTCTGAAAAACTTCAATTTTTGATGAATAGTGAAACCACTAAGTGGTACTTATAAAAGCTGATTTTTCGTTTAAATGAAATTTTACCACTTCTGTGTTTTGAATTTCAAAAATAAGACAAACATGGTTTTCATTAAGAAGTAAAATGTGGTTCAATGGGATAAAAATAATTTTTTTGTGAATAGTAACTTATTAAGTTTTTAATCGCGATTAGTGGTAATTAGTGTAGTTTAAGGTAATAATGATATTATAAGAATGTGAAAACACCATGACACTTGTCCTACACCTATTGGGTGAGTCATGGCCGACCAAGACAAGCCATGGGCCAACTTGCGGACCCCATGGAGCCACTTTATTTGGAAAATGACAATAATATATTTTTATTTAATGTTAAAATTAAATTGACACAAAGATGAGTTGTTTTACTAAAAAAGTTTTTAAGTGGGGTTACAAAAGTCCAAATTTTGATTATAAATAGTAATTGTAAAGCTAAAAAGATTTCCTACATCATAGTAATTTTCTTTTATAATTTTTAGACATTAAATAAAATAAATTATTTATGACATAATAATGATGCAGCGATGACATCATTATTTGACGATTTAAATAAAATGGAAAGATAATGTAAAATCTATAAACTACACATTTCCAAAACTTATTGGATGGGTGGATTTCGAACCTTTATAACCTTATCCACGAATTATATCAATGTGGGACCTTTTAAAACCGAAACACATTTTCAAATAAAGTAATAGTTTTTTACTTTCCAAAAGTGCCCCTCCTCTCCTCTTATAAAAGGCCCCCACCTCTACCTCTTTTCACACACTCATCAAGCCTTTGGCTCGGCCAAACCCTGCCCATTTACTCTCTCCACATCCCTCTCCTCATCCTAGAGGATTCCCTTTGGGCAGAATCCTTTCAAAGGAAGCCTTTAGGCTCAAATCAATAGGAGTTACACTTTTAAAGGTAATTCATTCTCTCATGTTCATTTGTTTTATTTTGCTTCTCCAACCCCCTAAACTCTTTTTATTTACTTATTTTGTAACAAAACCATTATCTTCAATATACTTGGATGTTGTTATAATATTTATTCGAGCTACACTCTCACACAACTACATCAAATGGTTAAAGAACATACGATTTCCGTGGATGGCGAAATTCTGCCTCCCGAAACGATGATTGTTCAATACTCATTTAACACCTTCAAAGGTGGCCATTATGATGTCACTATTTTTATATATGATATATAATATGTTTATGTTTTACTTATAATTCTGTATTTTTCATTTGTTCCTTACCTTTATGGCTTCCAGTATGGGTATACGCGATATCTTCATTTTAGGAAGTGCGGACTACCGCCCCCTCAAAGTGATGTGATTCGTTAATGCCATACGTGGGACGTATAAGGGATGGATTTAATGTTATCATATATGATGTTATACTGGAATTATTATATACCTTTATATCATTATTATTTCTTTCCATTGAAGTATGAGTTAGAAATGAAAGTAGCGTTCATGCGTACGTACGGCTTACCGTCTCCATGAACGGTGCATTTCATTTCTTATCCCCAAATGTAATGTACTTTTATAAGTACATGTATATAATGGATATATATGATGAATGATACATCTAAATGATGAATATAATTCTGTAATTAAAATATAAATACCTCTCATTTAGTTTTAATTCCATTAATATGACAAAGAAATGAAAGTAGCGTTCATGCGTACGTACGGCTTACCGTCTCCATGAACGGTGCATTTCATTTCATACCTCTAAATGATTATGTAATATTATAAATACATGTATATTCTGGATATATATTATATATATGATATCCAAATCAGTAATGTCATTCTGGATATAAAGAACCTTTGACCACACGAACAACATGTAATTGTAAGAAGTCCACTTTCGACTTAAGAACTAAATATCAGCAAAACAAATATTATTAACATAAATGATTACATAATGTTTATAACATATCAATAATTGATATAAAAGGAATAATAATCTTGAAAAAGGTTATTAATCAAGTAGAAATTAACTCAAGTTTATTATTCAGGAGATTAAAGAACGATCGAGTCAAGTCGGACCCGAGGTAAGGGATCCTACACCTCTCTTTCTTTTTAAGTACACTCTTTTATGTCATTCCTTTTAAGTTCATATTTCTTATGATTGGGATGTTCTTTTATATTACTCCTACTGTACTTATTATGTTCATATGATGAGAGACCCTATTTCCTCTCATCAATCCATTTTGGAAGTTTTGAGTGGCGCCGTTTGGCTGCCGAATTTTCGTAAGGGATTTTTCATCTCACTTTTATTCTCGTGAGATTTATGATACATTTCCCACAAATTCCATTTAGTGGTGTATGTACTGCCCATTATTCAACTCCTTGTGTAATATACATTCGTTTATGAGTATTTAAATCAATGATCTTTTGTCCTTCTTTCATGGGGTGTATGTTTTGAAAGATACCCAAGTCGGTAAGGGAACCTTTCACCCTCCACTTTTTTGAAAGACTTCTTTTGTTGGGTCTTTTAATTTGCATATTGTTATGTTGGGATATGTTATCATATATCCTTATTGATGTAAATTTTATGTCCAAGTGATGAGATACACTTTTTATCTCTCATCAACTCATTTTGATGTGATGTTGTTAGGCTGTCAAGGGAACTTTTTAACCCAATTTCGATTTCTTTGGGTTCAACATGTTGTCATTGAATATGTCATCCATTGAATATGTGTGAATGGCCTTTTATTGTTTTACACTTAATATCCACATATATTGGGTGTATTTATATTTGTCACACATATTTTTTAGATTGATTTGTCCATAATTTAAGGATACCTTCTTTATAAGGGATCTCATCACATTTGACATTTCTATTGAGGGTTCATTGTTGTTATGCACCAATTCACTCTTATATAGTGTATATACTGTCCTTTGGAGTATTATATCATGAATCCATTTATTCTCATGATATTATAATTTTCTGATTAAATGCTATTCCTCAATTATTGTATTCAAGTGCCTCTAATTTTTGTAAAAACCCTTTAAACAAAATGTCATTTTAAATGTTTTAATTATTTTTTCTTATTAATATCCATGTTTTCAAAATGGTTTTATGTATTTATTTATATGGATATTAATGGTTTAGAATTTTAAGCTTCATGGTGGTATGGGACACTTTGATTCAAAATCTCTTTATTAAATGTTTTAAATGGTTTTGAAAATGGTTTTGATATAGGATTCTATTATGATATATTGTGATCATTCCTTTATATTGGTTTTATGTTTTATGATTTTATATTGGTACTTGTACATTTTAACGGGTGGTTACGTTATAAACCATATGACAGGTGGTGCCGTGAATACCAGGACGGGTGATTACGTTATAACCTCCAATGCATTGGGTATGGAAGTCGGCCGTATGGCTATTCCATTAAGTATGTATGGAAATTGGCCGTATGTCTATTCCATTAAGTGATATGTGTGGGAGTCGACCATATGGTTATTCCACTTTAGTATGTTTATGTCCAAAGTTACCTTTATATATGTTATGTGTTCTTTATATGGGTTTTATGGTAATCCTTTGGTTACAAAAAGGTAAGTAATGATATTTTATTCAGTGAACAGTTTTTACTACTTCATAAAGGAGAAAAGTATTACCTTGTTAAAGTATACATAGATTACTTTTTGTTTTGATAAACTTTTTATTCTTTGTGTATCCCTTACTGAGTTTTTATGCTCATCCCAAGTTTTTGAAATGTTTTTCACAGGACTTAGCGTGGAATAGGGTCAAGGATGGGATCAATGGAAAGTCATGCTACCAAAAACATGAAACTAGACATGTTTCTTTTTTAAGAGTTTTTATTTTATGGAAATTTAGTAGAAGAGACTACTTTTCAATCTTTTGAGATGTAATAGTTATGTCCTAATTCTCTAAAACTCTAAACCTGAAAAGATCCTCAATGTGTAATCTTGTAATAACTCAAGATTAATTAAGGTTTAAGGCTGGGGCCTTATAATATATACTTCATGGACTATTATATACCACCACATTGGTATGTATAGGTTCTTGTTAAATTATAAATCCCAATTAATTGAGGCTAAAAAATATATATCATTAAAACCTTAATAATTTTACACCTTTCTTATTCAATCAATGAGATTGTCAAAATTTGTGGTTGATTATGTATGTTGGTGATAAAATCATTTATTCATGTTTAACCAAGATATGACTTATCCTCTCACATGATGAGTATAATATATGGGACATCAATAGAAATATAGGAAGAAATATTATAGATATACCTATATAAATGAAATATGTAGTTCATATCCATTTGGATGAAGGAATGTGATGTACTCATCTACCTGGGATGATTTATGGTTTTTGGCATTACACAATATTTTATTGGAAATAATAAACTATAAATATTTTTTCACAATCAATGAATAATCTAATATTTACATGATAAAGAACACTATTAATAGTGGAATTAATTAAAATTTTAATTAACATATAAATATAAAAAAATATCAAGAAGGAATATGATATATAATTCTAAATTAATATATAGGCAGATTTAGATATACATTATATTGAAATTATTTCTTGATTAGTGTTGTGGTTAACAACTCTCACTATACCATCATTGCATGATATGAACAAATAATAGAATACCTCTATTGGTGATACACACATGCTCTAAAATCTAAAAACATCATCATATAACCATTTATTTTTAGAAAGATTGATCCTGATCACTTTTTTTATTTGTCACTGTTCACAATATGATATTCTTTATGGGGAAATTTTTTTTAAGTTATATAAATGGGTTGAGAGAGTGGAGGAGGATCGACTCCCTAGTTCATAAGTTCATTGTTTAGTGGTTCATTTCTTAATCCTTGATGGAAAAATCTCTAAATTTGTCGATCATAGAATGTAACTAACGATGTAATGTTATACAGCTGATTATTAACAAATCTAATTTATGGATATTAATTGCACATAAAAACATATAAAATTCCTTATTCCAAAGATAAACCTATGTCTAATAATAATATAAATAATATTTTTATTTTCTTGAAATGTGAAATACCAAAATATAAAAAAAAATTAGATAAATAAATTAACATCAATTTAAAATATATTTAGTATATCATTTCAAAATATACCATTAGACTCATTCCATTTATCCGGATCAGTATTTACTATACCCAGAATAATGGGTATTTGTTTAATAAATAAAAATCCCTACAATATTCTTTGATAAATATAATAAATATTATAGTCACTAAATATTAGAAATACATATATACATATATACATATTATTATCCCATATATTTATTCATTTGAATAATTCACAATTAGATCTTAGTGATCAACCAAACATGAATAATTGTTAAAAAAAGAGGGGGAATATTATATATTAATTTTTTTTAAATATTATTGTATTATTCACTACTTAATATAAGTCATCATTGTTTTCATTATTACATCCTTGTAAATGACACATGATATGCAATAATAATAATATAAAAGTATATGTATCAATACACAAGTCTTCTGTTCTGAACAACTAGTGAATCATATATATATGTAAATTTCCTATTGGCGGGTCATGTTCTTATAATGTCATGATATAAAAAATTTGAAGGACCTAAAACATGAGAATGTGTCTCCATTTTTTATGGCCATCCAAAATTAATAACCTGTATAATATTATCCTAAAAAATTATTTCTTATGACTATAGAATATATATTTATGAATGTTATTCTAACACTTATAGTATCTCATTATTATAGAAAACTATTATAACCATTCAACAAATCAATTTCTCTTAGGTTGTTATCATATACTATGTCACAAAGAAGACAAATGATGAACTGATAAAAAATTTATTAATATAAAAAATAATTAAAACAAGTAATAATAATGTACATAGATTTTTATACTAGGGTAGTAACTCCAATATATTGCAACATTCAGTAGAGCCAACTGCTTACGACCTTAAATGTTCTAGAACTAATATGATATTCATTTTTTCGGAGATAATGCTATAGTGAAGGGGTTTTTAATGTTATATTATGTGGAAACCCTTCTCATAGTGACTTCACCACAAAGAGAAGAAAACATCAATATTTTATACTATTGGTGTATGTTCTTTACCCATTTGTGTGAAATTGACTTCTTTAAAGACCCACTGGTAAATTATTATCACAATATAATGTGATTGGTTCATTACTTCTTGAAGCTGCATGAAGTCTATGGTTACATTTGAGTATCCAAAATGATTATTTGGATACCTCATAATAAACTATATACATAGACAATACTATTAAACCAATTAAAACATGCTTCTTTGAACTCTTTAAACTCATAGTTTCTCCATTAAGACTGATTAAATATCCTAAAATTTACTTCAAATCATTATATTCTATCTAAAATCTAGAATACATATAACATCTTATGACCATCCCCTTAACTCGTCCATATACTAGGTTTATATTCTTATTTTACTTATATTAATAATGATATAATTAACAATATACCAATTTTTTTCACCATTATAATTTGAATATCTACCTATATTTCTCAAGGAACAAGTACTATAAATCCTTTTATATGACATGTCCCACATTATTGATAATATCATGGAAGATTAAAATATCTTAATCATTTTCTCTCCCTAGATTATTGTGTATGAGGGAATAGTTTTTAGGGATATGTATTTAATGTGATGATGGAAACAATCCTCTATTAAATTGTTTGATACTAAATTGCCTTAGTAACTAGTCAATGTATGTACATTGAGATATCCCAAACAACCTATTGGATCTATCATGAATGATCACAATGCCAATAATGTAAGCTACTTCAGTGTGTCCTTTATAGAGAATCACTAGTTCAACCTGTCCTTAAATAACTTTATGATTTTTATTTAATTTCAAATAATAAATATATCACTAACATATACTAGTTCAACACATGGATCACATTCATTTTTAATAAAACTAAATTATTATATAGTTACGTAGTACTAAATGTTCTATGAACACAAAAATTTATTTCATCAGAAAAATTTCTATAAAACTTGTGTAACACCCTTTTATTATAAAATAATGACCCAAAGTTTGGTATCGTATATGACACACAACACCGATCATAAACAAACCATACATAATATTATTTATATCTCATTATTATAAGCTTCCCGCTAAATTGGAAGATATGATTAAAATTAACTAATTTATAAAATATATATTTATTCTTTCTCAATAAAAATGTATTTATAAATTATTAGTAAATAATCTATCCATTTTTAGTAAATTAAATTTATTCAAGAAAATAACATTTTCATCAAAAATGTTTTATACCTAATTATTTGAGAAAAAATATTATTTTTTCTACATTTAATATAATTATTTGCTAAAATGATACTAATTTTTCAATTAAATGAATGATAATTATTTTCATGTTAATATTTAATATTTTTGGGGAAAAATTAATTTTTAATGAATAGTAAAAATACGTTTTTCAATGAAAATTATTTTTAAATGCATAATGTCATTATATTTTAATTAATTTAAATAATATTTTAAAATTAATAATTTAAATAACATTTATAAATTATATAGAAAAATATATGAATTTAAATCTGTATAATTATAACCATTAGTCATATGGTCAATGTAAGACCATCTTATGCTAGAAAAATTAAATTTCTTAGAAACCTATTTTTTGACTGGTTTTATTGGGTAATTTTTAAAATAAAATATAAATATTATAAGAAATAAATTTCAATTTTTTTTAAATATTTTAATTTTTAATAATTAATTCTATGTAATAAGGTCAACCTATTTTTAATCATAATGAATACTAAAAACAGAAAAAATAGTTACGACTATTAAGGGTAAAATTGTTTTAGAAGAGGTTTAACTTAAATGATAAGGGTTCTAATGACATAAAAACATTTAAAATACCGATTTTCTTCCCATATTTATACCCAATATCCTAAATTTTTTTAAATTTCCCATTTCAAAACCATTTGGCCATGATTATATCCTTAATAACAATTTCTGTAAAGAAAGTCACTCTCTTATTTTTTAAAATATCATATATGTTCACATAGGTATAAAAAAAGAATTATTTTAAGTTACAAAAATTTATTTTAAGGAGATATATTTTTTATTTATCAGGGTAATTTATTTATAATTTTTCGTGATGAAATAATCACATCAAAATATTATGAAATGTGAACCAACAATTATTCAATTAAAAGGAAAAGAAAATATATGATTAAAAATAACTTAAATGTAATATAATTTAATGAATTATTGTGATCCATAAAATTTTTATGTAATTATTACATTTTAGGTAGGTTTTAAGGGTATATATTCTAAGTTTATCTTTTTGTTGGTGCTTTAAAAGTCAAATAAAATGAATAGTATGAAAATTGACATTGATGATATTTTATAATAAAAAATGTTCTGTTAAATGATTTAAAATTCTTAAAAATAATATTATTATAAAGTTTATCTATAAATAGTTCTAAATATAAATTATTGTATGTTATATCTCCAATTTTCTTTTTATAGTAACTATCTATATCACTATTGAGTAAAAACATTGTTACCATAGTAATTGTCAAAAATGGATAAAGTGGGTTAGAAAGAATAGAAAAATATAAACCTAATATGAAAATATCCATATTTTATTGTATGAGATTATATTTTCTAAAAATAATATTTTCATATAATATTATAAATTTTAATCCATTTTAATATGTGAATTAATTTAAATTATTTTATTACATTAAGAAATTTATAGAGTACCCCTCCCCAAAAATATAAAATGGTACTCCTATTATATTTTATTCGAACATCAAGAAGTGTTTGGTTTAGTGATTATATATGAATATAAATTCATTAATTCCATCAAAAAAATTAGGTAGGCAATTTTTTTTATAAAAATCCTCTTACAAAGGCTTTTTGAATAAACCTATAGAGTCTTTTTGAAGAAGACGTATTTGTCATAATAAGTGTTTTTTTCTTTATTTTTACATCCACCTCTTGAAAACCATATTAAACCATGATAATATATTTCTATTATTATAGACCATATAATTATATGTGGTTATGATATTGGAATACCATATATCCATGTACTCCTACATCAAATGGGAGATAAAACCTTCGTTCGTTTGTATGGAAGACTACCACCCCAGAACTGATTCAATTATTTTAAAGTCAATACCTCTAAAAAATGGATGTAATAATTCATTCAATATATATATATATATTATTTTTATCTTTATAACTTTTTATAGATAAAATATCTTATAATTTATTATAATTTAATTCTATTAAAAATGATAAGGTCGCGCGTGTATACTTGTGGATTAGCACCTGCATGGAGAGAAGTGATTCATTTTACATTACCACACCACATGGAATCTATATATAAGTTTATATATTGAAATGGTATTATTTTTATTTTATAATTATAATTAATTAAATATAAAATATTTTTTCCTTATTTCCACCTTAATCGTTGAAAAACTAAAATATAACCCTTATATAAATATGCCGTACCATCTCCACGATTAAAGTATTGTTATAATTTCATAATAATATTTATTATTTTTTTAAAGAATAATTAATTAAAAAAATGATAATTAATCCATGATTGTTACTCTATAGATGACACAAAAATTACCTATTTTACCAATTTAATACTATTGATGTCATTATGGACATATGTACTGAATATCATTAAACCACACGACTTGAAATTTATTCATTAAAAATTAAATATTACATAGTAATAAATTAACTAAAAGGAATAATAATATTGTAAAATTACCATAATTTATTAATTAATTAATATAAATATATCATTCATGACGATAATGAAAAAATGTGATTAGTTAGTCCTCAGGTATGGGATTTCATCTCAATTTCCATTCATTGAGGCATATTGTATGTTTATGAAACATAATTTTTGATATGGTATATAAAATAACTTTTTGAATTTTTTATCTTGAATAAATCATAATTAATGTTTTTTCATGTTTCAATTGAATTAATTTCATCTTTGTGAATTTGACTTCAATTATACCAAGTGGTAAGTGTTTCATAACTCAATTTTATTTTTTTAGGTTATATCACTTATTTTTCTATTATAATATATATAGATTATCAATGAAATGGTATTTATATGATTTATGTTTTATTTTTAGTTTTTTATTTATTTATTTTACACATAATCACTTCATTTATTAATTCTCACTTCAGTGTTTTGATCATTTTATGGGTTCTTCATCTCAAATTTTTTTATTTGAGAAATATATTATGTTTTACACCTATCTTCTTTCATGAGGTGTATCTTGTAATGAACAAAAAATTTATCAATGAAAATTCTTTTATTATAATTATGTTAATTATTATAAATAAAATAATCATCACATATATATGACAATAAAACCATTATAAACAATAAATTAATGAAATAATTGTATTTCTATAATTTATAGAATATATAACAATATAATTATAACATCAACTTTGGAATTGTAATATGAATCATAAAAATATTAAAGTTGAAAATAAATTGGTAACATCTTCTATGAAAACATAAATAAAATATATCCATATTATATATGAAAATATTGAATTGTTATATAGTTGTATATCATAATAAATATTTTAGAAATTCTTAATCAAGTGTTGATATTATTAAAATAAAAAAAGTGTTTATTTTCAATTTTATATATAATATAATGTATTGAAATAAAATTTAATTTCATTAAATGTATTAATAAATTAAAATTTTGACTCTTAATCCTTATAAGATAATTTTATGAGACAATAATTAATTTTTTATGGAGTTATAAAATCAGTTATAATTTTCAAATTAGTATTTTAATTTTAAATGAATATTTAACTTAAAAAGTAAATTTATCATATTTAGGAAATTATTTTATTAAAATGTAGTCCAATTATTTAATTATACACATCAATAAATATTTATTGTTAATTGTTTTATATAATAGTTTATTTTTTGGAAAATATTGAAATACTGTAATTTAACATATAAGTAATTACATAAATCGTTGGGTCATTATTGAGTCTGGGATGATGTAAGAGATTATTGGATCGAAATAAAATGAAATAATAAAGGTATTTTTACAATATAATACCCACTATATATTTTATTGTCAAATATGATTAACTAATGAATAAAATAATAAAAAAACACCCATCTCCTCTCTATGATATACCGTCACTAAAAACTTATTCTCCTCATAGATATCAAGATTTGATAATTCTCCAAATTATGCTAAAATATCACTCCCCTATCCGTGATACTGGATTCTCTATAATAGACTAAATGAAATCCCCTTAAAGAGGATTTCAAGAAGAATTATAAGGTAAAATTACCTTTCTTTTCATCTAATTTCATTTCAAGTTCATTTCTTTTCTTATACACTCCTATTCTCCACTCATATAAATGGTATGATAAATCCATTACCTTAAATATGTTGAAATTTTATTATTCCAATGGAATAATCTATAATTATTTGTTTCTCATATCCTTTTTATAAAAAATGAAAAGATCATTCATGTTGTGTTAATTTATTTCATTGAAGGATGAAAAAGTTTTCAATTACCATTATATGCATCAAAAATGGTCATAAAAAGATTTTATGGTTAAAATAGTTAATAATGAATTTACAATCCCATATTTAAAGTTCTAGAACCATTTTATATACATAATATTAATATATAAAACAAAACGAGTATGTGATGATTGAAAAACCGCCAAAAAAATATAAATAATTATCACTAGCGTCTTATCTAATGATTCATCCTTAACACAAGTAACCAAATTAATTATATAAAAATTTAATTTTTTTTATTTTAATTAATAAAATATCAATTCAATTCTATAAAACCATTCCCAATTTATATGATTTTCCCTACCTATTTATAAGTAACCAATCATGAAAACCAAAGAAAAGAACGCTCCAAAGTGGTGAAACTGTATTTTATAACACATAAAAAGAAACATAATTTAAATTAATAAGATTATAAAAATAAATATGCATGCCAAAATAATTCTTAATTAAATAATTAATGGATTTAATTGTATTATCCTGGACATTATGAACAATTTGAGAACACTTTCAGACATAAATATTTGGATCCGTTCTAAACCTCCATTTTTATGTTGGATTACATTTTATCACTATTTATACCAAAGTAAATATTCAGTTTTTTTATTTCTTATAAATCATGTGAATATGTACCAGATTAATGTATCAAAATCATATAATTCTTCTTTAATGGGGAATACATGTTTAAAAATATTTTCTTCTCAATTATTCTTGATAATAAAATATGATTCAATGGAACTGCTTGATTTATTTAAAATATTTATGTAATATCAAAAATATTATTTATTCCAACATTATTTTTCAAAAATTACTATTTTTTCAGAAAATCTATATTGGCTAATTTTCTGTTTCATACAAAAAATTAAAACTGGTCTGTTTTAAAGATTCTTTAATATTTTACCTTAACCGCAGTAAATTATTTTATTTAAAATGTATCTAAAACTCACTTTTTTCATGTATTCAATTAAATTTGACAAAAATTATAATTATCTGGGCAGTGTTTTTCTTATTAATGTCAATGTGTGATCTAAATCCATTCTTTCATGAAAATAATTATTATATTACCTTATGTTATTCATTTTGGCATGATTATGAGACCTAATTCTTTCCATGGGTAACCCTTATTTTTTTTATTGATACTTAATGTTGAAAAAATATTCATGAACATGTTATGATATTGTTCCTAGATATAACTTTAAATAATATAATAAATATTAGTTTCATGATATGTAATGTTGGGACATGGAGTGAACCTGATTCCTTTTTGAGGCATTGTCTCCCTTGTCTTACCAGCTATTCCTGACTCATGTTTAGTTCATGTTATATGTTGTTTCCACATTCCTTATATGTTCTGGATATATTTTACCCTGTTATACATGTTATTATTCCTTATGTTTATTGTCGTTCTATTCCATAATGTACTCATATTATGCCTTCTAACCCATGTTCTTTTTTTTTCATTAATATAATCATTCCTTTACTGAGCTATTTTGCTCATCCTTTTATTCATAAAATTACAAGATTGTCATATCTATATATTAGTGCTCAATAAATATATGTAAATCATTATAATGATTAAATATTTTTTTTGTTTTCATGTTTTCATGTTATGTACCAAATCTCCTAAAGACACTAAACATTATTATCCATTGTTGTATATAATGTTTAATTTTGACTAAAATAATGTAATAATATATTTAAATGTGTGGGGTTGATAGAGTTGGTATCATATAAAGGTATAATTATTTTTGGAGATTAGGACTATATCACTTTAGTAAGATACCTAAGGATAATTCTACCACCAGGGATCACCAAGATTGAAACCTAGTGTATCACAAGTTAATGTATAGTTTTAATTTAAAAAATTATCATTCTATGTTAAATGTTTTAATTTTTATATACTTATTATAGAAGTATTATAGACCCTTAATTGAAAATTTATTTTCATAGTCTAAGGGTAGAAATAGAATAATTCATTTTCATAATTAATATTATAATAAATATGAAAATTTCAAAAATTATATGCCAAATATGATGCGAAAGAGTGAAAGAAAATTCATGATAGTAACTAATGAACTGGATGTTTTTATGAAAAAAAACTTGAATCAAATTGAACTACATTTTTAACCTAAAAAAGGGAAATATGTAGTCAAATCTTTTATATGGAAAAATAATTCCATGTTTAGTTGATATTTTCTCCCCTCCACATAGAATAATAGATTAACTCTATAGAGAAGATATTATTTTCCATCCAGTTCTTAGAAGAATAAAAATTCTTGATAGTAGTTTATCATTTTGATGGATAATCTGATCAGTGGTACACATTAATCATGAACCCAAAATCCATGAATGAAACTAATTCCAAAGGATTGGACCATTTTATGAAAATAATTTTCAATAAATATTTTTCCCGATCCCTTTATCATAATATTGAAAGGGAATTACTTAAGCTGAAAAAAAGGATGATGAGTATATTAGATAGTCTGAGGAAAACTTCATAAGGATTTTATGAAACTACTCGATATTTTTCAATAATACCAAAATAAATTTGGACCACTTATTCAATAGAATAAATATGAGTTTATGAAAAGCATTGGAGATTAGAGACGTCAATAGTTATGAAGATATTGTTGGATGTGACCTTAAGGATGAATGGAGATTAGAGATTATTAGTAATCTAATGGGATTTTTGGAAAATAGTATAAACTAGAGTTCAATATGTATGGATCAATATATAAATCTCAATTTTGAAAGAATAAAAAATATCCCACTTGTCAAAAGTGGAAGAAATAAGTATCCTAACAACTTTTATAATGTAACCAATAGATGCCTCAAATATGGAAGAGAAAAGAATATAAAAAATAACTTCCAAAGGTATATTATGAATACCACTAATGTGTAAGAGTAATGTAATTTCTACATAAACACTCATAATGTAGTTTAGTGTTTCAAGTTCATGGAACATGGGAATTACGTGAGTCATTTCCCTAAGCCAAGGGTTGTTAGGGGAAATAAACACCAATAACATTCAAAGAATCAATTAAAGTAATATGAAATAACAACTTCTGAGGTGGAGCTAAAAAATTATTTGGTGAATGGTACAATGGTTATTCATTGAATAATAGAGAAAATACTATTTGATTCGGTTTATATAAATTCTTTCTTATCTTTGATGTTTAGTACAGCTATTAAAACACCTGGTAAAAATATCGAGGTTGTGTTATCTATGAAAATAAAAATATAAAAAATACTTGATCCAATGTATAAAACACATATTATATTACTATTTTTGGAATGAGCCTCCCAAAAAGTATCACCTTACTTCCTTTAGTGGAGTCTTAGGCTATATTGGTCATGTATTGGATATCTTTATAAAATTACCACATTAATAGTTGAGAAAGGAAGATCACTCTTCCCATCCTATGGAATTATCTAATTATTTAAAATTGTAAGGGGGATGATGAATCTACTTCAAAATTATTTTTTCAAGTGTTTATAATATTTCTTCATAATAAATAATATCTTGATCAAATGATTGAGTAAAAGGATATAATCATGATTAAATACATTCCCATTAGGAGGGACTATAATGATGTGTTCCCTGAATATTTTCCCAGTCATCCTCTAGATCGAGAGGTTGAGTTATTAGTTGACCATATTGTTGGATCTTTTCCTATATAAAATATACCTTATATAATATCCACTGTTTTATGAGAAGAACTAATGAAGTAGTTATAGAAGCATCTAGAAAAGGATTTTATACACCCGAGTGGTTTCCTACGAAGTGCACTAGTCTTCTTCATCAGGAATAAGGATGGATAAATGAAACTATGTATTGATTTTCATGAGCTAAAAAATAATGATAAATAACTAGTATTCCTTAAATGGATTTATTCCTTGTTCGATCAACTATGATTGCCCTATTATATCACTATGGAGTACCAATGATCAGAATATCACCAATTAAAGGAGAGAAAGTATGATATTCTCAAGTATACCTTTCGAACAAGTTATGGACATTATGACTTCATAGTAATTCCACTCACCATCACTATTGATCAAGAAATATTTATGGAATTAATTAATGGAGTCTTTTTATATTACATTGAAAATTGTATGAAAGCCTTAATTGATGATATTCTGATAAACTCCTAAAAGAAAGAGGAAAATGGGGAACATTTTAATATTGTGATAATGCGTTAGTGAAGGGAAAATATTCATGAAATTCTTAGTAAATGTGAGTTATTGATGGAATAATCATCATTATTGGGTCATGTTATCACCAATAATGTAATATCTATAGACCCTTCCTAAAAAAGGTAATTGAGTAGTGGCCCATAACAATATTAGGGATGAATATATGTAGTTTCTTTGGTTTTTATGGGTATTATAAATGATTTATGAAGAACATATAATGATTTTGAAAGCCATTAACCTAGATAATTTGAATGGGAGAATATTTTTTATGGACCAGTGGATGTGAAGACTGCTTTATAGGGATTAAAAGTGTCTTATCACTATACTTACACTTACACTACCAATAAGTGGGGAACTATTTATGGTGTAAAATGAAGCTTAGAAGAAGGTATTAGGATGCGTACTGATGATAAATGATAATGTGATATCTGACACCTCATGTGAGTTGAAAATTCATGATATAAACTATCCCACACATAAGATGGTGTTCATAGCTATGATTTTCTCATTGAAAATATGGTTATAATATATATATATAATTGCAAAATATATACTGATCATAAGACCCCAAATAATATATTCACATATAAGGAGCTTAATATGCTCCAGTAAAGATGGTTAGATCACATCACGCATTATGAATGCTTAATCCACCATCACCAGGTTAATGAAAATAAGTTAGAGGATGCTCTATGAAGAAAGGATCCAACATCATTATCATTTATTTTAATTGAGAAGAATAAAATCTTTTTAAACATTCAAAGGATGAAAAGGGAAATAATTAAGGTAGAAATATCTTCAATATTTTCTCAGATTATTATTCAACAATCACTTTTTGATAAAATATAGGATGCTTAAGAAAATGATGTGGAGATTCTGAAAATGGTGGAATTTATTATAAATAATTAATCCACATAGTTCTAAATCGATGAGTAATGAGTCATCATATATGTTTCATGACTATGTCCACCATACAATATAAATATAATGAAATAGCTTTTCAATGATGTACATGGGTTAACCATACCCGTTCAACCAGGGAGTAGAAATATATATCAAGATATCTACGAAAACTATTGGTTGGATAATATGAAGAATGATATTGAAAAATATATATCAAAGTTCCTGGAATGGTATAAAGTGAAGGATGAAATAAAATTCGAAATGGATGATGAAAACATTACCCATACTGACATGGAAATGAGAGAACATCACTAGGTACATTGTCACTAGTATTCTGAATACATCCAATAGAAATAATTCTATATGGGTTGTTGCGGACTATTATATAAATACAATTCACATTATCTCAATTCAAGATGAATTCACACTAGAACAAAGTTCAAAAATATATATATCAAAGAAGATATAAGTTTTATTTGAGTTCCACTATCGACTAAATTAGACAGAGATCCAATATCCACCACTATATTCTTCAAAATTATCCAACAGTCTCTAATTTTTTTTGAACATTAGTATGTAATATCAACCTCTAACTACTGTATAATATTAGTGAAATATTCAAACACCAAAAGACAAGTTAAAAACATGTTCGATAGACAACAACATAGGATGAGACCAACATCTTCCCCTGGTTAAATTCTTATACAACAGCAATATCAAATCAATCATCCAAATGGATCCATATAAAGCCCTTTTTTGGTAAAGTATTTAGGACACCAACATGAGCTGTATATGCCAGTGAAGGTCAGATTCTAGGATGATAAATAGTTGATGAAATTATTCTAAAGTTGAAAACTATTTAACAAAATATAGTGGTATCTAAATCTTGATAGAAAATATATGGAAACCATTATTGATGAAACTTGGATTTTAAGGTTGGAGACACGGTATTCACTTACAAGTCATAGTAGAAGAGGATCCTGATATTTTTCATGAAAAAAAAAATTAGTCCCAGGTGTAACAACCCACGGTTTTACAAATTAATGAAATGAATGAAATATAAAGACTCAGTGAAATAAAACTCTTTTAATAGAGATAGTTATAATGTATCCAGTAAAAAAAATTTATGCTTCTATGATTTGAATTTCGAAAAACGGTCATTTAAAACTGTGATCAGTAATTTATTTTGAGTCTGATATACCCAACATGATTTTTAGTGAAAATTAAAACACCCTTATGAATACTAATATAATTTTAATAAATAGTAAATTACATTATTATTTTATTTTCTCAAGTATTAATGATAATGTCATTTTAACTAATTTTTTATGGTGATATAAAATGAGTTATAGTTTTTAAATAGTTAATTTTTTAATAATGTATGATGTTATTTAACAATTTAAATAATAATATTTAAATTGTTTTTTTAAAAAAATGGAGTTCAGTTTTAAATTATAAATTTCAAAAAATGGTTAGGGTGAATTTTTGGTAATTTGTAGAAATTCATGAAAATTTGATGATAAATGAAGTAAAATAAAATACCATATATAGAAACTACCCGTTAAATACATAATTTTGACCTCATGACTAAGGTAATCAAACATGTTTCTAACTCACATTATCTCATTATAATTTTTTTTCACATTAATTATTACTATTCATATTATTGGACAAAAATATTAAAATAATGCTGAAAATAATGTAAAACCATTCCTATCGTCTACTATAAGTACCTCCCCCATTCCCCTCTTACTCTCACACCTCAAATACCTTGATAATTTCCTATGCTCTTTCGAATACCCTCCCCAATGATCCTCCCCACGTCTAAGACCATCTCGAATCACAAAAAGGCTAAAATCAATGGCCTTAAGGAGGATCTCATAGAGAAGATATCAAAAGGTAAGAATACTCTTTAATTTCTATGTGTTTTCTATTCAATTCCTTTATTTTCATATACTATATTCCCCTACCCATATTCAAGAGGTATGAATTCTATATAATCATTAATATTCTGCATTTTATCATGTTCATGTAAACAATTCTTCATCTTTATTCCTCTCATGTTCCTCTTATTCTAAAAATAAATAAAAACATCATTCGTGATGTATCATATCCCAAAATGGATGATATGCTTAGAATTTACCTTAATTCAAACAAATATGATCCTAAAACCCTTTTAATGGTTGAAATTGAATGAAAATTTTATAATTCAACATATTATATTTTCTGTAATGAACTTATAATCATTAAATTACATTATATAATCAAATAAGTTCATGATTATCGAAGAACCGTGAAAAATGACCTAAACAAATATCATTAATGTTTTATCTATTGATTCATCTTCATATATGATAAAAAAAATTATTTATACTATCATTATATATTATAATATCATATTGATTCCATTTCATTCCACTTTTGGAATTTCAATTCAATATGAAAAGAAAATCAAATATAAACCTTCTAAGGAAATCATGTAGAGAACGCTCCAGAAACAATAAAAGGAAAAATACTAATAATTAAAATGTGAAATGATTTAATGAAATGATAATATAAGGTGTTATAAACATGAATATATGTCTTCCAGATATTAATAACACTCTTTTAAATATTATACAGAAGGGTTAAACAATATTTATGTAAGAGAAACACGAGGTAAGAAAATTATTAACCCAATTTCCATTCTTTGGGTTAACTTTTTACTGCATTAATTTTGTTGATTTAAGACACTTTTTGTGATGATTTTATGTTTATATTATGTTTCATTATATTTATTTACAATTTTTACACATATTCCATTAATCATATTGATTCTATTATCAATTATATGTTATTTTTAAGTGACTTTTAATATAATATCATATTTTAAACTTCTAGTTTTACAAAAAATCAATGTCAATGTTTTTATGGACGTATTTTTTTGGATGATTATTTTATGGTTAATAATAATTATTTATTATTAAGGGTTGTACCTATATCTCCCTCCAACACATCGGGTATGTGTAAGGTGGAGGTCCATTGTATGGTACTCTATCAATAAAAGTGCTGATTACACAATAAGGTATTTCTAAGGGTTACATTATAAGGTAGTCTTGGGAGCTACAATATAAGTAAGTAATATAGCTAGATACATTTATGGTATTAATTATGTTTTTTTGTGTGGAAATATCTTAGTATTCTCATGTTTCAAAAAGTAAGTATATATGGGTGACAAGTATGTCTTTTTGAAAATAATTTCAAAAGTTTATATGTATATATGGACTAATGTTTTCATTTTTCCTCAATATATATTTATTACTGATCATTTTCTGCTAATCACTAATTTTTAAATTATTTTCATAGGTTATAATTATTTTTAATACAAATAAGGAAGCCATGTAAAATTTTATGACAATTTTACAAAGAACTAATGTTTTATTTTAAAAGTTTTATATTTTGGATGAAATGCATATTTTTTTTGTGGTATGTTCTCTATATAAATGTGCAATATTATGTATGTATTATATCAATATTCTATAAAACTCTAAAATTTAAATATTATAAATATGAAATTATTTGATTTTTTGAATAAAATTCAAGAATATGTAATGTAATAAGTTTGGATCCTTATATTTGGCATCAGAGGATGATTTAGATAAATTTAGGGCTTAGGATGATGTTAATAGAATAAAATAACCTATTTTTACTCTATATTTTATTCTAACTGAAATTGAATTTAAATATTTCATTTTTTGTTTGACTAAGATATTTTTGTTCAGAATGGTTTTCTTGAGAATAAATAGTGAAGATGAAGTGGAGAGACACCGACAATAAGAAATCCTTCCAAATATGCATCCCTAATGGTAGGGATTAGAATGGATCTATTTGTGAAAGTAATGGATCATCTAATACAAGAAATAAATGGTGGTTTTATCCTTTCATGGTAACAACCACAGATACTACAATGGTATATGATGATTGGGTAACATTTTAAGAGGAAACAACCTTATAATTATAGTGGATCTTTGACCTAGTAGTGACTGATTAATTGGATAATTCCCTTGAAAATATATTCGAGGTGATGGTATGTTTACATAATCAAAATTTATGTCTTTCTATTTATTATTTTGAAGAGGAATCTAATCAGTGGTGGTCTATGGTCAGGAATATCAGGTATTGAGTAGATATTGATGAATTAGAGTGGGAAGAATTTAAAAGATTATTCCTTAAAAAATATCATCCTTTGGGGGTTCCACATAGAATAAAGATGAAATTACTTAAATTGAGGCAAAATGAGGAAGATTTAGTGGTTTTGTATGAAGAAAACTTCACCCAACTAGAAACTTATGATCCAATGATTATTCAAGATTTTGATAGGAAAATCAACCATTTTTACTATGGATTGAAGAAATGATATCCAAGGGAATTGGATTCCCAAGAGTTTAAAAGTTAGGAGAAACCTATCCAATGAGTTGTGATGTTAGAAATTGAGTTATCTGATGATCAAAAGTAGTTTGAGAATAATTATAAGAATAGTAATAGATGGAAAGTGATGTGTAAGAATCATTGAATTAAATCTGATGGTAAGAATGTTTAGTTTCTTTATTGTGAAAATTGTGGTAAAAATAACCATGGGAACATCATAAAAATATAGGATGTTTATTTGATGTGGTATGTTTGGACATATGGCCACAAATTGAATGATCTTATCCCTAATATTGATGAAAAAACTGTTAAGTGTATTAAATGTGGTGAGATGGGTCATTATGATAATTCATGCCCAATGATTGATCTGAATGATAAAAAGAAGCCCATATATAAGTATAATGGTGTAGTGAGATCCTTTTTAACTATGTCAGCAGATGTCGGGCTATCCAATGAAGTGGTATCATGTACATTTCTTGTTTACTCAGATTTTTTAAACTATTTTTTAATATAGGGTCTAAATATTCTTTTATTTCATATAAATTTTATATTAAAATGGGAATATTTCATTAACATATGAGACTAGAGAATATTGTTAAAACCAAAGGGGAAATTATACATCAAAAATGTATTTTATTAGTGTTTCCATCATTATCTGTGGAAAGACATTACCTTCAAACCTTGTTTTTTCTTTAGTAGGGTTTCATTTTATTCTAGTTATCGATTAACTTTCTATTTATCTTTCTAATATTGATTTTAGAGGTAAATAAGTAATTTTACAGATTGGTTTTTTCTTTTTATACAATAATTAAAACATATAATTGATAACATATCAGGAATTTGAAAAATAGTTTAAAGGTGGAAATTAAAGATATCTTTCTCATATTGTTGAAAACAAGGGAACTATTAAGATTAGTAATGTTCCAATGGTAAATGTAGACCTTGATGTTTTTTTCTAAAGAGTTTCCCGATGTTATACCTAATTGGGAATTCAAATTCACATTTTACAAAGTTCTTGATGAAAAGACAATTTTAAAACCCACTCATCAAATCACTCAAATATAACTTTTAGATTCTAAAACTCATTTTCATGATTTTTTTATAAAGGCTACATTCATCCTAGTACTTCACCAAGGGGTGACTGTGTTTTTTTCATTAAAAAGAATTATGGTTCAATGAGACATTGTATTGATTATAGTACCTAGAATAAAATCAATATTATAAATAGGTATCCTTTTCCTAATATCAATTACTTATTTTATCAGATCCTGGGAGAATAGTATTTTTTCACGAATAGCCTATAGTCAAGGTACCATCAGTTGAATGTAATGGAAGCAGAAATCCTCAAGACTATATTCCGTACTATATATGGTCATTAAACATTTGTTGTTGTGAAATTATGATTAACTAATCACCTGATATTTTCATGGATATTATGAATAGAATATTTATATAGTTATTTAATTTTTTTGAGGTTGTTTTTATTGATGACAATGTCGTATTTTCCTTGAGTAAATAAGATCTTGAAAACATCTAACAGTTGTTTAAAATCCTCAAAGGAAAAGAAATTATTTTCAAAATCTAGAAAGAGTGATATCTGGTTGCAAAGAATTTATTTTCATAGTCATATTTTAAATAAGGATGGAATAACTATTGATCCTAAGAAAACAAAAGTGTTTGATGAATGGAAAAGATCTACCAATGTTGCATAGATTTTTAGTTTTTTAGGTTTATAAGGTTGTTACCAAGGGTTTTTAGATACATTTCATAGTTAACTAGCCCACTATGTAATTTAACAAGAAAATGGGTAAATTTTGTTTGGAAAGAAAAATTTAATGTATAATTTTAGGAACTGTATAAGATATTGGTTAATTCTTTAGTTTCAGACTCACCTAGCCAAAATGATGAGTTTTTCATCTAAATTAATGCTTAAATTAAGGGTCTTGGTTGTGTTTTGATTCAGAATGAGTATTATATCGCTTATCATTCAAAAAAATTAAAACCTCACAAATAAAATTATCCCATGCATGATTTGGAATTGGAATATATGTGTTCTTCTTAACAAAAAATGGAGGCATCATTTATACAGATCCAAATTCCAAACATATACTAACCATAAAAGTCTGAAGTATATATTCACTAAGAAGGAATTAAGAATGAGGTAGAGAAGATGGTTTGACTTGATAAAATATTATGATTTCATGAAAAATTAATATCTTGGAAAAGAAAACAATGTTATAGATTAATTTACTCAAAACAATCATGCATCTTTCACCATGATAAATTATGAACATGAACCCTTGATTGATGATATGATGATTTTTTTCTTAGAAGTCGTTGGTGTTAGAAATACTTCTGTTTTGTTTTAGGTTTCAGTGCAGTCATTTTTTTCATATAAAATTATATAAGAACATAAGGAATACCGTAAGCTATAGAAAAAGGTAGAATAGAATGAAATGGGTATTTTTATAGAATTTACCGTGGATAAGTCCATGTTTTAATATTTTGAAAAAGTTTTTTTGTTCCTTGTGATTTCTAGTTGACTAAATTATTGTTGTGTGAAGTTCATATTTCTCCATTGTTAGTTCATCCTAGCAGTACTATGACTTATAGAGACCTTCAGTAGTATTACACATGTCGTGAAAAGAAAAGAGACATTGCATATTCCACTGTGAAATATTAGACATGTCAATAGTTTAAAGAAGAGTTATAACTACAAAAGGGGATGCTTTAAACTTTTCCTATTCCACATTGTAAATGGTATAATGTATCCATGGACAATGTGGTGGGACTACAAAATACATATAGACGTAACAATCAAATTTGGTTGATTATTGACGAACTGACTATGTATTTATATTTATTTCCTATTTGAGATACAATGTATGTGGATAAGATTTCTAAATTGTACCTCAAAGATATTGTCTGGTTTCATGGAATTACTCTTCCCATTATATATGATTAGGATCCTAGGTTCACATCTAATTTTTCAAATGGCCATCAGAGGATGTTGGGAATAGAATTAAACTTCATTATTACTTTTCAACCTCAATCTAATTGATAAACCATGAGAAAAATTCATAATTTGTATGATATGATTCAGGATTGTTCAATGGAATACTAGGGATGTCAGGATCAACATATTTCTTTTGTGGAGTTTTCTTCAATTAGTAGTTTTCAGTATAGTATAGATATGACACCATTTGAGGCACTTTGTGGGAAGCAGTTTCATACTCTAGATTTTTGAGATGATGTCAGGGAAAAGATGTTGATGGGAAAATAATTAGTAGAGGAAGGGTATTAGAATGTGAAGATGATCTGACAACACATCAGGAAAATGCAGAGTATGTAGAAAAGTTATGCAAAAAAGAAGGGGAAAGGCTCTTCTTTCAATGTAGGTGACCATGTTTTTCTTAGAACCTCACCATAATAATGTGTTATGCAATTTGGTAACAGGGGAATGATAATTCCATCATTAAATGGACCTTATGAAATCTTAGAGAATTTTGGACCACTCGCATACCGACTATATTTTCCTCCTTGTTTATCTCAGGTACACATGTTTTTTCCTGTTTTGATGATGAGAAAGTTTGTGACGGATTCATTTAATGTTTTCAGCCTAGAGTTAGTTCAGTAGGAAGGGAACATTTCTTATGATGGGAAAACAGTTCAGATTCTTGATTGAAGGAAACATGTTTTGAGGAATAATTTTATCCACCAGGTGAAGGTTTTGTAGAGAAAACACATGGTTTAAGAATCAACATTGGAGTGTGAAGATGACTTTGAGGGAAAATGTTGCCTTACTTGTTTAATAGAAAAATAAAACAAACTAAAATAATGCAATTTCAAGAAGGTAGGGAGTATGTGACACCGTAATATTTAAAAAAAATTAAATGCATGAAATATTAAGACTATATGAAACAAAACATGTTTTAAGGAGATATTTATAAAGTATCATTTAAAACATATTTTCTCCCTTCTATGTTTTGAATTTCTAAAAATTGTCATCTACAATTGTGATCAGAAAGTTAAATGGAGTTGGATGGAACCAACCTAATTTTCCATGAATAGTTACATACCCTTATGAATAGTAATATGACCCTAATGAATAGTAAATGGTATTATTATTTTATTTTATTTAGGATTTAGGATAATAAAATCTTGATTATTTTTTCAAGGTGATATAAAATAACATATAATTTAAAAATTTTTATTTTCTTAAAAAAGTATGCTTTTATTAGATATTAAATTAATCATATTTAGAAAATAATTTTTAAAAAATTGATTTCTATTTTTAATCATACACATCAAATAATGTTTAGGGTGAATTTTTGTTATTTTTTAAAATTACATTCATTTATTATGAATAGTGAAAGCTGGTAAAATAACGTATATAAAAATTATCATTAAAATAAACTAGTTCTGACATCATAGAGGGATGTAATCCAACTTGATTCAATCTCACAATATATCTTTATATTTTTTGTCAACTGAATAAAGATTATTCGTTGTATTGGAAAATATATTAAAATAATGCAAAATCCATCCTCTCCTCTATTATAAATACCAACCTCATTCCCCTCTTATTTTTACCCCTCTCAAGACTCGAGAGTTGTCTTAGTTTGTCAAATCCCCTCACCAAATAACTTCCTCGCATACAAGACCTACTTGTATGACCAAATTTTAGAAACCAAAGTCCATAAGGGGGATCTCGAAGAGATGAGATCAAGAGGTAATAATACACTTTTATTTTCATGTGCTTCCTTTTAAATTCATTTCATTTCATATACTGTCTTACCCTCCCCTTATCAAAGAGGTATAAAATCTAAATAATATTATATATAATATTTGTTATCATTTAATAAAATATATTCATCATCTTTATTTTTCTCCTCTTTCAATTATTAAAAAAAATAAAAACAATGTTCATGTTGTATCATTTACCAATATTGTGGAAAATGTGATTTCAATTTCCATTAATTCATTAAAAATTGATCATGAAACAATTTTAATGGTTTAAATAGAATTTAATTTTTATGAAGTAACCTATTTTATGTATTGGAAAAAAATTATATGCCTAAAATAAAATTATATAATAAAAAAAGTTCATGATTATCAAGGGACCATAAAAATTGATATAAAAAATATCATTATTGTTTTATCAAATGATTCATCATAATATGTGATAAAAAGGACTTATGGTATCATTATATATTATGGAAACATATGAATTCCATTTCTTTTCACATATTAAATTTCAATTACATAAGACAAGAATGTCAAATACAAATCTTCCATAGAAATCCTGTAAAGAACGCACCTAAAATAATGAATGGAAAAAATACTGATAATTACAGGGTGAAATTTTGTTATGAACTGATAATATAATGTTATATAAACCAGAATATGATTATTTAAGATATTAATAACAATTTTAACCATTATAAAATAGGTTTGAACATGTTTTATGTAAGACAAATTTGAGACAAGGGAGTTCTTAACCCAATTTCCATTCTTTAGGTAAACATTCCACTTCGTTAATTGTATGGTTTTAAGATCATTTGTGTGATGATTCTATATATAATGTTTTATTATGTTTATTTATAGTATATAAACATATTACATTCGTTATATTGACACTCATATCCAATATATGTTTTGTAAGTGACTTTTCTTATAAAATCATCATTTAGACATCTAGTTTTACAAAATTGAAAGTTAATGTTATTATACAAGTGTTCTTGTTTGATGATTATATAATAGTACTTTGAAATTGATTATTATTATTTGTGGGACCTGTATATCCTTCCAATTTATTGGTTATGTGTATGTTGGCGGTCCACCGTATGGTTATTCTATGTGTAGTAGCGATGGTTACAGCATAAGTTAGTTGTGAGGATTACATTATAAGGTTGATGTGAGGGTTACAAATCTGAAGATAGCCATGAGGGCTTCAATATATATAGGTAATCTTCCAAGATACCATTATGGTTCTATTTATGTTATTTTTGAAATCTCATTTAAATATCATGTTTCACAAAGTAAGTGTGTGTGGGTAAAAAAAATGTCTTTTTTAAAAATTGATTTCATACGTCTACAAGTGTGCATTGACTAATGTCTTATTATTACTCTATTTATATCCCTTAATTATAAATTTGTGCTCATAACATGTTTATAAATGACTTATACATGTTATAAGGGTGGGCAAAAAAATAAGCAATCCATGTAAAATGTATTGATGATTTGTAAAAGAAATCATGTTTTATTCGAAATGTATTATATTTTAGAGGAAATAGATACTGTTTTGTGGTATGTACACTATATAAATATAGAATTTTATGTGTGTATTATTTCCCAATTCTCTAACTCACATAACTTGAATGATCCTAAATATTATAACAAGTATGTTCTTGAATAAAATTCATGATTATGTAATGTAATAATGTTGGGTCTTTATACTAGATACATTAGCCTCAATGAGATTCTTGATATAATTGGAGTTGAGACCTATAAACTAGATATTCCCCGTACCATGTGTTATGTACAAGTGTAATAAAAATATCCCTATCGAGAAAGTACATATCATATTATTCACATATACTAAATTCAATATTAGTATAATTGGAAAATGATATCTCAAATTAGAAAAATCTAGTTAGATTCTTAGATCGAGGGTAAAATGTTACAATCTAAAAGAATACTCACCTGGTGAAATTTATATGGAAGAACCATAAGCACAAAAAAGAAACGTGGGAACTGGAGGGAGTGGTAAAAGAGATTCACCTTCACTTATTTTCATTATATAATTTAAAATAAAATTTCAAGGGTGAAATTTCATATGGTGAAAGAATAAAACGACCAAAAATTTCATCAATGAAAATTCACTTCTACTAATAAATTAATATAGCATAAATAACATAAAAATAACATAGATAACATAATAAAAACATTATAAAGGAATAATGTAATAAATAAGAGGTATTTATATATGTTGAGTAACCTATACCTATATAATAATAAGCTGACATTGGAATAGTAACGTGAAACAAATGAATTTTAAACCATAAAATAGTATAGTAAACTCACATAATAATGTATAAATAAAATTCATCAATCTTATAACTGAGAAAAAAATGTTTTATAAATTATTATTTTAGTGTTGATATTTTTATAAAACGGAAGGGTTTATTTTCCATTTTATACTTAACATAATGTTTTAAAGGAAAATTTATTTCCATAAAATATGATAAATGATGAATATTTTTTCATATGATTATAATATAATTTTATGATACCTTAATTAAATTTTTTAAGTGTTATAAAATCAGTTATAATTTTAAAATTTTATTTTCCAAATAAATGATATTTTAAAAAAATCTACATTTATCATATTTATAAAAATAATTAAAAAAATGGAGTCCATTTTATAATTATATACATTGAAATAAATGTTTGAGTTAAATTTTGAGATTTTTATAAAATAGTTGAATTTTTTGGTGGATGGTGAAATATGATTATTTAACGTATAAGTAAATAAATATGTTTTTTGAGTCATGATTTGTTCAGGGATTATTTATGTTACCATGGAATAAAAATCATGTAAACTAACTGCAATATTTATTCAGAATAATCATTACTATTTTGTTACTTGAATAAATAATAATCTAATGAAGAAAATAATGATAAAACACCCATCTCATCCCCTATGAATACAACCTCTTCTCCTAATTCCTCTCAAGATTTTATCCTTCTCCAAATTATAATAAAAAATTATTACCAACCACCTCCACCACCTCCAAGATCTTCTTTTCTCAACAGAAGATGAATTCCAATCCCCATAATGAGGTTTACAAGAAGAATGATTCAAGTGGTAAAATCCACTTTTTTTCCTTTTAATTTATTTTAAAGTTCATTTATTTTATTCTTCTCTCTTAAAATACCCTCATCCAAATGGTAAGAAAACTCCATTACCTTAAATATATATTAATTTAATTATAATAATTGAATAGTGAACCATCATTCCTTTCCCCTCTCCTTTTGTTCTATAAATGAAAACATCGCTCGTAAAGTGCTGATATATCACATTCAAGGATAAAAAAAATTAAATTTCAATTCCCTCATTCAAAACATCTCATTAAAAAAATTTTATTGTTAAAAGAGATTATAATATATGTATTTCATACTATTTAATGTTCTAGAACCTATTTATATAAATAATATTAATTAATTAAACAAAACTATTTTGTGGTGATTGAAAAATAGCTCAAATAATCTATATGATTATCAATAATGTTTCATCTAATGATTCATCATCACAAAAAAGTTAAGAATGATTAATAAAATTTTTTATAATTTTTTATATTCATTATGAACATATTACTTCCATTCTAGACTACCATTATCCCTTTAAATGATTTTACTACCTATATACAAGTAATCGATCCTCAAAACCATGGAAACGAACAGTCCCAAATGATTACAGTGTATCTTAGAACATAAAAAAATGGGAAATAAATGAACATAATAAAATTATACTAAATCATATATATTCTTTTTATTTTATGAATTAAATAATTTATTTATTTAATATTATTATTTGAGAAATTAATAATAAGTGCAGAACACTATCAATCATATGGAAGGGGATGCTCTCTGAAGATCTATTTCTTCCTTTGGGTACCGCATTATCCCTATTTTTACCGATTGAAATTATAATTTATTTTTGTTTATTTTTTATTCATAATATTTATATGTATCTAAATCAAGTATCTAAGTCATATCATCTTTCTTTGAATGGGAAATACATGTTTTTAAAAACGTTTCTTTCTCAATTATTCTCGATATGAAAACCCGATTCAAGGTAACTTCATGATTAACTTCTTATTTTCATGATATATAAAATATTGGAATTAAGACATCATTGTTTTTATTAAATAGATTATTTTATAATGAAAAATATCTTGGGTCATTTATGGTTTTATACAAACAATTATTACTTCTCAGTTTGGATGAATCTTTGATGTTTTTATTAAATTTCTCTGAAATGTTTTCTTTCTAATTTTTATTAAACAAATTTTTTTAATGTATTAAATTAAATTTTCATCAATTATGATGACCTTTTAATATTTTCACCTATTTATGTTGATTAATTATTTAAATAAATTCTTTATTGGAATTCATTATGATATTTACTTATGTTAAACTATTTGACATGATTATGATAGACAATTCATACCCTTGGTAACCATTATTTTTTATGTATGATTCCTTATGTATTGTTTTCAGTCTCTTGAAAATATTAATGAACATGTTATGGTGGGTTCTTCCCAAAATTTCTACAATGAATTGAGTAATGTTTAGTCTCATGAGATGTTAAATTGGGACAATGAGTGAAACTAATTTATTTATGGGACTTTATCAAACATATCTTGGTAGCTGGCCCTGACTCATTTTTATTTCAGTTTATATGTTGTTTCCACATTCGTATAATGTTATAGTTATAAGTTCCCTAGTTATAATATCTATTATTCCTTATGTTTATTCATAACTCATGCCATTATGCCAAATTTTGTGCCTTCTAACCCATGTTCTATTTTTTATTAACATTTTTATTCACTTTCAAAGAGTTTTAGATCATCCATTTAGTTTATGTATTCACAAGTTATTTTATTAAGATGTATAAGATTAATTAATTTATGGAAAACCGTATATATTAAATAAAATATAATTCTATGTTGGTTTTCATGTTTTCAAATTATGTACATAATCTTCCATGGCACTAGAATTTACAAACCTTGGACTTATTTAACAGAAAATAATGATTAAAATGATCGAATACTATGTCCAAAAGTTTAGTATCCAAATATATCTATAACTAATTTGATATGTTATATCATTGGAATATTTATATTCATGGTATTCAATTGTTTTTTTGAACTTATATATTTTATGGGGTTTATGATTCATATGTTACCAATGTGGAAATGTTTTTTTTCACAATATCATGTTATTTAGGACTGTTTATGTTTATGTCTCCGTTGTGGATATTATATAATATTTTTACCTTAACCCAATATATTTTCTTATATTTTAGTTTTATTTAGTTTAATATATTTTCTATTCTCTTTCCTATTTTATTAACACTAAATGTCAAAAAAATATTATAAGAAAAATAGACGTTATTTCCCCATAAGTCTGGAATCCATTCTTTTGCATCAATGTTTTCTATATATATTTTCACAAATGTTTTTAATATCATCCAATTATTTATTAATGAACTTTTTATCCATGTTTTACATTTTAATAATGGTTCAGAAGGAATATTTCTATAATTTTCTAAATGAGTTACTTTTTTACTTCTCTTACAAAAAACATGGAACGAATATTATATTTAACATACTCTACAAGAATGGAATTTCCAAACCTCATTAACTTAAAATCCATTTATTTATACTTCACATGTATAAAAGTTTCTTTTCAAATAAACTATTTTTCTTAATATTCTTGAAATTTTATGTTTTTAAAATTTATTTTCAATGTAAATAGTTTATTTTCCTCTAGAATTTTTTGAATGATCATTTTATGGAATTTTTATTCATCAATTAAAACAACCCTTTATTTTAATATGGTCCACTAGGGATATGTTTTTATGATACCAACCGTATTTATTAAATGGATTGTTTATAGTCAGTATTTTTTAGAGAGATACTAACATTTCATATGCGTTTTATTAAATATGAATGTATTTTTTGATTATGTTTTGAAATTATATTATCCCATTTAATATGAAAAATTCATTTTACTTCGTAAGTGAAGGGTGGGCCGCTCTATCTCCCCTCGATGCATTAACATATCACATGAGACAAAATAATTATGTATTTGGATAAGGCCTTAACAATTTATGTATGATCTTATGGAGTGAGTCCTTTCTGGTATGTTAATGATTTCCAATATTACACATTACGTAATTATGAGAATCGTTATTGATTAATATATGATTATTTAAATAGTTTTGATATACGTAAACAATTTTCAATCCCATGTGATATTTTATATGGAACTATTTGATCTAAATTTAATCTTTCATTATTATTCATTATGATTATGTTATTGATTAAATTAAATGTGTTTTTAGTTAATTTCATTTCCATATTTATTATGAATTATGTACTCAAGATTTATTGTATTGTACATAACCTTTATAGATAGTTTGAGATTACCAATATTTTGTTTCCATTCCCCAAAATTAGAAGAATTATTCTTTGAATGAATTCAAGTCTCCCTATGATTTTCATTTCATTTTCCAATGTATGACGAGAAGAATATATTTATTTAGTTTACTTTGACTACTAAACTACTCATTCCATTGGAATACATTCACTTGTATCTTATACTAATTTATGTAACAAGTGGACCTAGGATGCTAGAGTTGGTATAAGGCCCCAGCCTTAAACCTTAATTAATCTAGAGTTATTACAAGATTACACATTGAGGATCTTTTCAGGTTTACAGTTTTAGAGAATTAGTACATAACTATTACATCTCAAAAGATTGAAAAGTAGTCTCTTCTACTAAATTTCCATAAAATAAAAAATCTTTAAAAAGAAACATGTCTAGTTTCATGTTTTAGGTAGCATGACTTTACCTTGATCCCATCCTTGACCCTATTCCACGTTAAGTCCTGTGAAAAACATTTCAAAAACATGGGATGAGCATAAAAACTCAGTAAGGGATACACAAAGAATAAAAAGTTTATCAAAACAAAAAGTAATCTATGTATACTTTAACAAGGTAATACTTTTCTCCTTTATGAAGTAGTAAAAACTCTTCACTGAATAAAATATCATTACTTACCTTTTTGTAACCAAAGGATTACCATAAAACCCATATAAAGAACACATAACATATATAAAGGTAACTATGGACATAAACATACTTAAGTGGAATAACCATACGGTCTACTCCCACACATATCACTTAATGGAATAGCCATACGGCCAATTTCCATACAAACTTAATGGAATAGCCATACGGCCGACTTCCATACCCAATGCATTGGAGGTTATAACGTAACCACCCGTCCTGGTATTCACGGCACCACTCGTCATATGGTTTATAACATAACCACCCGTTAAAATGTCCAAGTACCAATATAAAATCATAAAACATAAAACCAATATAAAGGAATGATCACAATATATCATAATAGAATCCTTTATCAAAACCATTTTCAAAACCATTTAAAACATTTAATAAAGAGATTTTGAATCAAAGTGTCCCATACCACCATGAAGCTTAAAATTCTAAACCATTAATATCCATATAAATAAATCCTTAAAACCATTTTGAAAACATGGATATTAATAAGAAAAAATAATTAAAACATTTAAAATGACATTTTGGTTAAAGGGTTTTTACAAAAATTAGAGGCACTTGAATACGATAATTGAGGAATAACATTTAATCAGAATATTATAATATCATGAGAATAAATGTATTCATGATATAATACTCCAAAGGACAGTATATACACCATATAAGAGTGAATTGGTGAATAACAACAATGAACCGTCAATAGAAATGTCAAATGTGATGAGATCCCTTATAAAGAAGGTATCCTTAAATTATGGACAAATCAATCTCAAAAATATGTGTGACAAATATAAATACACCCAATATAAGTGGATATTAAGTGTAAAACAATAAAAGTCCATTAATACATATTCAATGGATGACATATTCAATGACTACATGTTGATCCCAAAGAAATCGAAATTGGGTTAAAAAGTTCCCTTGACAGCCTAACGACATCACATCAAAATGAGTTGATGAGAGATAACAAGTGTATCTCATCACTTGGACATAAAATTTACATCAATAAGGATATATGAGAACATAGCCCAACATAACAATATGCAAATTAAAAGACCCAACAAAAGAAGTCTTTTAAAAAAGTGGAGGGTGAAAGGTTCCCTTACCGACTTGGGTATCTTTCAAAACATACACCCCATGAAAGAAGGACAAAAGATCATTGATGTAAATACTCATAAACGAATGTATATTACACAAGGAGTTGAATAATGGGCAGTACATACACCACTAAATGGAATTTGTGGCAAATGTATCATAAATCTCACGAGAATAAAAGTGAGATGAAAAATCCCTTACGAAAATTCGGCAGCCTAACGGTGCCACTCAAAACATCCAAAATGGATTGATGAAAGGAAATAGGGTCTCTCATCATATGAACATAATAAGTAAAGTAGGAGTAATATAAAATAACATCCCAATCATAAGAAATATGAGCTTAAAAGGAATGACATAAAAGAGTGTACTTAAAAAGAAAGAGAGGTGTAGGATCCCTTACCTCGGGTCCGACTTGACTCGATCGTTCTTTAATCTCCTGAATAATAAACATGAGTTAATTTCTACTTTATTAAGAACCTTTTTCAAGATTATTATTCCTTTTATATCAATTATTGATATTTTATAAACATTATGTAATCATTTAAGTTAATAATATTTGTTTTGCCGATATTTGGTTCTTAAGTCGAAAGTGGACTTCTTACAATTACATGTTGTTCGTGTGGTCAAAGGTTCTTTATATCCAGAATGAAATTTCTGATTTGGATATCATATATATAATATATATCCAGAATATACATGTATTTATAATATTACATAATCATTTAGAGGTAAGAAATGAAATGCACCGTTCATGGAGACGGTAAGCCGTACGTACGCATGAACGCTACTTTCATTTCTTTGTCATATTAATGAAATTAAAACTAAATGAGAGGTATGTATATTTTAATTACAGAATTATATTCATCATTTAGATTTATCATTAATCATATATATCCATTATATACATGTACTTATAAAAGTACATTACATTTGGGGATAAGAAATGAAATGCACCGTTCATGGAGACGGTAAGCCGTACGTACGCATGAACGCTACCTTCATTTCTAACTCATACTTTAATGGAAAGAAATAATAATGATATAGAGGTATATAATAATTCTAGTATAACATCATATATAATAACATTAAATCCATCCCTTATACGTCCCACGTATGGCATTAACGAATCACATCACTTTGAGGGGGCGGTAGTCCGCACTTCCTAAAATGAAGATATCGCGTATACCCATAATGGAAGCCATAAAGGTAAGGCACAAATGAAAAATACAGAAGTATAAGTAAAACATAAACATATTATATATCATATATAAAAATAGTGACATCATAATGGCCACCTTTGAAGGTGTTAAATGTGTATTGAACAATCATCGTTTCGGGAGGCAGAATTTCGCCATCCACGGAAACCGTATGTTCTTTAACCATTTGATGTAGTTGTGTGAGAGTTTAGCTCGAATAAATATTATAACAACATCCTAGTATATTTAATATACTGGTTTTGTTACAAAAGAAGTAAATAAAAAGAGTTTAGGGGGTTGGAGAAGCAAAATAAAACAAATGAACATGAGAGAATTAATTACCTTTAAAAGTGTAACTCCTTTTGATTTGAGCCTAAAGGCTTCCTTTGAAAGGATTATTCCCAAAGGGAATCCTCTAGGATGAGGAGAGGGATGTGGATAGAGTAAATGGGCAGGGGTTGGCCGAGCCAAAGGCTTGATGAGTGTGTGAAAAGAGGTAGAGGTGGGGGCCTTTTATAAGAGGAGAGGAGGGGCACTTTTGGAAAGTAAGGAAATATTACTTTATTTGAAAATGTGTTTCGGTTTTAAAAGGTCCCACATTGATATAATTAGTGGATAAGGTTATAAAGGTTCGACATCCACCCATAAAATAAGTTTTGGAAATGTGTAGTTCATAGATTTTACGTTATCTTTCCATTTTATTTAAATCGTCAAATAATGATGTCATCGCTGCATCATTATTATGTCATAAATAATTTATTTTATTTAATGTCTAAAAATTATAAAAAAAATTACTATGATGTAGGAAATCTTTTTAGATTTCCAATTACTATTTATAATCCAAATTTGGACTTGTGTAACCCCACTTAAAAACTGTTTTAGTAAAACAACTCATCTTTGTGTCAATTTAATTTTAACATTAAATAAAAATATATTATTGTCATTTTCCAACTAAAGTGGCTCCATGGGGTCCCCAGGTTGGCCCATGGCTTGTCTTGGTCGGCCATGACTCACCCAATAGGTTTAGGACAAGTGTAATGGTGTTTTCACATTCTTATAATATCATTATTACCTTAAACTACACTAATTACCACTAATCGCGATTAAAAACTTAATAAGTTACTATTCACCAAAAAATTATTTTTATCCCATTGAACCACATTTTACTTCTTAATGACATCCATGTATGTCGGATTTTTGAAATTCAAAACACAGAAGTGGTAAAATTTCATTTAAACGAAAAATCAGCTTTTATAAGTACCACTTAGTGGTTTCACTATTCATCAAAAATTGAAGTTTTTCAGAAAATTACCAAAAATTCACCCTAAGATATATTTGATATTACGAACTCAAAAATGAAGTCCGTTTTACAAAATTCAAAACATATTAGTCACATTAATTAATTTAATAATTAATTCCCGCTGTCAGAGCAAATAGCGTGTTTTTATAAAACAATAAGTATCAAAAGATTGACACTAGTTTAAGTCTGATTTCAAAGTGAAATTAATTCCAACGACCACTATTGGATTTAATGGTAAAAATATTTTCTAATTTCACTTTAAAACCAATTCAAAATATTATCTAATCATATAAAAAAATTATATTAAAAAAGGTTTTGAATTAAAATACAACATTTTACACTATTCATTAAAAAAGAACTTTATCGGAAAGATACCAAAAATTTACACAAAGTAAATTTTTATGTCCCGATTCTTAATAAGAGTTTTATTTGGTCCAAAAAAATGTATAAGAGTGATCAAAACTATATTTAATGACGGTTCGCCATCAAAAGGCGATAAGTGAACCTTTAGTGAAAACTAGGGCATATACGCCTAAAATAAATTATTTCCGTATTTTAAGCCTTTATCTTTTATTGTATAAATGTAAAAACATTTAAGAACATATATAATCATATATTAGTTATTTCTATCCATTCCCTCCATTACAACAGCTACATGTTAACTATCATTTAAAATAATATTATTTTATTATTAGAGTGCAACGTAAGATTCCCAAGAAACTCGTTGTTGCGTATTGGGTACGCCATCGAGCATAGCGTCCCCTTTAAAGTCATATCAATATTTTATTAACAAATAGGTATAAATATGAAAATTTCATATTCTTTATTTACCTGGGGTGTTACATCCTTCCCCCCTTTTGGGAATTGCGTCCTCGCAATTTTTAAAATTGCGCTTGGAAACATCCTTGAAAGTCCCACATCAGAACAAAAGTTGGTAAAACAATCACTTTAAAATAAAGAAAGATAAGTACAGTGGTCACCCGAGTTAACCCATACTAGGATTCCAAGTAGGAAAACATGGACATGGAGGAGAAAACATAGGGTTATGTTCTGATGGAGAGTGATAGAAAACATGTTTAGGAGAAAGTTAACAATAAGAAAATCACAAACTTGTGATGGGTTAAACGGTATTCGATTCCCTAGTAGGAAAATTTAATAGACAACATTTTTGTTTTAAGTTACTTTTTATTGAGGAAATTATTCATAAGGAAACATAATCACTTATCATGTTGACCTTTAACTTTTATTAGATTCCTTACACAAACTCATATTTTCTCCAAAAGATGAGTATTTAGGAAGACTTGTTCACATTAAGAGTACTATAATCAACTTCTAGAGAATCCCCTAATCCACCAAATAGAACTATATACATCCCATGTCTTTAGGCTTTAACCAAAACCAAAACCAAAAAGGTTAGTACAAGGTCAGATAATCCAGAAAAGGATAACCCTTTATAAAAAGAAAATCTATACTTAACCTCCAAAATTTGTCCAACAAAAACCCAAAGTTCAACGAGGACCATTCTATAATCAATTTGTCCATAAAATTCTTCAAATTAAACCAATATAAGATTGAAACCCGAATATTTGAAGGATTTAGTCACATAGTCTTCCAAGTTAAATTGTAACATTTATCTCCAAACAACATCAGTTTCCCCTAAAGTCTCGTATTGAAAAGTAATTAACCTAATCACATATCCTCCAAGATAGGTTAACCATTTTCATAAATAACCCAAAATCAACTTACTCTTAATTCATAAAATCATATAACTAGAAAGAATCAGTCAAAATAACCAGGGACATCACGTAGTCCAGTGGTAGGCGATAAATAACAGTCGCACTTTGGTTGTGGGTTCGATTCTTGCAGCTTTGTCCGACGCGACGGGTAGTCACATGGTCTACGTGTTGTCCTTTTTCCAAAACTATATAATTCTTAAAACATTCCCCAAAATGAGATAAAATCTTAAAGAATAATCATAACATATTTTAACCTCAAGTTTATCTCATGCCCTTCATTTTCCATAATATCATATAATAACCCATAATTACCTCAAAAGTAAGGATCATATAAACCCTAATGGTTACCTTAATAATTATTACCTGAATTTCCACATCGAGTTGGCCATCTCGTACATGATCCATTAGAGAACTCACCAAGGTTTAAGTGATTGATCATGACTCCTTGATAGTTAGTTTAGAACAACTATGAGATTCCTCATTGAATCCCTCATCTCATCCAGTATCTTAATCAGAGAACCACCACAGTTTCCTTCAAACCCATTGTCACATTGGTGCCTGCTAGATCCAGCTATTTACTAAAAACAAAAAGTTCAGTGTGAGTATATCAACAAAACCATCATGTACTAATGAGGAAGGTAAACACTAATATATACTTACTAATTCACTTTATCTAAAATTAGGACTCTTTCTTAAATCCTAACCATTATGGTAATGTCACTTATGCTTAAAGAATACCCTAACCTCTAAAGTTATCTAAACCGACCTTTGATACCAACTATAAGGCCCCAGCCTTAAACCTTAATTAATCTTGAGTTATTACAAGATTACACATTGAGGATCTTTTTAGGTTTAGAGTTTTAGAGAATTAGGACATAACTATTACATCTCAAAAGATTGAAAAGTAGCCTCTTCTACTAAATTTCCATAAAATAAAAACTCTTAAAAAAGAAACATGTCTAGTTTCATGTTTTAGGTAGCATGACTTTCCCTTGATCCCATCCTTGACCCTATTCCACGCTAAGTCCTGTGAAAAACATTTCAAAAACTTGGGATGAGCATAAAAACTCAGTAAGGGATACACAAAGAATAAAAAGTTTATCAAAACAAAAAGTAATCTATGTATACTTTAACAAGGTAATACTTTTCTCTTTATGAAGTAGTAAAAACTCTTCACTGAATAAAATATCATTACTTACCTTTTTGTAACCAAAGGATTACCATAAAACCCATATAAAGAACACATAACATATATAAAGGTAACTTTGGACATAAACATACTTAAGTGGAATAACCATATGGTCAACTCCCACACATATCACTTAATGGAATAGCCATACAGCCAATTTCCATACATACTTAATGGAATATCCATACGGCCGACTTCCATACCCAATGCATTGGAGGTTATAACGTAACCACCCGTCCTGGTATTCACGGCACCACCCGTCATATGGTTTATAACGTAACCACCCGTTAAAATGTCCAAGTACCAATATAAAATCATAAAACATAAAACCAATATAAAGGAATGATCACAATATATCATTATAGAATCCTTTATCAAAACCATTTTCAAAACCATTTAAAACATTTAATAAAGAGATTTTGAATCAAAGTGTCCCATTCCACCATGAAGCTTAAAATTATAAACCATTAATATCCATATAAATAAATCCTTAAAACCATTTTGAAAACATGGATATTAATAAGAAAAAATATTTAAAACATTTAAAATGACATTTTGGTTAAAAGGTTTTTACAAAAATTAGAGGCACTTGAATACAATAATTGAGGAATAACATTTAATCAAAACATTATAATATCATGAGAATAAATGGATTCATGATATAATACTCCAAAGGACAGTATATACGCCATATAAGAGTGAATTGGTGCATAACAACAATGAACCCTCAATAGAAATGTCAAATGTGATGAGATCCCTTATAAAGAAGGTATCCTTAAATTATGGACAAATCAATCTCAAAAATATGTGTGAAAAATATAAATACACCCAATATAAGTGGATATTAAGTGTAAAACAATAAAAGGCCATTCACACATATTCAATGGATGACATATTCAATGACTACATGTTGAACCCAAATAAATCGAAATTGGGTTAAAAAGTTCCCTTGACAGCCTAACGATATCACATTAAAATGAGTTGATGAGAGATAAAAAGTGTATCTCATCACTTGGAAATAAAATTTACATCAATAAGGATATATGAGAACATATCCCAACATAAAAATATGCAAATTAAATGACCCAACAAAAGAAGTCTTTTAAAAAAGTGGAGGGTGAAAGGTTCCCTTACCGACTTGGGTATCTTTCAAAACATACACCCCATGAAAGAAGGACAAAAGATCATTGATTTAAATACTCATAAACGAATGTATATTACACAAGGATTTGAATAATGGGCAGTACATACACCACTAAATGGAATTTGTGGCAAATGTATCATAAATCTCACGAGAATAAAAGTGAGATGAAAAATCCCTTACGAAAATTCGGCAGCCTAACAGCGCCACTCAAAACTTCCAAAATGGATTGATGAGAGGAAATAGGGTCTCTCATCATATGAAAATAATAAGTACAGTAGGAGTAATATAAAATAACATCCCAATCATAATAAATATGAGCTTAAAAGGAATGACATAAAAGAGTGTACTTAAAAAGAAAGAGAGGTGTAGGATCCTTTACCTCGGGTCCGACTTGACTCGATCGTTCTTTAATCTCCTGAATAATAAACTTGAGTTAATTTCTACTTGATTAAGAACCTTTTTCAAGATTATTATTCCTTTTATATCAATTATTGATATGTTATAAACATTATGTAATCATTTAAGTTAATAATATTTGTTTTGCCGATATTTGGTTCTTAAATCGAAAGTGGACTTCTTACAATTACATGTTGTTCGTGTGGTCAAAGGTTCTTTATATCCAGAATGACATTACTGATTTGGATATCATATATATAATATATATCCAGAATATACATGTATTTATAATATTACCTAATCATTTAGAGGTAAGAAATGAAATGCACCGTTCATGGAGACGGTAAGCCGTACGTACGCAAGAACGCTACTTTCATTTCTTTGTCATATTAATGGAATTAAAACTAAATGAGAGGTATGTATATTTTAATTAAAGAATTATATTCAACATTTAGATTTATCATTCATCCTATATATCCATTATATACATGTACTTATAAAATTACATTACATTTGGGGATAAGAAATGAAATGCACCGTTCATGGAGATGGTAAGCCGTACGTACGCATGAACGCTACTTTCATTTCTAAATCATACTTTAATGGAAAGAAATAATAATGATATAGAGGTATATAATAATTCCAGTATAACATCATATATAATAACATTAAATCCATCCCTTATACGTCCCACGTATGGCATTAACGAATCAAATCACTTTGAGGGGGCGGTAGTCCGCACTTCCTAAAATGAAGATATCGCGTATACCCATAATGGAAGCCATAAAGGTAAGGAACAAATGAAAAATACATAAGTATAAGTAAAACATAAAAATATTATATATCATATATAAAAATAGTGACATCATAATGGCCCCCTTTGAAGGTGTTAAATGAGTATTGAACAATCATCGTTTCGGGAGGCAGAATTTCGCCATCAACGGAAATCGTATGTTCTTTAACCATTTGATGTAGTTGTGTGAGAGTGTAGCTGAAATAAATATTATAAAAACATCCTAGTATATTGAAGATACTGGTGTTGTTACAAAAGAAGTAATAAAAAGAGTTTAGGGGGTTGGAGAAGCAAAATAAAACAAATGAACATGAGAGAATGAATTACCTTTAAAAGTGTAACTCCTTTTGATTTGAGCCTAAAGGCTTCCTTTGAAAGGATTCTGCCCAAAGGGAATCCTCTAGGATGAGGAGAGGGATGTGGAGAGAGTAAATGGGCAGGGTTTGGCCGAGACAAATTCTTTATGAGTGTGTGAAAAGAGGTAGATGTGGGGGCCTTTTATAAGAGGAGAGGAGGGGCACTTTTGGAAAGTAAGGAAATATTACTTTATTTGAAAATGTGTTTCGGTTTTAAAAGGTCCCACATTGATATAATTCGTGGATAAGGTTATAAAGGTCCGAAATCCACCCATCCAATAAGTTTTGGAAATGTGTAGTTCATAGATTTTACATTATCTTTCCATTTTATTTAAATCGTCAAATAATGATGTCATCGCTGCATCATTATTATGTCTTAAATAATTTATTTTATTTAATGTCTAAAAATTATAAAAAAAATTACTATGATGTAGGAAATCTTTTTAGATTTACAATTACAATTTATAATCAAAATTTGGACTTGTGTAACCCCACTTAAAAACTGTTTTAGTAAAACAACTCATCTTTGTGTCAATTTAATTTTAACATTAAATAAAAATATATTATTGTCATTTTCCAACTAAAGTGGCTCCATGGGGTCCCCAAGTTGGCCCATGGCTTGTCTTGGTCGTCCATGACTCACCCAATAGGTGTAGGACAAGTGTCATGGTGTTTTCACATTCTTATAATATCATTTTTACCTTAAACTACAATAATTACCACTAATCGTGATTAAAAACTTAATAAGTTACTATTCACCAAAAAATTATTTTTATCCCATTTAACCACATTTTACTTCTTAATGACAACCATGTATGTCGGATTTTTGAAATTCAAAACACAGAAGTGGTAAAATTTCATTTAAACGAAAAATCAGCTTTTATAAGTACCACTTAGTGGTTTCACTATTCATCAAAAATTGAAGTTTTTCAGAAAAGTACCAAAAATTCACCCTAAGCTATATTTGATATACGAACTCAAAAATGAAGGCCATTTTACAACATTAAAAACATATTAGTCACATTAATTAATTTAATAATTACTTCCCACTGTCAGAGCAAATAGCGTGTTTTTAAAAACAATAAGTATCAAAAGATTGACACTAGTTTAAGTCTGATTTCAAAGTGAAATTAATTCCAATGACCACTATTGGATTTAATGGTAAAAATATTTTCTAATTTCACTTTAAAACCAATTCAAAATATTATCTAATCATATAAAAAAATTAGATTAAAAAAGGTTTTGAATTAAAATACAACATTTTACACTATTCATTAAAAAAAGAACTTTATCGGAAAGATACCAAAAATTTACACAAAGTAAATTTTGATGTCCCGATTCTTAATAACAGTTTTATTTGGTCCAAAAAAATGTATAAGAGTGATCAAAACTATATTTAATGACGGTTCGCCATCAAAAGGCGATAAGTGAACCTTTAGTGAAAACTAGGGAATATACGCCTAAAATTGAATTATTTCCGTATTTTAAGCCTTTATCTTTTATTGTATAAATGTAAAAACATTTAAGAATATATATAATCATATATTAGTTATTTCTATCCATTCCCGTCATTAAAACGGCTACATGTTAACTATCATTTAAAATAATATTATTTTATTATTAGAGTGCAACGTAAGATTCCCAAGAAACTCGTTGTTGCGTATTGGGTACGCCACCGAGCATAGCGTCCCCTTTAAAGTCATATCAATATTTTATTAACAAATAGGGATAAATATGAAAATGTCATATTCTTTATTTACCTGGGGTGTTACAGTTGGGATCTGTATAGTTTGTATCCAAGAATTATTAGTACAATCAATAAAAATAATATTTTTGAAAACATAGATAAGATAATATAACACTATGATATACTTTGAGGAAATTTTAAAATTATACTAAATTAATTATTGATTTGAGTATTATTTAATATTTTTAGGCACCATCATGGTTCAATATTTATATAGTGGGTTATATGTTTAAATGAAAAAATACCCCTTCTACAGTATTATTTGATGGATGTACCCTGGAGTAATTTATTTATTTTTAATATATATTTTTGGTATATGTAACCCTTGTGAATATCATAGGTTTTTGTGAGAAGGTTATTTTCGAAATAATGATTTTATATTTTGGGGATATAATTATAAATATATTGATAACCTTTAGGGTTAATACGATCATTGATGTTAAGGTAATAATAGTCATTTATGATTAAATTATTTTGTGAAAAAATTCATTAATATAGAAAACCATTGTGGTTAAAAATTGGTTTTACTGTTATTGTTATTTTTGATGATGTTTATCATATTTTTTGGAATATTATAGGAATTATAATAATTTAGTTTTAGAAATAGGAAAATCCACATATCGGGAGACAACCCATCCCATCCAGAAGGACCATGGGGAATGAAACCAAAACCAAAGGACGATAAGGGTTTAATTCTAACTAGAAAACTGCATGATTCCCATGTTAGTATGAAATTTTTGTTAATAAAAAAATTGATGGAAAAATATTAATGTGATTTTGGTAATCATTTATAGAATAAAATATTTTTTATTTCTAATTGATTATTAATATTAAAAGAGATTCTTTATTGGGTTAAGGTTTATATATATCCGTTTGGTTAAATGTAAATTATTATTTAGATATAATTCTATTATGTTTTTTGAGGTATGAGATGAAGGTTATGAGAAAACATTTAAAGTTAATAGTTTTTCTAATGAGAAGGCTATTGGTGTTATTTTGGATATAGAATTTTTTATTTATGTAATGAAATATGTTTAACCATTGTGTTTATTATTAATTATTAGAAATTAATGTATGATGTTTTATTCATTTTTATGTTACCTTATATTTTGCAGACAAGTTAGGTTTTAGTAAATGTAGAAGGAATATCATTTTATTAATTTTTTGGTGATGTTGAAAGTCTATTTTAGTGATTAACATATAAAAAATCTATCTTGGATATTCATATATTAGAGTAAGATATTTAGTGGTAATAGATTGAAGCGCAACCAAAAGTTCAAAATTTTCATATAAAATAAAAAGTTATTGAATAATATTATTTTCTGGTGTTCTCTATCATGATAGTAAAACAACACCTCAACATTTTGAAAAATATCAAGAAATAAAAATTTTATAAATTTATTACATTTCTAATCAAACAATGGTATTTTCCCCCATCACATATTTATCTCCTTATGTCCATTACTTTCTCATGATCTTTCAATATATTATGGTTAATTATCTATGTTACTCTACATCAGTATCTGGGCACTACTATTTTCTTCTATGTCTACATTTTTACATCCATATAATGTTTTTCTATATCAAAATCTAATTATCTATTATACTAGATGAACTTAAATCCTCCCTTTCCCTCTTATAATGTGGTAGTGTAAACAACGATTTTTATGTTATGGGATCTAAACGAAGGTATTATCGTATAGAAAAACATTGATTATTGAGATCAAGTTAAAATTTTGACGATTAATTTTTTTTTGAAGGTGTGGATATTATAAAACTATAATATTCAAAATTTAGCACATTATGTTCGATAGTATATATGATACAAAACATCTATCCTAAAAAAATGAATCATATTTTTTAAATATGAATCCTATAAAATTTCCATTAAATTTGTTATTATAAATAAGATTAACGGATTTATAGAATATAAACTGAATTACTACTCAATAAAAATTTATTGATTATTTCATATTAAATAATATCTAAATTTCTCATAAAGTTAAATTATTCTAAAAATATAAATTTTCTTCAAAATTGGGGTTTTTCTAGTTTTTTAAATAAAATAAAATAATTAATTTTTTTTTGTAATTATAGATAATTTATTTGATAAAATTAACATCATTTATGAAGTAATAATAATAAAATTATCATAGGGTGATTTTTTTAATTTATAGAAAAGTTTGAATTTTCAATGAATAGTGAAAAATAATTCATTTTATTGAAAACAATTTTTAAATGCATAATATCATTCTATTATAATTTATTAGAATAATAACTAAAAAAGAGTATTGTAAATAAAATTTAAAGACTATATATCATACTATACACATCTAAATCATGATTTTAATAATCACTGGTCATATAATTTATGTGAGGTCATCATATGCTTGAAAATTCCATTTTTGAAAATCAATTTAATGACATATTTTATTGGTAAATTTTTAAATTAAATTATTCCCATTAGGTTAATTAAATTTAGTAAAATAGATTTTATATTTTGAATATGTATAATTTATATTATTTAATGAGGTCAAATTGTTTTGATCATATTGAATAATAAAAAAATTAAAAAACTATTATAATAGTTATTGGTAAAACAGGTTTACCGAGGGTTTAACTAAATAGATACAAGTTATAATGGCATAAAATAATATATAATTTATATTTTATGTCAATATTTTAACCCCATATCATCTAATATTTAAAAAAAAATCCAATTTTGGAACTATGTTTCCTTTATTATGACCTTTATAATAACTTATGTAAAAAAATGAAATACTTTCACTCTTTTTCTTTTAAAAATATATTATGTGTCCACATAGAGAGGAAAATTAAGAATTTTCAGATATAAATACTAATTTTAAGGATAAATAATTTTTATCATGGTAATTTATATATAATTTTTAATGATGAAATAATTACAAAAAATTCATTCACAACACCTCTACAGTAATTATTGAATTAAATGAAAAATAAAATAAAATATTTTCAAAATATTAAAAGTAATATAATTTAGAATAATTATTATCTTCCATCAATTTTTATTTTTTAAAAAAAATTTATTAATGTATGGAGATTATATATTTTAATTCCATATTTTTCTTGTTTTTAATGTCAAATTAAATGATGTGTTAAAATTTACATTAATGATATTTTATAATAAAAATATTTTTTAAAATAATTTTAAATTAATAAAAAATACTATATTCGTATATGTGATCGGTAAATGGTTCATGATGTCAATCATAATCAATTTTTTAGCTAATTTTACTTTTATTGTAACTATCATTTTCCATAACGAGTAAAAACATAGCTTCCACATTCATCGTAAAAAAGGGTTAAAGTAGGTTAAAACATAAAGATAAGTGTAAAAACATTATTTAAACATGTAAATATTTTATTTAAATATATAATTTATAAAATAAATAATATTTTCCTATAATATTCTCAATATAGATCCATAATAATATGTAAATTAATTTAAATAAATTTAATACTTTAATAAATTACATGACTGCCCCTCCCCTCATATATAAAATAAAATCCCCTCTTATCTTTTCATAGAAGTTAAAGAACCATTTTTTCGTAAAATAAAATCTCAAATTATTTAATTACTACCCACCTCATATTTTAGTTAAATTTTGTAATTATAAACCCCTCTTGGAAGGATTTTGGGGTAAACTAAATGAGGATGTATAGAGAAGAGGTGTCATTCTTTCCTGAGAATTTTTTTTATTTAGTCTTACACATACATCAAATTTAATTAATAAATGATGAAATAATAAATTTTAATCTAAAACATACATATAATTTTTATGATTATTTAATGACCTATATCATTGTATCCTTACATCAAATGGGAAACAAAACTATCATTCATATGTGTAGTGGACTACTGCCTCGCGACTATATATAAATTTTTTTCTATTACCGCATATCATAGCAGGTTTTAGTTAATTATTTAAAATATTTATATATATTAATAAAATATTTATAAATCATTAATTTTAACATATCAAACAATTTATTAGATTTCCATTCCATTAAAAATTATAACATCATTTGTGGATACATATGGTTTACTATCTCCAAGATATAATGTGATTCATTTTCAATGAACTCATCAAATGGATTGTATATATAATTATATTTAATCAAATAATATGAAATTTTTTATATAATTACCATTACTTAATGATAAAATAAAACATAACATTTTCCTATCATGATTGATTAAAAATGGAAATGCTACTCAGGTGTACATATAACTCATCATCTCTAAGATTGTAATATTTTTCATTTTTGTTAAAAATATTTCATGATAATTTTAAATTATAATATATATTTTATGATTATTATAATGAATAATTTTGATCAATGACCAGTTCTACCCAATTAAAACAACCAAATTAATTTTGGACATATGGACTGAATATCATCAAAATATGCGATGTAAACTTAACTGATTAAGTAATTAAATATATCATGGTAATAAAAAATGAAAGTAATAATAAACCTGATAAATATTATAAATAAATTTAATAATTAAAAATAATTTATTTTTCATAAATATTCTAATATAAATAATGATTCAGAACTAAGATAAGAGAATTTTGTCTCTATTTTCATTCAATGAGGAATATTTTAATGTTATACGACTTACATATTTTATATACTATATATAATATATCACGAAATATTATATAATAAATCCATCATAATTCATTGTATTTTTAGTTTCAATTTAATTTGTTTCATCTAGTATTTTTATTCTTAAATGTTACCAAGTGGTTTGTGTTTCATAACTCAGTTTTCTTTCATTGGGTTATATCAGGTCATCATTGGTAATATTTTTTAAAGATGATGTGTGAAATATAATTTTTATTTATTTACGTTATATGTCCTTTTTTTGTGGATTTCTATTTGTCAAATTTTGCCTCTTTATTTATTAATTCACCCATGAATGTTCTGATCATGGTATGTTTTATCCATCTCAAAATGTATTCTTTGGGATATATGTTATATTATACAGGTGTATTTTTTTATTAATGAGTATCTACATTGAATTTGATAATTTATATCATTTATCAATTTATATTCATGGAATTTCATTTTCATTAGAATAAAATTCTTTCATGGGGCTCATGATTCTAATGTTCTAAATGTTTTAAGGGTTTATTTCATAATCTCATCATTATAATAGATTTATTATATTTAAATATTTGATAGATTAATAATAATATATTAATATATTAAACCCAATATTATTTATTTTCCCGTATTTATTTTTGAAATTTTTTTGTCTTCCTTTAATTTTCCTATTTTATGTACATAAAAATACAAAAAATTATTTTATGAAATAAAGAAATTACTTATTATTTTGTTAGGAATATTTTCAACCATGTACATGATTTATTTAAAAAAATAATATTTATTTTATATTCACTAATAATTTATTAAATAAATGTTTACATATGATTTACTATTATAAGAAGTTTTAAAAGCATTCTTTCTATCATTTTAAAAATTATGTATTTTTATGACTTTTATTAGAAAAATTGTGAAAGGAATCATTTTTTAACATACTTATCCTAAAAAACATTCCCACCACGATGACTAACTAATGATTCGATACTTCATTCATAATTTGAAATAGTTTTTTAAAAATATGTCTTTCATAATATTAGGGAAATTATTTACAGTTAAAATTTATTTTCATATGGAATATTCTATTTACATTGATAATGATTTTTATGATTTTTATGGAATTTCAATTCATTAAAAACAACCATTTATTTTATATATAAAACACTAGAGTTTTTTTGTGATACAATCCGTATTATTTTTCTGTATGGTTTATGACTAGTATGATTAGGAAAATATTAACATTTCATATTAGTGTTTTTTAATATGAATGTTTATATTTATTATGTATTGAATTTTTATTCTACCTTTTAGTATTATAAATTAATTGGTCTTAGTATGTGATGTTTGATCCCCACTTTAGGCTCTTGATGCATTGAACGGTCTCATTAGAAAACATAGTTTTGGTATGTGACTGAGGCCTTACCCATTTTTTATGTTTTCTTAGGATGAGGTCTTGTATAAATGTTTATTGCATTTGACATTATGAATTACATCATTATAATATTTGTTATTAGTTTACATGTGATTAGTTATATGGAATTTTTTAATCATTTGTTTGCATCTATATTATTATTTGTGAAAAAGTTATTGATTAAATAACTTTTGATTCAGTTATTTAAATTTATATAATAATTATTCCTTATTTACTAATTATATATTCTATTATACATAATATTAACTAATAAGTTAAACTCCCCCATATTTTATTTCATTTATCTTGGATATGAAGAAGGATTATTTGAATTGGTTCAAGGATTTAGATTAATTACTCCCACTATGATTTATATTTAATTTCGAAATATAAAATGGGAATAATGTATGTATCTAGTCTAAAAAAACTACCAAAATATTCAGTTCCTTCTGATTAAATCACTTGTACCTCATTCCAATAAAACTAACCAACATATATGGGCTATTTGGGTCGGTCTTTATAGAACATGCACAACTTTTTGGACATACCTAGTTTCATAAACCCTTTAGCTCATGTCATAGAGGCATATTATGGAGGATTAAGTTTATGGAATGATATTTTTATATCCATATAAAAAATATTCTAGTAATATAAAGTTACAAAAAATTATATATTTGGTGGATTTAATCAATGTCACAGAAGAAATGGTATTTTCATTGTCAATGTATTGTCTTATTTAAAACACTGTAGCCATTATCCTTTCTTCATAGGTATTCACATTACCTTATGTGTCCAAATTTCTCATGAATTACCATTTTCATCTGATATGATTTATATTTAATGTAGGATTGTATAAAATCCAATCATGGTTATTATGCATAAAATTTATCTAATAATTCATGTCATCTTTCTATCTTGTATCTTAAGATATATCTACTTCCTCTTTGTTGAGAAGACTATCATCATTATTTCAATCATATAATAAGTCACTGTATATTAATTCATTTATATTTAGTCCAATAAAACTATTGTGAATTTTGAGCAGCAACATCATAAAATTAAATCATTCTCCAACTATCATTCTGATGGTCGTACTGCCTATCAAGAAAAACAGTTTTTCGTAAAATAATCAACATCTGATTTGATGGTTTGTATAGATATTATTCCATTGTTTCTTTGTTATAAAATATAATGATATACATAATCTATATTTTTCTAGTTTATTTAAAAATATTTCTCAAAAAAATTCCTCGCAACCCCATGCATGATTATGTTGAAAAAAATTTCATTTCTAATATTTAACTCAACGCAAAAAATATTTTCCTCTTTATTTGGTACACAATTTTGTGTGTATTATACAATATGTAATGAATATCCCCAAAATGGTAGTGAAATATGCACATAAATAATTATTGACCATGAAATTTCTATAATGTACAATTCCACAATTTAATAAATCAATTTCACTATGGTGTATAAGGTGGAGTGAGATAAGATAGAATCCTATACTCATATAGAAATTTGATAAAGTCTTGGTTATGATTTTAACCACCTCAATCAAATTGAATATTATTTATCTTCTTTTTAATTTAATTCATTATTTAATTAAAGAACTATTTTAATTATTAAAGGTATTAGACATATACCTCATCAAGTATTTTTACAATATCTTCTCAAATCATCAGTTAATGTTACGGACATGGAATACTCACCTATATCTAAAACTAGAAGAGTTTCGCACACATTAATTTCTACCAATTATAGATTTATTTTTTATATTTCACCCTATAAATTGAATTATGGTTGGGATACATTTCTTTGAAAATAAGAATGACATATTTCAAGGTGTTTTAGGTCAAAATAATATAAATAATCACCATGATATTGCATTGTGAGACAATTAACATTAACACAACTAAGATGGTGACACAATAACTGGGTGTTAAATGAGTCATTCATACTTGATCCATTATCAAATTCCAATACATAGTTATAATAATTTAATACACACCAACAATTATTTAAATTTTATACAACATAACATATTTAGTCATTGTAAAAGAATCAAATATTAATTCCAAATAGGATAATTTAATTATATATATCAATGTAGGATACATAAAGTATATTCTCGGTAATACCTAGTAAATAAAAAAACATTATAATACAAAAATAAACTATTTGATTTAAGAAAATATGTAGTCTCTTATAAGAAAAAATTAATTAATCCTCCAATGGATACTAAAATCTCCACATCTCCTATAGAAATGATATTTAATCTACATGGTTCATGAATTTAGATTCATGTTTCATTTCCACAACTATGTCTAATAACTGATGTGTAGAAATAGATATATTTCACTTTAAAATGAATTAATATGAAGATTCACCTTACTTATTAAACTAGTTTTATATCATTTTTATAGTGGCCATGATTTCTAAACGCAAAACATATCCTATTTAGCAACTTTTCTATAACATAAGATCTTATTCTTCATTCAAGGATGGTGCTCATGAGCCTTAGAATTAGAGTAGGACTTGCGTCCCTTTTATGTTATATTAATTTTATTTTTTAACATAATATTTGAAGGATTTTATTTCCCCATATACTTTTCAATATGGAGAATTAAAATAAGAATTTATGAAAGTGTCTTCTCACTGTTTCTCATGTTATAATTCACTATGAATCTATATAAACCGTTAGGTTGTGATGATAGAGTTATATAAAGGAATATATCACTAGGGATATAAAATCCCATGATACTAAAATATTCTATATGGATAATCATATTTACTACAGGTGTTTAAAATGGAACTAACTCTCTAATCTTACACATGAATAGACTGTTGGAGATCACATAACTCTCTTTTATCTCCTTCTCTGTATAAAAATTATGAATGTGAGTCATGTTTCTATATACATCAATACAATAATGTTACATTAAAATCATGATATCATGAAACATTGGAAAGTTAGTTTACCATACCCATATTTAAAGTATAAAGATACATCTTACTCACATGAATTTTAATAAAGTTACGCAGAAACATGGGTTTCTATCTTGTATAATTTATTTTCATGACATAATATAATGTGAAATATTTTTTAGCATTCCCAATTATCCATGTGAAGAATGAGGCTATCTATCTATACTATGAATTAGTGTTATATAGTATAATTAGTGTCTTCCCATTTCTATAGTCAAATAAGAGAATGATATTAGTACTTTATATGGACTAAAATATTTGATAATAAATTTAACATTTATTAATCTCACTCTATTTTAGAAAATCCCAAAACCACTAACCATTTTTTTGAAATGTACTATCATGTGGATATTAGAGTGGAAATGATCAATATTACCCTTCTTATAACCCTATATGTTCCTGACATGTGATTTGTGGGGGTTGAGGTAGGAAAATATTTCCAACAACATTAACTCACAACTCCTTGATTTTTTAATTAGAATCACCAATCTTTAAATCCCAGATAAGGATTTATTCAAAACGTAACTATTAGTTACACCATTTCTCACTTGAGAACTCAATAATTGATGTGAGATAATTCTACTCCAACCCAAAAAAAAAGACAAAAATTCCATCATAATTGAAATCACCTTCACTTTGTCTAGTCAATTTCTTTGAAATATTTTATTATTTCAAATTAAATATTATAAGGCTGTTAAAACAAAATATTTATTTGTGGTATTTTTAATATCTACAACCAAATTTACCATTTTATCATATTACATCCTTTTTAATATTAAATGGATTTTTTAAGGGATGATACATGTTTATGGTAAATTGTACGAATAATCATATTTATTTTTATTTCATCATAAATTATTTTTTGTTTATTGATTTTTGTGATATTCAAAAAAGAATCCAAAAATAAGAAAACCCTGAAAATAGATAGGAATAAATCAATAAAAGTTTTATGATCAAGTGCTTCCCTAATTTTCATTTTATCTAGAAGATGAAAAACTATCCATCGACCCTATAGCCAAGGAACACTATACTATAAATTGGTTAATTGGAAACAATACACCTATTATCCTATGTATTTCCAGAATTAGTTTTCACTCATATTTGAGCATGAACAACCTAAAATATTCTGATATCACCATCCATTATATAATTTTTTACATGTAGACATGTGTGGAGAAAAACAGATTATCATAGTGGTTTTACATAAATGAAATTTTAGGCACAAAACATCTTATATATTGAGAGGCGAGGATGATGCACACCCCATATATTAAATTAATAATTAATAATTTATTAAAACTAGAAAAGTCACATACAAAGGTCTACTCTAAGATCATGATCACCAACACATAAGAATTGGATATACATTTTCAATATGGCTAGTAATCACTTAAAATTTTCTTAATTAAGATAAACACATTAAATTATTCCAATTAATTATCTGAGGAATTTATTAATTCAATTTTTCATAATTCCATCAAAAATAATTTTTAAATTTATCTCATCCCTAATTTTAGTCATATTGAAAAAACAATTATTTCAAAATTAATAAAGAACACAATTGTACTTGGAACCAATGACATGTACCCATCAAAACTATTCGTCAGTCCCTGAACTATGTGTTTACATGACATCCAATGTACATTTTAGGAGAAATAATTACATGGAAATAATGGTCAATAAATTAATTAAATAAATATATAAATTATGGGACATTTTATGTTACTAATATACACAGAGTACACTACAAATAATGTCAATACCTAACTCATTGTTTACAATTTAATATGGAAATAATTTTAAAATACAATTTATAATTCGTTCACGTGAATCCTACTGTGAAAACCCCGAATATTTTAAAAGGTATATATGAAATGAAACACTAATATTAGTGGATAATATAACACCCAAAGTCTTTCTTATATATTGGTTTTAAATAACTTCAATCTCTTCGATACCTTAGGATGCACATAACAGTAGGTTTGAATGAAACATGAAAATATTTTAAAATATTATAATAGAAATATAAAAATTATAACCTAAAAATTAAATTTTCAAGAATTTATAGGAATAAATAAATGTTTTACACATTTATTAAATAAATACAATGTTATCTACATAATGAGAACAAAATATAAATCACCTCAATGGAAATGAAATGTTCATTGAAAATCCAGAATATTCTAAAAGGATATTTAATAGTTATTTGTGAACATAATTAAAAATTAATTTTAACTAATGTATTTGAAAAAATATATATTTTTAAATGTACATGTAAACATTATATTCGTTTTATTATTTGTTATTGTTTGAAAACGTATCATTTTTCGATGAAAATTACCTATTTTTTTAAAATATGCCTTTTGTGTTTAAATAATTTACAACATCCATTTTTTATTAATGTGGTTTGAAAAAAAATAATTATATTATATATTAATTAATCGAAATAATTTCTTAAGAATCATTTTATAATTAATTTTCATATAATATGATTTCAGACATTAAATAGTTTTTCATTTAGAAAACACTTTTTTTGACACCACTATGAGTTTTATTTTAAATTAAATTTTCCTAATTATGTGATTTGAATTTGGAAAAATGGATTATCTATTTATAAAAATAATAATTTATATAATATAATAATTTCAATTTTTTAATATAATGAATAGTGAAAATAGTAATGATTATTTACCCTGGTGAAGGTAAAAACATGTTTTTGACGTGTTAAAATAAATTTATAAGTGTTAAAACTAATTGAAAAGGTGCCTAATCACTATTATAGGGTCATATTTAAGATGTCATTCATATAATTTAAATAATTTTTTCACTTGGAGAAATTTTTCATGAGAAAAAATGGGGCTATAAATCATTCTTTTAAAATATTCCTTGTATTTCATCTCCCTTACTAATATAAGACTAGACAATCTAATATCCATTAAACACTTCCAAACCGCATTGGATGAGCCAAAAACTAAAAAAATTAATTACATAATTCCCTCCCTTAATATTATAATACTTTTATTATAAATTCATCCTTGAAATATTTTTCTAGATAACCTAAATATTTTTCATGAAGAAGAGGTAACATCATTAACCGAGCATTTTCTTTTATGTATTCACTCACATGCATCAAATATTAATAAACCATTATGATATATATGTATAATTATATTAAATATACTGATATGTTTTTATGTTATGTGAATTTCCTAAAACCATCTCCTCTCCCTCTTATGGAAAATTAAATAGTTGCTTGTGTGTTTGGCGAACTACGCCTCACAAACCGACGTATTTTTTCAACAATAATTATCTTAAATTTATATACAGATATATATATAATATTAATATATGATATTAATGATACAATTATACTTTTGGAATTGTAATATAGCATACTACTACTTAATTTTTATTCCACAAGGAATATGAAAATGTCTCTCATGTGTACGATAGACTACCACCTCACAAAGAAAAGTAATTTTTTTATCACATATTGATTAAATGGAAGATAATAAGGATAAATTATTTTTTGATATAATATATTCATGATATATTAATTACTATTTAAAATAAAAATGTCATATAATTTCTTACATCATTATCCATTGAATAAATGACAGTGTCGTTCATGTGTACAACGGACTATGACATCACGAAGCAATGTGATATGTTTTTCACAAATGCTTTCCATGTGAGGTAAAAAAGGATAAAATTAATTAATATATTTCATTTATATAACATGATATTAATTCTACAAAATTAATAAAAAATATACATCTTTAATATTTACACTTTATTTGAATGATAACGTCGCACAAGCATGCACATTACCCACCATCCCCCCGAAGAGATGAGTTTCATTTTACTTATTAAAAATTGATAATATATTATAAAGAATTATCTAAAAAATTTATATTTATAACATTAATATAATTATAGAAATTATTTAACATTATGTTATGTTTTATATTGAAAACATTCATGATAAAACATGCATGAGAAAACTAGGGAATTTACACCCGAAACAATAGTTATATTTAAATATTATTAATGAATGTGTGATAATATATTGTTGAATTGATCATATACAATATTATAGATAATAATATTACTATTTTTTATGTTAATAACTTATTTTAAACTAGAATACATGACATTAATGAGTGATATACATAAGCGAAGTGGGAGGTAAGGGGTTCTCATAACTCAATATTCATTCATTAAGTAATATATATACTTCATTGAATATACTATGTCATGATTATCTATAAAATGTTTGTTGATTGATTTATATTATATTTAAATTTTTCAATATCTGGATCTATATTTTTTACAAATAATTCCCCATTTATTAATTATCTCCTCAATGATATAATCTTTGTTTGGGTTTCGTCTCATATATCCTTATTTGAGACACATCCTCTTTTATGAACGTAATTTATGTTTAATGGTGCATATAATAACCATTTCCATTATATATCTAGAGTAGTTTCTATATCATGATATTTTATTTTAATATTCATATAATTTCTTTATATAATTTTATGATTAAAAAGTTTCCAAATTAATATGGGTTAATGTTTCAATGTCATTGTTTTCCCGAATATTTATACTTGAATTTCAATTCAAAGAAATTATTTGATAATTGTCTAATAAAAACATTAATTTTATATAAATCTAGGTATTCATGAATTTTTAATGTAATAACACCATTTTATTAAAAAATATAGAGAGATTTCTTTTAAGAAAATATGAATTTATTTCATTCATTGGTTGAAAATAATTTTTTCTATAAATGAATGTCTTAAAAAAATTAGAAAAATGTTTTACACTGAATCTTTAGTTTAATTTTTACAATTAATTGTTTTTTATAAATATTTTAAACTGAATATTCCTTTAATTTTATAAAAAATGTAATATTTTTATTTTATTTAAAAAATCTGAAGGAATATTCTTGTTACTATATTTATCATGAATGAAACTCTACGAATATCATGACCATTAAATGTTTTAAAATTACCTTTTTATGTTTCAATGTATTTTTAGAAAAAAATTTATTAATATTTTACACTATTTTAAATTTTAAATAAGTGACATTTAAATGGAAAAGATAATTTCCTCAAAAAAAATTCAATGTTACCATTCAAATTCATTTTCCATTAAATATGAAATCCTTTAATGTTACTCAAAATAAAAAGGATATTTTACTCGAGAATGATTTTGATCTTTTTAAAATTTTTCCCATTACATAAAACAAAAATTGATGTTATTTATTTCTTATAAATTAGTTATATTTATCTATTACATATATACCTAGTTTATTCTACCTTCCATTGATGGGGTAATACATGCCTAATAATCATTTCTCAAATAAATTCATTCCAACATTTCATTTCAATATAATGTGAATCAATATTATAAAACCCATTATATTTCCATGTTTAATTGTTATGTTATAACTTATGATATATTTTAATTGTGTGGAGAAAATATATCATGAAAATTTCATAATGGGTGTGCCCTGATAGTACACAAATTAATTGGGTAAAGATTTAGTCTCATGAGATGACTTGTATGTGATTAAGGTGTAAACAAAATATATTATGGGTCTTTGTCTCCCAAGTGATGTTTTCTAAGAAATTATCCTTGAAACTTGGTTATATAATGTTATATGAGGACACAATATTTTCTATGACTCTATTATCTTATGAAAACATATACATTAACTAATAATTCCATGTGATTAAATCATGTTTCTTATCTTTTATGATATCTTGTTATACCTTTAGCTCACATATTATGCTATATGATCATGTTTATCAACTTACTTGGATTTTGAGCTCACCCATTTATTTCTTGTATTCCCTAGGTTATCCCATGGAGTTTAGGGAACATGAATGGATTTATGCTCTCACAATGGAAAATAATATAATGATTCTATGTTTAAATTCCCTTAAATGTATTATTAACATTGTATTCAAAATACACAAGGCCTTTACCATCATCATGTTATAAGTATTGGATATTTATGTTTAAGAATCATGTGATAGTATATGTTAACAGCTTAGGCGATCATATAATATTAATAAATGACACAAATAGTATTTTTAAATAGGTATGTATATAATTAATTTGTTCCCTATGTTAAATTAATTACTAGAGGTATAATGGGTTTCACGATGTGAATTGGGGATATGTAATGACCCAAACACCAATATCCCAGAGATGGTGGCCACTTTGTAACATTAGTTATAAATATAACTAATAATATCCAAAATTACTTAATCTTTTACTAGTCATGGTAAACTAGATACAAAACTGAATCTCAAATTAATTTTTAAATAATAAAATACAAAACATAGTGAAAGTTAATATTCTTTATCCTTGAACTCATTAAATGACTCCTTCTTCAATTATGGGGGAAAGGAAAAAAATAATGGTGTTTAAAGATGTCCAATAAGGGTTAATTAAAAAAATATATCATAATAAAATATTTAATAATAAATTTGTAATGTTAAATAACTTGAAACACATTCCATTTAATCTCTAACTTGAGCTCGGTGATTAATATAGTAGAAATAAATGGTGGCCAAATAATTCCATATAAATAATCTTATGAGACTAAAATGTGTCCATAGATTTTATAAATATTAAAATAATAACAAGGAAATAGATAACTGACTTCATGATTATGGAATTCATAATTCCATACATCTGAAACTCACTATTAATACCTTGTCCCAAGACATATAGAAATATAGTAAAGGCGTTGTGCCATGACATCTATGGAAATGGGAATGTAATCGACCAATTTCCCAATAAATGAAGAATAATAAGACATACAAATAATTTTAGTGAATATTTAATTCAAAACCCCACCCCTAACATAATAAGTCCATTGCATTCATCAAATGAAAAAATAAAACAACATAATCATCATGCCTTAAATATCAATAATTATTCTTTTCGGAAGAAATTTCATTAAAAATATACACAAATTTCTCATTAAAATAGATCATAACCCATAAATAGAAGTTAAATGTATTATTTAATTATAGAATATTCACATTAAATAATATTATTTATGAAATTATTTTGAAATATATTGAAATAATTTCAAAAGGCCACTAGAAAATTTCATTACGAAAATACCCATTTCCCTTTGAAATCAATTATTTAAAATAGAAAAATTTATATAATATTAATGAAATAAATTTAATTAAAAATAAATTTATAAAATTATAATTTATATATTTAAATAAATTAAAAGTCATTATGGTGGGAAATTATATTCATGTTTTATTAGTTAAAATACATTCATTTCAAAGTTGTATAAAAAGGACATAATGTTCCGTTTTTAAGAAATGCTAATAATTCTCTTTTTAAAATATATTTTAAAAAGAAAAAATTTGGTAAATATGTATTCCAATATTAATTGGATAATAGTAAAATCATTCTTTAAAACGTTTTTTGGATAATATGGATGTGGATGGATGATTTTCCATAGTAATAAAAAAAATTAGTTTTTCTTAAAACATTATTTATGTATCTTGAGTACTTAATAGAAGTAAAATTAAAAAAAATGGCATTTATAGATATAAATATAATATAATATATATCATTATTATTAATATATAAATATTATACAAATCATTCATTGTATACTTAAATATAAACAATCCTAAATAATGATGATATTGTGAAATAAATCCTCACATCTTTGGAAACTTTTGAATCGTAAACACCCATGATCGAGATAATTTAAAATAAAAATTTAACTACAATGAATATATGTGTAATAATTATATAAAATTTAAAAATGGGTAGTAAATACACCACATTAAATACATAGTTGGTGAATATAGAATATCCACAACGAAACAAAATAGAGATTGAAAAATGCTTAACTCCTGTCTGACATCCTTTGTATGGGTTCAGAACTCTTGTATAATAAATATAAATTTATTATAGATCCATAAACAAATATATCATATAATATATGATTTACTTATAAAATTTTATTTCCCAATTTTTTAATAATTCTTTATTAAAATCATTATTCTGAGTGATTTTGTCTTCGTTTTTCATGAATTTTTTGGTTCAGTAGTTTTAGACCATGTATTTTGATAATGAATTAATAATATATACATTGATAAAAGTGGAATAAATATAATATATACTCATTAAAAACATAACTAATATCGTCTATAAAATATATATATTAAAAAACAATTTACACCATTCATAGATATTGTATGCCAAATGTGTGCTTGAATGTTGTTTTCACTTTTGATGGATACAATAAGAGAAAGGTAAATAATAATTCACCTTGAAAGAATAATTATTATATCATAATTATAATATATATATATTTAATCTACCCTTATTACCATACGTTTAATGTAGAATGAAAAAATAGATCACCTCGCTTCATGGAGTTCGATGTCTACACATACGCACAAGTAAAGTTATCGTTTACCAACATATTATAAGTTAAGAATATAGATTTGATATTATAATTAAAAACGTAAAATAATTTCATAAACATAATGTATATTAATTTAAATTATCATATTACATATCCATAATATATTCTGATGAAAAATAAATTGCATCACTATGTGGACACGTTAAGTAGTACATACGCTCATATTATACTCTCATTTCCCATTTGATGAAAAAAGGGTGGAATACAATGGTTTATTAATTATAAAAAAAATTAATATATTAAGGGTATATAATATATATTTTTCTAAATACCATTGTTTTATAATATATAAAATTATATGTACAAATAATGTGATCAGTTATGGTGATTAAGTCTTCAATGAATGAAGTCCTTTAGATCACCTATTAAAATCCATAGGGTCTGTATTTGGGGAATTAAACACATATAAAACATGGATATGTTTAGAATATAATTTTTAGGTGTTTTTTATAGATATATGGATAAATTAGTTTTAAATAATTAAAATAAAGGAGTGTAAATTTATAATACAGGAGAAAGAAACTCTTGAAACTTCATAAAAGATCAAAACATTACAAAGAAAATCTCTAGAAAAATGTTTAAAATGGATAGATATTTGAATATAAGGAAGGTTTTTGATGAAATAAGTTCAAATAATATTATTTTTATAGGTTTATATGGTGTTTTAAACATTAATTTTTTATTTAACTTCTTAGTTAACTAATTTTAACATTTATTTCAATTATCACCTTTTTCAATCTTAATGGGTTATAAATTTACATATAAAATAAAAATTAGACCATGATTTTAAAATGAATAGAATTTAGGAACATTAATCATACATATATTTTTATATTATTTTTTTAGAATTTTAGTATCTTTTAATAAAATATTATATAAAATAAAATATCATTAATGTCAATTTTCTCACTATTATTTTTCATTTGATAATAAAGGCACCAATAAAATTTCTGATATAGAATATAATTCTTCCACACACCTCTAAATTGTCATATTAATCTATAATATTCATGAAATACTAAAAACTGTCCAATTTTTCGTACTTTTAATATTTTTTAAATAAATATTTTTATTATTAAATTAACGGAATGCATAATTTGTCAGAGTTGCGAAAGAATTTAAGCAAATTACTCAATCACAAAAAAATTAAAAATATATTGACACAATAAATGAAATTAATTACTATTTCAATTGAAAATATATAAATAAATCAATCCTTTTAACATTTATGGTAAAATACTTGATATATTAAAGTCAAGAGTGTAACATTTTATATTTATTCTAATATTAAATTAATAGAAATTTCATAAAAAAAGAAATATAGAACCAAGTGGACATAAATTTGATAATTTTATGAAAATGGTCAAAATTATCCCATATAATTAGAGAAAATAATATTTTAGAGAAATTTTAAATAATATTCCAAAATTTTCCAGCCCATTCAATTAGTTTTACCCTTATTGAGGTGATTTTTTTACCAAAGTCACTATTCATAATAGAAAAAATTAAAACAAATCTATTTACAAAATTTGGATCTCCTAGTAAAAATTATGGGATTAATTTTTCAGGATTTATTTTATTGAAGTGGTAGATATTAAATGAAGATAAAATTGCAGAACACAACTTTTTTGAAAAAAAAAACCTTTTTTGGCATAAAAATATTTCTATTTAAAATCTAACCATAAATTGACAATAATAAACCTAATTAGATTGTAAATAATATAATATATCTATTTTAAATTTTAAATAAATAGAAAATAATATTTCACATTATAAATTCTTTGAATAAAAATATAATTTTTTTTAAAATGAGTATTTTTCACTATTTATTAGAAATCAATATTTTTAGGAAAATATAAAACATTCAATGTAAGATATTGCTAAAAATTTTATTAAAAATGATATAATTTTTATAAAATAAAATTAATAAAACTACTAATATTGTTATTGTAATATTTTCTCATAAAAATAAATGAAAACATTTTTTGAAGAAAATGTATTTTGGAAAAATAAAATGAATTTTCTAAAAATTAAGTGTATATTTCATAAGTATTAATCAATATTTTAATTTTAATTTTTTCATTTCTATATATTTAATAATGTTGCTAATCTGATTGATTCCCTCCAATTCAAGGGAAATGTTATTCCATTCATATTTAAATAACAATATTTCAGGGTTTGTTAAAGCTTGTTGGTGCATTCCATATATGCTCTCAAATATAATGATATTCTTCTAGAATATTATGGAGTTATAGGATATAAGTAATCTATCATCTCAGGTTCAATTAAATAGTATCCCAATATCATAGGTCATATGGCCACAAGAACACCTACCTGTACACTCGAGGAATATGACAAACTATAAGGGTTTATTGTGATACTGTTGGGAGACTTTAAGCTTATGATCAAAGTAACAAAAAGGTATCATACATGAATAAATAATTATAAGCTTAATAATATCAATAAAGAATACATGTCATCTAGTATATGTAATGATAAAAAATTAAAGCAATATATTATATAAATGATGATCATGTCATATATTTATACAAAAATAAACATGTTATAATGGTGATATTTCTTTTTTCCCTACCCTATCCATAAAGTTGGTACAGATACCCAATAAAGTCCGAAATAGGGTTTGAAATACAACTCTATAGGCCCCAATAATGATGTATATAAATTTTCCAGTATATATATATGATAAGTAGTGTGAAATTTATCATAGGTATAACATTAATCAAAGTTATGTGTTAAAAATGGAATTGAGACAAGTAGACATGGTGTTGTTTAGTTTACCAACTATAATCAAGAACTTATAACAAGGGTTATATGTAATTGTTGGTGAAGTATCCAGAATGATTATTCAATGTAATCCATGTATAATATCCTTAACATATATTCCATGTAATCAATAGTTGGGATTGATAGGGTCATATACAAGACAAGGGTTAATAATGAATCTTTATTGATTCACATGAACATACCAAAGGAAGTTTTTTAAATTCATGGGTGGAATACAAAGAGCATATCCACATATAATGTCTATGGAGTTCCAATAAATATGGATCAATGAAGTAGAAATTTCCTTTGAATCATATTGAATCAATATCAAAGGAGTATAAATTCATTAAAATCTGCTCCAATAATCCAGATCCAAAGTAATGAAATGTCCATGAAATCCCATGTAATCAGGATCCATGGATTAGAAATGTCTTTATCATCCACTAAAATATAGAATTCATCTCATAATAATTCACATGAAATTAAAAAATTATAAATATGTTATGACATCATCTAATCCATTCAACATAATCCACATTTTCCATTTAACCATTTTAAAAATATTTAATCACATGAAAACGAGGCATACTACTTATCCCTTTCAATCATTCAATTTAAAGAGTCTCCCTCTAATATGGAGGAAACACACACACCTAATAAGGTGTTGTAAAATTGAAAATATGTGAACTCACATTTTGGGTGGTCTGAGTTGAGGTGAATAAACATTAACAAAAAAAGTACTATGGGGTAAATATAAACAGGATCCCAACAATTATAAAAAGATGTTAAACTAATTTTAGGGTAGACTCTGGATAGACAGACAATTGGAACAATGAAAAAACGTATATATATCACTAAATGTTGAGGTAATTATACATGACAGCTATCATAAACCCATGGTAAAACACTAAACCATTAAAGACCCAAACTCAATATCTATCAAAAGAATACAAAAATAAATTAATTCCCTTAAAATATGGGATAAGAGTTCACATAAAATAAATAAAATAATTAAAAGGATGAACATATAATGGAATTAAAGGATTAAAACTCTTACCAATTCTTATCCAATGAGATGACCAGCAGTATAATCTGTGGTCGCATAAAGAAATGGCAGCCAATCCTAGCTTAAGGAATTAGGGATCTCAATGTAGGAGATTGATTGGTCAATACACTGGAATAAAGATAGAAATGTGGCGAGCCTCATTAAAAATTAAAGGTAAAAAATGGTCAAATATCTATTTTTAAATGGAATATGGTTAGCCATACTATGCACCAATCGTGCACCTGCCATTATCGAGGAGGAACAACATGCACAGTTTGGGGAGGATAATTTTTTAAACTATTTTGAAAACATGTAACCCCCTCTTTGGATAGTGCACACCTTATATTGTTAAATCTAATTATAATAAAACCATGTGTAACAAGATTACTCACCATTCTAAATCTCTGACACAACCTACATGGTTTTTACAAACTGTGTGGCCTCCTACACAAGATTTGGTTAAACTGTTAATCCGACCATTTCCCCCCAAAACACTATCTCCATGATTCCAACAAGCCAAGTATTCTCATGAACCATTCTATATGTGTTTATGTTTTTTTAAAAGAAAAAATACGGTTTAAAATGAAAATAAAATGATTCAGAACTCAATGAAAACCTAGGATCTTACAATCTCCCCCTCTTAAAGCAACTCAAAACTGAGTTGATATCATGAGTGTGGTAAAACATAAAAAATTATATTTTTCCTTTTACCACAAGTGTCAACCTCCCACTACCAAGTCTTATCATATACACAACTATGACTCTAGAGAACTAGTTCCAAAGGGACATAATAACCTCATAGATCCTTTGTAAGATGGTCAAAAGTATTTATACGAAGCTCATTGAAGTATGAATATACATGTATCTCAACCTCATAAATATATAATGTGTGATAGGGATATTAGGTATAATTATAATGCTAAGATAAATAGAAGATGTCATGCTTGGATTGGTAGATCGAAGGTAACTGTAACTGATAGGCTACAATACTAACTTTGTCCAAAATCCTATAAAAAATAAAATGTCACAGAGAATGATTTACGTACCTCTAAATATGTTTGTATCTAAACGTAGAGATATTAACTAAATGACATGATACACAACCTCAAACTATAGTGGTTGTTGATGGATATAGATGTATGATTTCTATCTAGACTGTGTAGTTGGATTCCTATTTTTGAAAAACTAAATATTCTATGTGAACTCCTTAATGATACATAGTCCAATAAATGATTCCTACACCACCTCTAACTAGCAAAATGTTGATCAGCATGAACTACCATAGAATTCCACATAAGGCACGATTTGTATTGTATCATGAAAGCTATTATTGTAAGAGAACACAACCATTGGAATATGCCTCTACCAAGATCCCCCAAAATCATGGACATGATATTAGAGCATTTCCTTTAAAACCTAAATCATTATATCTGATTTTCCATCAATCTGATGTCGGTATGTAATTTTTAGATAAAATTATGCTCCCAAAACCCTTTACATACCTGTCAAAATCCGAGTTGTGAAACATGAATACCTATATGATATAATGATATAAGGAACCCCATGAAGTAAAAAATATCATATATTTATAGTCTTCCACGATTATATATAGATATGGTATCACTTAGTGGAAGGTAATGAGCATCCTTCAGAATCATATCATTAATAAGCCATATGAAATCAGTACCTCAAGGTGACCTTAGAAATATATTCTTGAAATACATTGCAATATCATCCGATTTCCACAAGATAATGGAAAACTACTATAAAATCCTAGTTGGTTGCTATTGTTCCACCTTCACATGCTAACATTTGGAAGAACTCACAAATATACCAGCTACATATTGTTTGATACCCGATAACCAATACTAATAGTGCATGCCTCAATATATCACGGGGACACTAAGATTTATTTCAAAAGCTAAGGCATGAAATTCCTGCATCATATCCTCACATCTGTTTACTAGAGCCCAAACATAACCATGTATACATAGCATTTCATCCTCAACAGTAGTCCAACTAGAAGGTGGATCCACAGCTACCAAAATATCTCATTGGTTTAAGATATCATCATATGATAAATACCCCATCCTCACTCTATCTAGAAGAGTGTACATCACAACCATATATTAGATTATATTCTATCAAAAAATATACTTCACCTCCAATTGAATCTTTGAGAAAAAGCCATCAATTTCCACCCACTACTAGATTTTTGAATAATTCTAGTGTATTTTTTGGAAAATAGAATATTCCAAATAATTGAATCTACTAAGGATTAAAGATAGATCAAAACTAAATAACTAGAAGTCTTCAACCCACATTTTCTACGAAAAGTTCAATTAAAACAATTTGAATATGTATTTTAGGAATTTTTTAGTCAATGTAAATAAAATGATATCCCAGTAAATATGTCCACCAAAAATAAAATTTATGAATAACTACATCTAACATGAGATCATGTATCAGGTAATTACTCTCATGTGGGCTCAACTAACAATAACTGCATGCCATGAATCACTTGTATGACATCAAGATGGTTCATAACATGATTCCAAATGAATCATATTAAATAATATTACTTCTTTGAGATTCTAGAATCATTATTAACACTAAAATCAGTAATTTTTTGGGATCCAAAATATACCTTTCACATGCTTCAATCAATAAAAATGTTACCCCTTTATTGGTCAGGTTTATGAGAGGTATAACAAGACTTGAAAAGTGTTGTATTAAATTCTTGTAATACCTAGCATATCAAATGAAACTTAAAATATCAAAGATGTTCATGGGATTGTACCAAGAACATAAAATACTCACCTTATCTTGGTGTATTGATACTTCTACCTCTGATATGATGTGAATAAGGAAGTTCACTTTATCTATACAAAAAAATTACATTTCACTATCATCAAATTTAACATATACTCTCTATGTATATTTTGAATAATTTCATGGTGATTAGCAGGATTATGTCACGTATGAGAATATACAATGATTTAATCTACAAACTTCCATAAAATATTACAAACATGGGTGGAATAAATGATTCATCATGTCCAAAAAAACGACCATCTTGTTTGTGAGACTGAACAAAATAACCAGGTAGACATAAATAACATACCGGTAACCAACATTATCTTGGTAATATTGGTTGTCCTAATAAACATTTGGAGTTAAACTTACCTCAAATAAATTCTAAGAACACATGATATCCTCAGAGCTAGTCAAGGAGGTCATATATTTGGGGTAAATTGGTAATGTTTTTTAACCATCAACTTGTAAAACTAAAGATAATTGTTTATAAAATGAATAATTCAATCATGATTTTTTTTCAAAATCAAATGGTAAACCACATGGATATGTTCTGGGTCAGATAAATCCCATTATCTCTAATCTCACTATCTGTCTCTTGATCTCCTTCAACTTAATAGTCAACATCATATGAAAAGGTGAAAATAACGGTGTATCTCCCAGAACTATCGTGATAGACACCTCTACTTATCCCTTAAGTGGTAAACTATAAAATTTGTGATAGAATACATCCCATAAATGATTCATTACTGAAGTAAAATTATCCTAATGAATTCTGTTATCATCCAAATAGAAAAATAAAATCCGAGCTTTCACCCCACCCAACCCACGTTGCTTGGGTCTAGCTTGTCTCTCCAAGACATACCCTTCATACTTGTGAATAAAAAATCTTCCCTCTCTACTTTATAAGGTCAATATATGATGATAATATTCCACATAGTAATTTTAAAAAACAATACAATCCATCTTAAGAAAAATGGAAAACACATTCATTTCGAGGATAAAAATACCCAAAATGAAGAAATACCCACCTTTGTCAAGGGTTCATTCCCATCACTCACATACATCCTTCATTTGAATCACCAAAAGAGAATAAAAATTAGTAATAACATTAGATAACCAAATATAGGGTTTATGAATTTCCATAATATGTACATGTACAAAAAATGGGATTCACATGCTTCAAAAAGATATGATATTAATGTAGAAGCTACTAAAATAGTACCCTTCATCATAGATGGCTATATACTATGATCCTTAAAGTTACATTGTAAAAAAATATCTGTCCTATACCAAAAACTTGTGAAACAACCTTGTTTCATGGAGTAGGCCTACTCTGCTATTATAGTACAACTCGTGTTTGAATTATTTGGCCATGACCACATCTGCAGTTGGATTAAATAACCCATCTCCAAATCTAAACATGATATTGTGTTATTAATCATGCTCAAAAACATTGAGTTAGAGTCGACCCCCTTCTACTAACGTTGAGGGGAACGGTCCTCCCAAATTGTTATACATAGACCATCCATCCCATGGTTAGCACTCAATTAGGAACCTATCCGAATGACACCTAATATGTTTCTACCTTCTTTACTAATGAAAGAAGATAAAACTTCAAGTTCCCAAGCTATGGATGGTACACCCCTCTTGAGAAGAATCAAAATAGTGATTTCTATCATTTGACATAGAACAATTGGGTATATAAGTTTCAGTACCATTTTCTATTACCCCTTCATCCCTCAATATAAATTTACTAATCAGTGTTTATTTTACTATCTCATAAAAATTAGCCAAGTAAAAAACATTCAACTATGATCATATTTCCTGTTTGATACATTATTTGTACTATATCTCCATAGAAGTCTCATCAACTATATATGCCTGAGCAAGGAACTGAAGCTCTAAAAACTATGACGAATACTCCATAATAGTCATCACACCTGAATCCAAACAAATAAACTCACAATCCCTTTCATCTCTTTGAGTTACAAGAAAATATTATATTTAGGAACTCGATTGGGAATCCATCAAAATCATATCTTGATGCATATAATCCTGGTTCAAAACATCCCATCAGTACTAGGATTATCCTATAAAGATATCTGTCACGAGATTCATTCACCTCTTAGGATATTTCTCTATATTATTGATGATCAAAAATTTAGTCTCAATCCATATCCTAATATCATGTATTCTATCATCCCCCAAAAATGTGGATGGATGATTCTATTAGATCCCATGCATCAGATCATCCTCTGATTAAGTTGGTGGTGACACTCCTTTAATGGTCATCATAATGTGCATAAAACTCTCATAAAACTATGATTCAGAACCCATATATTATATAAATTCTTGTACTAAAAGAGGAACTACTAATAGTTTTATAGGTCACTCATGCCTCACCACCTCTGGATCACATTCATCACCACACTCCTGGAGTAAACTAGAGGACTTTATAGTGTCATGACATTATAAATTCCATGAAAAATGTAAAAAAAGTATTTTGTAATAGCCAGATCATAGATAAAATCATGACATAGGATGATGAATTATTATAAACAAGACAAAACCATCTCCCCTCTCTTAAATATAGGGATAAGAAAAATTAATTTTTCGGATGAACAATAGAGACACTCCCAACATAACATTACCAATATTGGGTATAGTTCAACCTCTATATCTCACGTAATGGGTCACTGTGTATGAACTGTCAATTGAAATTTATAGAGGAAACACTATTTAAATTAAAATAATTAACTCTATTAAATAGATACCTTTTCAATCTCACACATTAAACCCATTTTGATGAATATTAATTTGCAATTATTATTAAATAATCAAATTAAATTGTTCACCATAAAACATTCTTGCCCATTTTAATGATGGTCCATGGATAAATGTTACATAATTGACTGCTATAGATGTTTTTATTAGCATACATAGTGAAAAAATATTTTTTAACACATGCTCTTTAAGTGTCCCTTATGTTTTCTCAGTCATACAAGAATCTCTACAAGTTAACAATTTTAAATCTCATAACGAACCCATTTAAGTTTCACACAATTAAGAAATTCATCCAAGATGGCATGGCATATGCATGGAATTTGAATCTTGTAAGGATTATAAAATGATGCATAAGACCAAAACATCCTTTCCATGTTTGCCCAATGTAATGATAACTCCTTCAATCCTAATTTCACATCACAAATCTTGAGAATCACCCAATTTTGGAATCAAATCAACTGTAAAAGGTAAAATAAAAAAAAATCATCCCACATAATTTGGAATTTCTTGTATATGAGTTAGATACTTATTTGCATAGTTCATTATCAATTTACAATTCCATAATTATCTTGCTTCTATTATCTCAATATTTTAATAAATAAATAAACATTTGATAATAGTTTCCAACATCCTGACTCAAGTGGAACTAAATGGTATCCCAATCTGGTGGGTCCCATGGCCTCAAGCACCACATCACAGATTCCTTAGGCTATCAACTAGCAGTAAGGTTCTATAGCGATATGGAAGGGGCAGTATAAAAAACTGATTAGTGTTGATTAGTAGTATCATATATGAATAAATAAGTGTACACATAATATAAATTGAGATAGAATATCAATCATCCAAAAGATGTAATGAAAAAATAAAATGGATGTTTCTTACATAAATTACAATCTTGTGATTTATCTATATAAAACTATATAGGGAGTACATGTAAACATTCATGTCATACAATACATGTTTCAAAAGTACCAAAATAACAGAATACTATTTTCTTCTAGCATCATGAGCACATCTCAGTCCTATGATCCCCTTATATTAAACAATAACCCAACCAAGCATATTAAATTGGGATCATTCCGTGGTCCTTACTGTAATTCTTGATATCTATCTAGATAGCCAACAATGACCCTAACAAGGTGTGAGATATTATTAAGTATACTACAACCAAAAATTGTCATATGATGTAATCTCTATGTATATACTACAAGTAGTGTGAAATATTTTACATGTGTAACAATAATTAAATTGATTTTTCAAAATCATAAGTGAGACAATTAAATGTGATATTCAATAGTCTACCAAATTTAATCATGATCCTGTAATAAGGGTCAACAATAAATCATGACAAACCAAGAAAAAACCACTATATCATTTAATCCAGTGCATAATTATAGAAATGATTGTTCTGTTGAATCAATTTTCAATCTTTAAAGGGTCTGATATATGTTATATGTGACCATGGTATCCTCTTAGAGTTCCAGGAGAATCTCGATGAAAATATTATAATGAAATGGTTAGAATATAAGGAACATGTCCATATATAATTTCAAAGTAATTCCATGAAAGGAGAAACCAAGGAGTAGTAATGTTCTTGAAATCCTGTGGTATCAAGATTTAATGAGTAGAATTTTCCTTGGAATCCACATACATAATCAATATCCATGGAGTATACATTGTTATGAAATCTTAAGAAACTAGGATCCAAGGAGTAGAAATCTCATTGGAATTAACCACCACAATCAATTTATTTCATAATAATTTAGAAGAAATTTCTTAAATATAATCAAGCTATGATTTCATAAAACCCATTTAATATTTATCTTATATTAAATATTACCATTTTACTCATATTTAGTCACATGAAAATGAGGCACATACCTTATCCCATTCACCAATTTAATTTCAAAAGTCTCACCCTAACAAGGTGAGTTCAAACACACCTGACAAGGTGGTATAAAAAGGTAAAATATGTGAATAAAACCCATGGGTGGTCCCAGTTGAGGTGAATGACCTTTAACTCTACATAGGTACTATGTTGAAAATATGAATAATGTTCCAAACAATTAATAAAATATGTTTAATTAATTTTAGGGGAATATCTGAGAGTCTCATCATGTGGAAAAATTGAAATAAGGTACATAAAATACCAAACATTGAGGGAAATTTATATATCACCTACTGTACAACAAAGGTAAAATAGTCATCCAGTATTAAAGTATAATAGAAGCAAGATCTGATGAAAATGATGAAATCGTTGTACAACATGAAAATAAATAATAAGGAATTGGAAAAAATAATTCATCCTATATAATTAATAATTGTGAAAGGGGCCAAATTATTGATGATATTATTCATACCTATCCAATGTGATGACTGGTTCTTGAATCTGAGATCAAAACAAGAAACTATAGCCAATCCTAGCTATAGGAATGAGGGATATCAATGTTAGAGATAGACGGTGATGTTCATTGGAATGAGGAAAGAAAGAGCGTATACCAATATAAATGAAAAAATAGAAAATCTTACAAAAAAACAATTTTTAATGAGAACATAGTATAACTATATGGTTTCCAAACCTTTCACCAATCGTTCAACTTCCTTTTTCCAGGAGACACAGTCCACATGGTCGGAGCTAATGGTTTCCAAACCGTGGGCTACCTATGTGACCCTCTCTTCCCAAGGTTCACACATTTTATGGTTATAACCCTTAGTTATTCAAACCATGTACAACCCTTGTGCCCCCTTTGTGGTGAAATGATACAACTCACACGATTTTACAAAACATGCGGACACTAGAATATAATTTTTTCAATCTTTGTGCAAGATCCTTTCCTCAAAAAACAAGAGCTCGACGATCCAAAAAATTTGTGGATGATCAGGATCCCTTCCTTATGTGATTTACCATGTTTCTGATGATAAAAAATTTATTTAATCTAAAAATAATAACGTTCCATTCCACATAGATAACATGGGATATTATATTACACATAATTTAATATCTTATTCGTTTGATTGAAACACAATCCTAGGGACTGGGTATGCTTTTGTAGTAGTAGATGTGTATGAGGTAAAAAAATGCTTTCCAAATACATTATTTGTGTCCTTGATGTTTAATAGTTTTATAGTCCCCATGACTTGTAAAAAATTATCAACACAACCTAAAACCCATTAATTATACTACAAAAACAAATAGAGAACACGATATTCAATGAAGTTACATAATTTGTAGTCCAACCAATCATGACCCTACCTCTCCCGATCAACATGAAACATGATATTAATGATGTTAGTTAATATTTAATTAAATATTATCCAAAAATAAAAGATATTTTCCATTTTTCATTGAACATGAGAACAAAACATGTACCTTTTATGTATTTTTTATTCACTTTTCTATTTTCCATCCATATCCCTTTGAATATCCAGAAGGTGTCTTTGAACTTTTCCCATGGTTTTTAACGTTTCCTTCGTTATAAGAGTAACAAGAAATAAAAAAATGGAATATTTCAATTATTGGATTTATGAAAAATTAATCTAGAAAATAAAACTAACTGAAAACCAATATCATCAATAGATTATTAACAAAAAAATTATATATTAATTATGTAACCTCGTTAATACCACTAAATGATTCCAGGTATAAAAGAAGCAGTTATTGGTTATATCCTATTGGTATTTATTTCATAAAAAATGAATAAAATAAGATGTGAATTATGAATAATTTAATAACTAATAAAACTAAGTTAATGATTAATTGATATATGAACACCTGAACCATGAAGAAAAAATCGTCACATATAATTGATAATTTATTTATAGAGAAATTTTTAATTACCTAACCTTGTAATTATTTATTCACTAATGATGGGAATGACTACATTATTTTTAAATTCAATTTTTCAATGGATCCAATGGTAAAATACTTTTATAGGTGATCCACACATGCTCCATAATATCAAAATATTTTTTTATAATCATCGAGTACAAGTACTATCAGTAGTGATCTCTTGCAATCTCTAATAAAGATCACATAAATAATCTATTAATGGAAAAAATATTATTCAGTTTCTATTTATTCATTGAGAGAGTGTAGGATGATTGGTCTCTAGTTCTTGGATGCATTCTTTAGTGGTTTATTTCATAGATCATGTGTCAATTTTCTCTAGGTCTACTTTGAACTATAATCCCCTATCCTTGGAAGGTAATATGATTAAGTATTTATAAAGATATAATAGGGTTAAAAATTTGAAATTAAGACTATATAAAATTAATTATTCCATAGTGAACCCTCTATCTAATAAAAATATAAAATTAATATTATTTTATTGATTTGATAAATTTCATATGGTTAAATAAATATCATTTGTTAAGTAAATAAAATAAATTTTTTAAATAATATTTAATTTATCATTTCTAATAGGACCATTAAACTTTATCAGTTTATCCTCTTTGATATTTACTAAAACATGAATACACGATATATTATAAATAAATAAATATTTCAACAATATTCATAGATAGATGTTATAAATATTATAAAAACTAAATGTGATAAATAAATATTTTCTATTATTTAACTCACTTATTTATTCTTTAGAATAAATCATTGTTATATATGAGTGATCAATTAACCTTGAATAATTTTTATACAAAAAATTGGGAATAATATTTATTATGAATTGTTAAATTAAATATATAATTTATTTTTTATTAAGGATACACATAGTGTGTGACCTTAATGTCTTCATTCTCCTTGGGATTAGGAAGAACTGCCTAATTTAACAGGTTAATGTCTAAGAACATTTTGTGGATCCCATAGAGAAAAAATTATTGTTAAAATTACATAAAACCGCATATGAATTATCAGTGTTCAATAGAATATCTTTAACATGACATCTCTAGTCAATAAAGAGGCTTCTTGGTGTCATCAACCTACATGTTCAATGTCTCTTTGTCTAAATTTATAATAATGAACCAACCTACAATACAATATTTCCTTGAATTTAATTTTGTTGATTTATTCCCATAAAGGGTCTATGATACAACTCTCATTAAACAATTAAATAGGAAAAAATCACTTCTTACCTTATTAATTAATATAATATAACTCATAACACAATCCATGTATCTTACTTCCCTACTAACACATTTAATCACTGTATTCATCATAAATTAAAGTACATAACTCATGATATGTATTAATAATTATCATTAATTATAAAGAATAAAATATACATACCTATATAATAATATCTAATTCCACATATTCATGTGAATATCATAGTAGTTTTTCAGGTTCTAATTATCTACTACGTAAAAAATTACCAAGGATGTACAACAAGGGAATGTGTCTTAATGTTCGATGAGTATCCACCCAAGATATCATATATAATTTTCATCCAATCAAATGATATCATAAATATGTAGAATAATATATTTAAGAATACCATTATCAAAATTCTAGGTTCTCATAAAATAGGGAAACTGTTAAGATCTTCTAGAGAGACTGTTATTCTTAGCACATTATCACATACTATGTTACAGAGAAGAACAATCCTGATGTGATAAGAACATTATTAATATTCAAAAAAAATTATACATAAAATCATAACAAGAATAAAAGTTTATTCTATAACATCATAGATTTAAAAATCTTTTTTCATGAATTATTTCTTAAATTATGTAGTTTAATTTTCATTCACTAAATTAGATTTTGTATTCATATTTGAATGCATGTTTTTCATTTAAATTTATATTAAATTTCTAAAAAATATATACGTAACATGTTTTATAAGATAAAGACATTGTGAAATATGTAATATTTTAATATAACGTCATTAAAAACGTTATTTAGTATTCATAAAATTGTTTTCTAAAAAGTACAATAGCCATTAACATAGCCTTATGATAGTAATATTTAATGTTTATTACATTGAACCCATTTTTGTGATTATGTATTGTGAAAAATAATTACAATTAATTTAAGGTGTAATTTCATAAAATGAAAATATATTTTACTTATTATTACTAACTATCATTCATGTAATAATTAATAGGTAGTCAAAAATATTAAGGTAATCAGATGTAGAAAAATAAATTGCCAATGCCTAAACTAAATTGTTTTTCTATGTATTATATGATCTTATTTTAAAGATAAATTTATCAATTTTATATATTTAAATTTATAAAAACTATGTAATGTTTTTAGTAATGACATAAAAATTATAATAGGGAGTTGTTTTTAGATTTTCTTAATAATGATGAATTTTTAATGAAAAGTGAAAATACTATTTTTCATACAAACTGTAACATTTTTGACATAATCACATTATTATAATAAAATAATAATTATATAACTTTTTCTTGACCAATAATTAATATATATACAAATATAATTTTTTAATAAATATTAATACACATTAAGAAACTAATGGGTGATATTTTTGAAACTATGATAATATTATCTAAAAATTGTTTATATTTGTTATACATTTATTATTTTACAATTAATTTTTATCACTATTAAAAAAATAATCATGTAAAATGGATATCATATTTAGAATTCCAATTTCCATATTTTTTTAGTAAGTGTAATTTTATTTATATGCATATAATGTAGTTATTAGGGTATAAAATGAGTACCTCTATAAAAGTAAAATAATGTAAAAATTTAAAAATAATGTGTAAATCCAAAAAATACATACAATACACATCATTAAATAGATATATAGTGGTTTAAATGACAATAACAAAAGTTTACAACATTAATTTTATTAAAAATATTTTTTATAATAATTACACCAAAAATTAATTGGATTTAATAACTAAATAAAGATTATTTAAACCCTTTTAATCACCCCACCAATATTATAAATACCCACACATTCATTTCATTATATGTCAAAATATTTTTATATCCAACCATAATTCTCTCAAGATGTTTCTTACATCCCCCACTTCAATATTGGTTATTTTTGTAGGTTCTATGGATCTACTCAAAGATAAAAAGATCATGATAAATACATGTTTCTTCAATATAATTCATTACATTTAACATTCATTTCCTTCAATATATTTTATTTTTATATTGATATTTAATATACTATAATTATTTTAATTATATGGTATCATATTTCATTTTATATTTTATAAATTATTGTATATTAATTTCCTTTCATTTTAATATTTTCTTTAGTCATTACGATGTTAAAATGAGGTTTATCCACCCCTCATTTCCCATTACCATTGAGAACCTTATTAACATAATTTCCATTTAAATGGAAAATTTTATTATGTATAATTATTATATTTTCATTACTATATTATCAATTATATATCCATATTATCATTCATTATACAACCTTTAAAAGTTATTATAATGATAAAACATTCATGTAGCTGTAAAGCAAACCTAATTTTGATCATGTAAATAGTTTGTGGTTTTCCTCTAAATAAAATTCATATCTAGATATAAAAATTTATATGTTGTTATATATTGTATTCAACAAGCGGTAATAACCGTGAAGATGTCTAGTTAGGTTTTATTCTAACCTTAAACTTGTTCCAGATTAGAAGGCCTTTCTGCACAGCTGGTTTGAAAATCCTCAATGATATTCTTTGGATGATTCACATGATTCATACATACTATAATGAAGGATTGGAATATATGGATTGATATTCAATTTCAATTAATATACATATATCAATAAATTAGTAACCACCGCTAATTTTAATCAATGTGGTACTATCCATTGCACTGTTAATTGTGAACTTTATAGTTGAATACTCACATTGAAATACATATTAATCCATTAAAGGGTGTTCTTTAGAAAACATCATGGAATTTAGGATTATGTTATCTACTACTCTCCATCATTTTAAGCTTTTTTACCTTTCAACTCAATTTATATTTTTACATTTACATTTGGTATAATTTAAATGAGAACTCTATTAAGAGTGATCTATCCCATCCTTTTTTTCCTCTTCAACAATTATGGATAAGTATAAAATTTATTCCTATTTCTTTATATATTTTATGATCTTACTTTCATTATCTAGTTGAATTGTATTCACATATATACCAAGAATTTAATTTAATGGTTAATTAATTATTAATATATGTAACCTTTATTCTATATAGTTTTAATATATTAATGTTAATTATACTGATTAAATGATATTTAAATAGGGTGTCACTTGACTCCATTGGATACCCAATTCATTTCGATGGGTTTATCGTGTTATTATTAATGATAATTTTTTGTATAATTTCATAAAAAACTAAATCATTCTTCTAATAGATAAAATATAGTAAGCGATCCAACATGGGAAGGAATTAATATATTAACTTTATATAAATTGTTTTTTATTTTTATGATTTAAAAATTTGTATATATGTTATGTGGTATTATCAGACTTATTTAATAAGAAATTAAAAATTTATATTTTTTTAGAATTCCATAATGTGTTGAAAATAAAATGACATAAAATTGATCATCATATTAAAATTTTTTAGATAATATAATATGTCCAATGTATTAGTTTTTTTTGTTATAATATCTTTAATTTTTAATTTATTTGATATTTAGTTATATGATAAGTTTAGTGTGGAGATTATAATTTGATTTTTTGAAGTTATTTATGATATTCAGCTCACAATAGGACTTAACAATATAGAAAGGAAAAAATGAAAAACAAAGAGAATGTGTTTTATGCACTTGTTGTAGGTGGTGGGATGGTCTGAGGAATTGTAGTGAAAAAGAATAAGTTCTGGAGTGGATGATGATTAGTGTAGTTATAAAGAATTATAAGGAGGAAAAATCTATGATCCACGAGGAATATGAAATATACCTTAGTTTAAATGTACTATATTAATATTGGTGGCACACTAAATAGGGAACTGAGGGAAGAATATAAATAAAGATGGTGATATTGTGCTTGAGATGAATGACATGCAATGTAGAAGATGGCATAAGTGCATGATGAGAGGTGGAGGGAAATGGAGATCTGGTGAAGGAATTGTGGTTTCACTTTAGTGGGCGAGTTGTGTGCCTATACAAGAATTTATAGTTGATTAGGCTTACAATTAAAGTATTTTTATAGTGGTATATTGCATGGGGGTCTATATGGATTTTTTTTGGCATATGGATAATCAAGAAACTGATGTACATAGATTTTACAACTGTTTTTATAATATTATATTATAGTTTTAATTAAATATTTTAACCCTTTTTAGTGTTATTAGATTATTTTGGTAATTTTATATTATATATGATTATTTTTTGAATTTTAATTTATTATATATTAATTCTATAAAAATATTTTATTAATTAGTTTTTTATTTTATATATTTTTAAAAAAAATTATACTACATAATTATTTTAGTTGTTTAATTAAAAATATTTATATTATTACTTTATTATTTGTTATTATTAGTTATATTAATTTATTAAATTATTATGATATATTTTTAAAAATCATTATAATTATTAGTATTATTAATAAAAGTAGTATTAATATTTACAGTTTAATATTATTTTTAATTAGAATAATGATTAATAATATATTTTTTATTATGAGTATAAATATATTAATTTAATTTAACTTAAAACATAGTATATATAATTTATAATTATTGTTATTATTATTATTATATTTAATACTATCATCATAATCATAATCATCATCATCATCATCATCATTATTTATTATTGTAATTATTATTTTTATTTTTAACATTTTAATAATGATTTGTTTTTAAATTTTATAAATATGCATGTGGAGTTTTATTTTTCTGTATATGTGAACACATGGGATTTTATTTTTGGACCTTTGGAAATAGCCATTCATGTCACCCCCTCTAGATGGAGGAAAAGAAATCATTATGAGGCACCTGCCTCTACTACAAGACCCTTCTTACCAACCTCCTTCCACCAAGTGAACTAAAACACACCAATTCCTCCCTCATCTCAGTTGTAAAACCATCATCACAACAAGATTTCACCTATCATACAATTCAACTTAGTATACTTCACCAATAGAACCTTCTCATAGTTCAATTCACAGAGTCCCAATCTAGATAGTTGATCTCTATCCATCAGCGTATCACCATATTCTTCTTTGCAACACACATATAGCGCACAACCCAGATGCGACGCACAGTCGCCACCTCCCACATATATTTCACACAATGTGTTCCCTAAACCTCCTCCATAGTATCACACAATCACACTCCATATGGCCTCCATCCACTTTCAGACACTTTGAGCGCAATGTACACCACTCTATCAACCCTCCAACAATGACCAAGGATAGTTATTTTGGACTTAATTGATAGTGGATATCGATAGTTGGGACCTTCATGACATATAAATTTGCTTAACTAGTATGGATATAGATCATATATTAATATCACTTATGGTGGATTTTGGAAAAAAAATCATTAAACAAACATGATGATATCTTTACTTTGTTAATTGTTTTTGTTGTCTGTTCACGATGGCTGTTAATATTTTTGGTGTCAGAGTTGTGTTGAACTGGACAATAATTGAATTCCTATGTTTTTTTTCAATTATGATTCCATATTAATTTTTTAATTATATTTTTGTTTATATAAATATATTTGAGTTTAGTTATTTGTTATTTTATAATCTAAACACCAGATTTGTTGCCTGTTCTTGGGATACCTAGTGTGTAATCCTGGGGAGAATATTATCAGATAATTTATATATTCAAAATTCACTCGCATGAAATTTATGACTTTATCATGTGAAAAATAGACACATGGATAAATAAATTCATTTATTAGTTATTTTAGGGTATTACTTATAAGGTACCACATGAATTTTTTCTGGTGACACAAAAAAAACTTGAGAAAATAATTATAAATGATCATTTATTTGAATATTTTGTTCCACATAACTCATTTAACTACCACATGCATTATATTTTACTCTATCCCATATATTTTTATTATGATCATCTCATAATATGATAAGGAATTCTATTTGACTATTTTATGTATTGTTTACATATTGTTCTTTCTTGCTAAATTTTGTGGCTATACTTGTTCATTTCTTGCAGGTTAGCAATTATAGGATCTTTAAGGATTATTAATATTCAATGAAGTTAAAATATTATTATTTATTAAATTTTAATATAATATATGTTTATTTATAATATATTTAATAATAAAAAAACATAAAAAATATTAAATTATTAGATGACCATCAATAGCGGTCAATGTGGTAAAGGTGGTTAGTTCTCATTACACCCTCAATAACAGTTTCCCATGTGGCCTTATTAATAGTTGTAGGGTTAGAATAATTATGGAAAATAAGGAATAGATATACTAGTCAAGACGATAACCATATAATTCCCATTATACCCAGGAATAATAGGTTAAGAATGGTCATAGTGGTGGTCTTCATTAAAACCTATATAGAAAAGAAGAATCAGGAACACAATTTGAGTAGGAAAATAAAAAGACTTTGATGTTCCTTATAATAAAGAATATTGGGTGGAGGATCATCAAGTATGTGGTTTTCATTATGTCCTATATGATAGAGTAGGTTAAATAAATACATTATAATTGGAAATTTAAAACCCCATAATATTTATATATAAAAGAATAGTTAATAAAGACAATAGAAAAATTAGAATTTTCTTCCATAAATTATTTGTGGTAAATGTGGTTAGGGGGGCGGCGGTCAGTTCCCATTTCAACCTAAATTTTTTTAGGAAGCCTTATCACCAGTATTACTGTTAGTATGAATTTGGGTATTAGTGATAAGATAATATTGGAAATGGAAATCCTCCTAATATTCATTATACCTTGGAATTTCAGGTTTTGATTTTCATAGAAGAAATCATCATCAGGACCAATATTATATAAGAATAAAGAAATTTCAGTTGTATTCAATGGATCTCCCAACACTGGGATGGCTATAGATCATCTAAGGTACCATTTTTTGATCATTGATCACAGATTGTTCATTTTTTAATTTATCTGATTCACAATTATTTATAACACATAACATGATATGTTCTTTGAGACGTATAGTATAGAATTATTAATTTCACCTTTTGTTGATTCCACTAGTTGAAGTTCAATATTTATTGTCCATGATTTGTCATTATTTTGTTTTGATGATGGTATAAAATTAATCATTTTTGTATTTCTTCTTCTTCTTGATACAACCAAAAAAATTTATTTCATACATCAATTGGTTTCATTATATGTGTACTCTTGATTTTTTATTTCAGAGGGAGGTTCTTTTATTTTATGAGTAATGTGGACATATGATCTTGTTCAGAAAGAGGGTTTATCATATATATTGAACATTTATGGACCCTTTTCCAATCAACTATAATAGTTGATATGAAGTTTGATGCAATTCTAAGAAGTTGTGTTTCCAAATATTATAGAATAATTTCTTCATGTTTTCAATTAAGAAGCTATGATTCTACCCCCACAACGTGATATCATGTTCAATATAGAGTTTCAACTTCATGTCTATCTGATTTTTATGTCCCATTATTAGATGCCTCTAATTGATTTTCAATAGTTTTGAATTTAGATTGATGATATGTAGTAGAATGGTTTTATCTAGACAAACGAATTTCCATTGGGATCTCTATTTATATTCATGAATAAAGACGATGGTATTTTTCAATTATTCATTGATTATATTAAATTGTACTTGGTTATGTTTATGATTAACCAAACTATTTGATGTATTAAAAATTAATGAATTCATTTTAGGGGTGCTTATTGGTTATCAAAGACCGATTCGTAATGTGTGTATCAATAAATGAGGGTAAATGAGGTTGTTAATGCAAAGAATTATTTCAGGATACACGATGAAAGCTATGAATTCATGATTATATCATTTGTTTTCAGGAATAAACTATCAATTTTCATTGGAGTTATAAGATCCGTGTTTTAGGAATTTTTATATCTGTTTATGGTAGTTATCATCAATGATATCCTCATGTATTTAAGGTTAGAGGTGGGTTATGATAAGATAACGAAGACTATTATAGGATTCCTTATACAATATATACTATATGGGAAGCTACCCATGTCAATTATCTAGACATGTGTGGTGTATTTACTTAGGCATGTTGTATCTTAGTATGGTGTAGCAATGGATCCTTCCAAAATAGAAAAAATCCACTTATTTATTTACATCCATGAATTTCATAGAGGTTTTCATCTTCCTTGGTCAAGTAGGATATTAAATGTGGTTTTTTTATTTTTCTTATATTTTTGATCCCCTCATAATCTTGAAATAGAATTACCAATATTTCATGTGTATTAATCAATGTTATATTACATTGTTTTACCAAATATAGAATATGATTAGTTATAATGTTGTTTTTTTGTTGTAAGGAGTCACGTTCAGTGTCTTTTATGTTGTATATAATCTCAAATGTGGGTGTGTTTTGACTTAATAAATTTTTTTTATATCATATTGTTATCAATAACTATTTCTACCATAACTAAGCTAAAAATGATTTTGATTTTGTGTTAGTTATACTTTCTTTGAATTTGTGGTAGTACTAAATAATTAAATATATCTATATAGTATTCACTGAGAATAACATAATTTAGTATATATTCAATTAGTGTTATGAAAATGTTTTCTAGTGGGTGTGGAGTTATTAAAATACAAAAAAATTGAGATCTTGTTTCACTTTATGCAAAGTAAATGTGATATTCTATGCATGGAGCATGAATTATTGAGCAGGTGTTATCCATTAGATTAGATATGTATGGAAGGTAATATATGTGTTTCTAGCCTAGGATCTTGATATATATGAATTAAATTATATAGTATTAATATTTTAGATAATGCACCCCTTATCCATATACATTAGGGATAAAAGCATTTGATTTCTAATCTTGACGGGGTGGTTTGGGATAGTCATTTCCTATATTGAGATGATCTCAATGGATGGTTGGATAATTATTAACATCATGTAATTTTTTGAGGAAATATCATTATTCTATTACTTATGTGAAATTTTGTTCTTAAGAAGATTTATAGCTTAACTGATGTAGTGTATCATAGTATATGCAAGTTTTATAATTCTTTGAAGAGTCTACTATAGTGAACGGGGATAATCTGGTAAGTTTATTAATTCAAGTCTCACTATTTTTACATTTAGAGGATGAATATTGAGAATTATATTCCTACTATTTTTTTATATAAATTGTATGATTGTAATTATATTAATGATGAAATTCCAATGAATTTCATCAGTGGTTTTCCCTAATATTTGGGAATATGTGATTATATCATTATGACTATTGATCAGTATAAAAATACAAATAATTTATTTATAATTAAAGGGTTGAGTGAGGTGTATTATTTTTCAATGTTTTAAATATGTAATATATTTTAGATTCATGGGTTTCTAATGATGATCATCTCTAATAATGTTCCAAATTCTACCATGAGAGTGTGACTGGAGTTTCAAAATTTTTTGGGATCTTGATTTTTCCTTACCACTATAAAAAAGGTGGGAAAATATATTATAATATCTATAAATTAAAGGATATGTGATCAAGTGTATTTGTTTTTAAAGGTTCATGCAATCATAACCGTCATTTGGTTGTGTATCCATACAAAAACAATCCTCACTTTTCAATAAAAATGGGTCTGTTTTTAGATTTTTGTGGAAAAACATTATAATGTATGTTGTGTTTGACTAATGTTTGAGAGTCATTGATTAATGTATCATATTTTTTTGTATATAATAATAGAGACGTTTCCTATTATTTTGGAAAAAATTAAAAGTACTCCAGATCATCAGAATCCATATTATTATTATTCAAAGAGGATACATATAGTGTTTTTATTTTTGGATCATGTATTCTTGATTTTTTTTCTTGTTAAATATAGATTCAGTTTAGTGTATTTAATAAACAATGTTCATGATTTTTTTCCATTTCAAGAGTAGGTTTATTTTGGTTAACTTTTTCATTAGTTTGATCTTCATATGTTGATGGATAAACATCAATAATTTTTATCATATGTCATAACTTCACTAGTACATACATGATGAAAATAATGTTATCAATTTATATGAGATGAATATTGATAAATATTTTAAATTTATAGGGTGTCCCACAAAAATTCTAGCCTATCATGAGAAGGTGATTAAATATAATGTTAATAATCTAGTATATTTTTATTTGGGGAATGGTGGATTAGAGAATTGTATATTAGAGCGAGTAATATTTGCATGTTTTGTATGATAAAAATGTTTTTAAAAACTCTTCTATTTTTTCAATGATATTAAGTTGTGTATTATTATTTTAGTATGATTTTGTTTTTTTCGATTATTTACATTTTTTTGTTTTTGTTTGATGATGAGGATCGTATTATATATGTATCTCTACGGGTGTTGGGTTTTTGTAGTTTCCTCATTTATATTTAGATTTTTTTTAATTATAGATAATGATTTTAATTTTAGTGGTATCAAATTCTGAGGACCTTATGTATCCTCAAACTATAGTTTTTGGATTTGAGGCATTATGGGTGTCCTGAGGATCTTTAAAGGAATTTAGTTGAATAAAGGTAGTATTTTAGTAAAATTTTTACCTACAATATTATCTCACATTTTGAGAATTAGTGTGGCATCATTTTTTATTTCTCTATACAATAGGGGTGGGGTGTTGTATTGATTTAAACATGATCGATTTTATTGTGGTGTTGGTTATTAAATTATGATGTGGAGTCATGAACATTAGATTTTAATAACATTCTATTTGAGTTAGAATGTCTTATGGTAGTTTGATGAGTTTTTTTGTATTAGAGGATCTTAGGGTGGTTATATGTTAAAGATATATATATGAGATGTTTTATAATGTTTATAAGATAAATAAAATGTTTTTTATTTACTGTTTAATTTTTTTAAGGTGGAGGTGTGATATATTCATATTTATTCTATTATAATCAAGTCATTTAGTGTTTTTGTTCTTGTCGTTCCCTGATATTATTTTATATATATATATATATATTTTATTTTTTCAAATCCCTTGATAATAGGGATGATCTCACCACAATTTTTATATCAATAAACTAATATATTATAGTTACCCCATAATGTTTTTTTTGTAATACATTTTCTCTCAATTCCACCACTATTGGCACATGATTCAGCTTTAATCTAACATGAGCCAAATCTATGATCCAATTGGGATAAAAAAAATTTGCTAAAGGGATCCAATAAGCCATTGGGGAATTTGTTTCCCAAATAAATAATGATCTAAAAGTAGAAAAACATTTCTATAAATTATGGAATGAACCATCCAAATTTTAGATGTCTACGCCATGTTAGAAAGATAAAAATAGATTCAGAATATAAATAAAAGAAATTTAGAAAATCAATAATGAAAAAATAGAAAAATTATTACATTGGTACAAATACACTATCCATTACATAAAAGATATAATTGGATAATAAAAATACTAACCAAAATTGAATCTGAAAAAAGACTCATATACCCAATATTATCATTTCGTTCCCTATTATAACCAAAAATCCATGAAGATGATCTCCCTAATAATGAGATATTTAGTAATGTTACATGAACCATTAAAATACACTTGGTTATACTGATGTTATGTTGAAAACGTGTGTGAGAAATATATTTCTTAGTAGGAAATCACAAATTATTTCATGCGTTCAATTTTTTTATAACATACCATAAAATCTAGTTTGATATATAAATAGAAGACACATTTTATTCTTTTACAAAAAATCAGTCCTGAGATTTTAAAAAACAACATTTAAAAAAATAAATTTTAACACAATGATTTTGAAGAATTAAAAAACCATTTTAAGTAATAATTTTGAATTACATTTTTTAGAAACTTTTAAAAAATAAAAGGAAAACTCATAAGAAATATAAGGGAAGAATACACCAATAATTGATTATGGTTGTGTAAACATGAGATAAATATATGATTTTAACACTTTAAACATGTCATGGAAGAATCATTAAACATAAGAGAGGTAATGCATCCAAATACACTAAATAAGAAATCATAAATGAAATTTAATACAAGGAAACTCATATATATATTTCCAAGATTGCCTGTACCTACCCAGATTTGATCTATCTTTTTTTCAATCGATGTACCCCTATGTCAATAACCACAATTTTTTTAACTAGCACCTTCAGGGGAAGAACATCGTATATTCTCCAACACCAGAGGGGATATAATGCATATCCATGAGACTTATAGAAATATATACCATTCTTCATAATGATTTTGAGGATCCCATGACAGTAATACGTGTGAGATATTTGGTAGCCTTCATATCAAACATATCCAACAATAATTCAATAATTCCAAAAACAATTAGTGTATCATCTCCCTACAAAATTCATGTGAAGTCCCTAAATAATCTATAGATATTTATAGTGGGTGCACACTTTCAATATTATTCATTTCAATGTTCTCACTAAGCCTTTCACATTTGAAAATAACATCATTTATAAAATCCCTTTAAAACATATTTATAAAAAAACATTTCAAAATAGTTTTTATATTTTAAAATGGGTTTATTAAGCCCATTTTAGGAACTAATATTTGAAAATCCATTTTATGTGTAATTATAAAATTTCAATGACATTTTAAGGCACCCATGTTTTTAAATATGTCTTCTTATTAAATATAGGTATATATATACACACAAAAATCTATATTTTTATGTGTGAAAATACGTATTTATAGGCTCGTAAACACTTATATATATATATCCCTTTTTATAGGAATTATAGAGTAAAATTATTAAGAAACCCAATACATTTCATTCAATAAACCAAAGGGGTTCAAAAAGATAAATCAAAAAAATTACACAATATATTGGTAACCACCAAAAATAGTACCCCCAAACCCATAATAAAATCATAAAAATGTTTTATAAATCCAAAATCTCAATTAAATAATAAAATTTCACGTATAAATATTTTTATCATTTCAAAAATCACATAGATTACACCCATTTACATAAAAAATAATTCAGGAATCCATATGATTTATTAAGAATATTATAATCAAAACGATGACTTTAAAAACACTAATTTAGAGGATAAAATATTTTATATCTAATGACCAATTTGTATTTGATAAAGAATAAAAGGTAAGTAATCACCAACCTCAACCATGAAAAGATTTAATTAATCCTTTATAAACATGAAGAATAATAATTGTGACATGATTCATATACCCTAATATCAAGAACTGAATAAAAAATCATCAAATCTCTACCGTAGGGTTGGAAAAATATAGTACCATGTCAATAGAAGGGATGAAAAACCAGAATGAAGAAATATGAGGGAAATAAAGTGGAATACATTTTTAAGAAAATATAGATCAGAGGAAGAAACCCAATTAATATTCCATGAATAATATAGGGTTTTTGGACCTAGGCCCCATGGTTCATTTTCGTTTATTGAGGAGAAGGGGGCTCTATGTAGTGTTAATTTTCAAGGAAGGGTATTTTTGGAATGCCCAATTTTTAATGTTCAGGTTATGACACATGTTTTTTCAACATAGATTAAAAAATAGTGTTCCCCACATATAACTCAAAGAGAAACCACACAGTTTGATAAAAAATGTTCCAAATTTTCAAAATACAATTGTTAAAAGTTACAGGACTTTACATGGCTAGGAGTTACTATGCTCTAACCATGTTATAGTGCTGTAACTCCAGAATTTTAAAACAATCACACCAAGTTGACATAAAAGTAAAAATTAAGATCAAATATAAAATAATAAATAAAATAATAAAGTTATGATAATCTTGGGTGTTACAAAATCCCCACCATACCACTTTATGCACCTAGAAATCCATAAATCTCCAAAATAAAGAGAAACATGCCACTGGATACAACCTAAAACAATAAACAACTTTTAACTTGAATTTAAAAATATCATTAAACCCAACTAAAATCATATAAAATGAATATATATTTTGAAACACTCACACAAAACAAACCCAATAAATATGCCTAAAAATGGATATCCATAGTGGATCTACCCAAAATTTAGGAATTTAGTAACATTGTGGATCAACAAAATAACCAGTAGACACCACCTGATGTCCTAAATCATGAGACTAATTGAACTAAACCAACCAGAAGAACATTCATATATTCATCAATGAAAACTTATCACTCTCTTAATGATAAAATGATATCTAAAATCCCAAAACACACACCAAATATCACAACTAGAAAAATGATAAAGCAATACGAATGAAAAAAAGGTAAATGGAAAAATAAAAATATGAGATGACTAAAAATATTCCCGGATCACTATAAATATTATAATGATGACAAGAACTCATTTATATCCCATTATTTTACATAAAAAACATTTAGAGGTGTCCCAATGGGACACAATAGAAATAGGTCTTTAGAACATCAATTAAAGGATACATATAATTGTCAAAACAACCGCACTAGAAAAATATCTGGGCATGATTCCTTTTTTAGGATGTGGAAACCAATGATGGTGAATATATATTAATATTTTATTTTGGTCTGTAGTCCTTATTATATGGGTAACCCTATCCACTATCAAAACATGCACGGTTATAACCATACATGTGTTTCGTTGTAAGAAGTCATCCTCCACCATACCATTTAATAGATCATGCCAGGTTCAATGTGGATAAGAACTGAGATCCCAAAGAAGATACAATATATATTTGTGGGTGATTAATGAATTCCTTTACATGATCACCTGATAAAAGTGAACTAACATAGTAATGTGGGGGGTGTACACCTTCAGTTTTTTTGACCCTATTAAGGATTATGAGAACTAAAAAATTACGCATGTTACACTCATTATGAAGGAAATAATGAAATAATGTGGTTTTAATGAACTGAAATTTTATTCCATCATGTAACTAAGATTGATTGGTGGTCTACCACTAATCATGACTTGACCCTTCAAATTATCCCCAAACATTGGTAACAATAAAAACATCGGGACCTTCCAAAAAATTAAAGATGGTCACATCTCTGTCACCAGAATCAATAGTATATAGAGAACCCTGATCACCTTTAATGACATGCACACTCATATTGTAATATTAATTCACCTCTCTCATAGGATTCATTGTTGTATTTTCTTTTAAAAAACCATTATCTTATTCCAATGACTGTCCAAAACATTTATGCGTAGCATACTCTAAGTATAAAAATAATCCAAATCCAAATCAATATAATATAAAGAAAAAATAAGGACTATATAGAAAACAAATATTAATTTAGAAAAAATATTCCTAAAGAAATGAACCAAAATCACTATGAATAATTTTGTAATTTCCATTTGGAACCATTTAAAATCTCAAATTTTCACAAAATACATGAACTCTATAAATTAATTTAAAATATTTTATTTCCAATAGAAAATAAATTAAAAAACACACAAATCCCCATTTAAATCATTATAAGGTTATAAACCTATAATATCTTTTCAGTCATTTCAAGAAATACTACATAATAAATTTTTAAAAAAACCTCCACTTTTGAAAACAAAAAATCAATTTGAAAGTCCCCTTTATGATCAAAAAAATATTTATCAAAATTCGACTAAAATAACCATTAAAAATACAATTAAAATAAAAACATATCTAAATAAGTTACTAAGACAAAATGAAATCTAATAAACATTTTTAGGTAGACTAGAGGATGTCCAGTGTTTGGCTGCAAGGTTCTGAGAATCATTCACTAACCATAAAACTACCATTGGAAGGAAAACAATGCAATATACATGGTCTCGACAGGGTTATCTAGACCGTGATGGATTACCATACACCCTAGATCATCCAACCTATTTCACCTAAATAGAATATATAATCATAAAAACACTCAACAAATATTGATACAACTCAAATGAAAAAATATATAATTAAAAATACACCTTCATTAAATAAATTAAGATACTAATTTATGACAAAAAACCTAAAAACCCATGGAATCATGATAATTATAATGATTAAGATCAAGTGTCACTATTAACATAGGCACCTATAATGTTTTTATGGTATTAATATCATCCTACCATACACCCCAAATAACATATGGAACTCCAAGAATGTATATATCTATGAAACCTAGTCTCTGATAGATATTTTATTCAATTGATCTCATCTATAACATCAATCGACACTTGACCCAGCTTTACGCTAACCCAGGGGTAGTACTCGATCCCTGCGGATGATGATAAGTGTTGAAGGTATCACATGAAATAAGTAGGGAAAATGTTTTAATAAATAAGTACTAATTTAGAAATAATATAGAAATTATGGCATGACCAATCCATTCCATATAAAAAAATAATATTTGATAAAATATATATATAAGAGAAATTTAGTAAATATAAAATGATTAAAAACAAAATAACAGATATAAAGAAATGCATTGGTTCATTTAAACTTTTTATAATATAGATGGTTAAATTGGTTGGTACAAATACTAATGATAATTAAAACCAAAACCAAACATGGATATTTTACATGATCTCTATATGACCTCATGGTCACCAATCATCCATAAAAACTATCTCACTTTATATATTATTCAAAAATGATACATGAAACTATATAATAGTGTCAAATATACCTATATTTAGTTGTACAAGTAGGGTGTTAGAATATTATATCTCAATTTTAAATCACTAGAGAACCCATGATTATCCATTTTTAAAATACTCCATAAACTCTAGTTGGAAAATGAAATAAAATACACAAATACTTATTTTAATAAAAATAAATAAAGATATTTTCCCGAAAACAAAATTTAAAATTCAAAAACCTTTTATATAAATAACCTAGAATCATTCACCATACAACGCATTTTTAAAACACACTTTTGAAGACTATTTTGAAAAAAACCATAAAACATACTAAGGATTCCCATAACCAACCATAAGAGAAACATCAACCTTTAATAAAATAAGGTATTGTAAACATGAGCATAATATAGAAGTGGAACTATTGGAGTATGTCATAAAATAATAATAAAACATGGGATAAATAATGAATCCTAATAAAAAAAGTAGGAAACTATAAAGGATATATAATCATAGTAAATTCATAAGAATAATTGAAATATACATTATAAAAACAATGTATTGAACCATCTAATGATAAATCAATGAATTCCTATTTCAATAACCACACATTATCCCTCAACTAGACATATCAGTTTCAAAACCCCCCTATGGTGTCCAACACCGTAGTATATCCAGTACATGTCATCAGGACATGTATATAAATGTCGGTTATCCTTCATTAAGATTCACGGGTACCCATGATAATAATTAAAGTGTGAGATGTGGTAGCCTTCAAATCAAATGTATCAATCAGTAATATACATAATCCAAAACAATTCATATTTCATATCCCTAAAACTATTCATGTGAAGGCCTTTTGTAAACTATAGGGCCTCCATGGTGATGCAAAATTTTTAGAAAACCCATTTCAATGTTTCGAACAAATTTTGAGCATTTAAAAATAATATCATTTCTATAATCCATTCAAATATAATTTGACAAAAAAAATAATTTTTTTAATGTACAAAATTTCCAAATGGACCCATTTTAATATTTCGTAATAGGAAATATATTTTACGTGCCATTATAAAAATTCAAATAAATTTTAACAGACCAATGTTTTTGAAGAATAAATCCAAGTATCTTCAATATATATATATATATATCCATACACATATATATGTATGAATGAAAATTAATATATCGGTTCCTAAACAATTATATATATATGTATAACTTCATATGAATGACTAAGGAAATAGTTAAGGAAACAAAATTCAAGCCATTCCTAAAAAACAAGGTGTTTAAAAATGAAAAATCACTGACTGTACAAGAATAGTATGTAACCACATCAAAAAGTACCTCAAAACCAAAACACAATCATACATAATCATTAAAAATTTAAAAAAATTAATTAAAAAAATAATTCCCTAAAAACACAGTTATTAATATAATTAAAAACAAATAATCAACCAATTTCTTTATAATCCAATATGTTAATCCATTCAAATTATCAATTAATTTATAGTTGATTACAAGATACAAATAAATTAATTTTTAATATGACATATTTATAAATCTCATGAAATCAGGATGTGTGATGATAAATAAAATTAATGGTACCACCCACATCACATTATGTGAATATTCAATGAAATATTAAAAAACAATGAGAAGAAAATTAAACTAAATTTGATCTATACATCATATCATCATGAAATAAAGAATAAATCATCAATACCCTTCCATAGGCTTATGTAATGTTATAAAAAATTAAAATAAATGGAAGAAAAACATTATAGAAGGACTGGTACATTAATAAATTGGATTCACTCTTGAATATCACCCATAATAGAAAGAAAAAATCATCAAAATCCCAATTATTATCAAGGTATGGATCCCCAACCCCATGGTGTTTTAGTCAAGTAAGGAGGATGAGTTTTCAATTTGGTGTAAAATTCTCGAAATTCTAGTTTTTTTAATTTCAACATTTAATTATTATGTGTAAGTCATACAATTTTCCATATGGGTTTCTGAATCATGATCCTTTTACTAGACTCTCAAGGAACATTAATTATTTAGAAAACTATACACCAAATATGTGAAACAACACTATAAAAAATTATTGGTCTTCTCATGATTTTATAAATCGATAGTAGTAATTGTGCACCAACTGCGTGCCAATGTTGAAACATGATAATTTTAAAATTTTCACACTGGATCGACCTGATACTCAAGAATAAGATGAAATATCAATTAATAAAGGAAATAACAGGGTTATGATATGATGATGTGTGACATGTGATTTAATTTCATAAGGTTTGTGAAATATATTTTTGTTTTTTATAAAATTATACAAAATTCACAAAACCTCTTTCAAAACCTAGGATAATGTTTCTTGGTTTAGGATGGGTTTCCTCACCCATTAGATTAATTTTTACAATAGTTTAACATAATAAATATCTTATAATCCAAAGTGATTTTATCTACTCTTATCTAATATTCATATCTTTTCCCCCTCCTTTAGAGGCTATTATAGTGGTTTTAGTTTTGTTTTAGGGACTTTTGGTAATGGAATTGATGGATATTGGTTACATATAGGTTTGTTAGTGGATTGTTATGAGTTTAGAGGTTATTTATTGACACTTCACACCATCTATGTGCAGTTTTTGTTAGATAATCCATTGTGGTGTGTGATTTGAGATATATCTTATTATAATTATGTGTGAATGTGTAATTATCATGAAAATGCTTTTATTTGGTAGATGGCTTGAATTAACATAATAATTTTAGAAAGATAGATTATAAAAATTAAATGTGAAGTTGTGATTCTCATGTTAATTAAGAGATTTCATGTTATTTCATAATCATTGTTGTTTTTATTTATATATGAGATGAGATAATTTTTCTGTTCTAATTTATAGTAATTTCTATACGTTAATCATCAAAATTGACTAATTTTGCTAATATAATGGGATCTCTGTAACACCCAGTTGTTTTTATGAAATATTTTCACTAAATACTTTTAATTCTTCAATAGAATTTGTTAAATGATACATTTAGTTTAAATGAACCATGAGATTCCATTAGTATAAAATTGTCCTTTCAACATATCCATTAGTTTAGCAGGAAAAAATATAACTATCTTATGAAAATGCATAGTGAAGTCATTTGCTGCCAATTATTTTTGAAGAGAATATAAATCAATAAAATATTTGTATTTTTTTGTATTAATAATTTTATTTAATTACTATTATTAAATTAAATTAATTAAAAAGATAATATATATAGTTAATTAAATGATTTTTATATTCATACAAATGATATTTTTTATAGGGTATGAATAAACCATAATTTATATTTAAAAACCTATATTTCAAAAGTTAATTTTTTTCCAATAATGGTAAACCCCTATTCAATTAAGATTTGGACACATTATTAATTTTTATATGACAACATAAAAATTTTCCTGGGAATTGGGATATTAAAATTCACATTGGATAATGTTTAACAATTTTTTGATTACATTCAAAATTTGATGAATATAAAAAATACACTAAATTTTAATTGAAAAACCATTTTCATTAAATTTATATGGTTAAACTATATATTTAATGTTTTCAATTTATAAATATAATATATACTAACCATTCAATATAAATACTGTTCTTATACATAAACTTAAAGTGAATTGAAATGGAAGAACATTTCAATCATTTCCAACATTTTGTCTTTTAATACTAGTTCTCTCTATCCAACAATGAGGTTAATTTTAAATTAATTTATGAATATTTTGTGTTTTGAATTTTGAAAAACTGATTTTATATTTTTAATCATTAGTTCCATATTATGTAAATATGATTGTTATATTTTTTCGAATTATAAATATTAACTTTGGTAATTTTTATTAATATGGTAAAAGGGCTAAACAGGTAATTAAGGGTAATAATACTATTGTAAAAATACACTAAAATGTGTATTAATTTCATTTTATGAGTGTGTTTCAACCTATGTCATCCTTGGGTTGAAATTCTATCATTTATAATCCAATTGGAGAAGATTAGGACATTTATTTTATTTTATTTCAAAAAAGATAAATACATCTCACTCAAATTATAATAACCAAATAAATTTTTAATTTAATGTTATAAAAAATTTAATTTTTTTTATATATTCTCATATTAAATAGAAATATATTTTATTTATCATGGTAATATTTTATAATTTTTTTAAAATAAATAATTAACTTAATGATATAATCCTTGATGATGTGAAAAAATTAACCGTCAAGAAATTGATACAAATTTTTTTATTAAAATATTAACAACTTTAAAAAGTCTAAAACAAATGAAAAAATCATATTGTATGAGTATATCTCGACTATAACCATACTGGGGTCAAGTTGGTGACCATTTGGATCCTTATATAACATATTGTAACACTTAAATTATATTATTTAAATTTATATTAATTATTTAACATTCAAATGTATTATGTATAACATTTTAACTGATGAAATTTTTCAAGACATGTCCCCCAGGCCCCTGCGGTGACTACCCCAAGCCAGCCTTCCATAGGCTCGGGGATGGTAACTAGCACCGAAAAGAAGTATCCCTATAATGGGAAGGGATTTACATTACACTTGTACTAACCCACAATCTAAGAACACGACAATGAGTATCAACGAAGTAAACTACTTTACTAAAAAGTGTATAGAAATTAAAGGGAATGGAATACAAACCCAACTGAAAAGTACAAGTATAACTAAAAAGAGAAAAAAACTCATGAATTTTCCACCAAAGGTCCTACTTGAAGGGTAGGTACAAATCACAAAAATTATTCACTAAGGCACGTCAAGTCGAATGGTCCACCTCTGAGCACCATCAAGTTCAGGCTCTCTCAGCCTCTATCAACGTTTCCCACCATCTACACAAGACACGTCTATGTCTGGGCATAGCCGGTACATGGGTGAGTATAACAATACTCAGTAAGGGCCCCAAGACCCCCATAAGTCTCCCATAGTTCCACAAAGTAATATAACAAAATTCAATACTTATATCACAAATCACGATGCAATCATCAACTCTACTTATTTATATTCCCATACATATACCTATGTTATCAAAATATACTCATCTCATATATGAGGAAACATAAGGCTCCATATTTTTATCCATTTTCACAACTAATCCATGATGGAGGAATTCAAAAAATGTAACAACATAGAGTTAACACCACAAATGTAAAAGTACCACAAAGGAAACACTATGAAGCTAACACCACAAAGGTAAAAGTACCACAAAGGAAACACTATGAAGGTAACACTACGCAGGTAAGTACCATAAAGGTAACACCATGAACGTAACACCAAAAAGATAACACCATGATGGTTAAAGTACCACAAAGGTAAAGACTCATCTCAAACTAGGTATATAACTTAAGTACAGAAGTACAAATGATTTTTCATAAATCAAGATCATCTGATTTTGTTGGGAGCCTCTACTGCCTACCCAAAGAGGATCGATAGATGCTGAACCAAACATGATCTATAGGTGCTGACCCACACAGAATCAATAGATGATCACCCACACAATATCTCTAGGTTTTGACCCATAGAATATCGATAGATGCTGACCCTCACAAGATCTCTAAGCGCTGATCCACACATGATCGATAGATGCGGACCCACACAAGATCGATGTTCTTTCTTCACGTTACAGCTACCCATGAGATTTCTGTACTAAGAACACTTTAATCCTTGAATATCTACTCCTCAATCCATTGTTTGTACATCATCCAATATGAATTACCCTGAAAAAGTATCCCAAAGGATCTCCATGTCATAAGGGTTCCAACACGATAGACAACGCATCAATCAGACGCCCGGTCTGTGACTTATAAGAATTTTAGTACTTAGGGCCCGGTTGGATTTGGATTTGATCCATCCCGAATGTACTCCAACATTATCCAAAACTAAATCGAAGTATACCAAAAATATTTTGTCACTCCAAGGGATTCAGCGTTACAGACGGATCGTCAAACAGATGATTGGATTTCAAGTTATGGTCATTTAGGTGAAACAGGACCTAGTTGGGTCCAGGTATGGTATGACCCGACCTGGGATGACCCGACCCGACCTGGTTCAGGTCGACCCAATATGAATAGGGTATGACCCAGCTGGGTGGGGTCATGGAGGGCTCAACCCGTGGGGTTGAGAACCGGCTCGGCCCGTTGGGCCGGCGCGGCCCGACCCCAAGAGGGGGCACGACCTACTGGGCTCGCGTGGCCCATCCCGCTGGGATCGCGCGGCATGGCCCGTGGAGGGGCGCAACCAATTGGTGGCACGGCCCAGCCCATGGAGGGGCGCAGATTGATGGAGGTACGACCCTCTTGGTCTCATGCTAGCTGACACGAGGGGAGGGTTACGCTCCCCCCCTTTACTTCTTAACAACTAAGTCGTTCATCTAATGGAGTGGAAGTGCCATGTGGCGTTTCCTGGTCACCGCAGGACCCACTGGGGTGGGTCCCTCCTAATCCGTTGATGCTTCATGCCATGGAAATTAACAGCGGTGAATCCCTCTGTCTCCACCTTCCACGGTCGGGCCGAGCCAAATGTCGTCTTCACCTACTGTGGCTACAACCCCGTCCATCTCTGCTGGTGGGGCACAATGGCACGCCACCCGACCTTCTAAGCCTCTCCATTTTCAGCAACCATCGTCACCCATCGGCATCGGTCACCTGTGCTACCATACCGGTTCTGGGACATCAATCTTTCGCGGGTCAACGGGTGAGCTCCAGTGGCTTGTTTTCCCGTCCATAGGTACCATCAACCTCTCGAGGATACCCTCTTCACTACTCAGCCCTCCATTCCATGTTCTGTCTATTTCAAATAAAAATGACTGTGAAGAACGCATAGATTAACAATGTAACAGAGGGTACATGCCTGGTTTGTTTGTCATGTTCCCTCGGCATTAACATCTTAAAAAGGTTGTATGGATACATGATTCAACTATCTCTTGAAATTAAAACAACATAAATCCCTAACTCAAAATCGTTGGAGAACATCGCTTTTGAGGAAGAGTCGTTGTTCATCATTCGGTGGTGCTCATCACCGCCCGCTATAACTAGTTCCATTTTCCAAGTAATTGGTGTCATAATACTTTTCCCGAGATTTGTTGCTTGGTGAATCCATGACAATACTCCTCCCCGAGATACATATAAATAAGATAGGGGGAGGGTGAGTAATGCCTGTGGAATTAATGGGGTTCAATTAATTAAGGAACATTCATAATTCCAAAGTTGATGTTAAAATTAATTGAGTGTTAATCCATTTAATTTCTTCACATGTCACTGGTCCCACCTCCACCAATTTTCCATAAGAGGTAAAAGAAAAAGAAAAATCAAATAAAAAATAAATTTTATTATTATTTTAAATATCCAAAATATTACTTTTTCTCCTGACCTATTGCGGTTGTAGTGAATCCTTCCTTAAGCGAATCTCGATGTTGTGGATTCAACGGTGCCCTCATATTTTTTATCTGAGCACCGATTCAAATATTAAAAAATTCCTCTAGTGAGTTTACTAAATGTTACATTAAAAATGTTTAGAAATTCATTCCGGACACACCGGGAATCGGAATCACATGCCTTCAATTATCATAGACTCGTAATAATTCTTTATAATTAAAAACAATTACACAGAAAATCCGAGTCTTTACATTCAACCCACCTTAATAATTCTTGTACCTAAATTCCAAAACATAGACTAAGGAAACAAATGGGGGTACTGAGCATGAATTTGCGCTTCCCACTCCCATATGCTTCCCTGGAGGTTCCCATGCTGCCATCGAATGCACACCAGAGCTATCAATCATCTACAAAGGAATCGCTCTTTTCAATCATCAATCACTACCGGAACCTCCGTAAACATCCCCCCCATCATCAAAGCCTACATTCCCCCAGTCAATGACATGCGATGAATTATTCACATACCTCCTCAACTGCGACACATGGAAAATGTCACGCACCCGGTGAATCTATGGGGGAAGAGCCAGGCAATAGGCCACCTTGCCAACTATGATGATAACATGAAAATATCATCTAAACCTCATATATTACTTGCTGCACTAGCTATGTGTTGGCAAAACTCGTCATGGTGAGACATGTTGGAAGAAATTTTCTCCCTCCTTGAACTCTAATGGTCACTATATTTTATCTTCATAATACATTTGTCTACTCTAGACATTATACATCCACTCCTAGATGATATGCACCTCTCAATGGTAGCCCATACCAACTCTGGACCCAAAAGTGCTGACTCCCCTAGGTCTGTTCAGTTCAAAGGTGATCTGCATGATTGACCATACTGGGCCAAAGATGAAGTCATAATGATGGTGGAGAGATAGATGTTTTTGTATGTGAAATCCACATAGGGAATGTGATCCTCCCAACTACAACCAAAATCTAGGACACAAGCACAATGATTTTTCTCCAGTGTCGGAATGGTCCGCTCCATCTGACCATCTATCTATAGAAGAAAGGCAGTGCTAAAAAATAAATGAGTGCCAAATTCCTCCAGTAATCCCCTATATAATTGGGATGTAAAGCATGTGTCACAGTCAGAGATGATCGTCAATGTCACCCCATGAAGTCATATAATCCCATATACATAGAGGCATCCCAAGCCCTCTACTGTTCCCCGATCTCAGATGGGTAGAAAGTGGGATGACACGGTGATTCAGTCAATGATCACCTATATAGAATCATGTCTTTTGGAAGTACGTGGTAGCCCGATAACAATTTCTATGGAGATTCCATTATATTTCCATTCTGACACATTGAGTGGTTGCGCTTAGCCTGCTGGAACCTGATGCTCGGCCTTCACATGTTGGAATGTGAAACATCGTGAGACAAACTCTACCACTTAATTATTATCCTTGGACACCAGTGCGCACACCGGAGGTCCTGGTACATTTTCTCCTCACCAAGATGTTCCACCAGAGTGGATGTATGAATCTCCATAAACACCTCTTCCCATAGCACTAAAGATACCCTAGTGAATCCTATGAAGAGGATGATGTACTCCACACCTTCAAGAAATACATCACATGCCTTTCTTGAGGATAACTGAGCACGTCGGGCCTCGCATTCAATGTCCCCAAGCAGTGCCTCCCGAACTCACTGAAGAAGTGGGGGGGTGACAGTCATAGACTGGAGGGATGCTACTTCTTCTCAATCCACAGAGGATATCTAAAACGCGGCTAGCTGCTCTGTCACCTCAATCAACAATTGTAGAACATACCTCATACTGAGTGCATCTACTACTAAGTTATCATTCCCAAGAGTGTAGACTATCTCAATATCATAGTCCTGGAGGACTCTAGACAATGTCATTGTCTCATGTTCAGTTCCTTCTGTTATATGATATATAAGAGACTCTGAATATCAGAGTAAACAGTAAATCATTAACCCATCAAGTAGTGCCGCTACATCTTCAGTGAAAAGACCATAGTTTTTAACTCTTGGTCATGGTTTGTTTAGTTATGATCATACTATATCTGCTGTTGAGAACCATATATGATCACTTCTCACTCTTTAATTAGAACACATCCATGTTTGGTCCCTGATGGATCCCAATAGACTACATACTTAACACACTCTTCTAGTAGCATTACAATTGAGGAACTCATTAGTCTCTAACTTAGCTTCTAAAAACGTTGTTGGAGTTATTCATCCTCACAAAGTGTTTTCGCTTATTTTTTAATGCTGAAAAGGGTGACACAACTCTAGAAATGTTTGGCATGAATCTCCTATAATACCCTGCCAACCCCAGCAATCTTCATTACTCGTTCACCCACATTTGTTGCTCCCAATCAATCACAAACTCTATCTTCTCTGGATCCACTATAACTCCGGGCTCCAAGATAACATATCCCATAAAGAGTAACTCTCATATCTAGAAATGACACTTCTATATCTATCCATAAATATGGTGCTCTCAGAGTGTATCCAGAACTATATTCAGATGATAAGCATGTACCTCCACTATCGCTGAGTACACCAAGATGTCTTTGATGAAGACCATCACAATGTGATCAAGGAATAGTTGGAATATCTTGTTCATGAGTCCCAAGAACAATTCACGGTCATTGGTCATGCCAAATGGAATAAAAAAGAACTCATTGTGGCCATACTGACATCACAAATTTGTCTTCTTCACATCCTCATCTCGTACTCTAGGCTAATGATAGCCTAATCTGAGGTCTATCATCAAAAACTATTGAGCTCCATTCAACTGATGAAAGAGACCATCAATACATAGATGTGGATATTTTTTATTCATAGTCCCATGGTTCATGCTCTGATATTACACACAAAATCTCAAACATCCATCCACCTTATTGGAAAACAAAATCGGGGCTACCAGTGGTGAAAGGTCGGCCCTTATGAACCACTTACTCTGCAAGTCCTCCAACATTACCCATAACTCACAAATCTCTGTGAGAGCCATCTGGTATGCTGGCATAGATATCTGTGCTGTCATAAGGTACAAGTTGATGTAAAATTATAACTCTCTATGTTGTGGTAGTCTCTGAACATAATTTAGAAAGACATTGACATACTGGTCCACCACTATAGGATAGTTCAAAATGTCAACATCAACTGCTCCAAGGGTATGGAGAGAAAACATATTGTGATCGGTTGCACCCTCCTTTGGGAAAGTTCATCATATGATACAAATGTTCCCTTCTCACTAATGATGGAAAACCCGGTCCCATCCTTACAGACACAACACTCGTTGCGCTTAATATAGTCAATCTGATCATGGACTATAGATAACCAATTCATACCAAAGATGATGTCATAAGGCCTCGACCCTACTAATAGAAGATCTCAGAAGAATATTTGGCCTCCTAGAGTAATCTCATACTGCTAGAACCAGTGTGTAATCATTGAATATTCTCTTGTAGGAGTCTCTAATCACAAGGATCGGTCTAATGGCTCCACCAGATTCTTTGAACCCCAAATGAGAGGCATGGAAATGAAAGATTAAATGGAACCTGTGTCTACAAGTATTGCATCTGGGTTGGAGTAGACATATATTGTACCTCAAATCATCTCTATATAGTAGTGGTCATAGGACTCAACTGACTTGATATGAGCTCATTTCTATCCTCCTTCTCCTAGTGGTTGGGATGAACCACTTGGAGTTGGTGGTGATAGAACCACGAATCTCCACCCACCACCTGCTACACGACTAGCTCATCTGCCACATCTGCCACCCTGCAGACCTCCTTTCCCAAACCTCTAACTCTACCTTAGTGGCCCCTCAACTTTCTGCTGGTCATCCATATGGTGGGTTGGGAAATTGTGAGCTATGTGACCTTGTACGCCGCATGAGTAGCATTGAATGCTCCTCGTCTGTCATCCTCTATACTGAGAACCCCACATCGTTGTCCTCGTATCCTGAGGTCTCACACTAGAAATTTTGGCCTGCTTTGGCCCCTGAATCATATATCTACTCCCTGCTTCAGATGACTCTACTACCTAACGTCTGGTGGTGGCTCTTTTTGTTGGTTCCTTCTCAGCTAAGATTCTCTCCACCAAAAGAGCTCACTCTAGCACCCCAGTCAGTCTCAGAATGCTGATAGATATCATCAAATATAAAATCTCCCATCATAGACCCTTATCAAAGGTTAGGTCCATGGAGATAGGGTCTCGTACTATTTTAGTGGAGTAGAGGGAGAGATCAGTGAACCTCACTGAGAACTGGGACATGGTCATGCTTCCCTCCGGCAATTGTAGTTTCTCTTTTATACACAGTGACCATTGAGTCTCCAGGAAGAACTCTACCCTGAAAAGGCCCTCGAAGTACACTAAGTCAAGGGTTGCCTCATCTTGTAACTGATGTGTCAGACTCCACCATCTCCGAGCTGTTCATGGAAGAGACTGGGAGCTTGGATCATCATCATATTTTCTAGTGTCCCATGTATGTGAAGATCTTTGGCCACATCCTCCAGCCAGTCCTCATCCACCTACGGATACGTCTCGCCTTCAAACCTTGATGACCTCTTCCACTGAAACTTCTGAAATGTGCTCATTCTGCGTTCACCCTCTGCTGGTGGGGCTGGTGGAACCTACTGCCAAGTAGGTGGTGGTTCTATTGGTGTGCCACTCTATGGTACTATCATCGTAAGAGGTCCCTATACCAAAGATTCATCACTCAGTTTTCCATACTCATGTAATCTCTTGGGAATCATTCTTGGCTCTCTACGTGGAGACATCATAAAAGAAAAGATTTGCATCACCTTCAATAAGTTATACTTGATGAGTTGACTCAACGAAATCATAAATAAATCTTTTCAAAACACACACAATCATTGTTTTTGTGCAATATGTTGGTAATCAGAATTTAGGGTCCTGGTGTATAGATATGTCGGCCGCTGCATAAACAGTAGATTCCCCAAACTAAAAACCACACTCATAAGACATAACACTATTTCCACATAGAAAATATCAGAGTTATATATCATTGGTAGAATTGACTCCTCTGATACAATTTTGTCACAACCCATCCCCAAAGGCATGTGTCATGACTACCCCAACCCATCTTTTGAAGACCAGGAGCTAGAGACTAGCACCATAAAGTCATATCCCTATAATTGGAATACATTTCCTTTAAAACTGTATAAACACACAATCAAAGAACAAGAGAAAAAGCAACCAAAAAGTAAAATACATTAGTAAAAAGTGTATTGAATATAAAGGGTCTAGAATACAAGCCCAACTGAAAAGTAAAAGTACAACTAAAAAGAGAAAAATAGCTCATAGATCATCTAATGAGGATCCTACCTAAAGGGTAGGTATAGCTCATGATCATTAGTCACTGCGGCATGTCACATTGAAAATTCCACCTCTAAGAACCTTCTAGTCTTGGCTCCCTCAAACTCTATCAACAATGTCCTTCTTCTGAACAAGACACAACAAGGTGTGGACGTAGCCCGTGTAGGGGTGAGTATAGAAACACTCATTAGGGACCCCAATACCATTGTAGGTCTCCTAGAGTTCCACAAAAGAAAATTACACAAATCAAAACTTCAATCACAAATCCTGAAGTAGTCATCAACTCTACATAGGTATATGCGCATACGTATACCTATATTATCAAAATATAATCATCTCACACATGAGTAAACGTAAGGCTCCAACTTTTTATCCATTTTCACAAATGATCCATGAGGGAAGAATACAACATAATTAACACCATAGAGGTAACACCATGAAGGTAAAATTACCACAACGGTAACACCACAATGGTAATACCATGAAGGTAAATGTACCGCAATGTTAACACCAAAAAGGCAACACCACACATGTAATGTACCACAATGGTTACACCATGAAGGTATAATTACCACAATGGAAACACCATGAAGGAAACACCACGAAGGTAAAACTACCACAAAGGTGACACCACAATGGTATCCCTATGAAGGTAAAAGTACCAAAAAGTAAATACTAATCTCACAATAGGTATATATCTTATGTAAAAAAGTACAGATGATTAGTCCTAAATCCAGATCATCTGATTCTATCGAGGGGATTTGTTTCTGACCCACATAGGATTGATAGATGCAGACCCACAGAGGATCGCTAGGCGTTTTCCCACTCATGATCGATGGATTCTGAACCACATAGAATATCTATGAGATGAACCACATAGTATCAATAGATGCATAACCAAATAGGAAATCTAGGATCTGATCCACATAGAATCAATAAATTCTAATCCAGATAAGATCAATGTTCTTTCATCACATTACATCCAGCCATGGGATTTCCACACTAAGCACGCTTTCTTTCTAGAGGATCTTCTCCTCAAGCCATCGGTCGTACCTCAAACCCAAAAATGTTCCATGATGAGGTATTCCAAATGACCTCCATGTCTTAAGGGTTCCAACATGACATATGGCCTGTCAATCAGATGTTTGGTTTGTGAAATATAAGTGTTTTAGTACCGAAGGCCTTATTAGATTCGGGTTTCATCCAACCCAGTTGTACTCCAACGTTCTCCAAAACTCATGGGGAGTGTTCCAAAAGGACTGTCTCACAAAAAGAGTCCCAGACCATCAAAAGTTCGTCAAACTGACGCTCGAATTTCATGTTATGGTCTTTTAGGTGAAATTGGGTCTGGTTGTGTCCGGGTCTGGGTCCGATCCAACCCAGTTGGGCATACCCGACCCAGTTCGGACTAACCTGATCTGATTAGGGCTCGACCTGGTAAGGTGGGTCACGTCGGGCTCGACCTTCTGGGCATGTGGGGCCCAGCACGTGAAGAATGTGGCTCACTGGGCTCGCACGACCCATCCTACTGAGGGGTGAAAACTGCTGGATGCGCGACCTGCTAGTGGCGTGGCCCGCTGGGGCTCACACAGCCCGGCCCTCATAAGGGCGCTACCTGCTAGAGGCACGACCCACTGGGGCTCACGCTAGCTAGAACAGGGGGAGGGTTACACTCCCCCTTACCGATTGAATGGATAAGTCGTTCGGGAAATAGAGCGACAATGCCACATGGGGCCACCTAGTGGCCACGGGATCCGCAAGGACGGATCCCTCCTCCACCGCCACCACTTCATGCCGCGACCATCTTTAGGGGCCCGTGACAGCGTACTGCTCTTCCTCTGCCTTTCCGTGACCGGCCTGAGCTGACCACAATCTTCACCCATCGCGATAATTACTGCGGACTTCTCCACTGGTGGTGCACAATGGCGTGCCACCTTCACTTCCACGGCCGACCATTGTTAGCTTCTTCCATCACCTGCCAGTGCCGGTCTCCATTGCTGTTGTGCCATTTCCACATCGGTGATATTATGCGGGTCACCGGGTGAGCTCTGGTGGAATATTTTTCTGTCTATAAGTACAATCTTCCTCCTCGGGATGCCTAATTCCCTACCTGCCCCCCCCCCCCATTCTAGATTCTGTCTTATCCGAATAAAAAGACTGCAAAGAATTCATAAATTAACAATGAATCGGAGGGTCTGGGCATTGTTCGTTTGGCTCGATCCCTCCGCGTTAGAATATATATAAGGGGTGAAGGATTCATGATTCATAAATCTCTTAAAATTAAAACAAGATAAATATAAACCTCAAGATCTTTGAAAAACGTCACATTTGAGGAAGAGTTGATGTTCATATTTCAGTGGTGCTCATCACCGCCCGCTGGAACCTGTTCTGTCCTCTAAGGGATTGGTGTAGTAGTACATTGCTATAGCTTCATCGCTTGGTCAATACATGCCAATACTCCTCCCCATGATACATATAAACAGTAGAGAGTGAGGCTGAGTAATTATTGTGGAAGTAATGGGGTTCAATTAATTATGGAACCTTTCTAATTCCAACAATGATGTTACAAACAATTGAGGAGTGAAGCCATTTAATGTCTTCAAACGCTGTTGGTCCCACCACCCCCGCTTTCCCATTAGAGGAAAAAGGAAAAAAATAATAAAATAACAATTTTAATTTTTTAAATATCCAAAATATAACTTTATCTCTTGACCTACAACAGTTGCATTGAAGCTTTCCTTAAGCGAATCCTGGCACTATGGATTCAACGGTGCCTTCATATTTTAAATCCAAGCACCAGACCAAATATTTGAAAATCATTCATGTGTGTTTACTTAACATACCTTGAAAAGAAGTTTTGAAATTCATTCCGGGAACACCGGGCCTCAGTAACCCGTGCTTTCAATTTTCGCAGACTCATAATAATTCCATATAATTAAATAACATTACATGGAAAAATGATTTTTTACAATTTTTAAATAAGATATATTCAATGAATTATATTATTTTAAAATATAGAATATTTATACTCATCATAGTATTTTATTTTATTTTTTTATAAAAAAATATGTATAATATATAATTATACTAATGTGATGAAGTAATTATTTTATTAATGGAGATATCACATAAATGTTATTTAAAACATTAAAATAAATATAATTAAGGTTAATTTATATGTCCAATGAATTTTATATATTACATAAACCTTTTATAAATATAATAATAATATTTTAATGATGTTACCTTGTTATCTTAATATTTTACAAAATCCACAAATTGAATAGTGTCAAAACTGGCACTATTGATTGTTTGTCAAACTAATGTTTTCTTAAATTATTTAAATATCTTATTTATATTTATAAAATAAATAAAAATTAAGAAATGGTCTAAAATTATTTAAGGTAATTACTTATGGTCTTATTAAATTCAATTAAATAAATATTTAATCCTATTAATATTGAAATATTTGTTATCTTAATTAAAATAAAATAGAATAACTAACTGTAAAATAAAAAAATAAAAGGTTTAAATTTAAATAAATATATATATAAAATTTATTTTGTGATTATATTAAAACCCTATATCTTATAATATTATACTTTTGGAAATATTTTAGGTATTTGGGAAGGGTTTTATTTTATTATACATTAATATTTTTGGAGAACCCTAATGTACCCCACACCTCAATTATAAAAGGGTACCTCTTCCATCACATATTCACTTCACATTTAGACTTTAATATTGTACATAACATTCCATATTACCTTATAATATTACCTAGTTACATTATAGAGGTTTTTTCCTTCTTTAAAGACCAACTCTAATGCTCTAAAAAGAGATTTAGAGGAATCATGTTGAAGAAGAGGCAATCTCCTCAACCGATTTTCTCAAACTTCATTATTCTTCTACATACTCTTCATGAGTTGTTTCCTTTTAAAGTAATATCTAACGTGAAAATTATATACTAAGATGTTATTATGATAAGAAATAAATTATATTCAACCTTCAATCCATCCTACGACAAATGAAATCACCACGCATGCGTACATACATCTTTCCTTCTCCACATCGTGGTGTAATATGTTTTCACCACCATATTACGTGGTTGGGTATAATGATGGAAATAATTGATATATATATTATTATTATGACATATAATTAATTATCAAATATTATACACCATAAAATTTTATACCATTGAGAAAATATGGAAATGATATTATTGATTGTGTGTAAGTATGACATACCATATCCCTAATATGATATGACTAATTCTACATGATATTCATTAAATAATGAATATATAGATGTATAAAATAAGTAAACATGGTATATATTACATTAATATAATTTTATAATGGTATAACTATGACCATAGAAGGAAAACCAGAACTTATTCCACAAAACATGCATAAAAACATAAAGTAGTTAATATCTAAATAATGAGTAACAATTAAATGTTATTAAAAAATGAATGATAATATGATCATATAAGATTTCATAAAAATGATTACTAATATATAATAAGTAAATGAAATTATAAAAATCATTATAATAGTGTTTTAGATACATATAAAGGATATTGTAACAAAGGTCATTGATAATTTGATAATCTCATTATTATCTGAGATTGTTTATTAATAAGTATTTACTTGCATATAATTTTCAAAAACATGAATCTTTCCTAAATATGTTTTTAAAAATATTATTTCTATGATTCTAAAACTTTTAGTGTAAATTTAATTTTTTTATTGAATTTTTATTAAATGGTATGAATGAAATAATTTTTCATTTTCTATACGAGGTAATTTTTTAATTTTTTGATAAAAAAGTACATGAATTTTTTTATAAAAATGTACATGAATTTTTTTAAGTTATACAGCCTGAAAAAAGTTTTAATTATTCATAAATTCTTATTTCCATGATTCATATTGTATAATATTTCATGTTTCTAATAAAAAAAAATATTTTTAAAAATATAGAATGACATTTTGAAAAAGGAAAATATTTTCTAAAAAGAAAGGATATTTTCCACAAGAATTAATATCAAGAGTTTTATCAAAATTATTTTCCATCTAAGATGACTTTATTTAGTAGGTATATGCTTCTATTACTATTATTAAAATTCCGTTATATTTTTTATTATGGAATTTTATTTATGAATGAAATTTTTTTACAGATTATAATATAAATATGTTTAAGAAACCCATTGTATTCCTCGAGTTGTGCTTTGCAGAATGATTTACGTATTTGTGGAACTCCTAATAATGATTTAATTATGAGTTGGTTTGGACATATATCTCCCTCCAAATAATTATAATATTAATTATATCTCATACGAATGAAATGGATTGAGCAAGAAATGATCTTCGTTCAGTAATATAGGGCTGGAATGAGGATTCAACTCAATTTAGTAGAAGACTATGTCACCTATTATTATATTGAAAAAGATCATCGATATATATAAATGATTTTATATTCTAATGTTATTGATACAAAACTTCATGTTGTATGTTATGAATTTTGGGATTATTTTCATTGATTATTACACATATTTATTATTTACCCCCCGGGTATGATATCACTATATTTTCTATACATGATATGATTTTACAATTTTATGTTCTTATATCTTATGTTTATGATATGATTGATATTTTCCTTTTTATCATTTCCATGAATTTTAATTCACCCATTAATATGTTTATTTTTCCCTAGTCATGAATTAGTTTATTAAGTAAGATATTTCATGTAGGGGGTTTAGTTAAGAAAAAACTAGTGGAAGGAAATGAAATGTCATAAGAACTAGTTTTTTTTGTTTCCAATTTACTAAAGACACTATAAATATATGGTTCTTTTGTTTATTTTTTATATTTTATAACAAATATTCTTAATCATTGAGTTATAGCAGTTTATGTAATGTATGCGGTGTTATAGTTTGTATTGGAGGAAAGGTATTGTTAACCATTAGAAACTAGGATGAGAAAACCATACTAAGAACCCAAAGGATATGTCGATCTATAGGATATAATCCAATTTTTTTCGAAATTATATTGAATAACCAATGATAGAATCAAAAGTCTATAAAATTGAACTATTATTCTTGATTTTGTGGTTTTCAGATTATTATTAGTATTTCTCAAACTATTCATATTGGTTTATTTAATGGATGAAAACTGAAGAAATCACATTATTTATTAATGTGAAGGGATGTAAAATGATTTTCCTCCTACAAAACCAAATGTTATGGGAGATGGAATGAAAAAAATATTATAGCTATTCCCACAGAAAATTCTCAAGATACAAATCATGCATGAATTATAACTGAGCAGAGGAGGGAAAAACATTCTCTTGAGTCCTTGATGATCCAACATCTACTTTTTTTTAAATGGGTCTTATGATATATTATTTCATGAACAATGGACCAGTTCCATTGAAATGAATTTTTCTTTTCTCTAATGTTCAGAACATTGGAAATCCATCTTTGCAGTCTATCATTTAGAAGGTGAAGCTGATCAATGGTGTAACCTTATCAATAATATGATGCATATATAGGAAATTGAATATATGGAATGTGGTGATTTCCAGAACATATCTTCCAATAAGTACATTCCTCTTATTCTTTGAAAGATGATTGAGGAGTTACTTAAACATAAGAAAAATTATGATGAATCTGTTGGTTCCTATTAAGAACATATTAAAATACATTATATGTATGATTTAGGAATTATTATCATACCTGAGAGTAAAATTGATAAATTATTTATTGTCTTAAAACCATGTATTTGAAGAGAAATATATGTAAGGGACTTTGATATCTATGAAGAAATTATTCAATGTTCTCCGAAGGATGATATGGAGATTAGAGTTACCCATCATTCATATAGGTTTAATAAGAATAGAAAAATAGTTTTCAAGGGAAAATATAAAGACCATATTGAAAATAAGATGAGTTTTCTCTTATACTCAATGAGTGAAAATTAAAATGGAGGGAATTTTCATGAAGGGGATAGTAAATATTTTAAATATGGAAAAAACATTTATTCAGAAGTTTAATGCAGATGTGATAGGAATAAGATGATTCATGTTTAGAAATTAGAAAATTTAAATAGAATGATCCTTATACACATTAATTTTTCATGAACAAGGAAATTATCCATTATTCTAATCAATGCGCTAATCCAACGGTAATTAATGATGATAAATGTTAGTAAAATCTTAAGGGAAAAGAAAATGACAAGTCCAATGTGATCCCTATCGAAGATGTGGAGTATGATAATGAAGTGGTGAATAGTACAAACACCATTCACCCTAAAGTATCAAATGTTTTATTTGATTCTAGATCCCCTATTATTATTATTTTTATGAAATTTCTCAGGGTATTTCAGTATTGCCTCAATAATAAGATGTTGAGTCAGCTATCTGACCTCATAATGGAGCAATGGTCCCAACTGAAGTTTATAATTCTTCTCTAGTTGGTGTTCGTGGGGAAATACTTTCTAAAAATATTGTGATCCTTCCAATAGTGGAATTTTATGCGATTATTGTCATGGATTGGATATCCATATATGGATCTCGTATCAATTTCTAAAGAAGGGAAGAAACATTTCATATATTGAATAAATCTATTATCATCTTTCAGTGAAAGAATGATTATAACGTTCCTATTTGAAATTCAGCCATCTTATGGGTCTTGAATCCTGTAAATGATGTTTGATTATCTCAAATGGTTGTGGAGAAAGTCACAATTAAGAATATAACCACTGTACGAGATTTTGATGATGTCTTTCCTAAAGAATTTTCATGTCTTCCACTAAATCGTGAGGTTGAGTTTTCAATAGAACTCATATAGGGTGAAATGCTCATTTGAAAGAAACCTTATATAATCGAACCAATTTAGTTGTAGTAATTTAATAATAAAATATAAGTTATTCTTGATAAGTGATTCAAATGACCTAGTGCATCACCTTGGGGTTGACCTGTTAAGTTTGTTAAGAAGAAAAATAGATCAATGAGACTGTGTGTTGACTATTAAAAACTTAAAAAGATAGATATCAATAACAAATATAGTTTTTTCTACATTGATGACTTCTTCAATCATCTACATTGAGCTTAGTACTTTTTTCATATTGATCTTCATTCATGATATCATCGATTAATGGTCAAAAGGAGGATATACCGAAGATGATAATTCTTAAAAGGTATTGACACTTTGAATTTATAGGGATGGCTTTTGGTCTTACTAATAACCCATCTACCTTCATGGATTTCATTAATGCATTCTTTATATACTATCTTTATCATTTTGAGGTTCTCTTTATAAATGATATTTGTATCAATACAATGAGTAAGGAAGATCATGAAGATCAATTCAGAATTGTAGTGAAGACCCTTAGAAAGGATAAGAATTATGAAAACATTCCCATGAGTGATTTTTTTTCTTCAAAATGTTCCATTTTTCTATTATATAATCTCAAAATAGGGGATATATATGGATGCCACAACAATAGATGTTATTGAATATTGGAAGAGAAGAAAATGGTAATTACGATCCGTAGTTTTCTTGGTTTGGCGAGATATTATCAACAAATGGTTTGAAAGGTTTTTCACGATCATATAATACACTAACCATATTGACTAGGAACGTAGTAATATCATATGGACATATGAATGTAATGATAATTTCAGATTTTAAAATATGATTGTCTAGTGCACCTATAATCACACTTCCCTATATTGGAAATAGGTTTATGACAAAAAATGATGTATCGAAAAATGGGTTTGGTTGTGTATTCATGATAAATGATATGATAATAGCTTATGCATAAGGTAAATTGATAATCCATTAGAAAATTTACCCAAATCATGATTCAGAGATAGATTCTGTATTATTTTCACTAAAGATATGGAGGAATTATATTTATGGTGAACAGTGTGATATATATACTTAAAATAAATGTTTAAAGTATATCTTTACACAGAAGGATATGAATATGCTTCAAAGAAGATGGTTAAATTTGATTAAATATATTAACTGCTCAAAACATTACCACCCTGGGAATGCAAACAAGGTGGTGGAAGATTTGAGTCAAAATGAACATGATATCCTATACATGATTAGGATTTGAAAAGATCCAATACTTATGGATTTCAAAAGAATGTATCTTGACGTTATATATGAAGGGAAGAAATATTATCACTCTCAATGGAATGTTCAACAATCTATAAAAGTAACGAATAAGGATTCATTGAAGGAATATGTACAACTATAAAATAAGTGAGAAACGTTCCAAAATTCATCATTGATTATAATGAAATAATAAGATTTTGGAATTATTTTTGTATTCCTCTCATACCGTAATTAAACAAGGAGATATTGGAGAAGGCTCATAGTTCATCATTCTATATTCACCCTAGAAACAAAATGATGTATATTCCCATAAAAGAGTAGTTCTTGTGGGATGGAATGAGAAAAGATGTTTCCAAAGTTTTCTTTTGGTGCTTGGTTTGTTAGCATGTTAATACATAGAGATATAATTATAAGGGTATATTAAAACCCTTACCCATAATAGAATTGAAATGGGAAAACATCACTATATAAATTATCTTCTAACATCCCAAAATTTATAATGGCCAAAATACAATATATGTTATAGTTGATCACCATACTAATCAGCACACTTCGTTGCTATTATATAATATTTTTCACTTGATCAGATTTCCAAAAAATATGTAACAGTAGTGGTATGAATGAATGGAGTACCACTTTCCATTATACCTAATTGGCATCTGAGGTTTACCATGAAGTTCTATAAAAGTATTTAGGAGGATCTTGATACATAATTATGTTTCAAAATTACCTATAATCCTAATACCGAAAATCAGTCTTATAGGAAAATTAAAACTATATAATAAATTTTGTGAGCTTTCTATATAGATTTCAAAGGTTGTTGAGATCAATAGCTACCTTCAGTGAAATTTATTAAAAAAAATATTTCACTATAGTATTAATATTTCTATTTATGAATCCCTCTATGGAAATAAGTGTAGAATTATAAATTTCTAGTAATATGTTGGGTAAAGGAATCTATTTGGACATTATCTTATTGCTGTAATTTTAAAAAATTTCAGATCTGTTCAACAACAAATAAGAGATGATCAGAGTAAAAAAAATTATGATGTAAACCAAAAAATAGAACTAGAGTTTGTTGTGGGTTACAAGGTGTCTATACAATATCTCCGTAAATGAGAGTAATGTTATTTCTAAAGAAGTTAAACGTGAGAACTTGGTATATCGGTCCTTTTAGAAATGTATATCATATTGGGAAGGTAGTTTACTAATTGGTGCTTCCAACGAATATCTCTCCAGTTAATGATGGGTTTGATGTATCTATCCGGATAAAGTATATATCTGATAATTAACATGTATCAAAATTAAAAGTTGTACATATAGAGAATGATTTTTCTTATGAAGAAATACCAATACTGATTATAGATCGTAGAGAAAATGTTTTGTGAAAAAATGACCACTCACTTCTTTCATGATTTTTGGAAGATTCACAAATTTAAAGAAGATACATGGGATATTGAGGATATGATTAGGGATATATATCCTTGTCTGTTTTTAATATGATTAATTTCGATGGAAAAATTTTGTTGATTGGGGGTATAATGCAAAAATCGATTGTTTTGAAGAAATATTTTCTCTATAAATAATTTTAACTATTCAATATATTGCATAACATGAAATATTGAGTTTAAAAAACCCATGAGATTAACATAGAATAAAATTACCATTTTAACCTAGATATTTGGTTAACAAGATAAATATAAATAAATTATGTAAATTTATGGTGAAACAATTCACTACCAATTATTCCTTAAAAAATAAAAATAAATTATATATTTTAATTTTTAATTTTTCTAATTAATAAATAGATTGAGTTACTTTTAAAAAATTAAATTAATGAAATATATAGGTTATATTCAAAATAATAAATTTTTAGATTCATCCAATTGTTATTTCTGTCATATGGTATGAATAAACCACAGTTTATGTGTAGAAACCAATATTTTCAGAAGGGGAATTTACAGCTTCTAATAGAGTACAAAATTTAAATTAAGATTTTGGAAAATGAATAATTTTTGTATGAAATCATAAGAATTTTATTTATAAGAGGGATATAAAAATTTACATTGGATTAAATTTTAATACATTTTAGACAACTTTCATATATTGATGAATAGTGAAAATACAACATCTTTTAAAAGAAAACATATTTTTTCATTTAAATAATATCTAGTGTTAAATTATAATATTTAATGGATTTAATTTATAAATATAATACAATTTTTTCAGTAAATATATATTTTTTATTTACCATTAATTTTATATTGAATTCAGACATAAAAAAAATTTATTCTATGGTAACATTTTATCTTCTAAAACATGTCCCCTCTTTATAAAAACATTATTAATATTAAATTAATTACTGCAACTTCTATGATTTAAATTTTGGAAAAATTGATTCCATATTTCAAATAAGTTGTTCAAAATTATGCAAATAGATATTTTTTATTTTTTTCATTATGAATTGTAACATTAGTAATTTTTTTAATAGGATAAAAGGGTAAAACGAGAAAATAAAGGTAAGAATCTTATTTGAAAATTACTATAAACCTTGTATTAAAACAATTGATTGAGTATTTTTTTCTTAAATCATCATTGTGTCAAAATGGTCTCCTTTTGTAGCAACTTTTATGAAATATGGACATTTAATTTATTTTAATTAATGAAAAGTTAAATATGCCACACTCAAATTTTAATAACTAAATAATCTTTAATATAATTGCTTACTGAATATAAATTTAATTATAAAAAATAATTTAAAAGGTAAAATTGTTTTACTTATCATGGTAATTTTAAAAAAATTAAAAAATATTATATTATTTTAAATACATAATATTATGATGATAAAAGAAATTAATTGATGAGAAATCAATAAAACAATTTTTATCAAAATATTAATAACCATTAAAAGACCCAAAAACATGATCAAATTATATTTATTGAGTATATGTCAACCATAACCATACAATGGTCGAGTTAGTGACCATTGGTAGCCTTATTGAAGAGATTGCAACACATATAATATCTTATTTAAAGTGATGTTAAAGTGTCCAAATTTATAAATAAATAAGTATAACATTTTTATGATGTATAGTATAGAATATAAATTCAACTAAATAAAATATTCATAAATAATGTATATTTATCTTCATCATTGTATTTTAGTTTTAATTTTTATTCAACAAATAAGTATAATAAATAATTACACAAATATGATCGTGTATTTATTTTATTAGCGGGGATATCAAATAAATGTTAATAAAAATATTAATATAAATAAAATATTAGTTATTTAATATAGAAATTTAATTTTAAATATTACTTTGACGTCTTATGAATATAGAAAATAGTTTTATTGAATTTATCTTGTTATCTTAATGTTTTTAAAAAAAATGAATTGAATAGTGTCAAAATTTTCCATATTAATTGATTTTCAATTCAATGGTTTATAAAATTATTAATTTTTTTAGAAAATATATAATAATTATTATATGGCCTAAAATTTCCTAATTTACTTATTTATAATCTAATTTACATCAAATAAGTTAATATCACACCCTTTTAAAACTGAAATATTTTTTATCTTAATTAAAATCTATTAGATAACTAAGTGTTAATAAAAATGATAATTTTAAAATTGACATTAATGCATCTCTAAAATCTATTTAATGATAATATTACAGCCCTATTTATAGTAATCTTATAATTTAGGTCATTTTTGAGGTTTTTGTATAGTTTTTTAATTTTATTATAAATTAATTTTTTTGGAAATCCCAAAAGTGCCCCTCACTTCAATTTTAAAAGGTTACCTCTTCTCTCACCACTTTAATTCCCATTGAACCTTAATTCATGTACATACCCTACTTATTTTACTTATAAACATTTCTTGTTATATTATACAGGTTCTATCCATCTTCAACAACAATCTCTATTATTCTTAAGAGGAGATTTATAGGAAGCACGTCGAAGAAGAGGTAATATTCATTACTGATTCTTTCAAACATATTTCTTCTTATACTTACACTTCATGATCGGTTTTTAATAAAGTAATAACTATTTTATAACATATATATTTATATATTATTATAATTATGAAACAAATTTATCCTACCTTAAATTTATCCTAATAAAAATAAAATCACCACACGTGCGTACGTACGACTTTCCATCTCTACGCCATGGTGTAATATGTTTTCCTCCCCACCTTAAATGGATTGAATAATTATGCAAACAAAAAAATTATATGACTATTATATCATTATATTAACTATGAAATATTATACACTATCCAATCCAATACTATTCAACAAAAATGGGAATTATGTCATGTTTTGTGTTCACGTATGGCCTACTGTCTCCACGATGTGATGCAATTCATTCTACGTGATCTTCATTAATAAATGATTAGAAAAATTTATTGAATGAATAAATATGGTATATATTATTCTAAAATAATTTTTTAATGATATAACTATGACCTAAGGAGTGTAACCTAGACTTTCTCGACAAAACAGGCATATGAACTTAAAGATATTAATATTCGAACAACGAGTATCAATGAAATGTTATTAACAAACAGATGATAATATAATCATATATTATATCATAAAAAATGACAATTATTATTTAATAAAAAATAACATTATTTAAATCAGCATACATGTGTGTGGCATAGATATTACGAATATTAGACCAATGTTCCGGGATATTTTGGCAATCTTGTTATTATCTGTTATTATTTATTTATAAGTATTTACTATGGTATATTTTCCAACCACATCCATTTTAATAATTAAGTATTCCAAAATATTCTTTCTATAATTATAAAATTGTTTAATGTCAATTTTAACAATTTTTAATTCTTATGAAATGTTATGAAAGGAATATTTTGACATTTTCAGTATGTGAAACTTTTTTCATTTTTTTAAAAAAAGTACTTGAATAATGTTATATAACTTATATGGCATGAACTAATTTTTACATATTTATAACACTTTATTTTATTGAAGCTTCCACTACATGATTTCAAGTTTATTTTCAAAAAAATTCATCTATTTTAAAATTGTGGTAGATTTGGAGAAATGATTTTTTTGAATGAGAAAGAATATTTTCCACAATAATTAATATAATATTTTTTATGATAATTATTTCCATCTAGGATAACATTTTTTAATAGATTTATGATTCAATCATTATTATTTAAATGTTTTTATTGTGTTTATTATGGAATTATATTTATGAAAAATCAATTTTATTTATATAGATTATGATAGAAAGTTGTTTCAGATCCCATTTTTTTAGGTTATGTTATGATGAATGAATTATGTTTTTGTGGAACATCTAAGAATGATTTCATTATGAGATGGGTGAGACCTATATATCCCTAAAATTTCTTGGGAAAATATTTATATCCCATGATATAGGCATGTATGTAATGGGAAATGATCCCAGTTCAGCCATACAAGGCTGGAACCAGGAGTGAACTTGTTTCAGTAATGGAATTTTCACCATATGATGTCCTTAGAAAATATCCTCAACTAATATGAAAGGATTTTATATTTTTTGTGTATGCCAAAAAACATCATGAATTTTTCTGTGGAATTTGGGATCATATTAATCGATTCATACAAACTTTTATGATTTATACTATGGAATGATATCACGGTCATTCATATATAGGATATGATTTTCAAATGTTATAATCTTATGTATTATGTTTATAATATGATACATATTAATCATATTTACCCTTACTGATAATTTTATCTCCCCTTTCATTTGTTTCTTTTTCCCAGGTCATGAATAAGGGTGTTTAGTTAGATATATCGAAAAGGGGTATTTTTATGATGAATCACGTAGGACATAAAAAAAATTTCATTTGAACCAGTAGTTTTTGTTTCCCTTTATCTAAAGTTAATATTCTAATAGAGCCCTTTTGTAACTTTTTTATATTTTATAATTAATATTCGTCAACATTGAAGTAATATAAATGTATATTAATTATGAGATGTTATAATATAAAATACAAAAATTAATATTCTTATATTATTGTACATGAGGTAATTAACAATGAATATAAAGAATGGTTATTTTTTCTGATAGTACTATTTATTTTAAATTGAATTTTTTTTGTGTGTTTTCCTAGTTATAAGTTAATTTTTTGTAGTAATATGATAAAGAGGTGATGGATTCTCATGATGTTTTTTGGTTGATTATCTGTTATTTATAGAGATTGTCATGGATCATATTGTTTCTTCTCGATAATATGGTATTCAAATAGACGAAATCTGAAATTGGAATTGGATTAACATGAAAAAATGATTTATGTTTAATGATATATGAAAATGTAATTTTGTGATGGAAAAAGGGGATGTTTTGATTATATAATAATGGATGAAAAAATTATTTTTATCAATAAGTCCTTACTAGAAATGAATGTGACTTAATGATAAAAATATGGGGGTAAATAAAAAATATGAAATCTTTTAAAATAATATTATGAACATGGATGTTTTATCTATTTTATATATTTTCTTGCAGTTCTACTGTAGTTAGTTTTCTCTATGATTTTATAGGGAAGTTGTTTTTGTTTGTAATAAATAAGGTAAAGTGACTGTTGTTGGTATTTTTAATAAATGAAATTAATTTGATATTTCATACCTGGATTGAGTTTGTGTGGATAATTATATATTATTTGAATTAGATTTTATTTCATATACAACATCACTCATGTAAGATAACGTCACTAAATACCATATGAGGTTTTGTATTCTATGGGATTCCAAAATCATCGAGGTTAGAGAGGATATCAATGATTGAAAACTCTCCCTTACACACACTCTCATCTAGAGTTATCATGGGCTATAAGGATCAGGGATATGAAAAAAAAGGATAGATATATATATATAAACTAAAATGGTTTATTTTTTTGTATATGTGAAGGAATTGAGGGAATTTTGGTTATAAAGTTTTGATTTGGAATCATTATGGGTGTGTATATAGAGGGATGAAGGAATGTGTTTGATTTTCTTCATGATCACATGTACTACTATAGAGAGGTTGTCAATAGATTGTGGATATATGATAATTTTTTCCTGATATATGGTATGTCGATGTGGTGGTATGGTTTTAGTTATGATGTGGAATATAGGTATGTAGATATATGGTTATGGAAAGATGGTTTCTTTATGAAATAATTTTTTCAACATAATAGTGGATAAAATATTTATATACATTATATTTATGTTATGTAACAATTTTTCATGCTATATTTGGATTATAATGCATTGAGAATTTGGGAGGAAGGTGACTTATTGTAGGTAATGATTTGGAACTTAGTTTACTCAAGAAGGCATTAGTATAAGTCTACCACATTTTTCTTAAAGGTTTTGGAGAGGATCCTATTGATTATAATAATATGATCACACCTATATTTGTATATATATATTATATAATTGATTGAATGATTTTGTGATTGGGATGGCCTATACCCTCTCATTGAGTTTTTTTTCTGGTTTGGGAGTGATAATCATAAGATATACTTCATGGTATTTTATTTTAGATACCTTTTATATCTATGATTTTGCTTAAAACATTGGATTGGTAATATTTTATATTATAAATAGTAAATTAGTGGGGTTTTATCTTATATTATAAGTATTTGTTAGAAAAATGTATCAGATATGTTTTTTTTATAACCATGATGCATGTCTCTAAATGATGGTATATTATGGGTAGGATTCATCGGCCACTCTCATCTTCACTATCGAACCAAATGGTTTTTTGGGGAAATTTTTGTAATATCACCCCTGTATCACTATAGAATGTTAATATGCTTTCTATGGGTAACAATTTAATTCATTACTATATTGGGTTGTATTTTGTGTCCCAAATATAATTGTTTAAAAGATAGTATATTGTATGAAAAAATATTAACATGTTATTTTGGTTAACTTCAGGAATACTCCAGAAGATACAAATCCTATATAGATCAAAGGAAGATACAACTAGATTATATGATTTTTGATTATGGGGTTTTTGTATTTATCCTTATAATGGAAAACCGATGCTTTAATCATGAATTAATATTTCTTCAATATTTAGTTTACCATTTGAGGTGATGGAGTAAGTAGGGGAGGTACCATATTAGATAGTTATATTTGTATAGTTAGAAATGATTTATGATACAATACATACAACATAAATTCAAAAATATTATCATGATTATTTGAATAATATTTTTTTTTATTTTGAAATTTTGGAGAATATGTATTTCTTATAGTTTTTTGTGGTGTTTTTGGATCATGAAGAGATAGTTATGTAGGGATTAGTTATTCCCTTAGAGGTAATTCTTTGGAAACAAGTTATAGTTTAGGAATACATTTCCAATGGGAATAATAGATAGAAGATAAATAGCATGAATTTTTTTATATTTGTACTAAATTATTTCATGTTCCATATTATTTTAAGGATTATAGTAGAATAATTAGATTTATTAAGAGATCATTTCTTCTATATGGTTTCGAGTTAATAATTTATTTGATGAAAACTATTTAAATGAGAGTTCATAGACACCAATATATGATGTGTTGTAGTTATTGAAATTTATGAGGTTAGTTTAGTCATATTCACTATAATGGGTAAAATAGTAATTTTACTAGACTTTGGATGAAATTTAGAGGATTATGTTGTATTAAAGATGCTATTTTTACCCATATAGTGATAATTGAAATTTTTTGAGTTTGTAGTATTTTTATGTAAAAATCGTGTATTAGTATTATTTATTTAAGTAATTAAATTTTTATTAGATAGATTTTTTAAATAGATTATAAGAGTCATGTTGTATCATTAACAAATAAATTTCAATCATGTCATGGGATATATATATATATTAATATCATATCATGAAACATGGTCAAATAAATATATTTATGAGTAGGTTTGGATGAAGAAGTAAATAGTGGATTATGTTTTATGATGTATGACTCAATTTGATGGAGAAATAATTTATTGAATCACATTCTGATCAATTTTAACACCATGATAATTTTTTTATTTTCAATCTTTTCATTTTGGAGGATTTAAGAAATTAATGTGACATGGTGAATCAATGAGAGACATACAAAAAAATTTAATATAGATAACTAATTATAGGATGATTAAAGAGTAATGATAATTTCATATTGAGGTATGTGTCCTAATGATCCTATATTTTTCAATTATAATTTTTAATTTATATTTTTTTCTATATCGATTATATTATTCATTATAATCCAGATTATAGATTGCGGTGGAAAATTGAGACTATGTGTGAGGAAAATTAAATATTTGGAATAAATATTCTACAAGAATGTTTGAAATGATTATGATAATAATATATTATATATTTTATGGTAAATTAAATTTTTTTGAAATGCTACGTGAGAATTAACGATGTGGTATACTCTATGAAAATTTAATTGATGGGATTTTATTTTTGTGGTTTATTATTGATGTGAAAAATTAATTAGAAAATCCTTCAAAATTTATTTTAATATATTTTTTATGATGGATTATAGTAATTATTAATTGTTTTGTGTTACATATAAATTATTTTTAAAGACCCTATACCAAATTTTGGGCAAATATTGAAGATGTATTTGAAAAAATACACAATGTGGTGTGTAAGTAGTGTTTCTAAATGATGGTATGGGCCTTGTAAATCTCGAATGAGGGTCTTTCACACTCTAGGTATGTACCCAATGACTTAGATATAACAAGGGACAAATTTATTTTATGTAATGTGGGGGGGAAACCAAATATGAATTGGGTGTTCTCTATTATAGTGAATAAGGACTTTTGGATATGAGGCACACAAGGGGGGTATAGTTTCACTAACAACCTGAAATTTTTATAGAAAAGAAATATGATCAATAGTGTATATGACACACAACACCAATTATAGATGAGAGTGTAACACCCTAAGACATAATAATATATTTATTTTCAAATAAATTTAATATATTTGATAGCATTTTGTACATTAAACACAATGAGTTTTTTGTTTAATAGCATATATAACACACACCATCGAGCTTCAATGACACGAAAAATGTACATATTTTATAACAAAGTTGTTAAATTGGATTCTATGAATAATATTAATTATTAATGATATATATATGTATATATTTAATACTACATACAAATTACTAATAATTTTTTAGTAAATAATTAATCAAATTTTGGTAAAGTGGTTTTATTGTTCAAAAATATGATTTTGATTAACATTAATTAAAAAATATTATAAAATTTATCTCAGTATATTATAAAATGGATTTGATAATATTAAAAAAATTATTTAAATAATCATATTAATATTTACTTTGGTTGAAATGTTGTATTTTTTAAGAAAATAATGATTTTTCATTGAATAGTCAAAATACATTTTTTTATAAAAATGTAATTAATTTTACAAATATTATGTAAATATAAAAGTACCATTTATTATTGAAATTTTTTTAAAGTAAAATAATTATTTATTTTTATATCTAATTAAATTAATTAAATTTTTATAATTGTTTTGTTGCATTTCAATATATGTTTATATTTTTGGTTTACAATATGTTTATTTATTCTGAAAATTGATATAATGTGAATAAGGTTTACGCATTTTAGTTATTTCAAATAACCATTATTTATAAGGATTTGAATTAAATTTATAAATTTTAATTAAATGAATATAATTATTATTACAAGAAATAGTGTTAATATAAAATCATCTTTTCTTCTGATAAATATACATCTTGAAACCCGTTTTCTCTTCGCATATGTGGTATTAATTAAAAAAACATATTCCAATTATGTGAATTGAATTTCCTAAAGCGGTATTCTATATTTTTTAATAACTATCAATTATATTATATAACATGTTTAAATTAATTTTTTACCAAAATAAATATTGAAAACAGTAAAAATTAATTATTATAGTTAAAGTGAAATTGGTTTTACCAGGTGTTTAACTAAAAGTATAAGTGTTTAAATTACATAAAAACATTTATAAAATATATTTTGTGGAAATATTTATACCTTATACTATATAATTGTCCATAATAGCCTTTCGAAATGTAAAAATCATAGGAAGCCCTATTTCGTTCAAAAATTACAAGTGTACAACTCACCTCACCTATAAAAGGGAACTCTCATCCTCTCCTACTCACACCTTGATAGACTATTTCATAGTTAATAACTCCCCAAATAACATCACAAAATCCTTCCTCACAACATATAACACTTATTTATATTATAAATCCATCATATAATGGCCTTTGTGCTTACCTAAGGTTGTTTTCCGAAGAAGATGTATCATTCTTTACCGGACATATTAATTTCATTTATTCATCATTCTTCTTAAAGTATTATTCATTTATTATTGTATAAAAAATATTATATCCCATATATTAATGTGTTTTTATGTTAATGTAATAGTATAAATCTATATCCTTTTCCATAGAATGGGATACAAAATCATCATTCGTGTGTACGACAGATTACTTCCCCATGACCGATGTGATTCAGTTTCCGTCATCAACTCTCAGGGATTTAAATAATGATGAAAGTAAAGTAAATATAATAAAATTTTAAAATATTTATACTTATGTAGTAATTAAATCATATATAAATACTTACTTTCTATTCTGTCGAGATACAAAAAATGTAGCTCATGTGTGTGGCGGACAATCAACTCTTAAAGCATTATTATTCGTTTTTACATAAAACATTACATGGACGGTATCAATGATGAAAATGATGAATACATGTGATATAAATGTATTAATTATGATATTAATGTGATATTTATCATCCTAGGATAATAATATAACATTTTTTACTTCACGAAATGATATTTTCATTTGTACGTATGTGTGGACTACCACATCCATGAAATGATATATTTCTTTTTTATTAACCACAACCCATTTATGATATTTATATGTTTCTTAAATTAAATGAGATAAAAGTTTTGTCATTATTATAATTATATAATGATAAATTTATATATTACCTTTTTTTATAATGACCATCGTAAAATGGAAACGTTACTCATGCATATATATAACATACTGGCATTAGGATCATAATATAGTTAATTTTTATAAAAATCCATAATTATTTGGTTTATATGGATTATATATAAATAAATATGATAATTATTTAATTATAGTTATTTTGGATATATTTATACAACGACCTATTCGAACACGATCCACGTAGAAAATTCATTTTGAGAAAATTAATTGAACGTCCTCAATATACCTGATACAGACTGTACTGATTATGTACGTAAATATTCCATTAAAATAAAATAAAATAAATAATTTAAGTATAGTGTATTTAAAAAATAAAATATTATTATAAAATTAAATAAATGATATAATCATATTATACATGACCTTAAGAAAACTCATGGATCATCTGGACCAAATGTAAGTATTTCCCTTATAGATTTTACTTTTTCCAAACATATGCTATATTCAACATTTATTTATAAAATTTTATTTATAAAATTCCCATTTAACATGTAATATCATCAATCCATCATAGATAATGTTATTTTAATTTTCAATATGAATAATTTCATAAGAGGGTATTTTAATTTAATTTTTCATTATGGTAAATAATTTCATAACTGGATTTCTTTTCATTAGGTTATATTACTTCAACATTTTATTTGATTTTTTATGTATAAAATTAATATTTTTTATATTAGTTTTTATTTAATGTATCATTATTTTTATTCAAATTTTATAATCACAATATATTCATCGATTAATTATAAAATTCAATTGTAAGATTTTTTTAAGGATTATTCATCCAAAATTCTCTCTCTTTTATTCATACATTTATGATGTGAATATATATTAAATTTTTAGATAGTTCAATATTTTAGGTTATAAAAAACTACATATGTTCATGTTATTTATTGTATCATTTGATGTTATTATATCATGGGGCTTATGATTGAATAGTTACCAATTTTGAAAAGGAATTATGTTGTAATCTCATTCTTTCAAGAATTTTTATGTTCATGTTTATTTTTGATGAAATGATGTGATATTATTTTCTAGAACAACATGTATTTTATTCTCTTATGGAAATTATTGTGGATAATAAGGTTAATTTACAATTAATCCATTATTCATTGATAAAACATAAAGAAATCCATTTATAAATGATACTGATATTTTATTTTTTCTTAGATCAGGTATCTTTCTCTTCCATATCCATGTGTTATGAAATATTTAAAAAATTGTTTTATTTTAAAAAATATTATCTACTAAATTCATTTTTAATTTTCATTTATATTTTTTTAAATGTTTTTAGAATTATATTTCTTATTATTTTCCTAATGGGTAACTTTGGACACCCTCTTACAAAATGTTTGAAAAGAATGGTATATTTATCATTTATGAGATATTTTTTTTCATTCTATCATATCCATTAGTTTCAATTCAGATTATGATATATTTTTCATTGTTTTTTTTAAAAAAAATTATTTCAAAAATAAATTTTATTATTGTTTTTTCAAGTAATTTTCAAAATAGAATGGTTATTTTCCTAAATTTTATTAATGATATTTTAATGGTATTTCCATTAATCAATTTCAAAACACATTTTTTTACTCTTCCAAAAATAAGTATATTTTGAATGAATCCACCCTCATTCATTATACGCATGGATTATTATTGTGACAAAGAGACTCTCATGAAAAATGTTTCTTTTTCACATGAGGATAATTATTAAAAATTATTGTTATGGATCCCATTTATTTTTCAATGTTAAATCATGTTAAAAAAATAATAATGGTTATTTCAATGAATTTATGATCAAATATAATCTCAATGTTATTTTTTTTTGTTTTTCTGAAATTATATGTGTTGGGTGCACCCAAATAGCATTAAGTTATCCCAATATATCTTATATGATGGGTGTGAGTAGATAGTGTTAGGTGAGACAAATATAGATTATATGAAGGGATTTCTTAGATATCTCTCCAATAAATTGGGTAATGATTATGTTCTCAAAATAATAATATTTGATGTTTTCTATATAGTTATTCCAATTTGTAAAGGTTTGGTAAGGGTTCTATGATGATGATGTTCCAAGATACTAGAACATTTTATATATGCTTTCCATGGGGTTATAATGTTTCCTTTAATCAATATTGATATCACATGGGTCATGATTATTGATTCTTATGACTCTATTCCGTATTAAAATACATATCCCAAATTTCGTGATTGATGATTCATTTATTTATGGGTATGAGTTTTTTTAAAAAAATTCTCATGCACTCTGATTACATCATCATAACCTCATACACTTCTTATACTAATTGATGTCTCTCAATTTTTAATTTTTATTTTTACCCTTACTGATAAATTGATCTCTCCCTTATTAGGTTTTTTCCCTAGGTTATCATGAATGCTACTATATAATTTATTTCAAAAACGGATTCATTTGGATTGATGATGATGACCTAATATCACTACTACAAAACAAGCATGTAACGTTGTTGGAATATATCAGTAATAGAAAAAAGCACTTATAGAGTTTCTCTTTATCAATTATAAAAAGGGTGATAATTATTTTCTTTTATCTTCACTTATTTTAGCGATTATAGAATGAACACTTTATATATTAATTTTTTTCAACGATAATAAATGGTGCCATTTTCTAGCTATTTTTCTCAATGATAATTGGTACCCTTTTTCAATGAATTTATTTTTATTTCCCATAAATGGATCATTTATCATCACTTTTTAGCGTAGAGAAAAGTAGAAATAAAATGACTAATTAAATACATAAATACAGAAATGAATTTATTAAAAAATTAATAAAATTTTATTAATTAAATAATTAATGATAAAAATGAATAAATTGATTAAACTATATATAACTTATAAATACTAAAAAATAATTTATTTTACATATATAGATATATATATAAATATAATTAAATTTAAACAATTAAAAATAAAAATAAGTAAATTGAAAAAAATAGTAATCATTTTATTAATTAAATAATTATTGAAAATGGTAACAATATTATATATTAAATATATATATATATATTAATGTATATAAATATGATTTATATATTAAAATATATAAATAATTTACATCAAATATTAATATACTTACTGAATAATGTTTTATAATTAAACAATAATATGAAATATAAATACAAAATAATTGCATAGAGTAATTGATATAATCGAATATAATTTTATTTTTAAATTTAAAATATATTAAAATATTGTTATATTCATTTCACGTATACATAATTAATGCATTTTTATATATGACACACATATAAAACTATATTTTTTGGAAACTTAATAAATTTCTATTATTTATTACAAATATATTTAGTTAGTATGTTTTAATATTTTTGATATGTTTTCATATTTATTTAAATATATATCCATTTTTTAATTAATATTATATTAACAAAACTCATACAATTTTATATAATTATAAATAGTTTTGCATTTTTAATTATTCAACTTCAATGTTTTTTTATCATACATGTTCTCAAGATTAAATATTCAATAATAATGTTAAAAATATACTTGTAATAAAATATTTATAAATAAGTCTATTTTTAACTATAAATTTACTTTTTTATAAATTTATAATTATAAATAAAAAAATATCAATTTTTGAGAAATTATTTATATAATTATAAATAAATAATTATTTATATATACATAATTATAAATTTTCAAAAACATTATTTAAATAAAGAATATATTTACAATATTTATATTTATATATAATTATATATATATAATGATATAAATTTATTTTTTAATTTTATTTATATAATTAAAAATAAATAATTATATATTTAAAGAATTATAAAATAATAATAAATATAATTAAATAAATAACATATTTACAATATTTTTATTTATATATATTTATTATATATATAATTATACAAATATATTTACAAAAACATTTATTCATAATTATACTTATAAATCCATTATCAGCACTAGATTAATTAGAAATAATAAATGGAATCTTATCAGTGCTAAAAAGCGCAGATAGAGACACCTTTTAACAAGGATAATTAATATAGGGCTATTAAAATGGATATTTATCAGTTAATTTTTGGATGTACTGATAATAGTGTTCCGACCATTTTAAATTAACCCTAACAAGTAGTGAACTCATCACGATATCTAAAGCTTTCATTGAAATCCTACATCTATTAGGGATCATCCTCATTGAATCTAAGTTGAATCAAGGCTCTAATTAGGACTCCAAAAATATCAATGCTCAAATCCAAGAAGCAAAAGATTCAAGCATCGAATAAATCTAAGGATCAAACATTTTCTAGGTTTTTGATATATTTACATTGTCCGGAATGAATCAAAGAATCAATCCAAGGTATCTTATTTTCTCCCCATTCTTCTCATTCATAGATTGATTTTTTGGAGACATCTATTTGCATTTTTCTGATCATTATTTCTTTACTATAATAATATACCTATTGTCAATAATTTTTATTTGGGATATTTGGTTTAAATGAGATTGGTCGACCATTCTTTGACCTCCCCCACCATCAACCCCTGCATATTCTGTGCCACCCACCCACCCAATGCCATTGAATGATGAAAATATTCATTATTGAATATAAAAATTCCTTGGGAATCATGGACCATTATTTATGAGACTTCATTCGACTCTATATCCAATATGGTATGGATGAATTATTATGTATCTCATTTTTTCTACTATATCCATTTAGTTGATGATAATGATATCTATATTATGGGGAATGGTATTATTAAATATGATATTTCGTATGAATGTTACTTGAACATATAAATAAATATACACATACCAAGTTTATGAATGAACATAATTTCTATTACTTAGCTGGATGAAGTTAAATTTGCCTCATGGTTCACAAATGAATAGTGCAATATTACTCGGGGTTCCATGGTTTTGGATAGTAGTGTAAAAATAATGTATTTATTATACACACACACACACACACACACATTTATATTTTTAAAAATATATATATATACATAAATTTTACGTATACATTATTTAAATATATATATTACGCAAATAAAAAAATATATTATACTATAAAAAATAAATTTTATAAAAATTTTACAGAAAAAATATTATACCATTACATTTTAAAAATAAACATCAATTATGTTATAAAAATAAATAAATTTAAAATATGTTATAGATATATAATGAAACAATATATATATATATATAAAATTAAAAAATAAAAAATTATTACATATTTATATATATTATATTTATATGTATATATATATATATATATTACAAATATTTTATACAAATATATAATTTTAACAAACGGAGACACACACACACATATAATTAAAACAAATATAATCTAAAAATATATATATGAAAAATAATTATTTATAAAAGAGAAATAAAATTTAGTATATATATATATATTATACAATACAGACACACACAGACACACACACATATAATTCAAATATATATTTATTAAATATCTTATAAAAATATATATTACAGAAGGAAACTCTAAAATATATTTTAAAAATATATATTGAAAAATTATTATTCAACTATATTATAATGATATATTTCAGAAAAATTCACTTAATTGTTGAAATTATTCATCAAATTTCTCTTATAAAGATATGCCTCACTTCAAACCCATTTTTTTAATAGTGGCCAATATCCCATTTATCTTAAACCCTCTACATCTTCCATAATTACTATTATTTATTTCATCATGATAAAAATTTTATACAATGTGCCCAAAATTACTTTAGAACTGATAATAGACATGAAAATGAATTTTTTTTACAAATCCTGATAATTGCCTACTTGAAAATAATTATTATTTTCAACATATCTAAAAATTGATATTGAAATAATTTATCAACTAAGAACTTTGAGTTGATTAAATCATTTATCAATGTTGGGTATATTTAATTCCTAAAATTATTTTTTCCATTCATTATAATTTATTAAATAAAATTAAAATTTTGAGATGTTTTCAAAAATCTGATATAACATTAACAATAGAATTTATAATCTTTTAGTTTGATACATTACATTTTCTAGAAAATAAAATATAGAAAGTAAAATTCTACATATGATAGAATAAAAATAAGAAATTATTTTTAAGTATTCATCAATTTAGGTCTACATGCAATTTTTCCACCCCTAAGATTAATTGATTAACATCCATGTATATGAAATAACTAATAAATTATTAAAAAAATATTTTATACATGTTTATTTGTTCTAGATGATTGAATGATTGTTTATTATTATATTTTATCATATTTGGGCTACTTAGTACTCTTTAACTACCTATATTATATTTTCAATTGAATAGAGAATTTAAGATGGACATGATGACTCATTTAAATAGAGGGGTGACTATTATTAGATATAGTATTGAAAGAACAAAAAGTGTGATTACTCCTATAAATATACAATTAAATGAGGCCCAAAAAATTTTATATCACAACATGTCTCAAATAAAATACCATGAATCAAATAAAAGAATTTTTATTCTACCCATATCCCAACATTAATAATCCATGAATTAAAACTATTACCAATGGTATAATTATATATCATGGGAGGCATTAATCCTTTTAGATAACATAATGTTGCACCATTTTCAACATCCTAAAATTCATCTCTGAGGAAATTATTTTCACATTTTGTTGCCTTGAGACTCACCACCACATATTGTATGGCTCTTTTACTAAAATGATAATTAGTCATCCCATGGATGACTAATGCTTAGAATAGTTCAAACGACATATTTTAATGTGCACAATAAATGGAGTATGTATTCGATGAACCAAAATTAAATAATAAATGTTCTATAGATGAGTTAACAAAGATGAAGGTTTTTAAAAACAACCCCCTTTGAATGAATTTAAAGGATAAAAGGCAAGATATTAATAATATGTTTTGTGAAGGTGAATTTTAGTTTTGAAGGGGGAAATAAAAGCCATTGATAATTTAATCAAAAGTACTAAAACTAATTTATGTCTCAAACATAAAAAACAAATCTTGTACGAGACTAAATAAATATTTGGTTATATGAAAGTTAAATAGAGGATGACTCTTTCTTTGGGAGATCACAATAATTTCATTTTGGTCACAATATTGAAAATGTCTTTTACTACCTAGGGGACATAAAATAGAGGATTTTTATTCTTGATATAGGAACAAAATCCCTAAAACCATCAAATGAATAAAGATAGTTTGATGAGAAGGTAAAAGTGTTTTTAATATTATATTTTTTCATCATAAAATGATATGTTCTCTACTGTATTAACATAATATAAATTTAATGTTTGACTAATCATGCAGACAATATCCTCTGCTCATGTTGATGGTACTAATCTCTTGGAAGAAAAAACTATAATGATGTAAACCAATTGTTAATATGTAAAGGTAATTATACGAGATAATTTCAAAATGTTACCAAAAGATTATATATTGAGACATTAATGTAATTTTTATAATTCCTTGTAGAGTTCATTTATTTTAGAAGATTAATATCAATATTTCCATCCTTTCTTCACCAAAAATCTCTTGTACTTCTTCTCCGGCAAAACACTTTCGTCCCTGTAGTGTTTCACTTAGCAATTTCCTTCATGTTTCCACCACTACCTTTGTAAGAAGAGAAATAAGGATTCCTCTAGTCAATCGAAAAAGTAATTTTGATGTTTTCAATGTAATATCATTATAAATTTAGTTATTATATTGTTTCATATTTATTATTAATTATGTATTTTAATTATTACTAATATAATAATTTATTTCTTATATCGGTGGATTATATTGTTCATGTTGGGGTGGTATGTACATCATTCATTGCATTCGATACTAATATTCCAAAGACTAATTCTCCCTCAAAAACATTTCACCCCATAAATGATGACATTTATCACATGTTTTTAATGTTCTCTCTACTTTTCAAGAAAAGATTAAATCTTCTATTTTTCATAGTAAAATTATTTTATATATAATTAATGTATTTTTTCATCTTTATGATTAATTTATTTCATTACAATATTACAAATGAAATAATTTTTTTCTTACACTTCAAGATTCATTTATTTGAGTTTGGGTGGTTTATTAAAAGATTCATATTCTCACGAGATATTGGACACCGATCTTGTTATTGAGATAATAAAAACAATGAATGTATCAAGAAAGAATAAAACCATTATGAAAATATAAGTTCATATTAATTATTTTATTTATTTTTTCTTTATTGTATCTACTATTTTTATGTTAGTTTCCTTATATTTTTTATCTAATAATTATTTAGTGTTTTCCATAGATATTTTGGGAGTCATATTTTACTTTCAAATATATAAAACAAGGCAAAAAATAGATAAAATGTTTCTTTTTTCCAAACTTACGATGATTTCAATTTCCATTTCATTTATTTTTCAAACTGCCAACACATTATATTATTTCTATGTTCATAGAAAAAAATCACATTGATAAAATCTACAAGAGAAGTGGAATATCATGTGATTATTAGGGTTTTGTTTCATGACATAATGGGAATATGAGCTTCATCTTCTCTTTTAGATTTCCAAAAATGAGGATGTTTTTTTGGAAAATAACATATATCCAATATGTAGTGTTGGTATTTTTGAAAATTAAAGGTAATGGAGATCATGGAAAAATATATGTTGGGATTTTTTTGAAAAATTAGGAAATTTTGGAATCAACAACACCTTAATCTGATACATGGTGTGATCCATATGGGTCAATGTGATTATTTTTGTTTAGAATCAACATTATTTTTATTGAAAATACAAATTAAAAACTCAAAACTACAAAAAATTATTCTGATTATTTTTTTACATTATAAAAACAATCCATATGAAATTTGTGAAGTATATGAAATATCCAAAACATAATCCAATACACAATGTTCCTGGTATGACTCAATATTTCTGTTATTAGTCTAAAATTTAAATTTTTAAAAAGTTTCACTCATAGGAATTTATGAAAACATCCGCATATTTGCTAGATAATTTAAGAAATCTATTCTTAATTTTTTCCACATGTAGTATTTCTTCCAATATCAAATATATAAACGATGTTATCTGTATGAGTGAGACTGTGTGTCTATAGTTCAAAATGGAATTTTAGTGAAAATGACAAGTAATGTATTCAAAGTTGAGAGAACTAATTCATATTGTTTTGATAATGTAGTAAAATGATCCAAAATTCATTTAAAAAATGAACGAATTAGAGTCACCTCAATCCGAGACATGGTGTAACACGAATGGCTCCAAATTCTTATTTTTATTTAAAATGGTCATAAATTTTATAAATAAGTAAAACTGATATACTCAAAATTGAGGACAAATTTTTTTCTATTTTTATACATTAGCAAAAATATATATAAGTAATCAGGGACATGTAAGACATAGTTGTACCAAAATTTGATGCACTATGTGACCGATATGACTCCAAGTAAATTTTTTTTATTTAAAATTAACATAAATTTTATTAAAAATGAAAAATTGCCAACTCAAAACTATGAAAACACTTTTGGATTGTTTGGATAATTTATGTAAATTAATTATAGGTCACTTTTTATTTGTATTAATCATATTCACCTCAATATAATAAATGATTTCACAGCTATGAAAAAATGTTCCAGTTTTCATTTTAAAATTCACCTTTTTCTTTGAAAATTTCACCCACTAAAAAATTATAATAAGAACTCAAATTACACTAATAATTTATGAAAAAGATTCATAATTCATTTCTTATATATATGAATTAATCTAACTTAAATATGATACATGATGTGAAAAATATGATTCAAAGTGTTTTTTGTCATTTTAAAAAGAAATTTTAGTGAAAAATAAACATAATCAAAACTGAGTAAAAACGTTCATCTCATTTTATACTTTAGTAAAATTATACATAAGTAATTTGAGATGTTTATTGTTACAACTTGATATTTTTCCTGAATTATTTTTTCCAAATTATTTCAAAATATTTGATTTTTTTTCATTTTACATAACATTGAAGATTACTTATTTTATATTAATGATCTATGTTTAGATTGTGTTATATGCCACACCAAGTTAATCAGACACAAAAACAACATAAAATTTATCTTTCCCTACACCGTACACCGAGTTTATCTTGAATTATACACAATAATGACATTCCTCGATGGCTTGTGTAACACACAAGACTCAGCCATACCGAACAATAATATATTATTAAACTATGATTACTTTATATAATAAAATAAAAAATATATTTTAAATTAGAGGTAATTAATATCATTAACTATTTAATTAAAAAATATTTTTTATCAAAAATAATATGAAATCATTGGTTACAAGTTAATTTTACAGAATATGAAAACTGATTGTATTAAAAAGGATGTATTAGTATTTTTATTTTCATAAATATTATTTATTTTAATAAAAAAAATTAAATAAAATTATTTATTGATATTAATATAATATATATCGTTTATATTCAATAAAATAATTTTTATATTCATCCAATAGGTTTTATAGACATAAGATTCAAACAAACAAAATTTTATTCGTAAAAAATATATTTATATAAATGTATATTTACTACTTTTTAATCGTGGAACCATTTTAAATACAAATTTTGGACTATTTATAAAATTAATAGGTCAAAATAACGTTCATATTATAATGAAAAATATAAAAATTATGTTTGGATTTTTTTTACTAGTTTTCATTTTTTTAGGAAGAGGTAAAAATAATGAATTTTAGTTGAAAACTAATTTTCCATCCAATTTATTTATAACAGTAAATTAAATATTAAAAATTATTTGGAGTGTAATTATATAATACATTTTTAGTTAATTCAAATTTGGTCATTGATATTAAATTTTCTATATACTTTTTTATAAAAACATAACAATCTTTTGAATGTTTTTATTTTAAAATTGCGTATTTTTGACCTAACTGTTGAATTATTTTTAAATAAATTATATCAAATTTTGGGATAGTAATTTAAAAAAAAATTACTCCATATGTGGAATAATTATTATTTTTATTGTCTAAATACCTAAATATTGTTTTTGACAAAAAATATTAGTGAAAGTGAATAAAAAAAGTTATATTAAATAAGTTTATATTAAGATTAATACGGGACTAAACCATAACCTTATCGACTTATATGGCCTATAAAAGTATCAAAAAGTCATTTTCTGGCAATATTTCTACCTTATACTCCCTTTTCTAAACATTTTATTATTATTCTATCGACATGAAACATGTTAAAAGTGGGTGGAATTCTTTCATCAAATATTTACAAAAGTATCACCTCCCATTCCATATAAAAGGCCAAGACCTCTCCCTCTACATAAAAGATCTCAAACCACTTATGTTTAGAAAAAAACATACAAATACACTTCAAAAAATATATTCCATACTCCTTGAAACATACATTTGGTTAGAAAGGCCTCTATGTAAATCTTTTGGCACAAACCGAAATGAGTTACCGGAATAAGAGGTAACACGTCCTTTCAAGCTCTATTGTTTTTTCCTTATCTAGAAACTCCACTCTATTTATTCCATGAATTTATAAAAACACCAGTATATACAATTAACTTGTATGATGAACTATCGCCTCACCAAATAATGATTATTCATTTTTCATTTAGTAACTCAATGATGGACATTATTATGTAAACTATGTTTATATATATTTTATGTTCTATATATTATGTATTTAATATTATGTATTGCTATCACTTTGCATAAAAGTTTAACTTTACATTCGGCGTATAGAAAATAATTCTGTTTGAGGATGTGTGAACTACCTCCCACTCAATGTGATGTGATTCCTTTACACACATCATGTAATGTATTAAGGATGAAATTAGCAAAATTATATTATATATATGATATAATAAATATAATTTAATAATGATATATATAAAAGTATATATATAATATCCAATATTTTATTTTCATTGTTTCATTCAAAATGACAATAAATGAAGAAAACAACGTTAATGCATACGTATAACTTATTATCACCATGAATGGTGTATTCCATTTCTTACTTTTTTATTATATAAATTATTATAATAAATTAAACTAAATATTAATGATATTTATATCTTGTTTAAAGTTATGGAATCATGATATAATTATAAAGACCAATGATATTACATAATTAAGACACATGTTAAAAACAAAGTGAATATTTCTCAAAGTGAAACCTTAATATTGGATTCATAACAATATTTTAATATAATGTCGTGATAAAATCATATATCTTATAATACATAATAATATGGGTCATTAAAATATTTATGATACATTAATATTTGTTATAAAGTCGGTTTTATTGAGTATGCTGAGAGTCAAGATACATGGTTATGGATTTTTATTAAAATTTTTATTAACATGAGTTACATGGTTTATTCATAAATCATTCATTTTTTGTAGTGTTTATAATGTCCATAAATTTATTAAATTTTTCTTATATATTAATTTATGGTAATTTACATATCCATTTTATTTCCTTTATTTTATGGGATTTATGTTTAAAAACCTACCAAATCAGTAATATATTTTTTTCTCAATTTTACTTCTTCAAGACTACTTTATTTTTATGAACCTAAATTTGTTTTTACCTGTATATAATTCTATTATAAATTTAACATATATATTGTATCTCTTTATTCCCATGATATTCTGAGCATCAATTAATTTCATTTTATTACATAGAGAGTATGATCCCATGATAAAAGTGATACGATTTCATTGAAACAATCTCATCACTTTTCGAGATTGTTTATGTTTACACTTCCTTTGATGAAATATTATAATCCATCTAATGAAAATATATGAAATTTATTCTTCTATGGTTATTCATGATGTATTCATGTATTAGTACCATTGTTACACTCTTTGGTACAAAATATAGTTTATAATGTGTTTTTCAGAAAATTAAAATTAACATCTATTCGGTCGGAAATATATTATCCTTCATAATCAAGTTTTATAAAATGAGTTTCCAAGAATATTCTAAAATTATATAATGATATTTAAAATAATTTTTTCCTTTTTTTACTTGTCTAATATTTTCAATAGATTAATCCTGTCTCTTTCAAAATTAGGATTTTTTCTAACATTTTTACAATGAAAAAAATTCATTTTTACATCATAAAACACATTAATATTTAATATTCATCAATTATTTTAAGATTTATTTTTATTCCTGAAAGGTTAATTTTTTGGAAAATATTTTCAAATGATATTTTACTGGAAATTGTTTTTAAAATAATTAAACCATCATTAATTTTTTTTAGAGAATGAGGTTCATAAAGTTTTTAATCATATTTTTATATGTTTTTATGAAAAATAGTTTTCAAAATGCTTTCAAGATTTATTTATTTGTTATGATAGAAAATGGTTTTCAAAATGTTTAATTCATTAAAATAACTTTTTAAATAATAACTGATATTTCCCTCAATATATTATTTCAAAATATTCTTCCATGATATATTACATCAATGATAAAATATTTTTATGTTATAATTGCCTTCTAGGATATGATCTAATGGTTCCCTTAATATTATCTCATGAATGTTATATGTTTTGATGGAATGACTCTTTTGAAGCCCATTTCACTTATAAGGGTAATATGATTTTGATACAAGATTCTTTTCATGGGTTATGCATTCATGAAGTGATTATGAAACCTATATATTTTAAAATATTAGGATGTGATGAAATTTCACTAATATTCATTTAATTTCATGGGATATGATTTGATGATTATTAAAAATATTTTATTTTCTGGTTAATGATATGAGGAATGTTTTACTATATTTTGGAACATGTTTGGATGATTTTATTACTATATATATGGGACTCATATCTCCCACAAATGAGTTAGATAATGATTTGTTTTATATTATCTGAAAGGGTACATGGTTTGTATCCTAATCCCAAAAAGAAATAGTTACATGGTTTGTATCCCAATCCAAAATGTAAGTGGGTATAATGGTTTTATCCAAATATTGAAATAAAATGTACGTGGGTTGTATCCTGATTGTTAATTAATGAGGGTAAAAGGTTTTTTATCCCATGTTCAAAGTAGATACATGGGTCTTAACATAAGACTAACATGTTATAAATTCCTTGGTTGGTAGCCATGACATAATAGTTTCTATTCTTATGTGCATTAAACAAATTCCATATATCATTACTATGTTCTACATTCATGAAATATGATAGTAATTCTTTTATAGTCTATTTATTTTTAAATTTCAATATTTATTATTGTTTCTAATATATATGGTATTATCATCGAATGTTATGCCCACGTTCTATCCCTCTTTTCATGTTTTGCATAATATATTTCATTATTTACCATTACTGAGCATCTGAGATCATCCCTTTCAAATGTTTCCTTTCCCTAGGTTATAAAGAATGGATTTCTATAGAATTAATAAAGTTGGAGATCATAATGGGAGATATTGAATGTATTTCACTATGATATAATATTTTTCCTCTATTTTTTCAAATTCACTAAACTATTACAGTTCTCATCAATATAAATTTATTTTATTCCATATATTTATCTAAAATGATTTTATTTCTATGTTGTTAATATTGAGTCATTATGACTGGAGTTAGAGGAAAGGTTTAGTAAACCTTTAGAAACTCAGATGAGAAATCATTAGTGATATACCTTGGTACACTATCAAGGATATGTCAATTGATGTCTCAATGGATAAGTAGATTGATAAGTTAATGTTTAGGAAAATGTACTAGAATTTTGGTAAAAGATAGAGTGATTGATTTTCTAGAAATATATATATTTCTTTATACTACATGTGATTGTGGCTCTATAACATATGTAACTAGGGTTAACAACTCTGACATGATGTTCTGGGCCTGACTTGTGGTAATTTGGTACATGACAACGGGCCTTACTACACACCTAGTTTGACACTCTCGGGAGATGATCTTTGGGAAATCTAAAACACATCACTATCAATCATGAAGGATTTAAATAGATGTTGTCTATGAATAACCTAGGATAATCCTAAGGTAAAATAGATTACAGAAGGTGTAATAATGTATAAATCCTATAAGTAACATTTCATTCTTATGTGCTTCCTCTCTATGATGATTTTTCTTACACTATCGATTTTCAATTTAGTCAATGGATTGAACCTGTATATACCATATTAATGATGATTACCAGGGAATATAAAAAGAATTTAATCCTAATGATCAAAATTATATTCAATCTAGAATGGAAAACCCATTTTAATACTAATAATGCTTTCTCATGATATAAATCATGATGAACATACAGACGATAAAAAGAGGGAATAATGTTCTATTGATTCCTTCAATAGAAAACATCCACCTTCTTCAAGAGAATATTATGATCCACTATTCATTGAAAATTGGATCAATACCACAGATAATATATTCGATGTTCTCTAGAGTTCATGTCATGAGAAAGTTATTATGATATTTTAACGGTTAGAGGGTGAAACTAACCAGTGGTGGAACCGAATCCAGAAAAAGAGGAATCAATATGAAATCGATACCATGAATTGCGTTGAGTTCATGAATTTATTTTTCAATTTGTAATTTCTTAATTTTATTTATAAGAATATTTAAATGGAGTTCCATGATTTTAAGCAGAAGGATGAAGAATATGTTAGCGCCTACGTGGAAAATTTCACAGGACTTGCAAGGTGCGATTATGGAATTTTCAACCTACTGAAATGTATGGGTGATAGGTTCATTAATGATTTAATGCCATTTTTCATAAGAGAATTGGTAATAAAATACTTTGGTAGTTATTAATAGTTTTTCAATTGTGAAATCAATGATGAAATAGATATTTGAGTAATGTAGAAATCTCAAGGTTTTAATAATAATAGGATTACAATGTTCTAATAACAATAAAAAACCAAGGAGAAAAGAATATGAGCATTAATTTATGATATATTTGTGGATTGAATCATGTTGGGAATTATCTTAATGGGTCTATTAAATATTTTAGGAGTGTGAATGAATCAAATTATATAAGGACCCGACCATAAACATTACATAGTCTTGAATTATGTTAATAATTCACACTAAGGATCTTTTATGGTTTAGTTTTTTTAAAGAATTGGGACATAACATATTACATTACATATCTAATATTACAATTTTGACACTTCTACCCACTATCCATTTTTTTGTAAAATAAAAAATATTAAAAAAGAGTCATGCCTAGTTTCATATTTTAAACAAAATTACTTTTCCATGAACCTATCCTTGGCCCTATTTATAATTATAACCTCCTAAAAAAATTTCAAACATAGGATGAGTATGCAAAGCTCAGTAAGGGATAAACAATGAAGAAAAACAATTAGTTTTTCCAATCAACAAGTAAACCATTAATACATTATCATAGGTAATAATTTTAATCATTATGATGTTTGTAAATTCTCTACATTGAATAAAATATCATTGCTTACCATTTTGTAACAAAAAAATTACCATAAAACCCATTGAATGAACACATAACAAATAAAGGTAACTTGGCACATAAAAATACATAAATTTAATAACCATGCGATCAACATCCACACATATCACTAAATAAAATTATTGTACGACTAACTTCCATAACTAATGCATTGGACGTTATAGTGTACCCACCCATATTGTTTTATCATGACACCACCCATGATTTGGTTTATCACATATCCACCTATCAAATGTATAAATACAATTATAAAATCATAACACATAAAATAGTGAAGAAATAAATTATTCACAAATAACATTGCATTTACAATCAAAATAAACCATTAAATGATATTTAAATAATAAATTGATTAGAAAAATCCATTTTAATTACCAAAACACCCAAAAAATAGAATAAGGTGTTTCATTTCCATTTTTAAAACATTAAGGCTTATAGAGGAAGGCAAATAATGATTATGGCATCAGAGAGATCATTGCCAGAGTAAACGTAAAAATCATTCCTTTTGTTATTTAGTTAAATGATTCATAAAAATAATATTCCCATTGAAAAATTGAAAATTCAAAGGGTTTTATACACCTTATAAATGAAGTTTGTGTGTAAAGATCTATATGCCATAATGAAGGGAGATTGAGATGATGTCCCTTACCTCGTGTCCGACTTGACCCATTCGTTCTTTAATTTACTGAATAATAAACTTACGTTAATTTATACTTACTTAATAACCTTTTACAAGTTTATTATTCCATTTATATCACTTATTACCTTTATATAACAATTTGTTAATTATTTCAGTTCATATCAGACATTTTTTTGATGTTCAGAACTTGAGTTAAAATGATGAACTTGTTATAATTTTGAATTTTCCATGTCGTTAAAATTCCACTATATCTAGAATTATATTCTAGATTAATATATCATATAATTTATATTTATAGATTATATATATGTATTTATAACAGTACATAACTTTTGGAGGTATGAAATGAAATGTACCTTTCTTGGAGATGGTAAGCCGTACATATGCTTGAATGCTACTTTAATTTCTATTTCATATTTAATGGAATGAAAATTTAATGATAAATAGGAATATTATAATTCCATTGTAATTTCATATATATATATAGATTCATTAACTCCATCCTTTAAATGTCCCACGTATGGAATAAATGAGTCGTATCACTTTGAGGGGTGGTAGTCCCCATATCCTTAAACAAAATTATCGTGTTTAACCATAACAGAATCCATAAAGGTATGATATAAATAGAAAATAAAGAAGAATATAGGAAATATAAATATAATACATATATCATAAATAAATAAATTTCCCTCATAATGTCCACTATGAGAGGCAGTAGGAGATAATTGAACAATCATCGTTTCATGAGGTGTTAGTTTTCTATCCATAGAAACAATATGTTCTTTACCCATTGGATAAAGGTTTGTGTAAGTGTAGTTAGAATACTTCTCAAAAAAATATATTTTATTTATGATACTGGTGTAACCATAAAAAAATGAATAGAAATATTTTAGGGGGTTGGAGACGGAAAAATAAAAGAAACTAAATTAAAAGAAGATGTTACCTTTAAATCAGGAAACTCACTTGGTTTTGAACCAAAGGATTTCTCAAATAGGCTTTTGCCTAAGGTAAGGCCCATAAGTGGAAGAGTGGGATGTAGGGATCTTAATTGGGAGGATTTTGGAAGATCCCTGTTGCTTTAGTGGTGTGAGTAATGAGTTATAGGTGAGTACTTTTTATAAAGGTGGGGAGGGGCTCTTTATGAATATTTGAAAATATTATTTTATTATATTATTATTTTCAGTACCCAAAGGTCAAAAACTCATTAAACTAATATATATGATGACTCATTTCTAAAATAAAATCATCCAACAATAATTTCATTAGTTTTTCATATTGTTTTAATCTTAATAATCTTATTTATTTAAACCATTCATTAATAAGGTAAACAATGAATCATTATTGTGTCATAATTACATTTATTTATATGATGTATAAAAATTATAAAAAATTCAATGTTATAGAAAGTATTTTCATCTTTCAAATGAATATTTATTTTCAAATATATCAATTATATTACCCCACATTAAAAAAAATTTAACAAAATTCCCGTTTCCGATATTTTTTTTATTTAAATAAAAAGATGTAAATATTATTATCTTACCCAAGTGGATTTATAATACAAAAAGTCTCACCCATATATTTTATTGATCGACCATTACTCATAAAATATGTTTATTACAAGTGTTGAGGAAATTTTATATTATTATAATAATTTTTTTACCTTCAATTACCCTTTTTACCTTCAATCGCAGTAAATAAAAGTCAAAAATTACTGTTAACCAAAAATTATTTTCATCTTATTGAACCATATTTTACATAATAATAAAATCCATGTATGTTAAATTTTAGAAATTAAATTCATTGTTGTGGTAAGATTTCATTTAAATGAAAAAATTTGTTTTTTAACTTCTATACAGTGTTTCCACAATTCATTAATAATTGATGTTTTTCCCAAAAATATCAAAAATTCAGCATAAACTATATTTGATATTAGGAATTCATAAATGATGTCTATTTTAAATAATTAAAAACATAGAAGTTGAATTAATGAATTTAATATTAATTACCGTTGTCAAAACAACAAACATGTTTTTACAAAAAAATAACTATCAAAATATTGACACTTATTTATGTCCAATTTCAATGTAAAATTACTTCCAATGATATAAATTGGATTAAATAATAGAAATATAATCTAATTAAACGTTAAAAAAAATTAAAAAGATAATCTACCCATATAAATAAATTATATTTAAATTTTGTTTAGAATTAAAATACAATATTATTGACTATTCATTAAAAATGAATTTTATCAGAAAAATAGAAATAATTTATCCAATGAAAATTCTGATATTTTGATTCTAAATAAGATTTTTTTCAAACAAAACATATTAAAGTTACTAAAAATATATTTAATGTGGGTTCTCCATCAACAAGAAGTAAATCATCCTTTTAAAGAATATTTGGGCATTTACGCTTAAAATTAGATTCATTCACATTTTAACCCACAAACATTTATTTGATAAATGTAAAAACATATAACAGACATGTATAATCTTATTGTAGTTAGTTATGTTCATTTCTACTATTATAATGTCTCGGCATTAAATACCATTTAAAATAATATTATATTATTATTTATCAATATGACCCAACGTCGTGTGCAACGTAAGATTTCAAAGAAACTCGTTGTTGCTTATCGGGAACGCTATCGAACATAATATCCCTTTTAAATTAAAATTAATATTTAAATCCCAAATATGAATAAATATAAAATTTTATTATTCTCTATTTTTCTGGGATGTTACATCCTTCCCTCTTTTGGAAATTGCATCTTCGCAATTTTATTCAATTATAAAATAAATGGTGCTATTTATCTCTCCTAGAATTTTCAGATTCCCACATTTCCTATTCAACAATATTGTTTTCCCAAAAAAACTTTACTTGATGAATTTCCTTATTCCACAACACTTGATCTCTTTAGTCAAGAATCTGGACTGGTTGTTCTTCAAATTAGAGATTCTCTTCCTACTATACTACCTCTGGCTCAAAACATGGGTTTAATCTGGAATATACTTTCTCAAAATTGAAACATTATAAACATTGTGTTCCTGGGATAAACATAGAGGTAAAGCTAATTTGTATGCAATTGATCCAACTTTCTCTAGGATTTCTTATGGTCCAGTGAACCTCAGACTCAACTTTTCCTTCTTACCAAAATTCCTAACAATGTTCCAAAGAGAAACTACAAGAAAGACATGATCACCTACTTCAAATGAAAGATCATTCCTCTGGTTATCTAGATAAATTTTCTTCCTACTCTAACAATTCCTCATGTTCTTCTGAACCAATTGAACTTTTTCAGCCATATATTTTTACCAATTTTGGTCCCATAAGCTTCCTTTCACCTAATTCATCCCAAAAAACACAGAGTTAGACACTAATTACCGTATCAATCTAAAATAAAGCCATCAGTTTACTGGAATGAAAACTGTTATTATTAGAAAATTCAACCAGAGAAATATGTTGGTCCAAACATCCATGGTAATCCAGTGAAAAAGTACGTATAAAATCCTCCAAGGTCTGAATTTTTTGTTCGAACTACCCGTCTAATTGAGGATGAAAAGATGAACTAATATTTAATTCAGTACCCAAAATCTTGTTAATGAATTTCCAAATGTTATAAGTAAACTTGGGTTCACGATCAGATACAATGTAGAGGGGAACTCCATGAAACCTACCTATCTCTTGAAGACAAAACAAAGAATTTTTTTCTAGATATAATGAATCTCGAATAGGAAGGAAATGAGCAGATTTAGTCAATAAATCAACAATAATCCATATTGAATTATTACCTCGAGACGTCATTGGTAATACCACAAAAAATTCAATGGATATATTTTCTCATTTCCACTCTAGGACTAGTAAAGACCGAAGCATCCCTTTCGGTACTAACCACTCTGATTTAACCTATTGACATGTCAGACACTTCACAGTAATGTCACCAATATCTCTCTTCATTCCGTCCCATAAGTAATACCCCATAATATCTATGTACAGCGTAGAACATCTAGGATGAATTGAAAATGGAGAACTATTATCTTCACATAACATCTCATTCTTCAACTACGAATCACAAGGCACACATAATCTCTTCCCAAACCACGAAACACAATCATTATAAATGTTAAAATCGGGAAACTTACCCTTCTGGAGAAACACTACCTTTTTCTGCAACTCACATTATTCCTTATGCACTTTCTTAATTCAATCTCTTAGAGATGATTTCACTGACACCTAAAACAACACATAGGAATTTCCTACCCCAACAACATCTATGCCTATGTTCATAATGTATTTGATCAAAGTATCTTTTTTCATGCATAATAAGGTTAATGAAGCATTAATTTTTTGACTCAAATCATCAGCCACTTTATTTACTTTTCTCAGATGGTAATGGATCATGAAATCATAATACTTGATAAATTCCAACCATCTTCTCTATCTCATGTTTATTTCTATATGAGTGAATATATACTTCAAACATTTTTGGTCAATATATATTTCATATTTTACTCCATACAGATGATGCCTCTATATTATTAAATAAAAAAACATACGTTTATTTCAAATCATGTGTGGGGTAATTTTGCTCGTGAGGTTTCAAATTACATGAAGCATAAGTAATTTCTTGGTAATTTTCCATAAGGACACATCAAATTCATTTCAAGAAAGCATCACTATAGATAACGAACTCACCATTTATGGAAGGCAGTTCCAAAATAGGGTTATTCACTAATATTCTTTTCAATTACTGAAAATAACCATCACATTATTTTGTCCAAATAAACAGAACACCTCTAAGAGTTATCTTAGTCGTTGGGATAGAAAACTATGAAAACATTTCAACAAACCTTTGATAATAACCTGAAAAACCAAGAAAAATATGGATCTCAGTTATATTTTTGGGTCTTGTACAATCATAAAAAATATTTGTTTTAGAAGGATCACCAATTATGCCATTTTTTGAAACAATGTGACCAAGGAATAAAATTTATTGTTACTAAAACTCACACCAAATGAATTTTCCATATAGTTTATTTTATTTTACTGTTTTCAAGACTCCCCTTATATGAATTTAGTGTTCCTCATTAATTTTATAATATAAAAAAATATCATCAATAAATAGAACTTCCATTTATCACCTGAGTCAACTTATCCATCGTTACAACAAACTATTCAATTTAGATTCTGAACATCTCAGGATTCATATTTGAAAGAACATTTCCTTCTACATGACTTACCAACATAACATCCCTATTTCCTCCCTGGAAAACCATTTTGAACACATAAATATCTTGGGTGAAGCAACATGGAAATCTGTAATGCTATATCATTTCAATATTACCAAAAATTAATTTATAGACATTAATTGAACAATATTATAACTCTTAATGTTGTCTAAACCGACCATTGATACCAACTATAAGGACCCGACCTTAAACATTCCATATTCTTGAAGTAAGATAATAATTCACACTAAGTATCTTTTCAGGTTTAGAGTTTTATAAAATTAGGCCATAACAAATGACATTAAATTTTCAATATTACAATGTAGACACTTTTACCCAGTATCCATTTTTTCATAAAATTAAAAATATTAATAAAAGGGTCATGTATATTTCCCTATTTTATACAACAATACTTTTCCACTATCCCATACTTGACCTTTTTCATCTTTGTGTCATATGAAAAACATTTCAAAACATGGTATGAGCTTAAAACTCTCAGTAAGGGATACAAAAAGAAGGAAAACTATTAGTTTTTTCAAAACAACAATTAAACCATAAATACTTTATCATAAGTAATAATTTTCACATTTATGATGTTGTAAATACTACTCACTAAATAAAAGAACATAGCTTACCATTTTTCACCAGAATATTACCATAAAACCCATATAAGGAACACATAACATATAAAAGTATCTTAGGACCTAAACATACTTAAATAGAATAACCATATGGTCGACTTGCACACTTATCACTAAATAGAATAGCCATACAACCGACCTCCAAACAAAATGAATTGAATATTATAATGTAATCACCCATCTTGGTATATCACGGAACAACCCATTATTTTGTTTATCAAATAACCACCCGTCAAATTTCTAAGTACCATTATAATACCACAACACATAAAATGCTGAAAATATAAATATTTCACTAATAAAATTAAATTTACAATAAAAATAAATCATATCTAGAATTTGAAATAATTAATCGATTTTAAAAACCCATTTATAATACCAAAACACCCAGTAAATAAAATAAAGGGTTTCTTTTTCATTTTAATAACATTGAGGCTTATAGAGTAATCCAAATAACGATTATAGTGGCGGATAGGTCATTGTTACCAGAGACGTTAGAACCATTCATTTTTTTAGTAAAATGATTAATAAAAATAGATTCCATTTGGATGAAATAAAAAGTCATCAGTGACTATACACCGTATAAATGAATGTCGTGTATAAAGAAAAATATTCTTCAATGAAAGGACATTGAGACGATGTCCCATACCTCTTGTCTGATGAGACTTGTTCATTCTTTAATGTTGTGCCTAATAAACATAAGTTAATTTTAACTAGATTAAGACCCTTTTTCAATTTTATTTTTACTTTTATATCACTTATTACCTTTCTATGAAAATTTCATAATTTTCTTTTCATATAGGTGATTTTGTTCATGTTCGGAACTTGAGTAAAAAAAATTAACTTGTTATAATTATAAATTTCTCATGTGGTAAAATTTCCATTATCTACAGAATTATATTCATGATTTAGATATCATATATATCATATATATAATTTTTATATATATATTATATATATATATATAAATTTATAATATTACATGACATTTGGAGGTACGAAATGAAATACACCATAATGGAGACGGTAAGTCGTACGTACGCAAGAACGCTACTTTCATTTTTATTTCATATTTCATGGAATGAAAAGTTAATTATACACAGTTATTATAATTCTATTATAATATCATATATATGGTTTCATTTAATCAATTTTTATGCATCCCATGTTTGGCATGAAATGGTCATATCACTTTGAGGGGGCAGTATTCCGTACTTCCTCAAATGAAATAATCACATTTACCTAAAATGGAAACCATAAAGGTAAGATATAGATGAAAAATATAGAATCATATATACAATATAAATATTATATATATCACATATATATAGTTTTCCATCATAATGGACACTATGATAGGTGGAAGGTGATAATCGAACAATCATCATTTCATTAGGCGTTAGTTTCCTGTCCACAGAAACAATAGGTTCTTTAACAATTAGATGGATGTGTGTGTAAGTGTAGTTTGAAAAATCCTTATAAAATTAACCTAGTATATTTAGGTTGCTATTTATACTATAAAATAAAGTAATAAAAATAGTTTTGGGGGTTGGAGAAGGAAAAATAAAAGAAAAGAACATAAAAGAAGACGTTGCCTTTAAATCTGGTAACTCCATTTGGTTTGAAAAAAGGTTTTCTTGAAGTCCCTTATACATAATTTAAGGATTAAATGTTGAAAATAGGGTTGTATGGAGCTTAATTATAATGATATTGGATGATCCATGGGGCTTGAGAGGTGTGAGTAATGAGTTATAAGTGAGGGATTTTTATAAGGGAGAGGAGGGGTTCTTTAGGAATGTCTGAAAATATTATTTTTATTATATAATGATTTTCAGATTCCAAATATCCAAAACTCATTAAAGTAAAATATTAGATGACTCAAGTTCAAAATAAAATCATCCAACAATAATTGTATAAGTTTTTCTTTTTTTTATTCATTATAATCTAATTTATTGAAATTATTCATTAATGAGGTAAACACTGCATCATTATTGTGTTATAAATACTTTTATTTATTCGATGTCTAAGTATTTTAAAAAAATAACATGATATATGAAATATTTCTACCTTTAAAATAAATATTTACAGGAAAAATATATAAATTATATAACCCACATTAAAATTGTTTTAGTAAAACAATATATGTTTTTTATATTTTCATTTTTTATTTAAATAAAATGTTATTAATATCATTATCTTACCGATGTGGATTTCAAAGGCAAAAAGACTCACCCAAGGATTATTTTGGTCTTCCATTACTCATTCAAGATGTTTATGAAAGGTGTTAAGATAATTTTATATTATTATAATATTGTTTTTACCTTGAATTGCCCTATTTACTATTAACCGCGGTAAATAAAAGTCAAATGTTACTATTAAAAAATTATTTTTATCTTATCGAACAACATTTTTATTACTAATAACAACCACGTATGTCATATTTTCCAAAATCAATTCACAGGAGTGGTAAAATTACATTTAAAAGAAAAATTTGGGTTTTTAACTACTCCTTAGTGTTTTCAGTTTTCATCCAAAATTTATGTTTTTCAAAAAAATACCAAAAATTATGCCAAAATTGATGTTTTTTAAAAAAAATACCAAAACGAAGAAAGTGTTTTTAAGAAATAATAACTATAAAATTATTGACACTTGTCTATGTAAATATAAACTCTACCTTAAGACATCACAAACCATGTGAAAGTACATGTATAGTAACCATACCTAATATAGTCAAGATCCGTGTATATACTATAACTGTAAGCCACCAAAACATGAAATTATAAATATTTCAAATATAAAATATATTATATATTGTATGAGAATATATCCTATGACTATAAGACGTCATAGCTCATATATTCCTACATACACTATGTATGGAGGAGAGAGTATGGTCGTAGGTGTTCTCATCAATCCATATCCTTAACAGCCTAGATGTTAGGAATGGAAAAGATTCCGAGGGAAAATATTGGTGTTATATTACCCTAGTAACTAGAGTGGATGAGTGTAAGAAATAAGAAAATATAATCATATATGGAATACATCTACTCCATATAAAACTAACAAACCCTATATATGAACAAAAGTTGTTGTCCTGAGTGAAAATGATTCTTCTATAACTATTATATGATAAGTTAATATTTTGATAAGAACACAATAATAAATGTATAATACCTTCATTAGTCATATAATAATAATCAATTACATTTAAATATATAATTTTTTATAAAAAATTTTGTTTATTTATTTTAATCATCCAAAAAATCATTCGATAATGTATATTCAAACTATTTGATAATTTACCAAAGCCATGGATTACATTTAATTTTATTTATCCTATTTATTTGAAAATTTTTTCTTATATTCTAAATACATGTAAGGAAATTCTATTTAGGTATCAATTTAATTTTACCTTTCATTTATCAGGGCTTTGGTATGCTTCTTCGACATTTTCATATGTGGTTTTAGGGAGGATCATTCTAAAAAAACCTATTTGATCACCCATATATATATTATAACATCTGGGGTACTATTTTATGGTATTCCTAAATACCCCTTTTGAATGTTAGTTGTTTGGTTTTTTATGGGTTGATTTGGGTGAAATTGTTTAACTCTTGAAAGATTAAATTTAGTGCACTGTTAGCACACGGGTTCCCAAAGTGTGTTCCCTCTTAGTGGAAACCATGAAAAACCAAACAATCGAGATTTTCCTATATATTGCATGGATTGAAATAATGTGTTCCCACCTATTATAAACTATTCAAATTTTGAAAAAAAAACTGGTTTCATTGTTATCATGCATGGTTTTTCTAACTATGTGATTGTGCCTAGGAAAACACACATATGACATTTTCAATCCAAAATTTATTTATTAAAATACTAGAACAAACTTTTTAGGTGTCGATGGGGCTGTTTGAACCTATAGAATTTTATTCTTCCTTGGAGTCCCCCAATTGGTGATTTTGTCCCCTCTACCGCACTCTGAATGTGAATCAATTCTAGGAAAATGACTTTTTAAATCTTACCAGTAGGTTTCCTCTTCCCATTATCATTCCCCATCAATCTCATGACTCGTCCATTAGGGTATATAGATATCCACCATGATAGAGGATATAATACTCTCTATTTCAGTTCTTGAATATAGTTTTTATTCTAATATCCTTATTTCCAACATTATTCATCAGGGTTTCAATTTAGTGCATTGTGTTTTGTGATCCCATGATCTTGAGGAAGGTTGTGTTGTTATAATAGAAATTTTTTTAAACCAATATTTTTTTAATATTAATTCAATTTATTGATTTCAATTAAATTTCTTACTATTGGTTTATTTAAAACCCCAATTATAGTGAATTGAGGATTTAGATATTATATGGAACTAAACTGAGAAAACCCCCCGATTCTATCAAATTCGAGGCTGTATTTTAATTTTTTGGAAAATTTTGAAAATTTAATTTTTGATTTAAATTGTGAAATTGATTTGATGAAAATAATTTCAATTTTTTTTTGGGAAATGTGGATTAAAATTATTGTTATATAATCCCACTGGGTTTATCATGGAGAAATCCATTATTTGATTGAAAACCAATGTATTGGTCTTTAAATGGAAACTAGAATAATTATAATGGGAAAATGGGATGAATATTATTTTAGGAAGTTTTAAATTAAATTTCAAATCATTGATTATATTATAGAACATCAATGCCTAGGTCGGTAGAGAGTTCTTTAGGACAACACTCTATTGATGATTTATAAGACAAACAATACATTTTCAGTTATTCACATCCCCGATGGGATGGGGACATGTTCCTTTTTGACTAGTGTCTAAGGAACCTAAGAACAAATATTACATTGATTAAAATTTTATTGTGAGGGGGTCCCATATCATTGAACTATCATACCTTAGGGAATATTATCAGGTTTCTCATTGTTTTTATTTGAAATATATACCATTTATGTACACTATTTTAAAATTTTCTCCTAAATTTAAATAAATTGTTTAATATAAAATTATTCCTTAAGAATTTTCATAGAAATATTTCCATCATTTGAAATTTAAAACATTATTTGTTTTATGTTTTTGATCTTCCATTCCAGTTTCTTTCAAAACATAAATATTTATCAAGTCAATTTAATGTTTTAATCTTATAGTTGTATCCCTTGTGAGACCATACATGGATTTCCTCTCATACCCCATCTATAGAATATAGTGTTTGTAGATTATCCTTTTCTAGGTCTACGTAAGGATAAGGAAAAACCTTATGGTTGTAGAAAATTCTTATCCTTGTGATTATATAGTTTTTTTTACTTGGACTTGGGTTGTTGTCCATTTTTATTATATATTGTGGTTTCACTTTTGATTTTTGTCTCCAATTTTCATTATGGAACACTTCTCCGAATAGAATAATCCTTGTATTCATACTAAATTTTTAATCTTGATTTTTTTGTGCTTGTGTAATATTTTGTCCCACTTTAAAATTTTATGATGGTGGTTTGTATTCTCAAACACATGGGGATCCTTAATTCAATTCAGGCTACATGAGGACCATCTTGTTTATCATTTTACTAGGGTATCTAGGTTGGTTCTTGAAAAACTTGTATCGAAGGGACATGATTAGTATTTTTCTTTAATGCCGGTATGTATTTGTGTATTATTTTCACCACATAGTAGGTAGTTATGATTTAATGCATGTACAACTATAAGTAAAATGATTCTTAAGTCAACATGGATGGTTTGGAAAAATTTCTTGCATATTAGTTCAAGTACTTTCCAAACATTTGTGTCACGACCCATCCTCAGGGCTCGTGTCGTGACTACCCCATGCCAACCTTCCATAGGCCAGGGGCTGGCGACTACCACCACAGGCGTAAATCCCAATCAAAAATGGAATGCATTGCCTTTATGAAACGAAAACACACACAAATAGAGTACAAGAAGAAGCTACACTAAATAAGCAGTGAAACAAACGTGCAGAAAAGTACGAGGGGCCGGAAATAAAAGCCCAAAAGAAAGGTATAACTACATCTGAAAATAAAGTACAACTCAAAGGACAACATCTGAAAGGTGACAAGCAGCTCCTGGATCATCCTCCGGCTTCCTAACAATAGGGTAGGTACAGATGTCCTCCTCAGTACTCCACATCTGTCTGTCTCCTCTGGGTACCGACTCTTCGTGAGATCCACCTCCGGGCACCGACTCATCCTGATATCCACCTCTGGGTACCGTCCAGCTCTACAAGCCTCAACCACGATCAGTGATGTCCATCATCTGCAACCAACACAACAAGGTGAGGTAGAAGACCATGCTGGGCTGAGTATACGACACTCAGTATGGACCCCAAGACCCTCAAGGTCTCACTAAATCCAACAAGTATAATCACAACGAATGTTCTCAACAGATAACCCTTACTTAGGTATAAGCCCATACTTATACCTAAGTTACCAAGTAACCCATCTCAACCACGAGGTATCACATAGATATGAAGCACATGGACAACCACCACTTAGTTATATGCCCATAAATATATTTATGTTATCTAGTAACCCATCTCAATCATAAGGAAAACACAAAGGTCATTGACTCCGCTCAAAACATGATTTTCATTATCGAAACTGAAACCGCTGAAGTTCTCTATCTCTGACAAGTACAGTGATCCTGTCACGACTCCAAGGTTCTTCTCACCATCCTAAGACAGCTGATGTACTCCTCTTGTCAAGTACCGCAGGTCAGCCACCCAAACACAGTAATGCTTCCCGTCGGGGTTTGCCACCCAAACACAGTAGTGCACCCCCCCAATAGCCTACAGAGGTACTCCTCCTGTCGAGTACCACGGGTCTACCACCCAAAAACAGTAGTTCTACCCACCATGGTTCCGCCACCCAAACATAGTAGATCTCGCCACTGGTCTATACAAGTCACTCCGACCTGATTCGGACAATCAGTCTTCAGGTCTCAGGTAGCTACACGGTCTTCATACTCCGTACGCTCGTCTCTAGGAGGGTCTGCTCCACGAGCTACTGTTCGATACTCAAAGTATTAAAAATTACCACTAAGAAGTATCTCAAAGGACCTCCTCATCATAGGGGTCTTAACGCAACCGACGACGCGTCAATCAGACCCCGGTCTGTGAGTTATTAGCATTTTCATCCCAGGGGCCAAGTTGGTTTCATGTACGAACCAACCCGAACATATCTCAACTGTAACCCAAACTCACATAGGATATACTCATATGGACCGCTTCTCAACATGATCACCAATGCCGCTGACAGTTCGTCAAACGGACGTCCGGTCTGAAAGTTATCGGCTCTTCCGTTCGAGGGGCCCGGTTGGATTTCGTGTACAATCCAACTCGGCCAAATTCCAACTGCGTCTAAACATCAGGTGAATTATTCCAAAAGTACCGTCTCGTCACGAGGAATGTAACAAAGTCGACGACAGATCAATCGGACGTCCGAAGCTCAAGATATAAGTGTTTTCGCTCCAAGAGCCTGGTTGGCATCGTGTTCGAACCAACCCGGCCGTACCAAAAGTTCTCTGAAACCTTGAGTATAATATACCTAAATCACCGCCTCGATCCAAGGTTCACATCACAACTGATGGTGCATCAGTAGGAGGTCTGAACCCATGTTATGGGAGTTTGAACGAAATTGCTTGAAAATAGGGGGTTTGAGCCCGGTCCGACCCGGCCCGATACCGCATGGGCCGACCCGAACCGGGTCGACCCGTCCAGGTTCCGGGTCCGGCCTGCTAGGGCGTGGCCCGGCCCAGCCCGCGCGGGGTCCCAGCCCAGCACAGGCACCACACGAATGCGGAATGGGGGGGAGCCGCCACCCCCTCGTACTGAACGGCAGACCCACTGGGGGTCCGCCCTACCGCGCTGACCGGGGGTTCAAGCCCCCAGTTTTTCTGGATCTGGCCGGCCGTAACGACAGGACAGATGTGCCATGTGGGACCAGTCGGTCCTGCCACCTATGAAACGGCGGTCGGCGGTTCTGGCCACCCTCCCATACTCTTCCGCAGCCCGCCCCAGCCGTGACCATTCGTGGTTCTCCGGAGCGGCGCGACGGCGCTGCGCCCCTCCGTCGCGGCCCTGCTTCGGCCGCGGCCTCTTCCGGCCTCAACAGTGTTGCGTTCCTTCGCTGCAGTGGTATTCTTCATTCCTGAATGCTGCCATTGCACCGTGCCACCTCCATCCCAAACCGCAACGGTGAACATTAACAAAAAGAGGGTGGGGGATCAGCCGTGTTCGTGCGGTCCGACCTCCTCCCGTTAAAAAGATAGCAGGTGGCCCAAAGTAAAACAACTTCGACCAAGCAAGCAAAGATTTAATCAATTAAATTTGAACTCAAAACCCTATTTTTTCCCCACAATAAAATATTCCCAACCCACAACATATTCTTTAGCGTATCAACTTAATATTGAGTTGATCCACGTTCGTTTTTTTAGAAGGAAATAACCATGGTTTTATTAACATTCACAAATTAATCCCCTACCTTGTGTCGTTCGTCGTTTGTTGACAATATCGCAATAGGGTGGGCGTCGGTTCGTCGACATCATCCCAATGGAGGAGATGAAGATGACGATGGTCGCTGGCATTCGTCGCTTCCGTCGTCGTTGGTGTGCACCTGAGGAAGTGATGTCTCCTCTCTTGTTGCAAAGGAAGAATAGGATGGCGAACCATTCTTCTTCGAGGGAGGAAGTCATTTCTTCGTGGACGAAGGGAACTCTAGTAAAATCCTCCCAAATTATTATCCAACCCCAAAATATCATAATGCTTCCCTCTTTTAAAAGATCCCCAATCAATTCAAAAGGAGTCAAGAGGTGTGATAAATAAATTAATAAGGTTATTAATTATCCTAGTCGGCCTCATTAAACTTGGGAGGTGGAGAGGCTCCCCCACAATAAATGTGTGGAGTTTCCATGCATTTAAACAAGGGGGGTGAGTTATGGGGAGGTCAAGGGGGTTATGGGGGATGTGAGGAGTTAGGGTCTCATGTGGGTCCTACCACACTAATCTCTTCCATGGGAGGTTAGGTGGGTGTGGGCCCCACATCTAACTCTCCCTTTGTTGAAAATAACCACATTCCATGAATAAAATTTGTGCACGAAAATTTTTATTTAATTCAACTAAACCCCAAATATTAAACCTCAACCCACTCAAAACGCAACTACAGAAAAGGTCGCATTAATAAATTTTCGGCGCTGTGGTTTCATAGGTTCCCTCATATTTCAATTCCGATCACCGGTTAAAAAGATAGAAAAGCCCGCTCGTTCGTTCACTGAACGTACCTGAGCAAAACTTTGGAAATTGATTCCGGGCACACCGGGCCTCAGAATCAGGTGCCGTCAGAATCTATGGTCTCGTAAAATTCCAAAACAATTAAGAGACAAAGAAAAAAACAATTTCCCTGATATTTCCATGTCTTTATATTACTCCGACCACAGGTCTTTACATCCCTATAAAGCTATAACAGAAACTAAGGAGACAAAAGTGGTAATGTGCACGCATCTAAGCCTTCCGCTCCCGTGTGCTCTCCTGGAGGTTCCCGTGCTGCCAGAGAAAGCGCACCTTAGGAATCGACCATTCACATAGGACCCGCTCCAGTCGATCCTCGATCTCTACTGGAACCTCCGTGAATTTTGCCCTGTCATAGACGTCTAAATCCATGAGTTCGATGATGTGTGAAGGATCATGCATGTATCTCCTCAGCTGAGGTATGTGGATGATTTCATGCACCCAGTGCGACTGAGGTGGAAAGGTCAAGTGGAAAACCACCCTGCCTACCTTGCTGAGGATCTAGAAAGGTCCGTTGAACCTAAGAGATAACTTGCTACTTTGGCCACATCTCCGTAAAACTCGACGAGGTGAGACTTGTATAAGGACGTGGTCGTCATCCTAGAACTCAAGAGGCCTCCATTTCCTGATTAGAAAAGAAACTCAAAACTTTTGCTGCCATGAGGGTAAGTATGACCGAATCAAGAGTGATCAAAAGCACCCTCATGTGCATGAGTTTATCCTGTGCAACTTGGGGTTTCTTCTTTACCAACCATGGAAAACCCATCCCAACGTTGTAGATTAACCACAAAATTTTAGCCTAATATAGTAAATTTGTGTATGAACTATGGATCCAATCCTTACTCGGACCAACGTCATAAGGCCTCGATGATATCACCAAGAGAATACGACCGAATCTCTCGCCTCGGGGGTTAGATCACACTGTCGGCGTAAGTGTGATTATAGAGTCTCCTCCCAAAGGATTCTCCAGATGTGAGGGTCAAGTCTACGGTTGACCGGAAACTCTAGTTCTGGGACAATATTTGTGGAAGGAAAGAATGATTCGTATCAATTTTTGTTACTACGATAGCTAATAGTGGACATAGAATGTCCCTAGAATCATTCTTAGAGACATTGAGTAACACTCCTTGACAGCATGCATCAATTCTTTTTCCCTGCCCCACAGCTCCCTGAACCTGACGAGGATAAAAAAGGCGGGTGCTTGTAAGATTTTGATATGTGCACCACCTCATGCAACTCTCCTAGATCTGCCTCCACGTATGATGCTCCGCAGACTCATCTGTCCTTAATTCTTCCTCTTCTTGAAAAATTTTACACGCCCGAGTCTCTGAGACTGGAGCCAGTTTCTGGTTTCTTACTGCACTGGGCAGTCTTCATCTGCTCCGGGATGATCTGCCCCTTCCCCACCTATGATCTGTAAGAGCTGATCAGATTTTCCCCTTTTCCGAGAGGAGAAACTCAGTCCCATATCCTGGATGAAACTCACCCATTGAATAATATAGTCAATCCTAACATGAATGATGTATTCATGCCATGGACGAAGTCGTAAGGCCTCGGTGTTACTACCAAGAGATCCAACTGGCACTATCGCCTCCAAGGGTCGAGTCACACTATCAGAATTAGTGTGAGGTCACTGGGTCTCCTCTAGTAGAAATCTTGAAAGTGAGGGTCATGTCAACAGTTTTTAACCGGGACCTCTCAGTATCAACCAAAAAAATGGAAAGGATAGTAATCATCACAAAGATAAGTATCTTTTATTACTGCATCTCATAGTACAAAGACACAAAAACAACAACAACAACAACAACATGGAACTAGAAGTTCATGGGACAAAATAAATCCACTAGTTCCACTCCTGTCCACCTGCTTCCAGAGCTCTACTGCCTTGTCCACCGCTCGATTGTCTCTCAATAACTCACCGCTGCTTCTCTCTCGGTGGCTCCTCCAATGCCTATGGATCAACCGTGTGAGGAGTCGGACAGTCATGTGTCATGTGACCCTTCCTTCCACATGCATAACATTTCCTGCTCCTCACATGTATGCCTCAATTCCGTGTGCCTCGCACAACAAAACCTGTATCTCGAGGCCGCCCATCTACTGGTCTGGTCCTCTTGGACCCCTGAATCATCTTTCTACTACCTACAGATGATTTTTCTACTGATGGAAGATCATGCGGCAAAGGCAGCAGCTCCTGAACACGCCCGGGGTGTAGAGTCGCTGGTATAAACTCCACCCTGAAGAAGGTCTCGAAGTCTCCCCATGTGAAGGCAATCTCATCGCAAAACTGGAGCATCTGGCTCCACCATCTTCCTGCTGCATCCTGAAAGAGGCTGGCAGCAAATATCACCATGATATTTGATAGAGTACCCACTATCCTTAAAACTCTCACCACAGACTCCTTCCAATCCTTAGCCGCATGCAGGTCTGTCTCTACCATGATCCTATGGGGCATCTGGCACTGGAACTCGTGCAGTGCACTCAAACGACGGGCACTCTCTGGTGCTGGGGCTAGTGGCATCGGTGGATCAACGGGCGGTAGTACTTCTGGTGCATTTGCTGGTGTCTCAACTAGAAGAGGGCCATGTACCGAGGCCTCGTCCCTCGATAGGCTATCAGAACGTACATCTCTCAGGGCTATAGACGATCACTCGTGGAAAGCCATCCTGAAAGAAATAGATGTGTCACAGTCAAACGATTATACCTAGTGAGCTGACCTGGTTTGAGCTGTTTTAAGAGAAAACCTTTGAGAACACACACACAATTAGTGTTTTCGTACACTGAGTCAGAAATCAGAAGTCAGGGTCCTGGTGTATGGATATGTCGGCCGCCCACACCAACACTGGACTCCCATAACTGAAAACCACACTCGGTTCCCTTAACACTATTGCTTCATAGTAAAGAAAAATTAAAGTTATATGTTTTATGGTAGAACCAACTCCTCTGATACCAATTTGTTATGAACCGTCCTCGGATCCCATGCCGTGACTACCCCAAACCCACCTTCCATAGGCCAGGGGCTGACGACTAGCACCAAAGGCATAAATCCCAACCAAAAAGGGAAGCCATTGTCTTTATGAAATGAAAACACACACAAACAGAGTACAAGCAGAAGCTACACTATATAAGCAGTGAAACAAACGTGATGAGAAGTACAAGGGGCCAGAAATACAAGCCCAAAAGAAAGGTTTAACTACAACTGAAAATAAAGTATAACTCAAAGGACAACAGCTGAAAGGTGACAAGCAGCTCCCAGATCGTCCTCCAGTTTCCTACTTGAAGGGTAGGTACATATGTACTCCTCAGTACTATACGTCCATCCGTCTCCCCCGGGTACTGACTCGTCGTGAGATCCACCTCCGGGTACCGACTCATCATGAGATCCACCTTCGGGTACTGACTCGTCGTGAAATCCACCTCCGGGCACTGCCTCGTCGTGATATACAACTCTATGTACCGTCCAGATCTACAAGCCTCAACCACGATCAGTAATGTCCATCATCTATAACCAATACACTGAGGTTCGGGCAAAGCCTGTGCCGGGGTGAGTGTATGATACTCAGTAGGGACCCCAAGAACCTCAAGTTCTCACTAAATCGAACAAGGATAATCACAACGAATGTACTCAACAGATAACCCTTTCTTAGGTATAAGCCCATACTTATTCATAAGTTACCGTGTAACCCAGCTCAACCACGAGGTATCACATAGATATGAATTCGATGGAAACCCACCACTTAGGATTATGCCCATACATATACGTATGTTATCTAGTAACCCATCTCAATCATGAGGAAAACAAAAAGGTCACTGACTCAGCTCAAACCATGATTTTCATTATCAAAACCGCAACTACTGAAGAGATTTGTCTCTGATGAGTACAGTGATCCTGTCATGACTCTGAGGTTCTGTTCACCAACCTAATACTTATGAGGTACTCCTTTTTTCGAGTACCACGGGTCAGCCACCAAAAGACAGTAGTGCTTCCCGCCGAGGTCTGCCACCCAAACACAGTAGTACACCCCCTAATAGCCTACAGAGGTACACCTCCTGTCGAATACCATGGGTATGCCACACAAACAGTAGTTCTCCCCGTCGTGGGTCTACCACCCAAACACAGTAGTGCTCCCCAATAGGCTATACAAGTCACCCCGACTCGAGTCAGACAAGCAGTTATCAGTTCTCAGCCAGCTACACGGTCTCGGTACTCTATACGCTCGTCTATAGGAGGGTCCGCTCCATGAGATACTGCTCGATACTACAAGTATCAAAATGTACCACGAAGAATTATCTCAAAGGACTGCCTCGTCATAGGGGTCTCAACGCAACATACGGAACATCAATCGGACACCTGGTTTGTGAGTTATTAGCATTTTCGTCCAAGGGGCCTGGTTTGTTTCGTGTACGAACTAACCTGGCCCTATCACAACTGTACCTAAAAATTACATAGGGTATACTCATAGGGACCGCTTCTCTATGTGATCACCAACACCGCTGACGTTCGTCAAACGGATGTCTGGCCTGAATGTTATCGACATTTCCGTTCCAAGGGCCCTGTTGGATTTCGGGTACAATCCAACCCGACCATATTCCAACAGCGTCCAAAACTTAGGTGAAGTATTCCAAAAGTATCGTCTCATCAAGAGGAATCCATTAATGTCAACGGCACATCAATCAGATTTCTGGAGCTCAAGATATAAATGTTTCCGCTCTGAGGGCCTGGTTGGCTTCGTGTTCGAACCAACCCGGCCATACAAAAAGTTCTCTGAAACCTTGAGTATAATATACCGAATGACCGTCTCAATCCAAGGATCACATCGCATCTGATTTTACATCAATCAGAGGTTTGCAACCCATGTTATGTTCCTTTGAATGAAACTGCTCTAAAATAGGGGGTTCGGGCCCGGTCCGACCCAGCCCGATACCCCCTAGGTCGGCACGAACCGGGTCGACCCGACTCGGGTCTGGGTGCGGCCCACTAGGGAGTGGCCTGGCCCGGCTGGCGCGGCCTGGCACGGGCGCCGTGCACCGTGCGAACGCGAAAGGGGGGGGGGGAACCATCACCCCCTCAGATTGAATGGCGCATCCGCGGGGGGTCCGCCCTGCCGTGCTGACTGGGGGTTCCAGCCCCCGGTTTTTCCGGATCTGGCCGATCGTAATGGTCGTCCAGCTGTGCCATGTGGGACCAGCCGGTTCTGCCTATTGAGCACTGGCGGTCGGAGGTTCCGGCCGCCCTCCCATGCTCCGCCATGGCCAAAGGCCACAACCTTGGTCCGGGCGGCGCCGCGGGACGGTGCCGCGCCCCTCTTCCTCGGCCCCGCATCGGTCGCGACCTCTTTCGGCCTCAACGACGTGGCGCGAAGACAACAATCTCCTTCACCTTGATGGTATTCTTCGTTCCCGCCTGGTGCCATTGCACCATGCTGCCTCTATCTCAAACCACAATGGTGAACATTAAGAAAAAGGGGGAGGGGGATCGGCCTTGTTCGTGTGGTCCAACCTCCTCCCATTAAAATGATAACAGGCGGACCAAAGTAAAACAACTTCGACCAAGAAAGAACAAACTTTATCCATTAAATTTTTACTCAAAACCCTACGTTTTTCCCTGAAATCAAATATTCCCAACCCGCAACATATTCATTCATGGATCATCTTAATATTTAGTTGATATGCATTCTTTGTTTTAGAAGGAAATAAACATGGGTTTATTAACATTCAAAAATTAATCCCCTACCTCCTATCATTCGTCATTTGTTGATGATATCATAAGAGGGTGGATGTCGGCTCGTTGACATCGTCTGAAGAGAGGAGATGAAGATGACGATGGTCGCTAGCGTTCATCGCTTCGGTTGTCGTCGGTGTACACCTGAGGAAGTGACGTCTCCACTATTTTTTCGAAGGAAGAAGAGGATGGAGAATCGTTCTTCATCGAGGGAGGAATTTTTTTCTTCTTGGATGAAGGGAACACTCCTCCATTCCACCCAACGTATTTTCCAACCCCAAAATCTCATAAAGCATCCCTCTTTTAAAAGATCTCCAATCCATTTAAAAGGATTCAAGAGGTGAGACAAATAAATTAATATGGTTTTTAATTATCCTAGTCGGCCTCATTAAACTTGGTGGGTGGAGAGGCTCCACCACAATAAATTTGTGGAGTTTCCAGGAATTTAAACTAGGGGATGAGTTATGGGGAGGTCATGGGGGTTATGGGGGAGGTGAAGAGTTAGGGTCTCGTGTGGGCCCTACCACACTAAACTCTCCCATGGGAGGTTCGCTGGGTTTGGGCCCCACATATAACTCTCCCATTATTGAAAATAACCACCTTCCATGAATAAAATTTGTGCCTGACAAATTTTATTTAATTTAACTAAACCCCAAATATTAATCATCAACCCCCTCAAAACACAACTATAGCTAGGGTCCCCTTAAGCATTTACCAGTGCTGCGGTTTCATCGGTGCCCTCATATTTCAATTCCGAGCACCGGTTAAAAATATAGAGAAACCCAGTCGTTCGTTCACTGAACGTACCCAAGCCAAACATTGGAAATTGATTTCGGGCACACCGGGCCTCAGAATATGGTGTCGTCAGAAACTGCAGCCTCATAGAATTCCAAATAAATTAAGAGAGAATGAAAAAAAAATCTTTGAAATATCTGGGCCTTTTAAATTTTGTTTTAATTGATTAAAATCCAAATATTAATTGCATATAAATTAGAATAAATTTCCCTTATTGATATGTTTTAGCTTTAATATGATGTATTAAATTATGTATTCTAATGTTTTATATAATCATTCCTCCGAGAAGACATCTGAACCTGATCTAGGAATATGTTCCTGATGAACTATAGTGTAAAAATCATCTTCTGGATTCAAGTAAGTTTGAGATGATTATGTGTACTGTCAAAGATCAGGTACATGCACCACCACTATATCCTATTTAGGATCCAAATTAGGAATGTTAGAGGGATGATTTCATTAATAGTTACTAGGATTTAATTTTATAGAGAAAACCAACACTCAGAGGCTTGAATAACCCTCATGAGGTTGAGTAATGGTTGATAAGGATTGAGTGTTTGTTTGAGTTCTTGGAGAAACATGATGAAATCAAGGTGATGTTGACTAGATTCTTGATTGTGGGACTGATCAAGAGATGGAGGGACATGATGATGAAAATGAATAAAATTGATGGATTAGAGTGGAAAGATATGAAATCTATTTTCACTAACCATTAATATCTATATTTTATGGTTTTGGATAATATTATTGATTTTTTTCATACATTGGAAGGATAACAAGATCCAGATCAAGTATAAAAACCATTTTGGTGAGCTAGTGTAGTTTTCACCTATGATAGTATTTATTATGAAGACAATGGATAGATGATTTTAGATGGGAATTCAATCTCATATTCATTGTTAGGGTTTCTTCCTGAAATTTCCTTCTCATGTTTTTTGCACGATAGATATTTTATAGTTTAAATATACATGTATGTGTTGGATCTGAATCTACAGATTATACACAAGAGGGGGGGGTGAATTTTGTCTTTTGCAATTTTTCGATAACTATTTTCTTGAACAAGTTATGTTCTTTATAATTTATCAGATTTTATTGTACAGCGGAATAAGTAAAATCAAGAACACAAAGATGTATTATGGTTCAGTGAACAGAAGGCCCCTACTCCACTCCACCAACGCTCAACCCTACAATATTGGTGATTTTCACTATCTGGTCCTCTTTTCCACAGACCGATTCACAACTGAGTACAGGCAGTTGATACCTTTACACTCCAAGGAAAAACATAGCATTCTGGTTCAAACAGGAACCTACACAGCTTAAAACGAGAAGATGGTTACTCAAGAATAAAAAAATCAGAAAGAAATTTCCAATTGATCTTCACAATTGCAACAGAATGCAATTGACAACAGCTGGATCGAAGTCTCTGGAAATATTGATCTTCAAGACGAAGCAGTTATGAGTTGATCTAGTTGTAGTAGATATAGATATACAGTTCACAACCTCATAAGTAGTAGATCCACAGTATATATTCGATGTATAAAAGGTGAATCTTCTATCGGGTTCGTTCTTTTTGAACAAACAGAGCCTTGACGCTCCTCTTGAATTAGCAGATCAATCATGAATAGTTGCAATCTCTGTTCTCCACATTTTTCAACAATATATCGATCACATCCTCATATACCTGGTGTTTCAGAGAGTACATATATAATAAAGCATATCTCTTGCACATTTAGATCAATAAAAGTCACCTTCTAATTCACGATATTCAAAAATTTGAATTTATAGAAAATTCGTAACTTCCCATCAGACTCGGCATAAAAATCTCCTTTTAATTCGATCTTAAATTTATTAATTAAACAGTTTTGAATCAGTCAAAGTCGTACTTTAAAAACGACTTTAAATATGGCTTGAAATTCACCCAGAAATCAGCTTACTGATTGTTGCACATAAATATCTTCTGCCAAAATTCCCGACGCCAAACGTAAGGTTGATGACGTGGCCTCCAAACATAGGGTTAATAACATAGTCTTTAATCGTAAGGTTAACAACATAAGGTTGAACACAAACGTAGGGTTGATCATCCATACTTTTTCTTCAACCCTCAAACTTATAGTAAAAGATCCATACTTTTACTTGATCCATACTTTTCCAAGAACGTATGGTTGTTTACAAAACTATGGTTTATGAAACATACTTTAGACAAACAAACGTATCGCTTAGAATTTACATATCGTTCTCCTTACATACATTGTTGACAAACAAAATGCAAGGTTCCTTCCTAAAGTAAGGTTCTCCTTCCATACTTTGCTAAAAACATATGGTTGTTTAACCATACTTTTATCTTATCTCAAAAGTATACAAGCTTTTCATCCTTACGGTATGTTTATCCACGTACGGTATGAACAGTGGTTCCAAAATGCGCTAAAGTAGATTTCGCGCTATATTTGTCTACGTATGGTATGAACAGTGATTTCAGAACCCGCTTAAAGCAGATTCCGAATAAGTAAAAGATTCTCATTATTTCAAGAGTAAAATAAATAAATAAATTCCTGCAAAACACTAAATAAAATAATTAGATAATAACTAAGTGTATTTGTGAGCTTCAAAATTATCATAAAGAGACAGAGTATTATTTTCAATAATCTTCCCCTTTAAATAACATTAACTTTTATTGTTGAAAACAATAAATTTCTCAAAAATCTCCCCCTTTTTGATGATCAAAAAATCAATAAAATAATTAAAATTATTTAAACAAAAATTAACTTTCAATATTAGGTATAAAGTTTTAAATTAAAACTTCTCCGCCAAAAAGATAATTATAAATCCAAATTTCTTATTTAGTTTTCTGCCGAAATAAAATGAATTCTACCCCTAAATAAAATGTATTTTATGATGTTGTGTTTATCATAATTCTCCCCCTTTTTGGGATATCAAAAAGAATGTAAAATCATTGATTTTAACACATTTAATATTGCAGTGAACTATTAGTAAATGCTATTATGAACTGTTTATCAATAATTAAATCTGGAGTACTGAAATATCAAAAATAAAGTCAGTAAATGAAATAAAGAAAGAGAAAAATAAATATTGAAGAAAATTTTCATTAAAAAATAGTAGTATGACAATGATATACATAGGAATAAAGGGTTAGGTAGGATAGGAAACAAGGTATATCTCTTCTGGATTGCATATTTGATTTCTGTAAACTGCTCTTGAAGACTCTTCATCATACCATCTCCAAGATTGATAATGATCTCTATGTTCTCTTCAGTTATATGAATATTTTCAATTAAATTGACTATGAAAAAATCATACATCCTTTCCTCTTTTTCAACAAATACTGACAACTTATCTGATAACTGATTAAAAAGAATTCGGATCGATGGCTCACTAGATGTTTGTTGATCCACTAAGAAGATCTGATTGTCCAGCATCACTGACAACAGAGCACTGTTACATTGAAGATCTTGTATCCTATCCATCATGTTTCTCAGTGCAGCTGTGATAGCTCGAAACCTTCTGATTAAATCCAGTGAAGTACCTGATCAACTAAAAGCATTATTTTCAACTAATGCAAATTGATTCTCCATAAACTACTTCAGATCTGATAAATCTGACTTCATAACCATTTCATATTTTAATTGAGTAACAACAGTCAGCATATCCTCTTTAAAAATTTCAACTTCTTCCCATGAAACTGTACACTCCTTCAGCTTGTGAAACATTAAATGCTCTAAATATAAGGCATTTCTCAGAGAATCATTCTTAGACTCAAACTGAGATACTTTTATGTGCAGTTCTTCAATTTCATATTTTCTTGAATCAGAGGAACCGTGTGCTTGATTCATAGTCTCAGGTTGATGCAGCAGTACTAAAGGCAATGATTCAGCACCAGATTTTTCATTTTCCCTTTCCTGAGAAGATTTGTCCACATATTTTTCCTTAGAGTTTTCAAACTCCTACACGGAAAAATTCTCTTGAAGTACCTCTGTGTGAGCTTCAGAAGCATGCTCACCACAAACATCAGTATCTATGCCTTCCATTGGGTTTTCAAGAACAATATCTTCAGTAGTTTCCTAAGGTCCGACCACTTATCCACCAGACACTGCCTCCATCTCTTGTACTTATTGAAGTGAAACTTCAACATTAGCTACAATCTATTCCTGATTTCCCTTTGAGTTTCTTCTTGAGCTCCTAATTCCTCTACTGAAGTTGTTCTCTTAGTAACATCTTCAATGGTATTATCAAAAACAGCTTCTCTCACAAAAGAATAAGAAATTAAAGCTTTTGTTTTAGTTTCCAAAGCAGTGGAAGTGACTACCTCATTTATTAGTCTTTTTATTTTTGATTGAAGTCCCTCCTGAATTCTGTCTTCTTCAAAATATTCCACTTCAAATCGAATCCTCCTTGCTACATTGCTGACTCTGGATTCATCTTAACCCTCCTTGTACATAGCAGGTTGAGCCTGCGCACACTCTGAGTCTTCCTCAGCTCCTAATGGAAAAAGTTTTCCTTTAATTGTGCTCTAGAAATATCTAACTTTCCTCAAAGTTCTAGAATTAAACATATTACTGCGATGACAGTTAACTCTAGCATCCACTAATCTCACCATGTCTTTCTTAAACTACAGTTTGGAAATAAATCTACTGAAAGGGTATAAATTCATCCTGGCCTCACTTTGATAGCAGTAACTGAGATACCTTATCATGTATCTTGGAAAGTTTAAAATAATATCACTTAACATAAGAAACATTATATAATTATCAGGGTACAAACTCTTCTCCACTTCTACCATCTCTGGAGCTATTCCTGTCTGAATAAATTTGACCAAAATCTTCTGATCAGTCTCCAAATCCTTGACAAACATTTTCTTTATTGTCATGGTACCAAAAAAAAAAGACACGATGTCTTCGGATTTATTCACAAAATCTCTTATATTCTTCATGTCTAAATGAAAAACTCAATCATGATGGAAATTGAGAATCTGACTAATCTCTACTAAAGAGATTGAGAAATCCCTATCCTCTATCTTTGCGATCATATTGTCCTCTGTATCTCACAGAATACATTGTACAGATTTGAAGAAGTATCTAAGTTCAACTTCATACAAAAATTCCATATTTTCACTGTTGAACATCTGTTCAAGATTCTGAAATGACAGTGCTTGCTTCAATAACAGATTTGTCTGAAATAACCAGTCAAGATCGATTACCTTACCCTGTAAGATTTGTCTTCTCTCGGTGCGTTGTCTCTTCGCATTTCTTGGCTCGGCCTCACTGGCACTTTTAGTCCTTACCATTTCCACTACAGTCTCTGAAGGTTTGAAGGTTAGGGTTTTAGATGTTCGAATGTTAGGGTTTCAGAATTTCGATGGATAGGGTTTCAGAAGAGGAAGTGCGATTTTTCGATTTCAAAAGGGTTTCGATAGAAGTGAAAGGGTTTAGAAGTCGAAAAGGCTGTGACAGCCTTGATTCCCATGTAATCACTAATCATTACATATATTTAAAAACAAATAAATTTTTCATATGAAGAATGAAAGAAAATTTTAAACAGTATTCACCAAAATTTACATAAATAAATAAAAGTAAATAAAAAAAATTTAAAAATTATTTTAAAATATATAAACCTATCTCCCCCTTAATAAAATCAAGCCTTACAGTGGGAAGTGGTTTAGTAAAAATATCTGCTAATTGAATTTTAGTATTTATAAATTCTAAAAATATATCTTTTTTCATAACATGATATCTTAAAAATTGATGCCTTATATCAATGTGATTAGTTCTAGAATGACTAATAGGATTTTTTTTGAAATATTAATTTCACTCATATTATCACATAAAATAGGTGTATTATTAAAATTCAATCCAATGTCCATAATAGTGTTTTTCATCCACAAAACATGTGCACAGCAACTGCCAGCAGAAACATATTCTACCTCAGCTGTTGATAGGGAAACTGAATGTTGTTTCTTACTAGACCATGATACTAAGGAATTTCCTAAAAAGTGACATGTACCTGATTTTCTTTTTCTATATAACCTACAACTTCCAAAGTCAGCATATGAATATGAAATCAAATTGAAATAAAAAGTTTTACGATAAATAAGAGATTGAAAAAAAGTTCGTTTTAAATATCTAAAAATTCTCTTAACAGTAGTTAGATGAGATTCTTTAGGATTTCATTGAAATCTAGAACAAAGACACACTGAATACATTATATCTGGCCTGCTAACAGTAAGATATAACAAACTACCAATCATACCTCTATATAACTTGTTGTCAACTAATTTTCCAGTTTCACCCAAATCAAGTTTTACATTAGTACACATAGGAGTTGTAAATGGCATGTTGTTCTCAAGTCCAAATTTCTTAAGTAAATCAGTAATTTATTTGCTTTGATTTAAAACATTTTCAAAACATTTTTGAAATATTTGAATACCCACAAAGAAATTTAATTCTCCCATCATACTCATTTCAAATTCTTCTTGCATTAATTATGAAAATTCATGTCAATGAGTTTTATTAGTTTATCCAATGATTACATCATCAATATAAATTTTATCCAATAAAACATTATTATTCACATTTTTCTTAAATAGTGTTGGGTTTGCCATTCCAACTGTAAAATAATTTTTCAAAAGAAAAGAACATAATCTTTCATACCAAGCTCTAGGTTGTTGTTTAAGGCCATAAAGAGCTTTAGTATGTTTAAAAATAGAATCATGTTTTTGTGAGTTTTCAAAACCATGAGATTTCTCAACATAAACTTCCACCATTAAATAACCATTTAAAAAGGCATATTTAACATCCATCTGAAATAATTTAAAATTCATATAAGATGCATAGGCTAAAACGATTCTAATGGCTTCTAACCTAGCTACATGTGAAAAAGTCTCATAATAATCTATTCCTTCTCCTGGATTGTATCCTTCAGCTACAAATCTTGCATTATTTCTAGTTATTGTGCCTTGGTCATCTTATTTATTTCTAAAGACCCATTTGGTTCCTATTACAGGATAATTCTTAGGTCTTTCCACTAATTCCCCAACATCATTTCTTTTAAACTGGTTTAATTCATCTTACATTTCTATTACCCAGCTTTCATCATCAAAATCTTCTTCCATAGTCTTGGGTTCTTGTTAAGATAAGAAGGAAGAGAATTCCACTAGGTTTCCAAATATTCTTCTAGTTTGAACACCAATTTCTAGGTCACCTATTACATTTTCTAATGGGTGATTATTTTGGGTTCTAGACTGTCTAGGTAATATATTTAAAGGTTCTTTAGTATCATGTTCCTCTAAACTGGAGAGAATTTATTTTATATCATTTTCAAAATAATTCTTTTAAATTCTCAAGTCTCATGTTTTTATTAGAGTCATGTTCGTCCATTTGTTCTGTCCTTTCCTCAAAGGGATCAGATTCATCAAATTTCACATGAACCGATTCTTCAAAAATCCTTGACTTCTTATTATAAACTCTATAAACTTTGGAGGTAGCAGAATATCCTAAGAAAATACCTTCATCTTATTTTGGGTCGAACTTACCGAGATTATTGTTGGTGTTTATGACATAAACCTTGCATCCAAAAACATTAAAGTAATTTACTTTAGGTTTTCCGTTATTCCATAGTTCATAGGGTTTCTTTTTCAAAATAGGTCTAATTAAAACTCTATTAATTATATAACAAGCTGTATTCATAGCTTCTGCCCAGAAATATATAAGTAGGCTATATTCATTTAACATAGTTCTAGATATTTCTTGAATTGTTCGATTTCTTCTTTCTACAATCCGATTTTGTTGAGGTGTTCTGGGTGCAGAAAAGGTATGTTTAATACCCATATTTGAGCAAAAGGAATTAAATTCCAGATTCTCATAATCTCCACCATGATCACTTCTCAATGAGATAATATTGAAACATTTTTCATTTTGAATAGATTTGCAGAACCTTTCAAATAAAGTAAAAGCATCATTTTTATATTTCAAAAAGAAAATCCATGTAAATCTTGAATAGTCATCAATGAAAACATATACATATAATTTACCGGCTAAGCTTGATACTCTTGACGGTACAATCAAATTCATATGAATAAGTTCTAGAGGTTTAGATGTAGAAACCTTATTAACAGATTTGAAGGATGATTTGTGTTGCTTGCCAAGTTGACATGCATCACAAAATCTGTCACTTTCAAATTTGAGACAAGGTAAATCAGAAACTAATTTTTTCTTAGATAACATATGTAAATCATATACATTGAAATGACTAAGTCTCCTATGCCAGATCCAGGATTCACTTACTTTAGTAGTCAAGAAATTTACTTGTTGTTTACACAAGGAATGTAAATCCAAAGTATATACATTTTCAGTTCTTGGTGCTTTAAATTTAAACAGTTTATCTTTAGAAACAATACAGGAATTGTTATTAAAATCAACAGTATATCCATCATCTCAAAGTTGAGAGATACTTATCCGATTGTGTTTTTTTCCTTGTACGTAAAGTACTTTATTGATTGAGACTATTTTTGGAACTCCAACAGTTCCAATACCAATGATTTTTCCTTTGGCATTGTCACCAAATGTGACAATTCCTCTTTCCTTTTGAGTGAGTAAAGAATAATTCAATTAGTTTCCACTCATATGTCTGGATCAGCCACTGTACATGTACCATATATCTTTTCTTTTCTGGTGGCCTGCTACCTGCAAAGACATTTAAACAAATTGCTTTGGTACCCATATTTTCATGGGTCCATGAGTGTTAATTAGTAATGATCTCGGTATCCAGATTTGCTTTGTTTTTTTAAAATTATCTAAATCATATATGTCTTTTGAAACATAGGCTTTCATAATACCAAAAATTTTAGGTTTTCTTAAGAAATAGTTTTTAGCTATATGTCCCTTTGTCCCACAAAAATTACAAATAACCTTTTTAGAGCTAGGAACAAAATAATTTTTATATAGCTTTGGTTTTTTCTCCTTTACTGCAAATTCCAAATCATTCCTTTTTAATGAAATTTTTTCCAAGAATTTCATTTAATGAATTCTCTCTTTTTGTAAAAACCAATGCGTCTTGTTTGTAAGATTCTACATCATCCTGTAGTTTTTTTATTCTTGATTAAAAATTAATATAGTTAGTGTTAATAGAATTCTATTTATCGGTTAATTCTCTATGTTGTTTCATCATTGTATCTCTTTCATCTGAAATAGATTTATGTTTATTTTTTAGCTACTTATGTTTCTTAAATAGTGAGTCATATCTTTCATCAAGCATATTGCAGTAGGCTGCATGTTTTTCATTTGTGTAGCTTGATTCAGAATTTGATTCAGAGGAGTAATATGAGTGTACCTCATCAGTTTCTGCCATGAAACACATGTTTGACTTTAGATTGACTTCTTCTTTATCTAATCTTGATTCAGAAGAGCTACTAGAGTCTTCAGATACACTCCAAGTAGATTTAATAGCTTTCTTTTATTTCTGCTCAAAGTCATTTCTTTTGAAGAATTTCTTCTTCTTTGCATCCTTCAATTGTGGGAAATATGGTCTGATATGTCCCATCTTTTTTGCATTCATAACATATTACTTCCTTATTATCCCCCATAATGAATTTTTTGATGCTTTTTTTCTTACTGTAAAATTTTCTAATTTTCCTGGCTAGCTGAGCCAGTTCTTCATCTGAGTTGGATGAGTAGGAGATTTCTGATTTAGCTTTGGCTTCTCAATTCTTCATCTTTCTATTCTTTTGTTGTGAAGTTACCTTCAACAAAATATCTTCCTTTTTGATAAGCACTTTATGTTCATTAGCCGAATCTTTCATTTCAACTTTATACATCGTCAATGTACCAATCATCTCTCTCATAGTTAGATCTTTGATAGGTGTTGATTGTCCGATTGCAGCAGAGATATCATTCCATCGAGTAGGAAGTACTCTCAGCACTTTTAATGCTTGATCAGACTTCTTGATAGGTTCTCCTAGAGCAGTTATGTTATTGACAATTTCTATCAATCTCCAATTCATTTGGGTAATTCTCTCACCTTCAACCATTCTGAAAGTATCAAATTTCAATTTGGATGTTTCATATCTCATTTTCCTCACATTGTATGTTCCTTCATATGCCACAACTATTGTTTGTCACATATCATATGTTGTCGGGAACTGAGATACTCTGTTAAATTCATCTGATCCTAGACCGTAGATAATAGCATTCATAGCCTTCGAGTTCATATCGTATTCTGCCTCTATAGCAGCACTCCATGTCTCAGGATTTTCAGGAATTTCATAAGGAGTCAGAATCATTGAATAGACTCTATATCCATGTTTTTTCAGATATATTATCATGCACCATTTCCAGCAACCATAGTTGTCTCCATTAAAATATGCTGCTCTGACCATCGACATCCTTTCTCTTGTTTCAGTAATGATGCTTGGTCATATAATCCTTAAATGCTTCTAGAATTCTAAGTCTCTATCAAAAGCTCTACCTCTGATACCAATTGTTGGATCTGAATCTACAGATTATACACAAGAGGGGGGTGAATTGTGGCTTTTTCAATTTTTTGATAACTCTTTTCTTGAACGAGTTCTGTCCTTTATACTTTATCTGATATGATTTTGCAGCGGCATAAGTAAAATCAGGAACACAAAGATGTATAGTGGTTCAGGGAACAGAAGTCCCCTAGTCCACTCCACCAATGCTCAACTCCACGGGCATGGTGATTTTCACTATCCGGTCCTCTATTCCACAGACCGATTCACACCAGAGTACAGGTTGTTGATACCTTTACAATCCAAGGAAAAACAAATCCTTCTAGTTCAAACTCGAACCTACACAACTTAGAACGAGAAGCTGGTTACTCAAGAATAAAAAAATTCATAAATAAATTTCAGGTTGATCTTCACAATTGCAATAGAATGCAATTGACAGTAGATGGATGGAAGTCTTTAGAAATATTGATCTTCAAGATGAAGTAGTTCTGAGTTGATCCAGTTGGAGTAGATATAGAGATATAGTTCATAACCTCAGCATTAGTAGATCCACCGTAGAAATTCGATGTAGAACAGGTGAATCTTCTATCGATTTCCTTCTTTTTGAACAAACAGATCTTTGATGCTCCTCTTGAATCAGCAGATCAATCGTGAATAGTTTCAATCTCTGTTTTCCACATTTTTCAATAATAGATCGATCACATCCTCATATACCAAGAGTTTCAGAGAGAAGATATATAATAAAGCATATCTCCTGCACATTTAGATCCATAAAAGTTGCCTTCTGATTCGTGATATTCAAAAATTTCAATTTATAGAAAAGTCGTAACATCCCTTAAGGCTCGGCATAAAAATCACCTTTTAATTCGATCTTAAGTCCACTAATAAAATGGCTTTGAATCAGTCAACGTCTTACTTTAAAAATGACTTTAAATCCTGCTTGAAATCCACCTAGAAATCAGCTTACTGATCGTTGCACATAAATATCGTCTGTCAAATTTCCCAATGCCAAACCTAAGGTTGATGACGTGGCCTCCAAACGTAGGGTTAATAACATAGTCTTTAAATGTAAGGTTAACAACGTAAGGTTGAACACAAACGTAGGGTTGATCATCCATACTTTTTCTTCAAAACTAAAACGTACGATAAAAGATCCATACTTTTACTTGATCCATAATTTTCCAAGAACATATGGTTGTTTACAAAAGTAAGGTTGATGAACCATAATTTTGAGAAACAGACGTATCCATTAGAATTTACGTACGGTTCTTCTTCCATACTTTTTTGATAACCAAAATGTAAGGTTCCTTCCTAACGTAAGGTTCTCCTTCCATACTTTGCTGAAAACGTATGGTTGTTTAACCATACTTTTCCCTTATCTCAAAAATTATACACGCTTTTCATCCTTACGCTATGTTTATCCATGTAGGGTATGAAAAGTGATTCCAGAACGTTCTAAAGTAGATTCTGCGCTATATTTATCTATGTAAGGCATGAATAGTGATTCCAGAACGTGCTTAAAGCAGATTCCGAATAAGTAAAAGATTCTCATTATTTCAAGAGTAAAATAAATAAATAAATTCCTGCAAAACACTAAATAAAATTATTAGAAAATAAATAAGGGTATTTGTGAGCATCAAAATTATCATTAAGAGATAGAGTATTATTTTCAATAATCTCCCCCTTTAAATAAGATTAACATGTATTGCTAAAAACAATACTTTTCTTAACATTATTGAATGTTGGGGGTGAGAGGAGTAAATGTTTCATCTATTGGTAGTGTGAATTCGTCTAATGTAAAGGGTAATTAAGATGATTCCCATGGTGGTTCACGATAAACATAGTCTTATAAACCACCAATAGTTCTTGAAAAATTCCATTTTATTTATAATACAATGTAAATTTTGGTAATTAATAGAATGTTTACAGTAAGGCACTAAAGATATTTGGCTCTCGGAGATGATGAGACCACATGCAGAAGCATTTTCGTGTTTATTTTATTCTATGGAGTGTCACAAGATCCTTCTCAACTCTTAAACTAGTGGTGACATTTTATTCTTCATAGAAAAGTTTCTCCAACCATATTCACTAAGACCAAAGATTCTCTATCGTGTTTAAGAGTGTTTAGAGGAAAAAAATATTGGTCCAGTGATAGTGAGAGGTACCATCACTATAACATCAACATTAGTGACTAATTTATTTGATTATGGTGTATTTCAATGATTTTTTTCATCCATTAATTTGAATGATCTTAGCCTTTAATAGAGATTCTATCTCATGGGATGGATATTAATAAGAACTATGGAATTAATTAAGAGTAGGTTCTCTATAGTCTTGCATAAGTTTTCTCTTTATAGGATGTTTATCTTTCTTGGGATTTTCTATTTCTCAACATGAAATATCTAGATTTTAGATTTAGAATGTATTTGTTTATTTTTAATAAATCTCGCATTAATTTCAATATTTGATGGGTCTCCATAACTTCACATGATAGTTTATGTTGTGTCCTTAAAGGAGAGTGAGACATGATATTGTGTAGATATAGACCATATTATCATAAGTTAATAATTTAATATAAATTATATATTTTAATATGGAGCGGGGATCATTGCTCAATGATCGTTCTCTAGTTTTTTTTGACATTCCTAATGGGTTTTTTCTAACATCTCTGGTTTTACGAATGTAAGGGATGTAGAGTATTTTATCAATTTAGTACCTGGTACTCAGTCAGTATTTATTCATTGTTACTAGATGAAACCAGCTTAAATGAATGAACGGAAGACTCAACTGGATACTATTTTAGGGAAAGTCATTACATGTATGGTTTTGTCACCATGGTTGGTGTAGGTTATCTTTGTTATAAAATATGGGGGTTCAATTATCCATTTTTTATTACAAAAAAACTTAATTGATCTATAAAAAAGAACAAGTTTCTATTTCCATGGATTGATTAACTATCTGATCTGTTGAAATGTGAATAAATTTCTTGTAGCCAGATATTTTGTCTAGTAATCAACAGTTGAGAATAAAAGAGTATAAAATTCAAAAAACCTCATTTTAGTTCATGTATGACCATAATGAGTACTCAATCATTCCATTCATTTGATCCAATGATCATAAAATTTATGTGGATATAATGAAAATGATATTACAAGATTATAATTTTGGTGGTATTTTTGGATGAATTTATTTTTACTTAATGTTTGAGGAGGATCATGTGCATCATCTGAGAGAAGTTATATAATTATTGGGAAATCTATAACATTATTAAATGATATCAAAAAGTTATTTTTTTAACTAGGAAGTGATGTTCTTTGAATTCAAGTTGATATAACATGGTATTCCATTTAAACATTAAAATTTAAAGGATATTATGACATGTCAACAACCGCAAAATGATTTTGAGATTCATAGATTCTTGGAATTCTTTGGGGATTCTCACAGGTTCATTAATGACTTCCCAATGTTAGATTATAAGATGAATTATCTAATATATAAGGGAGTAATGTTTTCATGGAATGATTTTTTTGAATGATTTTTATTAGATGAAAAATATTTTGATTAATGTGCTAGTATTGACTCTTCCAAAGGTTGAGCGTGGCTATGTTGTGTTTTGTGGTTCATTGGATTTAGGTTTTAGATGTGTTACTATACTAGGTGATCATATCATTTCTTATGGATCTCATTTACTTAAGCTACATTAGATGAGTTATCAAACACTGGACCTTGAACTCATAACTCTGATGCATACACATAAGGGTTGACATCATTATATTTTCATATAATGTTTTGTATTATATTTTCAATCAATCACTTTACTTATACATTATGTCAAGAATGTCTGAATATCTGCCGAAGTAATTGGGTGGAATGACTATAATATATCGATATCAACATTTCCTATCCCCTTAGGAAATGGAATGTCAATGCATATTCCTTGAGAAAAAAAATTTCAACCAAGGTGATGAATAACTATTAAAAGGAGTGGAATATAATGGCTCTTTTTTCATAGCTGGATATTGGGGTCTGAGAATCAGGGGTCACGGATTCATTGTCTACCATTTATTTGAGATCCTCTCTACCCAAGTTGAGCCTTTAAGAACATAACTTTATTATTAGCTCCACAAAATTAGAGACTCTCATTAAATGGGGTACAATGTAAATTATTGTTCATTCAATACCCATGAAATTATATGATATCATAATATAATTTTAAAAATTATAGTTAAGAAAAAATATGATTGGTTTTTGGAATAAAACCTAGTTGTTAGTGAATCTAAAAACCAAAAATATCTTCTATGAATTTTGGTGAATATTTCATTGCCCAGTTCTAAGACTGAACATTTCTGAATCATTATATTATTGGTAAAAATGATAATAGGTCAAGGGTGAGAAATAGATACCTTTGGGATAACATAATCCACTTCTAGTGTTAACCTGTAAGTGGGATGATATTTGTATGTTTTTTGGGTTTCCACAAACCCATAGAATGATTAATATTATGTCGGTTGTGATTGTTAGTCTTACTAAACCAGAACATGTTATACACATTTTTAATACAACTAAATTTCAATAGTTGGTATATTTTTATATGAATATGATAGTTTATTTTTCATTGGGATACAACTTCTATATTCTATGATATGGTGTACCAATTAAATTATAACTTTTTTAGAGGCCATGAGGAGGCATTGTGATCCTATGTCCGTTTGAGCATGAAATAACATCCATAATCTGATGAATAGGTAGAAAAAGTTGTATATATTATTGAAGATATGCACTATGACTATGTTATGGACATGAGTAGGGATTTTGATGACCATTTGGGTTGATTGTGTTTTATGATAAAAAATAGTAACCTTTTTATGATAATAATATATTCATGTGAGGCCTTGTATTGATGAATTTACAAATCTCATTTTTGTTTGTCAGAGATTAGGGAAATTTCAATGGTTAGACTGAGCATGGTGCAATAGATGAAAAAAAATATTCAATTTATTTGTCAAATATTGTTGATGGAATAGTGACAGTTTAAATCATATGATGGTATTATTTAGAAATAATTGTAAATTTTATTTAGTGATTATGTGTTCATGATATTTTCCCATTGTTTGGGTCATTGTTGGATTGTGTGGAAAAAGGTATTTGCTTCTTGTTTTGTGGGACCTTTTGTAGTTTTTTAATAGGTTGGGAAATGGTATTATAATTTAACGCATTCATTATAGATAACATTCATAAATAACATTTTAGATTAATGTCATCTAGGAACATATATTTTTTATCCATCCCATGTTTTGATATTGAGTGATCTTGAAGTTAAATATAGAATACCTCTGACTGAGCTTCCAGTCAAGACTATTGATTCTGAAATAGGTTTAAATCATGAGAGGAAGATACAATTGGTTACAGTTATATGGTATCATGGTTCTTAATCTCACAAGACGAGGGAGATACCGAAGAACTAATGAGAGAGAAGTGACATAATGTTTTCGAATTTGAAGATTATTAAAAGCCTTTCTAGGGATATAATGATCTTATGGTGGGGTAGTTATAACAACATATTAATATTTTTAGGTATTCTTAATCACCTATTTTTTAACATTCCAAATATTTAATTCATTTAAGGTTTGATTTAGGTGAAATTTTGAAGTATTAAATCTATATGAGATTTGCAAATTTGTTGCATGGTTTTCTCAAATCGTTCGCCCTCTATGTGGAAACTGTGAAAACCCAAAAAGTGGGGGCTTTCATTACTAGAAAATGGTTTGAAAAATTGTGAGACCGCCTTGTATTAACCATGCACCTTGAAAAAAAAAGTAGCATTGTTTGGGTACACAGTTTGTCTAATCATGTGACCCTACCTAGGAAACTGTGCGTTCTTGGTTCTTTCATCCAAAAAGTATTTTTAAAAATCCAAAAACCCACTTTTTAGGTCATCAATAGGAATGTACAACCCTATAACATTTTATTATTACTTGAAGACCCACAATAGGTGATTTTGTCCCATCTACACAACATTTGTAGATAATATAAGTTAGGAAAATGATGATCGTTCACTTCCCAGAAGGTATTCTATACTGGTTTTCTTTATCCTATTCGCTATTCTATCCTCCCAATGATTGTAAAGACCTTCATTTTGTTAGAGGATTTAATCCCAAGTATTTTAGATATTGAATCGTGTTTTAAACTCAAATCCTTATTAAATACATTATTCCTTGGATTTTCCTATTTAGTTATTTTTGTTTTGTAATTTCGTGATCCCGAGGTTGGCTGTTCCATAGTGAAGGACAATTTTAAATATCCTTTAATTGATTTATTTCAACTCAATTTCTTTATTTCAATAAATATTTTTAATATTTTTAATGGAAAATACATTTCTATTGAATTTGGGAATTTTATTTTTTTGGGATAAAATTGGGTGAAAACTCCAATTACATTAAGTTGTCGTGTGTTTGTGAAATTGATTGAAAACTATGAAATTTAAAATTTTGAATTTAAGTTACGAAATTGAATGGATAAAAATGATATAAAATTGTTTTTCATAAAATATGACTAAACTTTTATTGATATAATCCCAAGGATTTTATCATGTAAAATGCGTTATATTACTAAAAACACATGCTTTGGTTTGTAAATGGGAATATCTATTTTTGAAATGGGATAATGGGATGAAATGTATTTTGAACAAGTTTACAATAAATTCCCCATATGTAATTATATTAGTGAAAATTAAATCCTAACAGGTTATAGTGTAATTATAAACAACACTCCATTGATTATTAACAACTCTAAAAATACATATGAAGGATGTCTCATCCCATAAACAATGGTGACAAGTTAATTTTTTTCCTGTGTCTAATGAACATGTGTACAAATATTTTCATGATAACTATTTGAGTATGGTAAAGTACCATATTAGGAAACTATAATACCCTTTTTAAGATGACCATGTTGATAATTGTTTGTATTTATAATATTTTCCATTGTTCTAATCTATTTTAAAAGTTCATTCTAAATTTATATGAACATTGTCTATACAAAATTTTATCTATGACATTTGATTAGAAATATTTCCATCATTTAAAATGAAAATAATGACTTTTTTAATATGATTTCAAACTAACATGCATATTTATTTAAAATTTGAAGCATAATCTGATAATTAAATATGGTCATCTCCTTATATAATCATTAATTATACCCTACATTTATTTTACATCACACCACACATAGGCCTTTGATAGTTATTATATTTTCTTTTACAAGGTTCGTGAAAGGGTAATGTTCCATGTAGAGGTGGTAATATATGTCGATCCTTTGGATTTGAGAGTTGTGTACACTCAGACATGGGTTGTTACATTATTTTACTTTATGGGTGAACATTTGGTTGTTGTTACATGTTTGATTTTTGGAAGTATTCTCTATATTGAGTTCTCCATGTATGAATACTGACTTTTTTTATCTTGATTGCATCGTTCTTATGGAAAATCCATTCCCACATTCATATTGTGTGACGCCTGGTGATAGTTTCGAACCTGTGTGGATCAGGAACTCCCTTCAGGATATGTCGAGATGATCTTAGTTACCATTTTACTAGTGTATCCCAGTTGGTTCATGAAATATATGTAAATGTATATATATATATCAAATCTGTAGAAGGGCGTTGTTGATAGAGATAGATATTACTAGATTATTGATGTTTTGTCTATATTGTGGGTGTTCCAGGTCACTTCTGTAGGACTCAGTTTGGTGTGTTTCATTTTGGATTTACAATGTATGGAATTTCAAATAGTGGTATTTTTATTATATATTTTTCTAGAGATTATTGGTGATTCTTTTGTTTATTTTTTTAATCTAAGGGTAATGACTCCAATATAGGTATGTTATAAACACTCATTTCCATCAACCACTTATTTCCTATTAGAGGGTGGATTTGGGGGGTCCCTTAAATACTTAAATTTTTTATTTGAATAGTACTAGTGGGGGTGGGTCATTAGAAAAATACTTTTTAAGGAAATGTGTGGGGGGATATATTTTATCTTATTACAAGCTCATGTGGACCGCCAATAGGTTCGATTAATAATGGTAGGGAGGTGTAAATATTATTTTTTATTGAATAATGGATTTCATCAAGTTATTGTATTCACATAGATTCGTGCTTTGTATGTCTAATGTTAATAATCATTAGTGAATTACATAAAAGAAAAAAAATCATTTTATCAAGAAGAACTATTTTTTTATTAATTAATTTTGTTTTACTAGGTTCTTCTCCTAGTAAATGTTTATGGGTTTATTATTATTAATACGTATTTGATTAATGTTAATATTAATGAAATCTAATTGTGGTATAAATTTCTTTTAACTAAAGAACAATAGAAATTTTTATGATTTTGTAATTTAGTACGAAGAAACTGATGGTGGAATAAATGGACTCATGACATACTAATATATATGAAAATATATGCACCTCAGTATCATAGGTTAATTAATTATTCTACTATTATAGTTTAAATAGAATAAGATTATAAATTTATTTAGTTACATAGATCTAAATACAGATAATTAAGTCATAAATTTTCTACTCTATTCCTTGGAAATAAAACTCTTTATAGATTTATTTATCTACATCATGGCATGTATTACTAATTTTGTTTTTCATATATATAATTAATTTATATTACTCTTATACCTTTTTTGGTTTAAAAAATAATGAAGTCAATTTTTTATGTTTTATTATATGATATATGATTTTCATATTTACGTAACCCTGATTGTAATACACATCTATCATATGATTAATGATATATTCCTCAAGATACATTGTGATTTCATTAGGATGTTTTGTAATAAAAAAATCAATATAAAATTTATGATCCTTTTTTATTCATACTTTTTCTTCTGAATGTTGGAAATACACGAGAAAGTGAAAAAAAATATTTTCCATTTTTAATGAATGACACGATATGAAAACATAAATAAATAAAAAACATTTTCATAATTTTAATACATCATGTATGTGTAAATTTATACTATATTATAATTTATTATATGTTAACATATATGTTCCATTATAAAATAAATTGTGGTCATGTTACATGAATATAATTATGAACTACATTATACACTACTATATTCAAAATAATTATGGTACTGTTGCATATATGGAATAATAAAAAATGAGAAAAATGATACCATTATTTATAATTTTGAATTTTTTATAAATAGATTCACCAATATTATAATCATAATTATTCATACTAGTTATTTTACAGAATCTAGTTTAGTTAATAAAAAATTTTGTTTTGAATTATTATACTATCAAATTATAAAAAATAAATATATATTTATACATATTTGAAATTATGATTAATATCTTTGAAACGATTCACTCTCTAGTATATTTTTTAAATAATGGGGTTATATGATAGACGTCTCATTATCCTCTGGTATTTAAATTTTTCTAAATTTAATAGTTCCTATCAATATCACCATGCCTTCCTGAGAGTAGGATTAGAAGTAAATTTACTATTATTAATGATGAGATAAAACAAATATTTTTATATCCATTTGCTGTTAAAATATGGAAATAATTAAATTTAGCCTTATTATTATTCCATATAAGGAATATAAATATAAATCACATGGGATATTTAAGAAAATAATTTTTTTGATAAAACTTGATCATATTAAATTATGTAACATACAACAATTTTATTTTATGATCTACCTTTGTTTGGGTGTGCCTTGGGTTCTCATTCATTATCCTTTCATGTGTTTTTGAGGTGTCAGGGAACAGATAATAAAAATCTATGGATGATGTCAATGGACCAACATCATTGAACCTATTGGAGGGAAATTGGCTGGCCAGTTCAACACCATCAAACTACTAATGAATTTTCTAGGAGTTATCTATATATCCCACCAACCAGCTAGTGTTAAGGAACGATCTAGCAAGTGGACTGTCTAGAAGCACTGCCCTTCAACCAATATACATGGCCAGCTATTGGGAATGCATTGACTATCTAATGGATGGGTAAGAATACCCGGGCTCTTCTTAGAGCGATCAATTATTAGGATGCCTCCATAGGCCCATTGGTTTGGGGCATCGACTGGCATGTGTTTCCCAGATGGTCAAGTCATTAAGGGAGACCCTATTTTTTTCACTTAAAACTCCCTTTTTGATATCTCCCTATATATCACCATTTATTTTACTTTTATGACCATATTTGATCTCTTTGGGTTAATTTGGTCGTATCCATCCCATCTATTTGGAACTGTTTGTCCAGAATGATATTTCGTCTCCCATGAGGTATGATTTATCCATTAAAGCGATGATTTTTTCCTTCTTATAGAATTGATCAGAGATGTATGTATTTTTGGATAGAAGATATGGAACCCATGATGATCTAATAGATAATTCCATTATTTTATATTGATTAACATTAGATCTATATACTTTAAAACTTTTCTTTCGGTTAGATCTATATTTTTTTATGACAATTGTTTTCATTGAGTATATTGAATTGATTCTAAGACCATGTCACCTAAATCATTCTGGATACCATTCCAAAATTCCTTTAGTGAATAATTGGGATTTTCTGTAGCGATATATGGAATTATTGATTATCTAAAATGTGTGTGGGTGTTATTTTTGTATTAACACATGGAAAAAATTTACATTGGAATCAATGCACATGAGGTATGAAGTCCATACCATATATAAAAATAGTGTATAACTGTTTTACATTATTTTTGTGTGTGTACATGTGTATCCCAATGAAAAAAATATTGTGTGATATTCCATGATTATCATGCACATGTATAATGTGAGACCTACATTTGATTAATATGTATATTGGTGTACATGTTTCCATGAGAAACATTAATTAATATATTATGCTAGTTATTTTCTATTTTATGCCTTATTGTAGACATTTTATAGCTTGAAAGACCATTTATTCTTCTATCAAGAAATCTAGTATCTTTGGGGATTCATGTTGAATCATTATAGGTGAAGAATGGAAAAATGACTGAAAAATGATGGAACTATAATGGAATTATTGTGATTTTCTATATTTGGAATGACTTTTTGATGGTAATTAGTCATTTAAAGTTGTAGAAATCCATGTGTACAAATTTGAGGCACACTGATTGGATGGTATGAGTTAGGGTGAAATGATCTTTGAAACAATGCTTCGATTTGGGGTGAGAAGAATACTGGCTTAATTGAATGAGTGAGAGATGGGAGGATTGAGCTAAGGGGGGATTAAAATTATTCTATTGAGATGGTTCTTTTTGGGATGAGTCATAGGACACATCTAATTACATGAAAATTATTCCATCTACTAGTTGTGACTACTCTTATAGAAATGAATTGAAGTAGGAATGAAAACGGTTTTTTATGTATTGGTAAGGACATAAATATCAACACATTTTTTATTCCTTCATTATAGTAAATCTATTTTATTTTTAAGGCATACAATTTTATATATGTCATCAATTATGTTTAAGGATTCACTGTTGGTGTCAAACTATGTAATGATCAAATCTTTTATGGGTATCTTAGTGTTCATGAATACTTCAAAATTAGGGATCCATGTAAGGGAAATAGGCCCATGGTAGGTAGATGAGGATGTTGAGTGAGGTGACCCCGGTGATGCCTAGACAGAATCTAGACATTAGCTATAATATTTTTTCTTATGTTATTTTTTTATCACATAGATTGACATTCCACATTGTGGGATATTTTTGAATAATTATATTAAGATTTGATACATTACATGTCATATGCCACTAAATTTATTTTAATTTATTTCATCTATAGATTTTATGTTGTTATTTTTTATTTTTATTATTTTGGTTTTGGATATTGATATTGATTCTATGGTATCAGTATATTACCATTTATACCCTTGTTACTAGTCAACAACCCTTTATATATGGGGTATAATTCATGTAGTCATTTAGCTCACCATCATGGAATAGGTGATTTTGGTTGGGTCATTAAAATGTTATTTTAGAGTGGTTTTCCTTTTCTTTTTATTCTTGGATTTGTTTGGGAACATGGAAGGGGAGTTAGGGAATGTGTTAGTTAGTTAAAGAAGTATAATATGTTCCTAGAATTTTCATGTCAAATATATATCTAGGTTACTATTCATGGAACTGATTTTACCATTATGGATTTAGATTTCAGGTTGAACCATATAATATTGTATTGTTTCAATTATTGGATTTGAATGAATTAATGGATCATGAAAATTTATAGATGATCACATGCCATTTACCTCTATTTCTTTCTATGAATGTATGCTAAATAAATTTAATTTCCTAATTTTTTATTGAATGATATACCGGTTGATATTTATATTACATGAAATTAACAATGATTTATATATATGTGTGTGTGTGTGTAGAACAAATGTAAAGGAACATAGAACAAGGCTTGTGTCTTGTAGAGTGCTAGGAGGGTTATTATTTATTACTATTATTGAATCCTAGGATAAGTCTCCCATTCAAATACCTTGAGTATTCCTATAAAATTATTAAGTTGATATATTAGGTAATATTTTATAGTAAATCTAAGAGATCATTTTGAAATGAAAATAATTGTTCCTAGTAGAATCCTAATGTGAATTATAGAGGAAGCAAGTAAGAATACTATTACATGGGAGGAAGATAATGTTACACCACTATATAGATAAAATGATGAAAATTAGAAAGATTTTATACCTACACCAATATTTTAGGAGAAGAACTGATACAACTTGAACTGTTAAGATATTCAATGTTCAACATAGAGGAGTTTTCTATATGATGATTGATTATAATTCATTCTTACAGATTCACCATCTCATACCCTTCCATGGAATAGTAGGTCCATTAAATGATGAGGGATGTATTGTTGAAATTGAGTGGATCTTTATTCTAGTGGAGAACCTATAGGATATATCGATAATTCTAGATGCTTCAATTCTCCAAGGACCTACTAAGAGGTGATGGGGTGTTATATACCATTTGTGAGGAAAATATGGTCTCACAAGGGAGACCTTTAAGGATAACTTTTTCATGGAGTTATTCATATTCTTACGTTTATGGAGCTTTTGCGGAGATTAATGTTAGTGTATTCTTACCCTTTTCATTTGGTATATTTCCTTAAATTCTTCCTTATCATGGTTGATAATGAGTTTTGAAAGGACACAAAATACAAGATTATAATTCTTCCTGAGTTAAGGCGCTAGGTTAAGAGTTTCAACCTAAAGTAATATCCTAAGGTGTTATGCATGGTCCTGGTGATTGAGAATTGTATAGAGGAGGAAAAATCATTAAGACTTATTTTATCCTTCAATATATATAGGATAAGGTTATCTAGTGATATTGTGGGATGATATTAAGATAATAAGAAGAGTGTGAATGATGATATGCACTAAGTCTCTATTATGTAGGTGGAGTATAGCATGGGATATTCTATTCATTTTATGTATGTAATTCTTCAACATAATATAACAATGAGAGCATGGTTCATTTTGTCATATCTTGTGGAATATTGGTTAAGGGGTGTCAATGGTGTGGAAAATGATTTATCTATAATGTTAATATTCAATGATGATGAATTCATACTTCAGGAAGATGATTTTTGGGTCATGATAGGGTTCTCAATTGTATATTCAAACCCTACAGTCCTTGGTTACCTAGGATAGTCACTCATAGTAGGCACAATGCCATGTATGTGAGACTTGCAATGTTTATATAGTGGGATGGGTTCTAAATAATGGTGGACAGAGACCCTAAAATATTATATGTATGGCCTTGATCATGTTGACACAATTGTTTACCTTTTTGATATAAGATATTCTCATTTAGTAATATTGAATTATTTTGTCGTGAGACCTATTTTACTTCTCAAGTTATCTTTTAAGTTATTATCTCTTGAGAAACCCTTAAGGAAGAATATAAATCAACTCCATTGTTTTACTCAATTTCCAATATTAGTTTATATTTAATAAAATTTATGGGGTTTCATGATTCTAATGATGACTACCATTGATGTTGAATTGGTCATAGACAATTTATCAAGAACACAATGACAAATACAAAAAGAATTTTTTCTCATTATGCCCTAGAGAGTGATGTTTTGTTGAAGCTTAATAGTATATAAGATTAAGAATAATGAGACTAGAACTAATCCAACATAGAGATTTCAAGTGACTGATAATAACAATTGTTTCTATATTGGGAAAAGCAATAGTTCACTCCTCTTTTCCTCTAATAATGGACTTATATCAAGATGCATTTCAATATAATTTTTTAAGGCATTATAAAAATAAAATAGATGACACTGACATAAAAATAATTCTAGGGTAATAACCAATATGAACTTCTCCATATCATATTTCTCAAAGTTATATTAAATATATGAATGTACAACTAATGGATTTGGAGGCGATGGGTTTGATAAGATTGAGCATGTCCCCCTAGAGTGTTCTAGTGTTGCTTCCGAAGAAGATAACTGGATGTAGTTAGTTGTGCATAGACTATTTAAATGTAAATCATGTTAGAATAAAGACAAGATACCCATTATTAAGGATCAAAGACTTATTTTATTAGTTTCATGGAGGAAAATACTTCTCCATGATCGATTTATGATTTGTCTAGTAATTGTTTTCTCGTTAGAGAGAAGGATATTCATAAGCCAAAATTTAGTAGTTGATACAGACTATATGATTATATTTTCAATTCATTCAGGATTAAAAACATACTATTGGTATTCATAAATCTCATGAACATGATATTCCATCCATATCATGAATCCTTTGTTATTGTGTTCATTGATGATATCCTCATATAATCAGAGACCCCTAATATTTATTCTAGACACCTAGAGAGTATACTGAGTACACATTAATTGCATTGACTCTTTTCCAAGATCTATAAATGACACTTATGGGTCTTGATGTTATCTTTTTCTAGGAATGTAGTCTGTTAGGTAAGAATTTATGTGGTGGAAGAGATGGTAAAAGCTGTGATGGCTTGGTCATTCCCTAGAAATTTTTTAAATCATTTGTTTTTTCATTTAGCTAGATATTATAGATAGTTAATTAATTTATTATTCTATTTTGATGTTCCAATGAATGGAAATATAATAAGGGGTCCTGTTTTATTGGACATATCTTTATGAGGATGCATTCTTGGAACTGAAATAATGCTTGATGATATCACTTATCCAGATATATCGAGAGATTGAAATTGGATATGTGGTTTAATACTATGAATTACTTGTATATTAGGGAGTAGTTTTGTTGTAGAATGATCTGGTGGTGACTTATGGGTCTTTTCATCTATAACCCCATGAGATGAATTACCATTCACATGACATAGACTGGGTACTTTTGATCATTAATATGAAATTCTATCACCATTGTCCATTTGTGATAGATATTTTATATGCACAAAACACATGATATTTCATTACATATTATTATAGTGGGACATGAATATAAAGTTGTGGAATTGGTTTATGTATCTACAAGAATTTTATTTTTAGATGAATTATGCTACATGAGAGGAATATATTTTGTAAATTTTCTTGGGAAAACATTGGATTTGGGAGAGTGACCTTAAGAGTTAGAATGATCTTTGAAGAAATTATTGAATGAGTTATTAGTGGATATATATATATATGGACTGATAGGTAATAAATTATTACTTAATTATTTAAAAAATTATATTTATTGGACTGGGTAGATGAAGTCCATGAATTGGATATTTAATGTGTAATGAAGGGGGACTGGCGGGTAGTAAGTCACCCAATTTTGTGATGGTAAATGGATAGTGACAATGTTATCAATGAGTTTGATATGAACTAAAATATACAATCATGGGATGAATTCATGTACAAATATGTTGTATGAAATATATATATATATATATATTCATTATATTCATGTACATTTTCATTGGATTCATGAAATATATATATATGAGGCATGGGATGTTTGCAAAAAATCATATGATACATTAGACATGGATGTGCAAGAATTCATATGATGGTTTATAGATAATTATGACATGATCTATTTGTTTGATACTCACTAAAATGTATATATTTGAGAAGTATACACATATACACATGACATATGATATATATAAATATATATGTTATTATATTATATATAATTTGTATTTAATACATTGATATTGTGAATGGATATAGTCATGAATATGATTCCTAAATAATAATATAATATATAAAATATATATGATATATATAAAAAAATTAATACGTAAAATATTCTTGACATCCATATTTTAGGATGAGTCGTGGTGGATGCAACAACCTATTCAAATTCTCAGATATAGTTTCATTTAAATTAAAACCAAAGGATGGTTCATTAATAGCCTTACAATTATTTGCTGAAATTATTTCAATTAATAAATAACTAATACCCATTATAACATGATATGCGTTAACAATTTTTATCCTTAGGTTTTGACTATAAAATATAAATATTTTTCTTCTGTTTGGGTGTGTGATGTGTGTGGGACACTAAAAAACTATTACTAAACTTCCATCATCTCAAAACACCATTTATCTTATTTTGGTAAGTTATAATACCCCATTTTTTTAATCAACTATAAATATTCATGGATCCATTGGATGGGGTATTTCCTTTTAGGAAGAGTGTTTTTTCACTACTCCTCAGAATATCCCCCAAAAACAATTTATCAATACTGAAAGATGGATGTTACTACAACTCAATATTATCTGGTACTGTTTTTTATGATATTATTTACATGTCGTGTCTTGAACCATCCCAATGGGACCCATGTCACGACTCCCCAATCACCCCTACAACAACAAGAGTTAAGAGACTAGTGTGGATTAGGCATATCACTAACACGGGAGGCCTTATCCTTGATACTTGTATACACGGACGCATATCAAATAATATGTATTGCTAAAATGTCAGAGAAACTAAAAAAATGATATGGATACATGAAAATTCAGAAACTTGAGTACAATGGGAAGTAAATTAATGTAAATAGGGCCAAATCCAATATCACCATAGAGTCTAAAAACAAGTCAAAACTAAATGTAAAACTTGGGATGATGTAAGAATACTATAAGAACACATCTCTTCCTATCTGGCTTCACACAACACCATCAGGTCTGGGTCCTTCATGGACTATTTTAAAAGGAAGAATGGCTCGACACAACATGAAACATGCAGACAAATCATAATATGTGGTGAGTATAACAATACCCAATAGGATACCCCAAAACCAAAAATTATTCAACAAATTAAATAAAGTAATATATAAATAGATATATGTATACAAAACATATTAAAATAATATCTGGATATACTCAATAAAGACACGCAGTCTAAAGGTAAGAAAAAACTATAATATTTTAGACATGGATTCCATCTCAAATATTCCATTTCATACTCATTTGGGGGAACACAATGTTGAAAATGATAACAGTACTAGTGTCTTTCTGAGAGGTAATTCTCATCAGGTCACGCTATTAGAAGTATATTAGGATGTCTAAAGAGTCATTCTACAAATACGAGGATCACTCCTAAGTACACGGTGTATACCAACAACTCAATGTGGATTATGACAAACTATAGGATCAATTTCCTAATAGTATAGTTCATGATAATAACAATAAATTCACTTATAGAATGAAGATGAATAGAGGATCTCACTCATGGAATCATAAATGAATTACAAAAATTATCTCTATGAATCCCTCATGAAGGGATCACTATGCTTGTTGTAGGATTGCATTACAATCAAACCCTTAGGTAATGGATATGGGTTACTCAACCTATAGAATCATGTTGATGATATAGATGAAAAGCTCTCCACAATGTGTTTTATAAAGTACACGGTGCATATAATGGTTACACGCTATTTCCCTTAAACCCTTATCCATCCCAAGTAAACATCCCATGTTTATTGCTCATATAGAACTACACATATTGTTGTATTCATGTGTACTATAACCATGTACAAGAGCACGACATCGATCGTGTACATGTCCAGGCCATGTCCGTGTAGGGGTGTACACATTGTACTTTAGCTTTTATACCACAATCAGTTTTTGTGGACCCTCTTAGGTAGATCTTCTGTCGTCAGTGATGGAATACTCACCATGTCACATGATGACATGTGGTGTGGTAGTTAACTTTATTGAAATCCTAGTCATCATCAGTAGGGCATGGCAATGCATGTGGATCGGCATTACATGCCATTTAGTGTATAATTGTCCATAATTCACGTTATGGTAATTCACATCTCAAAAATTCCTCAGGCCATCGATCTGTTGATCTTTTCACTATGAAATCAAGAATTTTTTCACATTGAGTCATGTCATTGTCTATTAGTAAGTTCAATCCATCGATTTGTTGTGAAAATAATAAAATTAATCATTCTTCATTTCATGTTAAAGAACAAAAAACAGGGTATCCAGAACCATCTGATTCACTGCAACATATATCATCGCAAAACCTTCAGGTTGTACAGATCCCAGATCTACAGTATCTGATCATTGCGCCAGTAAAAAGGTTTACAATGATAGATTTATCTAGATTTGTTGAACCATGGGTCAAAATGAATAATTCCCATGATGAATGATGAATCAAGGGAGAAATTCATAAAAAAAATTAATAGACATCGGCCGATGTTTGTGTCGGCCATTATTCCTTGTCATGATAATAATAAAAAAACAACAATCACAAAAAAAATTTCCGAAAACCTAATAAATATAATCCATCTGTCAAGATGAAAAATTCATGATTTTTTTCAATAGTCGATTGATTCACACTCATCATAGAAATTAATAATGGGGAACAAATCTAATCAAAACAAGAGGGGTCCAACAACACTCTCTCCAAAAATTATCTAATGGATCAAGGGTTACTATTCTAACCCGATAATTATAAACAACATTCTAGTCAATGAATCTTTTATCTTTTCAGAAATGAAAAATGATTAAAATACTTTTTGAAATTATTTTATTCATTTCAACATCCATGATGTATTCTCTATGATGGCCTTGATCCGTGAAATGTTATTTATTGTATAGGGTAATATCCACAATATAAACTCTATAGTTCCCTCATATTTTCATTTTGGGACCCCATTTAGCTGTTATTACACCTTTTCATTAAAATTGTGCAGATGTTCAATTCAATATATTTAAATTTTTAAAAAAATTATTCCGGGAACACCAGGGCATAAAATCACATTCCCTCTTTGTACCTAGTAGTTAAATAATCTATATAATATCCAATAATATTATATAGAAACCTGTGTCATTAAATTCTCCCAACCTTAGGGATTTACGTCCACAAAATCTACATCACAAGTTAAACATATATATGTGTGTACTAAGCAAGAATTTGAGCATCCCAATTCCATGTGCCCTCACGAATAGTCAGGTACTACCACTAGACACACACTAAAAGAATCAATCGTCCACAAAAGATCCTCACCGACGGATCCTCAATAATTATTGGGAAATCATAAAAGGTTTCTAGATCCTTGATTTGTATCTCTTCCCAATAAATAACATGCAATGGGTCACAAAAAACACCCTCAGTTACCAAACAAAGATGAAGTCTTGTACCAAGTTATACTGATTATGTAGTTATATGGTGTACACCACCTCCCCAAATCTATATTGTTTTTATAATTGGATATTTAACCTGAAATATATCTAACATTCCTAAATAAATCACCATAGTCCATGTCAAGGTGAATCTTATAGGAACACATTGTCTCCATCCTCAAACTATAAAGGTTTCCATCATCTATTTGCATTAGACTTATGTTGGTTCGTTTATGTTTTCATATGCTTCAAGATGGTATGAACCTTCTTAGTAGTATATCACACCATCTCTAATCCATTGAGTGAAAACTATTTTGGTTTAGTCAATAAATTTTGTGACCTACTGTGTCACCCGTATAAAGCATCGAATTATTCCATAACGATAGTGTAATGGTACTTTTTGTAATATTAAAACTCCAATAGTGGTATGTTATCCTACAAACTATCACCAATGTAAAACATTTAATCCTACAAAATCTCCTATAGAACCCAAATGGTCTATGCAATATGATTTCTGTTTGCAGATGGAACACTATGTGAAAGCATAATTGATTCCCAAACTCCTTTTTCCATCACTTTTAGACCATTGATTTGAAATGATCATCAATATTAGTAACAATCATTGATGGAGCTCCATGAAGTCATACTATCTCATTAATGTATTTGAATCCCAATATCATTGCTAAAATATTCAATGGAATATGTAAGAATTTTCCTAACATGGTGATTTAGTCCAGGATCACCTGGATGGAATCCTGTCCGAAGGATATACATTTTATATTTGTCAGAAAATCTATTGATATCACATCAAACTTATATTCTAGAACCATAAGTGTTTAAGCTAAAAAAACCTAGAACTTTCTGAATATCCTTCACCTTCTAACAAGTAAGGCATAAAGATGAAAAATCTAAAAATCATTTCTTCAACTGTATACACTAAAAATGAAACTCGAGGTCCTTGTACATATTTCCATCACCATGATGTACCGCTAAAGGATATGTATGATCCCCTATCATAACATCCTCTAGAAATATTAGTAATACCATCATGAATCTACTATAAATATTGATATTCTCCCCACATTTTAGATATGAAACATAAGAATTCATAATGGGTATATGAGGATGTAGGGTCTCATAGTCGACATCTCCACGATATGCCTCTTTGAATAACTACAAAAGGGTAGGTGTAGAAACTATTGATTTGTGGTAAGATGGTCCATCTCCTTCCATGAATGATAACTATAATGAGGATAACTTCTCTGATGCATCCTTCTGCAACTGCAAACATGAAATACTACTGAAATAATCTACTCCCAAGTTCCCCTTTCCTGAAGTATTAAAAATTTATAATTCATAATACTGATGTAAATGAATATATAAATTCTATATCATGTTAAGATTATTTTGAGAGAATATATTCATGATGTTATTGTGATAATAATAGATGATATGTTGATCACCCATCTAGTAGTTCCACTACATCTTTATTTCGAATAATCCCACTACTATCTCAAGATTGTGGGTTGTGTAGTTATTATCATGTAGTATCAATTGACATAAACCCTGGGCAATCACCACCTACCACTTCATCAGAAAACAACCAATATTTGTTTCTGGATCAATTGTATAAAACTTCATACTCAACACCAACCTATAGAAATATGAATATGTGAGAATTTTCCAATTTCTACCTCAACTATTAAAAATATTGTTGGAACATTTCTATCCACATGAAGTGATTCCCCTTTCGGGTCAAAGCTATCATGGGAGGTGATATCCCAAAGAAATAAGGTAAGAATATCTAGTAATATCCTACCATCCTATTGAATATCCACACCTCCATTACAATCCTAGGTGGTTCCAAAGCAATCATTGCCTCAACCATGTCTAGGTCCACTCCCACTCCATGTGTTGATATAATTTGTCCCGGAAAGTGGACCACCTGAATCCAGAACTAGAACTTCAATAGATAACCATAAATATGGTTCTCTCAGAGTATGTATAGAACTATTTTTAGGTGTATATTGTACCCCTCCATATATTCCATGTAAATAGGGATATCATTGATGAAGACTACCAAAAATTGGTATAAGAAATCCCGAAAGATTCCATTCATAAGTCCCATGGACACTTATAGGGTATTGATCATGATAGAGTGTATCATAAAGTAATCATAGTATTCATAGTGACATATTGAAGTCATCATAGGTATATAATCATCTTGTACACATAATTGTAATTATCCAGACCTGAGGTATAACTTCAGGAATGATCATTCCCCTCTTATTTATTAAAAGAGTTCATTGATCCTCAATAGTGGATATATATTATTCACGGTCTCCTAGTTCAAGCTCAAGTAGTCTATACATAACCTCAAGGACCCTTCCACCTTCTTAGAAAAATAACTATAGTCTATAATGGTAAAACATTGGGGTTATTAAATCATATCCTCTATATGTCCTCAAAATGTACTCTAATATTGCAAAGCCCAATAGGATCAATCAAATATGCCGGAATTGAAATCAACGTCACCCTAGGGTGTTGGTCAATATGGATATCTATCCATTTTTAGTGTGGTAAGACAATAATATCTTCCAAGAAGACATACATATACTCTTCTAGAACTTCAAGGGACTAAAAACTCATAACATCCTCTACACTAAGAGACATGCATTCTAACTAATGAGTAATTTACTACACCCTCCTATGAATCATTCCATAATATGATTCATGGGTTTCATTTTCACCAATAAGGGAGAAACTAGTCCCATTATTGAAGACACACTACATCCTTCACTGAAAACAATAAATATGATCAAGTATTTTGGATAAATATTCCATTAAAAAGATAATGTCATCTGTCCTCATTGCGGCGAGGAAGACATCCCAATAAGAACTCTATCCTCAAAAAGTCAGGTCACACTATCCAAATATGTTTCTACCCACAGATTATTTCCCAGTAGTAGTATTCAAGTGTATAGGGTGAGGCAAGATCTAAACCGGAATATATAACTATAAAAAAATATAATTTTCATGGATGGAATGTCAAGAAACAATGTATATCAGAATAGAAAATAAGGTATAATAGAAACAGATTATAAATCAAATAATTCATGGGGCCTCAAGTTAAGAAACCATGACTGCTTGCAGCTAACCATGTTATTAATCTCCAACTCCATGAGCCTGGAGTAAACCACCTATGTGTGGTGTTGGTTAAGATTTAAATAATTTACCACATCCATATTTTCTCGCAATTTGACTTCCACATTTGACTCCCTACATACCTATATGTTTCTTCCACTACCTCTACCTAGACTTCCCATCCATAGTCTCTTTCATATTTTTATGACAAGCCATAATATCATGTGAAATATTTCATCTTTAATCACATTGGGTGTACCATATTTCTATAGGATGACTTCACCTACCATGCGATCCTTGAATTGCGAATCATTCATCTTGGTACCTCTTTCTAAAACATATCACATGTTTGACATCATCTTCAGGTTGTTGAGGTCGATGCTCCTATTTTTCCACTACTGGTAACCACTATATGTCTCTACTTAGCAATGAAAATATCAAACACAAAAGATCGATCCAGCACTAATGAAATGGTAGGAATGCATAAAACTGTAATATTGGAACCGATGTATTTAGGTAGTCCTCAGTTGATGTTTTGTGCCTTGAATAATTGAGCACGAAGAAAGTCAATTTAGAAAATAGAGAGCTTGTTAGACCTCATTTAACACTCCACTATAATAATTCTACCCTACTATAGCTAAATAAAATACTTAATATGTATATCCCTCACTGTAGCTGGAGGAAACACCTCTCTAAAATGTTTCTCGGTGTATGAATAGGCTATAGTTGCGTCATTGTAAGACTGTGTCACTAACCCCCCACTATTGTCCTGATGCGATTTAAAGAAGGATCCCATCCAGGATTACAATATGTCTTATTGGGCTCAAGAAAATATGAAAAATATGGATCAATACCCCAATATAGTCCTATACCACCTTTGGGGTAAGCTCACATCAGATCCTAAAGGGTCTCTATTGCGGAAACACATGATGTCCTCTCAACCTTCACACCTCATCCACTAGTACTACTTGTTCCACCATCTGGTCGACATGTAGTATAACTGGTTTAACACTTGGATGTAATATCTCTAGAACTAGTACATATATCGATTCCTCATCACAGAGATGATCATCCTTGTTATCATGATAATGATTACTAACTGGCATACATCGCATATGAATCCGGAAATTAATCAAGATGTAACATGAACATTGAGAATATCTAGGGGGATAACTCAAGATGGAAACTTGAAACACAATGCATTTCTATTTGATTCATGTAAAATTATTTTCCTTGAAACTAGTGTTCTCATGTACTGAGGGAAAAAGAAGGTGATTCGAGTCCTGGTGCAAGGATACCATGGACACCGCACCAACACATGATTCCATGGCCAGAAATCTAAAATCGAAATAGTTAACTTTATTTCCCAAAACCAATGTCAGATACTCTCATACCTAAGGTAGAACTGAATTATATGATTCCACTATATCATGACATGTCCCCATGGGGATCATTATTAAACTCACAAATTCGATCTCCAATAGGCTAGCAGATGAAGACTAGTGCCATGTAGGCATCTTACTATCATCAGAGGCCTTGACCTAATGCCAAAACACACATACACACATCTACATGCCTATAAAATTCTCAAATTTAATAAAATAAAAATCATGCTTTTCCTGCAAAAAAATTCCACAACAATAGTACAACATGAAGTAAATGAATGTAAGAAGATAAAAATTCATGCCCACCACAAATAGTCTAAAAATTTGTCCATCCTGATTGAAAAACTCAGACTACAATCAGAATTCCATAAGAGAACACCTCATTCTACCTAGTCTCAATAAAGAATATCTAGTCCCGACCTGTCAGGGACTATTTCAAAAAGATGATCATCTTCACAAGACATGACATGTCATGTAAAATTCTCTATATTTGTGAGTATAACAATACCAAATAGGAAAACCTCAAACAAAAAGAAAAAATAAAACAATAATGAAAATGAAGTCATATAAAAAACGTATCTACAATGCATAATAGAATAATATCATGATATTCTCAACAAAGACACAGATTCTAAAGGTTTTTCAAAACTGTAGAATGATAACCTAGGAATCCAACTCGATTATTCCATATAGAACTCATCTAAGAGAACAAATTATGGAGTCTGATAGCACTGATAGAGTCGATCTGGGAGGTAATTATCAACATGTATCAGTATTAGTAGTACATGGTGATGACTAAAGAGATACAATACACAGATTAGGATCACTCCTAAGGCCATGGTGAATACTAAACACTCAAACTAGATTAAACTTCTATTTATAGGATTATAGAATGGGTTTTTATGGTTATGATGATACCTTAAAATCCACCTATGGAATGAAAATGAATATAGGGTCTCACTATTGGACTCACAATATGATTCCAACATCTCTATTCAAGAATTTGTGAATAAGTAATCTCTATCCTAGGAGTCATAGGTTATTCTACCCTAACCCCCATAGAAGGGATATTTAGAACACACCCAAATGAACGTTTACCATGATATAGATTACAAGGTATCCAAAACATGTATTAGAAATTAAATTTCATAGAGAAGCGGTGCACACATTGTCTCTTGGCACCCAGTCCTACATATATAAAAGGAATGTGTTTCATTCCCATGTTGATGTACATCGATAGTCAGCTACAAAAATTCTCTAAAAAAATTCAGGATCATGGATTAGATTGTATAATTGTCTAAGCCATGTCAGTATAGGGGGAGTACAAATTGTTCTCTAACAAATGTACACTAACATGTATCCTAGTACACTCTCAAATACATGATTAGTTTCTAGGGGTAGACTACATTCTGGATAATAGGGAAATCTTCCATGTGATTTATAACATTCTTCAAAACTCTAGCCACCTGCAGAAGGGGTCCATATGTCTTGTGGCATTGAATTAGACACTATGTAGTGCATAATTTTTCCACATTCTAGATTAAGTTTTATGCTTATTTTCTATTCCTATAGAATTTAATCCCAGAATATTTTTTTTGAAAAACAGTGAATAGAGACACTACGTTTCATTCCATTACAAAAATAAATATCTAGACCTTTGACTTATTTGGAAAATTGGATAATTCTTTGTAATTCATTTCACATAAAAGTTCATGAATATTGGTATCCGAAAATGTATAATTCAAAACTGCATCCCTCATACCACCACCATCACGCCATGAAGATCCCAGATCGACAAAATCATATCATTGTATCATAAAACACGTGTGTAATAAAAAATTGATTTAGATATGTCAAACCAAATGACAAAGAAAGTATTATTTTAATGAATGAATAACTAGTGGAGAAAGCAACAAAAAATGATGAGAATCAAACCTTGGTCAAGGTTTTTGTAAACCATGATTAGTTAACGTTATGAAAACAAAAAAGAATAAAATGTCATAAATTAATTCTCCAGAAACCTGAATAATATATCCCATACCCCAAGATAGTTGATCCATTAATGAATACATTAGATGACTAATTAAAATTTATATTTGAAATTATGAGAGGGTGAATGTGCGGTTGATTGTCACCTATCGACCGTTCAATGTTCTTATGCTCTTATAATGTTTATAGGAACACCCAGGTCGAATCCATGGCGATGAAACTTTTTGAATAGTCAAATGTTTTTAGTAGACTTTATTTTGATTGGGGGGGGGGGTTTGTTTAGAGAGCTTAAATGAATTGATTAATTATTGGATTTTAATTTAACAATTTTATAAATATTCTGGTGAGTTCATTTTTAGGGATTTAATCGTGTTATATCCTTGATCTTTACGTTATATTGCATTTATATTAACACCCACTTTACAAGATAACGTTGATTGGAATTCCGAAGTGTTAAGGCTTTAATCCAAGACTTAACATATCATAGGGATCTAATATCAATTAATTCTTGTTGATGGTAGAGTATTTATAGTTCCAAAAATCTATGAAAAACACATGTTAAACAAATCATGTAATTATTCCATGACATTCTATATTTAACATACACTATGTTAATTTAAATAATTTCCATCAAGAAAATGCTCTCAATCACTTAACATACCTAAATTATAACTCACCCTAGTGGTAGATTTGATCATCCATTTTTTGGGTTAATAATCTGGTTATAATTATTATGATGATAAATTAAGAAGATAAGAAAAATAAATGGAAAATAAAATAGTAGTGTGTCGAACACACACACACACAAACAATGAAAGGGAATTAAATATTGAATTTAGATTGAATGAAAAATCATAATAAGGGGAGGGTATTCAATAATATTTAAATGATTTTAAGACCACTAAAATTATTTAATAGAAGGTTGATGAGAATAATAGATGAAGAAGAAGGCACTTACATTAAAATAGAATTACAAAAACCAAGACTTACAAGATTACAACAAAAATGAACACAGAAGGAAAAGTGAAAAAAGAGAGGAGGAAGGGTATATAATCTGAAAACATGAGTTGTTCATGTCCTACCAAGCCCTTGGAAAGTCTTAGGTCATGAAAATATGTTCTCTTCTCTTCTAAAATGCCAACTCTTTTGAACGAGATGAGGGGGATGTATTTATATCCCAAGGATAAAGACTGTTTTCATTACCAGTCTGTCCCTCCACTTGGATCAATGATTTGGACTTTCAAATAGTCTAATATCAAGATATGTTCTTCTTCAATGTTGTATCTAACAATGTTGGCCGACTACTGTCAACATTTGTAGGAATTTGGACCTATCGAGCCAATGTTATGGTGGTTTGATTAAAAAAAGTTAAATTTTCCATTTCAATCCATACTTTTTAGAAGGCCTAAATGTGAATGGGTATAGAAATAAAAATATTCCTTCAAATCATAACACCTTCTTAAAAAATTCTGGCCGCTCTATATCCTCTATCACACTAAAAAATAGCAGCTTTATTGGATGATTTAATCATGAGATTTGTCATGAATACTGTACTAATTTTATTTCCTGGTCATAATGGTGGGATTTGTTTAAATGAATCATTTGGGCCCCATGTCTTTAGAGTTGGGCCTTGAACGTTTTATCCGAGACTCATTACATTGTCTCCCAAACATTGTAGGAGAATAAAATAATTTTTTACTTCCTTCTGGATCCCATCAATTAAATCTACATTGATGGGAAAATTTCTTCATAGATTCTTGTGGGTCTTCATGTGTGGTTTATATGACCATACAAATGATAGAATGGGCCAATGATTCCTTCTACTAATATGTGGGAAATTTATTAAAGAATCCAAAAAAACAATAACCACACAATTTGGATCAGTATGGTGAGTATTATAAATAATATATTATACTAGATCAATTGGGATTCATATAAAAATGCTAAAAAATTATACATAGTATTAAAACATTAATATTTCTCACAAATTATTAAATTTTATATAAAATAAGTAAACAGAGTATATAATAATTCATGAATCTATTTATAAAACAAAATTCCCCAAACATATTCTTATGCATGTCTTCATGTGGAACAAATATGATAACCAGACAAAAAACATTTTCACTCACCCTCAAATATAGAAATTTTGTTTTCCCCAATTAGGGAGGTTTAGACAATATAACTCATCCATATTGAATCCCACCCCATGTATTTAAAAAACATTGTTCAAAATACAATTCATTTTTTTCATGCACAAATTTAGAAATGGAAAATGTTGTTACCCAAAACATACTCTTCTCAAGATGATAAAATTAATTTATGGAGCTTCACTCATTAACCAACCAAAAGGAAAAATCATAGAGTTTTAATGAGATCTAAGCATCCACTCCTTATTCAAAGTTCACAAGAATAAAGAGGTCATTTGAAGTTGTTTTTCTGTGGCTATGGGACGGTAGGAATATAATGTCCACGATATAGAAGAAGTGGGGTAAAATACAAAGAAGGAAAAAGCAATGCAAATTTTTCTTTGAAATGAGACACGAAAGGAAATGGAAACACAAATTTACGAGGGAATGAAAATGTGAAATAAGACACTAAAGTGGATGGAAATATGAATGTATTGAAAAGATGGAATATTTACAAACCAAAAAGTTTCTCCCAATGACATAATAATATAATGCAAGTGTTCTTTTTTTTCTTTTTTTTTCTTTTTTCCTTTTTTTGAAAGTTTAACATGAAACATATCTTACACTCATATCCCAACCCATGATTGATTTCTTCATGACATTAATTATACTATTTATAATAAAATCAAAGGATATTAAATAGTGATTTATGACCTACCCAAGACACAACCCAATTTTTTTTGAATTTGTTTTTTAAATTATTATTTTTTTTGAACACTTGTTAATAAAATATGAACAATATATCATTATAATATATTTATTCCAAATCCCCACTGAAGGAAAACCTCTCCCCCACACTAAAATGAATGATTTCCATTAAGTATATGATAACTCATTGAAAATCAATAAAAGGTCACCCAAATAATGAGATCCATCCCCCCTGCACGTAAATTTAAAACAATTATGCAATGAAAATCAATGTTGATATTGGTTGGGATATGGTATTGGGATTGTAATATGGATATCAAATAAAGGGTTTTCATAGGCTTAAAGGGGCTCTAAAAAAGAGGATTAATGTAAGGGAAATGGGAGGCTGTTTGGAAATTGTGATTCTCATGTCGTTCAAAAAATGCCTCGATCATTTTAATTTACACTAAAGTAATAAATTATGATCTAAAGTCCAAATACTCACGATTCACAAATGGGGGTGAAAAAACATTCATTTTGAAAAGATGGTCATCAGTGGCCTTGTAATTAAAGAAAATTTAGTTTCTCATGGTTGTGGAAGATCTATTTCTAAATCAAAAAGTGTCCATTCAAAACGTGTTGGTTTTGACACAATATTCATTATCCACATTTATGAAGAAACCACAATATTTTTGATTTGAAACCATGTCTTTTTACTCCCAAAAATGGTTGGAAAAAATTTCAAAATTGGAAGGTGGGTATGTATAAATCTTGTTTTTTCAATTATTTTAAATTTTTAGTTATTTTTGGGTTTTTAAATTACACACACAAAAATAGAAAAAGTATAGAAAAATGTGATGAGGAAATTGGTAAAAAAAATGAGTATGAGGGACGTAGAAGATAGAGAGAGAGATATATAAATAAAATAGGTCTTAAATGGAAAGAGGTTCCCCCTGTTATGGATTTTGTGGGTTTCCATCTCAATTTAGTGGTGGGTATACTACAGAAGATGGGTATTCATTGGAAGTTGATGTCATTCTAGGATTTTGTGTTCTCTCATGGTGATTCTTTAATCGATGTCCATTAATCGTGAATTTCCTTTTGGAAGAGGGGTCTTAGACTTGCACTGCACCAAATGGGTAAACCTGAGAAACAATAAAAGGACCTTCCCAATGAGAATTATGATTACCTGGTGAAGCCAAAATTGAGTGTTAAAAAACTACCTTTTATTCTTCATGGAATATAATTCTCAGGATCTTTTTTAATGGAGTACATTATCCTTTCCATTGTATAGATTATAATTTTCATAGGATTCAATTTGAAGCTGCTCCAGTTCATCCAATTTCAATAATCTTTCTTCACTAGATTTCTCACAATAAAAATTACAGGTTCCCATAGCCCAAAAAAGGCTTATGTAGGATTTCAACTGTTAAATGACATGATTTACCAAAACATATCCTAAAAGGATACATTCCAATGGGTGTTTTATAGGCAGTTCGATAAGCCCAAAATGCTTCACCATGCCTTTCAGGCCAGTTGTTTCTGGTGGGTTTTACAATTCTCTGAAGCACACTTTTCACTTATCTATTAGATAGTTCATCCATGCCATTTGTTTTGGGGTGATATTCAGTTGATGTTTTATATACAATACAATTCTTTTTTAAAATATATTCCATGGTTCTATTACAAAAATGGGATCATAAGTCACTTGTCAATGAATTGGGTGTGCCAAATCAGTGGAAGATATGTGTCTTTAGGAACTCACTAATAGTATGTGAATCATCCTTTCAAGTGGTTTTGGCCTCGACCCACCTAGAAACATAATCAACCCCAAGAAATTTTTTTGAGAATCCATTGGAAGGTGTAATGGTCCCATGAAATTGATGTCCCAATCATCAAAGATCTCATAAAAGAATAATTTCTTTTAGGGCATTTCACTTCTTTTAGAAATTGTGCCAAAATTTTGGCAAGTGGGGAAAGATTGAAATAACTCATGTGAGTCCTTAAATAGTGAAGGACATAACGAATAGAGAGTCTATGACATTTTGGTAGGTCCTTTGTGGTCCAAAATGGCCACCATCGGGCATTAAGTGACAAGATTCTAAGATGAAAGAATGTTCATTTTCATCAACAGTTCTCCAAATTACCATGTCTACCCCAGTTTTCCAAAGTTATTTTTCTTCCCAAAAATATTATTTTGAATTTATTTTCAACTTCATATTTTGGTCTTTTGAAAAAAATTTAGTAAAAACACCAGAAATCATGTAATTTACAATTGGGGAGTTCAATGGTATTTTTGCAGTGAGATATGAAAGGTTATCAGCTGGAAATTATAGATCAATTATTTCAGAATGAGAATAATTGGAAATTCTACTCATGTGATCAGACACATGGTTTTTTTTCCTAGTCTATCATTGATTTCATGGTCAAAATCTTGTAGCATTAGGATCCATCTTATTAGCATTGTCTTGGAATCTATTTTCATGGGTAAGAACATTATAGAAGAAGGGTATGCGAAGATGATGATTTTGGAACCTAAGAGAGAGGGCCAGGATTTATCTAAGGAAAAAACCACTGAAAAATGATCCTTTTCAGTCACAATGTAGTGATATTGAGTTTCAACAAAGTTTTTTTGAGGCATAATAACTGAAATGAAAAAAGTTTTCTCTTCTTTAACCAAGAACAGCCCCAACATATCTATCACAAGCATCACACATCAACTCAAAGGGTAAAGACCAATCTGGGGGTAGGATTATAGGGGAAGATGTAAGAACACTTTTGATTTCAATGAAGGATCTCCTGCAAACAACATTTAAATGGAAAGCGACATAATTTTGTAGAAGCCGAGTGGGTGGGAGGGAAATCCTACAGATGTTATAGATGAATCGATAATAGAAACCCGCATGACTAAGAAATGAATGGATGTATCAAATATATGTTGGTTTAGAAAATTATTGGAGCACTTCAATTTTGGCAGGATCAACTTCAATACCCTCTTTTGAAACTATATTCCCTAGAACAATCCCATTTGCAACCATGAAGTGACATTTTTAAAAAATTAACATAAGGTTACACATGACTCACAAATTTCTGACTAGAGAGAGAGAATGAAAGCACAATTTAAATGACTCAGCATAAATGGTAAATTCATCAACGAATACTTCCATGTAGTGTTCAATGAATTCAAAAAAGATACCCATCAACACCTATGGAATGTTGCAAAATCATTGCAATGGACATAAGGAATTCTCTTATATGCATATTTTACAAAGGTACATGTGAAAGTAGTCTTGTCTTCGTTATGAGGTGTGATTGGGATTTGGATGTAGTCGGTGTATCCATAAAGAAAGAAATATTGTGAATTTCTTGCTATTTTTTCTAGCATTTGATCAAGGAATTGAAGATGGTGTTGATATTTTCTTCTTTCAACATTAAATTTCCTATAGTCGATGCACACACGCCATTTTTTCTTCACTAGAGTTGTGACTACATCTCTAAGTTTGTTTGTGACAACAGTTATCCCACCATTTTTAGGTTCAACGTCAATTAGACTAACCCAATAACTATCATAAATTGGGTAAATAATGCAATCTTGATGAATATTGACTTTCTCTTCCCTAACTACCTCATGTATGAGTGGGTTGAGTCTTATTTGGGGTTGTATAATTGGTTTAGATGATTCATCAAGATGGAAGTGATACATGCAAAGAGAAAGGTTGATTCCTAGTATGTCATCTAGGGTCCAACTTAAGTCCTTTTTTCCTCTAACACATGAACATGTTTGGACTCCTCAGTTTCAGTAATTGAAGTATAGATAATGATATGATAAGAGTGATCATTAAAAATGAATGAATACTTTAGGTGTTCAAGACAAGGATTTAGATCAGTATTAGCTCTCATTTTTGGGTAATACAACTCAAAAAGGAGGAAGGGAATATATTTGTTTTAGATCCATTTTCCTTAATACGGTCCAAGTTGGAGCAATAGAGATTAGAGTTTATTTGGGATTCAAGAGATTTTTCAAGTTCCAAAAGATGGATGGAGTCTATTAGTGAGAGGTCTACATCAACATCACCATTTATAACCTGTTTATCATGGTGAATATTTAACAAGATCCATTATCATTGGAACATGAAGAACATGATGGATTGTGGTTCAATTGACTCTTATAAGTGTACTCACATGCATGGATTGAGAATGCAGAGTGATCCCCATATGGGTATCACATGGCTTGGAAAATGCTGAACATGACCATTTGGTCTCCAAATTCCATGGATAAGATTCTAGAATGGACATCAATATTAGTTCTAATAGTCATAAAAAAGAAATTCCTAGAATTAGGGGAGATCGAGAATAGTTCTTCTCACCTTCCATGTCAAGGACATACAAATCAATTGGGAAGATAAAATAATTCACCCAGACAAGGATATCCTCAATTATACCCTCAGGTATAGAATTGCATTAATTGGCCAAATGAATGACAACAACCATTGGATGTATGTGACCTAGACCAATGACGTAGAAGATAGATTTCGGCATGACATTAACTGATGCTCCTAGGTCTATGAGTGAATCATCGAAGTTGGAACTTCCAATTTGGCATGGAACTGTAAAGGTCCTTGGATTGTTTCACATTATGGGAACAGACTGTTGGGGGAATCATATTAAATGTTCATGTGATTCCTCTTTTGGGTGAACAACTCCATTAGAAACATGGCATACATATGGATTTGTTTTATGGAATCTAAGAGGAGAATGAAGACTTCAACACATCTAAACATGTAAATCATTTCAGGATCAGGTTTAAAGGACTTATTTGGATTAGAAACATCTTGTGGAAAAGGAATTTAGTACCTATGTGGAATGGAAGGAGGTGAGGGAATGGTTTCAGATTCTTTTTCTTGTCTCTCTTTCTTTTCGTTTTCTTGGTGAGCATTTAATGGATCATTGGAGGACTTATCCTGAGGCATATAAATTTGATTTCCCTATATAAGTGCAATTTTATTTACATTACCCTATGGGTTTGGAAATGGTTGAGCTGGGAGTTAGGAAGAATTTAATTGTTGTTGCTAGCTTAGGTGAGGTGCAACTTGACCTATTTGTGTTTCAATGTTTTTGAGGCTAGAAATAGTGAAGGAGGAAAGATCTTCAACTGTACTTTACCCTTGTTTCTTGGAAGAAGAGGCCTGTCTCGAATTGGGATTTCCTTGATTTTGGTTCTTGGGAAAGTGATTGTATTAGTTTTGGAATTGGTAAGTCTCACTAATATAGTGGATTCCTGGAGGAGAAGGATGAAGAGTTCTCCTTTGTTGTTGAGGAACTAAAGGATAAGGTTGTTAGAAATTACCAACACTGTGACCATATTAAAACTGGTTTGGGGTTTGAGGAGGGAATTGAGGGGAATGATAGATAAGATTACCATAACTCATGCCTTAGTTATAGGAAGAAGAGAAGGGCTTAAAACGAGGTTGGATGATGTTTCTAACAAATTGACCTGATAGTTGAGGGTTGGTGTTATGCGGAGCATAGGATGAAGTGAGCTCCATTTGTCCAGATGAATTAGATTGATCTTATTGAAGTTAAGGACATGTGTGAGTTGCATGAGCTGGGGATTTGTAGATTCTACAGCTTTTGATAGGTCTATGAAACATAGATTGTTGATGTCACGACCCCTACCCACAAAGTGTACCCCTCATGGGAAGGCAACATTAGAAGGGAGATAATGATCTCTGAGTCCCACCACAAGTAGGCCCCAGGCTGGTGACTAGAACCAAGGGTATAGTAAACACACAAATTAGATTCATTGCCCTCAAAGAGAACACATGAAGAAGAGTGAGATAAGATAGACAACAACCGAATCCATCTCGGAAGTGAAATACAAAATAAAACCCAAGTTCACATATATAATGTCATGAAAAACTACTACAACCATAAGGGGAAAACTATAAGTACCCAAAAGAAAGTAAAATATCAGCAACCACACACCCGAATAGCTCCTACAACCCCATGATAGTTGAAACCATATTGATCTACAACCTGCTTCAAGTGACCTGAAAAATGTTTATATAGACATAGGGTAAGTATAACAGTATACTCAGTAGGATCCTCCCCGAAACCTCTCGTGAAAAAGTAAAGAAATCATGAAAAATCATGGTGAACAACAAGTGAAACTAACTCATTGCCTACAAAGGTATACTATGTTCCCAACCTAACCATGGATACTCTCAAAAAGTAACACATAAAAGAGTATATAATATAATAAAGAATATCAAGGGTACACTGCTTCTACTTCCCCACTAGTTTGCAGCTTTTCCCCAATGTCACATGTCATAAGCATCTCTCTCTATAATGTCTTGCACACAGAAACCTAGGTGAAGCACCACAACATGCACCTCATGTAACAAATCCACCACGTCCTCAACAGAATGTAAACATATAATTTCCAGGGGCCACCATTGCTCGCATAACGTGTATAATGCATCGGGTATTATACCTCAAGCCATTACAGCACATACACTGAGTAAGGATTCTCAAGCCATCACAACCTATACACATTACACCTGTAGTAGTCGATAGGATAATATATCCAGAATATATATGTGTGAATAACTAGAAGTCATTACAGCCCTCTAAACACATATATGGGGAAAACTAACCACTATGCCTACCAGAACAATTATCTACCAAGATAAGAGAGCGGGGACAATGGTGGTATTCACCCATTCATCTGCCAACCAGAATGTTGGGGAAAACACCCCTAGGGCTCAGAATCCCAAGGCTATAATTTTCCCTTACTGAAAGGGTGGAGTAGCATATAGAAACACAAAAATTATAGAATATACTATAGATCACAACCACACTATGGGCATAACCTATTCTTAGACTCAACTACAGCTAATGTCTCTCAGACTCCCAGCTACCACTTCTAAGATAGGTATCCTATAAGCACACAACCATTTGAAAATCATTATTTCCTTACTTAATCACCTTTTAATCAGTTCCATATTACGTTAATTAATTCTTTAAACATTAATTAACCATTTAATATTCCACATTAGATTTTATTAGCTTCACACCCAGATTCCACTTTATTTTTAAAATTACAACCTCATAATTATGTCCTAGAATACTCCATCCCCATGGGTTAACATCATTTATTCAATCATTCATTACATAATTCCTTTCACTTATTCCAAAGCATTCAAGAAAAACATTCTATGATACTAATGATTTGGGGGATTAACACGGTGAGTAGATTTACTACCCGTTGTGTCTTTTCCGCTTATAGAAATAGCGTAGACCCATCCTCCCTTGAGATGCTAAATATGGAAATCACGTGGAATACCCCGTGCATCGTTTCCTCTTTCTGATGAAGGGTAATCAAGACCACCATCCATGAGTAGTGGGGAAAAGTAAAGTAGATAATCAACCAATAAGAATCAGAAAGCATCCAACAATAAAATCCTTCATGTTCCATCAACCATGGTGTCCTCCCCTATAGCCACATACATAAACTGATGCATCTATCCACTCCAGGAATTATCTGCTTCCCCAACCAAAAGGACACCATGCCTCCACATATCGCCACAACCATCCGTGCTCACATCACAACACAAGCATCTAGAAAACATACATTTTAACAAATGGGATTTTGGCCCATTAATAATCAAGAGGGTAACTCAGAACCCTAGAAGCAATTATCTTTTATCAAACCACCAGTTCTTTAATCCATCTTGGGTTAACTGATTTATTATTTTTAGGTTCCAAATTCGTAAAAAATGATTAGTAATCTATCTTAAATAAATGATCATTCTTACTACACCAATTTGATGAGCATCAAATTACAATAATGTCAATTGGATTCATTCACATTCCTCATTATCTTTAGCCAAGTGAATATCAATTAATTACAGTTTTACATTCTTTAACAATTTCCATCAAGAACATGTATAGATATCACACTATCTATCAAAACAAGAGGCAATAACATATGATCTATATCAATTTATTTATTCGGTTCAAATATTTATTATGTTAATTCCATTGTCCTCCATTTGGATACAACATGATAATGATGTAGTTGCATGTAAAAGAAGATAGATGCAATGAATCCCCTACCTCAAACAGTTCATGAAGTTCTTTTTGCGAGAACAATCCACACAATGGATCACAATCACCTTCTCTTGCGACAACTTATATTGGTGAAGGATCGTCCCTTCCAGCTTGCACCAAAGCATGGGGTGCACATGCAGTAGGAAGAACATTAAGGGGAAAAGATCCGAGGATTAAGGTTGGATCACATGACTTATATGGGATTATGGAAAGGTTCGAGTGCAGAAGGTAGAATAAATAGGAAGAACAAGGAAGATATATCATCCATTTAGAGATTTAACGGAGCAACGGTTTAAGATACACTTGATATCCCATTAATTTTTGATTGCATTAAACCACATGGTTTGACCAATTAAAAACATCCCAAGGATTAAGAAATATTAATATTGGATTTATGGCCTTTGAATAAGTCATATAGTTCTTAAAAAAGGATTTTAATACATTTTAAGTCAAAGGAAAAGTTAAAGGGGTGAAAATGTAGGAAGCCAGAAACCCTGATAATTAATCTCACCGTCGAAACCTCACTATTGGAACCTCACTGTTCTAGAAACACTGTTCCTGAACCTCACTGTTGGAACCTCACCATTCTAGAAACACTGTTCGTGAACCTCACCATTGGATCCTCACCGTTTTGGAATCACTATTCATGAAACTCACTGTTCTGGAAACACTTTTCAAGATTCTCACTGTTGGAACCTCACCGTTCTGGAAACTCTATTCATGAACCTCACCTTTGGATCCTCACAGTTGAAACAAAACTATTCTAGAAACAATATTCATGAACCTCACTATTCTGGAATCACTATTCATGATCCTCACCATTGGTTCCTCACTGTTCTGGAAATACATTTCATGAACCACACCATTCTGGAAACACTGCTCATGAAACTCAAAATTTTGCAATGGGAAGAAAAGGTCACCATTACACTATTCACAACTATCTTCCATTGGAACTATTCACTTAAGGTTACCGATGCATTTTTCACAACAATATATTGCTGGAACTATTCGCCTAAGGTCATAGATGAAACTATTCACATAAGGTCAAGGATGTCACATTTTACATAAGGTCATTGTTGCACTGTTCACAACTGTCTACCATTGGAAAAGTTCATCGAAATGGAAATTTGTCAAAGTGTTAGGGATAAGTCACCTTGACCTCCCAAAACACCTCAAACACCATATTTTCACAATGGAATGGACTAGAGAGGTCCATGAAATTACATCAGATACCTTTGAAAACTTTCTCATCCTCGTGAATTCAAAACCCACATAAAGAGAAAATGAAACGGGGTCCGAACAACCACCCACCGAGATACCTCTCAAAAGAGAGAAAGACACATAAATAAACCAAATCAAACCATATTATAAACAGGAAATGTATAACCACAAGGGGACATCATTACATGGAAAGTGTTAAACATAAAACAAATATGGTTACTGAGAACGTATCTGTGACTCATGTTCCCAGGTATGCTTCTCCATGCCACCCTGTCACCAAATGACACGAAGCAAGGGGATAAAAAGCATGTACAACACCCTCTACTTGTGGTCTTGGATCTCCATAGGTCGCTCCTAAAAGTTTGCATCAATCATCAACATTGATCTCCCCTAATCGATGACGTTAGATTCATCATGAAGATAATGATGGGGTTGTGATACATGGAAAACATCATGTATCTAACTCATCTGTGGGGGATGTGCTACTTGATAGGCCACAGCTCCAACATGAGCTAACACCTAGAAAGTCCCAACAAACCAGGAAAAAAGCTTACTCCCATGACCAAACCATCGCTTCCCATGATAGGGAGTCACCTTTAGAAACACATGATCCCCTACATTAAACTCTAAGGGTCTCTTTTTATGATCAACATATGATTTCTGACAATTTTGCACCGGCTTCATCCTCTCACAAATCACCTGAACCATATCTGTTATATTCTACACTAGTTCTAGTATGAGAATTACTGACTCTCCAACACCAGTCCGACAGAATGGGTAACGGCAAGGCCGACCATACAAGGCTTCAAATGGTGCCATACCGATGGTTGAGTGAAAACTATTTTTGTATGAGAACTCAACCAAGGGTAAGTGCCTCATCCACGAACCTCCAAAATCATGAAGAAAATAGTGTAACATGTCTTGAAGTGTTTGGATGGTTTGCTCTGTCTGACCATCCATTTGAGAATGAAAAGAAGTGATAAGTCATAGCTGAAAACCGAAATCATGCTGGAGACCTCTCCACACCCTAGAGGTAATGCGAGGATATCGATCAGAAATGATCATCCCTGGGACTCCATGAATTCTTACCACCTCCTCTCGATATTTCTTTGACAAAACATCTAGGGATATTGACTCCTTGATTGCTATAAAGTGGGCCTATTTTGTTAAGCGATCCCCTACCACCCAAATAGAATCATTTACTCTCAAAGCTCAAGGTAAACTAGTAACAAAGTTCATTGAGATGTAATCCAACTTCGAATAAGGAATATCTAATGGCTGGAGTAGACCACCAGGAACATGGTGTTCGGCCATCACCATCTGGCAGACAAAACATCGAGACACAAACTCCGCAACCACACGCTTCAGCCCAGGCCACCAAAATTGGATCCTCATGGATCAGTATATCATTTTCACACTAGGATGTACCTATAAAGGATAATTGTGAAAAATTATTATAATCATCTCGTGCATTGTCAAAGGAACAAGTAGTCATCTGTGATACAACACTCAATGTTTTTCATCTTCTGACCAACCATCAGGGGCCTCACCACAAACAACACGGTCTCTCCACACCTCCACCTCCAGATTTCCCCACTGAGAATCATCCACTTGCTTCATGAGATATGACTACACCATTATCGTAAAAAAACACCCTACCTCTAGCATCTGTTATATCAAGATGTAATGGTGATAGTTCTTCCATTACTCTCCAAGAGTCACCAGATTCAAGAACTACATGACAATGTGCCTTCTGACTCAGCACAGTACCCACAAAATTCACCTTACCAGGTGTATATGATATTTCAAAGTTGTATTCCTATTAAAATCCATCCAACGACGTTTTCGTAAGTTCATGTAATGTTGGGATAAAGCATACTTCAAACTTCTATGATCACTGAAAACCACAAAGCGCTCACCAATGAGGTAATGTCTCCAAAACGTCAGAGAAAACACCACGACTACCAACTCAATATCATGGGTGGCATAGTTACGTTCATGGGGAAATAACTAACACGAACCATAACAAAAAATTAAAATTTACCGGAACAGAACATAGCCTAAACCCAAATGATAAGAATCATAGAAAACATCAAACTGAACTCCCTCAGCTGGAAGAAAAAGAACTGAATCACATACTAACTTTTCCATTAGATACTCAAAAGCTTCATGACACTGATCAGTCCTTATGAAAGACTGATATTTCATGGTGAAATATGTCAAAGGAGTCGCAACTCATGATAAATTTTATACGAACCTCCTATAGTAGCCTGCATGACCAAGGAAACATCGCACCTCAGACACTGTATTGGGGGATTCCAAAGACACAAATGCTTCTATCATCGATGGATCCACAACTGCTTCTTATTGGGACACAATATTCCTTAAAAACCGAATTCTAATGACCAAACTCACACTTTTTCAGCTTCCAAAACAAATGATGATGTCAAAGAACTCCCAAAATGGCATGTAGATGCTCTGCATGCTCTTCTTCAAACGTGGAGCACACAAGGATGTCATCGATGAAAACTATAATGAACATGTCCAGGAACTCACGGAACACAATTTTCATCAATTCTATTAACAAATCTGGAGAATTCGTCACACCTAATGACATTACAACATACTTATAATGCCCATGACTACAACAGAAAGTTGTCTTCAGGATACCCTCATCCTTGACATGCATTTGATGATATCCTGACCGCATGTCGATCATTGAGAACAAAATTTAGCCCTTCAGTTGATCAAATAAAACATAAATCCATGTAATAGGATAACTATTATTGATTATCACTTTGCTTAAGCGATGATAATTGACACACAACTGAAAACTGCAATCTGCCTTCTTCATGAACAAAACTGGTGCACCCCATATTGACACACTCAGCTAAAAAAACCACAATGTATCATGCCATCAAGTTGTATACCTAAATTTTATAACTCAGAATGGTTCATCCTATATGGAGACATAGAGATAGAAGATTATCAGGGTTTTATCTTGATCCCAAACTCAATCTCTCATCGAGGGGGTAATGCTACATCCTCTTCTAGAAAGACATCATGGTACTCTTCTAAGATACAAGGAAACACTAACTGCTGAACCTCTAAAGAACTCAACATTATCTCATCCATAAACGTTGATAAGGACTGAACACTCCTATGAACTATCTGAGGATCTAGCTTGCCAAAAAACTCCACCATCTCTCCATCCGCCCAAAATAAAATGACATTCTTCCTAAAGAAATCCACAATTTACTACACTGAATATAACCAATTCATGTTGAGGATGAAATCATATGGTTTTATTCGTAAACATGGGAAATCTCCCCAAGAGTGGTTTTCCCCAATAATAGATCACCGTCTCTACATACTTCAAACAAGTCAGCTTGACGTTCAATTGGTGTAGTCAATGAAAAGGGAACTGGAAGACTCTCTATCTCCAGTCCAAAAGCATGGTCAAGTGTAGGTGATATGAAGTAGGGTGTCACTTCTGAATCAAAAAAGGCATACACTAGGACGGAACCCTTTCTAAGGGTACCTCGACCATCATCTAGCTCGCTTGGTTCTATCACAGTAATGTATAAAGCTGACCACGACCACCTCCACGACCTCTCGGAAACTGATGATGACCACCACCACGGTCGTGCTCTGCTCTCGGAGGACAGGGATTGTCACAAGGTTATCCTCTGCCTTCCCCATCTACCCTCTACTGATCTAAGTCTGGTTCCACTTGATGCTACTTCCTAGGCTAGAGCTGCCTCAACGGAGGAACCTGGAGCAGATCACCTGGTGCTCAAAGACTACTCTGAAAGGTCGGGCACTCCCACTATTGGTGACCACATCCACCAAAATAAAAACAAGCACATGATACCTTGGCATAGGATTGAGAGTTTCTTCCTATAGATGAAAAATAAGTTAAGGTCTAGGACCTACCCCCGGCTAAACAAAAACTCTTATGCCCTTAAAAATGAGAACCTTGTACCATAACTCTACTTCGTGAAAAATCTTGATGATCTACCTCTCGTGATGACCCATTTCTGGGAAAATTCTTCTTGACAACCTCTTCCCTCTCCATCACCCAACGATAGGTCTTCAGCATAAATGGGGTGACATGACGTTGGATCACTAGATGCAAAGCCTCCTGGAGATGACTCTCTCTAGCCTCATCATCTAGAGAAAGTTCTGATGCATATCGTAAAAGGTTCTTGAAACAGATTCCAAAATATCACACATTGGAGCTCCACTTTTGAAGGTTAAGAAGATCCTGGTGACTAGATGCCTTAACGGTTGAAGAACGAAAATTGACATTAAACTTGTCTCGGAACTCCTCCCATGAGATCACTGACTCCTCCTAATCATAAAGGAATAAGAGCCACCACTGCCTTGCTACTCCGTGATGCGTTGTCACAACCATGGAAACCTATTTCAACTTCCGAGCATGGATCAAACTGAAAATTATCTCGACCTCCTCCAACCAATATTCATTGACTACATCTGAAATTGATCTTTCATACTTCTGCAGAATCTGGCACTGAAACTCTGGGAGTGTCTTCCACCAAGTGTCATCATCGTAAACCTCTAATTTTTGGTGATCTGGTGGAACAGCCTGTAGAACATCTTCTATATGATCCTGAATAGGACTTCGACCTGATCCATACCTATAAAATAAAAACATTTAGGGATCCTAATATCATAATATGGAAGAATCAACATTAATTTATTAATTTTTCCCTTTTTATTCATTTTAGATTAACATATCCAATGGTGTACCCATTCAAAAATATGCACAAATAAGAATAATGCATGATCCATTCCTTTATTTATGCCCTGCAACTAGTATCACCTCGTTTATTAGCCATTGTAAACATAAGGGTTTGTACATCAGATCAGAGGGGGCCCTAAACGCCTATGTCATAGCCGACCAATAGAGTTTACATCACTCGATAAACATGAATGACACCATTTCCATACTAACCCATGAAACGTCACCAGTTCCTATCTCTAAACTCCTCCCATCCCTCAACCTCACTCTGATACCACTCTATCATGACCCCCTCCCCACTAAGTGTACCCCTCCAAGTTCGGAAATGTGAGAAGAGAGATAATGACCACTGACTCCCACCTCTAGTAGGCCCCGGGTTGGTGACTAGCATTGATGGTATAATAAAAAAACAAATGGGAGGCATTATCCTATAAGAGAACACATGCATAAGAGAGAGATAAGATAGACACCAACCAACACCAAATCAAAACTGAAATACAAAAGAAAACCCAAGTGGAGATATTTAATGTCATGAAAAACTACTACAAATGGATGGGGAAAACATTAAGTACCGAAAAAAAGTAAAATAGCATCAACCACAAGCCCGAACAACTCCTGCAACCCCAAGTTATTAAAAACTAGCTTGATCTCTAACCTACATCAAGTGACCTAAAAAAACGTGTATATAGGCATATGGTGAGTATAATTCTATACTTAGTAAGATCCTCCCCAAAGCCTCTCATGAAAAAGTAAAGAATGCACGCTAAAGAAAATTGAACAAAAAGTGAAACTAACTCGCCCCCTAAAAAGGTTTTCAATGTTCCCAACCCCACCATGGCTACTCTCACCATGTAATGCATACAAGAATATATAATATCATAAATAATATCAATGTTACCCTACTACTACTTCCCCACTGTTTTATCACTTTGACCCAACATCGGACTTCCTAACAATCTCTCCCCAAAATGGCTTGCCCGCAGACACCTGAGAAAAGCACCATAACATGCACTTTGTGAAAAAAATCCTCAATGTCCTCAAAAGAATGTAACCAGGAAGTTTTCAAGAGCCAAGAAAGCTCACACATCATTTACCATATGTTAGGTATTATATGTCAAGCCATTACAACCCATACAACGAGTTAGGATCTCCAAGCCATCAAAACTTATACACGTTACATGTATAGTTGTCAATAGAATACTTTATCCGGAATATATATGTGTAAATAACCAGATGAAATTATATCCCTCTACCCACATATATGAATAAAACTAACCACTATGCCTACCAGCACAAGTATCATTCAAGAGAATAGAGCAAGGCCAAAGGGGGTAGTCATCCATTCATCCTCCCACCTGAATGTTGGGGAAAACACCCCACATGGCTCAGAATCCGCAAGGTGTCAGTTTCCCTTACTGATAGAGTGTATTAGCGTATACAAAAAAAATTACAAAATATACTATAGATCACAACCACACTATGGGCATATCCTAGTAATAGACTCACCTTCTGCTAACGTCTCTCGAACATCTGACTGCTACTTCTAAGACTAGGTATCCTATAAGAACACATCCATTTAAAAATCTTCATTGCCTTAAAGCCTTTCCTTTTTATCAGTTCCACATTACGTTAATTAATTATTTAAACATTAACTAACCATTTACTATTCCATATTATATGTCATTAGCTTTACACTAGAGTCCAATTTACTTTTAATATTACAACCTCATCATTATGTCCTAGAAAACTCTATCCCCATGGGTTGAAATCATTTATTCAATCATTCATTAAAAAATTATTTTTCAATATTCCTAGTCATTCTAGAAAAAAAATTTATTCTAATAAACATATGGAGGCTCAAAACGGTGAGTAGATGTACTACCTGTCGAGTCTTGTCCACCTAAATAAAATGCGTAGACCCATCCACCCTTGAGAAGCTAAACATGGAATGCACATGGCATACCCTCAGCATGTTCACCTCTTTTGGAAGAAGGGTAAGCAAGACCAGATTCCATGAGAAGTGGGGAAAAATAAATCAGATAATCATCCAATTAGAATCATCAAGCATCCAACAATCACATCTATCCTGTTCCATCACCCATGGTGTCCTCCCAGACACCCACATGCATAAACCGATGCATCTCACCACTCTAGGCATCATCTACTACCCAAAAAAAGGCATAAATGCCTCCACATATCACCACATCCATATGGGATCCCATCACAGCATAAGAAGTAGGGAAAAAACATTTTAACAATTGGGCTCTTGGACATTTAATAATCAAGCGGGTAACTTAGAACCTTACAATAAATTATATTTTATCAAACCACTTGTTATTTAATCCATATTGTATTAACCAATTTATTATTCTTACTTTCCAAATTTAGGAAACCTAATTAGTAATCTATCACAAAAAATAAAAATTCTTACTAAACCAATTTTATGAACATAAAATTACAACAACATCAATTGGATTCATTCACATTCCTCTATATAATTAGCCAAATGATTATCAATTAATTACGTCTTTACGTTATTTACTAATTTACATCAAGAACAAACATAGATATCACACTATCTAGAAAAAAATGAAGTAATAACATATGATCAATTTCGAATTATTTATCCAGTTTAAATATTTATTATGTCAACTCCAATTTCATTCAGTGGGATAAAACATGATAATTATATAGTCGTATGTAAAAGAAGAGAGAAGCAAAAAATCCCCTACCTTAAATGGTTCTTGACGTTCTTTATGCGAGAAAAGTCCACACAATGGATCATGGTATTATTCTCTCATGGAAACTTATTTTGATGAAGGACCAACCCTTTCCGCTTGCACCAAAGCAGGGGGTGCAGAGGTAGCAGGAAGAACTTTAAGGTAATAATATTTAAGGATTAAGGTTTTATCACACAGCTCATACGGGAAGAAGGAATGATTCGTGTGCACAAGGAAGAACAAGGAATATATATCATCCCTTTAGAAGATTTAACAGAGCGATGATTTTAGATACACATGATTTCCCATTAAAAGCGGATTGCATTAAACCACGTTTTTTGACCATGTAAAAAAATCCCAATCCATATGAGAAATTAGTAAAGGAGTTATGGTCTTTGAATCATCCATAAAGTCCTTAAAACAAGGATTTAATTCAATTTTACATCAAAGGAATCGTTAAAGGGGTGAAACTATAGAAAGATGGAAACACTGATCATTAACCTCATCGTTGATATCTCACTGTTGGAAGCTCACAGTTCTGGAAAGACTATTCATGAACCACACCATTGGATCCTCATCGTTCTAGAAACACTGTTCATGAACCTAACTATTGGAAACTCAACATTCTGGAAACACTGATCATGAACCTCACTGCTGGAACCTCACCATTCTGAAAATAGTATTCATGAACCACACCATTCTAGAAACACTGTTCATGAACCTCAAAATTTGGAAAAGGAAAGAAAAGGTCACCATTGCACTATTCACACCTATCTACCGTTGGAACTGTTCACCTAAGGTTACAGATGCACTGCTCACAATGATATACCATTGGAATTGTTCACCTAAGGTCACCGATGACACTGTTCTCATAAGTTCATGGATGTCACTGTTCACAAAAGGTCATTGTTTCACTTTTCACAACTTTCTACCATTGGAACTGTTAACCAAAATTGAAATTGGAAAAAGTGTTGGGGATAAGTCACCTGGACCTCTTAGAACACCTCAAACACCATATTTTTACATTTTAATGGACATGAGAGGTCTGATCCATTATAGTGGAGAAGATGAGGTTTGTGTATTGGATTCCACAGCTAGTTGTCGCACAAAACCTGTAAGTTCACTCATCCACTCTGTCATCTTATTTGGCTCTATCGATTGACTATCTTGGGCGTGTTTGACTTGAGCATGTGCTCTAGTATGAAATTTTTGTGTGTTCATAGCCATGATACTAATGAGATATTTTATAGCTATAAGAGTTTTATCAACAAGATAACCACCACTTGTGGCATCAATGAGGGTTCTCTCAATCACCAATAAAACCTCATAGATGTTTTGGATCATGATTTTTTCAGGGATTTGGTGGTGTGGGCAGGTTGCAACAATATTTTTTAACCTCTCCTAGTATTCATGGAGTGAGTCACTTGGGAACTAACAGATACCACTGATTTCCTTTTGTATAGAAGCATTACGAGAAGTAGGAACAAATTTCTCTATGAAAAGTCACTTCATGTAACTAGGAGGAAGGTAGCAGAGCCATGAATTAGCAGTGTCCTCAGTGATGATTCTTTTTTAATTGTCAAATGTTTTTAGTTGATTGTATTATGATTTGGGGGGGTGGGTTGTTTCTAGATCTTAAATGAAGTGATTAATGATTGGTGTCTTGTTTTACAATTTAATAAAGATTAGTGTTAGTTAATTTTTCTGGAGTTAATCTTTTGATATCCTTGATATTATCTTTATATTTCATTTAAATTAACACACCATTCACAATATAATGTTGATTAGAATTCCGAAGTGTTAAGGCATTAATTGATGATTTAACATATGTTAAAGTTGTAATATAAATGAGATCTTGTTTATGGTAGAGTATTTTTGGTTAAAATAATCTATTGAAACCTCACGTTAAAAAAATCATGTCATTAATCCATGACATTCTAAATTTTACATACACAATGTTAATTTATATATTATTCATCGAGAAAATTATATCAATCATTTAACATCCCAAACTTATAAGTCACCCAAATGGTAGATTGACTCAGCCATTGATTAGATTAACAATCTGGTTATAATTATTATGATGATAAATTTATATGATAAGAAAAATACAGGGTTACGAAAAGAGTGGTGTGCCTAACACACACACAAACACCCGTGAAGGGAATTAAATACTGAATTTATATTGAATGAGAAATAATAATAAGGGAAGGGGATTAAAAAATATTTAAACTATTTTTAGACCAATAATATTATTTAACAAAAGGAGGATGAGAATAATAGATGAAGAACAAGAAACTTTCATTAAAATAGAATTACAAAAACCCAGTATTACAAGATTACAACAAGGAAGAACATAAAAGTAAAAGGAAACAAAGAGAAGAGTAAGGGTATCGAATGTGAAAAAATGAGTATGTAAGGTCCTCCCAAGACCTTTTAAATTATTTTTTTCATTCCAATATTTGAATTTAAATTCTGAAATTCCATCTCTTTTGAAATAGAGGAGGGGGAGTATTTATAGCCCAAGGATGTGGAATGTTTACATTCTCAATCTGTCCATCAAATCGGATGGACGATTTGGACATCTATAAATCTGAATATATTGATATATCTTTCTTCAAAGATTTATACAATAATTTTTTCCTAATACTCTCAAAATTTTGAGTCATTTGGACTTATGGAGGCAATGTTATGGCGGTTTGATTAAACAAAGTTAAACTGTCTATTTCATTTAATACTTTTTAGAAGTACCAAATGTTAATGGTTTTATCTATAGAAGTGTTCCTTCAAATCTGAACAATTTATCCAACAAAGTCATCCATATATATCTCCTATTTCACAATGCAAAATATCATCTTTCATGGAATATTACTTCATGACATATGTCATGAATTCTGTACGAATATTATTTCCTGGCTAGAATGGTGGGCTGTGATTAAATGAATAATTTGGCCCATTTGTCTTTGGATTTGGGCCATGAAAGTTTTATCCAAGACTCTATACATGGTCCCCCAAACATTAGAGGATAATAATGAAATTTTGACTTCCTGATAAAGCCCAAAAATTAAATCTTCATGGATGGGACAGAGTCTTCACAAATTTCGTGGGTCTTCTTGTGTGGTCCATATGACAATACAAATGCCATAATGGGCCAATGATTCCATCTACTAATATGTGGGAAATTGAATAATGAATCCTAAAAAACACTAACCACACATTTGGATCAGTAGGGTGTGAGTTATAAACAATATAGTAATCTAACTCAATTAAACTACTTCTAAAAATGATCAAAAATTATACTTAGTAGTAAAACATTAATATTTCACACAAATTATGCACATTTCATATAACATAAGTAAAGTTAGTACATAATAAGTCATGAAACTATTAATAACATCATACGGGAATAAATACAATAAAAAACCTTAGAACTCAATATGTATTGATATATAATGAATATAAAAGTGGAATCATTATTTTTTGTGAGATCATGCTATTCTATTGCATGTCAATCATCGATCTATGATCTGATTACTATTTTCCTAAGAAAGATAATCAAATTATATCTCTAAAAGTTCTTCAAAGAGTCCATGGTTACGTGATTAAAAATATAATTCTATCATAAGTCTTCACTTAAGGACACCTTAATCATTATATCAATTAAAAAGAATGATAATTATTTATGTAATTATATTATTCATTTCTATGCTCACGATGACTTTTCTACAAACGCCCTATTCCAACCAAGGTTATGTCATTCCAAGGATGTAAAACACATTTTAAACACAATGGTTCCTTCATTTTTATTATCTAGGCCCATTTTTATAAGTTACTATACTTTTTTCAGAAAAAACGTACACATGCTATTTAATACATTTCTATCATTTATTATGGGAATGAAAAGCATCAAAATAACTCATCACTTTCTTTATTTTCTAAAAAATAATTCATAAAACATCCTAAAATAATTATTTGAAAATTAGATTCATTAAATGTTTTTTTATTAATAATAGCTCAATTGTGGTTCAGGTTGTTTTCTGCTACTAATATTCCTTAAATAATCTAATAAAACCCATTACTATGTTCATGGAAGAGTAGTTTATTCTATTTCCATATTGGAAGAGATGATGATAGATAAAAAATTTCATAATGGAAATTCTACCAATGATCTATGATGTTGTATCTAGATATCATGTGATGATTATGGTTTCCCCAGATGAACGGAGACATCAAGAGCTTCATCTATAATTTTGTGAACATTATGAGGAATAAGGTGGTGTGTTAATGACTAGGGTGATTTCTTCAACCAATTACCATGTATACGAGGATGTGGGATGAGGAGATGATAGGATTTTGGGATTTATGATAGGGTTTCATATAACATTGATTAGTTGAGATGTTGTATGGGTGATAAATGATCTTCTAAAAAGGTGGGACATTTGTTTCAAATATGAGATACACACTCTGTTTTTGTGAAGGGAAATATTTATCTCTAAGAGATTATGTAAATGCATGTAATTCCCACTATTATAATATAAAATAGTGATGTATATTATATATCAATTTTTTGTACAGCCTAGCATAAGGCTGTGAGGATTCATCTCCTATTAGGTTTGTTATATTATCTCTAGATTAATGGATCATTAGAGAGGGTGATCCATATCATTGAGAATATGCATCTGGTTTGCATCAGATATTTTGATAGAGTATGGGCTGATAATCAAGCCTTAGTAGAGTTGACATACAATAATTGTTTATAGGAATCAATTAAATGATAAAATATTAGGTTCTTTATGGTTGGATGTGTCGCTCACCACTATGTTGGCATATAGTAGGTGAGACTGTTTTCATTGAGTCATATATAATGAATGAGACATTTTGGATGGTGGATTTGATCATGAAGTGGTTGGATAATACTTAGACTATAGAATGATCATATTAAAATTGTAGGATTCCTCCACTGGAGTTCATTTATGGAGACAAGGTTTCTTAAGGGTTTCACCTCTATAGGGGAATCATTTTTTAGGAAGCATGGAAAGCTAGAATCATAGTGAGAGGGACCATTTGAATTCACCAATCATATTAGATAGGTGTCATACTAATTGGATATTACTACCTGAGATAAGTCCTTTATAATATTTTTCATTTTTATCATAGTTATAGATGTGATACTGACACAACATTTGTGATCTACTATGAGGATATTGAGTTTGAACTAGATACATCATTTGTAGAGATCCAAGAGTGAACCATGGACAAGAGGGGAATAGGGTTATAGATAAAGATAATACCACTAGTTCAAGTATTACAATATCATGGGAATATCTAGGTGGAGATATGGGAAGGAAAATATTTTGTTCATTGTAAATGGGATGAGTTGTTTGTTAAAAACCTCTATAAGTGCTTCTAGAGGATGAGATGTTGTTAAATGGGGAGATTTTTTACATTTATGAATTTCAAGGAATGATATTGTATAATTCTATACACCTTCTGTTTCATGGAATAAATAAAATTCATTGAGATATATGATTTCATAAAAGAAGTATTGAAGATTCTAGAGGTCCATTTTATAGTCAGTTATCCACCAATATTTTGGAGGGGGCTAGTCCAGGTGATCTGCATTTCTACATATCCCATATTACATCTAGTTGACCATATACATGTTCTACCATTTAAAAAATCCAACCAAATAACTTATTGGAATCCACTAATTATCTTGTGAATGGTGTAGAAGATCTAGACATATCCTGGAACTAGTTGCTACCTGGTTGGCCATCTCTAGAAATCCAAATGAGCTATGAGATAGCCAGTTAGTTCCATCAGCTATACAGTAGTTCCCATATGATCAATTCATTAATAACATCTCTTTGTTTTACACCATAAAATCCTCTGCGATATCTTCCTCTTTTTGATCGACCCTAATTTTACATGGGGACAACATGGATCAATTTTTTAATGATTTTTTCTCAAATTATCTTGTCTTTGGGTCTCGAAGTCTATACCGATCTATCAATTCACACATGGTACGATTAATATATTATATCCATAATTTAATAATTTAACATTAATTTATCATAGATATAAATTATTTTAGATAGATATATGGGATTAATATTGATAAAATTGATTATCTCATGCTTATATGTAGATCTATATTAGATCTAGAGAATTGGAGACCTTTCCTTAGACTAGATCTAGATAATCCATTGAGGAAAATTTTAATTGTATAAGTTTAATTTATTCTTATACCATTTATCCTTACTAATATTGAATCCATATATAAAATTTATCTTGTGATAAATTGGGATCAATTGATGGGATCCATGGAATGCGAGTTTGATACAGTTGGTTCACTGGAATGAATTGGGTATGGTCACTTGAAAATAAATCATGGTGGGATAAATTCAATTGATGTAGAACTTCTCTATCATATATATTCATTATATATGATTTGTTTTCATGAATATATTGTGTTTTTTTTCATGGACCATTGAAAATATTTCTATGTTATTTGTCATGCTTGGTGTGTTTTTGTTTCACATTAGACCTACTCTTGATTGAATTTCATATGGGTTCATGTGTTCATGTGAGAACCTATCATTGATACATTATTATGGAGATTAGTTTTTGAGTTCCTAGTTTTGGATATAGAATATATCTTGATAACATTAATTATTGTGTCATGATAGATAAATTCATAGGGTTGATTCATGAACTCCTTATAGAGAAATCTTGGGTACGGCAATATCGGAAAATTGCTATCAGATGGAATGAAGTTGAGCATTGGGTCATGAAATTACATCTCAATGGTAATTGGACATTCAAAGCAATAGATATCTATTAGTTATAAAATGGTTCACACTGAGATAATGATGTGATTCATGTTGTATTGATCATTAATTTGATTGTAGAAATGATGTTGATTTGTATTTCATACTTATGGTATTAGTAGTAGATGGACACATTTATCTGGTGGGATATTGAACCTGTTATATTGATATGTTATTTTTTTATTTGAATCGTTTTTCAAATATTATCTTAAAATAAGTCATGTGACAACCACTTATGACTCCTCCTTTGGAATGGAGCTGAAAAAGGTATCACTTGGGATCGTGGAATCTTGGTTAGAACATTAATGGTCAAAAAATATTTTTTATATCTTACTTGTGAATTTATTTTATTTATCATGGATCCAACAATTATATAGGTGTGAAATTCTATTTAATGATATATTGGTGGTGTCCTACTGGGTTATACATTAATTCTGCGTGGGAAACTCAATGTGTGTGTATAATTCATGATCAATGATCTTGGAAAGATGAAGGGTCCCATAAAAACTCAATAAAGTTGTGGAGTTTGGAAATAGTGCTGATATTATGATGGAATCTGGAAATTATGTATATTTTTTTCTTATATTATTTTCTTATAAAATTAGTTGACCTACCACTTTGAGGGGCCATGGATTACTACTTTTATGACTCTATGAAAGCTGACATTCCATCTAATATTACATGTATTATTATTTAGTTCCAGTATTATTTTTTGCGTTTTTATTCTAACTAGTTATTGTTATTGTGATAACTATTTTTATAAAGGATTTATTTTCCCCATAATACCATTTAGAATATTGCTTTATATTGGTGACCACTTTCATACATGGAGGTGTTCATGAGATCATGTTGTTGATTAGTCGCAACTGGGTGATTCAGGTCCGGTAGTTACAAATTAAATTAGAAATAATATTTGGATACATCATATATAGATGATTTGTTTTTTCTAAAAGATGATATGAAATAAAAAAATTAATCCTAACATATAATAACCATGAATGTATAATAAGATTATCCAATATTGTAAGGGATTTAAATTTTTTTTGGCTGATAATGATAAAATTTTATTTATATGGGATTAACCTATTTCGTACTAGGTATAAATTTTTACAATCCACTCTAAGAAATTGTTAAAACCTTTGATTTTTTTATATTGTCTACAATAATAATAAAATTTTAGAGTTAGGTTAATCTTCCTAGATGGATTTAGATTATAGTCTTTAAAAAATTCTATAAAAAATAAAGGGTAGTGTAAAAAAATATAGTGAATTTTTTATTGATACATTTTTGAAATAATTTTTTTAAATTATTTTAAAAATAAATGTTTTTTATAGTTTCTACTATTAATCGCAAATATATTTCTCTAGTACTAACATTACAATAAGATAATGAGATATATCAAATTTATATCAAAACCAATTTACATAATGTGAATTTTTTCATAGAAATATTTTTCATAAAAGAATAATATTTTTAATATCCTAATAAATTTTATAGAGATTGTAAATTTTTATAATAAATTTTTGGGATGAGTTAATATTATTATAGTTTTCATATTTTTTATATGTTATTAATAATTGTTTCTCAAGAAAATTTAATTTGTTCTTTATGTGTATAAAAAATGTACAGGGTGAAATTTTTTATTGTTTATTGATGAGAAATGAATTAAATATATAATATCTGAACATATAAGTATTTGAAATATTATTAGGGAAATGTATTCATAAATACTGAAAGAATATTATATACCCTAATTAGATATCAATAAGGATGAATCAATAATGTTTCCTATTTTTAGTTAACAGATATTGGAAAAGTGATGAATTAGTTTAGAATAAAAAATAATTTAAATAGATATTTATTAGTTATTCATGGATATATTATAGGATTTAATTAATTAATTTCTATAGATTTAGGGAAGTATATCTTGATAAAGATCCCATAATCCACTTGATTATATGTCTTATCAAATATTTCATGTTATACACTGAAACTAATATCTCTTATTATTATAAACATTTACTTAGATAGAAATAAATATTAGATGCAATTATTTGAGTAGTGGTATAGAAAATTATTAGGAACATTATAATGGCAATGAAGGAATTTTTATCATTAATGGTGGTGATGATATTATTTCAAAGAGTAAAATTACTACTACATTCAAAACCAAAAAAGGAAATACTAAATCTCATTCATGAATTATGTTTTCCCTAAATGGAATTGTTAATGATTTTTTGACATATGAATATAATTTATTCCAAAAAAAATATAAATTTAAAATAAGACTAAACTTAATGATGAATTTTGTTTAGATAAATGTTGAAAATTTAAATTGGGTTTGAACCTAGTGTTGCTGATCTCATTAAATATAATTATTTCAATAATGTAATCACCCAAGTCCATTTCTTATATGGATTGAAATATATTCCTTTTTTATTTTATCATAGAAATTATATTATTTCATTGGTGATACAATGGAAAATTTGGTATCAATGAATGAGAATGTATTTGATCCTCTCACAAAACTAATAGCACAATTAAATCACCCAATGTTGATATTAAAAAATTCCAATTATTAGTTACATATGTTATTTTTTACAGACATAAAATACAACATTTTAAATAAACCATAATAATATAAAACCTAGTTTGTAAAATAAATGGAAATCTTGTAAAATTATGAGGTATAATGAAATGTTAATATTGGTATGAGTGATGGATCATATAGAGGTACACAATTCACTATTGAGAATATATTGGAGAAATTGATTAATAGATTGATCCACATTGAGGAAGCTAAATTAAATTGAATGATATTAGAAAATATTTTTATATTATAGACATCATGAGGTTATATATAACTATTTATAATCATTATTACATGGAGTGAAATATATTTTATATTTAATATCAGTAATAAAATATTTTTGAATCATTAATGTAAAAAATTATATTTTTTGGCTTAAACATCATTTTTAATGTAATTATTGGAAAATAACTTATATTAAAACCTTTGAGAGTTAATATATTAATTAATATTAATTAATACTACATTATAAATATAAAACATAAATATTGTGGGTTGGACCATGATTTTTCAAATATATGAACCCAAAGTGTTTTCCTTCATACTAATATAGTTTAATAAAATATTATACATTATCTTATTTTAAAATACAATCATACGTGACATAATAGTGGAAACAATATTAATTTTTCTTTCTTAACCCAAGGGGGTAATATCATACCTTTCAAAACAAATAATTTATCTATATAGTTGATTATAGAATCCATTTTCAATAACTCATCAATTCATGAAAGAACCAATTTATTGTCACTAAATTCAGAAAATTCTTAGAAGTTGAATATTATTTGATAGAAGGAATGTATAATTTTAGTCCCTTTATGATTTATTCATTCCATTTGTTATAGGAAAATCATTTTTATGTATTCGTTTAATTTAAACATATTAAATATCATTAATTCCCATTAGTGGTAACAAATATTTCATTAATAAATAAAAAATTCAATAATAGTTTTAGCTAATAAATAAATAATATCCCAAGAAGTGATATACAAATATTACTATTCATGAAATATCATACTTTAATATAGAAATTGTTTCATGGAATAATTGAAACATTGGGTGATATTTTTTTTAAAAATATTCATAGCCACATTTTCTAAATAAGTTCATGTTAATTTTAGAGGGATATAGATTTTTGTACATTAATTATAGTTCAAAGTGATAGTTCTAGATTATTGTTTGAATTCATATGAATATTGTTTTTCGAATAAACATAATGAGAGTATAAAAATATAAAATTAGTATAATCATAATTATTACATCATACAGAATAGGAAACTATATAGGGATATGTCTATTTATAATTGAATGAGAATAATTATGCAATAAATATTGAATTTGATACATCATAATGAGTCTCCTATATTGCATAATGTTATATTGAGATATCACTTTCAGATATATAATAATTATAAAAAAAATTAAAATTAAATGAATGATTTATAATGTGTTTAGGAACATTAAAATATAAAACATATATAGTGTTTATATAAGTATTTATCAAATATTAAACAAATTATAAAACTCAATATTCGTATTAGTGAATAATTTTAATGATTATATGTTTCTCAGTATATATAATTTTTTTATATTTAATTTATTTATTTAATTATAAATCTAAATATTCATGCATTTAACTATTTTATATTATCTTTTTTCTATCCCTTACATTGAATTATTTAAAATTAATTTTTTATTTATTAAAATATTTATTTATGAAGTTTAAGGTTATATTAAAAGTAATTTATAATTTGTATTGAACCAAAATTATTTGGTTTTTGTTATATTTTTAAAATAATAATATATTATAAACATTGTAATAAATTAGTTTTTGAAATTATATTTAAATTAAGATCCATTTTGAGTTATGATCAGTGGAATTTGTAAAATTCCTTACAATGTTTGGATTCAATGGTATTATTGTATATGAAAACAAAAATGGTACTAGAGAAGTGGTGGGATTTAATTTCATGAAGTGTGTAAAGAAAAATACCATTCCAGCCATTATATAATGTTTAGATAGTGTTACATGGCATGGTGGGATTAATATAAAATCTTATATGATGTTATTATAGAATTTATAAAGATAATTATTTTTGGGAGGTGTCAACAAGAACTAGATTGATCCATGTATAATGATACTAGGTACTCGAAGAAGAAACTATACCATCTACCTCACTAGTTTGTCCACTAAGATGATAGTGATCATACATCTGGAACTTAGTGAGTGGACGAGTGAAAAGGTGATATATATTAGGAATTTGATGGTACACATATTTTTTTAAGCAGGGGAGTGGTTTGGTTTTATTCTTTAATTATTTTGTAGATGGGGTAGTTCAGGGTGGCCATTGGGTTATCCTCTCACCCTTATTTATAAACTAATTATATATTATTTTCTTTTATTATAAGGTTAGATTAAATGTGTTTCGGAACGGGCATAAAGCTTTTTTTTCACTTTATATAACAATTCTTAATCCATTTCTTTTATCTAATTTTGGATAGACATATTTATGGATTTAAATTATGATTCTACAAATACTATAGTATAATAATGAAATTTTTATTGGTTTTTTACATGTAATGGCTATAAGATGTTGAGGAATGAATAAAAATCATGGTTTCTATCCATTTTAGTGAATTATTCTATCATAGTGAGTCCAATTTTAAAATAAATAAAAATTAATATTTAATATATTATATATTATATTTTGTAAATTTATTATTTTTTTCATAGTTGGGTTAGCTCTACATCGTGAGTCGTCTTTACCATGCATTTTTCTTATAGAAACACACTATCAATATTATTGTATTTATATAAATTAATGTTTTTTCATGTAAAATTAATTACATATAAAATTACCAGGACTGTTGATTTTAATGGTCACATAGATTAATGTATTGTTTGAAAATTTTTGGATAAATAATGGAACACATATTGTGGAAGACACAATTACTCTTTGAGAAATTTAATTAATTTGTTGTGGGATATATATTGAATTATTTATCTTACGTCAATAAATAGATATTATGATTATCATCTTGATTTTTTCCTAGGTGGATTTACCATGTAATAATTATATTTTTTATTAATGATTAATTATATGTTTGGTGAATAAATAAATGTTATAATTCATAGATAACTCTTCAGGATTACATTCACAATTTTCATATTATTATTGTTAGTTCTCCAATCATTGCATAGTTAATGAAATTTTTTGGTGGATGAAGGATCATTGTCTATTATATTTTATATTTGTGTTTGAGTTAGTTGAGAATCTGAAAAGTCAATTTGAAGAGGTTCTAAATCTATCTGATAATGAATGGATTTGATATAAAGATTATTATAAAATGTGGAAATATTATAAAAATTGTCCCAAATAATTATAAACACATGAATAAATTAGATTACTACCCTATTTAAACATCATTATGTATGTAATCATGAGTTGGGCATCATGTAACTATTATATTCATTGGTGTTGAGTTGTGTAAATATCACAAGAACTTCATAAAGGTATATTTATATTTTTATAGGAAATATAAAGGTATTTTATGAATGGTAGAAACTAAATAAATGTTACACAAAAAGTAGGAGCTATTTTGGATGCATCCTAGTGTTTTTATAAATGTGGTGAAAAAGATTGGAAGTAGAGTAATGATTTTTCCAGAATCCACTATGTTACATAAAGGTCAATCTAAAAATTGGTGACCTGTGTGAATGTAATATGGTGATCTAGTAAGGTATGCATAATTTACTATATGATTATTATTCTCATATAAATATAATAACGAATTCTAGGTGCAGTATAAGTGAAATTAAATGCAAGGATCTTAGAGTCTAAAATATTTTGAACAAGTGAAGAATTAATTAACGTGATGAAATTGTGATAATATAAATATATTCATTAGAAATTGTTCTTCATAAAATTTTTCTTAATGATAATTAAATAAAATCATGATTATGGTAATTATATGAATGATAATTCCTTAAAAAGAAAGTAATGATGAACATTATAAGTGTTATTTGAAATTCAAATGAAAATAAATTTTATTGATTTTTAGCTATTTCTATTAGTGTTTCATACATTAATGATACTAGAAAGAAACAATTACTCTTCACATAATATAAAGATAGCTATGATAGTTTTGAAGGTAAGTGTGAGTTTTCAATACACCTATATAAAACTAAGACTCACTTTATAGTAGTGGAAAAGACTTAATAGTTTATGTGTCCATGCGCATTAAATTATAAAAAAGAAACAATTCAGTGGATATTGTGGATGATATTATTATGATAACTAATATTCACCTACCATAATTAATGAAGACACCATAATATATTTAAAAATATATAAAATAATTAATATATATTTAATGTCATTCAATGAAAAAATAAACCTACAAAATCCCATGGATATTTATATACATCTAGTATAGAAATGATATTCAAATAATTTTTATGATATTACTATTGGGAACATAAAAATAGAGGAACATAAGATGTTGTTTGACGAATTTTTAGAGAACATTTAAAGGTCTATGTAAGAGTATTTTGTGAGTCTAAATATATCACATTATCAAATAGGGAGAAGGAGTTCACATATATGAGATATTCAAGAAGTAAGAAAGCTAACATGCCTAACATTTTAAAGTGTTGAAGAATATCCATATAACTTAATAGATTGAAGCAGTTAGATTGTTGCATATATTCAAGGAGAAATAAGACTATTCTACATATTTTCTAAAAGTGTTGGAGAAGACAAAAGTTGTTTAATATATGGTGGACGTTTGTAGACTAAAATTTCAGTTCAAGATCACTGAATATTGAATATATAGAAAATATATACATGTCTGGGATATATTATCTTGTTTTTTAGAAAGTTAAACAATTATACGACTACCAATATCTCTTATACATTTTATGATATGATTTTTAACATCAATATTCATATATAACAATCCCATATATTATATACACCTCATTTATTTGGGAATTTATATAAATAAACCATTAATATAACAAAAAAAATTCCAGTCTCCATAATGTGTTACAAGTTAACTTTCAACTCTTAATACATAAAAATATAACCTGTAGACATAAATAATAGATTTTGTGATTTATATTTTTTAGTAAGTTAATAATCATGAATAAATGATGAGAAGATATTCATGTGAGTTAAGAGGCATATCATGAAAATATAAAAATGATATAATCATATACATAAACATTTAAGCATGACTTGAGTGGATGATATAAAAATATCAAGACATCCTAGAAATGTGGTAACAAGATAATATATTACATCATAATAATAACTTTAAGATAAATTCTAAGAAATCATAACATAGTGTTCTTAGGCTAACATCCAATGCACCAGGCATCGTATCTCGTGAGATGGAAACACTGCCCAATTCATTTGAGGACTATCATGGGGAATTATTAATATGACTAACATTACATGTTACAAATTAGTTTTATTACATAACAATTTATTTCAATATTTAAATATCTTGATTATCTAATTGGATTTAGAAGTGGAAGTCTAAAAAAATGAATTATTTTTGAATCTAGGTTAATACCCATGAATGAGAGTTAGGTTGGGCACATAACTAGAAAGTTATGGGTTATAAAATCAGAATATATTTTCAACATCATAATGGGTACACATAATATATTTTTTGGATGGTATTAATGTGACATAACATTTGTATCTAATTATTTGTGAAACATTTTTATTGTAATGGAATGTTCATAATACAAAAACAATCATTAGAGAATAAAAAGTATTTTTAAAAAGAAGTGTTTTAAAAGAGGAAGTAGGGAACCCCTTTGTGGAAACCCAAACACAACAATAATATAACTATATGACTTAATAGATATAATTCATGTCAATATAATCCCATGATATCTTCTGGCTGGAGATCTAGATTATTGTGAAAAATCAGAAACAAATATAGCCCATTCCATTCTCAACCATTGTAATTTTTCTCACTATATAAAAACATAAATTTTTAAAAATATTTCTATGAAATATTGCATAAATTCTCCACACAATAAATTATGTTATACATATCATGTTTAATATGTTTCTTTATAACATGTGGAAATAGACATATAAGAACCGGTGAGCATAATCACATAGTAAGGGTTAAAATAAGTGATAATATTAAATGATCATAAGATATCATAATTTGAGGATAAATAATTTGAATGGAATAGGTAATAAAAACTATTACATCAAAAAAATTAACTAGAAACATAAAATTTCAATAATTAACATATAAATAAATAAACCCAAATATAAAAATAACTAGTTCTTTTGTGATAAAATTCATAATTTCGGACAACTAATTTCATCCCCTAACAATAGAAATCATGATCCTAGATATCATGATCTTAACATCATGTCCTTGAGTAATGGAATTATTTTTTCTGGGTAGGCATACACCAGATGACAAATCTCTATGATCTCATGATACCTACCAATGCATCGAGGGCCTATGTAATACCAGGCCCCACCCATCACTTTTTCAAGTCCAATTCATTCACCATATAAATGATATGAATTTAAATACAATTTATAATCAAATTTAAATATTATTTAACAAAACTTTATGTTGAGATACAAATATTAAGAATATCTACACATTTTTAGTCGAAAAATGAATACAAGTCATCAAGTGGATGGAGTTGTATCATTACACAATACATACTCAACATAATTGTTTAATATTAAATAATTTATTAGATTAATAAGTAAATATATGCCCTATATTTTCCCATTCAACAAATGTATGTAATTTTTATAAATTCCTTTAAATATTGTAATAAAAAATTGTGTACATTTATAGGATATACATTGGAAGAAAAATCATTACTATAAAAATATGGTTTAGAAAGAGAAATGAAATGACACATTTATAATAGTTTAATCCCCTAGTAGAAATTACATTGAGAATATTTAAAAACTAACCAGTGGAAAATATATACACTAAAATATGAAACAAGTTTTGAAATATAAATCATTTCTAAAGGATTAAAATTGATATGAAATCACCCATACGGTAATGGTAACATGATAATAAAAACAACATGAGAGGGTTAAAATGAAATAAAAATATAAATAAATGAAATATATACCTCATATATGATGTTTGTAGTTATGTGAACACACAAAATATAATATGATTCACAATATCAAACAAGAATAATTAAATTAAAAATAGAAATAACACTAACATGTTCAATTTTTTTAGATAAATCCATTTTAAGGATAAAATAAAAAATAAAAAATTAAAGAACGTTTATAATTAGTTTATCATGATAAAAATTATTAAAGTGAGTATATATAAAAAATAAAAGTAAAAACATGGTGTATAATAATAAATATGTCTCAAGGTGGTTGAAATTGAGATAAGAAACCCCATTCAAGTAACATAATCATTGAAGAAAGAGGAATTTTATAATGAGTTTATAAAGAAAAATTGAAAAAAACAAAAATGAAATAAATATGATACAAATTATTTATTATCTTCTATAAATAAAACACATAATAAATGAGTTTTGTAGGATTTTTTGTATCTTAACTGATGGAAATTAAGATAGAAAAAACAACTTATATATTTTTTACACCATTGAGTGAAAACAAAATTAGATAACAAAAAACGAATTATGAATATTATATAATGAAATATAAGATAATGATGATAAAAATAATAATGGTTTATAAAATACACAATTCCAAAGAAAACATGTTGCATAATAAAATGTATCTCTTAGGGTTATTATTTTTTTGAATAAAAGTGCATATCTTGTTCTTAATTGATAACATGCATACAAATAACTTATTAAATAACAAATTAATATTTATTGTAAAATTTAATGGTATTTTTTCATCAAATATTAAGGTAATATTGAATTTTTATTAATATATTCAATTTATTTTTATATATTTTTTCTTATGTTTTTATGAAAATTGAATCGATGTAGACATATTTTTGTAATTTTAGTTATCAAATATGATATTTTAATGAGAGTCAAAATACATAATATAATGGTACTGGAAATATAAACAAAACAATATGTTATTATTAAACTATGTTAACAATAGTATGTTTCTATAGTCATCTAAGATATATTATTATATCATTTTTAAGTCTGTGGTTATGCTAACTACAAATAAGAAAATGCTCTATATCGATGGGTGTATATGGTTAAGGAAGGGTATAATATCATATTAATGATAGAATAATCATATTTTTTATATTTTTTAATTTAATGAATTATCTTTTAATTCATTTGGGTAAATCGTAAAAATCATGATGAGAAATGAAATGTGTTACTTCATGGAGGCAATAGTCTCTATAATTCATGATTAATGTTATTTTTTTTATATATGGATGAGAGTGGATAAATAATTTTTATTCAATTAATATAATTAATAATTTTTTTTAATTTAATGATTATAAAATCCTTATATTTCTATTTTTAGAGTTGGTATATGATATAATAATTAATAAGAAAATTTATGGACTAAGTAATACTCATATTGTTACCTTGAATTTTCTCTTAAAAACCCTTCATGTAAATGAATGGTTTAGGATAACATAGGGTGAACAATAGATTTTGGTAGTGATATTGAATTATAAGGGAGTTAAATTTTTTAGGGGTTTATGGAAATTTGTAAGGTCATATGTAAAATTTTTAGGGTGTAAGTGATCCCCTTTTACAAGGGAAGAAAAAGGACCATGTTGAATATCCAATATTTTTAAATAATGTATTCAAACGATTAAATGTTTAATGGCTAAATAAATATTGAATTAACAGGCTGTGATGGGTTCTTAGGTTGATAAATCGTCAAACAATTATATTTAATCATGTTTTAAACATGATGCAATTCATTTGTTCTTATAATTTTAATTTTACATATTTTTTTCAACGGGGTAACATGTTTTCACCAATGTAACATATGTTTTAAAAAACATATAAAATAAATTATATTAGAAATATTAGGAATTATAAAATTAATATTAATTTCGATTTACTCAAATTCAGATTTCAATTAATAAAAAAAATTAATTTAATTTCAATTAATATATATATATACTATTTTCTAGAAAAAATGAGGATTTATTCGCAATAAACTCTTAATAATATTTATTATTTCTGAAATACTGAATTGGAGAAAAGTTCTTTAATTATATTATTTAAAATTATATTTATTTAAATTTTGATATGTTATTAGATTATTTTATTCAATAAAATTTACACAATATTAATAATGAAATTATTGGACAACCATAACATTACCATTATCATAATTATTATATCTAATCATATTAATGAAATTTTTTTTCTCAAAAATAAAATATAACTTTTAAAAAATATGGTCACATTGATATAAAATATGAAATCCATTTTTGTAATTAATAACTAAATTTGAGGATCTTTTTACAAAAATCAATAAATAATATATAGAGTGAGATACTAAGTATGTGTACAAACAAATTTTCTAGGGGTTTTAAATAAAACATAATAATCTTTTTAATTATAATGAAATATATATAAATTTTATATAAAAAGGTTTTACAAATATTCATGTCATTTTGTATGATGTAATTTCATAAAATTAATGATTTTAGCATTAATAGTATTTTTCACCATTTACCTAGAAATATATTATTTTATGGAAATATAAATAATAACCCAAGGATAATATTGTAATGATAAATTAAAAAATTATGGTCATTTTTAAAAATTAATATTCATAAAAGTGATAAATTTAAATTTCAATGAAAAATAAATTATTAATGGAAAACTCATATTTTTGAAAATATATTTTTAAAAGTTATATGATCATAATATTATTTTACATTAATTATATCTTAAATATTATTATTGATATACTATTATTATTTTTAATCTATTAATATAAAAATGCCTATTTTATTTTTTAAAATCATTTTCTAATAAAAACATTTATCGTATAAATATAATTTTTTAAAAAAATTATAATTAAAGCTTAATTTTATATTTATTTATATAATATTTGTAAAAAATATATTATTTAAACACATTATTAACCATAAAAATAGCAATATACCTATTTGAAACAATTATTTCCAACAATCATTTTGTTAATGAACGGACATGCAATGAACATATTTGTAAAGTCTATATTTTCAAAAATTATTCTTTTTCTTAAATATAGACTTACTACTTATTTTAATTACATTCATACTTCTTATGTACAACTATTCATTTCTAAAGAATTCAATTTATGTCTAACAATATTATTTCTCCTTTCCTGGTGTTCTTGCTCTTTAAATGATTTTTGTTCTATTGGTGACCCGTATGGTTGATGATAATGTAGGGTATTTACTAGTCGTAATTTTTCCCCTAGTTCTAGTGTTTTTATTTATTTTTCTATTTATTTTCCACTATCAATTTATGGAATTTTAGTGGATATATTAATCTATGAGGAGTAATAGTTAATGATATGTCGTATTTAGGTTCATCTTATTTAGTTTTTTTATGTTTTGTTTGAAACTATTTTTATTATGAAAGCATAGTTATATTTCTATCTAGCTATAGTGACTCCCATTACATAGATCATTGTCAACGTCCATGTGTCCCATGATCATGTTACAAAATCCATGGGGCATGAAAGTGCTAATTCTAGGCATGAAATCCCATTTTGGCCCAATGGCTCCATCAATGTATAATACTACCATGACACATGGGATGTTATATTACCATTTCTACTATTGTACATGATATAATACCCACCACTGCTATAGTCCTTCTACTACTATAGTCTGGACTCTACTCCATTGCTGCTACAGTGTTACTATAATGTTGCTACAGTACTCAAGAAACCACTAATTAATGTTTTTAACATGAAACTTTTGGATGTAGGATTACAGTATTTACCACTCAGGAACAAACCCTCCACCATTTAAATGTTATCTAATTATATTGTTTCAACATAATAACCTATATCACAATTATTATAGTTACATGTTTCATGTTTGAAAATATACCATTACATTAATTTATTATGGCTTATGGGGTGTTACATTTCAACCCCACCATAACTATATTTCATGCTCACAATTTATATTCATATGTACCAGTAGAAATAAAAAAGGTATCTAGAAGTTAGAAATTAATTATTATGTAATTTATAGATATAGATCAACCATAAAAACATAGAATCATATATTTTCCATTGAATAGTATAAACCCTAATATTAATATTTTCTTGAAACATATGAGCTTAGAGACTTCCATTAATCGGTATGAAGAACCACATCATATAGTTTCCTTATAATTTGTGTTCTTAATAATCTTTCAATTGATATACTATCAATTAATGATAAGAAATGTGGTCCCATTATTCAAAATAAATTTTCTCTTATTGAGGAGAAAAAACTATTTCAAAAGGTCATATTAAACTTATAAAAATGAAGAATACAAACTCTCTATAATAATAAACATCTGATACAATAATCACACCACTAAATTTTTTCAATAAATAATTGAATATCTACCCGTCATTGTGATTAATTGATGCCCATGAAAAAAATTATTGTAATAAAGGTGTGGTTATAAAAATGACTAAATAAAAACTCATAGTTCTATGAGTAGATGATTATTGTTCATCACTTGACATAATTATTTGCATGTTACTTTAGTATTTATGTTTATATAATAATTCCCCTATCATGGATGTTTTTAGTTCCCATTTCCATTTTTATCCCTTGTATTAGGACAACGACATGGATAATGTCCAAGTTTCACACATTTTATACATTATTCTATTATTTATACTTATAAAAGAAATCAATTTTTTATCACCATGTCTGTTGAAATATTTACTTTTACTTTGAAATAAGTTTCACTATTCTCTATTTTCCATACAAAAAACATATCACAAGTTCATTGAAACATTTTCATTAGTGGTTTAAACCACATTTCTGAAATAGATATAATTGAAAATTTAATTCTTCATCATCATAGTCTCATAATAAACTATTAAACTCTATCCTTATATTTTTTTCAATACATTAATATGTTCACATAATTAATCACAATTCATGATAGCTGGTTTAAAATAATCCCATGTTTTATGATATTATATCCAATCTTGTTTGGTTTCTCATTATAATAATATATTTATTTTCCATGGAATTAAATAAAAACACATTTTATTTGGGATTCATCCAATACTAAAAACGAAATGAATAGATTTTGGTGATAATCACCATAAGTGATTTATTTTATGATTACTAAATTCAACCACAAAATGACATACTATTCAAAATTATGATAGTTCATTTCAGGTCAACATAAATGACTATCAGTTCAATATTACTTCCTTCAGATTAGCTTCTATCATAGTCATTAACCTAATTCTAAAACATAGTAAAGACACAATAATGGGGAATAAATAAAATGTGATTAATCATTTCATATCCCCTCATAATTTCTAACCAAGTGTGATATATTATGCCCACTCATCATTTACTAGAGTAAATATTTATTTAGTTATCAACCAATCTATTTTTTGTTGATTACCCCTTACTGAATCTTTACACAACTACATCCACATTCCATTATACAAATGGGGATACATTTTCTCTGAGAACCAAAAAATCCCAATTTTACCAAATAATTATTAATTATCATATACCTAGACATAAACATTAGGATTATTCAAAAAATATTTCTCAAATTTCATCTTATCCCAATCCCCATAATATTTAATATTAATTCAACCAACCTTGAGTATTATTTTTTCATTTTAAATTAATATAAAAAATATCATACCACCCCATAGTGACATTTTGATCTTAAAATGATAACCTCATGATCTCTAAAGATATTTAAACTCTGGTATGATAATAACTTTGATAAACTAGATATAACCATCGAATAATTATATGAATTAAATAAAATAAGTAATTATAAAAAATTAACAAAATCATTTAGTATTGATTTTTATATAACAATGAATAATCATAATGTAATATATATGATCTATTTTTAAACTAATGGACATTTTTCATCTATATAGTAAACTATTTACTCAACACATATCCTAAAAATATCACACAAATTCTCCAAAAAAGATAAAATATTTTTCATTTCATTTATAATATAATTCTTCATAACCTAGGTAAATTGAAACACAATAAAGGATGTGATAAAATGATCAGTAAGGGTAATAAATATCAATAATAAAAAAATATTACATGTGATAATATGAGAATAAATAATATGTCTATAAAGGATAGTCAAATATTTTCTGTAATAAAAATAAATTATCGAAAAAATATATCCATGGTTGAAATATCAAAAAATATATGTATAAATAATAATAATTGGTTTATTAGTGAAGAAATTAATAATTCTAGATACGTAATTATTTTATCTAAGACAAGACATAATGGTTAATAAGTCATTATCTTAATTCCAATTCCAAGTATTTTGGAAATATTTATTCTGAAAAGGTACTCACCATAAAACCACATTTTGGTTGTCTCATGAGACTTACCAATGAAACATGGGGATATATAATACCAATCCCAACCCATCACATATATAAGTTCAATAAATTCACCATATGGAAGATATTAATATCAATATAATGCATAATTATCATTACATATGATTCAAGGTCTCTCAGCTTGGATTGAGAGCTCTCCTCCACTGGAGCATCTCGATATTCTATGTGGTTCTTCTTCGTCGACTTCATTATTAGAGACCCATGGTGATGGATTTAGTGGGAATCCATTGATGGTGACGTAAAATTCATATATGGATCGGGCTGGTGATTCTGGCAGTGGTGAATAGGTCTTGCACTTCATATAAATTTGTTCCGAATCTGGGTGAGATTTGGTTCATCAAGAGGGTGCAGGATCTCTGACTATGTGGCTTGCTCTGTGGGATAAACACAGTCTTTAGTGGTCTAGATCTGTTTCAAGAACATATTTGTTTGGTTTATGTGCATGATGACTTATGGTCGGCGACGATCTCTAGGTGTAGGGGTGTTTTTGAAATTCTCGGTGGGATTTTTCTGTTGGCCATGAGGTGGGAGGTGGCATTGTGGAGCGACCGAGATGTTGTGGAGGGGACCTATGGTGAGTGTGGTCACTAGTGTTTGGAAGAGTTAAGTTTTTCGACTAGGTTATTTTCCATTTTTAGGACTTCATGAATGGTACTCTTGGTCACTTATGTTGAAATGTTTTGATATTAGATCTCAATCCTTCGGGCATGTAATGCGTTCTCTCCCACTGGGATTTTAGTCTCCTACAATGAGTTATGTACAAGATTATGTAGAGGGATGATCCGTCTAGGCCTGTGAACATTTATTGGTTTTTCCCTTACCTAGTTCAAAAAGGGGTTCATGTTGTCTGTTTTCACTTTTTAAAAAAGGGAATTTCCCCAACCCTTTTGATAAAATTTCCATTTTTATACAATAATTATTTTTATTGAGATAAAAACATATTTAATGTTGATACTTTTCTAGTCTATAAAGGAACATGATGCATCCATAGAACATTTCTATATTGTCAAAAAAATAAACGTGATTCATTATTTAGTATACATTCATAACATATTAATGAGTATATGGATTTTAAATATTTACCTAATAAATATATTTATGAAATCATGGTGAATTACCTTCAAATAATGTTTTGAAATTTTTTCTCTTCATATATGAATCTAATTAGATGAAAAATCATTCCTATGATTGTGGAAAATTTAGAAATAAAATGGTAGTGATATATTTTTTTAATTTTAGTACCCTTGAAAAAAATATTATATGTGAATTTAGAAATTATTCAATGAACAATATATACACCACAAAAAGGAAACATGTGTGAAAATAAAAATGATATCTTAATTAAATGAAATTTAGATGGAAACACCCTTATGATAATTGTTACAAAATAATCAACAGAAAATGATAGGGATACCATGGAATTAAAATATAATAAAATTAATGATATTTTTATAGATATATTAAATATGATAGTGAAAGCACTATATATAGGAAACTATTATGCACAAAATCATACATGTCTCAAGGAATTCAATATAGAGAGAAATAATGCTTATGAAATTAGAAACATTAAAATCAAAAAACATAAAGGATATCATTTAAAATCGGAACATAAATTACCTGAATAATGAGAGGATAATTATTCAATATACAAAATACATATTAGAAAAATCATATACAACAAAATAAGGTGTAAAATTAGAATTATTTCTTAGTGCGGTGAAAATTGTGACAAAATATTACATTCATGTAACACATTCACTGTGCTAAGAATAATTTGACCATGATTTTATAATAAAAAATTGAATAAATATTAAAAATAATGAGGATATATAATAATAAAAATATTAGGTATAATAAATCTAATATATAAAAAAATATTTTAATTATAATTTTTATATCTCTATAGATGAAAATTGTGTTATTAGAGACCACTCACATCTTTTTTATTTTTTTTGTAAAAAACCCAAGAGAAAGATAAAAATGAATTAAAAATTTAAAATAATTTAATATAATATAATACTTATACCAAATATAAATATTTTATTAGAATTATCATTCAAAATAAAACATGGTGTATAATATAATTTCTGTTTGAAGGGATTGAAAATGGAGAAACGAATACCTTACCTTTTTCATGGTACATTCTACACATGCACAAACGTTCTAGGATAATAAAATAAATATTATTAAATACATTATTAGGATCATTATTCTTCTATATTTCACTTAATATATACTATTTATTAACTTATTCTAATTATTTAATATAGATTTTTATTATATTTGGGTAAAAATTGAATCAACTTCGACTTATTTCGATACTATTAGTGATGAAATATGATATTATAATAGAAGGTAAATAATTAACAATAGATTTATAAAACTATATGTTTCCTTCTTCTTTGAAACCTGTGTTATATTTTAAAGAATCGCTAATTCTAGGTGGTTTCCAAGGGATTTATTCATGGAACCCGAAACTTAAAATATTTCTTTATCCAAAAGGGAGCTACTGCCCAATGGCAGGAATTCATTATGTTTGAAAATTACAACACTTAAGATCATGCATTCGTTACGAGGATGAGAGGTTGGACTCATCACACCCTTTTGGGGGGAATTATTGTATACTATGGGACTGCCTTTATAAATTTCATATTTTTCATGAATCCATATTAATTCACCATGTATAACATAAGTTTCCCTTGTAATTTAAAATCACTTATTAACTTGTGTAAAATTTAGAATCTTCAATATGTATTCAGTTTTATTCAAAAATGGAATGATCCGTAGGTATTCAAGGTTCTCCGTCAATGGTATCCTTTCATATACTATTTAAAATTCTTTTGATCATCCTTATGATGATACTGGTTATTAGGTCACCCAGTGGGGCACTCTGGAATTTACTGTCATCTAGAGAGATGATTTTTTTTTTGAAATTAGGATTGTACCCATGAAATGGGTTACATATGTCTCATTGTAAAAGAAATTAGAACCCATGTAGTTTGGTGCTACTTAATGGGACACTTCATACCTTTTAAGGCCATGTGATAATTACATATATGGAAAATGTGTTCAGTTAATGATTGTTGTGGGAGTTATGCGGAAACAAACCAATTAACATGTAAAGGATATGAATTTCCTAGTTATATTAGACCCTATTGGGAATATGGAACAATGGATACATGGTAAATTTTAAATATTGGGTTTGAACCTTGAGGAGGCCTCCAACGAATCTAATATAGACGGGAATCAAATCCCACTTAGTTCGATAATTCACATAAGAGAGTATAATCCTTTGAGAGAAATGGGTTTGGGCTTACTTCCAGAAAATGTTTCCTATAATAAGGTAATTAGGGTTGGATTCATGAAGAGGGTATCCAGTGAGATCGGGCCCTAAGAAGGCTTCCTACGTATCCCAATTATGGTGTGAATCAGATTTATCATAGTTCATTAAGTCTCATTGGAGAGTGTAGTTCTTTGCGTGAAATGATTTTAGGGTTACATCCTAAAAAGGATTCATATATAAATGTAATTAGGGTCGGATTCATTAATAGGATATTCAGTAAGCTAAGGCCCTATAGAGGATTTTTATGTATCCTAATTTTTTTGGGAATAAATCTTCTCGTAGTTCATTAAGTCTCATAGGAGAGTATAGTTATTTGATATAAATTAGTTTGGGATTACTTCTTGAAAAGGATTCCGAGATTAAGGGAATTAGGTTTGGATTCCTAAAGAGGATATCCAATGGACTCATACACCAAGATGGAATCCTACATATCTTGACTATCGTGGGAATCAGAGTTCACCAAGTTCATAAAGTATCATAGGAGTGTATTGTCCTTTCAGATAAATGGGTTTGGGAATGCTACCTAAAAAGGATTCCAATATTATGGAAATTAGGGTTGGATTCCTAAAGATGATATCTAGTGGTATCAGGACCTAATAAGGCTTCCTACATATCACTATTATGGTGTGAATCAGATTTCTCATAGTTCATTATGTCATGATGATGTTGTGACCACAATAAATCTCTAAGCCCATGTGAGTCATGATTAGTGTGAGAAAAAAGTGGAAGTCAAATATTCAAAAAAGGCACCATCACTTTTCTTCCTCTGCTAGTGGACGAGGGTGAGACTCTGACTTTGATTGTAAAAGAGGGAGAGGTGATGGTGAAAAATGGAGAGTTTATGATCCCCCCTCTGTTCAGTTTAAATTGGAAAAGTGTCCAATGGAAGGAAGAAGGGATGAATGTTAGCGGATTAGAATAGGATGGATTCCCTAAAATTGATCTTGGTAGGTTTTGGAGAATTTTCATTCTCATGAATGAAAAAGAATTCATGAACCTTACCTTTTATGAAAATAATTTGTGGTTTCAACTCTTTGAGAAGGGAGAGGTGAGGACTCAATCCCTTATTCTTAAAACTGAGAACTTCCCAACAACGTTCCTTGGAGAAAGGTCCATGTGAATGTGGATATACAAACCCATAGACACTCCATTAATCATTACCCCATTGTGAAACAAATTTTGGAATCCTTTGACTATGTATATAAAAACCAAAATAAGAGACATGATGATGTGACTTTCCCAATGTATTGATAAGTCAAGAGGTTTTAGTGGAGGTCTCAATAGAATCCCTTTCAAACAAGGGAGCCAATGATGGAGAATCCTTTCAATGAATTTCATTGGGGAGGGATTGATGGATTTTAGCATGAAGAGAGTAAGTGAATCAAAGAGGGATTCCCATGTAGATTAGGACGTGCACGTATGGGCACGTACATATGATTGGGTGACCTGATATTCACTTAAGCGATGAACAACCTATATGGTAATATTCGGAAAGACCTGGATCGATCCTCTAGAATTATTCACTGGTGATCCCATAATTGGGGTGCTCAAGTTCCTATGAAAGGAATATGTGGAGCCCAAGTGGTTCTGATTTTAGAAGGTTGAGCGCTTTGGCCATGAAAATGTAATGGATTTTAAACAATAAAGGACTTAAGTCATATGATCTTCCTTTAAATCCTCATATCGAGGTGTTGAAGATCTACCAAAACAATTTTGAAAGACTGGGGCAGTGTTCCAGGGAATCCATAGAAGAAATTGGACTTCATAAAAATATGTTCATCCAAATGAAGACCCCAAGGGTCTATTTATATTGAAATATATGACCCTGGGTGAAAGGATTTTCAGAGCGTGAGTAGGTTATGAGCCAACGTTGTTTTGGTCTGACTAAGGCGACCCAAAACTCATGCCTTTAAAAATAATTATTTTATTCATGTATTTTTCCCTATTTATTCTAAGGTATTTCCCTTTTTCATTTTTTGGACTCTTTGATGGATCAGTGTGTCAACAAAATACCTCCCTCGGAATTGGATCCATAATGAAAAGAGGATCCTATATAGAAGTAAAGTAATGATGGAGAAAAAAAATAGTACTAGGGAACTCAAGTTTTATTTGCATAGAGAAATTGGTCGCACAAGATGGTAGCAGGAAGGTTTCAGGCGTGCAAGGTGACATCCCTCACTTATATTTAGTGGCTTCAAATCTGCGAAAGGCCTCGTGACTTTAGTAATTTCAACTATAGGTGTGAATGTATTATTTCACTCAGACGCATCTATTTCTCCGTTATTATTATGTACCTTTTTTAGTTGCGTTCTACAACTGGGGAGCTGTACTTGGTCACCTTACACATGTGCGCTAATTTTATAGTTGTGTAGCATAATTCCTTTGCTTAATTTTTTTTCAATTATTTTATCAAATATCAAAATTGAACTTACATAAAAATATGTTTTCTATACTTATGTTTGTTCAATGTCTCCCAAAATAATTTGAACTACTTATGAACTAGCCAGTAAGAGGATTGATGATATGATGAATTTCGTTGGTCATGATTACTTATAAATTTGTGACACCACCCTTCCAAATGTAGAAAAATATTTTAAGAATATCATTTCAACTTTCCCCGAAGCACCTATCTTCTATTGTATAGCTATTCCATTTGGAAGATGTTAACATTCAATATCCAAAGAACTATTTCCAACATTCTTGGTTTCATAATTATACCAAGTTATCATAAGCTAATGTTTGGGGGAGGGGGTCATTTTCTAATACCGGGACAATAGAGAAAGCTCGTATTATGAATCATTGCCCATGTGATCCACATTTGAAGGCATACACACCCGAGATGCATCCACATTATTATTCATCCATATTATGGGATTCTCAGATAGATCAGTCCAAGGGTTGGAAGAAAATTATAGATTTCCACCTTGGGGGAGGTGTAAGAAACACATGGATATGGGTATACATGGTTCGCAAGATCATTGATGAATTTACAGATGACTTGATATTCGTTCGGATTTATGAGGTTGTCTGGGATAGGAAAACTAATGTGTAAAGGAATGAAGATTTTTTGATGGAATTATTAAATCGATGAAACACATATAATAATTTCTTCTATTTAAGCCATTTAGAGGTAGGAATTATCTAGTGGGGTGTTTATAAGATTTCTACAGCTCCAATCCTTTGAGACATGTATTAGGTGTGTACTCCTCCCAAGTTAAAATGTAATAACTCAGAGAAGACACCATCTTTGGATTGTGAGTTGATGAAAATTTTAAAAAAATCAAGAACACAACCCCCATGAAGTCTCGCAACAAGGGGGATATTAATTCAGAGGAATTGATGGAAATATTTTTGATAAAGAAAAAGGAAAAGAGTCCCACTTACTCCCGTCAGACAAGCTGTCCAAGGGATGAGAAGAGAGGTAACCCTAACACCATTTGACCAACATTGGGTAAAGGGGGATTTGAAAAATGGGGATATGAAGTAAATCTAAAAATTCCTGAAAAGACACATTTAGAATATTTTTTATCCATGTGGATCAACATGTATTATTACCAGTACAAGGCTCCAAAGCAGGTGTCAGGGCCAAACATTGGTTATTATGAAAAATTTGGGTGAGAAAAGGATGGTCGGGTTGGCCACTCCTTTTATGGCCAAGATTCATAGGAGATTACTGCATATATATGGTGGGAAGCCTCCTTTTAGAATAGTGGGACCATTTAAGGTGTTATGGGGATGGGTAACAACTCACTTCAGAACTTATGATGTACAATGTGGAGTACAGGTTTTTGGATGTTCATTACGACCATCTATTCAGGCTTTCCTTGGTATCACAACCTTGTCTCTGAATTCTTATGAAATCATGGATATATTGAGCATGCATAATGAGTTCCATTTAATTCCTTATTGGAATATGGTTACATGGTGATTCGTTGTTGATGGGATATTCAGTTTATAGATGAGGGCATAAATGCTAGCTTGCATAGAAGGCGTGTTGGCCACCAGAATTTAGGAAGAAATCATTTCTGAGGAATATTCTCTTTAAACACATTCATTTAAATTTATATTTTTTCAACAATACAATATATCCCCTCTTGTTCATGTCATATTAGAGAAACATATGATGGTCACCCAACAACTATGGTTGTTGACATCTGTGGATAAGACTGGGGTAGTTTTTAATTTACCTGTTGCTGATGCAGTATAAAGTTGTACTATTTGGTATTCCAAAAACTCGATTGCATCTTACTCTGAAAGGGTATTAAATCATGTTTTCCCTCAAGTGGGGGTGGATAGAAGTAGCCGTAAGGATACCATTCATTTGGAAGGTAACTCTTCATAATTAGGTGCTGACAAACAAGAGTCAGAGGGTGAAGGTGAAGATGATACAAATTCATCGAAAAGACCTTTTTCCAGATATAACCCCCTTCTAGAGTTAAAAGAGACACCCCATAAACCCATAAAAAATCTATATTGAGGCGATCTAGATTCCATCATTATAAAGAGCGGATAGTTCCATTTTCTAGTCCCACATCTGAGCCTTTGCGCAATGGGAAGAACTTAAATATATGACTGTATGATCCCTTTCACAACCCTCTGATATAATCTCTGACTATATACGACCAGAGGCTGTTCAAATATGTAAAATAGTATACTGTGATGCTAAAACCATGTGGATGAATCTATGTGAAAGACTTCATATTCTGGGAGTAGGGGATATACGGGCTTCTCCTGACATTCATTTTAAGGACAATCCCAATGAGTTAAGGACCTGCATTTTAGAGGTGGAAAGGCTCATATATGAAATAGATAAATCAAATCCCACCACGAAGCGGGTGAAAGAAATGATATATCATAGAACAATTGAAGGGATTAGTCCTCCATTATTTGAATAATGGAAGGACTTCATCTATACTAAGGATTTAATCATTATTTTTCTCACATTCTCTTATACTATTAAATTTGAACGTAGGTAAAAGCATTATTACTCTAAGAAAATATCATATTAACTTGCATATAGTTAAGGGATGAACAAATGAGGTTCCATCATAACTATATATCCATAGAGGCACTACTGTTTTGGGTACATGATCACCTCTTGAATCAGGAGAAATATCTTGGGGCCAACAGGTTATGGAGGGTAAAATTGAGGGTAAATTGCTATCTCCAACACCTATCATTGGATATGATGATGAAATCCAACCTAATAAGGTGACAAAGAAAAATCACCGAATAAAGAGATACATGGTTATCTGCTTTCATATTATTGTTAAGACTCCAGGTTAGTCAGGGAATTTAGTCTTTATTCATGAAAAAGTGTTTAAATTTATTATGATTTCATGGGATTCTTATATTTATTATTTGAAAAAAAACTACTGATAAGATTCAAGGAACGCTGGAGGGTTCTGTTGAATATACACAAATTCCTACAAATCCGGTGGTTCCTGAAAAGGCATTAAGGCCAAAGAAATATTCATTTGTTCCCAGCACTGTTCTCATTCTATCTATCATAGGAGAGAAGGCTTATAGTAATTCAAAAATTATATATATATGATGTCAAATGTAATAATAATTGACATCCATCTTCTAATACATTAGGTTTATCACCTCCACTAGACCATCTAGCAACGACTGATGTTGACACCACAACTGTTTCTGAGGAACCTATTCATGGTCAGGTGTTGTTAGAGGATGGTTGGGAAGCTATCACATCGATTGCTCCCACGTGTGGGACTAACCTAGGATCTGGGATATCATTGGATGAAATGATGAACCTTATAATGTCTTTTGAAGAAGTATTAGAACATGTTAATATACCAAATTCTTTATAGTATTTTGGAGTTCCTTGTATAGAATCAACTAGATGTGAGTTTTCATTATTCATTCGGTTAATCTTCTTATGATTAACATTTTGACCATGAATGGTTGAAATATATAGTTCCATGTAAATAAACTTATGTTGCAATGATACTTAAAGGATGTGTTGATATTAAAATAAATCTTCTATTTTCTAAGAAATTGCCTCATGTGAATCAGTAGAAATAAAATCTTCTATAGATTCATTCTGAAGTTCCCGATCCAATTAAAGATAACACTCCCCATCCAGAAACATCAAACAGAATTCTTGAAACTGAGAATATTGGGGAGAAAAATTCCCAAGATGATGAAAAAATATTAGGTAATTGATATTGATATTATGATTTTAATCACCTTTTTTACCACTTGTAGATAACCATGACCATAATTTTTTTAAATTTATTCTATATGGATATCAAATTCAATGGATATGTCCTGAGTCGAAGCCTCTAGATCGGGTTAAAAATTACTAAAAGGTGAAGCATTTATTGTTTAGGAAGAAGTAGAACATGGAACTTCATTAAATGAATTAATCTCATATTACATCACTCCTTATGAAAGTGATTTTGAATCAGACCCAAAAATGCAAAAGTATTTATTTCTTACATATCTCAAAGCACGAAAGAATATATGGAAGATAATATCTGAGATGCCCCTTGAGAATTTGCCTTCAATAATTCCAACACTCTCATCTCTATTTATCATATTATGATTTGGCAGTTTTGAATAACGTGAAATTCATACTCCGATAAAAGAGATTATTAATAAGAGGGAGCAAGAGGAAAAACATCTACAAGACATGATAAAATATAATTTGTTAATGAACACCGAATAATTCCAACTGGAACTATCCCGAGCAAAGGCTAATCATATTGCAATGTTTATATAACTGATGTAGAAGATCAATGAAAATAATGTTCAGAAACTGCGTCTTCATAATGAATTATATGTCAATATAGGGGAGCTTGACCAGCTTCATAACTCATTAGGATATGTCCAGAAGGATGGGGAAAATCCATTAATGAAGATAGTGATGCACTTCATCATGCTGAAGAGAGCGAATCTGGTCACATAAATGAGCTCCAACTGGCAGCATATAGGGATAAAGAGGTTTTTAACTAAATAAAGAGTTAGTTAGAAAACCTGTTGTTATTTTTGATAAGATAGAGACTCCAATTTTGGAATTATCCTCTATGAAATTTTTTTATAAATGAAAATAATTTTTTCTTCAATCAGCTGTGTTTTCATTCTTACTAGCTATTTATTGTTTTACCTAAGCCATTGGGCCTAATAATAAAAGATTGATTTTTTTCTAGGGTTATATATAATACACCACCAAATTTTTTTCTTTTTACTTTTTATTCCTTAATATTACCTAAATCATACAAAAAATGTACGTTTAGTGAGCTGGGACTCGAAGTTTTTTCAGAGTGCCCACTGCGGGTTCTCAATATATTGAGTATCATGCCTCTTGTTGTTAGTTGTTTAGAGTCATGCATGTTGGACTATAAAGGTTTACTGTTTATATTCAAAATAGCATTGACCATTAATTTTTCAATTAGATCCAAAATAAGACTCAACAACTAATAATTACTTAAATATTATTCAGATATTTCCATGATGAATCTTGAACCATGATTTTTATGGTCCCCAAATTTAGAACTTTTATATCAACGTAAGGGGATTATTTTTTATGAATGAAGATACCATTATTTAACAAACTCATTACGAGAGTTCTGTTATACATGGACATCTAGGGAATATTCTACATTTCCAAATAGTTCCATCTTTTGACTAAAATGCCCGTTATGTAGGAAACTAATGCAAGGCCACCTAAGGGAACCTGCTGCATAGTCAGGAAAAATAGATCATAAGAATATATAATTTTGATGTAGATAGGAAAGGTAAAATATGATTTGGGTGACTCAAGACCACACTAGGTGGATTTTTCAAAGAATGGGATTTATGAATAAAAGCCTATTTTATAGGGACACATTTCATGAATATGGAACCCACTTCTATACAAATTTGGCATATGAAGTGTGGTTAACATTTATCAGAAAGGGGAATTTATAATATAAAATTGTGCAGTTTTAATTAATATAGTGAGGACATTGTAATATGCAGTTTTATTTCATGCAATGGGGACATTGTGCTTGGCAACTTTAAGTCATCCAATGAGGGCATTGTACTATGCCATTTTATGTCATCCTGGGAGGAGATTGTGTGGCATTAATTTAAGGTCATTAGCTTCAACCAAAGGTATGAAACTCTCCCAATTTATAGATATTTTTTTGGAAATATACTACCTTATTTAGGTATGGAAGATAAAATTGTAAACTAGGATTTGGGAATTCCAATAACTGAAGAATGATATGGAAATGGGCAAAAGGAATTAGAAGAAATATTTTCCATGAAAAAAGTTACCATTATTTGAAGAACTAGTTATAGGGGATGTATTATTCAAGGCCAACTGGGGAATATGCTACATATCAAAATAGTGGAATCATTTGACTAACAAGCCTTTTATGTAGGAATATTTTATGCAAGGAAATGTAGGGGCACATATAGTATAGTCAAGAAAAAGAAATCTTATGAATTTTTGACATTCTATTTCTAAAATTCGAAGAAAGTTTATGGAGATTAATATTTTCTAAAGCACAATATTTTGTTTATAGGGAAAGGTATCAAAATATGTATAGACTATTTACAAACAATATTTCCAAAGAATCGGAGTCATACGACTTTTACGAAGGATTGACCCAAACGTAGGAGTTTTGGTGCCTATAGTTTTAGGTCATACAACTTGGAACAGAAATGGAAACAATATATGATATGTGTCTAAGTGATTAAAATTTTATTTCATACTACTATGAACACATGGAGAGGGAAATTTTTAAACTAGGGTCATGAATAGTTTCTAATATAGAGAAAGATAATGAAAAAAATATCCCTGAATGACTATTTTAAAATAAAAATTCTTGTATATTGTCATCATAGTTTTAATGGGACAAAGACACTATAACCAATAATGAAATTACCACCATTTTAAAAACCCATTATGGGGGCTATATTAGGTAGGGCCAACAAAGGATTATGTTGCACAGACAAATAGTGGCCTCTTTTGACTAATAGGACAAATATGTAGGAAAATTAATCAATGATGCCTAAGGGAACATACTACATAGTTAGGAAAAAGAGTTATCAGGTATTAGATATTCTTTTACCAGAAACCATAAAACATTTTATGAATAACTAGAAATATTCATGATTAATAGTGTGAAATATAGAAGGGGGTTAAGCTAAATTCACATAAGAAATAATAGAATCAATATTGGACATGATAATGAAATTATTTACATTGATATGACTCATATGTAAAATTGGGAATTTATTTGTTTCCCATTGAATTGAAATTGTGTTGTGTAGTTTAAAGTCATAAAATTAGGACATTATACTACGTAGTTTTATGTCATGTAGTGAGGAGATTGATAGCCACATAAAATATTGAGACAACATATTTATATAAATAAGCCTTTAACGAAATTCCTATGACCATGTGAGATATTCTCAATGTGAGAAACGAGGAGAAGTAATGGATTCTTATATAACACAATGGTGAATCAAATTCAGAATATGGGTGTTAGAATTCCAAGCAGTTTATGGTCATGTGGTAAGGATGAAGATGAACCAATGTGAAATGAAATACATATCGCAACTAGATTAGGGATGTCTTACAAGGGGAATGAATCAATCCATACATTATTCATTGAACATTTCCCATTCAATATTGATTATTATATCAAGAATAAAGTGGGTTTTTTTATCACTTATGGGCCCATCATTAAAGATATAGGCGTATCTATGTATCTCATATAGATAAGAATCAGTCCGTACATAGTTCTTTAAACATTCATTTTCCCACACCAATCGAGTTTGACATGGGATATGGGGGTATTTAACACATTTTAGACGAATAATTCATTTAATGATACATATTTTTATTAACATAATTTCATGTATCTAAAAAGAGCATTATGTATAAATTTAGTTCCTATACAGGAGAAGAAAAAGAGAAATAAATTTTTTGTGATTACGGTTGGGCCTATGATTGGGGATCCATGCATCTCTATATATCTCAAATAGATGAGAATAACACCACACATAGTTCTTGAAACAAGGTCCTTATGTAGATATGACTCAGACATATAGAAGGTAGGGACTCATGGGCCACTAAAAAGTAGCAATGATGCCCATTAAGATTTCTTATGGAAGCTCCAAATGTTAGGTAGAGAAGAAGTTATCCATATTGTTTAATGTCATGTAACATGGAAAAATGGTGCTACACATTTTAATGTCATAAAGAATTGGCGCTTATAGTTTTTATACAGTTTAATGTCTTGTAACTAGGACATTGTACTGTACAGTTTTATGTCTTGTAGTAAGGACATGGGAGTTGTGCAGTTTTTACTCATGTAGTGAAAATGATGTGTGCAACTACACAAAGTATATCTTCAAGAATCTCTCATTATTTGGAATTTTAATAAGCAGTCCATCCATTTAGATTAAGGCATAAGCTCCATCATAGTAGAAATTATGTATAGAATAAGTTCCTTCTCCCCCCCCCCATGGAAGAGCTTTGGAGGTTTCATTCCTGCTATCATTGGAGACTTCAAGATCAATACCAATTTTTTATGAATAAATAAACGAAGGCAACAATTCTTGTAAAAATATCTGGCTACTCAATTCAGAAAGTCTTTTAAATGATGCAAAGTAAGAAATATTTTCTCCTATAATTGTTCCGGCCCATTAAATCATTTTTGAAACCTCTCATCTGAATAAAATTGATAAATGACTACAACTATGAGTGAAGTGAATTTCATTTCAATTGGAAAAACATGTTATGTTTTGTACACCAATGAATAAGGGGTTTCTTAGTTGGTGGTACGGGTATTATTATGATAATCCCATAAAGAAAGAATTTTTTATCAATCAATGATTTCTTATCTTTATCCACCATCTTCTAGAGTATATTTGATAAAATCTTATTGTATGCCACTATCTTTCCATTGGCTTCCGCATGATAGCGAGATGAATGGTTGGACTTGATATTGTGTTCATGATATAAAATATTTACCTCAATCGAAAACATTGGTGTCATTTTTCATTAATATAGTATGAGGGACACCAAATCTAGTGATGATGTATGTTTTGAAAAATCTATCAATGCTTTCAGCTTAGATTTATTTTAGAGGAATTATATCAACCCATTTAGATAAGATATCTTTAGGAGTAAGAATATACTTGAACTGCATATCCATAGCTGGAGGAGAAGGTCCTACTACATCCATTCCCCAAGTAGAAAATGCCAATATGTATTTAGCTCTATGTTTCAAATCTAGGGGTTGATGAAAGAAGTTAGCAAGAATTTTGTAGGGTTGATATTTCATAGTGAAATATGTGAAATCCTACATGATTGAAGGCAGAATGTATCCAAGAAGTCATATTTGATTAGAAAACATATGCCCAGAATAGTGAGCACCACAAGCTCTTGAATGTACTACTTTAATGACAACTGAATTTTCTTCTATTTCAATACATCGGAAGAGGATTCAATCAATGCCTCATTTGTTGAGGACTTTCTGCTGATATGGACTACCATAAAGAGTAAAATTTGCTGCTCATAATCCAATATGTTCTTTTTCATCCCTATCTTATGGAAGTAATTTATTTTGAAGATATTCAATGTTAGGTGTTCTCCATCCTATAGTATGACCATATGCCTCTGAAATAAGGATAATGTCAATAATTTTCTCTATTATATTTTGAAAAAAAGGTGAGACCACATGACGATGAGTTATGATGAGGACTGTCTGATCCTGATTTGGATCTTCAATGTATGTTGCTTCATTATATATTATATCATCTTGGAAATTTTCTAATCATGGGAAATAAGAATATGTCTTCTCTGAGGGAAATTCATCCATTAACCCTCTGATGTAATCACACCGTAGGATTAATTCTTCTTTACTGATAAATTATTCCACTTTGATCTATATGATTAACAATTATGAATCACCTTTTACTTTCATGTTACTCCCTTTCACCTGATGTACTAATTCCAAGCCTACGATTAGAGGTTGATACTCTACCTCATTATTTGAACCACATTCTGATAACAATAAGGAATAAGGAAATACTGACTGTTCTTGGGAAATACAGATAATTCCTAATCCAACATTGTTGAGTTTATGGTTTTCCATTATCTTCCCTGTTGGACATCTAGAGGCACCATCGAAGTACATTTCCGAAGTTTAGAGATTATCTTTAATAGAGAATACCTCTTCATCCAGATGTTCACTATTCAAATATGTATCTTCCATAGATGGATGTCCGGTAAGGAAGTCGGTTAGATCATGCCCTTTTATTTCTATCCGGGGAACAAAATGGATATCAAAATATTTAAAAATAATGGCCCACTGTTCCAGGTGCCCTATAAGCATTGGACAACTGAGGATAAATTTGAGTGGGTTATTATGAGATACAAATTGGAACTCAAGATACTTCAGTTAGTGCCTTAATTTCGTAAATTCAATCGTTAATTCAATGTAGCACTTTTCAAAACATTAATATCAAGTTTCTACATCATGCATAGATAGAATGAGATAATAAAGGATGTTCGCATTCCCAACATCGCTTTTTTGGGAAAGGAAGGCACCCAATGATATCTCTAAAGATTTAACATATAGAATAATTGGCCTTCCTTCAACAGGTGGCATTAATACTAGTGGGATCAAGAGATATTTCTTGAGGGATTCATATGATTCTTCACAGTCGTCCGTCCACTGATAGGTGACTCCCTTATTCATTAATCTGGGTAGGGAAAACACTTTCCTACCAAATTGGCGATAAAACAGCGAATATTGGCAATTTTTCTTTAGATTCCTCTTAATTCATTCTAATTTTTAGATTGTGAAATACAATGGATTGTTTTGTTTTCTCAAGAACAAAATTGATACCATGGTGGTGTACAACGAATCCAATGAATATTCCCAAGGTTACCCCAAAATAACATTTAAAGTGGTGCATCTTCAATCAATGTTTCTGAAGTTTAGTGAATATAGTCCCTAGATCAGCAAAGTGACTGGATGGTTGTCTGGATTTTTCAACCAAATCATCCACATGACATTCAACAAATTTCACTAAGAGATTCTTGAGGATATGGTGCATGCCACATTGGTACATTGCACCTGCATTTATTATACCAAAGGTAATTACCCTATAGAAAAACATACATTGAGGGGATTTGAAGTATATAGATTTTTCATACATTAGGGAAATACTTATTTGGTTATACCCAATGTATCCATCCATGAAATAAACAGCTCAATAGAAATCTATTTCATCCATTAAAAGCTCTTTAATTTGAAAGGGAAAATCATGATTAAAATAATGCCGGTTATGATCTCTGAAATAATTGAAAGCTCTGATTGTCCCATTCCATTCTTCAATGTGACCATGTTGACCATCCATTTAGGATATTTATCCTCTATGAAAATGTTATCCTTTATAAGCTTATCGACATCCATAGAAATTTAAGAGACATGAGTTTGGTGTGTTCTTCTTACTGCCTGCTTAAATCCTCGATGTTCTTCTAGAAAACCCAAATGGTGATTGGCTATATTATGATTAAGACTTTTAATTTATGTATAATTCCATGAAGATATATCTCTATGTTATTTCAAAAAATTAATTATACACTTTTTTTCTTCATAGTTTATGACCGCACTAATTAGAGTGGCGCATAGATCTTCTTTAATACCTATATTTATTTCCTTGAGCATATACACAGTGGTAGAGACACCTTCCACAAATGCTAGAGGAGCATATCTGGGATCTTCCTATTCCTTTTCATCACATGTTTCCACTTTTTTTCTACTTTTATAGTATATTATGAGGAAAAACTACCATAGTTAGTGGAGGAGTAATTATTTGATCATTTTGAAGAAGAAGCCACCATATCTAAACCAACTTATGATGAAGGAACATACTATAGTAATAAATAGGAGATGATGGATTGGGAATCCGCATATTTTGCTTCCTCTAGAATTGATACAACTTCTTCTAACCTAATTGAAAAAGTATAGATCTTCTCTAGTTTGGAAGATGATATGAAGACATATCTATTTATCATTCCATCATTACGTGTTGAATCAACAATTTCTACCATGATTTCAGGCTCAGTTACCACACTTGTCATTATGGAAGTTATTGGACGAGTTCTTGGATTTCGTTTTTATATTTCAATTTTATGGATGGGTAGTACATAATTTATCGTCATATGTATGAATGGGGTCTTTGGGATCATTTCTAGTCCATTTAGACCATTAACTCTGGTTATCTTCTTTTTATGGACATCATTTCTTTTGTGTGATAAAACTCGACCTCAATGTATTGAGATTCCAACAATTTGAATAGATCCTAGTCATGATACGATGTCCTGATTTGACCATTGAAACATTAAACAATATATTGGTGCTATAACTATGGTATGACTGCATTTTGATGTAGCCAATGCCTTCCAAGAATAATGTTTAAGGTTGTGTCCTAATGAACTACCTTGAAAACAGAATTAAAAACAAGATCTCCAAACTGAGTTCTGATTGTAATATCGCCAAGAAGTTCTTGCTCATTCATGTCATATCCTTATAACATTCAAGTAGAAGAAGATAATTCAGATTTAGTTAGGCCTAGTCATCTAAGTGTACGAATGGGAATGAGGTTGACTATAGAGCCATTATCAAAGAAGGCTCATCAGATGTAAATATCATTGAGCTTTCCCGATAGATACAAGGGTCCAATATTTCCTTGTACAACATCATCTTCATCTTCATCCATAAAAGGTATAATTACAAGACATTTTGTAGTGACATTATCTATACGGTAAACTTTAGCAGAAGCAACATCAGTTTAAAACTCTTGAGGACATAACAAAACCACAATATGTGCTTCTCAAAAATCTTTTAACAAACCTAAGCCATCCGAAATTGAAAAAATGGTGAGTACTTGGGATACATTTTTCAAGACATCATAATTTTTTTCCAAAGGTCTACATTTCCTAGAATGGAGATTTGGTTTTATAGGTTCCTTGGAAAATGAATCTTCTGATGTAAATGTACCATGTTTCAGGGAAGAAGCTAGAAATACTGATGGATTTGGAAGATTAGACATATTATGTAGATTTAACTGCTGAGAGGAAGATGGCATAACTTATAATTGGTCCTCCAAAATAATCATGTCCAGACAGAACTGGTATTTTGGGGAAGAATCTCAAAGTTCTTGTTGAGACCTCTTAAAGGCTCTTCCACATGTTTTTTTTCGCATACACTATTCGAGATGGGTTAGAGTTAAAATGGTGGTTTAAAAAAATCCCCACATCTTCCCTTGTATCCTCCACCTTGTCCTCTTAATTTATTTCCCTCGTTAGGTAAAATGAACTTAAGATCATTATAATAAGAATCCCCATTGGCCTAAGGATCTGTTAATTGGATTACATTGACAAAAATGAAGACCAATTGTTGATCTAATAATGATTCTACCTCAAAAGTTATTTCTGGTTGTTTTGTTTGGTAGGAAGACACATTTTCTTTTGAAGAAGATGGCATGAAATCTTACAGTGTCAAGGAAATCATTAGATTCAGGACAAGATCTTTTTTATGACTGCTCTTGTCCTTATGATCACCTCCATTCATTGAGGATAGAACTTTTGAGGAAGGTGGTTTTACTGTGGCATAAATGGATTAAGACACAATTATTTGTGGCAACATTGTTCATAAAATGAAATGATTTTGGTTGATCATTTTCCCGATCATCCAATAATCACATTTCTGCACATTTTTACTTTGAACTTCCTACAATTCTCCCTTTTCCTCGAGATTAGTAACAGTAAAAGATGTTACTTAACTTGATGAACTTTTCAATTTCACTTGTCGAGCGTCTACAATTTTTTATAAAAGGTCATTGAAAATAGAACACTCTCGAATGGGATGCCCTAACCTCTACTGAAATGGAAAATAATTTGAAATATCTTCATCTCCATGTTGAATTGGTTTCTTCATCATTAGAAACTGAACAAAATTATTTTACTATGCTGATATAATGTAACGAGAAATGTGTTCATTCTAGAAAGAATAAATTTTTTTATTTAATTATTCAAACTATTTATGCGTTTGATCTCATTGGTCATCTTGATGTGGCAGTAATTAATTTTTATTCATAGTAGGTAGAGCCCTTTGATATGTTGAAGTATTTGAAGTGTAATCAGGTACATGAGCTTGCTTGAGTGTAACTATAACAGCCTCTGCATTCCTTGTTCTCTTTCATAGAGCTGATAGAATTACAAGAGTATTAGCCTTAGTTTCTATAATAGAATCTTCTATCTATTATGAAATCTAAGTAAGGTATTGATACCATCATGTGTATTTTATAGTGATTAGTGGTGTGTGTAACTCATCACACATATTTGCAACAAAAATTGGCAGAAATTCTTCATGAGGGAGTTTTAGACATAAAAAATAGCTTAATCCTTTCATCGTGAAATGAAATATTAAACTCTTTCATTATTCGTTTTTTACAATTGGTATGAAAAACTGTCTTATTTAGTAGCATTGAGATAAATTGAAGAAGGTATTTCTGGCAGAGATCTCTCCATCCAATAATTGATCGAGATTCTAAACTTGTATACCAAATAAAATTCGGTCCCTATAATGACTTCACAAAACACCTAATCACTAATAATTATGGTTGTTGAGGACTTCCCAAAATGTGATAACAATAAGAAAAAAATGTGTTAAGTGTTGACTAGGATCTCCCAAACCATTAATTGTAGAAAATGTGGTATTCACAAAATTTTGTGGGGGAGGAATCAGATCCACCCATTCAGGGTAGGATTTTTTCAGATGAACTGGCACACGTCATTCCTCCATAGCTTCCAATCATGTTTTTAATGCTTAAATTATGTTCATAATAATTTGCGGGAATATTCAGATGAGCAGGAACTTGTGTAGGTACAACAATTGGATCTTGAACTGGTGCAATGACCAGAAAAACAACTGGTGATGGTGATGGTATTTTCCTTGGATAACTCATGAGAATAGGCTTATCAGGATCCATTGGATGATTCCTTGGCTGTGTACCCGATATAGGGAACACATTATTCGAATCTATAGTTACCTCAAATCCTCTTTACTGAGGAGATCCTATAGGATGTTCAAGTTGAGGATCTACCTAGGTAGTACATCTAGCAGAAATGATGCTACGAAGTAACTCTCTATTGAGTCTTTTCAACTCCTTAATATCCTCTTCTTGAGGGGAAAATCACTCTTCTAGTGAAAAATATTGGCCTAATAAAATGGAAAAGTGAGATGCAATATGAATTTTACCTTTCCCATTGTTAGGTGCCTTTCGTATGGGTGGGAGTTTGTTATTTAAAGACATACCTAGATTCCATGTAAGCCTCTGATTTGGGGTAAGTACTCCTTATTCATTTTCCTTTGTGTGTACTATACTATGTATATGTAGTTCATCTTCTGAATCCCCAGAACAAGACCCATTTTCTGGAGGATCCTCTATAATGGTGTTAGTTATATTTACTGATGCATAATTCATTGATGACATTTTGTTAGTATCTTTGTAAGATATTTTTCCTCTGTATCTTCCATAAGTCTCTCTTCTCCTTTATAATGGATTATTAGGATTTTTCTAAAGAAATTAACCTGAAGTAAATCCTTGTATGGTTTAGTTGTGTGCTTTTTTGTGGCTTCTTCCCTAATCGAGAGAAAATTGACTTCCGTTGAGGAGGGGATTGTAGATGTGAAAAAGCCTCCATCCCTACATTATGGGTCTATTTAAATTCTTCTTCTTCAAAACATTGAACACTATTTAATGAACATGAATGTTTAATTAAAAGAGCCCACATCCATGTATGATAGGGTGGTTCTGGAACTACTATGGCTAATATTTGCGCAACTGCTCTTATGATTTTTCAAATTTCGGTTCAGACATTAGCTGAGTGCATTATCTGACAACCACCCAAATCACCTATGTTGGAAGATAACTATTCTATATCAAACATTTGAGTTATCTAATTGTTGAAATCCTTTAAAAGAGATGTCTTCTCAACATTATAACATGCTTGATGTAAAATTAACTCAACACCATCTTTTATTTGGGCTTGAATTTGATGAGATCCAGTTGAGGCCCTTTTTTGAGCATACATTTGATTTCCTACAAAATCTATTGATTGTGGTCGTCCATGTTAAATAACCTTGCATGAGACAACTTTTGGCAAAATTTGTTGATTCTGGAGGGAATTGAAATTTAATTATTCATTTGCACCCCATCCTTTGATACGAAAACCAGATGAGGAATCTAAAATTAACTATTGTAGACTATTTAGAGCATTGTGGAATTCACACTAAAGGGTTCTATACATTTCTCAACATTTGGAAGTTGTGAAACTGAATGAGATTCCAAGTCAATTTTTCATTAATACCCTTATATTACCTTTACTTTATTTTTATATTCATCATATGGTAATACTTATATTTTTAAATGATAAAGAGTTTTTCATAAGTTTAGGTAGATATCACGAATGCAATTTTACGCCATAAATTCTAGAATGTAATACTATGTATTTTCCAAAGGCCATAACATGTCTGATATTTTTCCATTATCCAAATTTTTTCTAATGTTTAATATATCATAATCGTATTTCACTAGATGTTTCTCCAATTGGTCTGACCAAAGTGGATACTCTGTATTAGATGACAAATGTCCCAAGGGGGGTTCGAAGAATGACCATTCCCTTAAGATGTCCTCAGGTTGACAAATTGCTTCACCCGTAAATGAGAAAGAATTAGAAATTACTGGCCTAAAGTTTGAAAGTACCTCGATATAAGAGGGCTTTCACATCCCTAAATTATTAATTATAGAATGATCTTGACATTGATAAATACTATTATTAAGAAGAATTTCACAGCGAATGCCATCATCGAGAGGACCATCATGGTGGATTACAACAAGGGATGAATCATCTCACTCCCTGGTCTTATAGACACATGGATGGATACCGTAGATCTCATACAGATATAGGCTCTCTGGATTGACTGAATTTTCTTGAATCAAGCCTTCATGAGGATGTGTCTGATGTGTATCTTCCTAATTATAGCTACTACACCCATAATTTTGTAATGAGATGGTAGGATATTGACTTGCAAAAGATAAATGTCTGAAGGCTTCAAGAACTCCAGCATTAAGAACAAAATTGTAGCTTGAATCTTGGTTTTACAATTTTTTTTGGAAAGAATTACTCTTTGATTTTCTCTTATACTTAGTTTATGCATCTTCCTGGGATGAGTGGTAATCATTGGCTAGTGTATGTGTTTGATTTGGAGCGACCATCTGAACAGACCAATTACCTCCAATTGGAAAGGGTGTATATTCCCAATCCTGTTGTCTATATGATATGGGTGAGTATGCCCCATGACCCCCCATGGACTATAAAATGGGAGTGAATCTACTCCGAGATGGCATGCCAATGTTTTATCCCATGTGCGGGGACAAATTTATGTGTTTGTTCCCCTGGTAATACTGTAGTAATTGTTATAATATCCTATAATTATTCCAGAATATGGGGAGGAATTCTTGTCTTCCCTTTCACTATTTATAATATATGTTTGGTGACTTTATATGCTAGAATGGGAATATACGACCATTATGTATCAATAATACATGTATGTGCCTACTTTTTTCCTCATTGTCCTAACAACTGGTATTTCTAGTACTCATGCATGGGGTAAGAGAGTTGGGTCTTCCCTAGATTTTTGGTTGGAGATTTTGAACTGACTTTTCTAAGTGCTGCTAATTGAGACATTTGGAAGGCGTGATGAATGATGGAAGGTTTAAGTTCCTTCTGGCTATATAACTTAAATTATGGTTGATGGGATTCCTTCAATACTGGCAGATAAGGCTACTGGAAGAATTGGGGATTGTTAGTAGGTGTATGTTATTGTTTACTAGTTTCCACTACATTGGATTGGAGGGATTCTTTTAAATGAAATCAGATGAGCCGATAGACTGGCTGATAACTTGTAAGCTGGTGTATAATTTTTTTCTAGTACTCCACTAGATATATCTTGAGGGAGTGGTGGGTTTCTTCCTGATGAGTTTGCTGGATAGAAAAATTAGGAAAGATGTGTGTATGTTCCCTCTCATTGTTTTCCATAAAGTTATGTTGTTGAACTTCTCAAGAGGGGGTAGAGGTAAGATCCTAATACCTATTGACTGCACATTGTTCTCAATAGTTTATCTTGAGTGCTAGTTTCTGAGAGACCTGGGTCGAACATCCAAGGTAAACACCCCCATCATGTTGGGGGGTTTACTATTGTGCAATTCTACTTGAGGCGATTATTGGTGTAAGTCATCAGGAAGGACCCCTGAATACTTTAATTGAAGCCTTTAGTGACCTATTAATCCACCTCCCTATAATATAGTAGGGGATGGTTGTTTCGTTCTAATGATAAGTACCCCAAACGGTTGAAAATGGTGATTGGTACCATCTGCTTCTTGATCATCAATCATTGTTTTTTAGATGATCGAGGATTGTAATTTTCCTTCAAGCCCTATTGGGTAGCCTCTAAATTCATGATTATATTGTTCTAGAAACACTCCTTCACCAAAACATTAGAGGCCCAACATTTAAGATGTTGGGTGGGTGATAACATCCTTCCCGTGGTTGAGGATATAGCTTGAGTAGCAGTCGGCAAGTTCACAGATGTCGTCTTGATGAATGCCAGTATAAAAATAAGGGAGTTTCAAGGAAGAATTCAAAACAACACTAAACGAAATTAAATATACAACTTATACATGGATAAATGCATGGTTTATTCTTTTATTTATCCATTATTTATTAATTTATAAGGCCCTAACAGGTAGGTAGCATTATTAACTTGGTTATGGATTCATGTTGGGTTCACCATTTTTGTTTCATAGTTATTTGAAATTTGTTTTCTAGTTTTATGAATCACTTCTTCCAAGTGGTTTTTGTTTGATTTATTCATTGAAATGATTTGTTCCAATAGTTCTTTATCCATAATTCACCTTCTTTCCTAAGGAAGATGTTCATTAAGATTGATCATTATGACACTTTAGAACAATAATTGGTCAAAAGGATGGAAGTTCAGACTCATCAAACCCTTTTCGGGGGAATTTATGTCTACTCCTGGACTCTATTTGAAACTTTACACCATTTTCCTGAAACCTTATTAATTAACCAAATATAAAATAATATTCCCTTGGAATTTTAAATCACATATTAAAATGTGTAAAATTTATAATCATCAATATGTATTCAAGTTTGTTCATTAATTAAAAGATCTTTATGTATTTGAGGTTCTCCATCAATCGTATCCTTTCATATACTATTTAATGATTAATTTAATTATTATTATTATGATAATGTTTTTTAATCCACTCAGTGGGGAACTCAAGAATTTACTATCATCAAAGTAGATGAATTTTTTTTTGATATTGGGATCATACACATGAAATGGGTTACATAAGTATCTTTTTTAAAGGAATTAGAACCCTCGTAGTTTGGTTCCTCTTAATGGGACACATCATACCTTTTATGGTTATGTGATAAGGGCCTCTAAGAAAAAGATGCTTATTCAAAGTTTGGTGTGGGAATTATGGCGAAACATACCAATGATCATGGAAAAGAAAGGGGTTTCCAAGTTAGATTAGAACCTGTTGGGAAAATGGCACATAAAGAATATGGTTAATTTGAAATATTGGGTTTGAACTTCAAGGAGGCCTCTTACGTATACCATATGTATTGGAATAAAATCCCACATAGTTTTATAAGTCTCATTGGAGAGTATAGTTATTTGATATAAATGAGTTTTGTCTTACTTCTTGAAAAGGATGAATAGGTTAAAGGATTTAGGGTTTGAATACTGAAGACGATATCCAGTGAGTCTAGGCCCTGAGAAGGATTCATACATATCCCAATTATGGTGGGAATCAGTTTTCTGGTAGTTCATTATGTATAATAAAAGAGTATAGTCTTTTGAGATAAATGATTTTGGGATTACTTATCGAAAAGGATTCCATGATTAAAGGAATTAGGTTTGGATTCCTAAAGAGGATATCCAGTGAGACCAGTCCCTAAGAAAGCTTCCAACATATCCTGATTATGGTGGGTATCAGGGTTCCCATAGTTTATTATGTCTCATTACGGAGTATATTATTTTCAATGAAATGAGTTTCAGCTTACTTCTTATAAATGATTCCTAGATTAAGGGAATAATGGTTGGATTCTTGAATAGAATATCAAGTGATCTCGGGTCCTGAGAATACTTCATAGGTATCCTGATCATGGTGGGAATCATAGTTCTCGTTGTTTAATAAGTATCATATGAGAGTATAGTCATTTGTGATAAATGATTTTGGGCTTACTTTTAGAAAAGGATGCCTAGATTAAGGGAATTAGGGTCGTATTCCTGGAGATTATATCTAGTGAGCTCAGGCCTTGGGGAGGCTTCCTACCTATCCTGATTATGGTGGGAATCTATGTTGTCATTGTTATTTTGGTCATGGAAATATTGTGACCATGAAAAATCTCTAATCCCATGTAAGTCATGCTCGGTTTGAGATAAAAGAAGATTTAAAATATTCAACAAAGGGATCCTCAGGTTTCTTCCTCTGCCTGTGGACGAGGGTGAGCCTACGCTGACGAATGCGGAAGAGGGCGAGGGGACGATCCCTCCCTCTATTCACATTAAATTGGAAAAAGGTCTAATGGATGGTGGGAGTGATGAATTTTTGGGGCTTACACCCAAATGGATTCCCTTGACCCTAGTAGAGAGACCATTCATTCACTTGAATGAAAAATAAAGTATGAAACTTACCTTCTCTAACAAAACTTTTGAGGTTTTGGAACTTTGAAAAGGGAGAGGTTTGGACCTAATCATTTATTCGTATAACCGATAACATCCCACGACTATTCTTGGGGTAATTTTCCATGTGATTGTGGACATACAAACCCATATACACTCAATGTATTCTAACCCCATTGTGAAAAATTGTGGGAAACCTCTAACAGCGTATATACAAACCTAAATAGGAGAAACACTGATGTATCATTCACAATTGTTTGAAAAGTTAGGAGGTTTTGGTGGAGGTGTCAACAGAATCCATTTCAATCAAGGGACCCAATGAAGAAGAATCATTTACATGAATGGATTTGAAGAGGGATTGATAGATTTCAGATAGAAGAGAGTTTGTGAATTAGAGAGGGGCGCCCAAGTATGGAATGGTATGCAAGTATGTGCGTGCATGTAAGTATGGGAGACATGATATTCACTTAAGAGAAGAATAAGCTATATGGTAATACATGGGAGTGACCTGGATTAATCCTCCCGGAGTACTCACATTTGATCCTAGAAGTGGGGAGCTCAAGTTCCTATGAAAGGAATAGGTGGAATGCACGTGTTTTTGATATTAGGGGGTTGTGCAATTTAGGAACACAAGTGTTATGGATTTCAAACACTAAAGGACTAAGTCATGTGATCTTACTTTAAATGATAATCGCATGGGTTTGAAGATCAACTTTGAAAATTTCAGATGTCGTGGGAAAAGTAATATGGTGACTACAGTAGCAATTGGGATTTAGAAAAATTCATCTCTCAAAATGAAGACCCTAAGGGTATATCTATAGGCAAATATAGTATTCTAGGTGAAAGTATTTTGGGTGTGAAATTTGGATGCAAGGAAGATTGGGGCGTGCAAGTATGTTGCGTGTCGACGCCCTTTTGGTCTGACTAATGCTACCGAAAACTCTTTCCTTTTCCAATAATTATTTTCTCTATGTATTTTTCCCTTTTATTTCTAAGGTATTTTCAATTTTCATTTCTTAAACTCTTGGATAGAATAGAGTGTCCACACCATAAAACAATAATTATTTTATTATTAATTTATAATAATAATTGAAACTATGTTCCCATAGTCATCTATGATAGTGTTTTATTTCATTTTTTAAGAGGTGGGTAGATCAACCTCAAACATGAAAACACAATATATTGTTGGGTGAGTGTGGTTAATGACTATTATAATTTAATTATGATGGAATAATAATGATATTATATTTATTTTTTAATGATTATGAATCATATTTTATGTTTTTTTGATAAAAAATGAAAATCAATATGAAAAATAAAAAACATTACTTTATGGAGGTGGTAGTCCCTAGAACGCAAAGTTAATGTTATTTCATTTTTATAAATAGATTAAAAGGAAAAAATAATTGTTTTTAAATAATATAATAATAATTAAATATATTAATTATTATTATGTCATTATATTACTAGGGTTAGGTTCATTTTTCATAATAAATATTAAGATTAAAAGGTCAGGAGTATGTAATACTATCATTAGTACCTTAAACATTCTATTGAGTGTCTCCTTAAAAATTAAGGGTATAAGATAAAATATTGAGGCTAGGGGGTTTAGGTTATTTAAGGGAATTCAAGGAGTGGAAAGTTTGGGTTTCATGTAAATTTATATATGTATGGGTGAAATTGAGTGGGGGGAAGTGATCTAATATTAGATGTGAAGAAAAAAGAACTTTTGTTAACACCCATTATTTTTCAGAAATAGAATTACTATATTATATGGACAATGGACAAAAAAAATCTTGAGGTAATGATGTTTCTGGTGATATTGGATTGATAATTCCTCAACAATATATTTCCACACTTGTTTTAAAAATTTTGAAGTCATTTATTATTATAATTTTATCTTTTAACTTGTTTTTTGTTTTTACCTGGGAATCTTGTATTTACCCAAGTTTCACATAGTTTAATAAACTTGTAAAATAAACCCATTTTCCAATTTTTTCAACATAAATATAATCTATATTTAATCAAACATAATTTCTAATTTATAGGAAATTAAATTTTTTATTAAATAATTTAATATTTATATAATCCATTTTGTAAAACCATTACTATTTCACTATTATGTTTTCTTTATATAACATAGTATTTATTAGCAATTAAATGGGTAATAATTTATTTAAATTTGTGCCTAAAAATTAAATTATCGACACTTTTTAAAAGATATTACGTTATTTTTATTAGATATAACATTCAAAATTATAATTAAATAATTCTTTGAAAACAACTATTTTAGCATTATAATTACCATTACCATTAATCATAGTGGCCAAAAGTTTATAACTAAAAAATAAAATTAAATTATTACATAATATAATCTTGTTGATCTAATATAAAATCCATGTTTTGTAAGAGTAATTTTTTTTTTTCAGAATGATATACTTGTGTTTTATAAAGAAAACATATTGATTTTAGTGATTTATTTTACTTAAAATATATACAAATCATTTAAATGTTTCGAATATAATTTATTTCATTCGTATAGTGTGATAATGTAATAAAAGTGAAAATTTTAAAAATAATAGTAAAATTTCATTATTAACCTAAAAATCAATTATTTAAGAAAAATATTAAAAATTACGGGTAAGTTAATTTTGTAGTGATTAATTCAAAAAATATTTACATTTAAAAAAATCAAAATTTTTAAATTTTTAAATTTTCAATTTAATTGAAAATACTTTTTTTAAAATAAAAATCTATTTAAAAAAATAATAATTTTTTTACATTTTATGTTCTTAATCTTTGTTTAAATAAATTTATAATAAATTTTTTATTTCTTATATCCAAATAATTTAATTTAAAAATATATTGATATTAAAATATTTCATTTATTTTTATCATATAATTTTTAAATTATATCATTTGGTATTTAAAAAACTCTATATTAAAATAATGTAATTATATAATATGATATGTACGTGAGACCATATGGTGGACCCTTAGTTGTTCTGTTTGATATATATATATTTGAGATAGGGATATATTTTTAATTCTCTTATCTTATGTTGTAATATTCTGTTTGAGTGGCTCAATTACTATACTCCCTAGGGTGATGGTATTGAAGGCAGTTGGAAAATGTGGGCATGTTGGTCTTGGTTAGTGATGGACCCTTGCAAGGGCCAAGAGGGATTTTGAATTTTTGTTTGAGGGTATGGGGGAATCTTTATATTGATTGTGGTAGGGTTAATGAAAAAAGGTGGTTGTGTGAGGGATGATTCAAATTTGTACACTCTTTTGGTTGGTTCATTTGGGTTTTTTTAGGAAGATACCTATGAGTAAGATGGGATTATGTGGATTGTTTACAGAGGTTTTTAGGGTGAGGTCATATGTGTGCGAGTTAGGATAATATTGTTTCATGGTTATGTTTTCACTTTAAATTCATTAATTATATACTAGTTTGTGGGATGATTAGGGTCAAAATCCAATAGGTGCATGTGATTGGGTTATTCTCGTTGTCTTGGATAGTGACATATTTAGATGTCTCTAAAACTAGGGGTATAGTTGTGTGAATTCATTGTTAGGATCCCTTCAGTAGTGATACACAATCAATATGAGATCGAGAATTATATTATTTCAGGTGTTAAATCTGTTTTGTATAGTGTGATCATAGTGAGTGTGTTTGGGAATTGGGAGACACTCAAAAGTTGGTTTTAGAAATTTGGACACACCAAAGGTTTAGATGCTACTACCTATAGTTATTTATTTTTAATACTATGTTACCACTACATGGTAGCTATACTGGGTGCAATAAATAATAAATATGACATAGAAGGAAAAATATTGAGCTTGTGGGTTCATTTTGTAACTAAGGACGATCCATAGTGTGATGAGAATTTATTTTTGTTCATGAATTTAGTAGATATCATCTCCTATGAGATAGACTATGATTGTGATAAAAGGTGTATTGATTATAAAATCATGTGGGAATTTTTTTGGGATTAGGTTTTTCTATTTGAGGAACAATGGCTTTTCAAATGTTTTAGTATAAGAATACATTTGTTGAGTAGATTCCATAAGTGTGAAATGTTTGTGGGAAATTTCTTTGAGAGAGTTGAGCATATTTGAGCATGTCTATTATGGGTAGTGACTTGGTGAAATAATAGGGGAAATTTTTTTTCATGAATTATCATACCTCTATACAGTGTGTTCATCTGAAGGAGTGTGAGGACATATCTGATGGTGTGTAGCATGGAAATTAAATGGGTCGATATAGTATTTGATTATGCAGTTACAAAGAGTGTAACTTTTTGAATTTGATGTTGGTTTTGATCATTTTGTGATGCTCAAGTGTGATGGAATCATGACTAGGAAGTGATATCATGTCTATGGGAGAGATAGAGGGACTTTTGAAAAATTCATATAGAAAAGATCTAACTAGTTCTATTTCATAGAAATAGATGCGGTTAGGGTTATACCACATCAAGAACTTCATTCATGATGTGGTTTCATGGTTCAAGGATCAATATAGGTGATTATGAGAATGATGGTGGGTATGATCCTTGTTTTTGGAGTAACATACTACTATCATATTGGGATCATGGAGATTAAACTCTTGGTTTAGAAGTGTGTATTTGTATAAATATCATTGAGGAAGGTTTTCTAGTGGATGGTGATCCTAATTAATGATGGGAAATAATTGAATCCTAGGAATGTGATGTTGAGGTCAACTAAGAGGCCAGTGTTTGGTGTTTGGCCTTTATAAGTACACCATGGTTTTTGGATTAGGTGAAATTTGTGAAAGTGGACAATGAACATAGAGGATGGTGGGTTTTTTAGAATAAATTGAGGGGTAGTTTGAATTGTGTAATGGTTAAAAAGGCAGTGTCCTTTGAGTTATGTTCATTAGGATTCTTGGTTGTGCATGGAGCATTAATAGGCAATGTGGGAGATAGTTTTCTATAGACATATAAATGTGTTGTTCATGCAATATAATTGTGAACAAATGATGGGAAACACTAGCTATATAAAGGGTTGGAAAGGAGGCCATTATGCTACCTTACATCACGGGAAAGCTGGGGAGCCATTGATTTGCTCGTGTGGTCACTGGATGATTTCAAAAGGGGGAAGCCATGTATATTCAACTAGATTCCGCAATTTCTCCTTCCCCTTATCTCCCCAAACCACACTATAACTACGTGATGATGTAATATCACTTATTTTTTATTTTATCATAGTTTTAGACATTTCTCTATCAGTTTGTTTATCATTTTATACAATTTATTCCAATAGGAATGTCTAACACCATAATTTCCATAAACACATGTTTCATCTTCTTAATCTTCAATGGAAACATAATACATTTAATTTAGTGATATATTAATGGTATTAGTGTGTTGAGATCAATCCAAGTGGGGACTCATATCATTAGGGATCTTTCATACATGATGTAGAAATTCCATATCATTTTACAGTATTTGTGTATAATTTATTGCCCTAGATTCTATGACGGTGTGTAGGAGCCCAATAAGAAATCTTATTTTTAATCATACTACGAGTGACTAAGATCTTTATTGATGTAGGTTTCTTATTAGTTGCGGGGGGGGGGGGGGGTTGGATATTTTTTTTGAAATGGTGAAAATGTTCTTTATACCAATAATTTTTTGATAGTTTTCTTCATAAGATTATGGTCTTCAAAAAATAAATTCATGATCAGTTGGTATTAGGATATATGATATATATAAAATATGGTTTTGGTATTGAATATCCTTGACCATGTTCTTTTTAAACAATAGGAATGGTTCATGTGTCGATGATGACAGTAGGGATGTCAATTTTATGCACATACTCAGAAGGAATCATTTTGGTCTAGAAGAGGCTATTATGCCTTGAATAAATGTAATATGATTTTATATAGTAAATTCCCATGGATTGGTGACATGATATAGAAAGTAGGAGGCCTCTACATTGTTATATTGATGGTTCTATCCACATGGATAAATGGGATGAAAAATAATTTTTTTGGATAATGATTGGATTAATGACTTTTGTAAATGATGAAAAGGATTGGTTAATGTATTCTTCTATTCATGGAATGTGATAGGTGGATGATCACTAGTGAATCGATTCAGTCCACCTATTATGGTGTACATCAAGAATGATATATTGGTTCATGTATGAAATTTTTTGGTTCCCCTAGCATATGTATGTTGATTAAAATGGTTGTGCGTGTGTGTGGCCTCCCATGACCATAATATCATGAGTTGGTGAAACTTAATAACCTCCCATGAATCCTCTGGATGTTATTTCATGATGGTTGGGCCTCTTGAAAACCCTTGATACGTGATGATGTGAGTGCTAGGCCTCCCAAGATCCTTTGAGAGGGGACAATGTCATTGACGAGCCTCATTAAAACCTAAGGGGATGGGAAAGTGTGTATGATTTTCCTCCACATGTTCTTTGAGTATCGGTCTGGGTACATGATGAGTCTATGACCTATGATCATGCATGGTCTGTCGGTTACACATGTTTATGAGATTTTGACAGACCATTCCTTCAAGCGATGGGTTGAGGAACCTAATTCTTGGGGTTATTGGTAGTCTGGTTAGTACATGATGTCCCAACATTATATTTCTTCATTTAAAATTTTGTTTCACATCATCACACTCAATTTTATATGACATTAAAATGAATGTTATGGACATATTGGTGGTTTCCAATTGGGTTTATACTCTCAGCTATCATAAGAATTTTGATTCATGTGTAAACTAATGGTCTATATTACTAACTAGGGATAAAACTCCATTTATTAAAGTTTTGTAGTAGGGGAAATTTTGTTGAGGAAATTTCAGGATAGATGCCAAGGTCACTGTAGAGATTCCTTTTATTTATTTTCATCCTTCTTATCTTTATATAAACTTAATTCATGTGGGGTCATATCTGGCATATATTTAACATGCATTCTACTATCTACATCATGGTTTTATGTTATAATGGTTTTTGATTTGGATTTGTTTTCTTCTCTAGTTATTGATTCCATGATTGAGTACTATGATTTGTATATATTTTATTAAGGGATAATTATTACCACATCCTTATAAGAATATCTAAACTATTTAGAAACTTTTTTCATTTGTTGAGTCATGGATGAGGTCATGTGATACTCCTCTAGAAAGAATTGGGTGATCAGGGCAAGGGTGTTACACCTTGGACATCTAGTAAATAGAGAAATGAATAACCATTTCCCTTCACATATCTTTTCACAATATATTTTCCAAAGGGTAGTGGTGTTTAATGATCTCATAGTATAAGGGATAAATGTATTTAAATAATAATATTTTTGTGGTTTAATAAATTTATATTCAAAATAAATTACATTTTAAAACATTAAAATATAATTTTGGTCATGGATGATTCATTATATATTTTAAAAACTAATATTATAACTTTTAAATTCCATATTTTATCGAATAACAATTATTTTTGGTTGAATAAGGCCTTTATAGTATTTATTAAATCAGTTTTATGTCATTTTTATGTCATAATACTCACCATATATTTATATTATAGTTTTTTTAATATGAAATATGGTTTTGTGTAAAAAAAATTAAAAATTCATCAGTGGATGATTTTGACATGACAATTTAAGAAATGATATTTATTTTATATAAAATGTTTATGAATATATGATATTTAATTTTTTCTAAATTCTTTTTTATTAAGAAATATTATTATTTATGACATATTTATATTTCTAAGCCTTCTAAATAATAACCCTGACATATTAGAATATAATACCATTTATATAAAAAATAATATTATTTTATAAGACCATTTTACGAGAAAAAAATTATTTAAAATTCACGAATTATTTATGAATGTGTATTAGCATTGTAACATTTATTTACCAAAATAAATTTTGGTTTTCATTATATAAAAAATTTATTTGTCATATTCATATTATATACATGTGAATAATTATGAATATGGGACTTAATTTATTATCATTTCATTTTAAAAAAAATCACATCTTTATACATGTATTTTTTAGATAAATAATCTCTGATTGTAGAAGTGTACTGTCTAAGGGTATTGTGTGTGATGGTTGTACATTCATGGATTTATTAATGAACATTGATTAGGTGGTTACTTCTATAGTCTTGGATATATCATGTAATCCATTCTATTCAAGTATTGGTTTTTTATTCATGGATTGGGAAAGGTCATGGGTGACATATAGCGATCAATATGCCTTAAAAGCACTAAAAATGTGTTATATATGATGATTCTATTGGAAAAGGTCATTATTTTTTCCTTTTGGATAAATTATATTTATTATTATATATTAATCATAATTGAAAACTTATTTTAACTATATTACCATTGAATGAAATTTTCAATAATCATAATGACCAATAGTCATATTATGGTTTTATTTTACAATAATAATAACGTTTTTTTTTGGATTTTAATTATCAAGTTTATGTGTAATACATAACTAAATTTGATATATATTTATTCCTAGGTCATATTTGACATAAAAAGGTATGTGTAATTAAATTAATCCCCTTTAGAAAATTATACCTTTTAATTTCATTTCATACCCAAAAAATTAGTGTACTTTTCTTTCATCATTTCATGAGTTTCTCATGTTTTCTCTTCAAACAGATAGGTCCACTATAGAATTTTAACTAAGAGACCTCTATTTTTCCTTTGAAAAATATCTTTATAAGCAATTATATTCAACTAATACTCATTATAAAAAGAAAATTATACAATGATACAACCTCTAGAATTAGTACATTCTAAGGATCTGGTGTGTACTTTATTATGAGGAATACATGGAACCCATCATGTTCTTGAGATGTGTTATGTGTGAGTGATACTAAATAGGTCAATACTATGATGAGATTATGAATCTCAAAGGGGACAATATATGGGGATATTATATTTCCCTTATACCCTAACTTCATGGATTTCATCTACAATAATTTATGAAGGAATGCATTATCTTTGAAATTAAACTATAGGTATCATAAAAAATTAATATCATAACATTTATGAAATATTTGGGATTATTTCATATCAATATGAATGGTTTGAATCCACTATCTAATCTCATGGACAATATCATGTCATATGATCTTCTTTTATTCCACATCATCCATACATGTTGGAGTCCTGAATCTCTTTCTCTGCAGATACTCACAATGAATCAATTTAATGATATAATTGAAACTATTGTTATATAAAACTTTTAATTAGAAAAGGTGTTGATCCATGTATCCTTTAAAATCCATTGAAAATGATCTCTACATATCCTCTTATGTTTCAATGGTTAATTTTGATTGATCATATGCCTAAGGATGATAATGAGGGGTTAAAATAGGCTATGTATTTAATTCATAATGAATGCATCTCTAGAACCTCAATGTAAACCTTCGATCTAGATAAGATATATTAAATGGTGGTAGTTTATCCCACCTTACCATTTATCTTACTTATGTCTGGGGTATTTAGTCAATAGAAAAACCTTATATGATGGAAATTAAATTTCTTAAATTAGTAAGATAGTGGATTACAACCCAAACAACATTATGTTCATTAGATGTCCTCATGGTCCTATGATTAAATAATTGGTGATGAATTCCTACTTCTATATTAGAAAGGTTAATGGTTTTATCATACCTTTATAATTATATCATTTAGCCTTAACTTGTTGGCATATGAAGCATCAAAATTCAAATTTAACAATACCCTTGTTCGTGTTAACCCACCATATGTTTTTCTTTAGATCTATACACATATTTCTTTTCCATATTTGAATAGAAAATTATGAGTTATATGAATCATACAATAGATAAATATTTAGTTCAACATATTTTTGGATAAAATTCTGGGTTCTAAACTATATTACTTCATCTTTATAATAGTTGAACTATAAAAGATTAATTACCTCCTTTGTTTCTGCATATCATCTATTCGGAGAACTTTGATATTCAAATAGATGGATGGACAAGCATACCATTATGAAATGTAGTGATTTTACTTCTTAATGATCCCAATATACATTTCTTTAATGTATAATAATATTACACTCTCTTAATCATTGACATAGATAATGTTTGGATATACTATCAACTCAGATCATCATTCAATTTATTTACCTTCATTGTATGATAATGGATTGAATAGTCATAATCGTTGATTTTATAAGACCACCTTATTTGGTTTATGTTGATATCCTTTTATGTGAATATAAACTCGATACTGATATGATATTTATATATTTAACTCTTCTCCACATATACTAACTTTAAAATTGTTTTCCTTTATCAATAAATAAACCATTGTGTTTTGAAGTGGTATTTTAATATTTATAATAAACTAGAATGATATGAATGAATGAATATAACCTAAATCCAAGAGTAAATTTAGTATCTGTTAATGTATAACCAGCATACCCCTAGAAACATCATTATCAAGATCCACCTCAATAGTAGTGATATTATAGGCCCATAAACTATATCCTGTAATTTAATATTTAATTGATTTTTTTAATTAAAAAACTTTAATTTTTTAAACGGTTTTTATTGTGTACATGTTACTCATAGCTGAAACATTGGACCACGGGTAAAGGATCGACCAGAACCATATTTTAATCCATGACATTTTTAGTATTCTTTATACATTTATTGAATTTATTTGATTGTTGTGCTTCATTTTCACACTTGAAATAGTATCCAATCCCCATGATATATTTTCTATGTTAAATATTTCCATATATATGGAAGATGAGAAGATGGATTCCCATGCCACCATGTGATTTATCTAATGATCCCCAAAAATAAACTCCATTCCTTGATTTGTATCTATAATCCCACATGACCATTTAAAATGTATAATATTCGTCTAGAAATTGATTGAACATAAAATAGTTTTTATATTTTTCAATATATCTAATCTACAAATATAATATAGATCTTATAACAACCCATACGTTTTATACATAAATATTAGATCAAATTTGAGTAATATTCAATACATAATATTATTATCGATTCTATAAAAATAACAATTTACTATAATTCAAAATTACATTCACAATATTATTATATCATGAATGTTATTTAATATATCCTATAAAAATATTCCTATATATTTTTATTCATAGACATACCCCATATAAAACCATTCTTCTAAACATAGGTAAATAAAACAGATGAATGGTTAAGCTCAGAATCTTAGTAAGGTTTCAACAAGGGGATATCTACGATCAAATAAAAATAAAATGTTTATATGGATTTGAGAATATGTGGTTAAAATTTGAAAATCCATACCCAACATATCATATATAATTATATTGAATCATGGCATAAATAATTGAAGTTCATAAGATGTGAATCCTAAGGAAATAAAATAATACAGGTCTTGGGAGAATAATATTACCACATGACATAATTTTGTAGAATACACATAATCAAAGAAGGTCATTTACATAGTCTAAGATCACTACTAAGACCATATTTTTTCTTTGGGTTCACTCCACATTATATCATTTTTATAGTCAGTGTTCAATCCTAGGACAATTTTAGTGGAAAATAACCCTTATTAAATTGGGTTCACTTCTCATTCTAGCCCTTATTATATAATGAGATATCCTTATTTACACAATGATTTAGAAGGATATATAATGGAAAGACCACCTGTCACATAATGAAAATAATATATATATATATATATATATGCGCCACAATATTATAAAAATCACATCACAACATAATCCATGGAAATAAACAATGATAAAATGTCATTTCATCATTTCATAAAAGAACAAACAAATAGAATATTAATGTGTTTATAATTGTTTTATCATAACCTAGTTAACTAGTGGGAAAGAAAATGCTTCCATAGAATCATACATAAATCATCATCATCCTAATCCATCCAATTAATGAATGTAGATAATATCATTGGATTATATCAACTATATATTATATGAAATATCAAATTATGTTATCATAAATTAGAATTACATTAAATGATATCATGAAATATTTCATTAGAAAAAATTCATTTTCATTTTGAAATCACCTCTTTAAAATCGATAAAATGAAAAAATAATATAGAATTTTTTTGAATATAACCATAGAAGCTTATACAGGAATATTTATGGCTTGAAGTGGTCATGATAGTGGGGAATTCTATTTATGATGTTTATTTTAAAATATAAATTTTTTCATGCTATCTATAAAGAGTTAAGAGTAAAACTGTAGCAACAAGTTTTTTAAATATATTTTTTGAAATAATTTTATCTTTTTGATATTTATCATTTTACACAACATTGGATTTTATTTATATTAATGAAATATTATTAGATTGTGCAATATGAAAATCAATGTTAACGTGAACTACATGAAACATATATTTTAATCTTATCTACATAAAAAACAATATTTAGCATATATTATTCCCAAGATTCAATCTCTTAGATGGCATGTATAACACGCAATAATAAGTTTTATCAAAAAATAATATATTATTAAAATGTTATCTTTAAAATAATAAGATATAAACTAGCCGTTAAATAGGTAGTTATGAATAGTATTAAATACTTTAAGAATTTATATAGTTTTAAAATATTATATTATTAATTCATAAGTTACACATTAGAGAGAAAAAAAATATGAAAACTGATTAAATATAAAAGAGAATATTATTATTTTTATGTCACAGATCTATTTTACCGTAATAAATTATATTAATTATAATCATTTAGTGATATTAATTTAATAAATTTTTTATTAATAAAAAAATTATTTTTTATTTTCATCCAATGTATTTGATAGACATAATATAATAACGAATCCAATTTTATGCTTTAAAATAAATATTTTTATAAAGCCATTTTTTCCACATTTTAATGGAGAACCCAATTTAATGTACTTATTTGAAAATTTATGAATTTAAAATGTCATAATAAAAATTATATTTAAATTTGGAACATAATAATTAAGTTACTGAAAGTTTTATTAATTTTTTTGCGATGATTTAATTTTTAATGAATAGTCAAAAATATTAAATTTTAGTTCAAAACTGCTTTTCCATGTAGTTTGTTTTTATAGATAAATTTAAATTTAAATTTTTAAAAAATTTATTAAATATTATTATTATAAAATAATACACAATAGGTCAATTAGATCCATTTTACTTTGAACCCACGTATAAAAATTAGAAATCCTTTGAATGTTTTTATTTTAAAAGCCCGCATTGTCGACATGAAAATGAGATTGGTTTTTAGTAATTTTCTCCAAATTCAATGATAGTGATTTGAAAAAATGGCACCAAATTTGGAATAATAATAATTTTTAATTTATAATAATGTCAATTTTTTTAACAATATTATTATTTAAGTTGATTAAAATTAATTGCAATAAATAAGAGAAAAATTATGTTCAAAAATAAATAAACAATTAGTTAAAGACCAAAAATATCACAGAAACGGGTCCAACACCCATTGTATGGGCATATTTAGACCCTATAATCCACTATATTAACGTTTATTCATTATGGGAGCCAATTTATATGTGAAAATATGGGAGGAATTACTTTTCCAAATTTTTACAAGAGTTTCACTCCTCTATTATAAAAAGGCCTCCACTCCTCAACTTCTTTAAACCTCAAAAAACACTTAAGTTAAATGAATATCTTACAAATAAACATAATGAAATCCATCCATTCCACCTATAATACTCCATATAGGATGGATTAAATCCAAGGATTCCTTTTTGCAGAAACCAAAATTATTTACCATATTTTAAGATAATGTCTAATCTCAAGATTTTTTATTTTATCTTCCTTATCCATCACATCCATTGTCTATATTCTATAATTGTAAAAAAAATAGTATATTAAATATACCATTATTTATTATGATATTTTTTGACCTACAGTCACACTCACCTTCATTTATTTTCTAACAAACATCCTATTTATGAGTATGACAGACTACCACCTCCCTAAACGATGATTGTTAATTTTTCTTTTATTGACTCTTATAGTGGACATAATGATGGGAAATATGTTCATATATGTGATATATTATTTTTATTATGTAATTATGATTATTTATTCTTGTTTTTGAAGATTCTTTTTATCTTTCCATTTTGTGAAAATAAGATAATTTCGATTGAGGAAGTGTGCACTACCGCACCTCAACACGATGAAATTCCTTTGAAAACAATAGGGAAAGTATTAATGATGGGTTCAGTAAACATATATGATATATATGGTATAATATTTTAACGGATTAATGATATAAATATACACATATATATATACATATTTCATTTAACTTATTCTAAAAAAATATGATAATAAAAACAGAAACAACATTTATGTGTATGAACGACTTACTGTACCTATGAAAGGTGTATTATAATTCATACTTCTATACTATATATATTATTATAAAATAAATATACATAATATAAATTATATTTCTATCATCATTTAAAATATGTAAATCCTGATATATGTATGTAGACCCAAATATATGACAAATTATGTCACATTCGAAAAAATATGATTTTACCCGGGGTGAAACCTTAACAAAGAATAGTTAACAAGTGGGTAATATAAGGTCATAATAAAATAAAATATGGTATATGAAATTATTATATTATTCTGTAAAATATTTATAATAAACTTAAATTTATTATACAAGATTCTTGTTAGTGTACGAAGAGATTAAAGACATAAAGTAATGGGATTTAATCTCAATTTTTATTTTCGTGAAATACATGTTTTGATCCCAAATTTTTTTTATTTGTGGTGTGTATAATAACAATGGGTGAATTATATTATTATTATACATAGTTTTATTATTTTTTAGAAATCCATTTGATTATTTTTTGTAGGGGTTTATGATTCAAAAGATACAAAATTGGTAAAGTAATTTTGTATCATTTGTTTTATTTAAAACTAATGCCATGTATTGCACCTATATAGTTTCATGATAAGTGTATAATTACATTTTAATGTTATATAATGAATATAATTATTTTAATGATATTATAAGATTCATTTAATTTCACTTTTTTAAATGGGTAGTATCGTTAAATGTTATAGAGTGGTAAACTTTTATTGAAACAATCTCATCGCTTATCGAGATTGTTTATATTTATGCTTCCTTTGATGAAATATATTGATCCATACCACAATAAAATTCATGAATTTTATTATCCTTTGTATATTCATGATATATTTTGATAATAATACCATTATTAGATATTTTTTTTACAAAATATAGTTATGAATTTGTTTTCATTAAAGGCTGGTGTTACCCTATCTTCGGTCGGAAATACATATTCTTTCAAAACCATGTTTCCTAAAAAAAGGTTTCCAATAATATTATACTATTATGCTATATCATTTGAAATTTATTTTTTACCTTTTTGTATTTTACAAATATTTTCAAAGGATTCTTCCTGTCTATTTCTCAGAAATTCACTTTTTCTCTCTTTTTACTATGTAAATGGAATATTATTTTTAGCTTGTTTTTCATTAACAGATTTACCTGCCATCATATTCTTAAAGCTTCCATTTCATATATAAAATGATAAATTTTAGAAAAAGTGTTCATAATGTTTTTTAAATGAAATAGTTTTAATAATTTATCCAGGCTTCTTTTATATGTTTTTAATTTTTTTTAAATGAAAAATGTATAAAAATATTTTAAAGATTGTTTTATATATTTTCAATGAAAATTATTATTAAATATGTTTTAAATCATATTCTAAATGTTTTAAATGAAATAGGAATTAAATTTTTCTGGATTATTTTATAATTATACTATGAAAAATGTTTTAAAAATTACCTCAATACATATTTATATGTTTTCAACGTATTTTTTAATAAAATTATTTTCAAATAATTTTTTGTTTCAAAAATACATTTTCGAAGAAGAATGGATATTTTACTCAAGAAATGATTTTGGAAGATATTTCAAAATTATTTTACATATAATATTATATATGTTAATGATACTAAGGATATTCTAGGAAGTTATCTAAAGGTTCTATTTAAATTAATTCTATGAATGGGTAATACGTGATGTCATGTTATTTATGATACCCATTTATATTCCACGAGTAGTCTATTTGTGAAACCTTATTCTATTACATGGGTAATATTTTTATGGATTCTCATTCAAAAGATATGATTTTGACGAAATGATTATTAAATATGTATCTCCTTAAATATATATATTTTCCCCACCTTATGATATGATTACAAGTTTATGCTATAAATTTAATTTTAAGGGTTTTGATAGGATTGTTTATGATTTTATGGCACCTGTATATTGGATTTCATTATGAGATGCATCTGGCCTATAACTCCCTCCAAAGAAATTTGTAATGATTTATATCTCATAATATAAAAATGTCTAAATTTAGAAATGATCTATATTCATTATTAAATGTATGGGATGAGAAATATACTCTATTCATTATTATAGGGATGGAATAGGGATTGAAATCAGTCTAGTAATATATGGCTAAAACAATGTGTAAACTGGCTTCTGTAAATTACTTTTTCCACTGAGATATCCTCAATAAAAATTACATGAATAATATCATAATCATTATTATATACTTATTTTTTTCCACAATTACATGTTATATTCCTATATTATCATTTCATAGATTATGTTAATTATTTCTATATGATTTATGTTTTATCAACTACCAAGATTTATGTGATGATTCATGTGAATTATCTTTGTTATATAGGGTATGATCTTATATTTTCATGATCATGTTCTCATAAAATTATCCACATTATTATTCTTATAAATATCCCATGTTTACCCTTTCTATGCATTTCATTTCACCCCTTATTATGTTTCTTTCCCCATGTTATGAATATATATTGGATGTCTGATGATTCTAAGAAGGGTGGTAGTTAGGATGATCCCTATAGGAGATAATGTCTTTTATTTATATACCAGTATCAATGTTTCCATGTTTCCAAGGAACTAGACTAATACAGTCTTTGGGAATATGATTCTATAATGTTTTGTGTATTCTGAAAAAGTTATATAATTATTCTGTATGAAAAAGAGAGGGTTATTATAAAATAATTTAGAACATGACAACAAGATTCATTTTAAACTATTTTAAAAAATGATAATGTAACACCGTGAAATTTTAATGACAGAACATTTTATTCGATAACATTTATGACATGCACCACCAAGCATGCAAGGGAATATAATATCATATGAGTTAAAAATTTATTTACTATTTTAAATAAATGCAATCAATGATATTGATTGGAATGAATGAAATATTTATCTTCACACGAAAAAATGACTCACTTATATGACATGCGTTACACGCAAGAAAAAGTTATATATGAAAATAATATATTATTGAAAAATTATTGTTTATTATAATAAGACATAACATGTCTATTAAACTAGATGGTGTGAATAATATTATCTAACTTACAAATATATATGGTTTTCACAATTATAATATGAATTCACTAGTGTCCAATAAATTATAATTTAAAATATAAACCAACTAAACATAAAAAATATATTTTTAGTTTTTTGGTTAGAAATTTTTTTATTATAATATTATAAATTAATTATAATAATTGAATGATAATGAGGAATTATATATTTTAATTATTTGAATAATTATTTATTTATATACATATAATAGGTTTGATAAGTATAATATTAAAATAATTTGGGGTTTTAATTAGTGGTAATTAAACCCTGTAATACTACATGTGGTTGGTGGTTAAAAACTAGTTGAATTCGGTGTATTGTAGTAGCACTGATGATGCGGTAGAAATGTAGCACCAACATAACTGTAGCAGTGGTGGGTGTTATATGAGGAACTATTGTGATGAAATAACTATAGCGAGTACTATAATAGGATGGGTACTACAGATAAACTATTCAATGGTGGGACTTAGGGCCTTAAATTTTGGATTTCTGGGCTATGTAATGGATTTCAAGCCCACTAGGAATATATCCATTGTATTTAATAAATAAGGCATGATGGGTGGGTTTTCCCTTGGGGGATCTATTCCTTGAATTTCTTGCCTATGTGTTTGGTGTGTGTGTATTTAATGTAATTATAACCCTATGATGTAAATATATATAATTATAATATATTGATCTATATGATTTTATGCTTACAAATAGTATTTTTCTAAAATGAAAATTTTACCCACATTTAATAGAGAGTCGATTTCAAATACAATTTTCAAAATTTATTGAATATTATATGTAAAAAAGAAACTTTGTTTTGATATATTAACATCATGACTTGGTTTTGGTGAATTTTTTCCATTTTTCTATGATGTTTTAGTTTTTGATGAATAGTCAAAATACTGAATTTTAATTCAAAACTACTTTTTCATCTAATTTATTTTCTTCATAAAAATTATTTTTTAAAATTTTATAGTAAAATTATATCAATTATAAAATAATAAACCATTTTATGTCATTTTAAAAATCTTTTCATCAGAATTTGATATAATCACATCTCAATCATTTAAACGTTTTTACTTTTAAAACATATATTGTCATCATGTATGTGAGATTAAATTTAAAATAATTTCTTCCACATCCATGATTAGGATTTGGAAAATTGATTAAATAATTAAAATGAGTATAATTTATAATATCTAAAATGGTAAACATTATTATTGATAATGTTATTTGTGAATGTATTTCAAAATTAATGATATCGATTAAGAGAAAAATTAGCATAACAAAAGAAAAAATTTTAATCATATGGAAAACGATGACCTATAAACTTGTCCAAAAACCATTATATATCCATCTATAGACCATATTTTACATTTTAAATTATAATTTTATTATTTCACACACATATCATAAGAAAAACATGGGTGGAATTCTCTTTTAAAAAATTAAAAAAAATGCAACTTCTCTTCAACTGTAATAAGGCAATCACCCCTCATACTTATTCACACCTCTAAAGACACTTTTTAATGATCTATATCTACAAAAATAACACCTAAAATAACTAACCTCATTCTACAGGCTCTATTTTTTCTATAATCCATCCATGGAATCTATTTGGTTCAATTCAAAAGGAGTTTCCAGAATAAGAGGTAACATCCTTTTTCAAAAAATATTGATTTATTTTCTTTATCCACTCGCTAATAAATTATTTTTAAAGGATTATAGAATAAAAATAATATCCTAAATATATCTACTTGTTTATATTCCTTGTTTTTAACATACTCTTCTGTACACTTCCATCAAATTGGTAACATACTTTCTATTTATGTGTACGAAGAACTGTCGCATCACAAAACTATGTTGTTAATTTTTCATTTATTACCTATCATGGTGGTTCATTATGATGGAGAAACTATTTATATATTATATATATAAAAATGATAATTTATCTATTCTTTTTTAATTTTTACTTAACACATACCATTATTCTTTCTATTTTATGTAAATACAGTAACATTATTTTTTCTAGTGTGGACCAGTGCCCCCTCAAAGCGATGTGATTCATTCAGTCTATAAAAATAATGTATAAATAATGGTTTTATTAACCTTAATATACATTTATTATGTTTATAAAATATTAGAATTATAATATATAAATGTAATTAAATTTTCATTCTTCTAATACTACGAATAAATGAATGTAGAGTTATTGCGTATGGTCAACCTATCGAATCCATGAATAGTGCATTTCATTTCTTATCTCGAAGTATTCCATATTATTGAAAATAAATATATAACAAATAGATATGATAATTAAATAAAGTTATATATTTTATATATGATGAAATCATTATCAATATAATATTAACAACAAGTAACGCTTCAAAATATTCTCGGAGAACTAGTAAATTAACACCCAAAATTTTGAAATTAATGAATGCTTACTATGAAATTCGTTTATAATATATTATAATACGATCTTATATAATATAATAAATATTAATATTGTTTTTTAATAAGTATTTTTCTTGTTCAAAACAATTATATATTATGTTATTGGATGTTCAATCGATAATGATATTCAAGATAAGATATTTTCATATCACTTTTCACATCCATGCGAAAAATTTCATAATCACCACTTATGTATTTTGTCTAGTGTAAATAATGAATATTTTGATATATCAAATCATGAATTTATTTATATTCATGGTATTTTTTATATTAATTGGAATTATTTTTCAAATTTAATTTTATTTAAATGTTACCATGTGATAAATAATTTCATAACCTGATTCCTTTTCATTTTGTTATATTAATTTTTCATTTTCATTAATATTATAATATTATGTTTATAATAACTTTTAACAATATATTGATCTAATTTGTTTATATGGATTTAAATTTTTTACACATAACCTATTTATGGATTTATTATCATGTTAATGTTATATACTATTCAAGGGCTTACTTCACAATCTCATTTTGTTCTGGATTTTTTACAAATGCCTTTCTATTTAAAGAAATTATTTTATCATTGTATAATAAATAATTTATTTTTACTCTCTTATGGTTATTAATGAAATTTTCAAAATAATAATACCATTTTTATACCCTATGGTAGTCTAAATCGTTCAATGTTTTTTAAGAAAACCTAACATAATTTATAACTTTAGTAGAAGAACCTATTTTCTTCTAAAAACAAAATTTTATTAAAATATTTTAAATTTTTTTATCCTTTCCAAAATTATTTATTAAATAAATTATTATCCTTTTATCTTTTAGAAATGTATTAAATGGAATCTTCTTATTTCTTTCTAAATAAGGATCTTTTTTAAAAATTTTACAATGAAAAATAAAAGTTATTTTTACCTTGTATGTCATGTATAAATTTACTCAACATAATTCCATAGAAACTTAATTTTCATATCTAAATGGTTAATTTATAATGAAAAAAGTTTCCAAAGTTATTTTAATAGAATATTATTCTAAATTTTTTTAAAATGAAATGTATATTTTTCTGATGAATGTTTTTAAAAGATAATTCTATAGTATTTTGATTCATAAATGAAAAAAAATCACTTTATTTTATTCAAAATCGGATATTTTCTGTTGATACAAATTTTATTATTCTTTTGGATGGTTTATGATTTATTAGGTTAAGGATTTTATTGAGATTCACTTCCGTGACTCTTTTTTTAGTCCCCATGAAATATTAAATTACCATTGATCATTAAAAAATATTTTTTTTCACACAAATATCCTTAATATTTATCATGGGTATGATTTTTACCTATACTGTATACCATTTTTACATATGGTTTGTACTTGATAGTAATTTTTTAACTGGGGAAATATTAATAAATCCATATATTATACTCTATATGGATATTTGATATGGAACACTGTGAAATTGATTAGTTGTTATATGATGAATTCATTGGAAACGTACGATATGTGTGGGGCCCAATTATAGAGATCTCCATGATGCATTGGTAGTATCACGGGTACAATTCATTTAGATATCATTATATTGTGTTTTACTTGATATGTGAAACTATATTGTGAAATGTTTTTATGGTAATGGTACCATGTATAAAGAAATCAATGTATCTGGTAATTAAGAATTTTTATCATTTACACTCATTTTTATTTTCCAATGAGGTTTTTATTTTATATTTAATTTGATGCATTATATTCATAATTTTGTGATTTAATATCATGTGTTTAATTTTACTACCAATCCATATTTATTATGCCTTATTTAGTTATTTTGAATGGATTTTTTTTCATTCATTTACATTCCCATATTGGATATTCTCATAGATTCATTATTATTTCCACTATATTTAACCTTAATGAGCATTTGAGCTCATCATTATTATGTTTACATTGCCCAAGAACTTAATAAGTGTAATAACAAAGGTATTCAATTATATCGTATAAGCAATAAAGTTATCCTTGAAAGAAAATAAATGTGTTTCAATTATTGTATTTATTTATTATGTAAGAATAATTTATGTATCTGGTATAAAAAGACTAATAAAATCATCCCAACCCATCTAAGAGAGGCCCAAGCTATTACTACCCCAATCCTAGCTCCAATAGTCTAGTGGCCGATGACTGGCACTGAGTGGGAACATCCCCAAAATGGGAGTCATTTTCCTATGTACCTGCACACAAACACCCACACCTCTCCACCCGAAAATACAAAAATGTAAAAACACTATGTAAAAAATTCATTCATACACTAAGATAAAAACCAAAAATTATGAAAGAATAAAACCTGAATGTATACATTTTGGTAATACAATCCCACCAAAAAATAATTATGGAAAAGTAAATTCCTATGTTTCTAAAACTCATCTGTAGAAAACCCAACCTGAAGGGAAAGGTATTGGACAACTATCTAATGTCGTAGGACCACAACTCGAATATATGGCCTCCCAATAGACCACCTTTTAATGGTCTTGAAACGCGTGGCCAATTGTCGCATATCGACCGGTCAAAGTTCCGGTGCTCTGCTAATGTGTATAGTAGCACTCGGGTCGAATCCTCGACGATGATACTTTGAAATAGTCGTTGGTTTTTAGTTAATTGTATTCTGATTGGGGGGGTTTATTTGAAGAGAATATGAAATAATTTATGGATGATGTTTGATTCAACAAATTGATAAATATTGGGGTGAGTACATTATTTGGGAGTTAAGATTGTGATATCCTTGAGCTTTGCTTTATATTGCATTTAAATTAACACTCACTTCATAAGTTGACATCGATTAGAATTTCTAAGTGTTAAAGCTTTAATCCACGCCCTAACTTAATTAGGATTTTAATCTCAATTATTAAATGTTTATGGTAGTGTATTTTTAGTTCCAATAATCCATGGAAACCACATGCTAAACAAAATATGTCATTAATCCATGACAAATTAAGTCCAACATACACAATGTTAAATTAACGAATACTCATCGAGCAAATACTCTCAATCACTTAACATCCCCAAATTATATCTCACCCCAATGAGATATTTACTCAACCATTTGGGTGTTTAATATTCTGGTTATACTAATTATGATGATAAATTAAGAATAGAATAAAAAGAAAGGGATTAGAAAAGAGTGGTACATGGACACACACACGAACGATGATAATAATTAAAAACGGATTTTTGATTGAATGAGGAAGAAAAAGAAGTGAAGGGGATTCAACTGAATTTAAACTATTTTAAGAAAATAAATATTAAACTATAGAATGTGGATGAGAATAATAGATATTGAAGAAGTAATTTTCATTAAAACATAATTACAAAGAAAGAGACTTACAAAATTACAAAAATGAAGAACACGAAATTAAGTGAAAACAAAGAGAGGAGGAAAGGAATCTCAAGTAAAAACATGAGTATGGAAGATCCTCTCAAGCCTTTGGAAAGGCATTGGTCTTGAAAATATGTTCTCCTCCCTTCTGAAATGCCAAACCCTCTCAAGGAGAGAAGGGGAGTGTATTTATAGCCCAAGGAGTGGACTGTTTGCATTCCCAATCTATCCCTCCACTTGCATCGCCAATTTGACTATTCAGACAGCCGAATCATCAAATATCTCCTTCTTCAAAGTTGTAGACAATAATTTTGGCCGACTACTCTCAACATTTGGAGTCATTTGGACTTAAGGATCAAAGGTTATGATCGGTTGATTAAACGAAGTTAAACTGTCCATTTCAATCCAGTCTTTTTGAAGTCCATAATGTGAAAGGGTTTTTGAATATGACTGTGCCTTAAAATCCGAATGGTTTCTTCAACAAAGTCGGTCGACTATATCTCCTCTTTCACACTGCAAAAGCTCAGCTCTCATTGATTCTTACATCATGAGATATGTCATTCATACTATACTTATTTTAATTCTCGTCCAGAATGGTGGGAAGGACTTGAAAGCTTTATTTGGGCCCCTTGTACTTGGATTTGGGTCTTGAAATTTTTTTCCAAGATGACATGTAGTGTCCCCAGAATTATGGTGGAGATTTAATGTTTTTGGACTTCTGTATTGAGCCTAGTAAATCAATCTTCAAGGCTGGTCCAGTTTGTTCACATATTCTTTGGTCTTGTTTGTGAGGACAATATGACCCTTCAAATGGCAGAATTGGCTCATGGTACCTTTTAAGGGAATTTTTTATATTGAAAGGAAAATCCTAAAAAACAAGAACCAATCAATTTGGATCAGTATAGTGACAGTAATTATTAAAAAATTAAACTGAATCAATTGGACTACTTCTAAAAATGCTCAAAAATTATACTTAATATTAAAACATTAATATTTCACACAAATTATGCACATTTCATATAAAATAAGTAAAGGGGGAATATAATAAGTCATGGAAATATTAATAACATCAACTCCCCTACACCTAGTTTTTTGCATGTCCTCATGTGCAACAAATATAAAAACATAACAATCATTTTTACTCTCCAACAGATATTAAAATTTTGTTTTCTCCAATCAGGGGAGGTTTAGACTATTTCACTCATCCATTTTGAATTTCACCACAAGTTGTTACAGAAACAATGTTCTAAAACTAATTCATTTTTTGATGCTCAAATTTAGAAATGGAAAATGTGGACACTCAAAACTCACACCTCTCGAGATGATAACATTCATTTGTGGAGGTTCACTCTTTCACCAACGAAAAGTGAAAATCTTAGAGTTTGAAAGAGCTCTCAGCTTACAATACTTATCCAAAGTGAAAAAGAATCATTAGTTCTTTTTAAGGGGTTTTCTTGTGGCTATGGGACGGTAGAAATATAATGTCCAAGACAGCTAAGAAGAGGGTTAAAATACCAACATAGAAAAAGCAATGCACATTTTTTTGAAATAAAACATGGATGGAAATGAAAACACATATTTACAAGGGAATGATTGTGTGATGAAAGACACAATAGAGGAATAAAATATGAATGTAATGAGATGATGGAATATTTACAAGACACGAAACTTCTCCCAATGATATAAGAATATAATGCAAGTGTTTTTTTTTCTTTTTTTTTCTTTTTTTTTCAAAATTTGACCATGAAATAGATCTCACACTCATATCCCAACCCATTTTTGATCTCCTCACGACACTAATTGTAATATTTATAAAAATATCAAAGGTTGAGGAAGAGTTATTTTTCACCTACCCAAGACAGAACCCATTTTTTCATTTTTTTCATTTTTTTTTGAATTTTGATTTTTTTTTTGAATTTTGATTTTTTTTTTGATTTTTTTAATAATTTTCAATATCATTTGTACAATACATTCCCAAATACCACTGAATGATAACCTCCCCCCACACTAAAATGTATTATTTCCCTCAAGAATATGATAACACACTATAAAGTAAGGAAATAATGCCCAAAAAGGAAATCCATTCCCCCCCCCACACTTAAATTTCAAAAACTTATGCAATGAAAATCCATGTTGATATTAGGTGGGATAAGGTATTGAGCATGTAATGTGGCTATCAAAGAAAAGGTTTTCATAGGCTTGAAGGGGCTTCCAAAAGTAGGATTAATGTAAGGGTAATGAGAGGCTATTTGCCTATTGTGATTCTCATGTGGTTCAGAAAATGCCTCTATCATATTAATACACACTAAGGCAGGAAATTCAGCTCGAAGGTCCAAAAACTCAAGACTCTCAAATGGGGGAGAAAACAAACATTTTAAAAAGATGGACATATATTGCATTGGCATGAAAGCAAATGTTGTTCCTCACGGTTCGGGAAAAGAATTTTCCAAATCAAAAATTGAGAATTCAAAATTTGTTAATTCTAACACAAAATTCTTTATCCAAAGTCATGATGAAAATGCAAAATTTTTGAGATGAAAACACATCTGTTAACTCCCAAAAATGGTTGGAAAAAATTTCAAAACTCGATGGTGAGTAAGCATGACTCTTTTTTTTGTAATTTTTTAAGTGATTGTGTTTTTTTAGGTTTTTTTAGTTTTTAAGGTTTTTATAAAATACACACCCACACAATAAAGAGAAAAAGAAAGGGTTTGATGAATATAGTGGTAAAAAATGAAAGAGAGTGGAATAATAAGAAAGAGGTTGAGAGAGGAAGAGATAGAGAGAGAGTTAAAGGGAAAGAGGTGCCCCCTGGTTTGGATTTGGTGGGTTTCCATCTCCATCTAGTGGTGGGTCAGCTAGAGAATTTGGGGATTCAGTGGAAGTCGAGGTGGTTCCAAGATAGTGGGAAGTTACCTGAAAATGAAAATTCATTATTCATATAGTGAAAAACTAAAAATAAATTTAAATTTCATAAAAGTAAAAGAAAACATGGGTTTCCTCCCAAGAAGCGCTGCATTTATTTGTCTACAGCTGGAAAATTGCAGTGGACTACCCATAGTCTGACGGTGACCATCGTATTTTCTCAACTCCAGTGTTCTTCTAGAAAAAATTTTTCTTTGGGAGGCCTGATGATTCATTGGATAATTTCTTCGCATCCTTGTTGGTGTGCTTTCAATTCAATGGGGTTGGAAAGAGAATATTTCTATCCTCACTTTGGTCTTCAGCCTGAGGAATGATTTTATCCACAAAGTGATGGTTTTCTATTCTTGTAAATTCAGGAATATGGCTCAATTTAGATGGTTCATTTATGTAAGGATCAGATAACACAAAAGCCGAGTATGAGATCCCAATTGTTTTTGACTCATTTATTTCATCACTTACCGATGTAGAGTAATGAGGATCAGTGGAGTCATAAGACTGAATAAAATTTTCAATATCCTTTATTTAAATATTGTCCTCCAAAGAATGGTCAATTTCAACCTCACCAGTGATCACTTTTTTAATTAAGGAACAAATGTCACAACCTTCTCTCCCATAAGGACAATATAAACACAATGGTTCAAGGTTAACTTCACATATAACAGAATTTTCAGAATCATGGATAGGAAAGGATAAATGTGGGATAATCTGATCTGAATCAACAAATGAGAATTCTAGTTTATTTTCCTCATTACCATCCATGTTGGAGCATTGGAGGTCAGAGGTGAGATGAGATTCCAAAGAGTTTTCAAGATCCTTTAGATCAATGGAGTTTGCATTTGTAATGTCAACATCAATTTCACCATTAATCACTTGGTTAATGAGGATGAAATATTCACAAACTCCTCTATTAGTAGAACAGGAAGAACATGATAGATTAGGATTCAACACACTCTCAAAGGGAGTTTCAGAAACATGGATAGAGAATACAGATTGATTCTCTAATGGGTATCGCATGGATTGAAAATTATTGAACTTGACCATTTGGTCTCCAAATTCCATGGATAAGATGCCAGTATGGAAATCAATTTTGGTTTTAGATGTCATAAGGAATGGTCTTCCTAGAATCAGAGGAGATTTTCAAGATGTTGTCTCACCTTTCATGTCAAGGACATAGAAGTTAGCTGGGAAGATAAGATCATTTACTCGAACAAGGACATCCTCAATTATTCCCTCAGGACTGTCTATGCATCGATTGGCTAACTAAATGACAACACCCGTTGGGTGCAAGGGACCTAGACCAAGGTTGGAGGATATAGATTTGGGAATGACATTAATTGAGGCTCCTAGGTCTATGAGTGCATCATCAAAGTTGGAACTTCCAATTTGGCATCGGACTGTAAAGGTCCCTGGATCTTTGAGCTTAATGGGTATGGAATGCTGGGTGGAAACATTTTCAAAGGTCCTTAGTTGCCTCTTGTGGGTTCACAATTCGTTAAGAAACTTGGAATACTTAGGAATTTTTTTATGGCATCTAAAAGGGGAATGTTGACTTCAACACGTTTAAACTTGTCGAGCATTTCAGGATTAGGTTCAAAGGACTTCCTTGGTTTAGAAACGGCTTGTGGAAAAGGAATTGGATTCCTAAGTGGAATGGAAGGAGGTGAGGGAATGGATTTAGATTCCTTTTCAATTTTCATTTTCTTTTCATTTTCTAGGTCAACATTCAAAATAGGGTAGAGGACTTAACTTGAGGTATAACAATACGCTTTCTCAATCTAAGTGCAATTGCACTTACATTACCCTTGGGGTTGGGTAATGGTTGAGCTGGGAGTTGGGAAAAATTTGATTATTGTTGCTGGCTCAGGTGGGAGGCAAATTGACCTATTTGAGTTTCAATGTTTTTAAGGCTAGAACGGGTGAAGGAGGCAAGATCTTCCACTGCACTTTCCCATGTTTTTTTGGAAGAAGAGGCTTGTCCCGGATTTGGATTACCTTGATTTTGGTTCTTGGGAAAGCGATTATATTTGTTTTGGAAATGGGAAGGCTCACTAGGATAATGGAATCCAGGTGGAGGATTGTTCCTTTGAGGTTGAGGAACAAAAGGATAAGGTTGATGGAAGTTACCACCACCTTGACTATATTGAAATTGGTTTGGATTTTGAGGAGGTAATTGAGGGGGATGGGAGATGGTATTACCATACCTCAAGCCTGGGTTAAAGGTAGAAGAGAAATGCTCAGAGTGAGGTTGGTTGAGGTTTCTAACAAACTGACCTAATTGTTGAGGTTTGGGGTTCCGCTGAGCATATGCTACATTGAGCTCTATTGGTCCAGATGAATCGGATTGATCCTATTGATGTTTTGGACATGTGTCAGTTGGATGAGATGGAGAGTTGCAGATTCCAAATTTTTTGATTGGTCCAGGAAACATTGATTGCGGAGAAGATGAGGTTGGGGATTTGGTAGCCATATCTAGTTGTCACACAAGACCTTTAAGTTCACTCATCCACTCGGTCATTTTGTTCGGCTCAATTTATTGATTATCTTGGGCTTGTTTGACTTGAGCATGTGCTCAAGTATGGAATTGTTGTGTGTTTTCATCCATGTTACTTATGAGATCTCTTGCTGTTGCAGGAGTTTTATCAACAAGAGCACTGCCACTTGCGGCATTAATGAGAGTTCTCTCCATAGCCAATAACCCCTCATAGAAGTATTGGATCAAGAGTTGGTCAGGGATTTGATGGTATGGGAAGGTTTCCACAATCTTTTTGAACCTATCCCAGTACTCATGGAGTGATTCATTTGGGAATTGACGGATACAACTTATTTCCTTTCAGATGGAGGCGGTACGATAAGCAGGAAAGAATTTTTCTAGAAAGAGATGCTTCATGTCATTCCATGTAGTTATGGAACCATGAAAGAGGTAGTAGAGCCATGACTTGGCAGAGTCAGCTAGTGATAAAGGGAATTCTCGGAGTTTGATTTGTTCTTCAGAAACCCCTTGAGCCTTCATGGTAGATCACACCACCTAGAACTCTTTAAGGTGGAGATGTGGATCCTCACGGGGTAGCACGTGAAAATGAGGGAGAAGATGAATCAGACCCGATTTGAGTTCGAAGTCAGCTTCTATGTTTGGATATTCAATTCCAAGAGGTTGGTAATTCATATCAGGGGCAGTGATTTCTTTAAGGGTTTGTTCCCTAGGATTGGCCATTTCAAATTCAACTGGTTGGACAAGGCCTCGTTCTTGAATTATTTGATTATCTCTTATGTTCCTCCTAAGTTGGCGAAGTGTTCGCTCAATTTCAGGGTAAAACAAATTCGAGGGATTGTTTGGAAGGCTACAGGGCATTGAGAGAGATTTTGGAAGAAAGAGGAAGATGGGTTTTTCTTTGTGTTTTTTCTGTTTATGATTTTTAAGAGGAAGACAGGTTTTTCTTTGTGTGTTTTTTTCAATTTTTTTTTAAAATTTGTTTTTTTTTGTTTTTTTTACAATAACCAGAAACTAATGAATACTTAAAGAACCATCCCCGGCAACCGCGCCTTTTGAATGGCGGGCCGATTGTCGCCTATCGACTGGTCATTGTTCCGGTGCTCTGCTAATGTGTATAGCAGCACTCGGGTCGAATCCTCGGCGATGATACTTTGAAATAGTCGTTTGTTTTTAGTTAATTGTATTCTGATTGGGGGGTTTGTTTGAAGAACTTATGAAATAATTTATGGATGATGTTTGATTCAAAAAATTGATAAAGATTGGGGTGATTTCATTATTGGGGAGTTAAGCTTGTGATATCCTTGAGCTTTTCTTTATATTTCATTTAAATTAACACCCACTTCACAAGTTGACATCGATTAGAATTCCTAAGTGTTAAAGCAGTAATCCAAGCATTAACTTAATTAGGATTTTAATCTCAATTAGTACATGTTTATGGTAGTGTATTTTTAGTTCCAATAATCCATGGAAACCACATACTAAACAAAATATGTCATTAATCCATGAAAAATTATGTCCAACATACACAATGTTAAATTAACGAATACTCATCGAGCAAATACTCTCAATCAATTAACATCCCTAAATTATAACTCACCCCAATGAGATATTTACTCATCCATTTGGGTGTTTAATATTCTGTTTATAATAATAATGATCATAAATTAAGAATAGAAGAAACAGAAAGGGATTAGAATAGAGTGGTACGTCGACACACACACACGAACGATGATGATAATTAAAAATTGATTTTCGATTGAATGAGGAAGCAAAAGAAGGGAAGGGGATTCAACTGAATATAAACTATTTTAAGAATATAAATATTAAACTACAGAAGGTGGATGAGAATAAGAGATATTGAAGAAGTAACTTTCATTAAAACAGAATTACAAAGAAAGAGACTTACAAAATTACAAAAATGAAGAACACGAAATTAAGTTAAAACAAAGAGAGGAGTAAAGGTCTCTCAAGTGAAAACTTGAGTATGTCAGATCCTCCTAAGAATTTGTCAAGGCTTTGGTCGTGCCAATATGTTCTCCTCCCTTCTGAAATTCCAACCACTATCAAGGAGAGAAGGGGAGAGTATTTATAGACCAAGGAGTGGACTGTTTGCATTCCCAATCTGTCCCTCCACTGGCATCGCCAATTTTACTATTCAGACAGCCGAATCTTCAACTATCTCCTTCTTCAAATTTTTATATAATAATTTCGTCCGACTACTCTAAAAATTTGGAGTCATTTGTACTTAAGTATCAAAAGTTATGGCCGGTTTATTAAACAAAGTTAAACTGTCCATTTAAATCCAGTCTTTTTGAAGTCCATAATGTGAAAGGGTTTTTAAATATGACAATGCCATCAAATCCGAATGATTTATTCAAAAAAGTCGTCCACCTATATCTCCTATTTCACACTGCAAAATCTCAGCTCTATTTGATTCTTACAGCATATGATATGTCATGCATACTATACTTATATTAATTCTCGGCCAGAATGGTGGGCTGGACTTCAAAGATTTATTTGGGCCCCTTGTACTTTGATTTGGGCAATGAAATTTTTATCCAAGATGACATGTAGTGTCCCCCGAATTATGGTGGAGAGTTAATGTTTTTGTACTTCTTTATTGAGCCCAGTAAATCAATTTTCAAGGCTGGTCCAGTTTGTTCACAGATTCTTTGGTCTTGTTTGTGAGGACCATATGACCCTTCAAATTGAAGAATTAGCTCACGGTACCTTATAATGAAATGTTTTATATTTAAAGGAGAATCCTAAAAAACAAGAACCAAACAATTTGGATCAGTATAGTGACAGATATTATTAAAACATTAAACTGACTCAATTGGACTACTTCTAAAAATGCTCAAAAATTATAATTAATATTAAAACATTAATATTTCACACAAATTATCCACATTTCATATAAAATCAGTAAAGGGGGAATAGAATAAGTCATGAAAATATTAACAACATCAGGTCAACCTAGGGATCCATAAAAGTTTCTACCTTCTTCTCATGACATGACACGTGCGTGAAAAGTCCATAGAATGGAGATTAAAAAATACAAAATATGACACCCTGGATTTACAAAGTAATACCACTAAAAAATAAGTGACATATAAAATAATTAAACACAAAATTTGAAGTTCCCAATCTGGATCTAAGTATCACAGATTATGGGAAGGGATGAATCAATGATGTATTATTCTTTTTTATGTTTCCTTCTTTTTAAAACAGCCTTATCCTCCTTTTAAATAGTTTCTTCTCTACTAAACACACACAACTAAAAGAACAAAATATTTACAAGTTTCACTATTCAATATGTGTATCTACATCCTTTTTATAGTACAAAAATAATACAGTACCAGAAAATCCACTAGAAAACAATCCACAAGTGTGTGCCCATCCTCTTAGCACAAATCGGGATTTACAATGTTTCATTGCTTCTATACAATTGAAAAGTTGTATTTTTGAAGTAAAAATCTTTAATTTCTTACCCAAAAGTCTGTAAGAACTATCTTACGCACAACTGAATATGTTTAAAGACCCCAAATCTTTAGAAAACCATTTTTGGAGTCTCACACACAACTTTTATTCCATGCGTGCAAGATTTATCTTCTCACGAAACACCCCTTGCGCACAACTTCAATCTTGCACCCAACTCTCTTCTTACACGAAACTTCTATTTCTTAAACCCAGCACTAATTCTTTGATTCACTCTTTTTTTCTTAAAATGTTTCCTCACCTCAAGGCTCAGTATTTCTCTATGTTTTGAGCACACAAAGTGTGAGGGGTCACCTCTTATTTATACACCTCATTGACCCATGTCTGCAAAAACCATGATGCGTCGCTAGAGATCATGATGTGTCGTAAAAAACACATTTGATGTCACATTTTTTACTGCAAGTCTATTTCGCGCTAACCTCATCCTTTCTATACTTCATTGAATATTTTATTCACTACATGCCTTTTCCATTTTTTGATGTTTTGACCAAAAATCTTTCCTTGCACGCAAGATTCCAAACTCCATTCAATCTTGAATACAAAAACCAATTTTGCGCGCAAAACCCACACTTTTGCGTAAACCTATAAGATTCTAGATTTTGATGTTTGGATCATGGAACTCCACATTCCTACAGTATACTAATCCATCTTCAATCATGTGCTCAACATCCTTTTCCAAAAACACATTTCATCATTTCCTAATTTCCAGGCCCTAATATTGGGAAAACAAAAGGAAATGACGCCACCTTAAAAAGTTATTTTGTGCCGCCTCCAGAGTGGCAGTTCCTTTGACATTGCTCTCTTCACTACATTACATAACCATTCTTCATCATTAATCATGATGTCCAATATAGGGATATGTATCCTTTTATCGAACAACATTAGCATTGTGAAATTTTCATCAGGAAGTAGTGTAACTTCACTATCTTCCAAAAAAACCATTCTTTCAAATTGAAACATCATATGACTTGAATCACCTAAAATCCCCCTTTACTTCATAATGATTTCATAAAAATTCCTCTCATCTTATTATATTTGTGAAATAAAAATCAGTAAAGAATTGTATGATTCACCTGTACATTACAGAGTGAATTGATTTATCTTTATAGACAAAAAATGACAACAATCTATAACAGATCACTCTTCATACATCCTTCTCCATCCAACTTGGTCCTAAAAAAATTTATACCTTGAAGAATTACATGATGTATAACACAAATAAATAAATGAAATATACCAAAAATAAGATCCATAGTTAACTCACAAATGTATTGGTCTATAAGATGAGAAACAAGATTATGCGGTGTAATAGAAAAAACTCCCACTATTGATATGATATTTAGTATCGATGAGAAACTCAGTCCTGATAATACATGTAGTCGTGTTAATAGATTTAGTCAATTTATGTCACAATTTCTTCAAAATTCACATTGTTTGAATGTCACAACCATCCATAGGATTCAACTCATAGCGCACTCGATCGGGGAGGACATACTCTTCAATCCTTTTGGTTCTATGAACTCGTTCACAAAAATATTAGAGTATCATATATTTTTTTATCATCTCAGGGGTCCAAAATTCTGCAAGAGGCCCATCAAAGGGATTCATGGTTTTAATTTAATGGATATTTTCATGACAATGTTGGACCATGGTCTAGTCCGGGTCTAATCTGTCCTAGAATGACATGACAGATTTCGGGCTGGTAGACCTGGCCCGCCTAGTCAAGCCAACCCGGGCCAACCCAGTTTGTCCTACCTAGACTGAGTCAACCCAGTGGGCCACTTGGTGTACCCCACCATTTCACTAGATCATCTTGATTCCTCTAGTCCTCCCCACACGCATGCATGCCCATTTGTCATACCGCATGAGGTCCATCCCAATCATGTCCCTCCTGGTCCCATAGCCCCACACCATTATTCCAGACCCTACCTACTCACGACCCCCAAGAACTTTTTGTTCAACTTTCCTCACCTCCCATGTGCTATGTGGTCTCTTTGCATTAATCATATCGCTTATGGACTCTGTGCCCTATGGAATCCATGCAACCCCAATGTGTTATGCCTGCCATGTCTCACTCAGCCTCCACTAACTGTCGCATTCCATCGCCTCACCTCATCAGCACCATAGCTCTTCCCCACTAGACCTCCATTATGGTGGTCACTTCTATGGACCATCGGAGATCCTTTTATTCCCATCATTTTTCATGATCTTAGATCCTAGTTCCTCATGAATTGTTATACCCTTCTGCGGCCTATACCTTCGGTTCACCTCGAAATAGGGGGGTGGTATAATTGTGCTTGATTCCACCCTACAATGTTGATATGGGAACCAAATGTTTAAAATAGATAAAAATGAAAAGAACATTAATAACAAAGGGATATATTCTCATAGAAATGGTTTGGCATCATTTTCCAAGTTTTTTTTGGCCAACAATCAAGATCTATGTGATTTTGATTAGAAAAGTGACTAAATTGAATCCCACTAACCTGTAAAAATTTCTACCTGCAACATATGATTGATCCTTAGGTTAATATATACATGTATTAGTCCAATATTATTGTATATATCAATCATAGGTAAATAAAAATGAAACAACCTATCTACCTATAGTTTGGATCCTTTGTTGATTAAAAATCTATGTCGTGTCGTCATTAATACTTGATCTAATGATGTTCGTTGGAGAGGTCACCTTCTGCTAATATCATAGAAATTTTAGTGTTATATTGACAACCATGAATTATTTATCAAGGAATATTAAAATGAAAAACAATTTTTCATCATGGTGTAATGTAAAATAAAATAAACAATCATTTATTTTATTTCATTAAACATACGAAAATTACTTTTCAATGTCATCCTATGCTAGTCGATGTTAGGCCCCACCTAGGGTAAATTATCTTCTTATAATGAAATGGTTCCCACAAATTTCTGATTTGGTAACCCATTTTGGTTTCATTATACTTTTTCATGAAAATTGCCTGCACATGCTATTTTATATTTTAATTTTTTTATCAATAGTTTTGGGCACACCGTGCCTTGGAATTACTTACTATCTCGGCAACCAGTCTGAAAATAATTCTATATAATATATTAAAACAATACTTGAAAATAATATGATGCTGAATTCTTCTAGCATTAGTGATTTACAACACTGAAATCCATAATTATTGGATAAATAAACATATGAGGGTACTGAGACTGAATCTGAGCCCCTTACTCACATGTTCTCTCTTGGATATCTGTTGCTACCACTGAATGTCAACAAGAGTATTCGACCACCCATGGATGATCCTATAAAAATGATCCTCGATCTATATTGGTTAATCTGAAAATTCCACCCTATCATCAATTTCCATCTCACCCCAGTGAATGACATGCGATGGATCATGCATGTATCTCTTCAGCTGAGACACCTGGAAGATATTGTGAACCAACTCTAACTAATGAAGTATAAAAATGATATATTCCAAAATGAAAACTATGTGTAGTATCTAGAATTTCTTTATGAACATTAGATATAACTTCTTTCCTCTCCAAATCCCTATATCCCTCATCGAGGAGAGACATGATTGAACACATGTTCTCCTTCCATGAACTCCAAAGGGCTCTACTGTTAGTCATCACAAGACTTATAAAAGCTTTGTTCTATATTAATTTACTCTTATATGACTTTAAACTTTTCAATAGTCTCCTAGACCAACTTAGGACCCATGAGTGCTAACTCTCCTAGGCCCATCCAGCAAAGTGGTGGCATGTAAGGTCGATCGTACACGTCTTCAAACAATGCCATACCGATGGTGGAATATTAGCTATTTTTTCAGTAAAAACCACCAGAGGTAGGTTATCCTCCCTAATATGAAAAAGAATCTTTGATTAAATCATGCTAAATGTCCTATATAACCTTTATTGTTTACTCATTCTTACCCTCCATCTGTGGGTGAAATGATGTGGTCAAGCACAACTAAGTCCCAAATGTCTCCTAAAATCTCTACGACGTCTGGGATATAAATCGATCATCATTACAAGATACTATCATTGATGTAAATCCTTGGAGTTGAAATATATAATTCATGTAGAGTCATCCTAAGATATCTACTATTCTATGCTCATGAATCCCTAATAAGTTAGTCGACTTGGTGAGTCGGTCAACAATAACCCAGATGGTATCATGCCCCTTCGACGTATATCGTATCCCTATCCAAAATTCCATCAATATACCATCCCACATCCACTCTAGAACCTATAGTGGATGAGTTAAACCGGCTATAACTTGGTTCTCATCCTTCACATTCTGAAAAGTTAGGCATCTAAAAATTAACTTCGCCACTACTTTCGTTATCCCTAACCACCAGAAATGTCATCGAAGGTCCTAATACATCTTCATCATTATAGGATGTACTGCCAAAGGGGATGTATGGAACTCCTTCAAAACCTCCTCTTGTAATGCCACCAGTACCACTATGCAACATCTAAAAAGAAATATGTGAACCCCATATTTCAAATATCTATTAGGGTCATGACATATAGACATCCGATCACATCAATCCTCATAGTCGATATATCTAAGTATTGCCTCTTAGACTCAATATAATAGTAGAGGGTGGAAAAAATCAAATGGAAGTATGAATTTCCATCTACATCCATAATGGATATCTATAATGAGGCTAACTACTCTGATGTCTCATTTATGAAATGAAAACTCGATCTCTTTCTAAGGTAATATTCCACTAAGTTCTACTTACTATGAATATAGAAAATCTTGTGTGCATAGTCTTGGATGAACTATAAATGTCATGTCTGTCTCATGTTAAAATCATTTATATAGAATAAATAATTGGGACACATGTGGGTAGAGTAAACCATAAATCACTCAACCATCAATTAGTGTCACCACATTTTCGGTGATAAGTGTATCACTGCTAACACATGGGCATGGGTCACATAGTTATGATCATGTGGCATCAAATAGAATAAACCATAGGAAATAAAAAATTTCTCTTGCATCTAGAAACAAACTAGCATGGTCCTTGATGCAAAATAGAAAACCACGTACCCAAAACCTTCTTAAGGAAATATCAAGTTGGGAGTGCTCCTCAATCTATGCCCCAACTACAGAAAAACTCTTAGAACTTCTCTATCTACAAAAAGGCCACCCCTTCCTTATCAATGCTTTTAAGGGTTCTTCTACTCTGGAAAGGTTAGGTAAAAACCACCGTTAGAATTCAGAAAAACCAAGGAAACACCACACCTCAGTAAAACTCTTGGGCGGATCCCATGTAAGAACCACATCAATATTCACTATATCCAATGCATCTCCCGCCTCAAAAATGAGTTTTCCTAGAAAATGGTGCTCTTCAATATAAAAAGTACACTTTGAGAGATTCTCTAAATGCTGGTGCTGTTATAATATATCAACGACCATATTCATGTATCTTAGTACACCTCCTTGGATGTTGAGTATACTATGATGACATTAATGAAGACCAACATTAATTGGTCTATGTAAGGATGAAATATCCTCTTAATGAGTCCCATGAACACTACCGGGGTGTTCACTATACTGAATGAAATAACCAAGTATTGATAGTTTCAATAATGATATATTAATGTCATCTTTATTATATCCTCATCCCATACTCAAAGATAGTGATAACCAGATCTGAGGCCTATCTTCGAGAACAACTGTTACCCTTTTAGTTGATCGAAGATGTCATCAGTCTTAGGTAGTGGATAATTTTTCATCAAGGTCACTTTGTTTAGGTACCAATTTTATAAACATGAAATCAAGAACCCATATTCATTATTGGAAAACAATGCTGGGGCTGCCCAGAGTGAAGCATTGGGTCTCACTAAGCCCTTCTTCTATAGGAAATCCATTTGCACCCCCATCTCATGAAGTTATGATAGATACATACGATATGAAGGTGTAGATATCGGTGCCATATTGGAATATAGATCAATAAATATCTCTACCAATATACTAGGAGGTAATCCTAGAACATCCTCGAGAATGATGTCCTCGTACTCCTCCAGCACTACAGGAAACTGGGGACTCAAGTCATCAACTCACCGAGTGCCAGTCTAGCCAACAGATGTGTGATTGTATGCCGCATCTTATCTGTGAGTCCATCTTGTGAGTCTTGGGGTTTAATTTTATTTGATAATGTAAAAAATGGTCCCATCATTGTGAACACACCACACTCTCTGACTAAAACATGAAATCTTAGAATAAACTATGGATAAAAATTCCATACCGAGAATGTTTTAAAAAGGCCTCGACACTGCTACACAGAGATCCCAACCAAAAATCTCACCTTAATGTGTCAGTTCACATTGTTAGATCTAGTGTGTAATCATATAATACCTTCATGTAATATAGTCTAATCATAAGGTTCGATTAAATGGTTCCACTAAAATCACCAAGTCTCGAACAACGGTCATGAAAAAAATCAAACTTCTGTCTTTAAAAACTATATATAAAGTGGAAAAGACATATATCGTACCCCTAATAATCCATTGAGAATTTGGGTCATAAAAATCTATTGGATGTAGATAGCCTAATCCCTATCCACTAGATCTCTGATCCTGTCGTGGACCACCCAGGGGTGGAGGTTTTACTATATCAAACCTATTACCACTTTATACTGAACTAAATTTTCATCTACCAAATCTTCCACCCTTAAGAACACCCTATTCCTACCTACTCTTCTATCTTGGTGGTTCCTTGACCATCTCCTAATTGTAAATATGATAGTTTATGAAATCTCAATCTAGATGTCCCTGACCGCTACATGAATAACAAGACCAGTCTTTTTTCTAAATCGATCATTCCTATGAGCATAATACAACTGATACTCTATCCCAGGGTCATCTCTTAGAATACATGACCCTCATGGGTCCCTGTGATATCTACCATCTACCTACTTCTGATGATTCGGCTACTAGTTCCTGTGGTAGTTTCTTCAACCATTTATTTATACAATAGAAAGATTACCTATAGAAGAGGATTCTCTAGTACCTCAGTGTATGTAAGAATGGTAATGGATATCATGGATTACATAATCTCTTAATGTAATCCCTTCTCGAATTTTCATGTCCAATTAATTGGTCTCATACCATATATGTAGAGTAGCAAGTCAGATCAGTAAATCTCACAAAGTACACTACCACTCTCTGACTGTCTTGCTACAAATGTAGAAGCTCTAATATATGAATTAATAATTACAATTATAGAAAGAACATCAATCTGAGGATATTATCTATGTCAAACCAATAGAAATTTATCTCATCATTTTTCTGTGTCATAACGATCCACCATTTCCTCGTTGAACACTGAAGAAGAATTGCTGCTATGAGTGCTATATGGTCTGAGGGAATCCTCACAAGGAAGAAGACATGTGTTACTACCTCCAGTCAATCCTCAGCTACCTGGGGGTATATCTCTCCTAAAAACCATTATGGTATCTACCTTTTGATCTCTTGAAACACACTCAGCCTCTATGAATACTCACCCAGTAGTTTTGTATGTAACATCTGCTCATTGGGTGCCTGTATCACTGGTAAACCACCCTAATGTTCCATCTCTAGTACACGCCCCCTGTAATTATTTCCCATTGGTAAGTGGATCATCCTCATGATCCCACAATAGAATCTAGATAAAGGATTGTGTGGAGGCAACCCAATATTAAACATGATTTACCACAATCAATATAGAATAACTGGTGATCTGACACAATAAGAACATGGGAACTCAACAAAATTCTATATGATGTGTAAACTATTTTTTTACCTACAACGATTTTTTTCATGTATCAATTAAAAAAGTAGAATTTAGATTCTTGATGTTTGGATACATCGGTTGTCGCACCAACACTAGATCCACTGTCCTAATAGCTAAACGTGAAACATTTAACACTCTTTCCCCAAAATAATGACACAGACTCTTGGTACATAAAAAGAACTGACCACTCTGATGAAACTCTTTCATGACCCATACTAGTGGGTCCCATTTCATGAATACCCCAATCCCACCTCTAATAGGCTAGGTTCTAGTGACTAGAACTGAGTAGGAATATAAAACAAATAGGTTGCATTTTACTAAGTATCTACAAACACACACACATCTCCATGCACAAAATTGTGAAATATAGAAACACCAAGTAAACAATGCATCAATACAATAAGCTACAACTCCAAAAGTAAAAAATTAGAAAAATGGTATGTAAATATGGCCATAATACAATCCCATCCAAAAAAGGTTCTATAAAATAGCATGCACATGTTCATGAAAATCATCGGAAAAAAACCCTCCATGATTGGAAAGCTACTGGACAGTTGTTGGAATCCATAGGAGAACACCTTGACTATATACTCTCTCTAATAACCTCCTGGTCCTGGTACACATAGGACTTGGTCTAAGAATCCATTGTGTTCAAAATACTTGACATGTGCAGGCAAGGTGAATGCATGTGTTAGTAGAACATTTCTCAGTAGACACCACAAAGCCAACAAGGAATATCACTATTAAATACACATATTATACCACAAATAAATAAAAAAATCATACCAAAAATTAATACAATAAATATTAAATTATTAAATAAATGATGTTTTCCACAAGGAAGATACATAGTCAACACAAATAGGTATATATCTATAATACACATACCCAGATTATCATACATAATCCAAAAAACAACCAGTATCAATAAGACATGTTGTCTCAATGAGACACTTAGTACTAATAAGACATGTAGTCTCAGTAATACACATAGTCTTGTTAAGTCACATAGTCTCAAAAAGTCATGTAGACACAATGTTATATCCAGGCACATTATTCTGCATATAGAAATCTCAATCTGGGAGGACCTACACCTCATGCCTTTTGGTTAGAATAATTTTTTTTAAAAAAACTCAAATAGAGTGTCTTAAAAGAACAATATCACTAAAATGTTTCTAATTCCCCAAAAGGATCATCAAATGGAAACATGGTTTGAATATTATGGACGTTTTCATAAAAAAATTCTACCATGGTTCGGTTCAGGTCCAATCTAACATGCCCGCCAACTCGGTTCGGCCGACCCAAACCGGCTCAGCCGATCCTAGACTGTTGAGTCTGGTAGACTATGAACAAATTCCCATGTTCTGGCCGCATGCACATAGGACGATCTAGTGGACCACATACGGCGGCCCTGACCATGTGCCTCCTGGTCCTTCATACAATACTTGTTGTGCCACACCCTATTGGGACAAGACCCCCACATGCTCGATGCCTCATCTATCCCCAGCTCCCATGCGCTCTACGGTGACCCTCTTGGATCAAATCTAATCCAGCCTCTACATCCCGCATCTTCCATGTGGCTCCTACGTGATACACTTTCTTCATCCCACTCACCCTCTACTAACCGCCAGACACTTCCACCTCCACTCACCGCTACACACCACTCTAGCCACTGCTGCCGCGTCTCGACGGGGCCACCACCATGCCTTGCTGGATCACTATAGCGGAAAAATTCTAGTGGTCCGTTCTGTAGTCCACAAGGGATCCTTCGGTGACATGAACTGGGTGTGAGTGTAAATATGGGTTTCTTGTGATCCAATATACCATGTTATAGCCTATGATGTCAGTTTACCTCAAAATATGGGGGTCCGATCTTGCTTAGAAACAATTATAAAATCGAGTCGTGATGTACATGATTCCAATGGTGAAGAATGTAGTGTAATAAGGGAGAGAGAAATATAGAGAAATTTTAACATCATTTTCCAAGAATTTTTGGCCCCTAATCAAGATCAGGGGAGTTGGGTTAGATAATAGATTATATCTAAATCCTCTAACTTGCAACAAAAACCTCCCGCAATATATAATTGTTCTTTGGGATAAACTATTCATGGAATAGTCTGCGTTCATCATAGATATCAAGAGCTAGAAATTTGGAAAGAAACAACCAACCTCCCAAGAGTTTGGATCCATTGTTGATGAAAAACAATGGTCACATCATCGTCGATCCTTGATCCACTATAGATCATTTTATAAATCACCCTCTAAATTTTTATAGGAATTTTTTTGTTGTAACTATAACCCTAATTTCTATTATAAGGTTTATTAAAAAGAAAACATTTTATTTACCACCAAGTAATGTTGAATAAAATTAAAAATCATTTCTTTTATTTCATTAAACACCAGAAAATTAATTTTCATAGTCGTCCCTCACTATTCAGTGTTAGGCTTGGCCTAAGTTAAAGTCATAAAACTAAACACAATGGTGACCTCATATTTATAGTCTTGACACCCATTACAAAGTTATTCCAAATTTTAATAAAAATTACATGAAAGAGATAGATAATAATTTAATATTATTGAAGTAATTATTCTGGTCACACTAGGCCTTGGAATCACATTACATCTCAACACATGGTCTCTTAATAATTTCATAAAATATATAAAACTAATACATGGAATTTATGAAATTCTATAAAAATGTTTTTTCCTTTTACATTTTATTACATGTAATCATGAAAATGTAATGGTAGTAGATATCGACTCTGTGCTCCTCGTGTTGGTTAGTTATAATTGTAATCAAATGTTTTTTTGAAGAAAACATGAAAAATTGATTTAGACAACATATATTAGAAATCATAACCCTACAATAGTATATGATGATATAAATAGAGGAGAATACTAGAATTTATGTAAGGTAATGATTAAGTTTGTCTCCCTTGTAATACATCCTTATCTAGATTCTATAAGTGGAAGTGGTTTGCATATATATGTACATAGGGGTGACATATCTTAAAAGGTTCATCAGTCATGACATAGTGTAACCTCTGTCATGACAAAATTTTATACTATAAACCTGGTTTGTCACTCCAGGGGGATACACATATGATAATTCAGACTTTTATTACAATTGATTATGGGGTATTGGAATAGATAATGAAAATTTATGAATGGTTAACCAAATATTTTTTTGATTTTGAATGGAGCTTCATGATTTATATATCCTATTAATGATTTTATGATTTTCTCACTATAAAAACTATTACTCACACTATGTTTTATAGTTTTAGTTAATGGTTATATCCTGAATGATTCAGGTTAACATTGAACATTAAGGAAAAGGTGGTGAATTTAAGAAAACAAATTATGTATTGATTGGAGGGAATGATATTATGATTATTGATCATCAGTTTTCATGAAATTTGATTAAAAACATATATCTTAACAAATTTATGAAATCACTAATTAAATAAAAGTTGGAGTTTTCTAAGGGATCAAGTGGTAGAGACCATCAAGAGTAGAAGGTCTAATCTCTATTATGCACGAAATGTAGAAGGAATCACCCTTCAAAATGTCTTATCAGATTGGAGAAATTCATTATCTATGGGAAATAAGTGCATAATTATCTAAATTTCTTGGAAAAATGAAAAGTTAGATGGGAGAAATTAAATCTATTTGTAAGGAACCATTTATTGTTTATTTCCTTAAATGTGGTGAACCTTAGAATTATCCATGAAAATTAACTCTTCTAAATGATAAAACATATACTAAGGACCAATGTGGAAATAAATGGATGATGTCTTTATATATTGTTGTTTTATTGAAAACCATAGTTTAATGGTAATTTATTGACTAAATTTAACTGGTGTATATAACATTTATTGTAATGTTTTCTGAAAAGAGAAACCTGTATTGCAAGTGAAAACCAATAAAATCCAGCAAGGCCATGATAAATGAACCCATGACTGAAGGATGATAAGTGATTAACACTAACTAGTTACCTACGCAGTGTTGTTATTAATATGCCATGATTTCTAGTTTAAAAAATTTAATGAATACATATTAATGATTGAAAAGTATTATAACTTTTTAGAATTATAAATTAATGCATTAACCATTTTTTTAGAATTGTTAGAGATAGATAGTTTGGAATTTCACTCTTTTATGGGCCTTATAATCTATTAAAAGTTTATTTTACTACTTTAGCAATCATTGTTAATTTTTGTATATCAATTTCATGATATAATGGATAAATTAGAAATTTATAAAATTATAATCAATGATTGAAAATTATGTTAATTGAAATATTTTTTATGTATATTTCTTTCTATTCGTAGGTAGTAAAATAATTACTCAACATTAGGTAAATTAAAAAAATTATCATAAAACAATTTTTTGAAATGATGGTTTTTTGAATCATCACAAGATCAAGGATTTGTGGCCTTAAATTTACATTGATCATTATTTTTTTTATTTCTTCAATCAGTACATATAAATATTTATACATTCCCCCATGTAAATATCTTGACATTCTAATAATTTTGTTCTATTTAATGACCTAGATATATGTTAGTCCATGTGATGTTTTTTTATTCTCGTTCTCTATTTTCTAGTGGATGTTTAAAAAAATATTCCATTTATGTGGGATTAAAAAAAATTAAATATAAAAAATGTTACTAAATATATCGATTTTAAATTGCGAGGATGAAATTTATTTAAGGTGGTGAGAATGAAATTCCATAAAAGTATAATATAAGAACATTATATTCAATAACGTGTATTACACACAACACCAAGAAGGTAAGGGAATATAATATCCCAAGAATATATAATATAATTACTATTTAAAAGAATATAAATATATGATATATCTATAAATCCATGAAATATTGATTTTTCTTATGTCGTATGCCACGATGAAACAATTTTACGACATGTGTTAGAGGAAAGGATGAATTCTGTCGAACACCGACATATTATTAAAACAATATTATTCAATACAAAAATATATAACCAAGGCATTGCATTAAAGGTTTGGGATAGAATTAAAAAACTAATGAAAATATATTATTTAAAGAAATATATAATAAAATCATTATATACCAATCAATTTGAAACAAAAAATAATCCATTTGAATATAGAGGATATTTTCTAATTTTTATGCTCAGAAATGCATTTTTTTAAAATAAATTAACTAAATTAAATTTATTGAATTATATTATTATATATATATATATTACATATTCATTAAGAAAAATTTATATCCATCCAATATTTTTTACAACCATAAGATAAAAGAAATCATGTTTTATGCATTGAAATTGGATTTTACAAAAATATAAAATGTTCTATCTTATAAAAGAGAACTAATTTGAAATAAAATTATTGGAAATTTTATAAATATTATATATAAAAATAATATTCATTTTTTATATCTAATCATTAAAATTATATTTTGGTTAATTTTACAAGTTTTATGTGAATTATCATTTTTGAAGAATATTGAAAATAATGAACATTAATTCAGAAATAATTTTTATATAATTTATTGATCATGATAAATTATATATTAAATTGTTTTTAATGTATAAATATATCAATAATAAAAAAATTATCCTATTTAGGTCATTAGTGTAAATTTTCCAATGAAATTACATTTAACCACTTATCAAACTTTTGGACATTTTTACTTTAAAATCTTGGATTGAAAAATTATCTACAAGATTATATATTAATTAATTTCTTCCCCTTATATAATATGAATTTTGGAATATGAATTCAATAATTTCTACCAGATTAGATTTTAATTTCTAATAAGTAAAAAAAATTATTTAAAAAATATTATTGAAAATAACTTAAAATTAATTATACTGATTTTGATAAAAATTAGCTTATTAAGGGAGAAATCATTATACATAATTGAAAAAAATAATATAAATAATAGTCCCAAGGACCAATTTTTAAATATTTATAACTTATATTGATGTAAATAGATTTTTTTACTATTGGAGAGACTTTTAAAAGGAAAACATTGGTGGAATTTTCTTTTCAAAAAATAACACGAATGCCACTCCTCATCCACCATAAAGAGGTCCTAAATCCTCCAACATATTCACATATCTCAAGATACGTTGTGTAAGTCCCCAGTAATAAAAATTATTTAATCTTAAGATAAGTAAATTATTTGACATTAAATCACATTGGAGATCCTTCCAGGTTTATATCTTTAAATAATTTGGTCATAGACTATACATAAAAACATGAATATTACATTTATACAATATTACTCACTATCCATTTTCTAAATTAAAAAACCCTTTAAAACCATATCATTGTTTCATATATTAATATAAAAAATATTTGATGATCCCATTCTTGACTCTATTTTTATTTATATCCAATGAAAAACATTTCAAAACATGGGATGAGCATAAAAATCTCATTCATGAATTCATAATGAATGAAAACGGCTAGTCATTTGAAAACATTTATACCATGAAAACTTTATCATTAAGTAATTATTCTCACCATTAAGAAGTAATAAATATTCCTCGTGGAATATAAGCTAATTCCATACATTTATTTCAACCAAATGATTACCATAAATCCCATGAAAAGAAACATGAATAATATAACGGAAACATGGGACATAAACATACATAAATGGAATAACTGTATCATTTACTTCAACACATATCACTAAATGGAATATCCATACGACCAATTTACATTCTCAATGCATTGGAGGGTATAATGAAACTAGTTATCCTCAGTTTATCATAGAACCTCATTTCATTTGGTTTATCATGTAACCAAAAATTATTAGTTTACCACATAACCACTGTTATATATCTATGTATTATTATATAACAATAACTCATTAAATATTTCAAATATCAACATTTCACTAAGAACATTTCATTTTCAATCACAAAAAATAATTAAAAGAAACTAAAATACACATTCCATTTAAAAAAACATGTTCAATACTAAAACACACACAAATGGATTAAAGGATTTCATTTATTTTTAAAAAACATTACGGCAAATTGAGAAAGCCAAATATCAAGTAACGATTACGATAGTGGAATGGTCGATGTCACCGCATATGTTAAAAACATTTCATTTTTCATTTAGTAAAATGATTCAAAGAAAAAATCTTCCATTTAAATGAAATTAAAAGTAAAGGGGGTATATTAAACACAGTATAAGAGAAGGAGTTGTATATTTTCAAAATATTCCTCAATTAAAGATGATTTAGACAAAGTCCCATACCATGAGTCCATGTTTTCTAATTTTTTATTTATATTCACGATTAAAATACATAGGTTAATTTCAACTTGCATAAGAACTTTTTTCATTTTTATTATTCCTTTTATACCACTTATTACTATGTTATAATTATTTTCTAATTATTTATGTTCATATCGTTCGTTTTAATGATACTCAGTACTTGAGTCGAAAATGAACTTCTTTTGATGTAAATTTTACATGTTGTCAAAATCCCAACATATCCATAATGATATTAATGATTTAAATATCATTTATATATATATATTATATATATTTATAATAGTCTATATCAATTATAGATAATTAATTAAATCCATCGTTCATGGACAAAATAGGTCGTACATACGCAAGAACACAACTTTCACTTATTTGTCATATTAAAGAAATGAAAAATGAATGATACATAGTTATATTATAACTATTTTATAATATCATATTTTATATATGTTACTAAATATAATTAAATAATTTATAAATATGTTCCATTTATGTTATTAATGAGCCATATCAATTTGAGGGGGTGGTATTCCGCACATCCTCAAATGCAATTATCATATTAAGACATTATAGAAAGAAAAAATAAATACTATAAATAAAAAATATAGAATAATTGAGACATTATAAATGTATTATATTTAATATATAAATTTTGTGTTATCATAATGTCCACCATGATAGGTGGAAGAGAAAAATTGAACAATCGTCATTTCATTGGGCAACAGTTTGATTTAAATAGAAACAATATGTTTGTATCCATTAATTAGAAATGTTAATAATTTTAGTTCAAATACATATCAAAAAAAAATATCCTTGAATATATAAGTTACTGGTAATTTTATGTAATAAAATAATAAAAAGTGCATAGTGAGTGTAAACGTAAAATAAATGAAAAGATCATGAGATAAGATGTTACGTCAAAATCATGTCACTTCTTTTGGTTTGAGTGAAGACGCTTTCTTGAATTTATTTCTACAAAAGGTAAGGATTATAGGTGGAAGTTATGGATGTTGGGTGATTATTTGAGAATTTTTTTGAAGATCCAAGGGGCTTGAGAGGTGTGATTAAATGGGTGTCGTTGGTGACATTTTATAATAGGGAGGACTGGAACATTAGGAGAATATTGAAATATTAATTTGTTATTTATTCGATTTCGATTAGAAATGGTGCATAACTCATTTATATGCAATATAAGATGTTTTTGGTTAAATAGCTAATCATACAATAATTTTTAGACATGATTTGAATTTTTTTATTCATAACATCTTGTCTTAATTCATAATTTACCTTTGTTAATCATAAAGTTATATCGTGTTATTCATACACTGTGGTATTATGTGATAACCATATCATGTGAAAAGACCCAAAAATTAATTTATGATATATTTGGACATATCATAACCATTAGGAATAATAATAGATTTTTAGGAATTTAATATCATTTAATAAAATATTTTATATTTTAAGTTTTGAATTATGTCTATTTTGGACACTATTCATAGTGACTTTTTAAAAAATTCATATATACGTTATTATTTTTATAAAGACATATTTAATTAATCGTAACAAGTCATATTCACTTAATGAATTTATATAAGAGATTAATTTTGTGAAATAATAAATATTTTAATGATTATAATATCATGTATTTGAATCCTCTATTAACTAATCAATCATTGCATCATCGTTGTATCATAATAAAATTTAATTATTTAATGAGTAAAAATTATAAATATAATATAATAATTTATTAAATATTTTTAGTTTTCTAATTATTACTAATATTCAAATATATAACTTATACAAACCTGTATAAATATTTATTTAGTAAAGGAACCGTTGTTATGTTACATTTCACTTTATTTTAAACCCCAAGTTGCTTCATGGGGTCCCAAAGGTGACCCAAGGATGTCAATGTTTGTAAAAAGCACATAAAAAATATTATTACTTGTGTTAAGGTAGTTTATTATTGTTATAATATTATTTTTTACCCTTCTTTACGAGATATACCGTTTAACCATGGTAAAAATAATAATTACTGAAGTTACTGTTTATAATTTTCAAAAATAAAAATGTACTTATTTAAAAACTTTTTATCTTTAGACTAAAAATTTGGAATCCATTTTTCTAAATTCAAAATACATAATTTCCAAAAAATAAATTGAATTTAATTTCTTTCATCAAAACCATAATGTAGGTTTTTATGAATTAAAAAATATCAAAAGATTGATATGCGTTTATATACAATTTCAATGAAAAATTACTTCCAATGACAAAAAATAGATTAAATGATTAAAATAATAATCTAATTATACTTTAAACCCAATTAAATTGACAATATAACTATTTAATCTAATTAAATGAAAATTCCATTTTGAATTAAAATGTTGTATTTTCACTATTCATTAAAATATGAATTGTGTTAGAAAAATATGAAATATTTTATTATAATATTTGAAATAAATAAATAATTTTTAGAATTTATATTCCTTGAAAATGTTCTTTTTTGATTTTAATTTTTTTTGAAATCATTTTGGAAAACACGTTTTTTGAAATAAAATGATTTCCGACTAAAGAGAGAAATAAGGTCAAATTATATAATTTATTCGTAATTATATTAAGTACAAATGAGTGGAAATATGGTACTAATAAATTTTTTTATTTTTAATAATCATAAAATTTTAAAATTAATTACAGTTATTGATATTTGGATAATATGATTTCATCAAAGAAGAACAATCATTAACAATATTGAAATGCAATGAGATTGTTTTAATAAAATCATATCACTTGGTAACTTGGGATCATACACTCTATGTTAGATAAAAATATAAAATGAAGCATTAAATATAATGAAAAATATAACATTCCTAATATGACATGTAAAATGGATGTATATACACCTTGAAAAAGAATTTAAGTTCATAACCAAACATCAGTCTCAATGAAGGCAAATAGATAAACACAATTTTAACTATTTTCTAACTTGTTATACATTAAAAACCTGAAATAAATAGAGAAAATGTTAATGTAAATACCCAAAATTTTAAATATAACAATTATAGAATAAATATATCAGCATTATACACACCACCAAAACGTAATGGGTAGTGAATAATGCATGTACATTACAAAAAATGTGAGATGAGATCCCCTTACATTATGTCTTGACTCCCATCATAATCATTCAAAAATCATGTCTGATAAATATATTTTAAAAAAAAAATCTTGATTAAAATAAAATACATGGATTTATTATGTAATTATATCACCCTCTTGTCAAAAATTTCATGTTATGGTTTCACTTCAATTAATTTCTGATTTGATTTTTGCATGTGTATTAATTTTTTATATCCTTGGTCTATATATTTATATCATCATTTACTGAATGTAATAAAATTATTATATAGAGTTTATGTTGAGTATATTTTTATTATAAAACTTTTTAATATACTAGTATCAATTAGAATAAATAGTTCATAGAGATGGTAAGTTGAACGTATACATGAAAAGCATATGTGTTGAATTGTTGTGTTGAATGGAGAAATTAATATATATATATATATATATACATTTATGTCTATATAATTATTAAAGTATATTTATTATATCATATAAATCATATATATTCACTAAACCCTTCATTAATACATTCCATGTACTTTATGAATGAATAACATAACTTTGAGGGGATGATAGTCTATACTTCCATAAACAAAATTATCGTAATAAAACAAAAACGAATGAATAAATATTTTTATTGTAAAAGAATTAAAGAAGATTAAATATATAATAAATATAATATATACCACATATAATCATTTTCCCTTCATAATTTCCATGTTGAGAGGTGGTAAATTAAAAATGATCAAAAATCATTTAGTGAGGCGGTTGTCCACCGTAAAAATAAACAGCTTATTAATTAACCATTAAATGGAATAGGTTGTATGGGTTGATGAAATGATTTTATTAAAATCATACTAGTATATTAAATATACTGGAGTTGTTATACAACAATTGAATATGATTTTTTAGGTAGATGATAAAAATGATAAGAGAAGGAAGTTTGAGGGAGGGTGTTACCTTTTAATAAGGCAACTCCATTTGGTTTGCACCAATGTTATTCCATGGAATGATTTATTATAAAAGTAGGATTCCAATAGTAAGTGAGGTATATTGGTGATCTATTTGGGAATATGTTTTCTTAACTTGGGTGGACTGATAGGTGTGAGGAAGTAAGAGGAATATTGTCTTTTTATAATAGAAGAGGAGTGGCACTGTTGAAATGTTTAAAAACAAAAAGAACACCCCAAAAAAAATTTATTGTTGATAAATAATGGTATAATTTTTATAAAATGTAGGGTAATTTCTAAATATATCAACTGAATAGATTTTGGACATGTTTATCGGTCATTTTTGGAGTTAATATTATTGTTTATTTCGTTATTAAGCATAACATAACCATAATCGTTGTAACTATTATTGATTACAATCACTAATTTTTTTTCAAAAACTATATTGACATTATAAGGAATTTTAAATAATTATTATTCTAAATATAGAACACATTTTTTCCAAATTAACTCATTTAAGTGGTAAAAATTAATATAATATCATTCCCGCAATTGGGATCACAATTAGACATTCAAATGTATAAACATCTTATTTTTTTCTATGTTATTAGAGTCAAATTAAAAATTGGAATTGAAAAAAATGAACTAAATTAGATTAATGGATAAATATATTTTATAATTATATTTTAAAAAAAACAAAAAAAACTAACCCTATATATAATTTATATGAAAAAGATGTTTTTAATGAAATATTAGTATCTTCACAATTAATTATAAAATCTATATTCACAAAACAAATTACAACTATTTTACCCTAAGCTATTTTTTATTTTTTTATTTCAAATATAAATTTTATTTTGAAAAATAATATTTAAAAATGTTTGAATAATGGGATTTAAAAAAGGGTCACAATTAAATAGAGGTAAAAGTGTCTTAATAAAAATATAGGGTTTTATGTGTGAAATATTGTTTGTTCTTATTATATGTTTATGAAATATGTGTGTTGAATATAAAAATATTTACATGTTTATATAACATAGTTAATAATTAAATTTATATACTAATTGTATGTAATTTTTTATATTAGGATTAAAAAAACTCTGTTAGCATAATTATTGTTTTATATAAAAAAATACCTTTTTATATTCAATTGTTATTTATAATTTTTTATAAAAAAATTGTAACTAATTAATGAATATGAAATTTTATGTAAACCATATATTTAGAAAATTTAGTCAATAATATTCATTAAATATAGTTTAACATCTATGTTATACATTTTTATATTTTTTTTAATAATATATTGTTGTTCTCTAGCACTCTATCATGAAAATTACACAAACCATTGAGGAATCTCATTGTTTCGTGTAATAGAAGATAAAATTTATGTTCCTTATAAATAAATATTAAATTTATATTTTGTGTTGTTAACATAATCCAATCATTGTTCTTTAGTATAAAATATAATGATTTTAGTGTTGTGTTAATTAAAAATTATCAAAAAGGTTAAATTAATTTGAAAAAATAATAATTCAAAAAATATAGGGGTGTTACATTATCAACCAATTGAAGGAATTTTTTTGTTTCATTTCCCCGAGACCTATTGGATTGAATAAGTAGTATGGAATTAATTTTAAACTTTTAATAATGTCACATAAAAGATTTTTATCTTTAATTTATCCTATCTTTCATGAAATGAAAAATCATCAAGGTTCTTTTAATTTTGGTGGTAACAAGTTTGGTAGCACAACCCTATAATCCTTAGTTAGTTTGATTGAATCCAATTCCTCTAAATCATTATGTATTTTTAGAACATATTGAAAAATATTTCATAAGATATAACATTGTTTATTAATTCCAAAAAAAAAAATATTGAGGATGAAGGTTATAAACATTTACTAGAATTTCATGTAGCCATGATCAATATTCTTCTTGAATACGTGGGGAAAGTGAATGTGAGGGGAATACTATTTTAAAATTGTTCTGATTTATCACTTTCTCATCCAAACCAACCTTGTTTTTACCTTATATTATTATTTAACAATTAATGTTAATTTTATATTTTTAATATTTAACTATAGATTCAAAAATCTATTTACAATGGACCTTGTTTTCTCAGACACTACATTTTTATTTTTAATTTTTTTGAAATTTATATTCAAATAAATATTATATCTCATCTTATTTAGGATGAATCCTAATTTTTTAATTTTTTTTCCAATGATATATTATGGTGAAATACATTACATTATATCTCATATTTATTTTAGTTGCTATGGGAATCTTCCCCTTTTTACAAAAAAACATATCCCTTTATAGTGGGAACATTTTTTATTCTAGGTTATGAATCCATGAATCTATATCATTTATAAAGATTATATTTCACCTAATATTATTTTCATAAACCCCTTCCACATACCTTGATAATTTGATGAATCTGCCTCATTTAAATTTTAAAATTGTTGTGATGGGTGTTGAGGGAATCTAGGGGTAATAACATATTATTTAATGACCTCCCCAATCTCTCCTTGAAAAGTTTTATATTCACCTAAAACCGTGATTTTAATTAATATTGTTTGGAAATTTGTGAAATAATAGAATGAATTTAAGTATTATAATTACTAAAATTTACATTTTCATGGGTAAATGACTGTAAATCATAATTATGAAAATAGGTACTAGAGTGACCACAAACACCAAAGTGTTCACATTTCTATTAAATTCATTATTCCTTATTTTGATAACAAATTTTTTCAACTAAATGTTTAGACTGATTTATATGAATGGTTCTCTTTCTAAAGTTCTTATAATGGGAGATTAATTCCTTTTATCAAATATTTGTTTTAATTATTTAATTTTCATATATGTAAAATCACATTTTACCCCTTGGTTAAAAGGAATTCTCTTTTTCTGATTTAAAAAATAGTCTATTAGGTTTGGAGGGATTGGAGGTGTTTTGGGTGTTTTCCCAAAACAAGGGTTTGCTAATACATGTAGAATCATTTTACTTCATAAATATGGAGTTTATGACATTAATATGTCTATAGGAACAACTTGAGAGACATTTTATGACACAAGAATCAATATTTACATAAAATCAATTTTTAATATGTAAATTACTTTTACACTATAAGATAGAATTCTACACAATAAAATAATTGATCATGGGAAATTTAACTTCTGGTGATGTTTTTTTATAATTTATGACTAATGATATATTTTACACATAAATGATGTGTTTACACTATAAATACATCAACCAAAAATGTTTTAATATAACTTAACATATGATGTTTCTCATATTCTATGGGTGTTATCCCTTCCCCAATCCCTATAAATATTTTTTCGGGTTTTTTGGTTATTCTTATTCACTAGATAATTTCTAATATTTCAATTTATCACCAACATAGTTGGTTTTTTATTTCTAGTATATATGATCTTACACTCCTTGTTCATGTTTGTTGACATTAAATTGGTGAAAATGTGTTATACACCATAAAATTATATTAATCATTATGTGATTTTGATCGATCCATTATATTTTTCCTCTATAAATGGTCTTTCAATGTCATATCTACTTGTTTCCAATCTCTCTAGTCAATTCTGGAAAGTATTCCAGCATTCCTGATATTGGTGTCTCTCTAAAAGTGATTTAATTATAGAAGTTATTTTAGATGATGTATGTCCCTTTTTTTACTCAATAAAAATTCATGAATTGTAATTGGAATGAATTTTTTTCGAAGAGATTAATTTTTTTAAAGGGGGTTTATTTAAGATATTTTTTTAAACATAATTATTTTTATTAAGTGCTTTAAATTGAGATTTTGGTTTTAACAATATGTTTCACACAAATAAGTGTAAAGTAAATGGTGTGAAAAGGAATTATTAAATGTGAAAATGTTTTAAAATGGATTTTGAAAATCTTATAACATTGGGTAAACTTTGGTGTGTTAGAAATTTTCTATTCACTTATTTTTGTGTATAATGACATAAGAGGGTTTATTTCACTATATTGTGAGTAATTACACTATATTTTATATTAGTTATATCCAAATTAGTCATGTATTAGTTATTTGTTTCAATTTTAGTAAATGGCCGAATAGGAAATAGACAAAAGGTGTGCGTATTCATTTATGATTTTTTATCAAATGATGATATTGTAATGGTCATTAGATCACATGATTATCAGGTGGTGTATCCATGTTAGGTTTCGATTAAACATTCATACAATATTTCTCATACCTTTTCTATTCATAGATTTTTATAATACTGTATGATTTTATAAAAACCAAAATATTATTTACAAATGTTTTTTTGTTTTATGAAAAATATTTGTTAACTGGATTTTTTTTTTAGTAAAAGATATTGAATACTTGATATTAAAACTTTTATAAATTCTTTAGTAGATTATTATTTGGTGTTCTTCTCACTCCTTAATATTTCAATTTTGTGGTTATAGATATTGTTTTATTAGACCCAGGTAAAAGAAATGTCATTATGTATAATTATTACTTCTCTTTTTTGAATCATCTTAATTTCTATATTATCAAGAGGTTATGGATGGTCATATAGAAACATGTTCATTTATTTTTCTAATTTTTGTCATTATTAGTTTTATCTTGGTCTTGTGTGTCTTGTAGATATTCTCACATTCTTCTAATATATACCTTGTTGGTTTTCATTTTTTTGGATATACATAATACACATTGTTTCATTTTTTGTATAGAACCACATGGAATTCCATCATGGGTAAAATTATTAGTTTATTTAGGGTGGTTTGATAAAAATTAATATCAATGTTAATACCTAGCCTATAGTTTTGTGAAGTTTCTTGGGTACCGTTTAGTGTCATTGGTAGACCATATTTAAGACCATAACAACTCATATTGTAAGTGTAGTAGGGTTCCTAGAAATCTAACTTAAATATCTGAATCCAAGTTACCATGGTCTTTTTTGGATTTTATCCATACTTTTGTATTTATCGTTGAGGTTTCTTGAATAAACTAGATTTTAGGTTTACCAAAATTTTTATTTTTCTTATTAAATCATTTTTATCATTATTATAATTCAAAATTTATTTAAATAATATTTTTTTATAGAATTAATATTGTTATTTGGAAATTGGTCTTATGGTATATCAATTTTCTATAAAAGTTATTGGTTATAATTTCATGTTTAATAGAAAACATTTTCAAGATGAGAACTTTTGAATATATGTGTGGGTTATGTGAAATGTCTTACATATAAAAATATTACATTGGAACCTTCATTAGTAGAATATGTAATATATACTATTCAATATCTATGTTAAGTTGGTATCTGGAACCTGGAATGAGTGGTAGACCATAGATCATGATTTACTATTAACATCCACCCATTCTATAAGTAGATAAAGGAAAACATGAATTAGAGAAATAAAATAATAACAATGAGAGAATACTCAATTTTTTAAAGACTCTGGATAATCTAATGAAAATTTTTTCACATATACTTTGGATGGACTATGAAAATGATTATGAGACTCTCTTATTCAAACCATGTTTCCCAAGATCTTACTTGGCCTTCCTTCAAGAAACTCTTCAAGAATAAGTTTCATGCTAATACGTTTCATGTGAAAAAATTAATTGATTAACTAAACCTAGTGAATGTGTTGTATACCATATTAGGTTATTACACATTCTTTTTTAAGTTGGTGAAAATTTTAAATTATCTTGTAATAAAAGTATACCTAAAATATATGTTGTTCAGGATTGGGATGAGGGCCTATATTTGATTGAGGATGGTTCCCAGGTGGCTATCAATTTTTTTGGAGGTCTTAGATAAATAATTTATGTAAGCGATATACATTGTTGGAAAAAAAACTAATTGAAGCTTAATTTGGTGAAGTTATTTGTTAGGGTGTACCTTCTTGGAAGAAAATGAAGTGCAACGTTAGCGAATTTTCATCAGAAATAGTTTAAATGTATTCATTAGGAAATTTTTTTTATTACAATTAGTTTTGAACTCCATTTATAAAAAAAACCCAACACTGTATTTATCCATGATTTTCAATAGTTTCTTAAAATATGGATATGTAATGAATCTTTATGAAAACAATGTCCCATGGAAGTAAAGATAGATACACTACTAGAAATGGATCATTGGTATATGGTAAACCATACAAGGATTGTGTATCTTATCCTCTAGCTAAGGGTATTTTCCATTTATACAATAAAAATTTAAGAGGATATTATTCTATATTTATTAATATAGTGGAGTATTCCCTATAGTAATCTCAGTTAATAATGACTACTTGAAGAGGTATAATTTTTATTTTATATTCTATGTTGTTATCTTTGATTAATAGATGTCCTAATCATTATATGATATCATAAAAAATGTTTTATTTTTGTGAATTCATTCAGATTTTATTCCATTCTGGTTGTATATTTCCAAGCCTCTAGGAATATGGTCTGAACAAGATTTCTGGTTTCCCACATGTAAAGTGATGATATCATACTTTGAGGTGGAGTGTGACCTCTTGGTGGTATCTATTGAAATATTTTGAAATATTATTATCATGGATTTAATTATAATTTTTATATAGTAGATCGACTATTAACATTGTTGAGTAATTTTTTTATCAACCAATGTAGACACTCATGTATTTTAGGGGGATTTGGATTTTAGTTTTGGGAGAGTTGGGAATTTCAATCCATATAATTGAGTTACCTCATGCCAGTTGGTTGATATTTTTTCTTTGATTATGATGATACATTATTTAGTTTTCCACTTTATATGGTGGAGTTTGTGTACCCAATGGTGTTTCTGGAAGATTTTTCTAATTTAGAACAATAGAGAGAGACCAAGATTACCACTAACCTTTACATGATATGATTCCCATTTCTATTCCATTTTATCTTCTAGAACATTTTGAGTTAATATAACTTATGTTTTATCTTGAAGTCCTTGAGGATAAGAGATTGATTCTTCCTATCATTTCAACTTAGTATTTTACTATCTTCATTCCATATATGGAAGACATGAGCCTCAGACTTTGTATAGATTATTGAATGATAAACTATGTGAATTCTAAAAACATTTATCCCTTTCCTAGGATTGATGATCACATTGATCAACATAGAGAGGGATGTTGGTTTTTAATTATTTAAATGTGGTTAGGGTAGCACTAGTGAATAGACTGAGAACCTGATATACCAAAAAATCATTTTAGAGCCGGTATGAATATTCTAACATTCCTATTATACCATTTGGTCTGAGTAATTATCATACTGTATTTATAGATTTCAGGAACTGAATTTTTCATCGATTTCAAGACTATTTATTATAGATTTCTAGAATGATGTTTTTTTGAACTCAATGATAGAACAAAAACACGTATATTATTTGGATTTTATCTTTAGAACTTTGAAGGAACATCATCCATATTGAATGATTCTGATGTGTGTGTTTTTAATTCATGAGGTGTTGTTTTTGGGAATGTTAAATCTGAGATGTGAATATCGTTGGATCTTGAAAACATATATATAATTATTTCCTATGAGAAGCGTAGTATTTTTTTTGAGATTCAAATCATTATTGGGTTGGCATGGAGTTACTATGTATTCCATCAGAACTTCTCCCAGATTGCATCTCAAATGAATTATTTAATATATAAGGATCATAGATTGAATAGAAATAAAAATGATAGATATATTTTTTGGAAGTAATGGTGTGGTTTAATTCATATCCAATTTTTATTCATCAAGGTTGGGTTTATGATATCAATTTTTCTTTAATGCATTTAGTTTGAATTTGGGGTGTGTCTTGATGTAGGGGAAATGGGTGGTGGCCTATGCCTTTCACTAGTTACATCTTCATTACGATAACTACCCATACAATTATATAATGTTAGGAATAGTTATTCATTCCCACAAAATAGTGTGTCTAATATCTCTTTATAGATTAGTTTATAATATATTCGGATCATAAAAGTCACATATATATTTTCACTCAAAGGGTTCTGAACATGTGACATAGATGATGGGTTTTGTATCTTTAGAATTATGATTTCTATATTTCTAAAACTCTTGGGAAATGGAATGTGGTCATCAATGTGTTGAGCATGAAATTACTAACCCAAAACATGAAGGAATCTATGGATGAGTGGTCTTTGATGAGTTTATTCTTTGAAAAGATTTTTGGAATGGAGGACCATGAGGGAAATTGTTATTATATTTAGTGGATGTTGAGTTGACATTTCATGAGGGGTTTTGTCTAGATAATGTATTTGACAATGAGTTCCAACACATTAGTGGAATCAAAAAATGATGAGAGACTACATATGAGTGGTATTATTCTCCTGGTGACACTTTGTGTTAACTATATAGTTTGGTTGTTCTGATTTATTTAATGTCAAATTTTATTAATATTGGGCCCCATTCTAATTAGCGTGTACACCATCAGACTACCATAATGTATCATGAAATATTAAATTGGTTTTGGTATCTAGTAATGAGGTGGTTTTATTGTATATTTTTTGTTTCACTTTCTTATAGTGATATAATTATGGAAGAACACTAGAGACTAAAAGGTCTCATACAACACTTAACCATTCTTTTATTATCTTGTTTGTGATTACTATGGTATTTTTCATTAGTATACAATGGAATCCTAATGGGAACGATGTGATTTCAAGAATCATTTTTAATATAATGTGGTTATATAGCTTCCCCATATATAATAGATGAAAAACATGGACCAATGTGGACATTTGTATATCCTTGAGGTTATTAGTCATCATAGTGTTCCCTACATTTATAATATTTGTGATAAGAAACCATGGTTGACGTCTAGTTACATGAAGTTTCTTCATGCAGGGATCTAGTTGAAATTAGTCATCGCATAAAATATATAGATAATTAGATAGATAAAGTGATCTATATATGTCCATTAGGTTATTCTATATGCATGTGTACATGATTTTGGTGGAACAATGGAAAATAATATTCCTTTAGATTAATTATATTATAAAAATTTTTGTTAGGAAGAAATTAATATAGTTCTCATTTAGGCCTTGTAAGGGTGTCCTTGTAGAGCACCCTTTTTCTGGGAAGAGTTTATATATTGTTCCTCGATTTGGAGTGAGAATTGTTCAATAAAAAATAGTACAATTGATTTAGAAGATATTTTTATTTTTACCAATTCATCATAAATCTCATGTGGAATACCATCTCTAACCACTAGAGTTTTAGGATGCCGATTATATTTTTCTCACATTTTTACCTCAATTGGGACACCATTGTTCTGGTGTGTTGGGTAAGTTAGAGATGAGGTTTCATGGACCCTTGTATATAGTTGGATGATGTAGTAATAGAGAATATCAATTAAACTTATATTATAATTTTAATTTGATTCACAACATGATTCATGTTTCCCATCAATACAAGTATCAATAAGATCTTTCCCATCTGATAGAATGGGACGATATTGATCTTGAGCCCAACTCTACTATTGTTAGGTAACGAGTTCATATTATGGAACAATAAGAAAATGGAATGCATGGTATAACAATTCCCTTAGTATAGATATTATGTATGTAATTATGGTATATCCATGATAGTTGTGAATATGATTTATTGATTATAAAATAATGGGATTTACAATTTATGTGACTATGACTTAAAGACATTTAATTGACAAAAATCCTTCATGGTAGGGGAAATTATGAAGGCATAGTTAAAAAATGTGAAATTTTTAATGTTTTAAAGATATTATCTCCATTTTAAAGATCATATCTTTTTAGTGTTTCTCTAGAACATAGTATGGGTAATTCATATAGGATAATTTTAAAATGTTAATGTGGAATTTTATGGTGTGAATTTGTTACTTAGAAAATTCCATGAAAATGTTATCGAAGAAGAATCAGGTACGATGATGAATAATTTTTTTCATAAATTCCTCATATACCATTACACCCTTTTTATACACTAAAATAATTAATTTGGATATTTTTATCTCAAGGTAACACATTTTTAATCATATAGGCGTTATGGTATTTTACACATTTCAAAATTTGTTTACACCGTAAATCATTCCACTATATAGTATATTATCATTCTATAAATCTCATTTATCACATATTTGATGTCTACATTCATCCCATTAACCCTATATAACATTGAGATAGTTTGGGTATTTACTCTTACCAATATACTTTCTCTTAATGTGGTTTATTTCTAATATGGTTTGAATTTATCCTATATGTATGTACAATTTCTTCTACATGTTTTTTGTTTTTATATCATGGTTTATGATTAGTGTGTTCTATAACATCAAATAATAACAATAGTGATGTGATATTGATTTATCCATAACATTTTTCCATCTTTCCTTGTCTTTTTAGGCCTATTTTCTCATTTCCAATCTCCTATGTCGAAGATGATTTGGATTCCTTCATTCTTTAGGTAGGTGTCACCAAACAAGTGTTCAAATTCATGATGTTCATTATTTTCCTATAAATTAATCTATTTATTTATTAAAAAATCATGATATTATATTTTACTATAATTTCTTGATGATTTATGTGTTTTTAAATGGAATTACCTTAAAATGTGATTTGTACCGAACATGTTTAGGATTAAATTTATTTAATGTTTGTTTTAGTTTAAAACGTTTTCAAACCCATACATGGAATGATATATTATGAGAAAATGTTTTAGTAAATGACTGAATGGGTTTTAAAATTCATTTTTACAATCATAACAAATTAGGTGACCTTGGGTGTGTCATTAAATTACATGTCACACTTTGTTTTCTAATGCCACAAGAGGATTTTTGTCAATTTAGTGTGTACAATTTAACAGGTGGATATATTGGTTGGAACCACTGTTTAAAAATATTGGGAATTATCATTCATTTATAATATGTATTTCCATAGGTAATATCCCAAATGGTGCTCTTTTTAACTTATGATTGGTTTATAAAAAGTTTGTATTTTCAAGGTTATAGGATCACATTCTTATCAAATGGTGTATACAAGGATTGTTTTTTATTTTTCTTTCATAAAATAATACCTATACATGATATATTCCTAGATTTGATAAATATGGAATGATTTTATAAAAACCAAATGATGGTTTTCAAAATAGGGTTTTATTAAAAATTCATTGGCTTCTAGCATTGTTTTGAATCTTATTCTATTGAAATCATGATATTGAAACATCAATATATTAATTGGTGGAATCCTACTATTATTTTTACTCACAAAATATTTTTGACATCGGGAAATTATAGATGTTTCTTGTAAGGCTCTTGTAAAGGGAATGGAATTATATTGTATATTATATACTCTTTTTGTCAAAATATTGAGAGTAATATGTTTTGGAGGTTACAGGTGGTCACTTGTAGGATTCTATGTGTTATCAAGTTTTTATACTTATTTTTAGATAGTTTGGAATGGTTCTTTTAAGTATCACAGATATGTTCAATTTTTTCCACTATTTACCATGTTGTTTTTCCATAATTAGGTTTTACATGAGACATATTTCTTAAATTTTTTACAGATCATGATGTGGAAAACCAACATGTTTGACTTCCATAGTTTACCCATGGGTGTTCATCATATCCCCACAAGAGTATTCATCCACTCTTTATTGGTTCTAGGGAGTGAGACAATCATTTAATGTGTACATAAGGAGATGGTGAATGATATTTCTGTTGTTTTATTACCTAATAAGCGATCTAAATCTCCCCAATGTTTCATGAAATAGTAATCCAATGACTTTGAAAATGCCTATGTTATTGTCCGATAATCGTATAATGGTGTTACTAGGTTAAAACCAATTAATGTATAAGTTGATGACTTATTCCATACTCTCAAATATTAAATTATTTAAATTATGTGACAAAGGCCTAATTATACCTTTGATGTAATACAGAAATATTCTCAATATTAGACATTCTTCAATCAAGTCATACTGAGGTAAATGCATCTTATTAATATAATTATACCTGAAAAATAATATTGAATCCTCTGTGGTATATCCATTAAATAATTATATCATAAATATGTGATATTATTTGATATTATAATTCCTAAACCAAATAGTAAGGATTTTATAAGAATGATTTGTTAGACACATTAAGAAAATGAAACTCCATATTTATTGGAATCATAGGTTCTTTATTGAATGGGTTTTATGGATTTAATTTTTTTATTATATTTAGATATCTCAAATTCTTGATTATTGATTTATGACTTTTATTTCTTTTTAAAGGTTGAGTAATTTTAATATATTTATAATTTTATATGATTGAGTTCATATTTAGAAACCATGTTGTGCATTAAATTTAAATACTGATAATTTTAGATTAATCAAACAACAATGAAATAAAATTTTAATTTTTTAATTTTAATTTGTTTATTAATTTTCTCTTTTAATAATTTTATTATATTTTATGTCTTTATATGGTTTTCATGTTCCTTTTCCTTGAAATAACACCAACAGTTTTATTATAGGGACCTTGATATTGAAATTGTTCTTTATTTTAATTCCTTAATAGAATTATCACAGTGTTAATTTGGGTCAATGAAACACAACAATATTTTATAAGTACTACATTTTAAATAAAACATTAATTTGTCGATGGGTTTCCTTACGTGCAACCAAGAGTCTATATAAACCATGATATAGTAAAATGTTTTAAACTAGCCTTTAAATTAGAAAATATTAATAGTAAAAACTAATTTATTAATAATATATATAAATTTCATTAATAATGAAACTTTATCCTTTAATTCATAATAATTAACTACTAAATTTTTAGTAATGTAATTTTACATGGAATAAAATATAATTTCTTCAAAAAAATGTATTTATCCATATTTTTTGAGTAAACATAATAATTAGTTCCAAACATTCATTGAAATTTAATTTGATTAATCTAATATTTATTTCTAAATCATTATGTAAAAATGATCTTAGGGTAAAATTTTAGGATTTTTCTAAAATGATTTATTTTTAAGTAAATATTAAAAATATAGATTTTTGTAAAACAATATCATTCATTTCATGAAAATTTATTAAATATATATTTATTTATCATAATATAACCTTAATTATATTAATATAATTAATTATATAAGAATCGTCATTTTATTATATTTTTATAGAAGTTTATTTTTTCGAAAAATATCATCTTTCAAAAAAATGTTTTTCAATTGAAATGTGTTTTTATCATTACTAATTAAATTAATATATATTTAATAATATTTTAAAGTAAATATTTATATTATATATTAAATTATATTTCATAAAATTATTATTTTTCGTTTTTACATGGAATTAAATGCACATAAAATATAATTTTTTATTATAATAAATAGTAAAAATAGGAAAATCATCTCACCACAGTTTTAGTTAAGATGCGTTTACTGGGGGTTAAAACAAGAGTTTAGGCTTGGATATTTATTAAAAACACTATAATTATTTTTAAGAGATATTCAAACATTATAGTATTCTAAATTTTAATCTCTATAGTTTTTTATCCACATTATCATTAATGTGACCATATATCATTCAAATATTTCATGATATTCTATGTGTGTCCCTCCCATCACTTATAAAATGTCACTTATTCTTCCCCCTAGATCACACTATTTGAGAATTATAGAAAGCAAATACCTCCTACAATAACTTAATTTATTATTTCCATTTATCATAGATCTTATTTTATTCTCTTAATTCTTATTATTCAAGGATTAAGGTATAATCCAAAGAAGGGATTTCAATAAAAATGTGTAGATTTTAACCAAGATCATTCAATTTTTCTTCTTCTTATTCTTTCAATAAACATGTTTCATACATAAATATTGTGAATTATATATCATAAATATTATGAAAATATATTTTTGTTGTTTAAAAACCATTTACCATCTTTTATCAATCGAACGAGTGACTCAAATATCATATGTGCATATGTGTGGACTACCGCCTTCACATAGCTTCACAGTTCATTTTTAATCACATTCATTAATTATTTTTTATTATGGTATTTTTTTATATATGATATTTTTTATAATAATGATTTTCTAATGGTGAATTAAAAATTATCTTACTTTCATTGAATCATTTTAAAAATGGATACATCACTTATACACACTTACAGACTACCATCTCCACATAATCATGTAATTAATTTTCCATAACCACATTATTTAAATGGTTATGACTATGAATGTAGTTAATATATATGATATTTATAAAATGATTATTTTTTTTAGATTAACAGATCATGATCATTGTGCATGGACCATAACAACTGAACCAAAATATATATGAATGATGATGTAATTAAATTCCAGAATGATGATGACAATAAAAGATTTTTAATGAATGGGTGATATAATGTTATAAATAAATCATTTTGGTAATAAAATAGTGATTATTGTTCTATTATATTGGTATAATATAATTTATGTTTATTTTAAATGAGTTTATAGAAAAATAATGAAATTTGAACATGAGGTGACACATTTATGTTAGAATCTCATTTTTAACATGATTGCTCCAACTAAAATTTACAATGATGAAATTATAATATCCATCTATAAATATTCTTATATATTTTATTGTCATATATTTATTTTTATGTATTAATTTTTTAATTTCATTTTCATCCGGTTATGTACTCAAAAAAATAAAATGGGTTTTAGGAAAACAACTTAATTTCTCTATTCGTTTGACAATCTTATCATCCATGTCCAAATATTATTTAAAATGTTTTCAATAATTTTACAATATTATAAAAATAAAATTTAATTTCATATAAATATATATATCTTCATTTAATATTTTTTAAAATAAATTTTCTTTTCATTTTATAAACATGTTACTTTTTTACTTTTAATCAATAATTTGTAATGAATATTTATTTTTAAATACACCAAAAGAACTACTTTTACCACCTTCATGAAAAAAATATTATTTAAATATTCATTTATAATTTTCTTTTTATTCATTCAATGTAAATGTTTTCATTATATTTCTTATAAAATTTTTGATTATAAAAAATTATTTCAAATAAAAAGGATATTGACATCTGAAGTGCCCAGATCGGTGTGAATCACTGAGAGGGGGAGGGGGTGAATCAGTGATCCCTTAAAACTTTTTACTAATTGATTCTTAATCAATTAAACCTCTATGGCTGGTTAAAGCCTCGATCCACTCTTCTTTTATCTCTCAACCTTTCCCGGATAATGCAGTAATGAAAAGGCACAGGACACAAGGATTTACAAGGTTCGGCACCAAAGGCCTACATCCTTGCCATGCTCTCCAAGCATGGATTCTCCATTATAACCTGTTAAAATTACAATGGTCGATACAGAGTCCCACTGTATCTCTCCTGAGTCCCACAGGAGGGTCTTTATACTGCGTCCCACAGTGTTACCAGAGTCCCACTGGTCTGCTCCAGAATCCCACTGAAGACTTCTTCTCCCTGAGTCCCACAGGGTCTTCTCCTGGCTCCTCGAGTCACACGAGTAGCTCTTCTTCTCTTTTAAGTTCTTCAAGTAACTTCAGCAGCCTGGGATAAAGGCAGCTGGCCTTGCTCTTCTTCTGATCACTTGTGGTGATCAGGGTCTTCTCGTCTAGCTCGGGCTTTATCACCTTCTTCTAAGGATGACTCGGCTTCTCTCTTCAACTACTGAATGCTCAGACAACTGATTTCTTTAACTTCAGTCTGGTCCAGTCTCAGATGCACACCACTGATTTGGCTTTCTTCACGTGTGCACGTGCATGCATGCATGCATGCACTCTCCTCTTTCTCTTGGTGCAATAAACCCACAAAGGGTGTAATCAAATATAGCACACACACCTTCTTTCTCCTTCACACACTTTAACCAATTTGTTTACACACTTAGAGTGTGTTCTACTTTAGTGTGGGTCACTCCTTATTTTACTTCTAGGTGTTTACACTTTTAGTGCACACACTAGGTTCGGCCTTCTAGTTCTTTTGCACACACAAATGCCTATGGCCTTCTTCCCTTCTTGTGCACACACCTAGGCTTCGGCCTTCACTTGTTAAGCACACACAAATTCTTCACTTTGCACACACACTTGAATGTGTTCTTCTTTGTTGTGGTCTTCACTTGGTGCACACAAGGCACTAAGGCCCGGGTCTTCTTTGGTTGCACAAGGCTACGGCCTTTCTCCTTCACTTTGCACACAAGGCATGCAAGTCTCGGCCTTCACTTGAATTGCACACACACACAAAGTGTGGTGTTCCTCCTTATGCACAGACACGGGCAAGGCCTCGGCCTCCTTCCTTGCCAAGCACCCACAACCCGTAGGGTGTGGTCTTCTTGTTTCACACACACCCAAGGCACAATGTCCTCGGGTCTTCCTCTTAGCACACACACTGCTCACGGTGGTTCTTCAAATTTTGCACACACACACTGTGTGTAAAACACAACCCGAACTCCCTGTCTCAAATGTAGGCGCGCAAGGGGTGCGGCCAATCTTCCTCAACACTGGCGCAAGTTCTTGCAAGGGGCAGTCGCGCAAGGTGCATGAGCACAGGGGCGCGCAAGCTCCTCCTGCCGCGGGGCGCGCAAGTGCAACACCCGCGGGGCTTCAACCGTGGGCGCGCAAGATGTTGCGGCCACGGGTTCTTCCTGCCGCGCAAAGGGAAAGCGCGCAGGGGTCTCCCCTTCACTTCTTTCGCGCAAGGGATGCGCAAAAGGGACTCCTTCGGGCCTCAGATGGCACCGAGAACAATAGCCGCACAAGTGGGATGCGCGGGGCTTCGGCTTCGCGAGGCAGAGAGTGCTCCGCGGGACTCCGGATCTTCAACAAAATAATCAGCAACCTCAATGAGATCCACGAGCTCTCCTTATATAGGCAGAGGAATGCCTTTGATCATCCGCGTTCAAAATCTTGAATCACCGAAGATTTCGGATCTTCAAAATCTTTCCAAAGTTTTGCGTTTTATTCTCGGTTTGACGCGGGCTCCCTTATTTATCGGCCTTCTTCACGTGCATGCGACTTAGAATGCATGCACGGCCTCTGTTTAGGCTCATGCATGCAAAGCATGCTCTCCACGTGGCCTCGGCAGCTTCGTTTGCCTCGGCCGATCACGAAATCTCCTCATTTGTTGCATGTATGTATAGTTTTATGCATGATCGTGTTCGGTAGGTCCAGACGAGCTCAATAGAGCCTTCGGCGTTTGAAATGTTGGCCGGGAACTCAAAATCAGGTCGTCGGGAAGGCGCCTGGTTCAGCGGGGCTCGCGGGTGGCTTCGGCTCGAGCTCGACGAAGGAGATGAGCCGGGAGCCGTTCGATCGGGCGAATGAAGGACATCGGACGGCCGGATTAAATCGGGGGCGTGGCGGATCAGATGAGCGGTCCAGATCGAGCGCGAGATCGCTCGGACGGCCGGGATTTGTTCCCGGTGAAAATCGCGCGTCCCACATCGAATTCTCTCGCGGAATTTCCGCGGTTTATAACCCTGCCGCTCCCTCATCCCGGCAATTGAACTCTCTCCCTCCACGGTGCCGCCCCGCACCGTGTTCACCCTACGGGCGCGCTCTGCGCCCACTCTTGCTCCCTGCGGGCGCGCTCCTAGCGCCCACCATGCACTCTCCGGGCGCTCGGGCTTCACCACTGCGTGCCCTCGGGGGCTTATACATGGCCCCCTGCGCTCCTCCGGGCGTGCCCCAGGCGCCCATGCGGTTGTCTTGGGTGCGCCCCTGCCTCAAGGATATGCTGCCTTGGCCTGAGGGTTCCCCATGGGCGTGGTGACCTCGAGTCCCACATGAGCCTTGGGTGATGACCCTCGGCTGGCCTTCCTTGGTGGCTATTTTTTGCTAGTGTAAAATACTAAGTGACTTTGTATAAAAACAAAGTACCAAGTGTAATATGCCAAATGCCACTTCTCCATTTCCTCTTCTCCATTATTCTTCTTCTTCTTAGGAATTACCCATCTCATCCTCATGTTCTTAATAACTTTTCAACATTTCACAACTTAGGAGGGAATTCCGAAGGTTCTTCATCTTCAACCGAGCTCCTGAATCAAATATTTCTTCAATAATATTCATTGATCCAATCAGAGATCAAGTTGGATCTTCTTCATGTTCACATGCACTATTTGATAGTGCATGGACTTCTTTAGTGCACATCATCCACTTAGTAGGTGTGGATGGAACTCCTTTCTAACTCCTCATGCATTGTGAAGACAATGCATGGTCTTCAATCAATGTTGTGACTTTGTATCATCAGGATACAAGTTCTTTGAACTTAAAGATCAGCTCAACAATCGTCAGATTTTGCTAGAGAATGTTTCAACCACATCTCCTATGCCACTTAGTGAATCTCCTAAGTGACATGCATCTTAGTACCATGGCCATTCTCCTTCACACCATCACCATCACATCCTTTGACATTCACATCTTGACTCCCTGACATCCACTCATTCCAAGACAACTTCATGCCTCATTGACAACAAATGCAACACAATGCACTTCAATCTCCCCCTTTGTATTTGTTGTCAATACACTCCTTCAGCACATATGAATGGGTCAATATGTGTGCCAATATTTTCTCCCCCTTATTGGAAATCAAATGCAAATGTGTGGTGTGGTTCATTTTCAAAAATCTCTTCCTCCCTTTGAAAAGTATTTTCTTGAAAAACACTGAGAGAGGGATGATGCCACATGTTCTCTTTAGCAAAGAACCTTTAGTAAATCATCTCTAAGTCTACTTGGGCTAACCCGGTGTAGAAAACAAGAGTGATATGACCAAAGAATTCAAAGCTGTCCAAAATTCACTGTACATGTGAGATCATGCTTAGGGGTTTGAAATTTTTCAGATATACCAATGAATTGCTAAATCCTGCACATACTTCACAAAACTCATTAGAAAGTTCAGTGCAATGATAAAGCTCCCCCTTTCATCCATTTGTCTTCAATCCATACTCCCCCTTAATTGACAAGATAAACTCAATTAAGAAACAAGGGATGAAAGTATGATTGGAATACCTTCACTTTCTCAAGATGATATTAATTTTAGAACATCATCTTCTTCAGATTTTCTCCCCCTCAAGGGGTGCACTCCATTCCTTCCAAAACCATCCTCCAGCTGAGAATGATCATCATCTTCAATTCCCTGCATTGTTAGCACATGTAAATACCAATGTATAAGGGAATAAGATGGAACCTCCTTGGTTCATCAACGTGAACAACAAGGTTGAGAAGATTCTCTCAACCGAGATGTCCCATTTTCACCAGTCTTCACACTTGCACATTTGATCTTCAATGATGTTTGTGCTGGTGTGGATCTCAATACATCTTCATGTGAAATCTTCTTCTTCCTTTTTGCCTTAGCAATTGCCAGAACTTCATCTTCAGCTCTCTGGAGATCTTTGGCAAGTTGCAACTGATTTGGCCATATGACTAAAGAGTCATTTGGAAGTGTGGCCTCAGTTCTGGAAGTTTCACATGGTTCCTTTGATGCTGTCAAGCTACCTCTCTTAGGCAACTTGTTTTCAATCAATCCCTTCTGCTTCTTCTGGATTGATTGTCTGTTTGAGTCCAGTCTGCTTCTATTCAGTTCCATGGCTTGTTCAAAAAGATCCATGGTGTGTCCTTTCTTTCCACAGTAGAAGCATTTCTTGGTGGTCCTTCTGGATGCATCACCCTTCTTGGACTCAGACTCCAAGGACTTCTCTTGATTTCTAAAACACTTCTTGGGAGCATTTTCTACTTTCTTCTTGCTTCCCAAGGAATCTCTCTTAGCCAGGTTCTGTGATCTTTTCTTCTTTTGAGCTTTGGATACAGTTGGAGATTGACATGTATCATTTTGACCACTTTTGCAATCATCCCAGATGTTGTCAATTAATCCAAATCTATTAGCAGTAAACAGATGTCTCTGGACCTGTGGATGCTGCTTCTTTTCTTCTGGCTTGCTCCCCCTTGGCATGGGCTTCCTCTGTGCTTTGGCATTCAGTGGATTGTACCAACAATCCTTTGCACAATGCCCATACTTGTTACAACACCAGCATTGTCCCACGAATCTTGACCTTTTCAGTCCTTCTGATTGTAGGGTACTTTTCTTGACCTGTTGTGCTGTTTTAGGAGAGCTCTCTTTCTTTACTGTCTTCATCCATACTTGTTTGGATTCATTCTTCCATCCTGCACTTTTAGTAGAAACACTTTTATAAGCATGAGTACAAGATGGTATGGATGGTACCTTCTTTCTAGAAGATGTTGCACTTTCACTAGAGGATGTCTTTCTATTAGAATCATCCTTCTCAAAGCATACTTGAGTAGCAACATTTCTCCTTTCAGTTGACTGGGAGGCTTTGGCTTTGGGTGATTGCTGATTTTTCAATATCACCTCTAATTCTAAGCATTTCATATTGAGGGAGTTCTTCTCATCCTCAATAGTTCTTAGCCTTCCTTCCCATTTCTCTTCCAGCTGTTTTATCTGGTCTTCATGCACCTTCTTTAATTCTTGCAATGAATTGTCCAGCTCCTTCACCAATTTGACTTTTTATTCAAGTTGAGCATCTCTGACAACCATTGATACTTTATGCCTCTTTTCCAGTGCATGGAAAACATCTTTGACCACAGTCTTAAAGAATTCTTTCTCAGAAAGGCTTCTCTGCAATTCTTCAGCAGTGTCTTCATATCTTTCATTACAAAGAGAAACAGTTTCATCTTTGGCATTTACCAGCTTTCTGAGAGTGTTGGTTATGCCAACCCTTTTTGCCAATTGGACTTCCAGAGAATTGGCTTCATCTTCTAGCTGTAATTTTTCTTCCTGAAGATCAAGGAGGCCTGTAGCTATACACATTGCAACTTCCTTGGGGACTGTCTTCTGAAGATATTTAATTGCATTTAGAAGGTCATTGTTTCTTCCATCTTCATCACAGCTAGGACAAGCTTCATCAGAAGAATTATAAAAGGAATTGTCATCTGATGTGACTTTCACATTTCATTCCATAGAAAGAGTTTCTCTGATTGCAGCAACCTTCTTCTTCATCTTCTTGGCCTGTTTCTTCTTTCTATTTTTCTGAGTCTTGGCAGATATCTCCATTTGAGGCTGGTTGCTCGTTTCCTCAAATCTGCACTCCATAAAGACTCCCTGGGATCTTTTAGAGGTAACCTGGCTCTGATACCAATTGAAGTGCCCAGATCGGTGTGAATCACTGAGAGGGGGAGGGGGTGAATCAGTGATCCCTTAAAACTTTTTACTAATTGATTCTTAATCAATTAAACCTCTATGGCTGGTTAAAGCCTCGATCCACTCTTCTTTTATCTCTCAACCTTTCCCGGATAATGCAGTAATGAAAAGGCACAGGACACAAGGATTTACAAGGTTCGGCACCAAAGGCCTACATCCTTGCCATGCTCTCCAAGCATGGATTCTCCATTATAACCTGTTAAAATTACAATGGTCGATACAGAGTCCCACTGTATCTCTCCTGAGTCCCACAGGAGGGTCTTTATACTGCGTCCCACAGTGTTACCAGAGTCCCACTGGCCTGCTCCAGAATCCCACTGAAGACTTCTTCTCCCTGAGTCCCACAGGGTCTTCTCCTGGCTCCTCGAGTCACACGAGTAGCTCTTCTTCTCTTTTATGTTCTTCAAGTAACTTCAGCAGCCTGGGATAAAGGCTGCTGGCCTTGCTCTTCTTCTGATCACTTGTGGTGATCAGGGTCTTCTCGTCTAGCTCGGGCTTTATCACCTTCTTCTAAGGATGACCCGGCTTCTCTCTTCAACTACTGAATGCTCAGACAACTGATTTCTTTAACTTCAGTCTGGTCCAGTCTCAGATGCACACCACTGATTTGGCTTTCTTCACGTGTGCACGTGCATGCATGCATGCATGCACTCTCCTCTTTCTCTTGGTGCAATAAACCCACAAAGGGTGTAATCAAATAGAGCACACACACCTTCTTTCTCCTTCACACACTTTAACCAATTTGTTTACACACTTAGAGTGTGTTCTACTTTAGTGTGGGTCACTCCTTATTTTACTTCTAGGTGTTTACACTTTTAGTGCACACACTAGGTTCGGCCTTCTAGTTCTTTTGCACACACAAATGCCTATGGCCTTCTTCCCTTCTTGTGCACACACCTAGGCTTCGGCCTTCACTTGTTAAGCACACACAAATTCTTCACATTGCACACACACTTGAATGTGTTCTTATTTGTTGTGGTCTTCACTTGGTGCACACAAGGCACTAAGGCCCGGGTCTTCTTTGGTTGCACAAGGCTACGGCCTTTCTCCTTCACTTTGCACACAAGGCATGCAAGTCTCGGCCTTCACTTGAATTGCACACACACACAAAGTGTGGTGTTCCTCCTTATGCACACACACGGGCAAGGCCTCGGCCTCCTTCCTTGCCAAGCACCCACAACCCGTAGGGTGTGGTCTTCTTGTTTCACACACACCCAAGGCACAATGTCCTCGGGTCTTCCTCTTAGCACACACACTGCTCACGGTGGTTCTTCAAATTTTGCACACACACACTGTGTGTAAAACACAACCCGAACTCCCTGTCTCAAATGTAGGCGCGCAAGGGGTGCGGCCAATCTTCCTCAACACTGGCGCAAGTTCTTGCAAGGGGCAGTCGCGCAAGGTGAATGAGCACAGGGGCGCGCAAGCTCCTCCTGCCGCGGGGCGCGCAAGTGCAACACCCGCGGGGCTTCAACCGTGGGCGCGCAAGATGTTGCGGCCACGGGTTCTTCCTGCCGCGCAAAGGGAAAGCGCGCAGGGGTCTCCCCTTCACTTCTTTCGCGCAAGGGATGCGCAAAAGGGACTCCTTCGGGCCTCAGATGGCACCGAGAACAATAGCCGTGCAAGTGGGATGCGCGGGGCTTCGGCTTCGCGAGGCAGAGAGTGCTCCGCGGGACTCCGGATCTTCAACAAAATAATCAGCAACCTCAATGAGAGCCACGAGCTCTCCTTATATAGGCAGAGGAATGCCTTTGATCATCCGCGTTCAAAATCTTGAATCACCGAAGATTTCGGATCTTCAAAATCTTTCCAAAGTTTTACGTTTTATTCTCAGTTTGACGCGGGCTCCCTTATTTATCGGCCTTCTTCACGTGCATGCGACTTAGAACGCATGCACGGCCTCTGTTTAGGCTCATGCATGCAAAGCATGCTCTCCACGTGGCCTCGGTAGCTTCGTTTGCCTCGGCCGATCACGAAATCTCCTCATTTGTTGCATGTATGTATAGTTTTATGCATGATCGTGTTCGGTAGGTCCAGACGAGCTCAATAGAGCCTTCGGCGTTGGAAATGTTGGCCGGGAACTCAAAATCAGGTCGTCGGGAAGGCGCCTGGTTCAGCGGGGCTCGCGGGTGGCTTCGGCTCGAGCTCGACGAAGGAGATGAGCCGGGAGCCGTTCGATCGGGCGAATGAAGGACATCGGACGGCCGGATTAAATCGGGGGCGCGGCGGATCAGATGAGCGGTCCAGATCGAGCGCGAGATCGCTCGGACGGCCGGGATTTGTTCCCGGTGAAAATCGCGCGTCCCACATCGAATTCTCTCGCGGAATTTCCGCGGTTTATAACCCTGCCGCTCCCTCATCCCGGCAATTGAACTCTCTCCCTCCACGGTGCCGCCCCGCACCGTGTTCACCCTGCGGGCGCGCTCTGCGCCCACTCTTGCTCCCTGCGGGCGCGCTCCTAGCGCCCACCATGCACTCTCCGGGCGCGCGGGCTTCACCACTGCGTGCCCTCGGGGGCTTATACACGGCCCCCTGCGCTCCTCCGGGCGTGCCCCAGGAGCCCATGCGGTTGTCTTGGGTGCGCCCCTGCCTCAAGGATATGCTGCCTTGGCCTGAGGGTTCCCCATGGGCGTGCTGACCTCGAGTCCCACATGAGCCTTGGGTGATGACCCTCGGCTGGCCTTCCTTGGTGGCTATTTTTTGCTAGTGTAAAATACTAAGTGACTTTGTATAAAAACAAAGTACCAAGTGTAATATGCCAAATGCCACTTCTCCATTTCCTCTTCTCCATTATTCTTCTTCTTCTTAGGAATTACCCATCTCCTCCTCATGTTCTTAATAACTTTTCAACATTTCACAACTTAGGAGGGAATTCCGAAGGTTCTTCATCTTCAACCGAGCTCCTGAATCAAATATTTCTTCAATAATATTCATTGATCCAATCAGAGATCAAGTTGGATCTTCTTCATGTTCACATGCACTATTTGATAGTGCATGGACTTCTTTAGTGCACATCATCCACTTAGTAGGTGTGGATGGAACTCCTTTCTAACTCCTCATGCATTGTGAAGACAATGCATGGTCTTCAATCAATGTTGTGACTTTGTATCATCAGGATACAAGTTCTTTGAACTTAAAGATCAGCTCAACAATCGTCAGATTTTGCTAGAGAATGTTTCAACCACATCTCCTATGCCACTTAGTGAATCTCCTAAGTGACATGCATCTTAGTACCATGGCCATTCTCCTTCACACCATCACCATCACATCCTTTGACATTCACATCTTGACTCCCTGACATCCATTCATTCCAAGACAACTTCATGCCTCATTGACAACAAATGCAACACAATGCACTTCAACATCAAGGAATGTTATAATGATATTTTAATTATAATTTTTACTATAGGATAAACCAATGATACATATTATAATTTAATGTAGAAATAACCCAATTTTTAATTTTTATTTTTCCTATTGATTCTCTATAATTATAATTATGCAATTTTTATGAAACTACTATCCATTCCACGAGCTATGATCTGATGACATGATGATACTATGAATTGTTTATGATCATATTGAACACATATGAACGGTTTTCATTATGTTATGTGTAGTTTTATTATAATCCAAGGACATGTTGTCACATTGTAAACCAATGATGTGTGGGTGAATTATGATGATCAAATTTGTTTTTAGTAAATATGAATATTCCATGAGATAATAAGGAAAATAATTTGGTGGGATCCTTATTCATTAATAGACATTTCCTGATATGATACTACTTATAGTGAAAATCTATTAAGGTAATTATTAAATGAGGAGTAAAACCAATTAACTATGATAGTCTTATATGTTATCCTTGACTAATTAAATAATTTTCTATAATAATTTAAATTAAAAAAATTATTATTCTATTCTTATTATATGTTTTATTGGATAATGATTTATTATTAATGACTCAACACTATTATTTCATAGGTATTATGTGTTTTGATTAATAAACCCTTATTTTATATTTCTTGATTACGATATATGAATTTATAGGTATTATTTTATAATTTTAATATCATGTTATCATAACCTTATCCCTATCTTGAGCTCACATTAGATCATTGAATAATAACTCTTATGTTTACCCGTACTAAGAATCTAGATCACCAATACGTATATTTCCCTTACCCCCGTTATAGAGAATTTTTTTAGTATGTTATGTCAATGTGGAGAGATAGTTATAAATAAATTAATGGTAAATTATATAGATCAATTATATATTATTTGTTATATATCCATGATTCCAATGACACTATAACATAATGGTTCTTTCATGGATCATACTTCTAGGTAATGGATATCTTTTATAATAATATGGTGTCTTGATGTATAGAAAGTATGGTTATATATAATTGGTATTAGATAATAATCTAGTAACTATTGGAAACTAAGATTAGGAAACATTACTGAGAAACCTTAGTTTATTCATAAGAATAGTATAACATCATGCGTTATTGAAAATATAATAGTGTGGATGTCTTAATAAAATTCATCATTTTTTAGATACTCTATGTGGATGTGGTTTTGTAATAGACGTATATATGGTTCATAAACATATAAAGAGTTGGTCAATTATATCTCAGATATCATTTTGGTGCATGGTGAATGGTCCTTTTCTATAAACCTATTTTGACACTCTTAAGTGAAATTTATAGGATAATATACATTTTCATAAATATTCATTTTGAAGGATTTAAGTAGATAATAAAAATGGATGAACTAGTTTATTCCTAAGGTTTAATATATTGAAAATAAGGTATAATAATTTATATATCATAAAAATTATGTTCACGATTATATGATTTCCCACTATAAATATAGTTTCTCATAATTTGTTTATCTTTCTATCAATGTATAGAACCAAAAGGAACCATATTAATGATGAATGTGATGGAAAATTAAATTATCCCCCATTAGAAACCATATATTATAGGATATGGATGGAACATATTGTATCTATGTAAATAAAACATTCTCAAGACATTAATTATACTGATATTCGAAATTAAAAAAGAATGTAACAACATTCTATTGATTCATTCATGATGTAAAATCCAGCTTCTGTTTATGGGCCCACCAATCAAATATTTTTTCAGTAATGGATATTTACCACTGAACATATATTTTACTTCATCTAGTTATCAACAAAAGAAAACTCTATCATAGTTGTTTATCATTTGTAATTTGAAGATGTTCAATAGTGGACTCTTAATACGAATAATGGGAAAATGGAGTAAAATAACTCTATGGTGAGAGAATAGTTTTGGAGAATATTTGGCAATAAATATTTTTACTTACTTATTTTTATGATGAAAAGGAATGAATTGATAATGATTATATAAAGTGATGATGAATCTATTGGTACCCATGTGATAAAGTTTAGATGTCATGAGTGGGGTTATTTTGGTATTTATTATTGAACCATATAGTAATATTTGTTAATTATTTTTTCGATTAATACTATGTAACTAAATGGATTTATCAAAAAATGCAACAGTATCCATGCCGAAATTATATTATGATTTATAATGTAGGAATGATATATTTTAGTCACTTATAAATATCATAGTTTTGATAATAAAGTAGTGTATAAATTCAAAGGAAATCCCAACAATGAAAAACATGGTGGGAAGATGATGAGTTTTACATTATTCTAAACATGTGGAAAGAACAATGGAATGGATTTTCAAAGGGGGACTAATAAATGTTTTAATTAATTAGATTATGTAAATTAGGAAATATAATTTCTATGTAATTGTATAGAGTTATCTAAAAATGAAATATATATAAATCACAAGATAATGTAAGACACAAACTCCAATTATTTAATATCTGAAATTGCGTAAATTATCGTAAACAAGGATTGAAACCAAGGGTTAATAGTAATGATTAATGTTAGAAACATCTATATCTAATATGAAATGTAAACTATCATGGGATAATTATTTTTGAAATGGGAACATATAATTTTTCGAGTAATTTTTGGGTTTCACGAATAATATAGACACCCCACCTTAACATGGTTGTATGGTCCTGGGCAGCCAGTTACCAGTAGTTTTTCCTAAGACACATGTCCCCCACCATGGGTCCCACCCTCATGCCCAAATGGGTCATATGACAAATAAAAATCCCCATTTTCCAACACATGTTCTTTCTAGTGGTATTTTTTCTCAGTTGTATACGCACTAAACTACTTGCTAGAACGTCACTCATCCTAATCACCACTCTAGGCCAAGAACCCATAGTGGGACGAAAAATTTAATAAGGATCTTGAAATTAATGGTAAAACTTATTAATCCGAGTAATAAAATTATTACTTCAACCATTAATCAATATGGTGTGTTATATTCCCCCCTCATTTAAAGCACACCTTCATCATTGTGGTCCTTACATATCACCACAGAAAGTTCACCACACATAAGGAAGACTTCGTACAATGATACCAAATGAAACAACTGGGCCCCCTGAAAAGAACAGAGACACTACCTTAACATGGTTGTCGATTCCTATCCCCCTAGTTACCAAAATTTTCTCCATAGGCACATTTTCCCCAAAATAGGGACCACCAACATTCCCAACACTTCATCTAACTAATGACTATCCCCACAAGGATGTAAATGTTTCTTATAGTATTATTTTTCCTCACAAACAAAAAACATAACAAAAATTTTATAATATCTCCCATATTGATCATTACAATAGTCCATGGTCACATAACAGTGGAGTTCTGACCAAGTGTGCATTAGAAAAGAAAGGAATAACGTTTTGGAATGAGTCATATCATTTAGTCATTTAACGCTTTATCATTATGGAGTGTAAGATGTGCTGAAAGATAAAACATACCATCATCTATGGATCTACTAATGACATATTTGATTATGGTTATTCTTACACTTCAATATCTAAATAATTTATTAAGGGTATCACATTTCCACCTCCCAAATTATACGTTGAAATAGTTTTAAATTTTTTTAATAGTATGAGGAAAAAAATATTGTTCATAAATAGTAACTAATAAAACAATATAGAAATATAATCCATTGAAATAAAATAATTATTCCTCTGTCTTCATGTGATGCAATTTGACACATGGATTTTATTTCATTATGTAAACACCATAACAATATTTAAAAAAGGGATTTAAAAATTTGATATTCCAAAATAACCTATGATAATATATAAGTGTGGGGATAAATATAAATATTCAATGGAAATTATATCCTTTCCATGGGATATGATTCATAATAAAATGGGGTATTTATCAAAATGGTTGGGGTGAATCTAAACATATAAGATATTTAAATTGTAAGGTAATTTATAGATGTCTTTCAAGAATAGTTACACAGTCTTTCTGTGAATCAAAAATTTGAGTTTTAAATAGATATTTGACAATGTACTACAATTATTTCAAGGAATCCATATTGAATTTCAAAATTGAATTACAATAATTGAAGAATAAACTCTAAGTGAATTGAGATAAGGGATTCATTATGCTAAGTGAAAATATGGGATGTACATATTCTTCCTTGGTAATAAAAAATAGTGATCAATGTGATTTTTCATTTACTATAGGTAACGTAACAATATCAGATTTGTTAATATGTATCATATTCACTGTATTGTTCATTTTTTTCTCATTTACGTGGAGTCAATTATTTTTCAATGATTTGTCTTTGATCTAGATACTATAAATTAAGTCTCTAATATTAATACATGTTTATGAAATCCTTTCATTTGAAGTATAAATACTATTAATTTTTAGACATTCTATTGGGTGATACTAATTTCCTCTTAAAAATCATGGATTTAATTAATAGATTCTTTAGATATTACCTCGAAAAGCTTGTAATAGACTTTATAAATAGTATTCAAATATATTCCAAGATCAATGATAACCATACAGATCATGTTAATAATCTAAAAAGACTAGTATGAAATAAAAGATAAATTAAAAAATTTACTATTATGAATTTTGGATATAGAAAGTTTCATTTATCGGTTATATAATATCAAGAGAGGGAATATCAGTGGATCCAACAAAGAATAGATTTATTGAACCTTGGCCCATTCCATCTATTATGATTATGATTCATAGTATTCATGTATTTTATATTATCAAATCTTCATTTATGATTTATCATGACTAACTTTTCAACTGAAAAATTTAACTCAAAAAGGAAATGTATTCCCTTGGACTAATGAATGTGAAAAAAATTTGCACAAGATAAGGAGATGGCTGGTAAGTGAACTTTTGATCACACTAACATGAAGTAGTGATAGATTTGTGGAAATATAGTTATTAATTTAAAAATGGATGGGTGTGTTATTATTAAAAATGATATGGTGATATCTTATTAATTAATCTAATATATTGTTCATGATAAAAATTTTACATCAATATTTAGAGTTTGAAGTGGTAATATTTACATTTTATATAAATAGAAATTATCTTTATCATGAAAAGTGTGATATATTTAAACTAATATTAAATATTTAAAGAATATATTCACAAAGGAAGAGTTGAATATTTTCAAAAGAATATGGTTAGAGTTGATTGAAGATTACAACAACTCAATACAAAACAAACAAGGGAAGGTGAACAAGTTGGATGATTCGTTGAGTCAAAATAACAATAGTAGATTATATATGATGAAGATAATAATGTATACAATATTTGTGAGTTTACAAATTATGTTTCTTGTAATGTTGATGTAAGGGGATAAATATTATCTTTCTCAAATTAGTGCTTAATCATTTATCCATGAAAAGATAAAATAGGAAAAAATGATGATGTGTTGGTTCACAAATAGGTGAGAAATGATAATTATTTCAACCATGGTAATAATAGAATGTATTGATCAAGAAATGTGTATGTTACCTATAAATACAAGTCCTTAATAAGGAACTATTGGAAGAATATCATAACTCTTAAATCTATTTTAAAATATGATGTTAGAAGGTGTATAGAGATATAAAAGAGTATTTCATGTGAGAAAATGCGAACTGAGATGTTGTAGAGTATATATCATGGTGCTTGGTATTTCAGTATTTTAAGGGTGAGAAATAGAAACACAATAAGATGTTATAACCATTACCCACACCAAAATATAAATGGGGAGACATCACCATTGAATCCATCATCAGACTCTCCAAAACATCTAATAACTATTATGCTATTGGGTTGTATCCAATCAGCATACAAATTCATCACATTTCTTTGCTAATGAATAATACATATCACTTTAAAAACTTGTTATAATATACATTAAGTATGTTTTATGGTTTCTTTGGATACCATATGCAATTTTATCTAATCAAGATATGAGTTATGCCTTATTGTTAAGAAGAATTATTCACAAATTTATTGATATATAGTCATGTTACATTTTAATTAATCATTATCTATTTGATGGTTAGTTTTAGTGGACTATCCAACCTATTTAGGGTATGTTTTTTTTCATATTTTATATATTTCAAAGGTTACTGGGATCAACATCTTCATCATGTATATTATCCTGAAATAATGTCATTCTTTCTATCATTAAGATTATTCATCATGAAGCTCTCAATGGAATAAATTGTATAACTCAGATATTCTAGGATGATATTGGATTAATAAAGTAATTGGGACTCGAACTAGATTTGGAAATTGTATATAAGTTTAAATATATCATGTAGCACATATAGTTTTCTTAGTATTGACCAAAAAAGTTATATTGACAATCGTTATCAAGATATAGAATTTGATACTAGTTATATGGTTTCCCAATAAATTTTCACAGAGAATATGGTTAGTATATTTAGAAATAAGGTAATGCTAATTCCTATGTATATTGGTCCATTCAATATTCTCGAATAAATAGTGATTATTGATTATAATTTTTCACTACCACTAAACTTATATCATGTGCATGATGTGTTCCATGTATCTCTCTTAATGATGTACATTCCCAATCCATCACATAAAATAAACTCAAATATTATACTACTGAATGATTTTCATTCCTAGGATGAATATCAAATAAAAAACATCAGATTATAGAGAGTAATATTTTGCGAATAAAGTATTCTGATATAGATAATTAACTTCGGAGGAATAATAAATTTTATCAAGTTACATAGGAAACAATGTTAGCAAGGAAACATAGATATCCCCATGTTATAATACTAGATTGATACAAATTCAAGGTATAAATTAATTGGAGGGGGAGGTAGAATGTACAACCCCATGATTTTTAATATATTCCCTATTAAAAGAAAATATGAAGTATTTGATACCTTTCCATACAAACTAGCCTATGAATCGAGTCATAGTAAACTGTTATTACCCTCCTATTCTATTGATAGGTTTGGATATTAATATCCACTATATGAAAAAACATAATTAATAGTTTTTTTAATTATAATATATTTATTTATTCACAATAAATAAGATCTCAATTTTTAGTATTGTCATTTTATGCATCAAGAATATATTCTCTTCAAAAATGGTTTATATAACATTTTAGGTGAAAAGATCAATTAATCTATATAATTTTATGAAATTTATATTAAAATAAGAATAGAATGTTTTAATTAATCATGTATATTTAATATTTTAGTGAATTTTTATAATTTTTTAAATAAAAATAATTTATCAATTAATAGTGAAAAATACCATTTTTTATAAACCTATCATTTAATTTATAGAAAGGGTAATGTTATTTTATGTATATTATATTAAAGTAGACTAAGTATATTTTAATTATAAATTATATAATTAATTGAAAAATAATAATCATTATTCTTTATTTTGATACATGCAGATTTTTTGATTAAAAACACATTTCTCTAAAAACTGATTTTATGTTAATGATGTGTTTTTATCACAATTAATTAAATATATATATATTTATTAGTAAGTATAATTAAATTTAATTATTTTATATTCAATAATATATTTAAAAATTCATTTTATTATTTTTTTAAATAAATTAATGTAAGTAAATTACATTTTATGCTTAAATAATCATTCTTCTAAAAGATGTTTTTGTAGCTGGGTGTATAATTATTTGAAATTAAATACTAAAAATTATATAATGTGAATTTGAAAAAATGGATTAAATAATTTTAATCATCATAAGTAAGATAATAAAATATATAAAACATAATTTTTGGCCTTTGTGAATTGTAAAATTTGTAAATAAAAATTTCCACGGTTAACGTCAAGACAGGTTTACTAAAAGTTAAAACAAAAGATAAGTCTAGGATTTACACACAGGATTATTTATTATTATTTTTAATATATATTAAAATTATTTTATCCAAAATTTCATTCCCATTATATTTGGATCCACTTTCTGCTAAAAGTGACCTTTTAGGTTTATAATCTCTTAGGAAATTTCATGCTTCTCCATCCACTAACTTATAAAATAAAACTTTTTTATCTACCCTTATTGACACCATTTTAACCTTCATATCAGAAAATAGAAACACAAAAAACTTCATATAATTCTTCTCTTCATCCTAGAACATTTTTTAACTCAAAATATCAATCCTTTAAGACATATGGTGTATGAAAATGGAGGTATCTCAAGAAATATGTATTGATTAGAAACAAGATTTGTCAATTATATTTCTATTATACATCCTTTAAATATATTATGTCATAAAAATTTGGAATATATTGTCATAAATATAGTGATATTTATTTATAGTAATGTAAAAACCATTTACCATATTTTATCAATTGAATAAGAGAATAAAGGATTTCTTATGCCTATATGTGGATTTCCATCTCTATATAGCGATGCAATTCATTTTCCACCACAATTATTAATTATTGGTTATTATGATATATTAAATTTGTATACATTAATTTTTTGTTACAATTAATATAAATTATGTTTGGAATAATATTTTAATTTTTTTCATTCATTATACCTCAAAAATGGAAACATTACTTGTACACAACAAAGGACTACCATATCCATGTAGTGATGAAAATCTTTTATTATCACCACATTATATGTACATTTATAATAATATATATAATGAATATATATGATATATAAATAATTATTAACATTCTGTAGATAAATGAACTATGATTTACGAATGTGGACCATAACTATTGAAAAAACATATACATGAAAAATGAAGCATTTAACACAGGAAATAATGATGATAATGAATGATTTTTGATTAATTTATAATACTATGTTATAATTTACAAATTTATGGTTTCATAGTTATTTTTATTTTTATTTTATGTATGTTCAATAAAAATTAAATATATTATATAATTTTTTTGAAAAATTATGATTTGGGATAGGATTGAGTTAAATGTTTTTTGTTACAATATTATTTTTAACTTGATTATTTAAAATAAAATTTATGATTATGAAATTATATGATTTATATCTCAAAAATAAAATTTATTTTAATATACTATATTTTTTCTATATATTAAATGTTTTCATTTTATTTTACAGTCTTTACAATCTGAAAAATTTGAAATCATGTTTTAAAAAAAAAACATGATTTCTCCATTCAGTCAGAAATATTTTCATTAATGTTCATATCTCCATTAAAATATTTCCAAGAATGTATTTAATAATATAAAATATAATTTTATGTAATTTTTAACTGTATTTTACATTCATTATGATGGATTAAAGGTAATGTTTTTATCATTTTCCAAATGTGTTACTTTTGTCTTTTTACCAAATACGTGAAAGGAAATTGTGTTTCAACATAAACCATATAGATTACATTATATACCATCATGAAGAATATTTTAATTAAATATTTTTTATATTTTTCCTTTAATATATTAAAATAAAATTATTTCCATTATTTTTTTTAAATTTTTTGGATTATAAAAAATAATTTTTTTTAAATTATAATATAATTTTCTTAAAAAATTGTTCTACTAAACTTTTAGAGGTATTTTTAAGTTAAAAATTATTGCTAGATTACTGTAATGATGTAATTTGGATATGATTCAATACTAGAATATATATTATTTATCTAGAATTGTTTATGATTATGATTATTAAATGTTTATGAAACCTATATCATTTCCATTGGTTATGGGATAATTATATGATGAATTTGTATGATATTATAGAATAAATATCTATGGATTTTATTATGTCATGAGTGGACCTATTATAAACCATGTATATGTGGGTACATAATAAACCAAGATTGAGTGGGTATACTATAGAAATTTAATACAATGGGTAATGATGGACATCTTAGGAGATAATAAGGAGTGTAATAGAATGTGACCGTAGTTCAGTAATGGACATTTATAATAAGATAATATTTGTATTAAACCATGAATATTGAAAAAATATATTATAAAGTAGACCCAATCGACTATTATAGACTTTGAATTGTTCTTTAAAAAATGAAATTTCTTTATTTACCAATATTCATGTAACAAACTTATATCTTATGCTTATGATATGGATTCATGGATCATGTTTGATTACTACTAATCCCACAATCTTATGTATTTTATCCTCTATATTTTTATTAAAAACATGTTATTCCATGATTCTTCATTATTATATATGAATAGATTTATTAGATTATATATTGTTAATATCATGTTCCAACACCCTTATTTTTTTAATTATTCTCAATTATGATAATCGATTAATATATATTATGTTCACCCTTGTTGAGCATCTGAGCTTACTCATTATTATGTTACATGCCTATAGGTTATGGATATGGGTTTTAAGTATATTATTTTAACAAAGGGTTCTAGTTTTAATGAACATAATGGGACTGGATATGGAACATTTATGTACTAGTTCTCTATGCATCAATGTTTAGAAATACAATAAACCTATGTGGGTCTAGAATGGTTTGTATTGATATATAATGGATATTTATGAGGATAAGAGGTATTTTTACATAGTATATTTATGTATTACTATATTAAAACCATATATTATGATATATTATGAAAAAAACCGAAAAAAACAAAACCAAATAAATAAATAATGACCAAATTAATAAAAAAATGATAATGTAATGCAGTTAATGTTGAGTAATTATTTTGTGGTGAGAAAAGGATAATGAATACATCGTCCAAGAGAAGGAAATATTTAATAAAGGATCCAATTAAGGATTATTGTATTATATGAATTGCTAAAATTATCACTACTTTAGAATCATAAGATTCCACCAAATACAAGGCACCTCCGTGTAGATAAGATGGAAACAAAAAATTGACCCTTAATGATCACCTATTACTTCTGATCTCCCTAAAGATATTATATTTATACCTAAAACATAGAAAATTATTATCCATCATAGGGATAGTATAACGTTAAACTGTCATAATTTAGGTAGTTCATTTGATGTGAAATGGTAGATAAATCAACTACTCTTGAAACATCAACAGAAAGAGAAGTGAAAATATTACGTTATTGAGGATTGTAAATGAAACCCCGAAAATAAAATAACAAACTATTTACTTCTATAAAAAGTATTATCTTATTATTGGAAAAATAATAATATCATTTGTTTAAACTTTATTAATGATGTATAGAAGAAGTTATTGAAATATTTCATAGATGATCAAATGGAATGTACTTATTAATACTAAACCAATAACATCATAAAATATTTCAATTTATTCAATCCAATTTTCTGAATGAATTTTCACCTATTTTAATCATTGAAAAATAGTAGTCAATAAATAAATCTCAAAATAGATAAAGAAAAGGAAGTAAGAGGGTGAAAGAATAATCCCCTAAGTATATCTCATCTCCCTCTCTTACTCTAGTTTTCAATGACCCAATGCATCTAATTCTACCCCTTTCTTATTTTTCATTCTCTTAACCACTTTTAAATATATGAATGAATTAAATATTGTTCTCCCACAACCATTTCCCAAAAAAATCCTCTTTATTTTTCCTCTAATTTATAGACATATTTTAACAAAATCACCCAATGTTCATCATTTCAATTTTTTTTTATGACGTTGGGGGAGTTTTATTTATCCTTTTGAATATATAGTTTTAGCATTTTTATAAATCTGTATATAATTGTACCATAGGAAATTATCAAATTTATTTCTCAACATGTCATTGATGTCAATATGATATCTTGTTTAATGAATTACTTCACATTCCCAAACACTAGTTAGGAGAATTTTTAGTCCCCCACAATCAATAATTAGATCAAAATGGGTTGTATAATACCCTAAAAATATCATCTTTAGACAATAATTAATTATTAGTTCTTCATCCAATTCAATACCCTTGACATTATTGAATAAATGTATCATTGAATGTAATTCAATGAATTATATAGAATTTATGAGGATAATGTCTCAAATAATCATCTTTTTACTCATCATTATTCATATCATTAGCACTATATAATAACATGAACCTGTGATAAAATATCACATGAAACAATTATCTGCAAGCATAGTGTATTTCAGGGAAAAATAAAAAAGCTTCCATCATTGGAACTCATTAGTGAGTCACATAGAATAGGTTGTGAACAAAATTTAATGAACACATATACATAAATAATGTAATATCAAGCTATTAATCTCTTACATTAGTTTTTTAATATGAAAATTTTTTTTTTAACATTTTCTTTTTATGTGGGGAATGTTACATGTAATATCGTTCTTTTTATGCTCATTCCACATAGAAATGAACAATGTGGTTATTAGGTTCACATCCCCTAAACTATAATTTAATAACAAAATGTGGTTATACTTGGTTTGATATCTTATTGTTCTTACAAATATTTTACATATTAATATGAGCCTTGCGAAACTCCTGAATAAATTTTTTAATGCTCAAATCACCATCATTACTTCATGAATATAGTCATATATATAAATATAGTTCATAAATAATATTTAAATATCTCTCAAGATTTAATATTATATGATCTATTTTAATCTGAAAATATTATTCTCCTAGTTTCATCAAGAAAACTCGGGTGGGTTGGACACGACTTTGGTGACCTAACTTGTTCTTGTTCTTTTCCACTACCGATGAAGCATAGTTTTCTCTCAGTTTTCCCTTAAACATACCTGATGACTTTAAATTTCTCAGTTCTTATTTTTGAATTACTTATATTCATCTTATCACATGTTCCTTTTTTTTTGTAATGAACCAAAAATTGCAATTGAATTTTTCTTATCATGGAGAGAACATGAGAAACATTAATTCTCCCATGATCGTATTTTTCATACAAGTAATTATTTTATAAAACTAAAATATATTTTATCAAAATGGATTAAACTTATGATGATTTATCATATGTAATGACTGGAATATTATCAGGATCATAAAATTTTAATATCATATAAAAATTTGTAACATCCTATAATAATTATGCATATAAAAAACTGTATATTAATGGAGAAAAATCTAGTAAAAACATAAAATAAAACATCAAAACTAATTAATATATGAGATTTAAGATTTTAAAAATCATGATTTATATATTTTAATAAATAATATATCAAAATAAAATCATTGAAATTATAATAATATAAATCCATCACCAAAATCATTAAAATATCTTGAAGATAATAAATTTAAAAAAATATTTAATTTTCTCTAAAAAAAATTATCTAAAATAAAATCATGTAATGATGAGAAATTAAATCACACAAACATAAAAATATAAAACAAAAATCATATAATAATTTTTTATTATCATTAGAATAATTTAAATTATTTTTTTATTATTAATATAGAACAAATAATTTTACAATAAAAAATTTATTACCAAAATCTGAAATTTTCATACTAATAAAAAAAATCTATGTGAAATGATCTTAAATTAGGAAATATATTTTAAAAGATCTTTAAATTTAAAAATTCATAAAAAATAATCAAATGGATATGAAAAAAATATATCAAGTAAAGGCCGTATAAAATTCCAAGTAGGTTTATTCCATTAAATAAAAATTAAGGATTATTTTTAACGGAATCTCCAATAAAAATATGGACATATTCAGAATGAAAAATAGAATTCCATATGCTTTATCTTGAGTTGTAGAATCTATGGATAAAAATCATTATATGTTTGATATAATATGTCATTTTCTGGAATGAGGTAAAAAATAATAGGGGTATTTGGTTTGAATATGAGTTCTCATTATCAATAGAAAATGTTTTTGAGAAAAACATTACAAAATATGTCCACAAATAATATATTTCAGACATTAAAAAATGAATTTATAAGATATGAAAAACCAATACTCTTAGATGATATGTTTTTAATCACAATTCATTGAGAATATATCTATGTTAATAATATTAAAAAATATCCAGAGAAATGTAGTGGAAAATTATTGAAGATAATAAGATAAAAATGAGAAACCTAAAAAAATAGTTCATTTAATGAATTAATTCATAACCATTTTGAATAATCAACTAGACAATGGTAAATAAATAAAAAATATATCCAATAAGTGGAACTCTTAAAGGAGATAAATTTAGTTCAATAAAAGAAGAAACAAATAAAGATAATTTATTAAAATGTCATTTCATGAAGCTTTAATTAAATCTATATGAAATGTATGATATAGATGGGAATGTCATGAGGTATTTTTTTATTTCTACCCAAGAAGAATTTATAATTTTTTTATGAAAGTATAAAGAGATATGTATACCTTGATCACTGATGAATAGAATACAACCCCATGTAAAGAATTAAATCAAGAATAAAAATTGATAAACTAACATTTGGTGGATGTTTACAAGACAAAAAGTGATAAAAATAGAAATAGTAAGAAGTGAATGTTGATATATAACACTTATCATGAATATTTATTCTAATAGATCAAATCATTCACTCTTTATTCCATATATATTGTTTATTTATTTCAATATATGGGGAATTTAAGAAGTATAATATGGTATTTACACATTGGGAAGAAAAAAATCATTATTCATATCTTATTAAATCTACCATAGAGAGGATAAATTAAGTGAATCATTTAAGGGGGTGTAATATGGAGGAGGTTTTATCATTTTAGTAAATTACAATAAATATATAAATTATAAAATTATCTTGAAACTATCGTATTGAGGTGTTAATATCATAATTATTATCCTTAGATATTATTTTATTAAATAAAAATATTTAGGGGGAGTTTTTTTAATAAATAAAATGGTAACGGAGGAATTAAATGTCCTTCACTATGTAATTATGGTGTGTTTATTATGTTTTTTGCAAGATTTAATGTATTTAAATTAACCTATGTTTATTATTCAAAAATTTTAAATTTTTTCATGGTATCAAGTGAATGTTATTTTATAGAAATAATTATAACCATGAATATGTATCAATTATTTTATTCACTTTTGTAATCCACCTAAATATATATAATACTAACATAAGGAATTATTGAATAGATGAGGATGGGAGGGAAGGAGCTATTTGAAGATGGTGCTCCCTTAGAACCTTAGATCTAGGTCATTTATGATGTCACATAACTTCTTTCATTCCCAAATTAGAGTTTGTAGTAGTGTTTTTGAGGGACACAATAATGAATTTAGATCCATAAGTGGAGTTGTATCATGATACTCTTTCCAAAAGAGATTCATTTTCTATAGAATTGTGGGATTCTTCCCAAAGTGAAGATCTAGTTCTTCCTCCCCCAATCCAAATGTGTAGTTCGAAGTATTTTTTTATATCAGTAGTTTCATATCCAGAGGCCATTAATCGGTAGTTATTTAATTGAATTTTTTTAACACATGGCTTCATCACTCTAGTCTTGGGAGAAAAACTGGGGATAAATTATGACCCAAAATTTAATTCTTTTTCAATGCTTGTAATTAAAGAACCAGATGTAAATCATGGGGTGGGGGGTATTTTTATATTTTCTTTATCATTATAGAGGATTATCACCAAGCATGAAATTTTTGTAGAATTCATATCAAGCAAGATGATTTCAAAATATTTAAATTTTTTTAGAACATTAATCTCTTCACTAAAAGAAAAATATTTCAACATTTTTTGACTAGATTTCAGGGACTCAATTGTTTTAACAAACTAATGTAATTAATAATATAGTATCTTGTATTGGAACTCCATTGATGGTGGATCAAAATACTATTGAGTATGACCTTGTTTTCTGTGCATGAATTCAAGTGGAAACTGATATTGAATCAATATTACATAAGATGATTAATTTAATTATCAATGATCATGGATTGAGATCAATGTATAATATGAAAACCAAAATTCATTCTATGATAACTATAAAATTTAAAGACATTATAATTATAATTAATGATTCATTCAAAGTCATGTTAAAAACCCCAATTTGGACATGGATATAATATTTAAGGTGGTTTGTAAGATCAATAAGGGAGTGATTAATTTCATTGAGAAAGGTGAGAAATATAGTAACGATACAATGATGGTTTTAAAATATATTCCCCATATTAATAGTGAGGAGGTGTTAAAATAGTATAGCAATGAGTATAATGTCTTTTTTGAGGAGGTTATTTTTTTTAATTTCTTTATATGTGAATTATGATAAAAATTTTGAGGATTAAAAAGGTAAAATGGAGGCTCGCACCTCCATGATAATTCATAGAGAACCACATTTTGTATGGAGAAAATTTCTAGATATATATTCATCTCATGGATGTGATAGGATTTTTGAATCAAACCATGGTGATGTTGTTGTAGTATTGGTTGTTAATATAATTAATATTTTTTCTCCTCATGTTCTTCATGATGATAATAGTGTATTAAAATTTCAAAAAGATGAGGGTAGTTTAGCTTATATGAAAATTTTTATTCCCTTGAATCAACAAATGTGAATCAATGATGGGATACTACCACTAGAAGTGATGATAATTTGAAGGGAGATAGTTGAGGATAATCAAGAATCTATTTCTATAACAATGGGATTTCCATTTTACTTGAAGGTTAGAAGTAATGAAATTAAATCTCACCTATCCTTAGTTCAAGGGGATTCCTCCTTGACAAATAAATTTCTTAGTCATTAAGAAACACGTCTCTAATGAAAACATGGAGTTCTATAGAGTAAGAGGAAGCAATTGATGATACCACTAAATCCCCTAGTACATAAATTCCCCCTCCAGGTGATCTTATACTAAAAACCAAATAATAGGTAAAAATGATCCGATCATGTGATCTTATAAATCCATTAGATTTTAGGATACATCAAGATATGGTAGATGAATGAAAACCATAATCCCCCTTAAATAATCTGTTGGATAAAAATAATCTTCATTCTAGAGGAAATAAAAATAAAGAAAAAGGTGGGGAAACATCAATTCAAAATTCAGATTCAAATATATTCTATTTTTTGGAATTATAATGGTTTGGATATTTCTACAATAGTAATAAACTTTAATAGTCAAATTCATATTCATATAACTATTTTTTTTATATTTAAAACCAAAATAATCCATATATCTTGGATTTTATAGAATTTATAAATCTAGGCACCACATTGTTGGTGATACTAGTTGTCCAGTGTTGGTTGAATCACTTTGTTTTATCTGTCATGTTTCTTAAAGAAACATTTGTATTATTATAATTGAAGAAAAAATAATCACATAGAAATTATAGGTCAATAATGTTCTATTGTTTGGATCATTTATATATTATAAGAAAATATATCAAGAGGGAGTAATTTATGGTACAAAATTGAAAGAATCAATGTATTTATTTCTTTTACCTAGTTTCTTATTTGTGAGTTAACAATTTTTCTATTCACTAGTGATGAAATTGTTTGCCTTCAATCAATGATTTCATTCATGGATTTAAAATCATGTATTTATGGTAATTACTTGATTGAAGTTAGCCTGATTAGTGCAAAATGAACATGGTAATGAAGGTACCCCAATATAAGGGTTTATTGGAAGCCTCATCATGATTTTATTAATAAAGAAGATATTCTTAAATGTTTAAAAATTCCATTATTAATATTTAAAAAATTAATTAATATTTTTACCCTATCCATGTATGTTTAAAGGAAAAAAATATCAAAACTACCCCTCCTATTTCATTTAAATAATGATTGGATATGATATAGTAGACGTGACATCATTATGGTTTTTTGGAATGACATGTTTTTTTGGAAATTTGAAATCTTCTTATCTGTTAAATATTAATAGTTTAGATTCTAAACAAAATGTTTGGAGAAAAAATACTTATAGTTGGATGAAAAATTAAATTACCACTCTTAATAGATCTCATCAAAAGATTAAAAAAACAATAGTATATGTCATTAATATAGATAATTCTAATTACATTAGCATCTCTTCCAAACTGAATAAGATTTTATTGAAAAATGAGAGAGTTCTTAAAGAAACACTCCAAATTGCGTGTCTCCATGATGGGTATAGGAACACTAAAAAATATAGAAATATTTTTATAGAGTTATGAAGTCTAGTATACCAATATAATTTTTGAATGTGGCGGATTAAATAATCAATAAAGGGAGATCATTTTTGTTTATATTGTTTAATATTTCTCAACTCTATTTTATAGAACTGGTCTGGAAGGGGTTTGGATTGAAGGTGTTATTCCTCACATTATTAATTCTAATGATAAATAATTACTTACTAGTATCCTTTTGGATGATTGGATTAAGAAATATAATTTCATCCTTAATAAAAGTAGTGTTCTTAATCAAGATGGATTAAATTATTAATTCTCTAATAAATATTAGGTTTTGAATCAATTGGATTTTTTTAGGTTAGTTTAATACTACTTTATTAAAGGATATCTTACTCAATTTATCAATTCTCAATTTATAACTTTTGTGGCGAGAAATTGAAAATTCATTTGAAATTAATCTTGTTAGGAATTGTTTTATGAAAAAAATCTCAATATATAAGAAATATTATTTCTAAAAGTATTGTTAAAATTATAACCAAAATACTCTCATTGAATTAGTTATGATTAACTATAGAGGGATCCATATAAATAATATAGTAGCAGTTAATTAGAGTGTTTAAATTTTCTTAAAATGATAAGGATATAATCTATGATTTCATTAAATGAATATATTATAAATAAATTAGATATAGTGAATTATAATTTTCTATCTAATATTCATAGTAGATTAGGATTTTGTATCACTTTTAAAAAATTTGTAATATATCTATTTAGTGAATCTCATTTATCGTTTCTCATTAATCTCTCTATAAAGGGACATTTTAAGTCCACCAGAGAGGTTAGACAAGGTGATCATTTATCAGTAGTCCTTTTCTCTATAAAATAGTATTATATTAGCTACATTATCTCTCACATATTGATACAATGATACCTTAATCAAATAAAAGCTTCCAAGTACATTATTTCACTAACTCATCACTTCATTGCTGATGATATAATCCATTTTATATAGGGTTGTAAGAAGAGTATTTGGGTTTTTAAATAGGCTCTACATCCCTTTGAGTGTGTTTATGGATATATTTTTGGGTGGGAAAAGAATTGATATGTTTTTGAAGTAGATATATCTTCCTATAAGGAACTCCATTCATTCATATATATACATCAGGGAGGTATAATGTCTCTTCACATATCTTAGAGTAATTTAATTCAAGGGGAGGTTGAAACGCTTTATTTTTATAGAATTTTTTATCATATTTTAATTTAACTCACATCTTCGAATGAGAAGAAACTGTCTATGGAAGGAAGAATATATTTTTGTAAAATTAACTATTTCATCCTTGTTTTTTACTCTTTTATGGTCTATAGATAAACTGGGGTGTGAATTATGATTTTTAATGTCATGATCAAAAAAATATTTTGGGTGGAATTGTTAGTGAACAAATGATTTTCAATATTCATTAAAAAACATGATATAAATAGTTATCCAATGTGGGTATTGGAATCAAGAAAATAAATATTTTTAATGATTCTCGCCAAGAACGATCCACCTAGAACCTCAATAAAAAAAATTAGTCTTTTTTGGGATTCTATAATGTCGAATATCATGAAATTTTGAATTAAGGGGTTCTTTCTTGTGTGGATTAATTAATTTGGATACTTATTAAGGGGTCCTTCTATAACATCATAGAGTATTAATTTTGGGTTTTTATTAAGATATATTCTCTCAAATTTTTGTCAGATAACTAGAAAAATTCTTTTATCATTGATTTCTTCTAGACTCTCCATTCATCTATTTTATTCGATATTTCTGTTCATCATTTTTCTGAAATCTACCAACCTCATCTACAAGATTAAATTAACAGAATCCTAAATTCATATAATTTTACAACCTTTCCATATATCATACTGTTGAAGGTGGGTAGAAATGGTATTATGAATAATAGTTTATTCTATAAACATGTTACTAAAGATTAAAATAGTGATCTCAATTGCATCAAATATATTATTAATGAATTTATAAATACCTCCTAACAAAATCTCATCTGAAGACTAGTGTTCATCATTATACCTAGTAATTAGGTTTCACTATTATTAGGAATATCACTTTTTATAGGTGTTAATGTGAAATCTAGAAAAATAAGTTTAAGAGGATATATTTCATAAATTTCTAAATGCCTCATCCCCTTGGAAATGTTTTTGACATATTTGGAATTATTGTTCCATGAATCAGCTATCTGATTTATTTTTTTGGTATTTAAATATATATTCTCTCTCAACCATCATCATAAATTTATTTTTGTTTTTACAGTTCAAACTACTACGATCCAAATATTTTGAATTTTAATGAATATTTCAATGTGGAAATGTTTTCCTTTCATGCTCAATGATTATGGTGGTATTAGTTTTTAGTTAGGTAGTCGAGTGTGGGGAAAAGAGTTTTCTTTAAAAATGTGTTCTTGAATAAATAAATTTAAATATACTGGGTATATTTGGGAACTATAAACTAGATGTGGTAATACATGAGGGTTTCTTGGTACCCTCCTCTTATATATTTTATTATAATCAACTTGGATGATGCATCAAAAGGGAATTTAGGACCCTTGGAATCTGGTGTAGTCTTTTGTGATTATAATGAAAAATTATAATATTTTCTTTGGTTCATGTGGTCTGCTTCTTCACTAGGAGTGGAGATTAAAGGAATCATCAATTCCATATATTTTGAATAAAAATGAATGGTTTGAATAATTTATTGTCTTATGGTGATTTTTTTACTATTTCTTTGCTATTAAAAATTGTACACTTCAACACTCTTGTACTATCACGGATCAATGGATGGAATATATGAATACTCTAATGAGATTCGAATTTATTTTCACACATGTCTTCAATGAGAAATGAAAGGTGGATAATTGTCATGAAAACAACAGATTTGTTTTGGATCTCACATGGTTGGATTTTCCTCTAATAGATATGATTCCAAATTGTGTTACATATTTTAATAAATTTCCACGTTTCAAACTTTTATAACTATTTTCTTTCAATAAATTCCATGAAATTGTTGGGTGATGATCTATTTTAATAAATAAATAATACTAACTAATATCTCATTCTTAGAAGAACCATGTGGTATCATACACTAATAAATTGGATACAAGTTATTTTTCAATAATAAAAATATTAAATATAACACTTTTTATGAAATCCTTAAATGGAAAAAAATACATTTTAAGGAGACCACTTATAATGTCAATTTTAATTATTGAAATATGGAGGTGAGGATAGAATCCATTATTGAACACATATTCTCATAAATGATTTATTATTATTAAAAGAAATCATTGGGTGAGATTGAACCACACGTATTAAAATGCCATTTTTTATTAATGAGTAAATAAGTGTTTTGTAAAAGAATGTAAGTGACGTTTCATGAAGGATTTTTTTGGATTATATACTCAATTAAAATTTTATGGTTTTTGGTGTGATTAAATTAAATAAAATATTAAAAATTATTATTGGAAGGAGGATCATTTCCTAATATATTTTTGAAATGTGTTTGAGTTGTTTTGAGAAGGCCTGCAGTTAAGTGATAATGGATCTGATGCTATTTGTGATGGTCTAAATTTTTTTAGATGATGAGTTGCTCAATAAAAAGTATACATATTTTTTTGTGAATCATACACCCCAATGTAAAACTGATCTAATAGATATGTATATATAATCATATATTGTCAGAACTATAGTATCCAAACATTATTTTGTTTTATTATCTAGAATATATTTTATAGAAAGTGTGATAAACCTCAAGAGAAAAAAGTTATTAATGGATAGCCTAAGCCTATTTTTATTTTTTTTCTTTATGTAGTTTCCATGAAAAATAAGTTGTCGGTGTTTCTAGATCATCCTTTATAAATTATTCAAGTTAATGCACCTGCCTATCCCACTTTTTCATGTATTCTTCTAGAGAAATTTTTCTTCCATTGAAACCTCTAACTAGGATCTGGTTCTACTTGTCAATCCAATAACTCTGTTCTCTATTGGGGTCCACCTGAATGGTCATTTCCATTATTTAATCACAATATTATGTTGAATCATTTATCACAAGAGATAACTCCCCCATTTCTTCTCCAAAATGCAGAAGTTTCTCTAAATATTTCTCAGTATCCAATATTGTATTCAACATGACATTCCTGATGGGATTAGCCTCATCATCTAAAACCTTTGCTCAAACATCATTTCCATTTTTTTAGAACTCCTTCACTCACGTGGGACTTCACCTTCCTCTCAGATATTGTCTCCATTGGTGAAGGGAGATGAGAATAATCCTTACATTCTTTATTGTTTACATGGATGACATTCCTCCTCCTCATACTACATATGTCGCTACAGTAATGTTATTGATAATTGACTCCTAAAATCTGGCTGGAAGATTCATCACCATACTCCTCCCTCGGAGTACCTTGATAATCAATGATAAGTTCTTTCATGCCTGCCTCTTAGTTGGGACCTAAATTATCTATACTCTTGAAGTAGTTACATAGATGAATGGTTGGAACCACTCTTTTCGTGCTCGACCTGATCACTAGAAATGGATCATCATGGGGACCCTCACATTATTTTTTATCAATCCTGGTTAGCAGAAACTCTATATAAGAAGAAGCTTTGGGGGCATTGGACTTTACTTAGTGACCATTCAAGTTTCCAGAACTGGATAAGAAACATTAATAGGTTCCATAACAACTGGAGTAGCAGGATTAGGATAACCATCTTCCACTTATCAAATTTGATTTTTCCCAACTAGTGTTGGAATTCACAAATCGCTCCTAAAAAGGTTTAAAAAATCATAAGAGAAGGGATTACCCACAGAAAGATCACTCTGAATAGTCTTTCCCACATCTAAGCCAGATCTGGAAAGACTATTCCTAACTGAACCTTCTTCAACAACCAAATGGAACATCACAACCACACTAGATCCTCAATTCATCTCTTCATAAAAATTGCCTGGAGATTCAGCACCCGAATTGGACTTTTCAAAAACACTTTTGGCCTACATATATAGACACTCATATAATGAATCTAAAGGAAGGTCCGCTCGAGGGTAACCCATCTATTGGTTTCGGCAACTGATGTTAGCATGACCAAGGTGGTTGTTTGAAAAAAATAAGAGGACCCAAGATTGGTAGACGAACATTTAATACCACCGAAGATCAACTTAAATATTTATAAAAATAGTATCTAAAGGATTCGTGGGGACATCCAGTTCAATATTTAATTTTAGGGAAATTTGGTTACTTAGTACATTTTTTCGCTGGTCTGAGGATTATAATAGACCCAACATATTTCAATTTGTATGAAGAATTGCTGCATTCTTATACGGTAGGGGAAGGCCGGGGAGCGAGATCCAAATCTATTAGATATGACGATCTCTTTTAAAGTGTAAATAGAACTACCACATAAAAGGAAATAAAAACAATCATGAGGTAACACGAAGAGAATTTTACCATGCAAAGATAAGATCTTCTTATTAAGAGAAGAAAATCAGGAGGTGTCTCAAGTCCTGGAACCCAACAATAGCTCGTTCCCAAATCATCCACTGGTTAGAGATAAATCTATCAAAGGTGTCAACGACAGGTTGTCTCTTGCCGAAGTGAGAAACTAAAGAAAGTTTCATCATCACTGAATAATTATTAAACACTAGAGAAGAGAGTAGAGCCATTGGGATGCCATTTACTAGATATGGAACTTTGGGGAAAATATAGATAGAGAGAGAAATGGGTAGAGAGAATGAATCAGTGAAAGGCATGAAAGCCGAGGGGCAAGATGGTGATAGAGGAAGATGAAGAAACACCTCCCACAAGTCCAACATGTAAAAATCACATGCATGAAATGATCCCTTCAACAAATGTCATCAATTTATCTATAAATATTCCCATTGTGTTACACATTCTTAATATTTTGTAATATATAGAGAATACACAAAGATGTAATTTCCAAAATCTATCACCCAAGTCCCCAAAACCCTCTTGTTTCTTATTATGATCTAAAATAAATGGAATTAATAAATAGGAATTTATTTCTATTCCCAATGGAAAAAACACTGATAACTATTGTGAGGAATGACTTTATTCCAAGTAAATAACACTATCATAAAAGAACAATACTTGAAAACATATTTATAAATAATTCATCCATAATAATATTAAAAGAAAGTCATCATTAGTGAAAATATTCCACAAACTGGTTCCAATCTGATTATACAAGACTCACATATCATTTGGTAATACACATACATAGTTCATAGAATTATCAATTTTTATAATCCCTTTTATTCTCCCAAGTCCCACATGGGTCATGTAAACATCAGTTCTCCCAAGAATAATTTTGGAAAATTCCCTTTTAGTTTGATAAATATTTACTTGGGTGAAATGATAAGAAATATATATATATATATATATATTAGATAAATTTATTTAATTATTAATAAGATTTTATTCAATAACACATTGGGGTTTTAGTTTATTTTTCATGTAATTGAAATTAAATAATCCAAGGAGAACATGCTGGAAAAAGGAAAAATTCAACATTAATTTTCGTGAATCTAAATTACACAATGTGTAACCCTGGAGAGGAAAACCTAACAGAAGAATCAAATGATGTGAATCGAATTTACAAATCATGGTAAATCTATATCACACATCATAAATTAATTGAATTTCAAAACTGATGAAGATACATGAATAAATATTAGTATAGTAAATGAAATGTTCCATAACCTAATTCCCCCAGAATTTTCAAGTAGTAAAATCTAGATAACTAATATCATCAAATGATATTGTGGATCTAAGGTACATGTGGTGTAAGAAAAATTATATGCCTTGAAATCCAAGATGCAGAAGTCCCTTAATGCATGTTCACTATGTAAATCAGTGACATGTTTTGATCCAATCAGGGTATATAAATATATAGCAATGTCATTGAAAAAAAGGATAGACACCCCAAACTATATATCTCTATTCTATTCTATTTATTTACAATTTAATTAATGTATGTTTTTATTGATTTATTTTATTGTTGTATTCATTCCATTTTCCCTATTATTATTTAATGAACTTTATTTTATGTATTGATATCCAATGATAGAATCAAATTCCTTTTGTATATCAATACCAATATTCCATTTTTATTCTTATTGTTTTTTAATTCAATTAGGTATTTGATTTCATTCATATGATTTTGATTCTGGATTTGTTTGATTTATATTTTTTTCATTATTTTGAGCATGATTCTTGTTTCTCTACTTTAATTTAATATCACCATTTTTGGATAATAATCATACTAGTAGTGGTCAAGAGTAAGGGTAGATATAAACTAAATTACTCAATTAATTAATAATTTGTAATTTTTCGGGAGATGGTATGGTTAAATTTTGTTTAATCTCATTTTTTTGAGACGAACTTGACCATTATGGGTGAAATTGATGGATCCTTCACCTAAATATAGTTTACCATAGTAGAAATAATAGTGTGTGATTATTTATTCATAGAATCTATGAATCTAACACATTGGTTATAGACTATGATTAGACCACAAAGTAGCTTGCTGTTTAGGTATATCTAACTGGATAGACCATGATCAATTGGATATCATTAGAAAACATCACATCCAAAGCCATAGGTCTCTCTCAAACTTGATTTATGATTACCCTTTTCTTAATCCTTGAAATTGACATGTGTCCCTTCCCTTTAATCATGTTAAATTTCATGCTACTATATTTTAGGGATCCCAAACCCAATAGATATATTTTGATAACTCTTATAAAATAGTTCTTATAAATAGGTTGCTTGCCGATGTGCTTTCCTAGTGGGATAAACCTCAGAATACAAAAATATAATGTCTTTGTATCCATGTCATGTTTGGAAAATATAAATTCAAAATTGATCAATGATCATTCATAATAAATGACACCATATAGAATAGTAAAATTTTGTTATCATTTCCAGGGATCAATGTCCTTTAAAACATTGAACTATTATAGAATCACAGGATTCTATCATCCCACTTTTCTTTCTCATCTACCACTTTTATTTTTAAAATTTTCACTCATGGAATAGAACATAAATCATTTTTATTCCACATAGTGCATGCTTTGTGGTCCCATAAGTTGTTCCAAAATAATTGATTCCCCATAATTGGTATCATTCAATCCTTAAATTTAATGCACTATTTTCTCATATCGACAATTAATAATAGATAATGGAAAAAATAATTTACAAAGACACCTAAAAATGTTCAATATGATCCAATTTTACATCACGAAGAGAGGTAAGTACCCCAAGAACACACCATAAGGGATTAACGCATTCCATATATCAGTGATATGACTCCCATTATTGTATGACCCCCTATTCAAGAGTATTGTTCTGATATAAAACCTAGAATAATCTCCATGATATAGAACCTGAGGAATGTTAATGGAATGAAAATTTTATATCCACATAAACACATTACAAATTCTCTATAGATTTTCAATGCCTTTCAAAATAAAGTAAAATACTATAATAACATCTGATTATGAGTCTTCCCATTATCCTAGTGCGACCAAGGGAATGATTTTATTAAAAAAGTATCTTAAATAAATCATGACATGTAAAGATTTAGTAAATAAAATTATCATTAATCATTTACCTCCAATTCAAATTTATATTTCCATAAAATAAATTCAAATTTTTAACAGGTGGATGGGGAATCAAATTGGGATATTTTGGAATGATCTGGGGAACTGAAAAAGAAATGTTAACATCATGGACTCAATGTGTTTTAATAGTTTAAATCATTATTATAGAGGCTCTAATTGACTGGAAACATTTTTTAAGATGCCTCCACTAAATGTAAGATCATTCTCAATACACCTAATGTTTGTATAGAGTTTTTGATCATATATCCCACAATACTAGAATGTGACAGAGCGATAGAGGAATTACATGATGTGGAATCCATAGGATGGAATATAATACCCACCTAGAATCCTAGGTTTTATCCATTATAAAATATATACAATATTTTATGTTTCCTGCTTCATCATCACCACCTCTTAACCAAATAATAAAAATATAATCCTTTAAAATGTGAGGAGGTCCACTCCCATACCATGACTCAAAGGAAAGTATAGAGGATCCTAAAATCAAATATTGTAAATATGTTAATTGAAATAATTAAAATATATAGTATAAGTAGTCTAACCAATATCATAAATTATATTATCTAAAATTCTAGGTAAATAATTTCAACATCTATATAAAGTCTATAATGAATAGTTGAGTGGTCAGGAATCAGCATGAAATTTGGTACCACCTTGGTTCCTTTTTAAATTTTCGCTCCTCAACTCAGGATACCAAATTTTCGAAGAGCTCAATCATTTCTAACATCTCAACAACCCTTTTTTTAATAAAATTTTTTACAAGGTAGAAAAATCCACCTCAACATATAAAATTCATTCTTTAGACCCTTATTAATTACTTTTTTTCCTAAAGTAGTTCATTTGACAATAACATAATAAACCTAAATGAAAAACTAATATGTTTTCTTGTGAAACCTTGAGAATCATTTAGGGCTCCTCAATGACCTCATCATATCGATTATTATGTATGTTTCTCTATAATACAATGACTCAACTAGGATTAGAGGTAGAGGGTGTGGCCCTTAGAAGAGGAAATGTGTTTTCTTTTTAGCATACATGTGTAATCGAGTGAAATTTTATAAATTAACCTGCATAACATGTGACAATCGTCTTCAAGGATAAATGTGATAGCCGATATAAATATTTCCATTAAAAATTAATAAAATATGATCAAACCCCAAATTCACTAATTCTAGAGAAAACTGATAAAGAAGAAGTATTTGGGGGCACCGACACTATAAAAACTAATTATTCCTTCTATAGAGAGGATGGAACATTCTAAAAGAGAGAGAAAATATAAATTGGGTCTGGAAATGTATAAAAAATAACACATAAAAATCCACTTTGTAGAAGAAATTTCTCATGTTTTGACTTTATATTTTATTAAATAATTTTATTCCATAACGAAGAAAATAGAATATCTAGGTGTAATATCCTTAAATGAATAATTTTCCATAGTTTATCTGAAAACTTTTTAGCCCAAAATATGATACCTTTGATGTTTATTAGTTCATTTCAATATACAGACATGAAATTTTGAAGGATCTTAGTGCTCTCTTAGTGCAAGTATTAATCTCATGTCTATCACTATCATTAAAACTCTTGCTGTCAAATAATTAAACCCAAAAGATATTGGAAGTACAATTTGATTACTATTAAGTAAATCACCATTGAGGAATACTCGAGGAAATTTTTTTAAGGGTTAGATAATTTATATTCCCTATATATTTCATTTTCCAGGATACAAAGGAAGATTGTTATGCCTTCATAATTATAGGAAGACAATTTTTCAACATTATGAGGGAATAAATTGATGTAAACTAAGTAATTCTAATTTCTATACTCATTGATGATAAATTTGTTTTTGAACTATTAAATTTTCTTATGTAATGTATTAATCTATTGGGATTTTAATCAATATTTTATACTATTAAGAATGATGATCATATGTTCAATAAGGAAAAAATGCCTTAACAGATAATAAAAATTAATTCTATGATCATATAGATGGGAAGTACACTATACCTATGTTTATAATGTCATTCTTCTATTATTTCCATCTTTTTTTAAGAACCATTCCATGAGTGGTGTTTCCTTATATTTTAAATCACTTAAATGGTGGAATGTATAGCCCTCAAAAATAATCATTGCACAGATTTAGAGGAAAACAGTGATAGGTCAAATATATAATATAATATTTTAGAGAGGTTTAATAAATTATTTCTATGGTTTAGACGTCTTTATTTAAAAATTATTAAAATATAAAATTTATATTATAAATTTATTACTTAAATAAACATCAATTCATGCCTTGTAGAAAAAATACACATCAATTTTTCATGTCTCAAAAAATTAATATTCTATTATTTACATATTGTTTAGTAAATACAAAATGTGAAAATATTGTTATGGATTCTAATGCATTAAACATGAGGTTCACAACACCACTCACCCCATTCCTCTCCCCCCCCCCTTGTGACACCCCCAGAACACTAACCAATAACCCATTAACCATGATCACTACCCTCATGTCCTTCATCATCAGCTTCTACTCCCTCTACCACATCCTCACACTTGACCACTTAACCCCTTCATCATTTCCCCCCACCAAAATAGAAAAGTGTTCCACCCAACAATGAAGAAAACATTACCACCCAAGTTTCTGAAGTTTTCACATTCTTCACCACCTACATTTCTGAACCCTCACCATTTTCTTCATATTAATCCACTCTATTATCATCCATCTATTCATAGTCCTATTTCAATACATCATAGGGATCTACCCCATGCCTATAGCTACACCCATTCCTCTAATTTTCCACCACCGAGTATCAAATTTTGATGACCTATTTCTTGGCCAAGATGATGAGGTAGACCAATAATTGGTACCTAGTTGAGCTCTAGCATATTCAAATACATGTGGAAGACCTCGACATTTTCGGATATATTCACCTCTCCACCACCACACATGTTTTTATGGATATGTTCTAGCAACTATTCCAAATGTTATAGGCCATAATGAAGCTCAATGTGGTGCAAGTCACCTTCATCCATTGTAGGAGATAATGGTAGATAAACTTCTAATATTTTTGTGTTAGATATGGTATTTACACTAAATATTTTTTATTCACCAAGATATAATATTATAAATATTGATACATCCATGAAAAATGTTTTTAGGAGTTTTCTATTGATTTATAAGGATACAATTAGCATCCACGACACTCATACGGTGAAGAGAGCCCAACTGTGGGGGTGATGCCAAACAAATTCATCATCGGGAACTAGGTCATTAATAATTATCCTAAAAATATTATCATAGGATAATTATCCTTATCAAGTTCATCATATTATCCTCTAGCATGCGTTCACTATAGTTTACAAGGCTATATAGTTAATCTTGTACTGCAAAACACAAATGTGGAGTTATTGTGGCACTATGGTGGGGGATGTTCATTACACACCTCATCGCTCATCTCAGCATTTTTCGTGCCACACAATCAATTTTCTCTTTTGGTAATATAGAGTAGATATTCCTCTTAGTGATACACTAGATTAATCTATTATGTGATGTCAAGGTGTGGTACTATTGGGCCCTTAACTACCTAGTGAATCATTCAAAGGCTCCAGATCAGCCTGCCCATTACCTTTCCCACATTCATGATCCCCTTTCCCCTATAGACCTAGCCTCATCCCCCTCAACCAAGTCATCACAATATCCATGTATAACCCAATAAATCCCTCTTCTCCACCTACCACTTTAATTACTAATGACACATGTTCAATTATCTTGTTCAATATAGGGAACAATGGATAGATTTTCCACCACCATCTTATTCCATTCATTGATGTGTCTCATTTCTCAACCCCTATCCCAACCCCAATCCCTTTATCTAACACCCACCACATTATAAAAAACTCATTTATACCACCTTCCCCACCACAAAAAACATATAGGTTGTCTTTATGATGATCTCAAAGATCCTTCTATACAATATGAATATTTTTAGGGAAATAATGATGAGGTAGGTTCCCATAACTCCCATCGTCTTTCAAGTATCCCAATATTGATCAAGATACTAGATATATCCCAAAATTATGGATTGAAACCTCACCCCCTTCATCCTAAACCAATCATGGTTCCATCACCATAACAACTATTAAAATGCTAGATCATATAGTCCTAGATTCCATAGATGATATTAATCAAGAAGAGTATATCCGGACCTCCAATTTTTTGGCGTGGATATCTGATGTGGATACTAGTGAGTCTTCCCATGCTATTTTTTTATCCATGAATATATCCCTTATTTTATTCTATTTTGGGTGTCTATTTTTGCCTTTAAATTATATCCCCTTTTATATGATGTACCATTTATCATATATATGGATTTCATAAAGTTGTGAAATCAATTTTTCCTTTCTTATTTTCATTTTTACGTTAACAGTATCATAGCCAGGCCTAGCTAGTTTTTCATCATATATAGTAATTAAAGAGTCTATCAGGACACTATAACCCCACCCAAATTTTATCAAGTGGCACATTTCAAACAAAAATAGTTATATTGGGAAGGTGAAAATTCACTTATATACTCAAAATAATATAACTATACGATTTTCATGAAATTTACTTCTTCCACATGAGAGTTTTGAGCGTCCCATTCATTAAGTGGATAATAACATAAAAAGTCATATTGAACAAGATGGCAATGCATCTAGTTCCTGCAAGATGCATAGAATATCTTAGACTACTGAGGACACTGACTAATTATCATTTCCATCATTCTATATGAAAAGAAATCTAGTTATTTATTTATTGGAGGCAACCATTATTAATTATTTAACTGTATTTTCATTTTATACTTAAGATCTATTATTTTATTTTCAAGACAATATTGTTTATCTCTTGTTGCAAACATTATTGTAGTCCATGCATGAATTTATATAATCTAATTTTTCATATTACTTATTATTTGCAGCTGCCCAATTTCTTGCATACATATTTATTAAAACATGTGTAATAATGATTTATCTAGCATGTAAAATTTATTTCTTTCATTGTTTTAGAGGTAACATAATTTCCCATCCAAAAAAATTCTCCAAGGTAAGTCATTCAATTAGGTAACTCTAAATTCCCTAATTTTAAATTAAAAATTCCAATTTCATATCTTCCTATGATATAATATGTATCTATCCCATGTACCTTTTCATAATAGTGTGGAAACTATATCCTTTAAAATGTTGGTGAATCTTAATTGGGCTCTATTTACCATACACATAGATTTGTTATTTTTTAGTTATTATAGGAGAAATTTTTCATTAAAATAACAATTTATCTAGAATTATAATTTCACCAATTTAAATAGATTTTTTTTGATATTATTGAAATTTATTTTTATTAACTTAATGATTTTATGATTGATTGATGAGTTGTGTAATTTAATATAATTTCTTTATTCTTGAAATTTATTTTCAATTAATTATAAGTAGATACTATACCATGAGTGTTTTATAGTTATTTAATATTACTAATCTCAATAAAATTTAATAACATTATTTCCATATTATTTAGTTGGAATATTTCTTGAGAGATACATGGGGCTTGTAAACCTATCCAAACTAGATTTCCAATCTTAATGAGGTTATTATTGATGAAATAAATTGTTAAAATAATTTATAAAATCATTTTTGAGATAGTTTCCATGAGACCCACCAGTACATCTAACCGCATTTACCGCATTGTACCCATGAATATCCTTTTTAGGGTGTATTCATTTTTAGAATATTATCCCTCCCTACCCTACTCTTGGTAGTATTCAAGATTTTTTTCACAAGTGTGAGAGATTTTTCATCTCTTCCATACATTGCATATTGATACAGAGGAGATGTATGGTGGTACTTTCACCATATTGATATTACATAGTTATTTGTTAAATTATTAATTTAAAAATCGTAATCTTTTATATTGATAGAATGAATTAATTAATAATAACTATAATAAAATATGATGTTTTTTAGGGAGACAAAAATCACCATTACTAGACAAATGAATATTTTGACCAATCATAAGTGGTTTGGTAATAGACATGAATTCTAACCAAGATATGATTTTCAAATAATAAATAAAATTATTAAGAAATGGAATATAGAACATTCTTTATGCTTTCATGACATATTCATGTAACTACATTGATCTCTTTGGAGACCACGTAAATATTAATATTATAGGAGTAAATAAATTACATTTCTTATGACTATATTAAATTTTACTTTAGAACCTAACCACCATTTTTATCTTAAATTATATCACATATCCACCTAACCTCTTCCTTAGACATAATTGAACCTTATTTACAAAGTCCTGATGATTAATTATGTATTTTTTATTACAATGTAAATATTTCTGAACAGATGAAATCATATTGTTAAGGACTTTTTTAATGTTTGATAACAAATATTTTTTCGTTTTCCCTTAATTGACGAGAGAAATATAATTATTCAATGAATTAAAAATGGGTATATATTTTTAAGAACCATTATGATATTGTAGTTAAAATAAGAAAGGATCAAAACAAAGTAATTAACTATGAGATATGGACTAATTTTATCTACAAGATTGATTCTGAAATACTTTCTTTTTCCTACTATATATATATTTATTTTCATAGTTTTAATGAACATTGTTTTTTAAATATAGTTTCATTTTGAATCCGTTTTGAGAATTTTTTCACCTTAACAAGAAATTGAAGTGTGGGGGGATTTCATAAGATATATATATATATATATATATTAGATTTATTTATTTAATGATTAATTATTCTTAATTAGATAATAAAATTACTTTTTTCTTGCTTTTTCATGGAATGGGAATTAATGAATCGAAGTGGGATATCTTGTAAAATGAAAAAAAAATCAATATTACATGTCATGAATCCTAAATACTTGAGGAGTAATTCTCAATATCGAAACCTGTAAGAATAATCACAATAAAATAACATATACCACCTAGAATAAACCATGTTCATGATGTGAATAATCATTACAAGTTGTTAATGACATCAATTTCAAAACAAATAATGATATATGATGTTATCTTAGTACACATCCTGAAATGTTTTAAAATATAATTACCACTAAATATTCAAGGAATGATATATGGAGATCCATAATATTCATCTAATATTACATATCTAAAGTATATATAATGAAATCGAATTACACACTCTTAAATCCTCAATATATAATTCCCTTGTTGAATGTTCACGTCATGAATCAGTTACATGTCGTGATCCCTCGGGGTATATAACTATATAGTGACCCTATAATGAAAAATATTTTAAATTCCCCTAAACAGTTTTTCTCTTATATTCTTTATTTAATTCCTGTTTTCTTTTTAATTTGTTATATTCATTTTATATTATTTTAATATTCATTCAATTATGTCCACTTTCAATTCCAATACATTTTCTTTAAGTGTTTTTGTATAATGCTTGAATATAATTCCATCTCAATTCAATATCCATCTCCCCCTTTGATGGTGATTTTTTTCATCATTAATATTATTATTTGATTTCTCTTATATGATTTCAATTGTGTTTTTTATTTAACCCATTTTGTCATTATATAGAGCATTTTTCAGTTTACCTGATTTCATTTAATACCATCATGATCCCATAATCCGCTTTGGGTTAGGGGTCAAGAGTAATGGTGGATTTAATATTAATGTAACATTGAATCCAAAAATGCTTACACTATGGATGTTATGTCGGTTAAAAATAACTGTTAATCTCATTTATTTTCAACTACACTAATTATTGGAGGTGAAATCATAGGTTCTTTAACCTAATTGGAGTTAAGAAGAGTTTGACCAATATCATGTGATCCTTTCTGTATATAATATAAGATTATTTCTCATATGTTTCCAACTATATTTAGAATTAATATTCTTATCCATATTTGTTATATCCAATTGTATTGATCAATATCAACTGGTGATCGTTTCACCAAATTGGAGCCCAATCCATAGTTCAATCATTATCAAGATGTATGGTTACATGTTCACAAATCCATGAAATTTTTCCACACTGCAAACATTTACTAGAGATAAATCCCAATATAAATGTTATTATAAAATTGAATCATAATACAGGGATCATGAGTACTCCAATAAAATGCATCATACTATTTTGAGGATTTATTATAAGTTATCCATTTCGGATCAACCCTTGACTTCCAATTTACCAAACCATTTTTGCTAAGTTTATTTTTATAAATTTAAATATTAATGTGACAAAAACCCATTTTTAATAAATACTTTTGTGTGGTATATTCATGAAACTACCCAAAAATATTAGTTAGGAACTTTCATTCATCATCAATCCATTACTACATATCTGAATTATATTATGTGGGAATTCATGAATTAATGAATCTCCCTCAACCACTAGATTTATATAGATGGTGTATGAGATAAAAATCTGTCCATACATAAATAATACATTCCCTTATTAATGGAACCCCCTAATTAACCTCTTTAATAGTTAGGAACCTCAATCTATTCATAATAATAAATTCCATTGGCAATGAAGAATATATCCTAGATGACAATGATGGAAAACACCTTGGTTATTGTAACAATGTTCATATCGTTCATACTAAATGAAATATAAATTAAACTAGATAGTATCTGTTTCTTCTAGTTTCTAAATAGATGATGTTTTAACCCCAATATATTGCATATAGAAATGAAATCGCACAAGCTATGCATGGGAATCCCTTTAGAGTTGGCCCAAATTGTCCTTGATAGTTGGCATATCGTATCCCCACACTCATCCATCATTAAACGGAGAATCACCTTCCGTAATAAGAATCTCAATTATATAAAAGCCATAAGATTTCAATTAGGAAATTTTTCATTCATTTAATTGCATATCCTCTACATTTTTTGTCGATTGATGTTGAAGAAAGTTTAATAAAAGGCTTCCAATTTAATTTTAATTTTCATATGAAATTCCAATAAGAATTTGATTTTCTAATAATACATATCTTATAATACCTCTTGTTTCTTACATATAGATTGACTCATACAATAATATAGATAAGTGATGATTATGTCACTAGTATAATCTTAATTTTATCATTAGGCCTCGCCTATAAGTGTAATCCCCAAAAGATCCAAACTATATGTGATTTGATTCCTATCCCAACAAAAAATGTAAGAGGATTCATTGAGGATTAAATACAATATTTTTAATCCATTAACATTATTATTGGTCCATATTACTAGTAATATTAATCACCCACGAAAAAGGATACACTTCTTTTGGGTCATTTTCACCCCACCCCCATCAGACTATATGCATAGTGATAGATATCATCCCATGACCATATTCCTCATATGATCAACCAAATATCATAAATATAAATTCAAAATGGGCACAGTGATAATGGTAGACTCATGCATTATCATTATACTATCATGGTTTAGGAAAATTCTTCATACATATTCATGAAGATTGATGGTAATATGCATAGTTTGGTCCTTATCACATGACCTCTAAAACTGTAATTTGTCATGTTATGTGGAACTAAACTATATGGTTTTATATTCCATTCATTAATATACAAAAAAGCCCCATCAAAAACCTGATACCAACAAAAAACAACAATTATATCCCAATATTATGATAAATTCTTGAGCACCCAAATTTATTTTTTAAAATCAGCATCATAAATTAATAAATGAATCAAAATAAAGAAAAAATAATAATATACAAAGATAGATATATTAATATAGTACTTATACAATATAAAAATGTTACCATTGATGTAGAACCTATGATACATAAATAAAGATCCATTTATTAATAACATATGATCAATATAGATGGATATTTTAATGGAGAACCTATATAACATAAAAATGTTCACATATGCACGTGTAAATGTCAGATTGAAAATATAATTGTTGATTGGAATTATATTATTATTTGGAAAGGATTAATGAACATGATATAAATATATAAAAGGGTGATAGTGTAGAAATTAATTCCCCAAATGGGGTGTGATGATCCCGACCACCCATCCTCCCAATAAATTTGTTTATATAAGAATCATTGAAAAAATTCCATCTAACTGCATTCCTTTGGAATGTAGGTCGATACCCTGTCATAGAAATGATAAAAATTGTGTATTTCAGTTTATATGAATAAAACATGTTGGAATAATTCCAATGAGTGATCATAATTTTCAATATATGAATAACCACATGATCACCTTTGGTTAAAAAACATAAATGGAGACCCTGACTTAAATATTTCATTTTTCTAAAATAAATGGGTTTCTCCCACATAATGATTTTTTTAGAAAAAAGTAGGTTCAACAAGTATCCATTAATATAATAAATTATGAATGAGTTTGTTTACTTTTGATGTTACCTTGATTATATTACATGTTTTTTTGACATTACCCTAATTTTTTCAAACCCCCTTTAATCCAAATTGCACCTTATAGATTATGATGATCTTGCACGTCTTCTAAAGTAATAATAGGGTTATTATCAATCAGGAAGCCATTTTTACAAAAAAAAATCTATATTGAGGGGTGTAGTACACCCAAATTCAGAAGTACCATATAAATGGTACTATCCCAAACATATATGTTACATGGAAATTTATCCAACACAGGAATCCCCACTAACCGTTTTCCCAATGAAGGGTGGTGGAAATGAATAATGAATAACTTATATCTATTAATAATTAGTTATGTGTCCAACTCATTGAACTCAATATAATACACATCACGCGTCCATGGGAAGTGGATGAGGAGGTTTTCTAATGTCAAACATAAGTATATGAGTTCACCCAAATGGATTCTCCTATAAGACACTATTAATAGTGTCATGTGTCATCATACCCTAAGTTCACTAAAGACGCTACCCAATGGTCCGCATAATAGGACATACAAGACTATTGAACAAGGAAATTCCACTAAGGGTTGGTGAATCCTCAACAATTAGTATCCATTATACATACCCACATCCACCAAATAATCCTCCTAAAAACAATGAGGACAATCCTTGAGCAGACCCATGTTCGTTCACACAACCCTCATGCCTTCCAGTACTATCTCGAAACACCAAGAGGTATGTGTTTTTTTATCTTGAAAATAATTATAGAGCATGATAACATTACCAAAGCTACACATGAATCCCATCAGAATATTCTTGATGGAATTATTGGTTGGGTGAAGACACACATCCATAGTTTTTACAATTAATAGAATTGTATTTCTATACCAATTACAATGGTTATCTAGAATTTCATAGTTAAAATAAAGGAGATGGTTTAAATACGAAAAAATATTTAAAAACTATGAAAATTTATTAGAATAAGTAGCTATTAGGGACTAACCACACATTACCACTCCCACCACAAGAGTATCTCATCTGTATTATGTAAGGTCGATTTAAAAGTAGGCAGATGTTTCTACTCCCATATATGAGGGTTGTTGACATAATTAATTGATAAATGGAATATAGGATCATGAAAAAATTTCAATTACATATGTAAATTTTCATTCCACACAAATGGAAACATCAGGGAATCCATATATCATTTCCAAAACAAAATGAATCAGTTCAAAAATCTCTATAGATACAACGGATCTTATTATATAAAATATCATATGTGAACGTCTCTATTAAAATAATATTACTCTATATTCCTAATAGAGAACACATAAAATGATATCACACCATGTTCAATATGAATTCCTAATAAAATCCCATGTCCCTAATGTGACTAATTCTAGTGTTCTTGAGTCCCTCAAACATCTATCTATGGAAACCGAATATTCATTTGACTCATTTTCAGATAAAGGAAATGATAGTTCCTATTGTAAAGGTATTTTGAAAAACATTTCTAATATAAAATATTAAGGACCTACCTAGAGTATTTAACATGATGGCCTTCATCATGTTTATACGATGATCGATCAATATAACATGTTATTCTGATGTGTATGGTGAAATTCCTCCCCATGTATAGAAGATCAGATGGAATGATTGACCTCCCCTAGAAATTTTCCAACATGAATGTCCTCCAAAAGAGATAGGCTACAAGACTCCACCAAATTGATGTATGATTTGCCTTTAAGATATTACTCACCATGATGGTGTTCAATATTATGGTCCTCGGTATAATTATATAACATTTTTATAAGAAATCTCTCCCTATACTGAAGAAATTTTGAGAAAGTAATCATATCAGGAGGCTATTAAGAAGATGTGGCCCACAATACTTAATTATTTATCATTAATGAGAAATAATATTTAAAAATAACAATATAATAAAAATAAATGATCATTATCTAAACCACCCTAGGATCACCATAATTTTAGTATAGTAGAAGAGACTCATATCAACTCAGCATCCTTAATAAGGTAGTTGTAAAATTACCAGTTTTATTAGATAATGTAGAGGATAACCTCATGGAAAACGTTAATAATATGTTTTTTAAGAGGATAAAACTAGTCAAAGACCACAAAACAGTCATGTATTGGTCCCTATAAACTCCATGGTGTGATATTATGAAACAATTTAATTGATTAATGAATGGTTATTATTTTTTAAATGATGAGGAGACTATTCACAGTTTGTAAAATATTTTTTCCCATTATGTGAATATGTGGATCACATAAATAAAATATAACTATTACATCAGATTTTCATGGATACCATTTTAGATGCATGACACAATGAAATTGGAATGTAGTATGAGGGTTATCAATGCACATGGATTTATGATTTATGTAATCAAAATAAATGGATAATTTATTCTCTCTCTAAAATATATATAAGTGTATTTGGTGTACATAAAGAATTAAATTTAACCTCACTCTTTAAAAATAAAACAACCAAAAAGATAAATAATTTTTTTTATCACTTTGATATATACCAAAAAATAAGGCTTTTATAAAAATATTTTGTTCGATCATTATGAATCGACGCATACCAAATATCAAAAGCATATGTCCTGATGAGAAAAAGCCATTAAAAATATATTTCATTATGAAGTTTAAAATATATGTAACTGTATTGCTTAAATAAATTCTAAACATTAGTAGAATTAGTTCATTTTGATGAAAGAGGCTCACTTTAAATGGTTAAATTTAATAAAAATATTTCTCAAACAATGATCAGAAAGATTTATAGAGTAGCTATAATATCAACAACATTGAAAATATAAGGTCAACCCAAAAACACAACATTCAGAGAATTTCTACCACAACTTACTCCATTAATGACATAAAATATTATCTAAAATAAAGAAAAACTGTTCCATGTGGAGCCCCATTTTGATTGTCTATGAGTATTTTTACATCAATCACCACCGCCCATGGAGGTAAATATTTATTACTTTGGAGGTGAATAAAAAAGTAAGTCCACAATTTTTTTGATATGCTTCCAAATATATCTATTTATTAATATGTATAACAAGTTAATTAATATATTCTATTTGGATTACCCTTTGTAATGAATATGTATAAGAATACTCAAAATAATGGATGATGCCTCGTTGACGTCACAAGCTAACATAACCCATCAAGGGTGTAACCACTCTAGAATAACTTCACTTCCTCAATAGATATCCTGATGGAGACTGAACCTCATATCCTTTAAATGGTGATGTGATACCCATAATTCAATATGTATAACTATATTTTATAAAATATTTCCCTAAAGACACTTTATAACATGAATACAGTGTTGGGGAATAGGTGGAAAATGTTTCTATATTTAAAATCAGTATACCCCAAAATATCTGAATATGTTTTTTGTTCTAGAAATCATAGGGTCAATAAATTTTAATGGATCAATAAAATGACTATTTACCACAACTATATAATGATCCAATCAATTTAAATGTCAAAGGGCTTTCTATGTACCTCACATTAACCGATGAAGTTGAACCTATTATTAATAAAGAAATATTTCCCTAGTAAAAGATTAAGATGATGAATTTTAAGAGAATAAATATAAAATTTATTATATGAAATATCATATATGGATATGTTATTTAATTAGAATGTAATATTACATTCCCTTTATATATCATTGAGTAAAAAAGACCCCATCATTCTAAAGAAGTATAGCCATGAAATATGACCAATCTAGGATATAGAAAACAAATTTATTTAGATCGAGTATAGGTAGATTGTTCGAGTTCCTTTCACTATTATATGAACTAGATATATGATAGATGAAATTACATTATTCAAGATACATTTTTTATCATCTATGAAAGCAATAATAATCACCACATCAATATCCACCAATTTCATACCAAATTATGTTTCCTTGTTAGTCATATATCCCATCAATGATCATCAACAATATTGGGCAATTGATATAATGATTGGAATCATTGGTGTATGTGGTTAACCTATGTTGAAGGAGATAAATTCATACCTCTGATGGTTAAAAAACACTTACCCCTCCAAACATTTAAATTCATATTATTTCAATGTTAAATGACTTGGGTGATATAAAATAACATATAAAACATTTTGTATCTCTGTGTGGTCCCATGATGTAAAATTTTGAGTAGTACTAAAATAAAACATTATGTGCTTCATATAGACATTTTAATGACCAACCATTGTATAGTATAATTTTTTTTCATCTAGGTTAAGAACATGATATAAAAATACTCTCCTACAATTTATTTATCATTCTTCCTCTATACTATATAAGAAAACTGTTCTTGATATCACAAATTGGAAATTTTGGGAGAATGATACATTCTATAAATTAATTTCTATGTGGAATGGTTTGACATCCTCTATGAACCTCTAGCTTCATCAATGATAATTATTGTCTATCTTTATATAAAACCACCATGAATAGTCTCTACCACTGCATAATTTATTAAATTATCAATGAAGATTTTATGATTTTTCCCAAATTATTAAAAGGTAAGCTTATTTGATTTTAAAAAGAAATCCACAACTCTGTTATTTTATTTTCTCATGGAAATTGAATAGGTAAGGTGGAAACCCTAACCATTAAACATAATCCATATCATTTTTAGAATCGAAATCCAAATCCTATAACATATCATGTAAGAACACCTAACAAATAGAAAAAACAATAGTAATACCTACGTTTGGATGATAGAAAAGAGTAAAATAACCTTTAATTTTAGGACTAGAAGAATATGTTTTATTTCCTCCAAGATGAATAGAATTTTGATACTTTATTATAGATATAAAAAACAGATCTCTATGGATATAAGAGCCTAAAATCCTAATCATGTTGGACTTAATGACCCCCAAAATTATTTCACCATTCTCCAAATGTTAAGACACATCATCCAATATTGATTTATTTAATTAAATTCAATATAGGATATTTTATTCAAGGATATTAAAATAGAAAATTCTACAATCACAAACGACAAGTTATTTTACAAATATTTTGGGATAAGAAGTTTAATGGATAGAAGATAAAAGAAATGGTGTCCATATGATCTAAGATTAAATGATTTAAGATATAACCAATTGAACTGATGTTATCTAAAGGGTATAGTAAATCCTGTCTCTTCTTCTATAGTGCTACTAACCACATCGACAACACAATCCTCTATTAATATATATTCTATACGATGATGTAAATAGAAATAAAACAGTCATGTATAGGGAGATAAAGCCATAAAATACCAAATCTATCCCTAATAGTCTTATACTAAATTCCATCAGTCCTAAGATGATGGGAACCATCCCATAAAACAGTTCCACAGGCACCATACTTCCAAACAGCACCACATACGTTTCTCTTCCAATAATAATATCCCTTAGATAAATAATTACACTTAAATTCCATTAATTTTAACCATTTAATAGACCCATTATCTGATTATGAGTATACTTATGAATATTATTTCACTGTGCCTGATTTTGGAACCATATGTAGAGGTCACATGAACTGAGGTATTATAGGATGTAGTATTAATGAACAAACTTAATAACACATCAATATACATACTAGAGTTACTAATTATACAAATCCTATTGGAAACACATTCATTGATCCTAATAATAGAATATTAATGCTACATAATTTTTTAAGTGACGTCTATATAAATGATTAATAGATGATCAGTTGTAGGCGTGAAAAAGATCCACCATTATATATTATTGGGTAGATCAAGATATATATTTCAAATAATTTTAAGAGTAAAATATAATTATATTCAAATTTCCCGCCAACCTACCTCATGAAATTTTTCCCACAAAGTTCATTTTTAAGAGAAACAACATATTGGAAACTATAGTCCTTTAGATGGAAAATATAACATCCAGAAATAATTGGTTGTGGTCCATTCCAAACATTCAATCATAGATTCTCTGAATTTTTCAAATGATATCCCAAAGGAGATTATGGAAGCCTCGTTAGTACATAAAGAGATAAAAATTATGGTTACCACTATAGAAGTATATCATGAAAATTTTGATCCCATGTAGTGACTTATCTTTATCTCTTTCCTCGAGAATGACATGGATAATGTCTTCTAAGGAAATAGTATTTCCTAATATATAACATGTCATTAACATTTGATACTATTTCAGTGATAAGGCATCAATAATAACCCTCATTCCTGTATGAATAATTCATTGGGTGTGATAAAGTTTACAATGCTTGGTCCCTTATGCACAACCCCATCAAGGCTCTTAAAAGAGTGAGAAAACCATTCTTGGATTAATAAAGTTTAGAAATCAATTCAGGGAATTGGTATATGACTCTGAATTCATGGTTGTTCAGCATAATATATGTTCTAGCATATTTTTAGGGATTCCATTTTTTTTCAACATGTAAGAGTTCCATCAATATATCATCAATGTATCAAAAATTTGGTTAAGGAAATATTTTATACATTTAACACTAATAATGTTTTTTTGAATACTGAAAATATCGACATATTAATGCATGATTTTATTGAATAAAAATAAAATAACCATTCATTGATGACCTCAATAAGTCTACTTCACCAAATTATTTATAAATAACCCTAAAAAACACATTTAATGTTCTCATTGATGAATACTTATTATAGAAAAAACAAATCGGAAAATACATGTTTAAATTTTTTTAGTATGTTTATTTACAATTATAATATTAGATAGATCAACACAACCGAATAAATACCTAATAGGACTCCAATATTCAAAACAATAGAAATACATCAGGGTAAAAATCCCTCATTTTCTCTACATAGAATTACAAGATACCTATATCATCAGATGAGTTAGAAGAAACACATATATCACATATAGATAATTGAAATACTACTACAAAATATTTTAAATATCTAGATATTTATTATTATTCATGACCTAAATACACCACTTTATCACCCGTTCCCCCTAAGGAGGGTGTATAGGAGGATAAATTATAGGATCCCAAAAACTCACCACCATAATTTTAGAAATGTGTACCCACCACATGGGTTATTTAAAATATCATTATTATTAAAATATGGAATACTTAAGAATTAATCTAACTCATACTACAATGTATAATGTTAATTTGATAATATAATCAAATAATACATATTTCATGAGTTCTAATACATGATGTGGATTACCAATATTTTCACAGTCTAGTAGACAAATGGAAATATATATGTTTTCATTTATTTTAGAGATATCAACCATCATTTTCCAAAAGGTGATTTATTGGTTCTGATTATATTAATTTTAATTGATGTAATAGACATCTATCAAGATATCAACTGAAAATGAAAAAAAAGTTCATGGTGTTTATTATAGAATATACAATTAAGGAAACAATATCCATCAAACCCTCTATTTATGGATGGATATTCTAGGTATATGAAAAAAAGATGGACATGATGATGATTCCATTTATTTTTGAGAATCCTATGGAATATACATCTATTAGTATGTGCCTTTATTTTTGAAGAAGGATTGATATATATAACAAAATTTAATGCATCGTAATTTCAAACCCAAATAAGGATATTATACTCAATAATAAATAAATTATTTAGCCATGAAATCCCAGTTACATTTTGATTATCTTACAAGGAATCATATCATTTTCAACATGCTATGAAAACATAGATTAAACATGAATCCCCTGAAGTATGATCTCTATTTTACCTTTAGAATGTTTCTTGTATTTGGAGTATTTCATCAAGGAATAATTTTTTATTCGTACGGGAACAAGGATATAATTGAAAGTTCCCCTCCACTAAATATAAAATGCATATGGATACTTCTTGAACATTATCCAAAAATGTATACTTCTTAGAGAATCTTATAAGAAATATTTTACCCTTCACATGTATAATAAAAATATTGTTACCAATCCAAAGACCAATCATTTTCATGATTCAATTGAATGGATCAAAAAAATTATTTTATTTCTATGAGTGATAATTAACATGTTTAATAAAATGAACTCATTCGATATGTAGTTGCAATGGAGAGATCACTAGGAACAATTGTTGCACAAAAGAATGAAGTTGGATATTAGAACAGTCTATATTATATATGTAGAACTGTGATTGATACTGAGAATCAATATCTATATTTCATGAAATGTTTCCCCATGTTAAATTTTTTTGTTTAGATATTGATGAATTTCCTATAGAAACATGAGGTCAAATTTTTCTTTTGTAAAGACCCTCTTAAATATATATTCAACCATTCTATGTTGATTGGATACTTCCCATGGTAGGAGGTCATGTTTCATTAATTTCAAATTAATATCATTCTGAAAAATTAAGAAAAAGGGTATATATTTTTATATTTTCATTCAATGAATCATTGTTTAGAAAACAAATCATACTAATTCCAAATTTCATGATGAAGTGGTTATCTTTTTTCAAGGATTACCCCAAACATTGAAGATGGACATTGATGTAACGTTTAGAAGTCCCAAATTTAAAATAATGGAATAAAAATAACTAAGAATAATCACTCTAGGATTCATTCATATCTCTATATGAAAGGAAATTACACCTTATTCTATCATGTTATTATATGTATGATCCTACACTGAGGTATAATACCAATAACTCATTGCATATTTGGATATTTCAATATATATACCAGTTGTCTATATACAACTAAAATGGAATTCAGAGTTGTTAATCAACTAGATAAATAGTGATTATTGAATAAAAAATTAATTTTTGATTACCATATTTCACTATATTGGATGGTTTAAGGATTAATTACCCTCCTTGATACCATTAAATCATATTCTACACTGAAAGAATCCCTATGATGATTCCATAGCTAAGGCAGATACATCCTTGATAGATATTTTCAAGGATGAAATGGACATTAGCATTGTGATCCATAAAATTTCATCACTATTTTGTGGTAACATAATGTAATAAATCATCAAGGTCAATTTTATACTAGATGAATATAATTCCTCAAATCGTTGGATAGAACCCATTCAAAAATTAAGACAAAGGGTTATTCTTCTATTGGGAAGAGAATGAATATATAAAATATAATGGAAAAAATCAATATTTTTATTTATGGATGGTTGAATAATCATAAGGTCATATATATTTAATGATTTCATGGAGTTCTCTTTAGATTAATTGAGGGAGGGGAGAATATTTATGTTAGGAAAGAATTCCAAAGAAACTTATCTATTTTCTGTATTGGGAATTGATGTTGTAGGGACATATCCCCCCTAAAATATCCAATTAGTTCAAATATATCATTAATTGTACAAACCTCTTCTCCAAATTCATGGATCCCATATGCCTCAGTTATATGGGAATAAATCACCCCATAAACCTCATGATGTAATATAGCATAACTAGATTTAGTTTCTGTCAATCATTTTTTGGGAAAAAAACACCAATATCAATTTATCTAGATTGAATATGACTTATCAAAAGTATAACATTGAATAAAACCATTCGTATTGGTCGCATGATGTTAATCTATGTGACAACCTCTTGATCACATGATGTTAAACTATTTGGAACCATATTCTGAGCATAATGACCTCGAAATATATAAAAACAAATTCTCAATGTAATATGGACTTAAACAAAAAAACCATTAATCATAGTTTAACAATTCTAAACTATAGGAAAATGATTCAACCACAAGATAAAAATTCATGTGGTGTGAATCATAAACAATCATTGCAAAATATTTTAACACAATTAGGATAACACTCTAATCTACTCTTATTTATCGCATTGGGAACTCCTCATGAAATACTAGAATTGTTGTAATATCATAACCAATTAAATTATTAAGGAACATCATAACCTTATTAATGGAATATTTTTTACAATATGTATGATTTTAAAATATTTTTTTGGGATCCCTCAAATAGATGGTTACTCCTTATAAATTTTCTTGATCTTTGTATGAAATTTTCATATAACTATGTGTGTCTTGATTTTTACACTAATGGAAATTTTAGTTGTGTATGAATCCCTTATCCAAGTCACATCTATGAAAACAATTCATCCCCATGTATATGATTAAGATCTGTATTGGGGATCCTAGAATAACTATATAAAATGATAATTCTCATTATTTGGAGATACATATTGACATAAAGATCTTTTACTCTTGGTTAAACAAAAAATAATTTTAATTAAATGTGAAAAGTTTCTAATTATCACCCAATGAACATTACATTACATCAATTTGTCGCATTTTTTGACACCTTACTCAATACATCGGGTTATTACCTTACTCAGTATAGATACAAGGTTCTTTCACTCCACATTCATATCATGAAACATGTGAAATAAATCATTACTCATATTGAAAGGTCTATAAACTACACAAAATACACATTTTTACTACATGAAATTAAATGGCATGATCCCAGATCTCACCGCATGATTCCAAACTATGACTTGAAAGTATATATTTCATGAATCTAAACTGGATGTAGTGACCCATTCCCTTTAGCATCTTTTTCCCAAATAAGGGAACATGATCTGTGTGGTATGTCTTCACACTACAACCCATTGGTGGATTAGAACCTTAAAAACCTCCTCCTTCATACGGTCTAGATCTATATAGGATATTATAACAAGGGAACTTTTATTTGTAAACCTAAAATTCCAGCCCAACCATAAATATCTATGTTATATCATTATTTGAAATAAATATGTTTTGATTTATACTCATTTCAATGAGATATTTAGTGGCACCTAAACCCCTAATTATTGGCCCAGCTACTTGGTCTAAAAAAATTCATTTTCCTTTCATACGAGTCATATATATGTAGGATCCAACTTTTTAATCAGAAATAAGTGTAGATTCATTTTTATTTAGATGAGATACAATGTCATTATTATACCATTGATCTGTAGCCTAGGAAAAATGTATGAAAAAAAATATTTCATTATAGGATCATAGTGGAATGTGGTCTTATTATCTCAATGATATCAAAATATATTAGTAATGGCCATTTATTGTCTTAATGATTCTATAATTATGTAATGATATATTCTTTTCATATATCATACTTTGTTAATTGGTAATATCATATCATCATAAATTATTCTTGGTTACCGGTGATCAGCAAATTAGACTCTAAAGTTTTCCTCGATTTGGAATTTGGATTTTATGCCCCTGAAATAAATTTTTATATAAACAATCAATATGGTCCATGAACCATATGTATATTCATCCTTAAGATAAATTAATGCTATCTTCATATTCCCTAACAACATCAAAATGAAAGCATTCTTTTGAACATGGTTAATGGCCATTAATTATAATATTCTCCCATGAAAACATCCTATATTCGAGATCCCCAATATTGTGAATTAAAGTTACACTCCAAAAATTTAGACGATATAAGATAATCCTTTACTGGTTGGACACGTTCATGTTATTTTTATTATTTCATTTTTTTAATAAATATAACATTGAATATTGTTCACACCAATTGAAGACTTTTTTATAAATGAAATCCTCCCTCATGATTATATGTTTGTTACATATTGATAAAATCTACAAAGGGTGTCATTTGTTCATGTGTATTCTTATTCTTTTTTAATACACTTCATATCATGTCTTTCCTGTTAATCACTCACAAAATCACTATTTGATCATTACTATTGGCTTTATCTATAATTGAAAATTTAGTAATTGGGACAGGCTGAGTGTTGTAACTTTCCACCAATACACACCAACATCCATTAATTGAGCGTTGATTATTATCTTCTATTACTAATGGTTATTATAAACTAAATATTATTACTTAAACCCATTATACTCTCCCCAGTTTGACTATGTCAATGATTATCCTACTCCCACTGGTCCCCATTAATGGAGGGAGATATTGGATATTATCCATTAATAATATTTATTATATTTTTTATTTTATATATTTCTAATTGCCTTGTACTTTTAGTGATTAGGATATACACTCTGCATAATCTAATTATTTAGGTAAATTCATCACTATTGTTTATGTATAGTAATCTCATTTAATAAAATAACCATTGGTCAATGAATTATGATATTAAGCTAAAAAACAATTTTCTTGGCTTTTTACACCACAAAAATCCCAATGAATGTGACACAGAGATAATTATAATGAAAATTCATAAAATAAATTCTGATGAAAATGTCGAGTATCCACTAGGCGGAGAACCACATTTCATTATCAAGTCCAAATTGAGGATCATAAATTGAAAAGTCATAAATATTTTCAGGACAAAACTATATGAAAAAGATGACAAATAAAAATATAAAATGATTAATCACCCATAAATTCTTGATCTCAGAAGACCTACTCTACCAAAATTGTCCCTCTTCGGTTGCACAGAGTATGATGAATCCTAAAACGATTGTAAGGAGGACCATGTATCATTGACATGATGTGTTCTATATGAATTTCTCCTTAGTATAAGTATGGATAAAAATAGAGCATGTCTATTACAAATATATATGATGAGATCACCTCAGTACAGCTTCAGTTGTTAAGGTATTTTCCAATGTAGCTCGCCTTATGGCCTATGAACAAGGTAATTTTGGAAGTATTGGATATTCATCACTGTCCCCATATTAATGGACCCTCATGTCTTGTTTTAATCACACAAGATTTGAAATATCCATAAATTTAAGAATACTATTTGTTAATATACCTTGAGAATATGAAGAAGTCCATGAATAGATATATCCAATACTCAACCTGATAGATGAAACTAGAAGAGGAAACTTGATCTATTCCTAATATAATTCTTAGTCTATGAGCACCGATATCTTCCATGCCGCCATTAGATGTTTCTATAATAAAATATATATGGTAGGTGACATAGTCGCCTATTATAGAATCCTTAATTAAAATGAAATTATATTTAGTGAATATTCCTCCAAAAATAAACTTGCAGTCTATCCGTGTTTTCAAAAAAAATCTTAACGCTATCAAGTACGAACTCAAATTATAATCCTTGAATTGATAGTCAAATTTTTTAAGTATTATTATAACTATAAATGATGAAGCTGAATTCCCCCCAAAAACATAAAATATCAGGATTAAAAAAATAATTTAAATATAATATTATAAGGATAAAATCAAACTGCAAAAAGGGGAAAGACTGATATATATAATTACCAATTTCACTAAACATTATATAAGATAAAAAATGGGCCACTATCCATCCCCACAACACATGCAATTGACTTGAAATTTGAAAAGGATTCATAATCATGTAAACATAAATTGTTCCGTAATAGATTTTCACTATGATAAGGGTCTTGAATCACACATGATCCCTTTATTTAAACTTTTCCACTATGAAAAATCTCTTTATCCTCACACCACTAATTGAATCATTAAATTAATGTAAATAGATACTTATAAACAATTCTATGAGTCTATAATGGTGGGAATTCATATCTTTGTTATATTCGATTGTGTAACTCCTTGTTTTATATTAATCACTCTCCAACATAAAAAATTAATCCCATTCTATTACATGATTTTCTATTGTGGTAATCCCTGGTGGATTATTAAAATATTGTCCCTAGACATGAGGATTCATGAGATACATTGTATATACCTCAGTTAAGAAATTATCTTGTGGGAGATGATACTTCAATGTAACTATAATTGATAACTTTAAAAACTCATGGGATAAGAATGAAATTCGTTTAGGATCATAAAACATCATCTCGGGTGGGATACTATTTTGAGATATCCCATAAACTGATTCCTACTTTTCCATTCATCAATCAAATTTTATAAGTCAGAGGACTCAACCAGCTCAGTAATTTTGGGACAAGATCGGTGTGGTTGTACATGTATGTATGAAAATCTCATATGACTTCATAAATACTATATTCTCTATGTTTTTATTGGAATTCATCTCATTTATTATGCTCTTATTATGAAAATATCTATTCTTGATTAATTCCATCTATGGCACAAAAGTATAATATTCATTTTAAACCTTCATTGACTTGTGTTATAACAATGATGAATAGATAAGAAACAATGTTTCCTCTGTATAAAAAATGAGGTCACATATTTCGTGTTCAAATACTATGGTACATTAAGATCATATAGCATGACCTTCTATCATTTATATAATATACAATGGCATAAATATTAGGTATCATAAATTCTATATATTCACTAAACATATAGAAATTTTTATAATTATTATACCATTAAAAAAGTTTGTATAAACAAGGTAAATTTCCATATAATAGAAAAATATTCTTAATGGATATTACAATAAGTACCTATTATGATTTTTGGAATTGTGAAATATTTTACCATTTGATTAGTGGTAGTACCCTGTTTCAATGATTTTCAATATATCCTCCATGAATGTAGCTTCCAGATCATTTGTAAGGGGAACCATTTTCTCTAAAATTTTAATTATAAAAATTGTCACATAAAAATTTATTATAGAAAAATTATTAATATAATGTTAATGTAATAAAATGAATAATGACATAATTTCAAATCCTTGAGTGAAAACATGGCTACGTCCAATTATTCCTCAGCTAATTGGTTCTACCAAACATTGGTTGAGAATGTATTTCATGTCAAAAATTTACTCAACCAAGGGAACCACACCAGTTTCCTAACAATATCCCAACACAAAAACAAGTTCATTAATCACATGTAACACAAGTCAATTCATGAAGGAAAATTTATGAATGTTCATCACATATCAAACATGGCTAAATCAAGTCAACCCAACATACTACCAAAGGAATATCCTAAAACTAATGTATATCCAAATGAATACTCCCAACATTAGTGTTTAAGTTTTAGGTTTTAATACTAATAAATCTAACAATTTACTATAATTTATATTATATACATTAGTGGTTGAAAAAAATTACATATTTCAAAAGAAAAGGCTAAAATATATGGTGGGCGGGACCACTACCCCTACTCTATTTATAGTGTTGAAAAATTAATGTGAAATTGATTTATGATCCACTATGTCACATGGGATACGTGACTTGATTTTGTTGAAAATGTTGATGAATACATGTTCTAAAAAAAACGACTCAATCCTTAGATAGAGTAGAAAATGACCCTATTTTATAAATATTTCTTTGTCCCAATGTTACATTTATTACATGAATAAATTATTTTAGTTCTAATCAGCTCCAATCATGATGGGGTTTAGGTGAACACATTTTCATGAAATTTTGTTTAATATCTTGTTGGATAATTATCTAATCACATGAATAAAAAAGATAGAGTGAATGAAAATATAATCCTCGTAACACCTTTGAAGTTTCCTAAATTGAACCATTCACGTGGAACTATCCTAAATAACTAACACAATCAAGTCAAACATCTATGACTAACATTTCAAATTTGACATATTTTACAATAGTAATTATTTTCCCTATAAATAGTACCCTTGGGAACCTTATTAAGTACCTTTTGGAAGACTTAGAGATATAATGAAGATCGGTTTTCCGAATTCTCTTAACCCTGTCTTCATTACCCTATGATTTCTTATTATACTCTAACATAGGAGGTAATTAGTAAATATAAGGGTATTTTAGTTCCCTAAGATTTAAAACTCTAATAAACACTCTGGGGAACCACTTCATCCCTAGTATAATTGTACTTGTGTAAAGGACTCATAACCACATACTTGAGAACCACTCAACAAAAAGAATATAAGAATATTTTGTATCATCAACGAAAATAATCTCTTATGTGGTGTCACCAAGATCACACAAAAAAGAAGTATTTTTTTTTGAAATCATTATTTGATCAACCATTTTTCACTTTGGGAGAAATACCATTATTTCTCCCAAGAATCCCTTGGGTGATGTCACTTTCATTTCACCCAAGTATCACATGGGTAAAATCTATTTTAGTTTTACAAACTCTTAAATGGGTGAGTCTTACTCATATATCTATGTGATGAACATGTTATTGAATAATTGAGTACTTATTCACCCAAGTCTTTTATTTCATAACTCTTTCATAAAGGCCTCCATCATAGAAACCCGATTTATATGGATGGGGAATGGGACACAACATCATATATATCTCTCAATCATGAATTATCTTTCCAAAGGAGCTCCCATCCATTTATTACCCACATTTTTTATTATTCAAAGGATTTTCACAATCGATAATTCTATTAGTAATGAGGATCATTGTCTTGGATGTTGTAGTGGGAAACATATCAGTTTGGGTAGCGGTATTCATCCCATGCATGATTTAAAAAATGTGGAGTGAACATGGAAGTATTTTTCACTATTAATTTCTAATTATAAGATGAATTATACCAATTACGGGTGTTATGAAAATGAATTAGGTCAATAAATACATTAGAATATATCATGGATTAATCCGTATTCATCGATATCAGTTGAAATGTCGTAGCCCCACCCTCGACTATTTGTAGATAAAGGATAACATTTTTATAGGGGAATCACTCCTTGAGTTAATCCCAAGATTTTTTTGATTGATATCATACATCAAATACCTTCTCTGTCCCCTTCTCAATAGATTAGTATGTGATTAAGAATGTTTAGTAATGGGTTACCAATTCATGTGTGTGTCCCATACAAAAGTCTCGTCATAGTGTGGTTGTATGATTTGCTAGATCTACTACTATATCTAATTTTTCACACCATGCTTGTCTCACATTGATTTATAGATCAGTAGAGATCATTTCACAAGTTTGATAATAAATTAAACTTTCAACCTCCATCACAGGCATAAGACAGAAGAAATATATTCTATTTGGGACTTGATTCTTGTCTAAATGGGAAACATAGGATGCCTCCTTGAGGATCAAAGCCAAAATTTTAAATCCATTGACATGACTATTGTTATATATTCTTATTAATAAAAATCCCCTAAAAAATTGCAAAAATTATTTTGGAAAATTTTAACCTCATTTTCACCATACCGTATTCCAAATGAGATATTTTATCAGAGAACCATATTCATTTAATGATCAACCCAAATTCATTAGGATATATTCCATAATTGATCCACCATAAAGGGACTTACATTTATAAAAACTATAATGACATGGGATAAGAACCTCTTTCCTACACATACATCATTTATGTCATTAATTTATTTGGATTTTCCCTTGTCACATGACTTTAAATGAGTTGACATGTCTCGTGAGGTGGCACTAATATACATGGGATGTTATTAATTTCATTGGAATATGAATGAAGCCCCATCAGGAGATTGATTCCAACACCAAAACAATAAACATCTTATACAATGATGATATATTCCATAGAAACCAGATATGTTTCTTAAAACCAACATCCAAAATTAATTAATGAATCGAAATGAAGATACATTGATAAATACATATGTATCTATTTTTGAAAAACCTATGATACATAAAAATGAAAATTTTGAAAGAGAATGTATAATACAAATATATTGATCCATTAATTAAGAACCTATGATATATATACATATGGATACATTTATGGATATCAATTGACAAATATTAATGTTTACATACTTATGTTTATATGAATGATTGAAAATATAAATATAGAGAAACCTTATATTGGGATTCAAGAAGGATACATGAACATGAATTAAATTAATAAGGGAATCCCAAAGTAGAAAATAATTGCCCCAAAATTTTGTGATAAGCCCAAATCCCATTCTCCCATTCATTTTCATTCCCTAAGAATCATTGGAAAAATTCCCAGTAACCTCCTATCATTGGAATTTATACAAATTTCCATAAAATATTCAATAAAAATTAATTGTTTCTAGATCTATCATTAAATACCTATGAAAATATTCTAAAGAGTTTATGTAATTCCCTATATATAAATAACCATATAACCACCATATATTGTGAATTATCTTTATAAGAAATAATTGGCAGTTATGTAACATTTATTTTCATAGGAATCAATCTATGTAATGGATTGGGGAACCATAAAAATTTATATATATAAATATACCTCCTAATGAGGTAGATTTTAAATAAATGACACTTAGTAATTGTTATAAAAACAGAATAGTTTCATTAATTTAATATGGTGTCTATATAATGGTAGTTCCAATATTTATGAGATATATAATGGTTTATCAAGACCCTACTAATGAACATATAGTTTAATTTGAAAATTAGTGACTTATATAATGGTTAATTGTTGATAAATAGATATACATATAGTTGATTAAAATATTCTAATTCTCCTAAAAAGGTAATAACAAATTTCACGAGCTTTAGAAGGGTGAAAAATAATGAAATTTTAATAAATGAAATATTCATAAACATTTGTTGAATTAATTTAGATGACATATTTTCATTTATCGTTATACATATATTATCTTGATTTGTTAAAAAAATTATAATTCTTTTTTAGTGGAAAACATCAAGGTAAATTAGATGATGTAAAGGAGATGAGATACACACTAATGGAATAGAGATCACACTCTTGGTTATTTCAAATTTATATGACACCACAAAAAATTGAAAATTATGTGGCTATTTTTTTCAATCCGATAATATCCACATATATGAGATTCAAGGAATATTTAACAGCACATAGATATAATTTTACATGTTTTTACGGATGTTTTTTATTTACAATCCCACTATTAGAAATTGCGACTCACTTTATACAGATGGAAAATTCATGGAACATCATGGCAGTATGCACATGGAAATATTCAAATGAATTAGTGTAATAGATTTTTTTGATTATATGATTTTGATTTTTAAATAGGAATGAATTCAATGTTTTTTTCATGATTATACCAAACTATTGAATCTATTTAATGATATTTAATGAGATTCAATGATGAAAAAATCCAACTGTAATCCATAGAGATTTCCAATCACCTTAAATGAATATTATATTATAATTATTAATATGATATTATATATATTATTATAAAAGAAATATGAATCGATTATGAAATTATTAAGAGATATTTTAGTGATTTCATAAATATTTGTGAAAAAAATTTATCCGATCATTGATACATGAAAATTTAAAAAAAGAGAAAAGGTGTTTGATGATTTTGGATATTATTAAAGGAATAAAACTATTAATTATAGATAATATAAGTTCATAAAAAGATTCAAATTAATTAATATCTAGAGAGTGATTTGAGACTAGTAGTTCTGATTTGGTTCATCCGATGTAGAATATTTTATTTATTTTATCCATATGGTCAGATTGATCCAATATATTCTTAGAGGATGATGATTATACATAGGTTATTAAAAATAATAGATTATGAAGGAAGAATTTTTACATGAGGATGAACGTAAGAGACAAGATGTGACTGGAGATTATAACTAGATACTTATAAAATTTGTTGGTTGGGGTGTAGATCCAATTACTATTATGGATAAGTGAAATTTGGGTGTATGAAAAATTATAGGAGAGAAGATTTTTTATTGTTTATAACCGATAACTCTGTTGGAATTTTTATCACATAGTATATAATCCATGTTTGGTCATTTAACCAGCATTAAATAGAATAAACATTGGTACACACCATGTTTTTGTGCTCATTATTTTCAGCATAATAGGGTCATGATGAGCTAATCAAGAGATTGGAGGAGATATAATTTATTATTTAGATAACATTACAGGTTGAATTAAAATAATAAAAAAATGGGTATCCATGACTCATGCCCAATCTTAGTGTTGAATAACTAGCCCACTGGGTCATCAAAAATGTATGAAATCCTAACATGGTAAGTTACTAAATTAGTATAACAAACACTATGTATGGAATAACAATTAGAAATGATTCTTTTATTGGATTCTTGGATAAACATTTCTTCCACCCAATCATATTGAATACATATTTATGTGATTTTATGTACAAATTATTTCACAAAACGTAACAATTAACATTTAAAATTTTTAAATAAATATAGTGATAAATTCCAATATATTTCTTTTTTAAAATTAATAATATTAGAAATTGATTTCAAATGGTAGTACCAGTTACTTATAATAAAAATGTTTCGTGGTTTTAGTTATGTATTTTATGTTGGTAAATTAAGAATTATATTACTTTTTAAAATTATATTGAATAATTTTTTACTAATGCTTCAATGTAATGGAAACAAATTTGTTGTATAAGTCTATTGATCATATTAACTTTTTTAGGGAAATAACCAATTTTCGAAGCATGTGTACTTGTGTGTTCTCCAGTAAAAATTAAATTCATAGATTAATATCTCTAATTTTATAATGGGTCATGACTCAATGTGATTATTTAAAATATAAATTCCATTATCTTATAATTTTATAAAACTATACAATGATGTTCACGGTATTATTTATTTTCATATGTGTATTGGGAAATTTGGAAGATAGTTTTTTATTATAATAATGTTTAAGATTCTTAAAATAAAAATTAACTAGATTTTATCTAAGGAACCATGGGGATACATGATATATGATCATACATGATTTATTATTTGAGTGATGGATTAAATATGGGATAATGGTAGATAGTTTGTATCTGATGTTTACGGGTTATGATCTTTCATAACTATCCTTTTAGGATTTGATTGATATATTATAAGCTATTTGTTGGCCTCTATTTCCATATTGGAGGTCCTTTTTAATTAACCTGAATGCTTTAGGCGACACAATAACATTGAAAATTTTTGATCGATGAGTAATGTTTGATTTTAGGAGACATATCTAGGTTCATGATGATACCCATTTGGTATTTTGATCATATGTGATAGTCTTAGTTTCTTTATAATCATTGTCTTAGAATAATATAATTGTTTAATAGGAGAGTGAGTTCTAACATAGTGTTTTTAGGATTATTTTAGTATGAGACAGAGTGAATATAGTTGTATCCTATAAGGTAATGATGATCTTATGATAAACCTCTTAATTAAGAAATGTATATTATTTGGAGGTTCCAATGAGGATAACATTCAGGATGTATTTGATGTAGAAGTGGATTATTTATAGTTTCATTTGAGGTAAATTTTATTGATATAATTTTCTCCTTGATATTAATAATCATTCTACTTGTAATAATTTCGATGGATTCTTATACAATGAATAACTTTTAGCAAGGAACTTAGTGAGATTGATGAGTATTTATTAGAGAAGTAATCAGGTTTGGTATATTTTAATATTGACACTGATCATTGGTCCATTATTTTTTCCTATTGAAACATTTATTGATATAATCATTATTTACACTAATATTTCTTATTTTTTTTACATTAATATAGTGATATAACCAATAATTAAGATAATAATTTTATTACTGATTCCTATTGATATGATATAAAACATAAAACTGATACTATTTTTGTGATAAATATAGTCTTGTTGTATACCACACTATGATATAATGGTTTATATGTCATTTCACATAGTTATGGTGTATATTATTATATTTTGGTTGTACTAGTATGTGTATATGGGGTTTCCATGTCTTACATTCCATGATTAAAAAAATTTAAAATGGAATTACATGACTATGCATAGGTAATTTTGTGGATTGATTAAGTGGAAGTCACTATAAAAATTCACATATATCAACAGGATCATTAGCACTATATGAGATGTAGTACAAGAGAGAATACTTTGGGTCATTGGACTAACCACCTCCAATGTACACATCAGGGATTTGGAGGTATGTTAATATACCATTATATTTATAGAATATATTCACATATCAACACAGAGATAAAATCATACAATAGGATCAAGAATGTAATGAAGGTTGAGAATTTGGTAAGAAAATATTGGGAATTATGAAATAGATTACTATATATATTACAATTCCTTTTAATATATCTATATTACATAAGTGTATATATTTGGTATTAATTTTTGATTAAAATTATTTATATTTCACAACTATTATGATATATTTTGTTTCATAATACAACCTGATAGGCTATATTTTATCGATAATTATACATAATGTCATGTAGATAATTGGACCATGGATTTTATAGGTATTACATGATATGGATGTTAGAAAATTTTCTCATAATCTATATTTTTTTTATAAATGATTTAGTTTTGGGAGAAGACTAAATTTCAAGGCATGGGTGATAGATTTTGAGCGTTCTTTTATTGTATGGAATTGGTTGAAACCCATGTTTCAGTGGAATATATGATGCTTTTAGAAGAAACTTCTTTCTGATTGAGGTTTTTTTCATATAAATATAATACAGTATATATAAGACTCAAGATGATTCATTTATTTTAATGAGGGTACAAATTTAATATTTATTCATGAATCATGAAAGTTGTATGTTTGGGAAATACATAGATTATTAAGGTGGTGTTGATTGATATATTCCAATACATTTTAAAATATTAGTTAAAATAAACTAAAAATATATATGTGGTTTTATCCAAGGTATTATTATAGGAGACTTAAATAATATGGAAGAAAGGGTTTTCTTATTTATTTAATTATTTAGTTATGATTACTCACCCATCATTGTGATATTATTTTAGTGCTTTCTAAAGTATGATTTTCTGAAAATAAAAAGATTTTGATGTAACAAAGAATACATAAAACTATTTTTTGAGATTGTTTTAATAGAAATGTATCTCATAGAAAATATTTCTTAAACTTAAAATCTCTTCTTGTGTAAAAAATAAATTAAGTGTTTTTTGTGATTTCATGACATATTATATGTGGTTTTATTATGTATCTTAACTAAATAACTTGAGAGGATGGAGGGGTTTGTGATTATTTGTCATTAGGAAAATCATAGAATTTATTACAAAGTTTGTATCAAAATATAGTATAATATTTTTTAAAATGTAATTATTTTACTATAAAATAAAGTATATGGGTAACGATTTTCATATTTATCAATTTAAAAAAATCATGTGTGTTTTCATGTTAATACTTTTAATAGGCATCGTTGTCTGAATTATTTTAGTCCAATTTTCTAAATGGGATTTCAATTTGTGGTAAACACAATGCTTATTTTTTTGGAAATGGAATACAATGGTTTCAATGATTCAAAGTAATTTTTTTAAAATTTATTAGTAATCCTTATTATTGAGTAATATAATTTATGAAATTGTTTTTTGTTTTGAATATGAATACGATAGTCTGATATGAGAATTAGCAGTTTATTAATTTTTACTATGAATGGTGTGTTTCTTTTATATAATTTTATATTGGGGAGAGAACCATTTTGTCAAAATTGGTTTTGATTATGTCCTATTTTAGTGAGTATCATGTAAAGAGAATAAGGGATTTACCATAATAATTTTACGAAAAGATTTTTCACCCGAACACAATTTGGAAACTGTGATTGTGTAAATGATAATTGTTCTAATATGAACATATTTGTATCTTGAGTGTGGGGATATATTATGATTAATAAAAAATTAATAGAAATGTGATGATAAATAAGGTGAATTAAACGAAATATTAATGAAAATGTTGCATGGATTTTGAGTGATTTTTGTAGTCAGGTGTTAGAGATTCATTATAGGATCCCAGTGGGAATTTGTTGATGTGTTGTATTTTACATTTGATGAATTGATTACTAGAATTAGTATAAGTTATTAGTTAAATAATTCTTGATGAATTCTAGGGATAAAAATAATTATAGTGGGGATTTTATTAATAATTTCATTACTATAATGTAATATAGTTTGATACTCTCAAATTTTAATTCAAATAAAGTTACAGTGATTTTCGAATTATAGAATTGTAAAAATATGTGTGGTTAATAAATTGTATCTTATTATTTTAATTAAAAATATTAGACTTATAAATTTTTTAATAATATATAAAAGTGGAATTTCCTTATTTTTAGATTTAATTATGCATTTGAGGTTGTTATAGATGCCACTATTTAAATAATATAATTTCACTAATTATTGCAGAAGGTAGTGAGATTTACCCATTAGTTTATCCCCTAGGTGGTTGGTGGTATTGAATTAATAACTAAGTGATCAATTATTTAGCTTGTGTATGTCCACCATATACTCGGTGGTAAATATATGAATTTATTATGTGGAAGAATAGAATATATTTTATGGTAATTAATTTTAAAAGTTTATCCTATTTATGTATTTACAGAGGCAATTTAACCATCCTACCTTACCATGTTTTTAACCTATGATCTCCATTGATTCAATTTTGAGAGGGCGATAAATAAAACATTTTTCTCATTGTGAATAATCGAGATTAATTATCCAATTCTATTAATTATTAGTCAATGTTGTTTCTATGATTTTTTGTGGTAGTTCATAGAGGTTTAGATTCTGATTACATAATAAGTGATGTGGAATAATGTCATATTTATCAGATGTTTTTTATATTGTGTATAAAGGACATCGATAGAGGATGACCAGATATTATGGCTTACAATTTTTTTAATTGAATCCCAGTAAGACAGTTTTATTTTTAAATTTATAAAATAAATATTGAATACATTATGAATCAATTTTTATAAATCTCATCATTTTCTCATAGTATGGTTGAGTGTACATAGTTAGTTTTATGGGCCCATTTTCTTAAATTTTTTAACATCATATAGAAACTCGAAGAGTATTATTCTATTTATATGGTAATAATATTTTAATTTAAAATGTACCATATATGTAATTATGAATTTTTCAGATTTGATAGGTTCTCATGGAGTCAAAAAAATTTGTTATGAGAATGGATAAATAATGGAAGGCATATTATGGCTGGTAGACCATTATCATGTAATAATTCGATTTATTTTTCAGGGATATCATTATGATTTGTTATTTTTTGTTCTTAAAACACAATTATGATATTATTCATCTATTAAAGGCATAGTATTACTTTTAATGGTATCAAATAATATCACCCTAATAGAAACCATGAATATAATTGCTATTCATGATGTTTTATTTGGTGTATTTATATTGAACAAGTGTCAGTGGAACACCTTATGGATAATATGGAGGTGTGGGTTGATGAATAACTCAAATTATTGAATTTCAATTATTATAATTAAATATATTTTCATAATTGGGATATTTATATTCAAATGTAATTTCTATTTAAATTTGGTTTAAGATTAATGTTCTCAATTTAATTTTAAAATGATAACATTAATGATTTTGATAGGGTTGTTTACTAGTTTTGGGTTTGGGATTTACTGAGTACAAAATGTCAAAATTGAAATATGGAATGGGTTATAAAACGTTTTTCATTATTTAATTTTAAATTCCCCTAAAAATAACTTTTTAATAAGACATTTTGGAAAAATTTACATCATAAGGTAAATGAAATTTTTTCAAATCATGTATCATTTAATGTTATCATATAAATGTTAATACTATTGTATCATTTATTTGGATTTATATTTGTAATAATATATACTTGTTCTAGATAATAAATTGGATTTTTGGTGGAATATTTTTACAGGAATGTTATTTTTATTGTGTTAGTTTTAAAAGAGTATTATATAGAACCATAGTGACATCCCTTTTGATATTGTAGAATGTATTAGACTATTCAATTCTTTACCTAATGGAGATTAGTGGTAGAATCTAGTGAATATTTATGGATAACATACTGAAGTAAGGATTATTATTTATGAAGACTCTTTCGAATGATGTTGGGACCACATATAGTCTTAGTGAATTATGTGATCATTCACTATTAAATATATTGGTAGTTATTAAAAATATATAGGAAATCTATTGAAAAATAAATTTCATTTTAAGACACATTTTTTATTTTACTCCATGTTTGAGTTGGGAGATATTAGAAATTATGAAAAGATTGATAGATAAGAATTGGTTCAATGCTATAACCATAGTTTTATGATGATATATTACTATGAATGGGTTTATGATAGGTTATAACAATGTTTTTAAAAACATCAGTCAAGTCAAAGATCATAGTTTAAGATGAATGTGTGTTTCGTACTCAGTGCCTCAAAAAATATCTTATACCAGTCAATGTTTCTAGAGACGTTTCTTTTCAGAAATTATTATATTTATGATAGTTAATTGGACTATAATACAATCCATAAAATAATATCATCTTGGATAAAAATAAATAATTATTTGTAGAGTAAAAAAAGAATGATTTGGGTTTTCTTGAGAGGTTACATACATTGACATATCTTACACATTTATGTTTATACACACACTAATTTTTCTCATTCCAATGCATTTCTTAATCCTGAATGATGATTTATTGTGATAAACACTACTTGAGGATAATATAATATTTTATACATGTGTTTAAGGAATATTTATATTTATAATTGATTTTATAGGGAAATAAAATCCATTTTAGGATGCATGATATACAGGATATAACTTTAAGTTATCTGTAGTTGTTATGGATAACAGTTCTAGTGAGGGTCGATGTGATGAGATTTTTAGGGTGTGATAGATTGGGATACATATTATTTTTTATGGGAAGTCATTATTATATGGTTTTTCATTTTTATAATTTTTTGTGTTTTAGTTGATATATATTTCTTTGGTCCCAATTTGATTGACCATCGTGATTTTATTATATTTTGAAGAATGATATTAATATAAAATGTTTATTCTATTTCATATTATTTGTAAATATTGATATGTCAATTATTTATAATGTTTGTTTTGGTATTACTAATGAATTAATATTGATATGATCAATGTATCTCTTAAGATACATTTGAGTGAGTATTAAATATAATGAAAGGCATTTCATAGTGAGAGTGTTAGTTAAAATTTGTGTATAGTTGTGGTATAACACATTTGGATATGAGGTTATATATGTATTTTATAATTGAAATTGTATTTATCACCAAATTTGTGTACTATATTTTTTCTATCTCTATCTGTCCTCACTTCCATGATAACACACATTTATGATGACAATACATGATCCTAAATGGGTTATGGTTCCACATGGTTTGAGTGGTTCTCACTATATATATTTACAAAAATCCCCTAATTCAAAAGTACATAGAAAGTCTAGGTGAATATAAGAATACTATTAGTTAAATATAATCACCAATATCATATATACGATAAGGATTTCAAAATAAATGTATAGAATCTAATGTTTCATTTACATGTTTATGTTTCATATTTGACATTGAATAGTTGTGGGGGAAAAGATGTTCTACAGAATAAAGGGGTTAAGTAGATGATTTTTTAGATGATATATATTCTATTTTATTATCTTCTTTATTTTTAATGAATATTTATATGTAATGAAGAAAACATGTGGATTTGTTTTCAATATATGTATTGTATGTTTCAAGAATTTATTATAGTATTTTATTATTACATATAGAAAAATTCCATAGTTTCATAAACTAGAATAAGATATATAACTAATGGATATCTTTTTTTATAAAAGATTAGAATATATAAATTTTATGGATGGGTCATGTTAACTTTTAAATAAATTCATGTATGGCTTTTTTGAATTATATAATTGCAAAATACCAACATAATTTCATATATGAACATTTCAGTAGTTGGTAGTGCTTTGTATATGGGGAGGAATTCTCAAGGCCATGTTGTGACTTGGTTAAATCATTATAAGGGTAAATTGGCCTAATGAATTTATATTTTGCGACTTTAGGTCAAAATTTCACAATCATGGGATGTATAAATTTATTAAATAAAAATGGTATGGATACCTCCTATATCATAATTTCTCTAATGTATGACATTTGATTCATATGATTTTACAATTCAAAAAAAAGTGTTTCTTATATAACATGATAGAGATGTATATAGATATGTATTGAATATTATAATTAAACTTTTCATATTGATTAATACTATATTTAAATTGTTGTATAAATGATACACATTAACTTGAAGAAATTATTTTATTTTTTGGAGTCATTTTACGTATTAATTGAAATGTTATATGTATAAATACCTAGATAAAATGATAGATATAAATAGAGGGATTACTAGATTATATGAAAACACTTAAAAAAATTCAATGACAGCATCATTTCAATGTAAAAAATTAAAAATATAATTTTCAGTCATATTTATCAATGGAATTTCATGCCATATAAAACCTTTTCATATTTAAATATGTTTTATTATATAATGAACACAAAAAATTTTATATAACAAAGATATTTTTTATATAATTTATTAGTATATTTAGATAATGAATATTTTGATAAAATTGAATATATTAAAATAGAGTAAAAAAATAGAAAACAATATAACAATAATAATAAGATTTTGATTTGCTCAATCCACTAAAAAAAATTCACTCATGAAAAATATAGAGATGAAATAAAATATTAGTGATAAAATATTCATCCTGAAAGTGAAATTATATATATTTTATACAGAAAATAAAATTTATTGGAGAACTAAAAAATATGAGGTATTTATAGAATGTAGATAACCTATACGAATGTTATAAATATGTCCATTTAAATATTAATCTGACCATTAAGAATAGTAAACTGACCAATTAAAAAACATCATCACCCATGGAAGTGTAAAATAATATTTTTAATCTTTTAAAATGAATATATGATATATTAATATAACCATAAATGTAAATAAATATTTTTATAACAAATGAAATAATGGTTTCAACTTTCATAAAATAAATATTGTTTATATTCTTTTTTTATAAATATTATAATTTATAAAAATCTTTGATGTCATAAAAATTATTTATAAATATATATTATATTTTATTATAATGTTATTGTTATATTACAAAAAACAAATGAATTTATCAATGGGTAAAAAAATTGATCATAATATTAACATTTGTGTTTTTCAAATTCAAAATGGATTTTATAAAAAAGTATCATATGTTGAATTTTTTTCATAAAATGGAATTAATTTTTGTATTATATAAATTGATAAACCTTTAAGGTTAGAATTTTAGTATATTTATAAAATATTCATATTTTTTGCGAATACCGAAATATTACAAACCATAATTTTTTTCATTATAAGATAAATATATAGTTTAATGCATATGAGATGAGGTAAAATGCAATTATTTCTAAATCTCATGAAAATTTTACATAATGTTTTTAAAATATTCACCACTATAGAGTTTTTTGATTAAAAATTATAAACTAAACATTGTAATATTAAAAAATACCCCTCCAATTACATTATTAATTCCCCCATCACAAATATGTATCCTCGCACCTTCTGAGCCATTGACCTTAAAAACACTACAAATATATCTCCTCATATCTCTACCCTTGTCTATATAATCCCTCATCTCATGAAATACCATTGCATAAAGCCTTAAAGGGATAGCCTAATATGATATAATGAGAGGAAGAAGTAAATATTCAAATAAATATCATTCAATTTTATTGTTCTTCTACAAACCCCATATGTTTTAAATATACCTAGACATAGTTACATAAATATCCAAAATATACTTAAATTTTATTATTATGATGGAATTTTACATCTTTTACCATTATTTCTATTTAGGCTAAAATGAAAATGTTGTTAAAAATATGTCAGTTCACCCCTTCAATGGATAAAAAATTCAATTTTTAATAACAGTCAATGTTTGTTAAAGAAATAATATTATCATAAAATTTGATCTTTAATGGAATAATTTTTATTATTAAATGAATCTACTTTTTGATGGTCGGTAAAACCACTTAAATGAACTAACCATATAATGATTACTTTTAGACTAAATATATCATCCTCATATTAGAACAATAATGGATATTATGAGACATTTTAAATTCAATAAATCCATTAATATCATTTTATTTCAATTATTTTATTTTAGTTTTATTTTAAATGAAAATTAATAATTATACATAAGTGATATGACCTTGGAACCGCAAAACTAACACTTTATGATTAGAAAAAATTAAACATTATATATCACTAAAATTATTATAAATGTAAATAATATATTTTTAGTAAAAATAATATAGATCAGTACATTTTGGAATTAACTATAAAATTATTTGATTTTATACATTTGGTTACTAACTAAATGTTATGAATGAATCCAAAATCAGGGTAATATATCTCTTCAAATCTCCCTATTTTTTCTGGGTTGTGGCCTTTATCTATCAAAATAACATTTTTTATCTATATAATTATATGGAGTTATTATTATATATTTATATATATGTATCACACACACACATATATATATATATATTCGATGCATTTTTCCCCTTTTATTGGTGTATACATGTCCTATGTTTTTTTATTTGTGTTGTTATAAAATTCAATCCTAAATAAGGGGAACTTTTGTATCCATTAATACATTTCTGTAATAACAATTTTAATAATTTGTTTTCATTCAGGATTTAATTAAATAATTGAATATTTTAGGGATAAAAATATGGATTACACTATGTTCTTCAATGACTATTATATATTATTTTTCAATTAAAAAGTCATTAACTAATTACATAATACAAAAATTTAAAACATCATTTCTTGAACAAATTGAAAACCCTTTATCATGAGATTTTTTTTTTCAAAAAAAACCATGTTTGGGACCTATTATTATTTATTAAAATATGAACATCCAAAATATTTAATTCCATAAACTCTTTGGAATATTTATGAAATCTTATTTTATTGTAATATGTTGAAATATTATATAGCTCGTTTTTTATATGGGTATAAATTATGATTATTCCTGATGCTTGATTCATTTATGTGAAAAAAATATGAATAGACATGTTTTTAATGGTGTAACTATAAATTTACACTTTGTTTTTTTCATTATTTATATATCATTATATGATATGTATGAGATTATGTATTAAACAAAATCAATGGTGGGAAATTGTCCAAAATGTGATTGTTTCCTTGGTAGTTAATTTTAACTTATCCTTATGTCATGTTTTATGTTTTTTAAAAATTATTTTGTTTCTAGGATCTTATTATTATATTATTATGTCATTCTCTAATATGATTATTTGCTAGCCTAGACAATTGTAATATTTTGATATCCCTTTTGACTCATATGTTATTAAGCTTCATTATGATTATTCACTTACTAAGATGTATATATATCCTATTCTTTTTATATATTCCCTAAGATATACTATATTGTTTTATATGCTTAACAAAATATAAGTGATTAGTATGAAGATTAAAACAAAGTAATTTTATTTTAGTTTCACTATTATGTATTATTATCCTAATAATCTAAAGATACTTTTCCTCTTGATATTTGGGTTATATATATTAGATATTAACATTAAAAACATGTAATAATATATAATTTTTTGGGTAAATATAAAAAATACCTTCATCATTTAGTATGGGTTGTCATAAAATATAGGATCCCTATATTTTTGTCTCATTGGTGAGAGTGGTATTTAAATTGGTGAATATATAATTTCATTGTAATAAAACCGAAGAAAAAAATTTAATTTTTTAATTTTAATCAATAAGGTGACAATATTTATATTATTTATAAAATTAAAATGAGAAATTGGACTTCAAGATATGTGTAGAATATACCAGAATTACATTTTTTGAGATATTTGTAAGTGATATTTTTTTAAAGAAATAATCTTACCCATGTAAATTATGATCTTAGTTTACTCAGGGTCCAATGGGGTCATTATGTGTTAGATGATACACATTAATAAATTATTGGATTGGGAAAAAATAACTTTGGATGAAATTCCTTTCAGTTTATTTTGGATATTTAATTTTAAACCCCCTTGATGGGTTTTTAATTGATGGTGTCTATAGATATAGTATTGTCATTAATATTATTATATTTAATAAGATTTCTCTCAAACTTGTTTCATCATTTTCTAATTGGTTTGGGTTTGATCATTCAATGTCGTGCCTTGGTAGATACCTAAAAGTGAAATGTATGTATTTTTTAATATATATATCATGCTACTTGTAATGTGTGAATGACAACTATAAAAGGTTGAATATATGGTCGAGTATTTAATTTTAATGATAATGATGGATTTAAAATTGGGTTTTTACCTCACATTTGATATTTTATGAGAATTTCAGTTTCTAAAAAAATCATTACATTTGGTTTTTTGTTATTTTTCACTCTAATAGGATTAAAAGAACATAAAAGGATGAATAAATTTTTTTATCATATTTGGAAAGTATAAAATGAATTTAAAAATTTCACATTTCATTTAGACCATGTATATTGATCATTCCTGGTGAAAAATAGTAAACTTTTCATTCTTTAAAATCAATGAAAAGTTTTTTTATCTCCTATAAATAGATTATATGATTGAGAATAAACCTACAAAGTATTTGGTTTTGTTTTGAAGATTATTTATCAATAAACAATGCATTTATCAATGGAAAAAATGGTTCATTTAAGGAATTATGGTTAATTACCTTTATACACCTAACTTTAAGATCTCCATATTGATATCCACATAGAAATATATATCCCATTAGAATTGATCTGTGATAATTATATATTTTAAAATTGATATACAATGATTAATTATTGATATAATTGGAATAATTTTAAGATTTATATAATTAATTCAATTAAACATGGCATATCTGATCATTATTTTGAATATGTTATGTACGAATGTAAAAACAATGTAGGAGATTTCAAATAATCATCGAATTAATTATTTTTCTATATTTGGAATGTTTTAGTAAGAATGAGTGAACTAATTAAAATGGTTATCTAATTTATATAGAGTACATGATTATGTGGGATTTATTCATTAATTATTAATTTATAATTATTTGAAAATTCTATATTTTTAGATTATTTTAATGAAATGCGTGGAGAATGTTGTTAGAAGTGAGTTGATTGAACGTTTTATTAAAAATTTAGTTATTTTAGTATAGTATCTTAAGAATTTAGATTGATTTTATATTCCATATGGGTTATAGAGTATAAATTTAAAAAGTATTAATAAAATGTGGTATTTAAAAAATAAAATAGAAGGATGCATAATTCTATATTTGATGAAATGTGAATTAATATAAGAGGTAGGGTAGTTTAAATATGAATGACCATTATGATGGTGTATAAATTCTGAATGACTGTTAAGATGGAATTTAATTTGGAAAGATATTATTATATGTTCTGGAAATGGGAATATGACATCATAGTTAATTGTGAAAATTAGTTTATATATAAATTAAATTATTTTAAATTATTTGACAGATGTAATGATATTAGTATATTAATTATTGTAAAATAAAACTACGGTTTATGTATTTGAGGAGTGGAGATAGTAGGTTCCAGATAAATTGATCATATTATGCAATATTTTGTTTTTTCACTTATGCATTGATGATCTATCCCCTAACATGTATGTGATATTCACTTGAGTTGGAACATACGTATAATCAGATATCCATGTTGAATTAGATTATATGTGAACCCTAATATCCATGTTTTATTGGGTGATTATTTATCGACCATTCGTGAATATAAGATGTTTTATACCCTTACTAGATAATGTATTATTAGGATATATATTGGATTTTATATAAATATTTGTATTTTTCCACTTATATTGAGGAGGATTTAGTGGGATATAGGTAATATGGGTTCCTTGATATATATTATTTTATAATTATTATATTATATTATCATATTTTGTTCTAGGAGTGAGGGATTATGATGATATATTTTATTGATTTGGTCTTACCATAAAAAGGTTGGATGTTCATTTTTTATTCATAATGCCTTTAATATAATGCATTCACATTGGTACATGAATTTTTTAAATATGGACATACTACGTATAGTGGAATAATCACCCTTATTGAATCATTTAGTGAAATATAATCATGTTCTAATGGTAGTGATACACCATAGAGTTTCATAGTATGATTTGAATGGGATGATTTGAAAGAGTATTATTTTATATTATATTCGTTTCATGTTTTTTGGTATATTTTTTTATGTAGTTATTCAGCATGGTTAATTTTATTTTATTAGTTAGTTGGTTTATGACGTATAGTCATGGAAAGAAATATTTTTATTTGGTTATATTATCTATTTTAAACATGTTTATTAGACATATAATTTTTCAAATAGAACTAATAATAGCTTAAATGTTATATTTATACATTTGTTGTTAGTCACTACATTGTGGCCTATTTGAGGATGCATTTGAGGGTATTCTTCACCCATATTAACATCTCGGTGGAGTATTTGATTAAACATTCATGAATAAATGTAAGAAAAGAAATATTTAGAATTTTTTTTAGTATATGTTAAATTTATGATTGTACTGGGTTGCTAAGGTAATTATATATTTGATCATGTGAATGAATAATGTGTATGTAAACCAGTAAAAGGTGTGATGATCAATGTTTTCCAGTGGAAAGAATTTGATTATTTACTAAATTTACATAAGGGTTCATAAAATATTATTTTTATGTTATTATTATTCAGAAGGAATGCATTATATTTTATAGGTATTGATGATTACTCATGTTTTTATAATATTTGACATTTTTTTAGTTTATTTATTAGAAATTTATAACAATTATATCTCTTGGGAAATATATTTTTTCCTAATTGACTATAGCTATTTCATTTGACTAACTCATATATTTTTTTGTGGCGTTGTAGGACCCCTATCTGATTATTTTGTTCAATGATTGTGATATAGGTGAAATATAAAGGATAATTTTGTTTATGTTTTAGTAAAAACATATTTCAATGTATTTTAGATTGTTTTTTTATCTGATGACCAACCCATGATTAATATAGGTTGAAATCAACTTTTATCTGGTTTTGGTGAAGTATGGACAATATATACTATTGGATGTTAGATTTTTATAGTGACATGATAGGTGTTAATGAAACATATATCTCATAAAATATTATATAACTTGTATTGGGAAGAATTTCAAGTTTAGTTATAAAATGAGATACTATAAGAAATTTTTATGGATGAGATAGAAAAAGTGTTATTGGGTATCAACCATGTTAATTATACATCTTGAGAGTTTTTGAGTTAGTTTAATTAATTTTATTCATTAGTCACATATTTTATTATGAGGATTTGAGGGTGAATCACAATGAAATTGATTTATTCCTAGTGATATAGTATCAATATATCCCTATCACATTGATTAAAAATTCAATGGTTCTGAAAAAGATAATATAAAAATGAATACTATAACAAGAATGTATTTATTCTAATAAAAATGATATCATAATTTTATAAAGGATGAAATTATAGAGATAATACATCCCTTAATTTTTACTCATGTATGCAATGCATATCTAGGAATAATTATCCGTAATCATTTAACTACAATGTATATAGTAGTTCATTTTCCCTTATCAGAAACATAGATATAATCTGTTATATTTATAATCGTCATTGACATTGACTATTTTTTGTCCACTCTTATCATTTTCATTAATTACGTTAAGTTAGTGTGATATAATATGAAGCCAAATAAATTAAGATGCCACAATAATAGTGCATTACTTCTTGAAAATATCAATCGTAGTATAATTGAAGTTCATTAGAACCAATAATATTCGGTGATGTAGGTTTATAATATTTTATGGATATATCTTAACCATATATACCATGAGAAAAGTATATATTAGGTGGTAATCAACATCATAAGTAAAAATCTTAAGAAATAAATGTTTTAAAATTCGTGTGATAGTGTTCCCTACCCCATAGTAGAATTTTTTTATTAATGGACTATATTAATTTATTCAACCCTCATTTCGATTATAATGGACACAAGTTAATCCCATTATTTTTATCTGAGTTATCTATTTTATAGATTGAATATTATGGTGAGAAGTATTTATAGACCATTGGTTTAAACTCTGAAAATTTAAAATAAATGTAGAATTTTTGATGATTTTTTTATGTTTTATATTCTTGAAGTGAATCCTTAGATAACATGTGAGTTAATATTTTTATAAATACAACATTATGAATTCAATATTCACCTGGATTGATTATATATTAAATATTATATATATATAAATACATTTTAAGTTATCATCAGAGATACGAAAGGTATCCATAGATATTTATTCATGGGGTTGGATTGTAAGTTAAATTATCCCAATTTAGAGGCAGTCATATTTAAATTAACCATTAGAATTTTGTTTCTCATAGACTCTAGGTTGGAGTTTGCACAAGTATTTTAAAATATTATTTGTGTATTCATTAAAGAGTCTCAGAACTTACATCCTTACTATGATACAAAATTTGTAATTGATTTAAAAGAAGTGTTATATAATATTTTCATGTCATATTATTAGAAAACACATACATATCTGTTTGACTTTTGAATCAAATTAATCATTTTTTTCTAAAAGCATTCATTTGACATAGCATGTCACTATGGGGAGCTCCAATTTTATTTTCTATGATGGATTATTGTATTTTTATATTATATATCGATAATGGGTATGTGGACTACGTTAAAATGGAAAATTAATATTATTTACTAGTTATTGATGATATATTAAATTAGATAAAAATATGATATTTATTTTCAAAGATAAACTTTTGGTTGATATATCACCATATGAGACTAGAGGAGAAATATTTAGTGACAACATTTTAATGATGATGTGATTATATTTTTGTTTTTATTGATATATTTTAGACTTCAAATTCTCACATGTTATTAATGTGGTTTATTTATAGGGTGTTTTATTCATTCCATGAAAAATTAATAAATTATTTATTATTTAAATTGTATCATTTTAAGGTTATTCGATTAACATGTAGAGATTTAGAGGAAACTATTTGTGTTATGTTAATCGGTATTAGATAAATTAAATGTTTTAAAATTGAATTATTTTGATTCTATAGGATCATTATCATTTCCATATAGTTTCATTGTAGGTTTTATATAGGTATACTTCAAATATTTATGTTTTTTTTATTTAATAAGAACATATCAAAATAATATATTTTACTTGATTTTTTGGGTTTTTATATGAGGTTTGGGTCACAATTATCAGAAGATACAAACCCTTCAATTTAAATAAAAATTAATGGTTATTTTTTGTTCTATACAGTGTTGTTAAAAATTAATTTTAGTGTTTGAAATAAAAATAGATTTATATACACTATTTTTTATTTACCAAAGAAAATATTTACCATTTATTTTTATTGTGACTCTTCTTATTGTGTTTTGTCTACATTTTTTTTGAATACATAGTCATATCTTAAAACTCAATATTGTTAAAACATTTTTAATATAACAACCTCAAACATGATATTTATGTTTTAGTTGATCTATTATAATTTATGTTCTAGGGACTCTAACTACTTTCATAAATTATTATGGTATTCAGTGAGAAAAAAATCAATATATATTTTAATTTTTGGATTTTAACATATATAAGAAAAGTTGGTGGAGTTCCAATAATTTCCTGATTTTTGGATTTTAAATACTTTAAAAATGTATTGTGGTATCTGATTCATGGAGAATATAAAATTGTAAATATGATTTATCTCAAAATGATGGATCCATTTATAACATCTAAATTGGAAATGAATGAGGTTATAAATAAGGGATTCTTTCTTAGAGGACTTGTCACTCCCATTTTCCCCCATTGACTTTCTAGAATCTCTATAATTTTAGTTTATGGTCTCTATCTAATAAACATAATCATTTTAATGGTATATGTATATGTTTTGATAAAGTATAATTCGTTTAAAGATCAATTTTTGGGAAAAGGGAACCAAATCATACAGTTCCATTTGTATATTGGTATCTTCATTATCATCATGTGAATGTTGAACATCATATTCTATTGGATGTTTTCAAACTATTGAGTTCTCAATAGTGGAAGTGGGAGTATATCACTATGGATTTTATTCACATTGTTTCCTCATATATTTAATGGTTTCGATTATCTTTGGATTTTTATTCCCTATTTTTGAAAATCAATACATTTATTTATAATAAAATAAGGTATATTTTAGATATTTTTTTAATAAATTACATTAATATGGTAGTGGAGAATCATGGAGTTCTAAGGATGAATATTTTAAAAAGATAACATTGGTTTTATACATGGGTGTGGAGTTAATTTTAACATACATGTGGAACATAATAGTTCCGTGGATCTAAATTATACCATAGATAGATAGAAAGATCAAGAAAATAATTTATTCATATAAGATATGTTATGGTATTTTTTATTGTTTTGAAAGATTTTTTCTTGAGCGATTATTATTGATTTAGTGTTACAATGAAAATAATTATCTCTTATCAATTTAAATGGAACCATGTATGGAATATCATGGAAAATTTTTTAAGTACAATTAGTTTGGGTTAATATTTGTGATTTAATAGTCACAGGACATGAATTTTTAAAAAATATTACAAAAGGGGAGAAAATAATTGGATAACATATGAAGATTATTTAGTATTGAAAATAATAATACACTAAACATAATAGGAGGAAACTAGTTTTTCTATTGATCTTATGGTTTCTATGGCTTCACTAATAATTAGTAAAAATGTTTTGGAAAATTGAAAAATCATTATCTGGGAGTTGTTATTATGTTTTTGGTGTTGGACAATGTAAGATCCTAGGTTTTTCTTGAGGTACAGGTATTTGTTTTGGTTTCAATGTGTATAATTTTTTTGGCTTAGACCCTAAGCCTGGATGTTATAAGGTTGGGTTTTTTTTGGGAACAAAAGAGGAAAACATGTTGAAATCTGGCTACAACCTGGTATAAATCATGAATTAGAATACACATTGTGTACATATAGTATATGTCGTGTATGGGCCAGTCACAACATGTAGCTAGTCTAGATCAGAAAAAATTAAAAAAGTGTACATGTCATGTACTTGAAGTACATGTCGTGCATTTGAAGTACATGTTGAGTACTTTTCCATCATGATTTTTTTATATAAAAGAGGCAGTAGCTTATATTTTTAATTGATTAATGTTATTCTTCTTGTTTTTCAACCCTATGGCGCAATATTTGAGTGTTTTAAGTATTGAAGTCGTCTGGACTCTGATTTGAGTGTCGTATATCATGTTGGAACCATATAACTAAGCAATCAATTCATTTTTAGTCATTCTTGATTTTGGGAATAATGACTGCGCTATTTGTATTTAGGCTCATATACCCTAATATCCAATTATTCATTTGTTCATTTGATTTATTCCAAACCAAGATGAATAAAGACATGATAATGGAAAATTTGTCTACTACCAAGGCTAAATATGTGGTATATATTCTCTTGCATCATTCCATAGTGTTTTTGGGCATTCAGTCTATATTTCATTGGTTATACTTTTCGTTGTGGTATCATTTTTGAGCAAGTAGCATTTAGTGGTAGTATTTGTACCTGGCGAGGTTGACAATAGGTTCTGTTTAGGTGTTTTGGCACCCGTTTATCATTTCAAGGTAACCCATGGGATGTTTCTTTTGGTTTAAACCTATTCATGCCCATTTAATCCATCCAAGGTGCGTGTGCTTGTGCTTTTCAAGCTTTATTAATCCCTTAGAATCCATTATATATTTTTTATGAAATGTATTACCTCCTTGAATATTGATATATTGAGATTCCATACATATTTTGATATCATTGGTTAAATGAAATAGTTTATATGGGAAGGTAGGCCCATATAATTGTTTCAATAAATTGTATTCATTAGTGGGTAAACTCAAGGCTCGTGCAGGTCGATGTGAGTGGGTATAATCACATATATTGATTATTAAATTGAATGTTGAATGATTAATTAAATGGTTCGAATGATTCCCGGGACTTCCCTCAAAGGATTTTTATCATAGTAGTGGATTCCTTGGGATTACTCTTCCTATTAGGTCTTGATTCATTGGGATTTCTCGGGCCTTATTATCCGATATGTTCCAGCTTTCTTGGGATCATGTAAGACTTGTTATTTCCATTCTCCTATAACCCCAACTACTGCCTAACCAATATTCTACCAGGGATTCCTATGGGACTCAATGGGATGCCTTGGGAAAGCTCCTTAGACCCGACCCTCCATGAATTAGTTTTTATTACTTAGATTCCTTTGTCTACTGACACGTTGGATTTGGCCCATGCGGTCTACAATTTATTATACGGTGTGGTCGTGGGATATTTCAATTCTCTATAAAACATGGTTGTGGATCGTCTAATAGTGATGGATGAATGAAGTGGCCATCTGACATAATTGTTTACATGGTTATAGATGACATTTTTGAAGCTAAATATCTTTTTCAGTTACCCTTGAGGGTTGTTAAATTTTACTTTATAGAAGAGTTATTCCACTTTGATAATCAATTACTTAGTAGTTGTTTACACATTCTATCACCTTTTGTATAATTGTTGTTAAAATTTCATAGATTTAGGTGTTTTCCTACTAGGCTGTTTATCTAACATCATTTTCAGGACTCCTTATGGAACCAAACAGATTATATGGTTTTAGGTAATGATAGGGGTAACCGCCCTAATACATGGTGTTGATTGTAGCATTAGAGGAGGGGTGCATATGACCAAGATGAGGCTTGTTATAATAGGATATCATTTTGGTCCTCTATTATTTTTGGTATAAATATATTGTATTTCCATGTAATTTTTTGCCTATATTAAATACAATTGTACCATATGCTTCAATTAGAATATGGGAAACTTCTTGTTATTGACAAGTACTCGTGCCTTGTCTTAATTTCATTTTTCTGCTATTTATTTGGATTCTGCTATTGTATATATATTTTACTTCTATTGTAATACTCTGGTGGTGAAGGAATATTCTCCCAACAGACTCAACATGTCCCTCACAACTAGTCGGAAATCTCTAGTGTTTGATGATATGTGCTTGAGTACTTGTGAACAACCGGGTTTGGGGCACCATTTTTGGTTTCATTCATGTTAGTTATTTTACAAAGTTGTATTAGAGGGGTTGTTCTTTTGAGGATTGACATAATATTTGGAAACATTACATATAGATAGTAATGAAATTGAGTTTGGTAATATATTGTGCCCAATATTAGCTACCTTGTGTACATGGAATAAACCAAATGCACAATATAGTTGATTTTATTTCACCGTTTGGTAATGCACATGATTTATACTGTTACTATTGATGCTATTCTGAGTTCTGTTTCAGTTACAACCAAATGAGATTACTTTTTAATTACATTACATGCATTATTCCATGCCATATAGGTTGTATTACATATTTCATGTCATTGGGATAGTTGATGTGGTCGTTTTACATGATGTTGTGTTAGTTGGGTGTAGTATATAATGGTGTGACATAATTTTTCAGTCTATATAGAGTATGGGCCCTATGAATTGGGAAATGTTGCAAAAGAAAAATTTAAATGTTAAATGAAATTAATATTTATCATTTGAATGTGATCCATGTTTTGGACTCATTCGGTGATATAAGCCCTCATGAATTCTAAAATTGGTAAAACCATGGGGGAATTACGTTAATAATTGAATGTGAAATAGAAATGGAAACATGAATGGAAAATAGAGACTTGACCTATACTCAGCTTCTGAGTGGGCGAGAGACATAGATTTTAGTGGTTTGTTGGATGTTCTTTATATAGGCTTGGATTTTGGAGGAGGATATGGCTTTCAATTGGTTTCTAGGAGGGTTTTGACATGCCCTACACATTTGATATTTTTACTATGATGTTGTTCATAACCGAGGTGTGTGATTGGAATTATAGAGACATTCCACCCCGTCGACCACCAGTGGTACACTGAGACGGAGAGGATGACCATAATTCAGAGACAGTGGGCAATAGGCTGCCTCTTTGACATCATATTATTCCAGATATGGTACGTAAGTTTATTCTAGAAACAGGTTATGAGGAAAATTTCAATGAGGGTTTCTTTCTCCATATGTAGAATATCTAGGAACAACACAGCCATGCTTGACTATGGTGGAGCTATCATGGGTGTTCTAGAAGCAACATCCCCTTATGTTTTTAGGGGATGGTTGACCACATGCTCCAGAGCTGCTTTTAGAGACCACAATACTGATTTTGGAGTATCTCATGATTCCTCCAGAGCGTATGTTCAAACTTGCGATGTACCTGCTATGTGGAGTGGAAAGTGCCGGTGTGACATTTTGAACATGGATGATGGGCTACATAATATGTGTTGCGATGAGTTCCAAACCCACTTATAAGACTAAATTTACCCCATGGCTCTGCGATCAGAGTGGGCCAGTGATTTTATTCCCATGTAACAGGGCACAATGATGGTTATGAAAGAATCAACATGATTTAAAGAGCTACAATATTTTTCTCTACTGTATTTTACTGATGTGTTGTTGAGGGAGAAGTTCTATAAGGAAGAACTCATACATGCGACCAAATCTCATGTCAATGTGTTCAGGATGACTTATATAACAATTATTGTGAATCAGGTGCTGATTATATAGCAGAACCTGAGAGAAGATGGGGGTACAAAATATGGGAGTGTTGTTTCTCGCCCTAATGGTTCTACTTATTAGGGAAGGAAGATATGTTTTTTAGATTACCATGATGTATGTTCTAGTCAAGATATGGGTGCATACATCGTGTTGTTTTTACATTATTTTGGTAGACAAGGAGACATGATAAATAAGTGCGACTGCGACCCAATCACATGTTGTGCTTGTGGAAATATGGCACACATGCAGTGGTTTTGCAGGACCGTCCTTGTAGTTGTGAGTGGTTGGGGTCAGCTTCAACGTCATATTCAGAATAAGTTTTTTCAGCACCACGAAAGTATGGGAGATGGAGTAGTGTAGTCTAGTTAGGCTAGTGAAGTGGTGGCCAAGGACATGGTAGCCAGACCCCTGGTTCATAGAGATAGTAAGGTAGATAAACTCAGGGTAGCCAGACAGTGTCACGGGCTAGTAGTGAAGGCTAGACCTATGTAGTGAAACAGACCCAACAAGAGCAGGATACCGGACCATCTCTAATGAGAGGTACGATATTAGTATATTCTACTATTTCATATGCTCTTTTCGATACAGGTACCTCTCACAGTTTTATTTCTACATAGGTGGTAAATATCCTTAGGCTTGTGGTTTTTATTTATGGGGCTATTTTGATGCTAGGAACATCATTGGGAGTTAGAAAGGGTGATGTACTCCCATTTATTGAGTGTCCCCTTGATGTGGTAGGGTGTCACTTCACATGGTATAATTATTTCTTCGATATGATAGGGTATGATGTCATTCTCATAATGAAATTTCCTGTTTCATACCGATAATTTGTTCACTTCTATCATCAAAGGGTGACATTCACATCATAAGATGGTGCAGTTTTCATTCAAAAGGGTTAATTGGATGTCAGGCAAGTAGATTTGGAACTGGGAATCTTGGGATTGGCAGGATGATAGATCAGATTTCTTGTTTGTTTTTGGAGGATTAGGGAGTGGGATAGGCTGAATTTCCTCAAGTGGTTGATCTCTTCAAGGACATATTTCCCGATGCATTTTATGTTTTACCTCTTGGGAGATAGGTAGAGTTGTTTATCAATCTAGTACCAGGATATGCGCCGGTATCCACTCCTCTATATGGAATGGCTACAATGATGTTGCAGGAGCTAAAGAAGAAGCTATAATATTTGGAGGCTAAGGGGTTTATCAGACCGAATTCTTCTCTATGGCATTCTCCTACCATTTTTTAAAAACAAATTCAGACATAAATCTTAGGTTATGCAAGTATTATCGAATTCTGATAAAGGTGACGGTTAAAAATTGATATCCTTTTCCACAGATAAATGACCCATTTGACTAGCTTTGAGGACCTCCAGTGTTCTCAAAGATCGACATGAGGTCAGGATATCACCAATTACGTGTTTGACTAGCATACATAAATTTTATATACATTATTAGTAGGTATATGTTATACATGGTTATTCCGTTCAGTCTCACAAAAATGCAAGCTATTTTCATGGATTTGATTAATTGAGTGTTCTATCCATACATGGATTCTTTTGTGGTGTCTTTCATAAATGCAATCATGGTGTATTCTCATAATTGATGTGACCATGCCAACCATCATGAGATAGTTCTGAATAAACTAATAGAGATTCCTTTATATCATAATCTTACAAAATGACACTATTGGATGGGTTAGATTCACTTCATGTGTTACATATTCTTAGATAAAAGAGTGTTAGTGGACCCAAAAAACGAGGGAGATGTAGTTTCCAAGGTATAACTAAAGAACTTTTTTCATATATAGAGTTTTTTGGGGCTAGCTTGTAAGTACAACTATTTTACACTAGAAACCTCATTCATAGCAGCATAATTGATGATATTTACATAGAATGGTGTGAAATTAATGTAGTTAGAATATTTTGAGACATCATTTTAGGAGAAAAAGGGGAGGTTGACATCATCACCAGTCCTAATACTTCCATATCAGGGCAAGATAAACACAGTGTACTATGACGCTTCTGGTATTGGATTCGGGGCAGTGCGGATGCATGGAGATCAAGTTGTGGCGTATTGGTCTCAACACCTAAGGCTTCACGAGAAGAACTACCCTATGCACGATCTTGATTTTGGTGTGTTTCTTCATGAATTGCACTATTGGATGCACTATTTATTGGAAGATCATTTTTTGTACACATACCATAAAATCATCAAGCATATTATTACGCCGCGTGATATGAATTTGAGACAAAGAATGTGGGTGGAGTACCTATAGTGTTTTGACATTGATCGTGGCTACACACCTTGTAAGGGAAATGGAGTAGTTGATGAACTGAGTAGGATAAAATAGATAAATTCTTTGGAGAAATCCTATCTTGAGTGCATGATTATGGAATTGTTACTTGAGACGCATCTGATGGTGCATGACAAATAGGGGAAGACTTTTCTTTCATCATTAGTTGTTACATATACCCTACTGGATAGAATTATTAGGATGCATCTAACAAATTCGGAATTTCTAGTTCTACAGGATGGTTTGACAGGTAAGGACCCTCCTCTTGGTTGTATCGTAGGTGATGATGAGATTATATGAATCAATATACGTGTCTGGGTTCTAATGGATATACATGAGGAACTGATGTGGGAGTTTCATGCTTCAGTTGGGGAAGTCCATCCTTGGTTACCAAGATGTACTGCGACATACGATGTTAGTACCGGTGGCCCAGAATGAAGAGAGAGGTATCTGGTTTTCATACTAGGTGTAAAACATGTCAATAGGTGAAGAAGAAACATCAACAACCATCTAGGCTTTTACAGTAGTTACCTATCCCATAGTGGAAATGGGATGATGTCGTGATAGATTTTTTGACTAGTTTTCTGAGGTCACCTTATGGTAATGATGTGATGTGGGTTGTTATTGAAAGGCTTACGAAGGTCACACATTTCTTTTTGATCACGGAGACCTTCAGTATTAGTGATATTGGAATTTTTTACATTTAAGAGGTGGTACGACTTCATGGGATCATGTGCACAATCATTTTAGATTAGTATACCCACTTTACATCAAATTCATGGTAGATTTTTCTGAGTGAACAGTGTACACAAGTGCTTCTGAGCATAGTATACCACACTCAGTCTGATTTCCAGTCATAGTGTGTGATAAATATTCTATTGGACATGATGTGATCATGCATCGTAGATTTTGGGTCCCTTTGGAGATGCATATTCCCATGGATGAGATGGCCTACAATAATTGTTATCAAGTGATGATACAGATGGAACCTTACGAGTATTTCTATTGAAAACCATGTCATTCTACCCTATGTTAATTAGAGGTAGGATAGTAATATTTACTGGGAAAATGTCTCATGTAGGAGACTTCTGAGAAGGTCCAATTGATTCATAAGAGGAAGGCTACTACACAATCCTGCTAGAAATCATATGTTGATCGTCGTAGATGACCTCTAGAGTACGAGGTTTGGGTATGGGTTTTCATACAAGTATCACTATTGTTGGTGCTCAGGAAGATCTATAGATAGGGTAATCATTTTCAAAGATATTTCGGGCTGTTTTAGGTTTTGGAGAGAGTCAGGTCGGCTACCAATTGGTTGCAGTTACCTTAGAGGTATTGATCCATGCACAATGTCTTCCATGTATCTCAACTACACCACTATCACTCAGACCCATCTATGGTTTTTCAGCTTGAAGAGGTTGGGCATCAGGTTGATGCCTCATTTGAGTAGGATATTATTCGTATATTTGACAGGAGAATGAAGGATCTTCGAGGAAGGTCAGATACTATTGTACGAGGGATATGGAAGCACTACTGTTTACAATACAAGTCTTGGGAGAGGGAGGCTGATATAAGGTTCTTTTGGCCAGAGTTGTTTTCAGACGAATCATGACCACCCTTCAGAGAGAAATTTAGGGAATAATTTCAATAATGGGAGAATATTGTATGATCTTAGGTTTTTATTGAGGTGAAGATATTCTTTTTGTGTTAAATGTGTTTATTTTATTTTTGGATTAGACTCTTATATGGTCCATGGGATTGTTAGGTTGTTTTTTGGTAAAGAAAGGGGAAAATAGGTTAAATATGAATGCAGGCTTAGTACATGTCGTGTACTTTGACTAAACACTGTGTACTTTCATTACATACAATGTACTAGTCAGCTACAATATATATCCAGTCCAGCATAGAAAAATATATAATAGAGTCCATGCCATGTAATTTATGTACACATCGTGTACTTGTCCAGCACAATTTAATTATATAAAAGAGGGAGTATCTTAACATTTTATGGACAAAAGTTTTTACTCTTCTTTTTTAACCCAATATTCCTATATTCTAGTTTTTTAAGTATAGAAGATGTCCACACACTGATTCGAGCATCCTCTGTCACATTGGAAACATATAGGTAATTAATATATCCCTTTTTAGTAGTCATTGATTCTTAGGAACAACATCTTTGCAATTTGGATTTAAGATCATATGCCCTTATATCTCTTTCTTCATCCGATTTTGGAATTTATTCCAAACCAGGATTAATTTGTACATGATAATGGATGAGTATTCTACTACCGAGGTGATATATGTGGTTTATGTTTTCATTCAACTTTTCATCGTGTTTTCTAGGAGTTCAACCAATATTTCATTCATAAGACTTTCTGGTGAGTTTTTTTGAGCATGTAGATTTTAAAATTTATAGCTGGACCTAGTGAGGTTGACCATAGGTTTTATTTAGGTGATTCGACACTCGTTTTTCATTTCACAGTCACCCTTGGGGTGTGACTTTTGGTTTTAAACAATATATTCATATTTAAACCACACAAGGGGTGTGTGCCTGTGCTTTCCTAGTTTGAGGTAGCCCTTAGATTCCCTGATAACTTATTTAGAAGATGTATTGCCTCCTTTAAAATTGATATCTTGTGAATCCATAGATATTTTTATAGCATTTATTAAATTAAATTTGTTTATATGGGTGGTTATACATATATGTAAATAAATAATTAAATATTAAATGCATTATATGGGAGGGTATCCCCATATGATTGTTTTGATAAATGGTTTTCATGAGTGGGTATACTCATGGATTTTGTAGGTGGATGTGATTGGGTATACTCACATGGATTGTATGACTGAATTTAATATTTGAATGTTTGATTGAATGGTTTAATAGATGTTTTGGACTACTTTAAATGGGACTAGAGCATGGTTGTAGTAACCTTGGGTTGAATCTTCCCCTTGGGTCTTGATTCCATTGCATGCCTCAGGACTTGCTACCCTGTAGGATGCAGATTTCTTGGACTAGTGTAGGTCATGCTATTTCCATGCTCCTAGAACCCCAACCAATGCCGAACCTAGTTTCTACTAGGGGGGACCATGGTACTTGATGGGATTCCTTGGAAAGGATCCTTGGATCTGGCCGTCCATGGTCTAGATGTTATTACTTTGATGTCTTTGTCAATTGACACTTTGGATCCGGCCCTTGAGTTCTACACGTCATTACATGGAATGGTCTCAAAATAAATGACTTATATGAATAGCTTGACTATGGATTTTTGGATATATATTGATGAATGGTGTTCCTGTGTTACTAGAATTTTTTACATGGTTATAGCTTCCTTGTTAGAAGTATACTCTATTTTGCTGGCATCCTTGAGGATTGTTATGTTTTACTTTATATTAGAGGTATGCCATGGGAATAAACACATACTTAATAGTTGTTTACACTTTATAGCACATTTGTGGGGTTACCCTTTGAATTGTATAGAACAAGGTGGTTTCTTATTGGGATGTTTATCTCACACCCTATTTGGGCCTCTTTTGGGATCCAAAAAAGATTATATGGTTGTAGGTGATGATAGGGGAAAGATCCCTAGTACTGGTTGTTAATTATTGATTTGGAGTAGGGGAGGATATGACCAAGATGAGGATTACAATGATGGGATATCATTTATGAATTTTTTTATTTTTGGAATAATTGTATTCTATTTCCATGTACTGTTCTTGATGTTTTCTAGCCACTTTTAATATTAGTATAATTTTTTATAAGAGACAGTTCTTGTTGTTTACTTGTACTCATATCATTTCTTACTTTCAGCTGTCTCCTATTTATTTTTCATCCGCTATTATATATATATTTCAATATTGTTTTGATAATTGGTTATGAGGTAATAGTCTCCCAACTGACACACTTAGTCCCTCACTACTAGTTAGTATCCTCTAGAATTTATGGAGATGCGCTTGAGTCCATGGGACCAACCAGGTTTGGGGCACTATTTCAGGTGGCATTCGTGTCCGGGACGTTACAGAGAATATGGGTGTTGGGTATTATCATTTAATGATTTTAATCATGTTTAGATAGTTAAATAAAACTTTATATAATCTAAATATAAATGTACATTTATGATAGTTATCTTTTTTTTGACTAGGTTTAGATTGATAGAGAGGAGGATGTAATATCCATAAAATGTCCCATGCACATTCATGATCATCAGGATAAGTAATTACATGTATGGGAAATTACATTAATATAGTTCTTGGGGAGGATTATTAGTTAATACTAATATAAATTTTATTGGGAGTTACACATGATAGATAAATATTAATAGTTATATTTAAGAATTTATTTTCAATTATTTAGAGGATTAATTAATAAAAATATGATATAATAATTATTCAAGAATTTTTGAGCTGATAATGTATTTAATTTTAAGGATTAAAATAGGATTATAAGGTATGAATTTTTATATCCTGAGTTTGGGAGAAGAATTTATTTATTATTTTATATATTTTTTATTTATCTGTTTTTTATGAGTATTTAACATAGGAATGTGGAAATTCATTAGGTGAAATTTTTTATTAATAATGGGATTTAAATATATTTTTATAAAATACATGGTAGACACTATCTTGTATAATATTTGGGGAGTTTTTCTAATTATTATATAATTTTTTCAATTTTTATATAGTAAAAAAATTCATACCTAGGTTCATGGTCATGATAGACATCACATTCTATAATGAAAGTGAAAATTTATCTTTTTTCGCCTTAAAATTATTTGAAATGGTTATTTTTATTCAATATATGCCTTGTATTTTTAATATGTGACCTATTGGTATTTATGGTTGATTTTGAAGTATATTACTCAATAAATAATTATTTTATTCTATTAAATAAATGGTTAATTTTCATGTTTAATGTAAATACTCAAGATATACCATCATTTATTTCTCCCCTCATTCATTCCTTGAGATATATGTCCCAGAAGAATTGATTTATGAAAATGTAATACCAAAATTGATATATTGGATTCAATTATATATTTGAGAGGATTGATTATACAATTTTTATTGTATATATATTTAAACCCATTCTTTTAAATCATGATTTTAAAAAAGAATATATTGAATTTCAGATTGAGGTAGGGGGTTCAAAATTATCTTCATATTAACTGTTTATGTATTTTTATTATATTTTTTCTCAATAGAAGATACATTAGTTAAGTTTTTCTAGTTAGGATGAATGATTATATGATTCAACATACTTTTTTGATTATTTAGTGAATTTTTATTATTAAAATTATATATAGTAATTATTTAAATAATTTTAATTGATTTGTGTGTTATATAATGTAATATTATTAATTATATGTTCTATTGAATTGATAATTATTCAATTGATTTACATTAGGATGGTAAAAACATGTGGTAATCTATATGGGTTAGTGGTGATATAATTTTTTCTATTTTAAATGAATAGGTTAATTTCAAAATATATTTCAAAAATATTATTTTCATATATATTTACCATGGAAGTAATAATGAGAAAAGGATAGTTTTTCTATAAAAAAAATATGTGATATGCTTTATGCAGGAAATTAGTATTATTATAGAATTTCTATTATTATAATATTATAAAATATATATGATGTGTAATTTATAAGTGTAAAACATATTATAAAAAATGTTATGAATCAATTATATTATTTTAAATTTATTAATTAATTTAATGTGATTAACTGAGGAATATTGGTCAAAGAAGTTCGTTTTTAATATAAGTAGAGGGGTTAGATATTATGATTTGGGTACTATGAGTCTATTATTATATATTTTGTTATTATAATTATGGAGAAATGTTTTAATAATAATTTCATATGCAATCTGGACTTGAATCAGATTACACACAGAATTTGATGTCAATGTTTTATTAGATTTTATATAAACCCCTATATCCATGTTCAATTACATTTTCTAAAAATTTATTATTATCTATACATGTAATTTTATTTCATTCATCGATATTATAATATTATAATATATATTTCATTTTGTATTCCCCTTTGGATGATGTATTTCTTATATTTCTAGATTCTATGGGAAGATTTTTATAACGTCCCTTTATTATATATTATTTATATATTACTGTATTATATTTTTATATTTTGGTTTGGAAGACGGTAATTATTCTATGATAAAAGATTTATATGGAACTACCTTTGGTTCAATGATTTGTTTTACTTTTTAATAAAAAACATTACATGATTCATAAACATTGACACATAATAATTCTGAATATGAACGTATTAATTATAGTGGAATAATCACACCAATAATATCATATCAATATTTATAAGACCATGCTAGACATTGTGGAAAAAAATTCCAATATAGTGTGTGAGGTTTTTTACTATATTTTGAGGTTTTTTATAATATTTTTTTATATTGGGTATGTTGGTATTTTTTTCAGGATGTTTTTTTGCTGCATTGTTTATTTTATGTTATGTTATGTTCAATATATATTTGGTATTTTTATTTTGAATTATTTTTTTGATGTGATTTTTTTTGTATAAGTGTTATTTGTGGCTATTTTCTTTTAAAAAAGGTAATTCATCACATGTGAAATTTGTATCATTGGGTCTAGTCACCACTGTATGTCTTATTAGAGGAATTATTTGGGGGTCCCCATAGATATTTCCACTAACAGATGAGTATCCTCATTGGTGTACAGTCATGGAAATATAGTTATTCTATTTATTATCAACTTATTCTTTCCCATAAAAAAATTAATGATTTTTTATAGGAATTTTGATTTTCAATTTCACTAGAGAATAGTAAAATTTGAATAAAGAACACGTATTATGTGTGTGGTGGTAATAATTTCTTTTGGATGATGAACAAAAGATATATATCTCCTTTTTGATGTATGTAAGACACATTTCAATTATTCTTTTAAAAAAAATGGGATATTTTATAATATTTTTTGGTAAATATTTTTTTCATATAAGTGGATCAACTATATGTTATGGCCAATATACATCTGATTGGATTATGTATCTATGTCATTTATCGAGAGGATGAGATTCTAAAAAATTTCATTGTATATTTCTTTATTGAAAAAATAAATTATTTAATTTTTATCCTCTTATATAGTAGGGAAATTTGGGAAATTTGGATGAATTTTGAGGGTCTAAATAGAAATCAATGAACATTAATGAGTTATGTGATCATTAATCAATTCAGAATTATTATCGAAAAGGATTGCACAGATTTTGAACTAGCTATATTATGACATATTATTATTTTAAATATTATTATCATAATTTATTATTATTTCTATAGTTTTTAAATAATATAGTGTTTAGGATAGCATAATGTTCACCAAATGTTTTCATAGCTAGGATAAATGTTTCATTTTTTGGATCCCTAGTATTTGAGTTTTGATAATATATCTTATTAATTACATAGGTCATGAGTGTTAATAATTTTATTATTTTTAAGTGAATCACATTGAAAAAAATTAAAATAAGATTTTAATGGTGATGATTGTTTTGAAATAAGATTTTATTTGAAGGGAATGTGGGTTTTTAATGAATGGATATGTAATGAGGTATTAAGTGGAATGTATTTTAATGTTAATGGTTTAAAGAATGGTTTTTTATATTTTATCAGGGTTTATTACATATGTAATAAAGAAATGATAATTAATATTAATGGTTTGAAAAACATATATTTTAAAATTTTGTAAGGAAATATACATATACCGTTTTTAGAAATTATTTTATTTGATTTACATTGTATAGGTGGTGAATTATTTTGAAATAATGTTGTGATTGGCTTTTCAAATTATGTGTGGGTTCATGTACAGATTTTTGTATCTATTTGGTTGTACAAGGATGTATGAGGATTAATATTACTCAGGATGTGTATCCTTCCCTCGTAAGAGGAATTATATTGTTTGAGAACTGTATTATTTTTATCATTGTATGTACGTATATTGGTTCTTTGATTAGTACCCATTGGGATTATTGTAGAGTATGTAACTATTTAGTTTCAATAAATTCCTTGTTATGTGTCATGGTATTGTGAAGAGACTTAAATGAGTGAACACATTATATTAAAATGTTACTTGAATTATAATTAAACCATTAAAATAAATTATTTAATCCTCTCTAAAAAATTATTAATGTTTTTTGTGATTGGGTTATCAATTAATTTATGGTAACATGTATAGATTTTTTATCAATTTTTTTATACTATGATTCTTGGGTATTACAATTAGACTTTTTTTTGTATCATAACCTAGTAAGAGGAAAATGTTTGGTTGAGATTCCCAATTATCCAATAATGGGTTGTATGTGTATTGGGACATTGAAAGGTACCCTTAGAGATTTTGATGGAGTTTAGAAGTTTTTATGTTTAATAAATTCTTGTAAATGTTTCATTTTTTTGCGATGAGAATTTAATGGTTGATCACTTGTTATTAATATGTTATTATTATTATATCTAACCCCTTAATATAAATTAGTGATTTATTATTATATTTTTTTTGAAATTTCTTTTGTTCTAAATGAAAATTATGATTATAATGAGTAATGATTTATATGAAGATATAGATATTAAATAAATGACCAATGTATGGATTTTTTAATAGATTTATATACTGAAGTACATCACATGGAATATTGCAGATAATATATTTGATATATTTATGATTGTATACGTTATTTAAATACAAACTACACGATGTTTACAAGGTACCATGAATGTGAACCTTGATACATGACTACGATTTTTATTCCAACTTCTTTTTTGAGGGAAGAAATAGTTTAATAGGTGTGTTTTCGATCTGGATATGGTTTTTTAAACTATTTTAATATTTTTTACTCTTATATGAGAGGTATAACATCTAATCTCATGATTGAATTAGACCAATGAAATTGGTGACCCTTCAATGTTGAGTTACACGATATGTTTCTACTTAATTTAATGAATTTCATGAAATATATTCATCTTAATTTGAAATTATATTTTATGATAAAAAAATTAATGATTTATCCTAAATGTGATTTACATGTTCCGTATATTATAAAATTTTTTTATATATTATTTAAATGAATTATATGAGTTCCCATGAAATGGTTAGTGATTTTAATTATAGATTTTATCATATGTTGATACATGTATTTGATTGAGATCATTCCAATTCCATTTTCAACTTGAGTAATAAGGATTTATTTATATAGGTTTTTTTATTTATTATAGTTATTAATAAGGAATTCATAACAGATTTCAAAAACACTATCTTCCAAAAGGTCTTAAATATGTTTTCTGAGTGACGATTTATTTTGATATCATGTGTCTGATTAAATTTATAACGTTCATCACAATTTTTCTAAAAGAATTCTTATATGATCTAAAATGAGTTTTTTTATATTTATAATGCCTATAGGGATTTACTGAAATCTATATATCGAACTAAATGCATAAAAGTCATGTATTATAGGAAGTGATATACACTTTATCATCGTATGTGATTTGAATCTCATAGAGTGAGATATATAAATATACACATATGATATTAAATATAATTTTTATTTAATTGTTAATGTCTTACATCAACTATGAAATTATATAATTTAATTATATTGGTTTTATGTATTTACTAATTTTTAACATATATGTTAGATGACGTAATATTATGTTAAAATGTATAAAAAATATACATAATGTTAGAGGAGAATTTATGGAACTATTTAAATCCTAGAAAAACATTCATCAACTATTTATAATTATTAAAAAGTCTTTATAGAATAGTTTTTAAATAACTTAGTATTTTTTATTGAAAATAATTTTCTATTACAACATTTAATATTAAACAATATAGGTATAAGTATATATTTGACAAAAATTGTGCCCTTATAAGGTTTACTGAAAATACTATTGCTGGTGGATCATAATTGGTGGAAACAAACATTTTTTGTCCTAAGTGGAAATTATCAACTAAAAATTTGATGATAATTAGGTAGATGGTTTGTATTATTATATTATCTTCTTGATTTCTTCATTCATTCTATTATTGATCACTGAATTTTATTTAGGATTACATATAGTTAAGAAATATTGTTTTTTAATATAACATAACAAAAATATCATAGATATATATATATATATTCACTGATACATATAACATAATTAATCAAAAATTCCAGGAAACCAAATAGTGTCATGAACATCATAGAATAATCATTAGAAAAAAATTAGTTTCAAAGGAAAATATATATATTTTTAGGGAATAATTTTTCTACCAAATAGAAATCAATATGTAATATGAAATAATTTTAAATTTAAAAAGAAAAAAATCAACACAACAATATTGTAGTTTAGAATATTAAAATTAACAAAACAAACCAAACATTGATGAATATACTTACTTTATTAAAATAAATATTGGAACATATACTCCATTGATAATCAAACACCGCTATCCATTATATGATCACACATTGACACTCACTACTACTAAAAAGATCCAATGGTTCGTTATCAATGAATAATGAATCTTTCCTTTTCATATATTAAATATCTACCTGACCATGAGGTATTCATGTAGTGGTGTGTAAAAAAATAATAAAAAATATATTTACCAATGAATGTTAATATTTCTTCTGCATGATAAATCCAATTTTCTATATAAGCTATTATTTTCGTAAAACATTAATTCATTTAAATCCTTCATTATATAAAACAAATCTCTCAATAATGTAAATAATTATTCTTTTCAAATAAAAAATATAAAAACAATGTTTAAGTGTTTTACAAAATGTAACACCCCAAGCTTCCACAGAACTCTTCTCTTTGAATAATATAGTAGCGTGTGTTTTACGCAACATCGAGTTCTAACACACACCACAACCAATCAAACTATCTGTTATGAATAGTAATACCCACTTTTTAAAATTTTATAAAATTTATCTTTCAAAATGGAATGAATTTTTAGATTTGGAATATCAAAATTACCTTAGGGTGTATTTTTGGTTTTTTTCTGAAAACATTCAATTTTTGATGAATAGTGAAAAAGCACTAAGTTATAGTTTAAAACCAAATTATTATTTAAATAATTATTTATTTTATTTAAAATTAATAAAGGTCAAAATAGATACATAATAACTATATACATTGAATGTAATTCATTGGTGTTAGTTTAGAATAATTTAAGATATATAAAAAATTTATTGAACTTTTCACCACCTTTTTCCAACATCTTGTGGGAATTTGGAAATTCATATAAAACATAATTTTACCACTTCTGTGAGTGAAATTTCTATAATATGAGAGACACAGTTAATATCAAGTAGTAAAATGTGGTTCAATGAGATGAACATATTTTTTTGTGAATAGTATCTTATTACTTTTTTTTACCACGGTTAAAAGTAAATAGGGTAATTAAGTGTAAAAATGATATTAATATTACCCTAAAACATGTCCTAATTCTATTTTACAAGTTTTTATCAACCCGAAAAACCTTAGGAATAAAATATTATCATTTAGGTCCACTTGGATTAGATTAGGACATTTATTATTATTTAATTCAAAGAATAGTTTAAAGAGTTAAAATCAATGTTTAATAAATAAAACATTTTTAATATTGGGATATACATAAGATAAATTTGATTATAAATATTCATTGGAAATATAAAAATATTTCCTACATAATTATAGTTTATTAATAATTTTTAGACATTAAATAATATAATTTATTTATGACACAATGGTGATGCAGTAATTACCAAATTAATGAAATATTTAAATAACTGATATTATAAATATCAAAATAAATGTAATTTGAGATTTTTTTTTAAAATCATATAATTTTTTAGGTTCATATAACATATTAGTATTGGTTATATAATTTATTTTATAATTAATGATTCTATTATGAAATTATCAAAAACAAAATACCCAATATAGTCAAAATTGACAAAAATAGTTTTAAACAAAATATTATATTATTAATTGATATTCTACTTATAAAAACCTAAGGTTCGGCCAATGGACTAATATAGTGATATTGAATCATTCATGGACCACTTGGTGGTCGTTTGGATGTATATAGTATGTTTATTCACTATATAATATAAAAATACAATGTGACATGGTAAATGTCAAACTAATTAACTAACAGTTAAAACTAAATGATAAGGTTGATATAATGAAACAATCCTATCTAAAATCTATTGGATGAAAGGATTTATACCCATACCCACCTTATAATTTGAATAATACACTTTTGAGCCTTTAAAAACCGAATATTAATTTATTATAAAATATTACTTTAAGTTTTTCCTAAAGAGCCCCTCCTCCCCCTTATAAAAGGACACCACTTCTAACCAATTATTCATACATTAAAAGCCTTTTGGTTTTGACAAAACCTGCCCTAATATTTTCTAGACTTCACTAAATTCATCTTAGAGGCCTTATTGTGACCATAAATACAACCTAAGGGTCCCTTTTGATCAAATCAAAACGAAGAACCTGAAGAAGAGGAAATGTTTTCCCCACCCTCTTTCATGTGCCTTTCTTCTTCAACTAATTATTTCTTTGTTATTTCCATTATAAAATAAGAACTCCAGAATATTATATATATTTTGATGTTATTATAAATATGGTAAAACCATATTCAGTATTCAATCCATCCTTTAAATTACATGTCATCATACGTGGGTACGTACGACCTACCGTCTCCATGTCGTGGCGTAATTGTTATTCAATACATTATTATTTGGATGGGTATAATAATGACATGTAATTCTTCTAAATAATAAATATAATGTTATAATGATTCTGTATATATTATATACCATCCAATTATATATTATTTTAATATCAAAAAATGATATTATCGCTCGTGCATACGTACGGACTACCGTCTCCACGAATGCGATGAGATTCATTCCCCATCGTATCCATAAAATTCTAATTCTCATTTTATGATTAAAAATAATTTTTAAGGACTTCATATCATTCTATATATAAATAAGATAAAACCTAACCATAACAAACATGACTTATGTAACAAAATATATAAAAGCAAATGAGTAAGTTACCACCCGAAACAATGATAATACTAAAATATTATTAACAAATCAATGTTAAAAGATCATATATGATATCATATTAATTTATATTATTGTTTTATAATTAAATAAAAAATATTTCACAATTATAAAGGAGGATAACCTACCCTCGACCGAGGAAAAAGTACATAGTAAGGGGTTTCTTATCAAACTTTTAATTCCGTGAGACTTCTATTTTTCAACACTTATTTACTGCATGTGGTGTGTGTACTTCCCATTTTTGAATTCATTGCATAATATAATTTAATTCATGTATATTTACTTCATCATTTTACGATCCTTCTTTCATGTGTGTATGTTTCGTAAGTTACGAAATCAATAAGGGAATTTGGAATTTCAATTTCCACTCATTCAGCTTTACGCATACTTCATTGATTATTTTACTCCAAGATTATGAGTGGAATCACTATTCATTTGATTATGTCATAAATTCCACTCCCCTTTCTATGGATATACTTTTGATACACATAATAACTCCATTGATTAATTCTCAAGTCATCGGTATGAACTTGATAAGAGTAATTTTTACTCAATATTGATTTGTTGAATTAAAAACCCAATTCATTGGTGTTGTTTTTACAAGATATGTGTGAATGTACTTCGATTGTTTTACACTGAATATCCAATAATATTGAGTGTATTTATATTTTTCACACATAATTCTTTCGTCGATTTATCCTTAACCTAAGAAATCATCCTTTATGGGAGATTTCATCTAAATTTATATTCCGTTAAGACTCCTTTGTTGTTATACACCAAATCACATTTATATGGTGTATATAATGTACTTTGACATAGTATATCATGAATCCCTTTATTCTCATGATATTAAAAAGTTTTTATTACCTGATTTATCTGTATTCATGTGTCTCTTTTATGGTTAGGAACTCTAACTAAAATATCATTTTAAAATGTTTTAAAGATTTATTATTCTAAATCGTTCTCATAAATGTCCATGTTTTAAAAATGGTTTTGAGGATTTATTTATATGGATATTAAAATTTTAAAATCAAAATTCCTTTTAAAAGTTTCAATGTGGTATGAGACACTTTGAATCAAAATTCTATTTTAAATGGATTCTTGACAAATAGTGTGACTTTTAAATGTTTTCAAGAAAAAGGGGGATATTTCTCTCAATAGTTTGATGATTATATTAATATATATTAAAATCCTTCATTATTCTCAATTGAGGTTAATATGATATAATACAATCTTCCATATTATACTGAATGAGTTATGTTTGACTGTGTATGTTCTATTTTTATACCATTCATGGTTTTTGGAAAAAGTATTATCATTTCGTATGCTAGTTTTAATAAGAATTTTTATGTTATGTTTCAAATATTCTATTTGAGTAATTCATTGGACTTAGTAAGTGACGTGTGGATCCCGCTATAGCTCCTCGATGCATCGGTAGGTCTCATTAGAAAAATTAGTGCCTTGGAACAAGGCCTTGACGAAATCTAATTTGTAGTCCTGGCACGAGGCCTTGACTTTGCGGTTATGATAGTCTGGCATTATGCATTCCATCATTTTGAAAGTGGTTATTGATATTTTATGTTGTTATTCGACTATTAGAATATCCATGTGAATATGTAAATAGAATTATTTCATTTTATCTTTGACATATTATGATGAAGTTCAAGTTTAAAAGGCTTTTGTTTTAATTGTACATTGCCTTAAATTTTTATGCTTATTTATGAAAGTTTCCTTTATATTGTTATCCTTACTGAGAAACTGATCTCACCACATTCAATGTTTTATTTTTCCCATGATGGGAAGAAGTAATTTATCAATGACCTACAGGGATAGTATGAGGGGATATGAAGACAAGATTTTTTTGTAGTTTTATTTAATTTATGATGTAATGTAAGACTTATGAATATATCTTGTGTTTCCAAGACTACTAAACTAATCGGCCCTTCGATACTTGATCTTTTGTGATCATTCCAATGTAATGTAATAATGAAATGACTCTGGGTAACTGGGGTCGGGGCTTTACAGTTGGAATCAGATGAAGTTTAGTAAAAACCAGGGAAACTATATTTAGATAAACTCTGATTATAGCACATAGTCCTAAGATAGAATTTGAGGATTAGTATAGAAGAACAACCTAGAATTTTGGTATTGTATATATTTCGTTAGTTTTCCAAGAAATATATCCCCATCTGGATACAAGCAGATAGAGGTGGATCTTGCATATATGTACCTAGGGATAAAACCCAAAAACACCGATTTGAGCTATACTCGAACGGGAACTAGTGCACGACAATGGGCCTTTATGCACTCTTGGTTACGACACTCTCGGTGGATATGCTTAAGATAATTTACATTTTTTTAGAAACCAATTTTATGTGTTTGGCCATGGTTAATCTTAAGGTGTTTCAAATTGAGAATAGGTTTTCATGATATTCTCTAAACGATTTTATGACTACTATTACTTACACAATGCTTTCTGGTTTTAGTCAATGACTGGAGTCCAAGGAAGTCATAGTAACTTTGAGAATGATGTAAAAAGTGGGAATGATGGTGGAAATGAGAAAAAAATGGAATGTTGATAGGCATAAAAGATGTCATGTTCATGCCTAATCAGTTTTCCAAAAATATGATCAACAACAGATATATTAACCAACTCCCTGACTCAACAAAGAAGAGAAAGGTGATGAATGATAAGAGCCCCAGCAGTGGAGACCATGGAGAAAAGAATCATAAATTTCCATCATGTAGGAAATGTGGATGGAGACACCTAGGAAAGTGTCTCAATAGAACAATGAAATGCTTTACGTGCGGGAAAGTATGACATAATGTGAAGAATTGCGAAGGAAAAATGAAAAGTTCTATAGAAGAAAATAAAAATGATCCTAATATTATAATTATGGTCATTTGTTGTAAATGTAAGGGGCCTTGGAATCACCCAAGTCAATGCCCTATTCTATAAGATAACCTCTTGGTCAAGGAATAACCTATGTGAAAATAAATGGATGGATAAATTTTTAAAGCTATTAGTTCTCTTTGGATGAATTTTCACTTATATGTGTAACCCTGAAATTTATCATGTGAAAATGATATTTGAGAAAGAATTATCTTTTCTCTTGGGGATATAGTTATAAATAACCATTTGATTTTATATGATCATTGAATTTGACGAAACTACAAGTTATTATATTTTAGGATGAAATACAAGGTATGAGATAATATTTGTGGTTAAATTATGTTATGGTTATTTTGAGGAATTCATCTCATTTTGGTAATGTTATAAAATATTGTTTTTGAAAAAGGACATAATTCGGACAGTGTGACAACCTGTCACGTCATACAAAGCTGTGGGAATCGACACCACAACCAAAGTGCGATTGTGATTTATCGCCTACCACTGGACTATGTGAAGTCCTTGGTTAGTGTGACTATTTATTTTTAGTTAAATGATTTTATTGATCAATAATAAGTTTATTTGTGTTCTTATGTCTTATCAAATGAATAACCTTAGTATAGGAAAATGATTTTGTGATTAAGTGATAAATGTTATTTTGGAAGATTTTCTCTTTTTTGGGAACACTATATGCCCATGTAAAATAGAATACAGTTGGATTTTATTTGAGGAGTAACGGTATATTTTTATCTATGTTTTTATTTTGTATTATAATGATTTGGGTTATTTATGGAAATGATTAACCTATAATAGAGAATATGTGATTAGGTTAATTAAATTTAATTATTTGACTTTAAGAGTATTAGATGTAATTTGGAGATACAAATTAACATGGAAGACTACATAACCAAATTATTCTATGTTTTGGGGTTCAATATTAGTGTGTATTATGTTGAAGGATTTTAAGGACAATTGTTTACGAAATGGTATTTATTTAACTTTGGGGGATTGTTGGTTTAATTTTAGAAATTAATATTAGTTTTTTTTTCTCTAAAGGAATGTCCTTTTGGGGGACCATCAGATCTTGTACTAATTGTTTTGGAATTGATTAATCCCTAAAGACAAGGTAAATATATAGTTTATCCTTCTTGAATCATGTGATTCTATAGATGTTTATTCTAGATCTTCCAGTGTGACCAAGTATTCTTGAATACTCATCTTTTAAAAAACCTGAGTTAGTGGTGGAAATTTATTAAAGAATGAAACTCTACTTAAAAATCAAGTACATATCTTTATTTTCTTATTCAATCTCATAAATGAATTCCTCATCTTTATGTAATATAACTTAAAAAAATGTTGTCTAAATACTTTTCTTACTGGGAAACTAATGACCATTTTTCCCATCACAAGTTAATGGCTTTCTTGTTGTTAACTTTCTCCTGATCATGTTTTCTATCCCTCTCTATCAGAACTTGACACTTTTTTTATCTTCCATATCCATGTTTTTCTTCATGGAATCCTAGTACGAGTTATCTTGGGTGACCTTTGTACTTATCTTTTTTTTAAGGTGACAGTTTTATTGAAACTTTTTCGATGTGGGATTTTACGTTATATTCCGAAGCCCATTTTTAAATATTTCGAGGATGAAATTATTTGAAGGAGGGGAGAATGTAACACCCCAAACATGCACGGTACGCTTCTCTTTGAAAAATACAGTAGTGTGTGTTGTACACAACATCACGACCTAACACACATCACAACCAATCAAACTAGTCGTTATGAATAGAAATACCAACTTTTTAAAATTTTATAAATTCTTCTTTCAAAATGGAAATCATTTTTGGATTCGGAATATCAAAATTAGCTTAGGGTGTATTTTTGGTATTTTTCTGAAAACATTCAATTTTTTGATATATAGTGAAAAAACACTAAGTTATAGTTTAAAATCGAATTTTTATTCAAATAATTATTTATTTTATTTAATATTAATTAAGGAAAAAATAGATACATAATAACTATATAAGTTCAATGTAATTCATTAGATTTAGTTTTGTATAATTTTAGATATATAAAAATTTTGTTGAACTATTCACTGCCTTTTACCAACCTCCTAGGAGAATTTGAAAATTCATATAATACATAATTATACAGCTTTTGGGAGTGGAATTTCAAAAATCTGAGAGACACGGTTAATATCAACTCGTAAAATGTTGTTCAACGAGATGAATTTTTTTTTGGTGAATATTAACTTTTTACTTTTATTTACCACCGTTAAATGAAAATAGGTTAATTAAGGGTAAAAATGATATTAATATTACCTAACATATGTCCTAATTATATTGGACAAGTGTATCTCGAAAAAAAAACAACCTTAGAAATAAAATATTATCATTTATGTCCACTTGGATTAAATAGAGAATTTATTATTATTTAATAAAAAAAGAGTTAAAAGAGGTAAAATCTACGTTTAATAACTAAAACATTTTTAATATAGGTTTATAGATACGATAAATTAAATTATAAATATTCATTAGAAAACTAAAATGATTTCCTACATAATGAAATTTTATTTATAATTTTTATACAATAAATAATTTAATTTATTTATGATACAATGGTGATGCAGTAATTACCTAATTAATGAAATATAAAAATAATTGATATTATAAATATCAAAATAAATGTAATTTGAGATTTTTTTTGTATTCCACTACTTTTCTAGGTTAATATGACATATTATTATTGGTTATATAATTTTTATTCTAAGTAATAATGTTGTTATAAAATTATCAAAACCAAAATACACAATAATGTCAAAATTGTCATAAAAGAGTTTTTAACACAAATATTATATTATTAATTGATATTCTATTCCTAAAATACTAACGATCAGCCAAAGGAATTATATAGTTATAGGTGTATCATTAATGGAAAGTTTGGGGGTCCCTTGGATGTATATAGTATTTTTATTAACTATATAATATAAAAATACATAGTAAGAGGGTAAATGTCATACTAATTAACTAAGAGTTAAAACTAAAAGATAAGGTTAATATAATGACACAAACCTGTCTAAAATCTATTGGATGAATTTATTTCGACAAATACCCACCTTATAATTTTAATAATTCACTTTAGAGACATTAAAAACTGAATATGAATTTATTATAAAATAATTATTTATGTTTTTTCTAAAGACCCATCCCCCCCTTATAAAAGGACACCACTTCTACCCAATTATTCATACATTCTAAGCCTTTTGGTTCTTCCAAACACTACCCAAATATTCTCTAAACATACCTCACTTCAACTTAGATGACTTAGTTTGATCAGAAATCCAACCTAAGGATCCCTTCTGATCAAAACAAAAGGAAGAACCCAAAGAAGAGGTATTGTTTTCACTACCCTATTTCAAGTTCCTTTCTTCTTAAACATCTTATTTATTTGTTATTTCCATTATAAAATAATAACTCTATTATCTTCTATATACTGTGATGTTATTATAAATATTGTACAACCATATTCAGTATTCTATCCATCCTTTGAGTGGCATGCCACTATACGTGCGTACGTACGTCCTACCGTCTCCACATCGTGGTGTAATTGTTATTGAATAAATTATTATTAGAATGGGTATAATAATGATGTGTAATTCATTTAAATAATAAATATAACATTATAATTATTATTTATATATTATATACCATCAAATTATATATTATTTTATTATCAAATTAATGATATTATCATGCGTGCGTAGTTACGGACTACCGTCTCCACGAACGCGATGACATTCATTCCCCATCGTATCCATAAAATTATAATTCTCGTTTTATGATTACAAAATATTTTTAAGGACTTTATATCATTCTGTATATGAATAAGATACAACCTATCCAAAACAAACATGACTTATGTGAAAAAACTTATAAAATCAAATGAGTAAGTTAACACCTGAAACGACAATAATTATAAGATATTATTAACAAAGTAATGTCAAAAGATCATACATGATATCATATTAATGTAAATGATTATTGTATAATTAAATAACTATTATTTAACCATTATTAAGGTGCATATCCTACCCTCTATTATGGAAAAAGTACAAATTAATAGTTTTTTATCTAACTTTTAATTCAGTGAGACTTGCATTGTTCACCACTTATTTATTGCATGTGGTGTGTGTACTGCCCAAGTTTGTATTCAATGTGTAATATACATTAATTCATTCATATTTACTTCATCATTGTAAAATCCTTCTTTCATGGGTGTATGATTCGTAAGTTAACAAATCAATAAGGGAATTTGAAATTTCAATTTCTGCTCATTCGTCTTTACGCATACTTCATTGATTATTTTATTCCAAGATTATGTGTGGAATCACTATTCATTTGATTATGTCATAATTTCCAATCCCCTTTATGTGGATATATTTTTGATACACATAATCACTCTATTGATAAATTCTCATGTCATCGGTAAGAACATCATACGAGAATTTTTTACTCAATCTCGATTTATTGAGTTAAACATCCAATTCCCTAGTGTTCTTATTACAAGAATATGTGTAGATGTCCTTTTATTTTTTTACACTGAATATCCAATTATATTGAGTGTATTTATATTTTTCACACATAATTATGTCGTTTATTTAACCTTATCCTAAGGATACGGCCTTTATGGGAGATTCAGCTCAATTTATATTCCATTAAGAACCATTTGTTGTTATATAGAAAATCACTTTTATATGGTGTATATAATGTACTTTGACATAGTATATCATGAATCATATTATACTCATGATATTAAAAAAAGGTTATTACCTCAATTATTTGTATTGAAGTGTCTCTCTTTTGGTTAGAAACTCTAACTAAAATATCATTTTAAAATGTTGTAATGATTTATTATTCTAAATCTTTCTCATAAATTTCCATGCTTTAAAAACGGTTTTAAGGATTTATTTATATATACATTAATGTTTTCAAATAAAAATTCCCTTTTAAAAGTTTCAAAGTAGTATGGGACACATTGATTCAAAAATCTATTTTAAATTGATTTTTGATAGATAATGTAACTTTTAAATGTTTTCAAGAAAAAGGGAGATATTTCTCTTAATAGTTTGATGATTATTTTAATCTATGTTAATATCCATCATTATTATTGAATGGGGTTAATCTGATATAATAAAATCTTTCATATTGTATCGAATGAGTCATGTTTGACTATGGATGTGCTATTTTTATACCATTCATGGTTTGTGGATAATGTATTGAAATTTTCCATGCTAGTTTTAATAAGAATGTTTAGGTTATGTTTCAAGAATTTCATTTGAGGAATGAATTGGACATAGTAAGTGATGGGTGGAGCATGCTATAGCTCCTCGATGCATCGGTAGGTCTCATAAGACAAACTAGTGTCTTGTAATAAGGCCTTGATGAAATCTTATTTTTAGTCTTGGCATGAGGTCTTGACTATGTGGTTATGATAGTCTAGAATTATGCATTCCATCATTATGAAAGTGGTTATTGATATTTAATGTGGTTATTCGACTAGTAGAATATCCATGTGAATAAGTAAGTGGCATTATTTCATTTTATCTTTTCCATATTAGGTTGAAGTTCATGTTTAAAAGGCTTTTTTAGTTGAACATTGCCTTAAATTTATATGCTTATTTATGAATGTTTTCGCTATATTGTTATCCTTACTAAACATATGAGCTCACCCCTTTCAATGTTTAATTTTTCCCAGGATGTGAAGAATTAATTTATCAATGACCTGCAGGGATAGTATGAGGGGATATAAAAACAATATGTTGTTGTAGTTTTATTTACTTTATGATGTAATGTAAGACTTATGAATATATCTAGTGTTTCCAAAACTGCTAAAATAATCGGTTTTTGAGAATTGATCTTTTGTGATCAAGCCAATGTTATGTAATAATGCACTGACTCTTGGTGACTGGGGTCGGGGCGTTACAAAAAATATGAGTAATCTTACATGGTATTGAATTAAGGAATTCTAAACCAATAATATTACACATTTAGTATAAATAAAATAATGATCAAAACATATAATCAACATTAAATCCATCAAGAAAAAATAACAAAAAATTCATACCCACATAATGGTTGTTATAATATTTATAATAGTTCTCATACATCTAGATTTTTACATTCATAATAATTTTGATACATTTTATATTCTTTCCCACCCATGTCATCCTAATAATTTAAATAGACTGTTCATATAATTTTTTCTATTACTTTATAATTTATCTCTTTGTTTTTAACAATTAAGTTTTAATTTTGATTAAAATGTAAAAATTAAAAACCTAAAAAATAAATTTTCTAAAAAATTTCCTCATTGATGATAACTAATAAAAAAAATTACATTATTCGAGAAAAAATCACATAGTTTACCAAAACATTTGATTTTCCAAATTGAATCCCATATCTTTCTAGATAAATTTTTTAATTAAAAAAACATCAAATTATTTTGCATCCAGAAATATTCTCTATTTAAAATCCATGATCCAATTAAAAATTAATAAAAAAAGTAAATTTTTTTATATAAATTATCTATAAATAGACATAATCCAACAAATGAAAAATAGATGTCTAGAATTCCATATATCAATATCCAATGATCTCATTTCAACATTATTTTCTTATTACCATATTATATTTAATTGATTTAGATACTATTGATACCATAAATTGTTTATTGTTTTATATAATAAATAATGATATACAACATTTAATTGGGAAACCAAAAAAAATATTCCTTAACAATATCATAGTAGTTATGATACTTTTTAAGGAAATTTAATAGTTCATAGTGAGGTTAATGAGGTATAAAAACTAAAATTTTGGGGATTTTTTAGGATAGTACAATATCTGAAATATTTTTATTCCATTCTAAAAAACATTTTGAATCTACTATGAAAATATTTTAGTTTGGTACTAGTTGTTATAAACCATTTTATATATTTTCATAAACTATTCAAAAACTATTTCCACTTTTCTCATACCAGATATTATTTCCACACTGGGATCATAAACATTCCCATATCTAAAACTCTTCTAGACATCAATTTTCATCCAATTACTCCCAAAATTTCAATGATAGTGATATAATATATTTTTGTAGGGGAAATATTTGAATACAGTATATGTATAGTTTATAATACCTAGTATTACTTTTATATGGTATTAAAAAACTAATTTCATATAAATTAATAATCACTAGAATTCATCATTCATAGATCCTTATAATACATTAAAAAATAATTATTGGCTATTAAATAAATAATTAAAAAGAATTTGTTTAACAAACATAAAATTGTTTTCCCAAATAATTTGTAAAGACATATTAGTCCTTAATTGAGATTAATTATGGGAATGATTTACAATTAGTAGGTAAATATTATTTAAACTATTCACTTACTACATTCAGTTATAATAAGAGAACCCATAATTGATGAATTGAGATATATGATATTGGTAGGATCTATATCTTATTGTTAAACATTGATTCATGAATATTGGTATCTCTTAGTATAAACATGGATGATATAGATCACCTAAAAATATATTTTTATATTATGTAATATGAGCTCATTTTTAGACACTACTACATACATAATGTGTTGGGATAAGAATTCATAATCATTATAAACTCTATATAAGTGTACTAGTTCATATTCGGGTATCCAATTGATATTAAAATTTTCAACATTTAGAATGATGTGTTTTTATGATCCTATATACATCATATTTTTATCTTAAAAATATAACTACGTTTTTTAAGGTTGTAAATAATAAATGATAGATACATAGTGAAATAAATTCTCAAATATTAAAATATAAAATTACAATAATTATATATGTCTATATATATATGATGAAATGGTAAAGGGAGATGGTCTAAGAACCTAACCCTAATGAACTTACTGTCTTTTTAGTTGATCATAGAAAAAATGGATAAATAAAAAACACATGACAGGATGAAAATATACATATTCCTATATTATTCTACAAAATATTCTTATAGAAAAATGAAAATTAATGATAATATTGAATGATGAGGTAATGTTACGGAGTGTTCCCAACCCATCCTTTTCCATTTTTAGGTGTATGGTTATTTATAGAGGTTTCATTAAATTTAGAATTATTATTAAATTATTTTTTGTAAATAAGTAAATTTATTTAAAATTATTTAAAAATAATGGATGTAATTTAAATGGTATTAATGGTTTATATAGAAAATAAATTCATAGTTTATAAATGAATCTATTGTATTTTGAATTTTTTTTAAAATTATTAATGTAATAATAAAAAAAAATTAATTATTTTATTGTTATATTAATAAAAAATATTATATTTTTAAAGGAATAATTATCCTTATTCCTGAATCTGGAGTTGTAGAAGTGTAATGGTGATTTTCAATCACTTTTAGAATGGTAATATTATTATTTCATAAGTTAAAAAAGGGTAATCTTATAATACCCCTTACTTCAAAAAAGTAATCAATTACTTTTCATTATATGCATAAAAGTATACTAAATACAAAATGTTTGGAGTAAGGTTAATCTATAATTTAATGAGGCCAATTTATGGTAATATTTTTTTTATAAAGAAAATGCAAGGGTACCCTAAAATTTATAAGTGTTATATTAGGGTAGTTCACATATGAAAATGTGTAATGGTGTCTTTATTATAGAATCACATTGCTACATATGGTCTAGATACATGTTATGAATCTTTCATATTGGTAATATCCAACCAGTATAAGGGCAGAACCATTTTCCTTTATTCACATGAGGGTAATACTTTCTCATATAAGGGTACCCCTGGATCATGTAAGGTTCCACCAAAATCACTCATAAGGGTAAGTCAAAGTTTCTAATCCCCAAATAAGGGTATCTTTTCTTCTCTGAAGATTATGTAAGGGTTATAAGATATATATCAGGAAAACCATCAATCCATTATGAAATGAATTTGAGTTACACATGAGTAGTATAATATTCAAAAAAAACATTTTTTATCATCTTTGAAACCACATGTAGTATGTTTTAAATTATATAAGAACCATAGATCAATATATTAGATAATTTTCAATCATTTAACATTATATCAAACATATTCAATGGTTTGTATGTATCAATTTTCTTTTTTTTGTAAAATTTGAATTAAATGGGGAATAAAATTAAGAAATTAATGGACAATATAAGGAAGAATATGCTTGAATATAAGAAACATAATTCTTGGTTACATGTATTCCTCCACATTTATCTTGAGTTTGGATGATCTAAAATAATTTTATGGATTCTTGAAAATAGTATTCATTTTATTTTATGGTTCTCACGTGTTTATTAGGGATGATATCATAATTCAATCATCTATATCATTTTGGGTGCAATGAATTACATTTGAAAACAAATAAGGACTGGGGATCCATGTAATCTGTTTATTTTAATATATCTATGATATTACCATGATTTTGTTTTCAATTTGAGTGGGTGGTAAATTTCATCATAATGATTATAACTAATGTTGTGTAATGGAATCAGTGAGAATGAAGTGTTGTTCATATGATTTATTTTATTTCCTCATGTTTATGATAATTTTATCATTAGAAAATATTATATATTTCATGAATAAATATAATTATTATCATCATATGTTTTGTTAATTTAGGTTTTTAAAGATTTCCATAGAACATTAATTGTTTATTAAAGGAGGTAATTAATTTTTTTACATTTCCATAAAATTATAATTAAAATTTCGTTCCATTTTATAATTAGATGATCTATAAATCAAATATTTGAAGTAAAAGTATTATGACAGGATGAAAATTATATTATTTTCATTAAAGAAAATGTTTTGTTTCCATTTATTATGAAATAAATTAATGTCATATCATGGGTAATTATTGAATTTTTGGGTGTTGTTGTTTTCTAAGTTGACTAGTGGGGGTGTGGTTGATATATATTATGTATTAGTATAAAATTGATATGGAAATTATTTTTGGTGTCACGAATTGAAAAATTAGATTCCCGGTACACATAAAATTCCTAAAATATCCATATTGTTATAAGAAATGGGTTAGAATAAAAGGTTTTTGGGATAGAAATATATTAATGCAAAAGGGATGGTGATGTATAATTTGAATATGGAAGGATAATATTGGATGTGTAAATGGTCTGTAATTTATATTGTTAAATGAAAAATATAAAATTGATGTATGTTAATCAAATAAAATAAATTAAAATATAACCTAATGAGTTTATTAACTGAAATGATATAAGTCAAAATTGATAAATAATTATTGAATTAAAGTTGTATGTATGGTCCAAAGAGTTAATTTTAAATATTAATAGAATGGGAATGAAAAATGATATTTTTTGGTAATATAATAATATGTAAAATCATCTTAACATGACAAGAAAGGTTGAATTTGGAATTTGGAAAGTGGTTCTATTATGTGGTGTTATACATTTACAATATTCAGTGAATATGGTGATGTTTTTTATTCCATTGTAGATATTTTGGGAGTTGTATTTTATTCTAATTGAAATCCCAAGTGTTGGGATTATTTTTCTAGCAATTGTATATTGTATTGCCATTATGATTCATCAAGGTACCCCACACGCCTCATGACCCATGTTGGAACAATAAAAATGGGGGCAGGGGGTGTTTCTCCCAATATCCAAATGGAGAGGATGGCTGGATGGAAACCTCATTTTCCCCACACTCTCTTCTATGTGAGGTTTTTATAGGAAATCTCATATATATTATGGTTATAGTGAACTTTTTCTACTATTGTATGAGATTGTGAGGTGGTTCATGGTGGGTGAAATATTTTATAGGAGAAGGGAAGGAGTTTTATTTCATTCATATTCATAAGGCCCCAATATCAATGTTTTTGTTATGGATGATATCTCATGTGATGGATTGGGTCTATTTAGAGGAGATTACCTGTTATGGACTTTTTTTCATTGGGAGTGATGTTATGTGATATACTAGGTGTCTTTGTGTGATACCGGATGTGATTTTATGTCCTATTTGTCTTTGGGAAGATATGTAATACTTAATAGATGGGAGTTCCAAGATATATAATTATGGGGAGTGAGAGAGGTACACTAGTGGGAAAATTTTGTGTTATTCCCTTACATTGATATGATTCATATAATGTTACTATACCTAGATGCATTTTCTGGCGATTTATCCTTGGGCCAGCCAAAAACAAGTTGACCTGATAGGTTCTTGTTGGATCTAATCGTTCTTCAATTGGGTATTAGTATAATCTTATCACATTTTCTTTGGAGTCATTTAGGATTGAGAATACATACTACACAAGTTATTCTCAACCTAAATATATATAAACAAATGTCATGTTCCATGTGTGTTTCATTTATTATGATTTACATTAATATCTTGGGTGTTGGAGATATTGTTGAGTTGCATATTTAGGACTTTCTTTGATGTCTAAATTAAATATTGTAATTTTATTATTATTAAGTTACATGAATTTTGGATTTTTTACCTTTATTATGTAACGTAATAATTATGTGGCTAATATAATATCTATTGAAAATAACTTCTTACTATTAAAGTTAATTTCTCCCATATGTTCAGTATTATTTATACCCTCGGTGATAGACGAGAATCCAATGCATACTGGAGGTTGGACTCAAGGGTCATTATATCCCATTATTCATTGTCATCAAATAAGGTGTACCATTATTGGGTATAAGTCAAAAAAAAGTCATATCAATGTTTTAGGATTGGTTTTAGGATGGTATAGTGATCCACAATTTGGTATATAAATATAACATCTTAAAAGCGCAATATTCAATATATAAAATAATGACCCACACCGGAAACATATAGGTCCATTTCCATTAGAAAATTTGATACATGGATAATTAATTCATTACATAACTATATCATTTCACTCTAAGTTCCTCGTAATGAGATCCCTTCTTAGATATATCATACATAATTCATTTTCTCATATCATGGGTAAAGGAAACATAAGATAGGTGGAGCATAGATACTTTCTAAGGGTAAAAAAGGGAGATAGTAATGATCACTAAAACACAACAATACTATAATGGTATGAGAACATGTGAAAAACATTTGAAACTCATAATCTATATACAATAGATCATAATTTTGAATCATGGCATAAATCATGGTAGTTCAGAAATCAAGAATCATAAACGAATCAAAGAACATGATCCATGAGAGAATTAGATTAGTATATAGAAATTATTTTTGTAATGAAAATAAGTATATAAATCCATTTACTTAGTAGTAATGTCTCATTTCAAATAATATTATTGTTAAATTAGACCATTCACCAAACCATCATAGTAGTTATGGATCACTCTGTAGACTATCATAGTGGACATGGTCTCTTAGAGAACATGGTTCACTACCCATTCTGTTCTTATTTCTCTCTTGAGATATCCATATTTAAATAATGAATTGGAATGATATATAATTCAGGGCACAACCATAACATAATTAAAATAATAAATATGTATTCTAGAAAAAAAAATTCATATTAGAAACCATGAATATTTATTTTTCATAATCATTTCATCATCTCATAACGTTTTGAGAAGAAATAGTTTTCATAATCATTTATACAAATCTTCATAGAATATACCATTTAAAATGAATGAGTTTTATATATTCTTATTATCATAATAGGAAATCAAATGTTGAAATAATTTATATGGAATTAATGGATCATATTCAATGTTAATCATCATTATAATAAAGGTATGTTGTCATTGATGATGATAAATACCATTAAATGATCATTAGAAACATTATTGAGGAAAATACTCTTTCCACATTGAACATAATTTTTTAAAATCAAAATTTTTAAAAAATACTACATACAAATTTTATTTTTAAATGTCATTTTATAAATAAAAATAATTACTTTAAATTATTGAGTATCCATGAAAGCAATGAAAATTGTTCAGGATGTACACATTAAAATAATGATTCCTTTATAAATTTTGATAAAATGTCCAAAGTACATCATTTATAAATGATGATAAGATTAATTTTAAAAAAAACAGGAAATTAATATAGGGGATAAATAACACTAAATAATCATTTGATAATAGTTTTATTTAATATATATTTTTAAAACTTTTACATGGAAGAGAATATATTTTCGATTAAAGAGAGATAAAGGATGTTTTCCTTCAAAACATTATTTTCACTATTATGTATAGAAATTGAAGAAAATGAAATCAAACCATGTTAATTAAAAAAATGATATGAAAATTACTATGTCTTTTATATATTTATCATAATATTCCATCATTATAAAATTTAAAAATAATCCTTATAAACAATGAGATTGTTACATAAAACCCTTACAACTTGCATAAATTTTGAATTGTAGCATCCATGAAAGAATAAATCTTATATTGAAATATGGGTACAATAATATAATTAATAATAAAAAATCATTCATTGGAAGTCTATAATCCACATAAAATACACATTTGGTGAATTTTTCATGTGTCCCAAAAAAATAATTGTAAGACAAAACCCACTACATCATGTCTCAAATTCAATCATACATGTTTAAAACTAATGTATAATAAAATAAGGTTTATTATTAATATATTATAAATATATAATCATGTATATAATATAATATATGATTAATTATAACATTTTTTCACCTCTTTATTAAAAATTATTTTTTAAAAATACTATTTAATGTTATAATGACTTCATTTTTATGTATGAATTGATTCAGTAGTTTTGGTAATTATACCTTGGTTATGGTTATATAATCTACAGAATTTTAATCTGGATATAAATATATCAATATTGGAAATATAAAAATTGATAGTTATCCATAAAATCTAGATATAGAGAAATGGATTACACCATTCATGAAGATGGTAGGTCGTATGTACGCATGAACACTGTTTCAATTTTTTTTAATGGATGAAAATAAATAAATGTATATAATAATTCACCTTTATAGATTGTTTTATATATCATATACATAATATATATTTATTAAACATACTCTTATTACTAAAAATCTCAATGTGAACTAAAAACTGTTTCACGTTGCTTCGTGGTGGCTGTAGTCCACACATACGCACTAGAGACGTTATCATTTTTCAAAGTATTTCATGTAAGAATGATGAAGTGTTATTATATTTATAGATATAAAGTTAATTTATAATTTAATTATATAAAATTATGACCCATAGATATATCCAATCATGAGATATTATGATTTGAAATGAATTTCATTGTTTCACGAGTCTGTAGTATTCCATACGCTTGATCAACAGTTTCATTTACCATTTGATAGAGAATAATATGGATATAGGTTATTAAATTAAAATAATAACATCCCATTATATTTAATATTATGATGTTATTATTTCATAATATTTTCATAAGATGAGGAGGAATAAGAAATAATAGATCATTCAGTTAATAATGATTCATTTCATTCGGAAAAACTCTTTAGGTTTCCAGCCAAATTTTTCATAGAATGGTTTAATAATAATAAAATCCTTGTAGAAAATGAAAACATAATTAAGTAAGGGTGTTTGGAAGATATTGGAATGAAAAAAAGTATATTGGAGTATAGGGAAGAAAAAATATAATTTTTCCTTCTTAAGTTGGGGAGGGAATCCACATGGAAATTTACTAAAAGAATATAAAATAATAAAGAAATTCTAAAGAAAAATGAATCAAAAAATTTCATAGATTTGAATTAAGTATATGATAATTTATATATATATGGCCATAAAATTGGATTAATAAAATATTAATTGGATGAAATTATTTTATCCTTTTGTTTCATCCTCTTAAATCTATTTTATAGTTACTAACATGAAATGTGATTTTTTAAAATTTTCATTATTCATTATGAGAAAAAAAATATTTTAATATTATTACATAATTTTAATAATGATGATTTAAAATATGGAATCTATTTTATAAAATTTATTTTTTATATTTTCTAGAATTTGAATTAGAATTAATCCAGTAATGTTGACAAAAATGTGGGGGTTTAAGGAATATTTTGTCAACTTGGAATATTCTTTATATCATAATTCAATATAAAATTTATTATAATTTCCTAAATGTGAATAATAATAATATAATTGAACTAATTTTAATTTTAAAATAACAATTAACTAAATTTATATTCATAAATGTATTAAATTAAAAGATAATTTTCAATAATAATTATTATTCTTGAACTATTCAACAAAAAATTAATATTTATTGAAATTTTTAATAGATATATATAATATAATTTTGAGAAATTGATTCAAAATGAATTTATTTCATTCCCAATGAAATAATTAATAGTTTAAACAAATAATATTAAAATAACTATGGAAAACAAGATGAAAATAATTTTTTAGAAAAATAATGATTTTAAACATATAACAAGATTTATAATTATCTCATGCATAAAAAATATTAGATCAATAATTATAAATATTAATGAATACATAAAATATATTATATTATAAATTCATCCCAAAATATTTATTAATTAAATTAATAAAGATAAAAAAAATTATGTGAATAACTTTTTTAGAAAAAAAATATTTAACATTAAAATTATTTTATTTTTTATTTCTAATCAATTGATGATAAATTAATTTATTTTTTTAATTTTTAAAATATAATTTTCATAATTTTTTAATTCTTATTCATACCTACCAATTTTATATATACGTTATAAAATTATACAATATTACAGATTTTTAAAACTCGGTGTTCTGTGTAATGAAACCATTCAATGAAAACAAATTCACATAAAAATAATTTATTAAATCATGGGGTGTAATTGATTGAATTTGATGTTATGTATTTTAAGGAATATATAGTTTTTAGGTAAATGGTTCTAGTTTATCATAATATATGAGATAGGCCAGAGAGACCAGTTAGCACATTATATTTTAGGGACCCTATATGATCTAATGATTGGAATATAATCTAAGTGGCATACAATGTTAAGTGGTTTTACTTTTAGGTGAAATATAATATACACTAACATGCATAATCATTGTTTGTTATTTTTATTTAACATGGTGGTTTTTGAAGGTTATAAAATTTAATTAAAAAATTCATGATATATTATGTGTGTCTTGTCTATTTTTCCCATCTAGTCGGTTAAATAAACTATTGATTTTTGTTAAAGATGTACTATAATCTTGAAGAAAAGATTAAAATGGTGAATAATTAATCATAGTCATTTTAAAAAATAGACTTTAATGTGTTGTTTCTTACACTATAACAAAATAATTTTTCATGAATGAATTTTTTTCAAATATTAAAATGAAAATATGTGAAATTATATTCCAAATGTATTAAATTGTAAGAGATGAATGCTTTGTGTGTTTTTTGAATAACTATTTCACTTGTACAAAACATAATTAAACATGCTACCTTGAGTAGATTTCATTCTACAAAATAAAAAATATTTTTTAATCCATTTATAAGAGTATTATGGTTTCCAAAAATGTCAATATACAATTATTTTCATTCCATTTGTAATTTTTCATTATCATGTGTTATATAATCATTGTATAAATTGGTTTTTAACATTTAAATTTTACGTTTTATGCATAGATGACCATAATTAGTAGTTGTAATTTATATGAATATTTGGAAACATTGAAAATAATAACATTCTCCTTTTTATCATGATTGATGTTCCTTATAGAAATATGTTGAATGTATGTGCTTATAGTGTATTGTAAGAAAATCTGTTTTTATAACAATTGTTTCTAAATTATATTAAATTATAAGCATATTTTGTTGTGACCTATTGAGGAATAAAATAATTTTAAAAACTTATCTTTTTACCTTTAAGATGGATTAAAATATTAGTGTGAAAATAAATTTTCCCCACATGTTGTACATTGTCTAGTTTATTATTTTAAGGATGTATAATAATGAAAATTCTTGTGTAGTATCTTTGGAAATTATAACATGTAAATATCAAGCAAGTTTTCTATATAGTATTCTATTTTTATATTATTAAATCATTTGATTTAATTATAATGTTTTATTTAAATATGTAAGTAAAATAATTTTACTCTTATCACAATGTATAAGAATTATTTCATGAGAAATAATGGTTATAAATAATGTTTTTTTTTCAATAATAAAAACAATGATACATATAAATACAATATGTTCAATTTTAATTTTGGTATCTAAGATAATTATTTAATTGTAGAATTATAAAATCATGATTTATATATAATGTGGTATTTTTATCTTTCTTCCCCTCCTCATTGGCTTGAGAATGCGAGAGGATTTTACATTCCCTTAAGAGAAATCCCAAGATCCCAAATACTGATAATTATTTGTTAAAGGGATTCAATTCAAATTGGGGATGATTTTAATTTTAAAATAAAACATCCAAACAAACATTCCATAACCAAATATTCCACATTATGATTCATGAAAATAATTTATTAAAACATAACATTTAATTTATTTAAATAAACCTAAAACCAAGTACCATAATGGAAGAAAACAATATCAAATTACTCAAAAGAAGATAAAACACAAAGACTCCTAAAATATATCTCAAAAATAAAACTCTGACTCCACAATACAGAATCCCAATGTACCACCAGAGAAGTGTAATGCATTACCATTACCTATGTCCCTGTGAAAAATATTTGAAAATCACCAAAGATCCAATGTAAGGGTGAGTAACGAAACTCAGTGGATTTTATCTAACGACTTCCCTACTCACACTAGTATGATATAATTAGTTAGCATATTATATATATCAATTAATATAAACAACCTGAAAAAATTTATCACAAAACCAAAAGAATAGTAAAATAATATTTTTATCACTAAAACTATTTTCTATAAAAGAAACCGAGCTATTTCATTAAAAACATTTCATGTTTCCATCATTGGCATAAACTGTTCAATCCAAATTACTTTGTATCCAATTATGTACACATGCATGCTTCGTTTTGACAGTTCCATAATAATGATAGTTTTCTCATTTATCTACCATGTCATCATAATGTAATTAAATACCATCTTCCATTACATATTTGGAACCGGTCACAAGGAAATTTTTCAACCAAGCCTCATAATACGATATAAACACACACCAAAAAATATGTCAAAAACCCATTTTAATACCAATAGTACAAAAATTACATTACAATTACAATAAAAACAAACATTTTATTGAAAAGATTTTGAAAATACCATTTCAATAAAACAAATCATTTATTGAGAAATCAAAACCAAACAAACATTTAAAAAATTAAATCATTTAACAAAGTATCTTCCAATAAATTGACAATTCCACAAAAATCACCAAACCACCACAAAAGAAGGTTTCTTTTAGGTTTTTTACACAATGTTTAAAATAAATTACAATCCATTTATTCAATTTGAAACAGTTATTTCTTGTTATAAATATCTAAGTCGAGAGTACAACCCCTTATGTTAGATTTTATGATGAAAATGTAGAATTAAACTCAGACAGTAACAAAACCGGGTTGAATCTCCTTGTAGTCACCATAAATATCTTCCCATATTATAAAAATCCAAATCCAATAATGTTAGGAATAAAATATCATATATCAAACTACATTATATATATCTTTGAAACCGAGAGAGATATAGAACATGATCTATGAAGACTCAACTATAACTACCATGAATGGATACATGCCAAGAGATTACAACAACAAAACATCATTAAAAGCCTTTAGATCACTTCCAGATCTATGTGAAAATATTCTTCTAACATTGGGAATATATGATCTTGAGTTAGGGGATCATATAATGAAAAAACTAATGAGTTATAAGGGAAAATGGTTGAGATCCAAAATTTTAGGATCTCACTTTAACCCGTGAATAGTTAGTCACAAGGATAAGAAAACCATGTGAAAACTATGCATCATCCAATACCTCAAAGATTAACTTTGAACAGTCAGCTCAAAAAATAAACAAATTGTGAACCAACCTTTCCATATCACTCTATCTGAACATTACACCTCTTTGCATGGTTTGTTCAATCTATACACCAACCATTTTTTATCCCTTTAGCATAAGTCTCACTATGTAATGTTTACTATAGGTTTTGTGAAGCTTTCCCAAAACATTAACCAACCATGAACCTTTATAAAATCCGCAAAACACTCAAATATTTCTAAACACTCTCCAATAATTCATCTATATACATTATATACATATAATCAGTAATGAAAGGGTTACATAATTATAATAATGGATATATATTATCCTCAACATTTGAAATTTAATCCTAAGAAAGTAGATTACCAACATTCTCCTGAATGATTTCTGGCCAATGTACTATCATTTCCTTCTCCTTCTCCCATGTATCTTATGGAATCTGGCTATGTTTCCATGAAACCCACACTAAATAGAAACTTTTTCCATGAATTACATTCTGTTTCCAGTCAACAATCTATAGTGGCATCTGCACTAATGAATCATCTAGATCTAGGTCAATGTGATCCCATCTAATAACATGGTTAGGATTCGGTTGATAACCTTTTCAACTACAATACATGAAATATATTGGGTACCACACTGAACCATAGTGGAAATAAAATCTGATACTCCACCTCAACAACCCATTATAGTATATAAAAAGGTAATATTTATCAAGGATATAACATTCATTATATCTAAAAAATGATGATCATCATGCCTTGGAGAGATCCTCAATAATCAATTATCACTGACCTCAAATGACAACGACCATTGATGATGATCCACCTATGATTTATGATGATTATTTATTGTCTCCATCTATTTCTGGATCAAATGAATCTTCTCCACTATTTATTATTCAAGGATCATACCAACTACTAATGTTTCACCTATTTCAATCCAATGATGTAAATAAGGATAAGTATGACCATAAAATTCTTTAAAAGGATCCATATGTATCATATCCTGATAGCTATGGATATAAAAGAAATCCACCAATGACACATTCTCTTCCAATTAGACAATAAAATTCATTACACAAATTCTCTATATGTCTTCATGTTGGGAAAAATCCCTCAATTTTGGAATTGGTTCGTAGTTTCATACTAGGCAGCGAGAACGGTACAAGAGAGCTATTCATGGAACCAAAAATGGATCATGGAACCTATTTGTGGTGAAGGGTGTGCGGTATGTGGATGGAATGATGGTTCATGGGATGTAATAAGATAATGGAACCCTATATGTGTAGATGTATTATGTGGACCTCCATGGAAAAATGGTTTATAGAATAGGTGTGGTTTGTAGAGTGAGGATTAATATGTGTTGGAGGCAATACTGAATCAACGATTTGGTAAATCTTGAATTAGCAGTTTTTGTGGTTAACTTTTCCAATATAAGGATCTATAATACCACTGATTATAAGGGAGATAGAATATCAGTATATAACATACATTTAATTAGGGAATTTACTGATTCCTGAAAGTGTTTTATGTGAAGTGATTCTGCATATCCTGATATTCATGTAATAGTTCGCAAAATTATCATTGCGAGACATTGTAGTTTGAAAATGATGTTCATTCTATTGAAGAAGAATGTTGTACATATAGGGGGGCTCCGTTAATAAAAAATGAAGGTATTTTTCCAAAATAGAATAGTTCATGGATATAAGTGGATTGGAGCTGAGGTGCGCAGAGTTAGCACACAGAGATGATATGAAAGAGTGAAGGAATAGGAGTCCGAGGACCAAGGGTGGTTCATAGATGCAACATTAGTAAACAAAGGAGGTTTTCCATGTACAATTCCTGGTATACTATACATGGGAAGAGTAGGTGATGCACAAAACTCTCAAGGAATATTGAAAATAATTCGATTCAGTTTCCAAAATTGATTTCCATTACATAACATTACACAAAATGGATAAATTTATTTTAGGGTGAAAAGGGACATCAGCAGATCATATACCTATAGTAGAGGATGCGGTATTCATAAAAATTATTGCACCTACACATCCATAAACAATGTTCAGCCTAAAAGACTATAAAATGTTATTGGATTCCTTTACAAGAGCACTGAGTAGAAGAAGAGGAAGACAATGACTCTTTCCCCTGGTAGTGAGCCAGAGAAAGAGGAATATAGTGTAAACCCTGTTAATGAAGTGAGTAGACCCTAAACCTCGTAAAGGTAGTGAGACTAGGAAATTAATATCTATCATAAACATTATACTCATTATTTGCAGTGAGACTTAGTGAATTTGGTATATCAGCACACCACCATTGTATCGTCGATGAATGTTGCCCAATGAGGGTGAACCAATAAATTTTTATTGTCTCATGCATGATTAAAATTATATTCAAACTGGTCAACGATAAAAATAGAGAAGAGTGTTTTGTTTAACGATGAATCAATATTTTAATTGAAAAAAATTTTAATCTTTCATGCCCTGATTTAACCCCCAGGGTATTTGACCTAGTAGACCTAACACTTATAATGATAGAATAATCCATTCGGATTATCCTTCCATCCAATATTGATAGTCCATACTCATTATCAAATGATTCACAGAAGATTTATCTAAGGATATTCAAAAACAATACATGAATATTAGATCTGTGTCTAATATGATCAATATTGGTACATCATTACTCTTTATAACTTCTCAAATATATATGTTAGAAAAGTCCTCCAAAATATGTGATTTTATAATTTATATGAAATGATACTCATTAGTGAGCTGATCCACTATCAACCATATGATATCATGTTTTCATACTCTTCTTGAGACACCTATTAAAAATTCTATAGTTGTCTATGACCATTTCAAAACTATAATAGTTAATGATGAAACCATACCTATTGGTCGCTGATGCTTTTCCATACCATGCTGACAATTTAAACATATTCGAAAAATATCAACCACATTTATTTTCATTTCGACCAAAAAAACTATGAATTCATCTCCATAATCTTCTATTATATTCTTGGATGAATAAACCAAATTGAATTATGGTATGGATAGAGATTCTGTTCCGAAAATTCTATATGTATGACCAATCCTTTTTTGAACTACAGAAATGAACTCTCATTTTGCATCATACTTTCAATGGGCTCCCCACCATTTAGTATTGACCTCATCACCATACATTCATCCTCAGATAATTGTGTCTCTTTAACCATATTTAATAAATTTGGAAAAAATAAAACTTGGAAGAAGACAACAACATCACCTTATTCTTCAAATTCCCAAAACATGATGACTAATTACAACATCAACTACAACTTATCTGGAACTTCTTTTTTCAACTAAGCATAAGACCTTCACCTAAAAGAATCTTACACTGAATTAAATGTATCCATCGTATACAAAAAGTCTTTGTAAATAATTTTGAGATACTCCATCCATATTATTTGTCATATATTCAAATACCATTGTGATAAAATATTTTTCAAGATCATATGGTCCATAAACAAAGGAAATGTCTTACCAAATATGTAACAATGCAATGTATTCAATGAGTGTAATATAGTAGCTAACTCTAAATGTTGTGTTGTGTAGTTCTTCCCATTTGTTCATAACTGCCTTGAAAATTATGAAATGACATGATCTCCTTTCATGATAACTCACCCCAAACCTTATCGCAAAAGATCATATTACACCACATACCATTGTAATATTTTGGAAAAATCAATATTGATGCTGATATAAGGAGAACATTCAAATGATGAAATGATTTTAGTCATTCCCATTCCAGTTTGAATGGAATATTTTACTTTGAAGAAGTTTTCATAGGTGAAGGTATTCGTGAATGTTAACGAATAAAGAATCAATAATAAACATCAATAACAAGAATACACCATATCTCAAAGTCATTATTAGGTTATTTCTATGAGATAAAGTCATTTATATCATATGGATCCACTGAAATTCCCCTTTCAGAAATTACATGGCCAGGAAATCTTTCATATTGTTTCAAATTTTGTACTTTGATAATGTAAAAAAAATATAGTATCATTATATTCCTAACAATATATCAATGTGTTTCTATTTCTTATCCAATTTACCTCAATACACTAATATTTCATACACATTCAAAACCATTAATGACTCAATAATTCTATTAAATATTCGATTTTTCATTTCCCTAAATACAATTAGTTCATTAGTAAGGGATAAAAGAATTTAAACATATTCATAATGTCTATATCTTTTTCTAAAGTCTATTATCCAAATATCTAACTTTGGAACTCAAAATTGGTGATGTCATTATCATAAGACAATTTTTGAGAACCGCTGAGCTTGCCTCAATTAAAAAGAAAGATCCTCAATGCATGGAAGTGGATATCCGTTCTTTATTGTAACTTTGATAATATTATGAAAACACATACATATCCTAATAGTTACACCTTCTTTTTTCACAAACAAGTTCAGTGCATCCCATAGATATGTTTAATGCTAAATGAATCCCTTTCTCTTCAACTCTTCCAACTACGAATTCATTTCTCTTAATTTAATCAGTCCCATCAAAAAATATGGAAGTGAGATATAACTAGTACCTAGGTGGATATCAATCAATAACACCCTTCTCGAGTGGGTGGAAACCCAGATAAATTATCAAGAAAAATATTTTTAAATTGACCAACTACTATTGAAAAATTGTTCTTATCGATATCATCCATCGATGTAAGTGAAAATTATACTAGCATGTATGAGATTGTTCCAACTTATGGATTCATCACACCCGTCACACCGTTATTTACATTCTGGTCCCATCCAAATACATTTTCAACACCATCTTCAGTAATCACATTGACCTTTCACATATAATAATCTATGTGAGCCTTGAAGATTGTCTCCCTATATAGACCCATCATTAAATAAAAAATTCCAACTCAAGAATAGAGAAATCATATTTTATATCATCTCTATTTTCGGTTATAGATCATTCTATAAACCCAAAAGATTGAAATTCGCATTGAAAAAGTTGAGTTTTATGTTTAATAATAGAATGAATAATCATGAATTTTTAACACAATAAATAAAATGAACAATAACATGGGAAGGAATGTTATTCAAATATATCAAGTAAATATTTCATAATTGAATAATTTCTGAAAATCTTACATCACACCATATATGGTCAAGACTGATAATCCAAAATAACCTATTCATATCAATATAATTACTATTTCACCACACATTGATCTATGATGACCTATTGATATTTTATTTCATGAGGAGTAATTTTGTACCTATAATAATCATGGCTAGATATTTTCTTCAGAAGATATTGATTCTGATTCCGTCTTCTAGTTGAAGAATATGGATCTTTTGACACTTTAGATGTATTCCAAACACCCAACCTTAGTGAACTACGAAAATAACACTGAATATTCCTTATCTTGTTGGAATTGTGGAATTATCATTGTTGTTCCATATATTGTAACTTAATGTGGACTAAGATACCACAATGGAAAAATTCATAATTTTTCATGGGTTTTCGAAGAGGATTCTCTGATCCATATTTCAAAAAAAAATTCATTCCCCCCACCTTGTAAATAGGTATCCCTCTTCCTCTTTCTCCCGTCATAATAGTTCCCACTATTTCTCATGGGTGGAAAATACATCCACTTCTCATATCATATGACATGTCTCATTAAAAAACTATTATTATGTTGAACATATCTATATAATCATTAATATAGAGCACAACAACCAATGAGTGAATCTTTTAACTCGTCCCGGAATCAATTATGGGTACCATCTAGGATTACCTACAAATATCATATAGTGGAATGAAAACTAAATTCTTCAATTTAGTATCATAATATATGATAGAAATATTTTCCTACTTCCAGCTGAATATTTCTTTTGTTCTTTAGAATCTGAACATGCGAGAATGGAATATTTTTTGATCATTTCATTAAACTACTCTCAACCAAGGACATGATCAACTTTATCATACATCGATAAATCCCACCCATAGCATGAAATATCCTTTAGTTTATACATCATAAAATTGAATGTCATTTTTACTAGTGTGTCGTTAAAATAAATGATACAATTCGTCCTATTCATCTACACCACTGCCTTATCTAGTTCCAAATCACATCAAATGATGGGTGGATTATACTTCATGAATTATATGGAATGATCCACATACAAGGGATAATCACTCTTTCTCCCACTATACAATGCCTAAAAATTGTGGACTATACTATGATATAATTATTGGTTCACCTGTGGCTCTGGTGTAACTACATTCTCTGTGGCTTCACCAACTTGTTTTTGATGATTCCTACCAGGTGCCATTTTTTATATAGACAACAAAATTAATAGTTCTTCTCTCTATCAACTGAAGTACTAACATTCAAAATTCGGCCACATCTTTATATGATAGCAACCCATTCCAAATTTTATTTTTTCCATGTTCAACAATTATTTCTTTAAAAAATAAACATTATTTTAAAAGTCAATCCATTTCCAAAATACAATTACAATTTCCTTCTTCAAAATAATTCAATTGAAAAAAACTAAATTTTTAAAAAAATCAACACTTTTACACAAAATCATAAATCATTACTCAAAATGAGATATGTAGTAGTAGTGGGATGTCACACCTCTAATGCATGTCATGATCATCTAATTTTCTAAACCCTTGCCAATGAGAGTTCAAATACTATAAACTATTCTAAAACACTCATATAACTAACATCCTAGTAACATGAATATTAGCATAAAAAGGATAGCTACTTCATTTTATTCTATAAATTTGAAATAAAAATAGCCATACTTCTTTCAAAGAACTCAGAAAAAAAATTCCCAAATGAATATCAAATAGAAGACTAATAGAACTGATGATTACTTTTTTCATAATGTATGTATCAGGCTCGTAATAATTTTCTCAAACATATTTTTGGAAAAAACAAACATTAAGGCCTCAGCCTTAAAAATTAACAAATATTGAATCAAGTTAATAATTATCATTAAAGATCTTTTCAAGATTAGAGTTTTAGTGAATAGGCCATAAATATTACATTACATCTTAAAATATTACAAATTAGAAACTTCTACTGTAGCCAAATATTTTTCAAAATAATAATACTATTTAAATAAAACAAGAGCTATTTTTTTATAAGAAATATTATTATGTACTAATTTTATCTTAGCATTTCTTATACCCTGTGAAAAACATTTCAAAATCATGGGATGAGAAAACTAAGCTCAGTAAGGGTTATAAAATATTGACAGAAAACATTAGTCCCTCAATATATAAAAATCAATGAAACCATAATTTTGAATTATAAAACCTATGTTCTTTAACATAGCTAATGAAATCAGAAGATTTATGAATAACACATAGAAATCATAAATCATAAAGTTGATTTATGGCATCCATATAAAACATACATTGTATATTTCATAACTAAATAGATAGATACGTTTAGAATACCCATCACAGTATATATCCTTAATATCTTAGGAGAAACATTAATGTTTACCTCTATCATGTTATCCAATGGATTGGACATCTATCTGGGGCTCACCAACCCTAGGTTTACCCTAGAACAACCTGTATTTTGTTTATCACATAACCGCCAATAAAATGTGCAAGTAACATTAAATAATAATAACACATAAAATAATAATAAAGGAATGATAACATTTAGACTTCACTATTAGAAGATATTAGTTCAAGATATTTAAATAATCTATTCAGTCCAAATAAACACATTTAAAACATTTAAAACATTTAAAAAGATATTTTTGGAATCAAAGTTTCCCATACCACATTGATTATTTTAATGTAATTAACATGTTTAAAAGAAATTAACATAAATAAATCCTTAAAACAATTTTGTAAACATTGAATTTATTGAGAAATAATTCTAAGATAAAATACTTTTAAAATTTAAAACAGTGTTTTAGTTAGAGTCCCTTACCACTTCAGAAAAAACATGAATAAAAATAATTTATGAATTAAATTATAAAACCCATAATATCATGAGAATAAGTAGACTCATGATAAAATATGTCAGAGGGTAATATCTACATCTTATAGGATAATAAAGGTACGCAATATCATGATATTCCTCAATGAAAGGAGATAGAGACATAGTCTATTATAAATATTGTATCATTAGATAAAGAATAAATCAATGAAATAATTATATGTGACAAATATAAATCCACCCAATATAAATATATATTATTTTTAAAACAATAAGTGTTCATTCACACATATTCATATAAAAAACCAGCAACATGGATATCTAACTCAATGAATGAATATTGTGTTAATATTTCCTTTACAATGTTCGTATAAATGAAATAAGAATTTATAAATTGGGTGATTATGTGTTTAAATAGTATATCCATACAAAGGGAACTGTATAGTAAAACATAACCCATAATCTTTTCATAATATAATCAATGATGTATACGTAAAACCCAATTAGTAGAAATTGAGTTTATAAATTCCATTATGAAAATTTGACAACCTAACTTCGTCACTTAAAAATTAAAAAAATGAGTTTATGAGATAAAAAAGGGTCTATAATCACATGTACATACTATGAAATACATTTAATATATTGAATAAAATATCCCAATATAATAAAATGTAAATCAAATTACATAACATAAAATAATTATTTGACTAGAAGAGGAGGGTGAATGATTCCCTCACCATGATTCCCATTCATCATGTATTTTCCTTGTTTATATTGAATAACAAAAATAAGTTAATTTATAAATTATTATGATCCTTGTTCATGTTGATTTTTTTATTCCACTTATTACCATGTTATAAAAATCACATTTTTATTTATGTTAATATCTGTCATTTTTTCGATATTGGGTACTGGAGTCAGAAATGAACTTCTTATAATTACAAATTTCCTATGTGGTCAAAAATCCATTATCTCTATAATATTATTCTAGATATAAATCTAATATATAGTATATATGTATTAATATCTAGTATATTTATATTTATAACAGTCCATAAAATTTGTAGATAATAAATTAAATGCACCATTCATGGAGATGTTAAGCCGTATGTACGCTTGAACTGTGCTTTCATTTCTATTTCATATTTAAGGAATTAAAACTAAAAGATACCTAAGTTTATTATAATTTCAGTATAATAAAATATTTTATATATGTTATATAATTTCATTAATTCCATTCTTTATACATTTCATGTGTGTCATGAATGAGTTATATAACATTGAAGGGGTGGTAATCTACACCTACTCAAAGGAAATTATCATATTAACACATCATGAAAAGCATAAAGGTATTTCTGAAAATAAAAATTATAGTATCATAAATAAAATATATATATAATATATATATAATATAAATAAAGTTCTATCATAATGTCCAACCTAAGAGGTGGTAGGGAAAAATCGAACAATTGCCAATTTGTGAGGCAGTAGTTCAATATATAAAAAGCAATATGTTTGTATAGATTAGATAGAGGTTTGTGTAGGTGTTGTTTGAATCATTATAATAACATCATTTTGTATATTAATGAAATTTTTTGTTATAAAATTATGGAATAAATATAGTTTAGGCGCTTCAAGAAGGAATATAAATGAACGAATCTTGAAAGAATACATTGACTCAAATCAGGTAGCTCCTTTTGATTAAACCTAAAAGGATTTTTGGAACTTCCTTATGCCCATGTATAGGATTATAGGTTTAAGAGAGTAATTTTGGGATCTTATTTTGGAATATTTTGTATGAACCAATGGGCTTTAGAGGTGTGAGTAAGGGGATAGCGGTTATTGTCTTTTTTAAGAGGGTGGAGGGGCACTATAGGCATGTCTTAAAGGAATATTTTATTACAAACTGAATATCGATTTTCAAAAATTTCAAAACTCCTTTATTTGAAAAATAGAATTTAAATATTTTTAATCCATCTCAAAAAATAGGTTTTAGACATGTTTTTGTTTCAAATATAACCTTATCCTATAGATTTAAACCTTAGTTAACTAATTTAACTCTTACCATGTCTTCTTATATATTCATACTCTATGGTTCATATAGTTATCATAAAATTCTAATCAAACCTAAAGTGTTCAATAATTACATTTAAAAAAAATTAGATATTTTTCAAAATATTATATTTTTAAGAGTATTATATCATTTAAAAAAATAATATTTTTAAAAAAACTCATTTATGTCAATTTTTAAAATATTTATTTCATGAATTTTTTAAAATGAAAAAATTTGATTGTTTCAAACAAAACATAATTACCTAAAATATAAAAGTTAATAATCATCCCTAAAATTCATGGATGTCATAAAAAGTTTCTAAATGAGTTTATTTTGGTATATTTAATATATTTCATTTATATAATTCGTTAATACGGTAATCACAACATCATTATTGTGTCATAAATAAATTTATTTATTTGATGTCTAAAAATAAAAAACAAAATTCCATGATGTAGGAAATAGTATAAAATTTTTAATTACTATTTATAGTAAAAAATTCACTTATATTACCCCATGTGAAAAATGTTTTAGCAAATAATACATTTTTTGGTTATATATTCCTTAACATTAAATTAAATGGAATTAAATTTCATTTTCAAACACTAGTGGATCCACGGGGTCCTAAAATCGACCCAAGGTTTTCCATGTTCATAAATATCTCATAAAATATTGTTACTTCATTTTTTAGGGTATTTTAATATTATTATAATATTATTTTTTACCCTTATTTACCATATTTACCCTTTAACCATGGTAAATTAAATATTTACTAAAGTTTCTATTCATAATGTCTAAAAATAAACATTACATATTTACATAATTTGGACTTCATGATTCCAAATATAGAATCCATTTTTCCAAATTCAAAACATATAATTTTCAATAATTAATTTATAAAAAATTCCCATTGTCAAAACCAAAAAAGTTAGTTTTAAAAAATAATAACTATAAAAATATTGACATGTGTTTTTGTACAATTTAAATGTGAAATTATATCCAATAAAAATAATCGAATAAATGAAAAATAATAAATCCAATTATTCTTTTAAAAACAATAAATACTACAATATAACCATATAAATAATTTAGATGAAAATATAGTGTTGAATTAAATTGCAGTATTTTTTCATTATACCTTTAAAAATGAACTTTATCATAAAAATACAAAAATATCATCCACAGTAAATTTTTATGTTCCAATTCCATATAAGAAGTTTATATTTTCAAATAGACCATATAAATGTGAAAAATATAGATTTAAAAATGGTTCACCATCAAAAGGCGTTAAAACAACCTTTTAAAAAATACTAGTGTATTTCATGAATAAAATCAGATTTATTTTAATTTTAAGATTATAAATTTTTTATGATTAATATAACGAAATATAAAATACTTGTATAAAAATAATTTAGTTAGTTACATTTATTCCTGGCATTACAACGTCAAAGAGTTAACTACCATTTAAAATAATATTATTATTTTTCAATATAACTAAATGTTTTTTGCAACGTATGATTTCAAAGAAACTTGTTATTTTATGTAGAATGTTCTATAGAAAAATTTTCCCTATTATATTAAAATTTATATCATAATAATATATTTAAATATATTTGGAAAATTATTATTCTATAAATACCAAGTTCGTTATATCCTTCCCCCTTTTGGTAATTGTGTCCTTGAAATTTTAAAATTAGTCTCGAAAACATCCTTGAATGTCCAATATCAGATAAACGATTAAATAAAACGATCACATTAAAATAAATAAAGGGAAATAAAAATTTCACCTATGATAAACCATAATAGTAATCAATGAATAAATGGATATGGAAGGGAAAACTAACCATCATGTTCTGATGTAGAGTGATAAAAAACATTATCAAGGGAGAGTTAACCACTCGAAAACCACTAACTTGTCATATGTTAAACAGTCATTGATTTCCCAGATAGAAATGAAAACATACATCATTAATTATTTGAAGTTCCTTTTCATACAGTTTCATAATGTGTTTATGATATTGAATAAGAACATATGGAAATATACTTTCTTTTCAAGTATATTTTCAGCCTTTATTATATTTATACCATAGACACATCTTTTCTCCAAATGATGAGTATTCCAGATGACTATGACACTCTTAAATATATATAATTGACTTCTAGATAGTCACATAATCAAAAAAAAATTGAACTATATATTTCTCTTATTATTAGAAATTAACAAATACCAAAATAGTTACTACTAGATCAGATAATCCCCAAAAAAGATAATCCTTTATAAAAATAAATACTACTCTTAATCTAAAAAATTAAAAAACAATACCCAATGTAAAATATACACCATTAAATAAAAATATTTCCTTATAATTCTTCAAAACAATTCAATATTATGTTGAAATCCAAAACTCAGAAGTATTTTATCACATAGACTTCCATGTTAAATATTAACATTTATCTCTAAATAAAATCAACTACTATTAATGTATCATACTGAAAAGTATTGATCGTAATCACATATTCTTTATGATAGGTTAATATTTTCCATAAATAAATCAAATTATAATATGTCCCTAATAAAAACATAGATTCTTAAAAAATAATTTTCAACTATTACACCTGAAATGAAATCCCATATTATTCTATTTTCTATAGGCATATTGTTCTCCAAAAGAGAGAATTTCTTCCATAATTAAATTTATCACATAATTACTAAATAAATTTTATATATTAAGGAAATCCATATGACAAAACAAACATTCTGAAAATAAAATTATTCTAGATCCCTAAAATCATGTAACTAAACAAATAAGTCGTATTATATAGGGACATCACGTAGGTTAGTGGTAGGTGATGCACCATTGTCTCCCTCTTGTTTTGTGTTCTATTCCCGCAGCATTTCCAAATGCGATGGTTTTCACCCATCATACAGGTTCTCATTTTAAAAAAAACATATCATTTTTACTACATTGTAAATAATAATACAATTTCCTAAAAAGTTACTATAACCTTCTTTATCCTCAATAGTTATCTAATACCATTCATTTTTCATCCCAAAATGTAATAACCATTAATCACTTCAAAAAATATCATATGTACCCTTATGGTTATCCATTACATCCACATAAGAAAAGTTAATTCTTAATTAAATAACATTTTCACATATCAATCATTACGGTTACACAAAGTAGAAAAATTATTCAATGTAATCATATTATTAACACATTAAAACATATCAACATCTATATATCAAACATAACTCTTCAATTCCTACAGTGTAGACAACATAATCATCAAAAATTATTTATGATACTTTATCTATGATCTATATATTATTTCTTTATAATTCATTCCTAAAAAATTCAAGAACAATGTCCTATGATTTCAATAATGACAAAAAATGAGCTAAGAAATAATCCATACCTTTCATAGGTCATTATAAATTTCCTCATCGTCAATTGTAATGGAATTAAGAATTGGTAAACATGTATTTATAGGATACTGTTGATCCAATTACTGATCCTTCTTCGTATGTCCTCTATTTTTATAATGACCTTACAAACCACATTTAAAACATTCGATTGATCATCCAGAAAGAACTTCATTCTATTTATTTGAGTCAACTGGATGCTTCCTTTTTTCTGGCATGTTTTTTCTTTATGACCATAAATACTACATCTAAAACATATTCATGTCCCATTGAATCATTTTCATAGGTGTTTCATTAAATAACCTTGACACATAATTTATTATAATATACTTTCTACTATGATTATTACTTGAACTTCCATTTGGATTCGTGACTCACATATATGATTCCATAAAAAATCCCCAATGTTCAAGTGGTCAATCATGACTCCAGAAATTTGATTGAGAATAACTAAAATATTTCTCATTTAAGCTCGCGTTTCAATTGATTTGTTATTCAAAAACCAACCATAGTTTCCTTCACATCCATTTTTACTTTGGTTCCTATTAGTTCCATCCATTTACTAAGACAAAAAATGTCAGTGTGATTATATCGGTAAAATCATCATATACTATCTAATGAGGTGGGTAAAAACTCAAATATCCTTATTCAGGTTATCTTAAACTTGTTTAATTGATCTAAAATAATTAAGAATCTTTATAATATTCAAACCACTATATTTGTATAAAACATGTCATATATTCTTAAATAACACCGTAGCCTATAATTTTATATTAACTGAACTCAGATACCAAATTTAAGGCCACACCCTTATACATTACACAATCTTGAATTATGTTAATAATTTACATTAAGGATATTTTAATGTTTAGAGTTTTAGAGAATTAGGCTGTAAATATTATAATTATATTATAATGTCATATTTTATATACATTACAGAATTTCATTAATTACATAATTTATATGTTCCATGTATGCAATGAATGAGTCATATAACTTTGAGGGGGTGGTAGTCCACACTTTCTCAAATGAAATTATCGTATATACAGATCATAAAAAGCATAAAGGTATTTCTGTAAATAAAAATTTCAGTATAATGGAGAAAATATAAATAAATAATATATATATATATATCATATATAAATATAGTGTTATCATAATAGCCACCATGATAGGTGATAGGGAAAAATCGATCAATCCTCGTTTCATGAGGATGTAGTTAGCCGTACACAAAAACAATATGTTGGTTTCCATTAGATGGAGTTGGGTGTATGTTTATTTGAATCATTATCAAAAAATAAATCCTAGTATATTAATGATACTGGTGTTGTTTCAAAATAATGTAATAAATACTGATTAGGGGGTTAGAGAAGGAAAATAAATGAATGAATCTTGGGAGAAGACATTACCTAAAATCTGGTATATCTATTTGATATAAGGTAAAAGGATTTCTTGAATTTACTACATCCCAATGTTTAGGATTCTAGCAAAAATATATCAATGTTGGGAGCTTATTTGGGGAGAGTTTGAAAGAGACAAGGGGCTTCATAGGTGTGAGTACTGGGTTAGAGGTGATGACCTTTTATACGATGGAGGAGGGGAACTTTAGTAATGTCTTGAATGATTATTTAATTATAAATTGAATTTCGAATTTACAAAGGCCCAAAAGTCATTTAATTTAAATATTAGATTATTACTTTTTAAAATCATATCGACCAATAGGTTTTAGACATTTTTTGGGTTTCAAATTTAAACTTATCCTTTATCTTGAACCCTGAGTTAACTAATTTAACTCTTACCATGTCTTCTTGTATATTCCTACTATATGCTTATTATAGTTAGCATAAAATTCAAATAGATTCTCAAGTGGTTCATTAATGAAATGTTTCAATAATATATAATTTATTTGGAAGAAAATTATGTTTTTAAGACTATTATATCATTTGATAATATATTTTTTACATTAAAAACTCATTTATGTCAATTTTTAAACTATTATTATCATGAAATTTTAGAAATCTATAAAAACATTATTATTTCTAAAAAACATCATTAATTTAAATATAACAATCCATACGAATCTCTAAAATTATTGTACATAATTAAAAGTTTCAAAATAAGTTTATTTTTATATTTATAATCTCATTTATTTTAATCATCCATTAATAATGTAATCACACCATTATCATTTTGTCCTAAAGAAAATTATTTATTTGGTCAATAAAAATTATAAATAAAATATCATGATTTAGGAAATAGTTTTATATTTATAATGAATTTTTATATTAATGGTTTTCACTTAAATAACCCCATATATAAATTGTTTTCATTAAAGATACACGCTTAGGTTATATTTTCAGTAACTATAAATTAAAAGTATTTTATTGTTATTTTCACACACAAGTGGCTCCATGGGGTCCTAAAATCGTCCAAAGGATGACCATGGTCCAAAATATCAGATATAATTGGGTTATGACCTATGTTAGGATATTTTAATATTATTATAATATTATTTCATACCCTTATTTACAAGATTTAACCATTAACCATGGTAAATTAAATATTTACTAATGTTACATTAAATAAATTTTAAAAATTAAATTTACCTATTTACACAATTTGGACCACCTAATATCAAATATGGAATCCATTTTTCCAAACTCAAAACAAATAAGTTTCAATAATTAATTTTAAATTAAATCCATGTTGTCAAAGATAAAAAGTGGGTTTTTAAGAAGCAATGAAAATCAAAAGGTTGAATGTGTTCTAGATCAATTTAAAAGTGAAATTACATACAATGAACATAATTATATTAAATGATAAGAATATAATCCAATTATAATTTAAAAAAAATTAAAAGTCTAATCTATCTCTAAAAATAAATTAGATGAATAGGCATTTTTGAATTAAAATGTAGTAGTTTTTCCCTATTCATTAAAAACTGAACATTATCAAGAATATACCAAAATTTCATCCAAATTAAATTTTGATATCCAGAATCTATATAATAAGGATATTTTGAAAAATAAAACAAATAAAGGTGATAGAAACTATATTTAAAATGGTTCTCAACCAAAAGGTGGTAAAACGACTTTTAATATCATATTAGAGTATTTCATGTTTAAAATCATATTCATTTTTATTTTAAACCTATACAATTTATCGGATAAATTTAATGACAATTAACAAAAATTTATAATCATTATATAGTTATTTATGTTCATATTCTACAATAAAATGGCTAAGTATTAACTACCATTTAAAATAATATTATTATTTTTGTGTAAGTCATAGTTTTGTACCACATAAGATTTCAAAGAAACCCATTGTTTCAAGTTGAATATGTTATACAACAATGTATCCAATTTAACATAAAACTTATATATTATTAATAAATATTAATAGATATAAAAAAGTATTATTCGATAGATACCTGGGTCGTCACAAAAATATATACCAATTATAACATCTTTCCCCTCCTCATTTGATTGATAATGTATGGGGAAATTACTTTTCCTTAGGTGAAACCACCATGATTAAAAAAGCATGAATTTAAAAGAGAATGGATGAAATTAATTTTTGGATTATTTTATGTTGAAAATAAAATAATTGACCAAACATTTCATAACCAAATAAACCACTATAATATGCATCATAATATTAAAAGACAACTCAACAATTCCATTATCAAAATCAATATAAAACAATGAAATGTGACAGAAGAACACAATATCATTTTACACAACAAAAGAAAAAACTATAAGTCTCCTAAAATATATCTCCAAACTCCAACTCCAAATCTATGTTCCTGAATCATGAACTACCACTAAAGAAGTGCAATGATTTACCTTTACATGTATCCTACTAAACAACATATGAAAAAGAACCAAAGTGACAATGAAGTGGTGACTAATGGAACACAGTAGATTATACACAAAGATAATAATACTCACACAACTATCGTAGAACAGGTTATTGCATTAACAATGAAATTTATACAAAACTACATAAAACATTTTATCAAAAAATGAAACTATTTTACCAAATTATATTTCCAAAGAAAAGATTTCTTCTGTGAAATAAATCTAGAATGATCTTCAAAAACCATTCCTTGTTACCATTTTTGAATATGTCATTCCGCACACATATACACATTTCTATATATGTACCCATTCATTCTTCGTTATGATAGTTCTAAACTGATAAGCAGTTTTACATCGACATAAAAAGTAATCAAATGTTATTTAAATATCATGTTCAGTTACACCATTATCACTAAGCACAATGTAATATTTCAACCAAGACTTATAATTCAATATAAACACACACCACCAATTATTCCCAAAAAAATCTCAATGCAAAAACTAATTCAAATGCCAAAAAATTTCCAATAAAACAATAATTTTATTGCTAACTTTTCCAACATAAAATTATTATAAAAATATTTTTTTGGAAAAACAGATTCATGAAATCAAAAAAACAGTCATTTAAACATCATCATTTTACATCCATTTAAAAAATAATATTTCACAACAATTAAAAATTCTCCAAAATTCCACACAACATCACAAGAGAAGGAATATACCATGTATTCCACACCAAATTCACAATAAATTTCAATCGATTTAAAAGAATTGTAAGTATTCCTTCATATTATAAATATCTGAGTCTAGTGTGAAGACACCTAACTCATTTCCTAAATTGATAATGAATAACGATATTCAAACACTAATGAAACCATGTTGAATCTCCAAGAACCCACCATAGATCTCTTCCCCTATCATAAAAAAATCCAAATATAATAATATTTGGAATAAAGTTTCATGGATCTAACCAAAGCAGATATAGATCAAATAAATTAAGGAATATATAGAATATGATCTATGAAAAATCAATAAGAACTACAAAAAATGAACACATACCATGAAAAAGTAGCTTCAAAAACTCATAATAAATAATTCATATGACATTTGGATCATTTAGAGAAGCTTCCTATATCCTTGTGAATAGTGAATATTATGTTAGGGCCAAAAAGAATACAATATTAGTGAAATAGAGTTAAAATAATAGTGAGATATAATATTTTCGGATCTCAATATTTACCAGTGCACAGTTAGTCACACTATTTGGAAAGACATCCACAAACTATGCTTTATCCACTACCTCAAGGATGAACAACACCGAATTTGACAGCATAATTACAAAACCATGTTCCATCCATGAAAAATCTAATTATCTCAAAATTTATTCATATATCATGGTTTGGTAAAAACAAGAACCACCTGTGACCCCTCCCCACCTTCCATTTATCCTATATCTCATTATACACTGTTTCCTCTTGGTGTCACACAATTATACCAAACCATGAAACAATTATTCAGCTATAGATAAGCTCAAAAAACAATTCAAAAGATTTCCACACTCTCCAAAAATTTACCCATAAACATGACATACATAAAAATAATAAATAAATGGTTACATGCATGAAACCTATTGTTTGAAATTACTTGAATTATGCACAATGACATACAATATAATCATTTTAATAATATGTTATAAGTGTGTTTATTCAGTAAAAATGTGATCCTAGAATTTTTTTATTAATATTGTTAATAATGATTTGTGAGATAACTCATATAATGTATTATATATTATGTTTTCCAGATTTTAGAGAAATTTTAATTCAATGCATGATAGATCATTGGGAATTACTTGGAAATATTGTGGTTTGTTTGATGTTTTAATGTTTATTGATTATTGTATTAAAATTTTGAAATTACATTCCAAAAAAATTTCTATGTTATAAAATAAGATTATAAAAACAATTTAAGAAGGTCAAGGGATATTAAACAAAAAAAATTTATAAATTCATATATTTGTTATATTATAGATTCTAGATTCCTTTGAAAAAATTCATGTATGTTGGGTGATTTTCTATTGTTCTTACGAATATAATTGTAAACCACTTTCTAGGTGATTTTTTATGTAACTTTGAATAATATTATATTTGAATTTATATATATATTAATGTGAATGAACATGAAATATTGGTTTTTTGGATAATTTTATTTGATAACTAAAGGTGTAAATTTTATGAATTCCCTTTTGTTGAATGAAATGATGAATGTGACAATGGTTTCTACAATGTTGTTGTGATGTGGTAGTTGTGATGAGGTATGGTTGTGATGTAGTTGTTATGATGAGGTGTCTTTATGATATGAAAGTTGTCATTAGGTGTTTTTTTATGTGGAGTCTATGATTATGTGTTCTTCTTATATGGGTACTATGATTAGGTGTGGTTATGATATAGCGGTTGTGAAGTGTACTGTTTTATGACACAATTTTTTTTAAAAAAATCCCCTTTTAAATGAATAAATTAAATATGAATTAATGTTGCAATAGATTACACATGACCTATTTTGTTTACATTGGAAAAATATATGTTATATACTATAAGATTTAAAATAATATTATATATTATAACCATTGTTAATATATCCAATGTATAATGACCAATAAGGTTTTCCTATTATGGGTTACAATAAATTCCAGTTGAAACAGACAAAAATTGTGATGGTATGGACCAGTAGGATAATACACTATGAATCCCATTAATCAGAACATCTGAGATAGATGACATTACTAGAATTCTCCCTCGACCAATCAAAATTTGTGTTTCAACAACTGAATCATGAGAAAAACTATTTAAGAGATATGTTAAAGCTTATTGAGATCATAGGCTAAACCATGTTTTCTGAGTCTCGCTGATAAAAATATCACCATTCCACAGCATAACCATTGTAAATTCACTTGTGTAATAAAATAAAATGTATCCAGAACAAAATAAGAATTATTTTAAATTTTTTTTAATAAAATATTGGTTATATTTATCATTTATTTTTAATATATAAAATTATTAGCAAACATCATTTACAAAAAATATTTTTTGATAAGATGAAAAACTACATTTTTGGGAATTGTATTGTTTTAATCAAGACTCTTTATTTAATTATTTTAGATTTTTTTTAAATAAATATAATTTTAATAAAATATTATTAATATATAATATTTATTAATTATAAATTATAATGTAATTTTATTTATGTTTTGGTTCAGTAGTTTTTGTCCTAATACATTTATTATGGTTACATAATCCTTAGAATTTTAATCAAGAAATAATTAAATATTAATTCTTTATAAAAAAATTTATAGTCATCCATAAATATATATATATATATAGAAAAATGGATTATACCTTTCATGGAGACGGTAGGTCATACGTACGCATGAACGCGGTTACAGTTTTTTTTGATGAATGGAATGAAAGAAATGTTTATTATAAGTCACCATTATAATGTATTTTTTTAATATTATATACATAATATATATTCATTAAATAAATTTCTATTACAATCCATGTCAAAGTAAAATAAAAAATGTTTTACATTTTCTTTGTAAAGGAAATAGTCCAAATTTACACACTAGATACATTATAATTTTATAAGGATTTTTGTAGAGAAATAAGATGTTATATTATAATTATAGCAGTAAAATTATTTCATAAATATATTATATATAATTTAGATCCATAATTATAATAAATCGTGAGAGGTGATGACGGAGAGTGAATTATATCAGTTCATGAGGTCATAGTCCACCATAAGGTAGATTGACAGTTTCCTTTCCCATTTGATTGAAAAGGTTAGAGATATATGGTATTATGTAAACTTAATAACATAACTGTATATTTATGATTATATTGTTATTATTGGATCATATTTTTAGAAGATGAGATGGAATAAGAAAAAAATCACTCAATTAATAATGATTCTTTTTCTTCTAACAAATTCAGTAGGTTTGGACCAAAAACCTTCTTTTATGTTTTTAATAAAAAAAATATTCTAATAATGTAATGGTTATTAAGGATGTTTTTTGAGTGGATATTGGAAAAAATAAAAAGGCCATGAAGTGTGGGGAGGAGAGAATATGAGGTGTACTTATCTATGTTTGGGAGAGAATCAACATGGAAATTTAATAAAAAATAAAATATAATAAATCAATTCTTAAGAAAAATGATTCAAAAATGATATAGTTTTCAATTATGTAAAGGATGAGGTCAATATATAGATTTAAAATAGTATTTATAATAACTAAATTTGATGAACTTCCATTATAATTTTGTTTAACTGTTGTTAAATTCATTTTAACACTACCCATAATAAATAATTTTTTTTACTATTTTCAATATTCATTATGACCAAAAGATATGATAAAATTATTACCTACTTTTATTTATTCGGATACCAAATGTGGTATCAATTTTAAAGAAAATTAAATTTACATAGGTTGTATAATTAAAATTATAATAAAATCAACAATCACGAGGAAAATCTGGGTTTTCAATGAATACTTTGTTTACTACAAATAATTTTTAAACAAATATTTAATTTAAAATTAATTATAAAGTAATAAATATGATTTATAATAAAGTAATTTAACTAATGTTAATTTTAATATAACATTAAAATAATTTTATGTTCAAAAAATCATTAAATGTTTTGATTGTTTCCAAAAAAAATTTGTATCATTTAACTGTTCATCAAAAAATTAACATTTTTTGGAAATTATAAAAATTTATTTCCAATTTAATTTTGAAAATTTTATTCTAAAAATTATTTTATTTTTTTCCAAATAAAACAACTAGGAGTGTTAAAAAAAACATTAAATTAACTATGAAAAACATGATGAAATCATTTTTTAGAAAAAAATATGTATTTATGCGTAAAAAAGATTTCGTCATATCCTATTTATAAAAAATATATTAATGATTAAAAATATAAATGAATATATTATAAAACAATTTAATTAAAATCACCCAAAAATAGTGAATAATTAAACTTATTATGATAAAAACATTATGTGAATAAGAAGAGTTTTTTAGAAAAATAAATCTTTTAAAATCAAATGGTTTTTTTTATTTATATTCAATTGATAAGAAATTAATTTATTTTATTAATTTTTAAACAATAAAACATTCGTAATTTAGTTTTTAATAATAATTTAATGGATATGTTAAAAAATAATACTATATTAATGATTGATAAAACACAGTATTTTGTGTAATGAATGATTTCAATGAAGCTTAATCTATTTATAAAAAATATTTAATTTAATCTTGTGGTGTAGTAGATGGAATTTGAAGATATTAATTGTGATGACTATATAGGGTTTTTGGGAAATTGTTCTAGTCAATTCTGGTATATGAGATAGGCCATAAAGACTAGATATGACATGAATCATTAGGGAAGCCCTGTAATCTGATGTCAAGAATCTAATCCCACTGAATAATGAAGCGATTTGGTGTTTCTTATATGGAAAATACATTTTATAGAAATATGATTTGTGATTGTTTGTGATTTTTATTTAACATGGTGGTTTTAAAAGGATGAAGAATTTAATTAAATATATCTTAAAATATTATCTGTGTCTTTTTTATTTTCCACATTCCATGGTTGAAAATAAAATATTATTTTTTGTTGAAGTAGTCATATAATCTTTATGAAATTAATAAAATTGAGATTAATTGATCATAGTAATTTTTAAATAATTTTTTAGAATCTAATCTATTGTTTCCAACACTTTAATGACATCCTTTTTCATGAATTAAATTTTTTTCCATTATTAAAATGAAAAATATGAGAACTTATATTCCAAATTTATTAAATTTTTATAGAATCATGATTAGTGTATTTGATTTTAATAACTCTTGAAATCATAAAAAACATTATTATGTATGTTACTTTGATAATAATTCATACTTCCAAAAAAATGACTATTTTGAAAACTTTTCTTTAGATTATTATGGGTTTCATTAAGGTTAATATTACATGATTTTCAATCTATTTGTAATTTTTCATTCTCATGTGTTATACAATTAGAATAAAACAAGGTTTTTTAAATTTAAATTTTTAAATTTATAAAACATGCCCATAATGAATATTTTATAATTTATGTATATTTTTGGAAACATTGATGAGAATAAATATATCATTTTTATCATGATTGAAGTTATTTATAATAATATTTTGTATATAAGAGCTCAGAATTTATTACAAGGCTATATATTTTTAAAACATTTGAATTTAAATTATAGAAAATTAAAATTCGGTTTTTGGTTACCTATTGATGAAAAAAATATTTTTAAAGAATAAATTATTAATTTTAAGGCTTCTAATAAACATTATTACTAAAATCACTTTAACCCACATGTTATGCCTCATATAGTATATTATTTTATGGATTTAAAATTTTGAAAGATCATTTGTAGTATCTTTAGAAATTATTGTATGTAAATATTGAGCACATAGCATGTATAAAATTCCATATTAAGATCACTAAATAATTTTATTTATCGATCATATTTTTTTGTATGTTAGTAAAATAATGTCACTCTTATTATAGTGTTTAGGTATTAATTTGTGAGAAATGATGATTTGAAATAATTTTTAGTTCATGTATGAAAAATATTACACATAGGTATAAAATATGTTAAATTTAAATTTTTTTATATAAGAGTATGTTTTAATTTTATTATAATAAATTTATGTTTTATATATAATGTGTTATTTGTAACATCTTTCCTGTCCTCATTGGATTGATAAGGTTGGGGGATGTTACATGGCCTTAAGCTACATTTCCATGATTCTAAAGATCGGAAATAAATTTTGAATGGATTCAATTCATGTGGGGTATAATTTTACCTTGAAAATAAAAAAAACAAATGAAACATTCCAAAACCAAATAATACTCTATATGATTCATGAAAATAATGAAAGAAAACTAAACATTTCATATATCAATGTATATCTAAAACCAATTACCACAGTGGAATACCATACTATTAATGTACACACCTAAATATAAAACTCAATGACTCATATGATATAGCTAAAATTCCATCTCCAACTCCACGCTTCAGAATCTTGATGTATAACTAGAGAATTGTAATGCTATTTTATTACCTATGTATCTATAACGAACTTCTAAAAAATTAACAAATTTCCAATTTAGGGGTACATAATGAATATCAGGGGATTTTTTCTAATGTCATCCCTACTCACAACAGTATGATAGTAGTAGTTATCACATCACATAAAACAATTTATATAAAAAACATGAAATACTTCATAAAAAACGCATACAATATTATAAAAGTTTTTTCCCATAGTAATGTAATTTTCCAGAAATGTGACAAATCATGTTCATTAATTACATTCCATTTTTTCAACTTTGGCATATCTCCTTCCAATCCACATATACACATATCCTTGTATCTACACATGCATGATTCGTTATGAAAATTTATTAATAAAGAGTGGTTTATCATTGATCTACCAAGTCCTCACAAGGTAAATAAATCCCTTCTTCCATTACATATTTGGAACTAATCACAATGTTATATTTCACAAATCCTTATAATGATATATGAACACACCACCAGTAATTATGCCCAAAATCTATTACAATGCCAAAAATAATTCAATGCTAGAAAAAATTCATCAAAACAAAAATTTTGTTCAAAAAATTTCCAATATCTTATTTAAATAAAACAAAACATTTATTGAAAATTATTTCTCAATAAATCAAAAACGAAAAACCTTTTTAAAAAAAATTATAAAACCATTTAAAAATTATCTCCGAAAATAATTCAAAATTTCAAAAAAAATCTACAAGATAGCATAAAAGAAGGTTTATAAAATTATTTTCACTACCAATTAAAACTAAAGTTAAATCAAATTGAAACTATTCCTTTATACTCTACTTATAGGATTCAAGAGTGGATCCAATTACCTCATGTTTGTGGATAAAAATGAAGAATAAAACTCAATCACAAAAAAAACCAAGTTGAATATCCATAAATCCCCTTAGATATATTAAACTATTATAAACCATAACAAATCTAACAATACTTTGCATCAAATATCATTTATTTGACCACATCATATGTAAATCTAAAAAATCGAGAGAGATAGAAAAGAAGATCTATGAAAAATCAAAATAACATGAATGAACATACACATACCACAAGAAAAGGGATATAAAACAGCATGGAAAGCCATTATATCAACTCCAAATTGAAAGGATATGACTACTCTACCATTGAGAAGAGAGAATATCGAGTTAGGGAATCATATAAAGAATATGAGTTAGTTATAATGGAGACAAGGGAGATTCAAATGTTTGATATCTTCCTTTCAATGCTTTCATGCTTATTCACACGGTGAAGAAAACTATGTGATAATCGTACATCAAAAATTCCATTGAGGATTAACCATGAATATTTAACTCACATGATTACCAAACAATACACCAACCATGAAAAAATTAATGCCTCACCATTTCCCAACATATCATTGTTTGGTCAAATTGTGAACCACTCGTGCCACTTCCCTTTATCCTATATCTTATTTTGTATGGTTTCCTATAGGTGTTTTATGGTTTTCTGAAACCATTCATCAACCACGAACCAGTAGAAAATCCTAAAATAGCTCAAAAATTTCTAAAACCTCTCCCAAACATCATCCATATACTTTTCATATATTTAAAAAAAATTGGTTTAATACATGTAAAAAAACAGTGGTACATTATTCCCACCATTGGGATTTCTTTACTCAAAAAGTAGAACACCGTCATTACAGTGAAAGAGATCTATCAATTTCCCTTTCATTTTCTTCCCCGTCCCCCATGTCTTTTCCTTAATCTAACCATTTTTCCCCAAAACCCACACTAAATATTTGATTTTTCCATGTACCACTATCAATTTCCATACAATAATCTACACAGTCATGTGCACTAATAAAGAATCTGGATCTAGGTCAATAAGATCCTTGGTAATCAGATGGTCAGGAATAATAAAATACTTCTTTTGGATATGAAACATGTGACACCATTTTCATGACACAAACCATGGTTGAAATTCCCATCAATAGGCCACCTCACAAACCTATTCCAATATATCAAAAGACCATATGTTTCATGGATATAAATTGCCATATTTCTTAAAATATTGATGTCCAAGACTTAGGGTGATACTGGAGAACATATGATCACATACCTATGCTGGAAACGACTATACACAATGATGCACATCTTAATACAGAAAACACATTGACATCTCCATGCATATCCTGATCAAATTAATATTTTCCATTTTTACTAGGACAAGGACCATCCTAACTAGTGAACTATCACGTCATGCAAAACAAAAATGTGGAGAAGGAAAAGGATCTCTATAATATTTCATCAATAAGACCCATATTTATCTAGGCCTAATAGTTGATGTCATAATAGATCTCTGCTAATGGAACGTGATGTTCCAACAAGGGATTAAAATTTATTGTGAAAGTCTATGACGTGTCTTCAAATATTTGAATCTATCATTTGGATTGTCCTTCTATCTGAGGAGGATTCTTGTTGGCACCAAAATTTGGGCATAGGAAAATCTTCGAAAAGAGAACATCAATATAAAATGGGAATCCCCGTGAAGATCATTCACAGAGGTCGCACCGTGGCTGGAACGAAGCCAAAGCCTCGCACCACAGTTTCCACGGAGAAAATATGCAGGAGGATCTATAGTTATGACACACTATAAAAGAAGACTCACGGAGTGGAGGGAGACTAATCGACCTCCGTGAGCCCATGGATCTTGATTTAAGACTCCACGGGAATTGCCAAGCGATCTCCATACTAATGAGGGGATATCAGTTGAATCTGTGGATACGGAGAACATGACGCAAGCCACAACCGATCCTGGATTTCTATACGGCATCGCACTGATCCACCCCTACTTCGTCCCACCCCTATCCTAAAAATATTGGGCACCCTTCAATCCCAAAGTTTGAATACCCTTACCTTTCTCCTTCCCTACTCTCAAATCACGAAGCAACTTATACTATGCGAATCATGGAGAAAAATGATATCTTGTAGGTTCTTGAGCATTGCGAAGTACCCTTTTCTTAGCTCAAATACGACATCTCTCCCAGAAGACATGCCCTTTGTAGAGCTCATAGGACACCAAGAAGGAAGGAAATCCTCAAGGGGACTCAGCTCTTCACCAATCACTCACGCTTCACAAAGTACCCTCCATGAACATGAAAAACATATGATAAGGTAGGGTTATTGTGCTTCGTGAAGCACATTTCTTCATAGTGTTATGCATCACAGGTTACCCTTGTTTAGTGATTCCCTACTCAGCGAAAGCCTTTCCACATTATGAAGGTCCCACTCTAGGAACCTATTCTCTATTCCTTGTCTAGGCCACACCACCTTGAAAATCATACCCCTTCACGAAGCCCCTCCACTACATGGAGCACCATAGCTTCACATGTTCTTCTCTTGTGAACCCATTTTCTTCCCAAACCTTTCTCCCATATGACCTTCTAGGTTTGTACATAGTGATTTTAGGGTCCCTTGGGTTATTCTTCTCATTACATTACATAGGCATATGCTTCTTTTTCAAAGGCATGCTAATGACTATTGGTTCTTTGCATATCCATGCAAACATGGGACATCAATGGATCACTCCACAACTGCCCCTCACTATGGAATTGTCGATACCTTCCCTTCACCAAGGGTTTTATCCATCCGGTCATGTATGTACTAGGGTTTTGGAGTGAACTCGCCTCGTCTGAGATACAAGATGTTCTACTACCAAGAACCATCTTCCTCAGCACATGACATTAAACTATGGTTGTTCCCCATGCATCACACGTGGGGTACCTCATCTCAGACATTCTCTATGCCCACTAGTGTCTATAGAAATTATATCTTATTCACATGGAATGAGAACCTCTCTTCTAGAGAACCCCCTCTCATGTGGGAAGGGAAACCACCTTGGTGTAAGTCTGATGTTATTCTTGAAGGAGGCAGCACCCATTCTCCTACTTTCATCTTCATTGCCAAAGATTAGAGGAAATAGGGGCACATATTCCTTCGTTATCCAGCCCACTCCCTCTAAACTTTTTCGTCACTGGGCCTCTATCCTGGAATATGTCACAATCTCCATCTCCCTAGGATTTTAACAATGTGTATGACCCTGATTCTTATTTGGGTTACTAAACATCTGTAATACCACTACACTTCCCATGGAAACACCTTTAATGAAGTGATCATCGGGTCTTTTCTTCCTCCTGTTTCTCACATCGAGCATGACTCACATGGGATTAGAGTAAACATCAACCATGAAATCCTCACTAGGTTGCCTAAGTGTGTAAGCCCCAAACACTTCTGAACTACGTGGACATTGATCATTGCCATGGCATGGTACGTAAGAAGCCTCCCTGAGGTTCAATCCCAACACCTATTTGACTTGAACCCTTCATGTCAGTTCACCTTCATCCCACAAGATGTTAAACTATATCCCAAATTACAAACTACATGGACTTTGATCCTTTAAAGGAAATGTACGTAGGAAGCCTTTCTGAAGTTCAATCCCAAAAACTACTAGTCTCAACCCACTAATGTTTGTTCACCAAACACTCTTGACCAATATAGAAATTGATCCTTGCCATGTAATGTTACATAGGAATCCTCCATGAGGTTCAAGACCAACACCTATGTGTCTTGACCCCTGCATGTCAGTTCACCCTTTTCCAACGAGATGTTAAACTATAAACTCCATTCGAAACTACATGGACTTTGATCCTAGCAAGGAAAGGTACTTAAGAAGCCTCCATGATGTTCACACCCAACACCTACTGGTCTCCACCCCTTCACGGCGGTCCACCAAACACTTCCAAACTATGTGGTATTTGATCCTTACCAATGAAAGGTACAAAGTAATCCTCCCTGAGATTCAATCCCAACAATTACTGATCCTATAACATTCATCCAGATTCACCAAAAACTCCTAAACTACATGAAATTTGATCCTTACCAGCGAATGGTATGTAGGAAGTCTCCTTGAGGCTCAATCCCAACACCAATTTTTCTTGAAACTTTCACATCAGTTCAGCTTTATCCTACATGATGTTAAATTGTATCCCCCATCCCCAAATACATAGTCATTGATCATTTCCATGGCAAGGTATTTAGGAATCCTTTTTGAGGATCAAGGCCCACACCTACTGGTCCCGACCCCTCTTGTTGGTTCACCAAACACTTCAAAACAAAGAGTAATTTTATCCTTTTCTCCTAGACAGTGTATATGGGATTCCTCCCTATGATTCAACCCCCTTTAATGGTATGACGTTGTACACACTGTTTAGTGGTAAGCCATTATCAGCCATATTCAGCAGTAAGCCATTGTCAACCTCATTCAGTAGTAAGCCGTTATCAATCCCATTCAGCAGTTCATCATTTTCAACTCCCACAGGCTGTAATATATTATGTTTCCTAGTATATGGTAGTCCATTTCAAAAAACCAACAGTAAGAAATTGTAGTCCACAATCAATGATAAGTCGTTACAGTCCCCTTTGATGGGACCCACATCTCATGTCATCCCCCATGGAGTCAAACCAACCTGGGCTGCTCACCACACATAATCCCCAGTATGTAGTCAGGTCACAATCCTCTAAGTGGTCCCTAATTATATATCCCCATCCCGAACTACTTAGATGTTGATTACCTGTCCAAAGGATATGTAGGAAGTAACTTCGAGGCCCATGTCCAACATCAATATTGTCCTTGTGCCGACTCCATCTCACTCGCCATCCAATCTCAACCATCTTGATCAATCCAGGTTCATACCTAGGACCCCAAATCCTTGTGAGATCTTGTCACCCATTTTCTCACTACTCCAAAAAGTATTCTTGTAACTAACCATGTGTTAGCCCCAACATCTACAATCTCTCCAAGGGATTCACCCATCTTATCAACTCTCATCAGTGTTATGATTAGTCTGAACAATATCCACAGGACATTAATCTCATGGAATAATCCATGTTAAACAATGATAGCTGAGAAAAACTTCTGAGACATTCCCAGAGCATAAAATTCCTCAAATTTTGATGTGGGATTCCTCGAGCTTCCATGCCCTCGAGATTACCTATCATAAGGGGAAGAAACCTAGAAGCATTAGTGTTCCTGAATCCAAACACACCAATGATGTCCAATGTGACTACTCCCCTGACTGAGGGTTATTTACCAGAATGTAACCCTTGGAATGTCTTAATAGAAGCAACACAATTAATAAGAATCCATAATGAAATGGCACTGGGACATGTTTCACAAGCAATGCCTTAAGTCAAAGATGGAGACCCGAACTAGGAAGCAAGTTCAGAGGTGGAATCCTTGGGAGGGGATACTGACATCCCATCAACCTATTTTGATCACGGAGAAAATGTACTAGACTAAGCGATTGATTCCACCAGATTTGGATAATGGAAATGTGGGGTGAGATCTGTGCATCCCCTGAAATAAATGGATGTGTGCCCTAGAGAAATATTAGGTAAAAAATGCTGAACCTGATGTGATGATTGCCTCTTATATGTAGAGATTAGTAAATCATGAGATGTTAGTGAATTATTGTTTCACTAGATCCATGAATCTGGTGCTAGGTCCCACCGTGAAAATAGTGGGCCTAAAGAGAAACTCACCAAAAATTGGGTGAGTTGAATGTTGGAAATCCTAGTCTGCGATGTTGTCAGTGTGGATCCTTCTTATCAACCCATTATATGGAATAGCGATGGGGTACTAGACTTCACTTTTTTTCATTCCACACTAATGGAACAATCTCTCTACTTTTAAGACACCAGTTTCTCTGATAGGAAATCAATCACTGGCCACCCACCAACATAGGGGTAGGGGAAACCTCAATGCAACAACATTGTGTGGAATCATTCCTACCATGGAAGCATCCATGTACATGACAACTGGGTGACCATGCCTTATCTCCCCTTCACAAATTGTTTAGATAAGGGTGATAAATGGCCATGTTTGACTATACAAGGAAGAAGGTATTATCCCAACCAAGGATATGGACCGTCAAGAAATAGAGTCCCTTATACGTTGTAACCATCACCACCACAAAGGGGAATGTATGGAGACAATTCTCCCCACTCCGACGCAAAACCATTTCAAGATCCTCTCTCTGGATCGCATCAATAACTCCCTCCCATACGCTGATGTGGTGAGGGATGTTCGGACCAGCCCAGTCGAGATTCTATTCTAGGGGATCCCTAATAGGGCTCCCACTAGTCTACATCAAGGACGACACCCAACCCCATGAGTTGACGTGTAGGTAAGCAATGTCTCTAAACCACTGGCCTTAGGCCGGTTGACCTAGTTCCAGCGTCGAGCATAGGCTGAAGAGGATAACCGCACAGTGGCATCAACTCAATAACTACCATGGAATGTGCCATTGTGGTAGGATACCTTCTGTTCCCTTTTTATGATGATTAGGGGACTCATACACCTAGCACCAATAGAGGCCCCACCCACCCTCAGTGCAAGCTGGGTTGACACTCCTAGTCAATGATGAAGATATTGCCCAATGTCGGCTGAGATGTGGTAATGACACCCAGTGTAAAGGTCATCCCCATACTGTCGCCAATGAGAACGCAGGTCTTTCCTTCACCAAATATCATTGTAGAGGTACTCCCATGATGGATTCAATCCAAATGAGGGTCCTCACCACTGTAGTGCTACACAATAAAGAATCCACCTTCGCACTCACTATATCAGTTATGGAGATATTCCTCATGTCACATGTCGTCGATGTAAAGATGCTACAAATCTGGTCAATATATTGTGTGGGGGCCTTCCCAATGTCCATACAGAAACTCAAGAAGGGCATAATCTTCCCAGAAACCATAGAAGCAGAGTTTTTACTTGCTTCATTGAAACCCAACATAGAGGTCCTACTCATGTTCTTCTCGACCAGTACGAGGACCCTCCTCACACCGATAGTTCCAAAAGAAATATGCATTGAGGCCCTACTGGTTCTCTCATTAGTTCCAAAGGAGGCCCTACCCAATCTAACACATAACATGGATATTCCCTCCATGCATCTACCAATGGACACTGAGGTCTTCCCCGGGTTCCCTTTGAAATTTTTTCAGGTTCTCGTCACACCCCGTCTCACCCAGCTGGACATCTTATCCACCCTAGAACCAGTTCGGCCGAAGGTCCACCTCATTCCAAAAATCCAAGATATCCCAAAGATCCATCCTATGGTAAAAGGGTCGGTCAACTACTCCATAAAAATATATTATGATAAGATTTATGATGTAATAAATCATGTCTGCTTCTCGGATTCTGAGTTGGAATACGACTCAACAATAGAACCCTCACCTCGATTCACTATATCGGGGAACAAGAGATGGATGAGGCATATTAGACTCATACTATTGGATTATGTGGTTCACCGGATACCTTCCTCCCATAGAAGATATATCCATGTGGATGAAGATTTTGAGTCTCCCTAGGGTCTTGTCATGCAATCCCCACTATCATCACAAGGAGCTCTATACCTCAAAAAGATATCCGGGAGAGTTATTCTTGGGAAGGATGGCGGATGAGAATATGCATGGTCCACTACTAGTAACCATGTTCCATGTGCAAGAAACTATGGCCTCCAACATGAATTATCGAAATGTGGTGGCTAAGTCACAGAAGTATTTAGAGGATAGCCTGAGAAGAGGCTGCATGACATCACATTTTCCGTAATCGCCAATGACCAGTCTACCGTCTCAGTGGTTATCATGATGGTCGTTGTCAGTTCCCCAACCACCTCCATATGATGAATAGGGAAACTAAGGGCCAGACCCCGAGTATCGGTCATGAATTTTATGGGACATTCTTGTGGCGGACCATCTTCCATAGATGTTTTTCCCAATTACAGCACTTAATTTCATGGTGCCAGAATCACTTACCCAGGAGGAAGTCAAGTGTTTTCGCCAAACCCTCTAGATAAAAAAGTTTCATCTTCGTCATAGAGGAATGGATTACCCCAAGATCAGGTAAACTTCAAATAAATTGGTCAATAGTGTCGTTTGGTTGAATTTTCAGCACTCCATGTGTCCCAATGCCTTGAGTTATCGGGCCAACATCAGACCCTCCAACAGTGATGATTTTATAGATTTAAGTTTCTCTGCATAATAATCAGGGAGGCTTCCCCCCACATTCAGGATTGTGGTTAGGGGTAGTATACTTCCCTCAATTTTAGTTCTATCTAGCGCCAACCGGATATGTTGGGCGATATTGAGGATATGTCTCCATATAGAGTTGGGATTAGTATGACTAACCTACCAGGGGGAGAGAACGAGATAGATCTCCTTGGAGATGACATACCACCCAATAGATTATCACACCTATTGGATCTGTTGACATGGATCACTCGCCATAAATGAAATTTACTGGGATTTCCTATACCTACCGAGTCATTAGTCCTCAATCAGAATCCCAATAAGGGTAAAGAGCACCTCGGGGCCTTCAAACCTTCTGACCCATTTGGCTCAGAAAAAAAGATGGAGGATGATATCGAAAAAGATGTTTTGTGCCAGTAGCTCAAAGAGAACATGAAGATTGTTGATGACCTCATTATTGATTGTTCCACAAAGCAACAACCAGATATGGTGATCCTCATCTAGGGCAGCAGGGGAAGGCACAACATCCCCTATAAAATTACCTCCACATGACCCTGACCATCACAAACATAGAGATAGGATAGAGGTAAGAACCTATGATAATAGGGCATGGTATGTGTCGCGAAATCCACATGAGCGGCATGATAATCCCCTGGACCTTGGTCAGGTATCCCCAACTTCCCCATGGGCCATCCCAGTAGCCGCTCCACGAGTAGAGAATCATGCTTATCCTATTGAAAAACCTACCAACACACTGGTGGTCATGGATCTACATCATGATAAGAAAACCCTACCCAGACGATCCTATGGCGGCACTAATTGCTTACCTAAAAGAGTTAAGAAAATGAAAGGTTGCAGTCACTCCTTATGTCAAGCCATATCCGGCATGGCTCAACGATATTCCAGCACCCCCAGGTATCGGAAAACCCATATATTCACCCTTTAATGGTATGAGTAACCCATTGCAGCATCTATCCCACTTCATCTCAAGGTGTATATCCTTGATATGAACTCCGGTGTAGCAGGATGCCACCAAACTCTCGTGTTTTTGTACATATATTGGAATGGCCTATGATTGTATGGTACAACCAGCTACCCATCATGTCAGTCCCTAGCTGGGAAGATCGTCAAAGGCAGTTTCTCTACAAGTTCATCTCTACCACCATAAAGACATGTATTAAAGATCTCTTTAAATGCAAGTATTTGCTGATGAATGCATCCCATAATTTTCTTCTCGGTGGAAGGGCCTCATATAATTTTTGGATGTGCCACTGATATAGGAAAAAATATGACAATGTGTGTTTGGAATGTCACGATAGAACTAGTCACCCTATCGTGGCACAAAATTTCCTCGGGGGATTCTAAGAATTCTGTGATAAGGCCAAAAGTCTAGTGGAATCCTTGTAGTAGGACAATCAGGCACATCCATTGACTCCTTCATTTCTTGCAAGAAGGGCCTCTAAGGCTAAGCCCTCCATAGATCCACAGATAGGGGCCCCCCATGAAAGTAGAGATATTACTATTGGATCCACCTACACAGCCTCGCAGAGGCCCTCCACCTCAAGGGTAGCCTCTGACCCAGCTGCTCCCCCCTTAGAATCGGCAGGAGCCCCCGCGTAACACACCACCACCACCATGGTGATATAACAGGATCCTACCTCCTTGATAGGGTACTCCATCCCCTCATTAGGGCCAAGATCCCTGATCCCCCTCCCCGAATAGGAGAAACCAGCCCTACTCATTAAATGAGTATTAGGTCCCCGATTATTCTTAATATCCCTTTACCATAACTCGTTATTTTTTTATTTTAAAGCACTTTTATGAAAAATTGGGAAACCATCAAAGATCCATGTACATAGGAATCAAACCTCATATGAAATCATCACTCCATTCCAAATAAATTTGATGAAGTTTGAGTTTTTTACCTTGAAAACATTCCATTAAATGGAGGTGATCGTCATGTCCTAGTTGTCCTTAGTGAGATCCTATAAGGAAAGAGCCATCTTATACCAAGATTTCACATGTTCCTCCAGACTTTTTTTACCCTTGTTGAAGCCTTGGATCAAAATATGAATCTTTTTATCAATTAAGGATCCTTGTTCGTCACTCGTATCAACCTGCACCAGTCTTTCATACATTTTGTGTGCATCCTCCTTTGAGATGTTGATCAAGAAAGACTCTTCAAGAATTTATTCATTAGAGTGAACGAGGATCTCCACATCCTCCATATCAGCATTTTCTAGGTCAATGAGAGGATATTCAAAAATCTGAGATTCAATAGAGTTCTCAGAAGGGGAGGCTATCTTCTCATGCTTTGCAAGACCTTTGGACTTTCTGTTAGGTGTGTCTCCTACAGCAGACAACCCCTTTTGAGGGGTACTGCCTTTACTTGATGATTCTGTAACTGGAGGACTAGGTAAATTAGAGTAATCCTTCTATCTCCATGGATTCCAATCATGCTAGATAAACCCATCATCATCCATAATAGTATTATTACCTTTATTTTAAGAAAACCGAATATAATCATCTTCCAATTCTGTTTCCTTAGACATAGAGGAACAAGTTTCAAAAGAAAATTCTTCATCCAATCCATCAAACCGGTTCCCAATTTCAATGGTGGAAACACTTTTTAAATAACAAGGCCTACTCATAGGATTCATTCCATCCCCTGGGTAAAATCCTGCACATGCAGCCCTTGAGTATGTGTAGATGGGATACCCTCAAATGACACCATCGGAATGCACAACTTCTGCATAAGAGGGGGGGTCTGCTACCATAAGTATCTAACCACTACTTAAACATGTTTACATCCTTCCTAATTCCCCCCAACGCTCTTGGTGAAGGCTGCGTATTCTTAACCAACATCCCATCACTATCTCTAGAGCATAGTGGTGTTTCCGTCCTAATTTCCTCCCAGCCAGATCATGATGCATTCTATCAAAAACATCTGCAACTGATGGGTTCATGTTCGTAAGGAAATCTTTTCTGCAGGCTTCAACACATCTCGGATGAGCAGGAACCTCTGAGGGAGTGGAATGAAGAACCTCAAAATAGCGGTTACTCGAGTCATCCACTTGGATCTGAACCTTTGGGATGTCATATGTGAACTCACCAGGGCCTAATTCCGGGACCGTGGAATTAATCTGATTGAACCCTCAGTGACATAGTGTCGGCATATGAACCAACCTCTTACATTGAAAACATAAATAGACCCACCCTTCAAAAACAACTGGCTATTTATAAAGAAACTCTTCTCCTACTTCAATCAAAACGAAATCAACGGGCTTCCTTGAAACATCTACTATGACACAAATGCGAGGAAAAAAGGATAAAAAATTGCACTGGTTCATTAATTTGAGCAATGAAAATGACCAATTAAATTAACTACCATTCGGATTATAGATGGATTCTGAAACAGAAGTGGAAGCTCCAGTAGATGAACCTGAATCGCTATATAAGGAGAGTCACACTTCATGTGGAAATCATATGACCACTGGAAGAGTAAGAAACAACATACGCTGCAGGATCGGGGAGCTTTGGACCAGGTAGTGATCAAATCAATCTACTAAAAAAATGTACCATAATATGCCTATCATCCAGGAGCCCGACTGTAGCTCGATTTTGAAGATTCCAAGCATTAGAAATGAACCTGTCAAACTGATCCACCGAAAGATGCCAGAATTTGAAGCATGAAATCAGCGTCAGATCTAGAAGTGATGAAGCCTCTGTGAACACGGAAGATGAAATCGAGAGTTTCAGGTATCCATGGAAAACAATCATAACTTTAGAGCAGAGAGCAATCGAACAAAAAAATGGGAAAAGACGCATGGTTAGAGAATGGGGAGAAGGACTGTGGGTGAGGGCCCTCGGAATATAGAGGGGGTCCCTCCCCTACTGATAGCGGAGGGACTGGACCGACAGTCATCGCCATCTATACCATGCCGAGAGGAATGGTAGTGAGGGTGCGAGAGAAATAGTTGGACATAACTCTCGAAGTCCCTTGGAATAGGGAATTTTACAATTTTATGAGTACAAGAGGCCAAAAGAGGCAGATCTCACTTATATCCCCAATTAATTTCCCTAGAACAAGATGTTATGGTGCACCCTACAATAGTTCTGTGTGTTTAAATATTGTCTTAAAGACTAGGTTGATAACAACATAGTTATGTCAGGGAAACCTCCAGCACAGGTGTCGTGCATCTTTGTGATTCCATACAACGGTAGTGATAGCGATAGTGAGTGGAACCAGGTTTCGAACTATGGATCCCATAAGAATGATGAATATATGGCTAGTAAAATTGTCACCCATGCCCATGGTATTATCCATGAATGTATGAATTGACCTGAGCCTTCAGAATACGCCACGTCACCCACAACTAGTACTTCTGTGTCAATGACTCAATCCTCCTCTTCCCAAAGGATCAAGCATTGACGATGCAAGGGAAAACAATTTCCACCATGGATTTTGTCATCATCTAGTACTCTAGGTGACTTCAAGCCCCCAGAGATTGAAATTCCCCCTATAATTTTTCTAGTTCTGAAGGATTCTTCAGATGAAGATCAATGATATGCCTCAGTTAACACTGTATATCATATAAACCCATACATGATTTCTAACAGCAAGGAACACTTGGAAGATCCTCCCAATGTTCACAATCATTACCAGCACCGATAGAGCCATGGAAATATGGGTCATTAGACTACATTGGTCTGTACTTGTACTCTGGTTGTGCATGCCACTTAATACGAGACAACATGCCCATCACAGAGCTCACCACGCACAACCTTCTCATCCGGTGTCATCGAGTCCGCATTTATTGTCGTTTGTGTTACATGACTAAGAGGAGCCATCTAGACCACATCATGATTATAAATTCTCTATTACATACTGACATCTATCATCTGAGCCACTTATAGTAGTATCATCATTAGTTTCTACTAGAAAGTAGTGGGACATTACCATCACCATTCAGGTGTCGATTGAACAAGAAGGGCCCGTCATGCCCTCTGCGTTGAACGACCTCCTGTAAGCAGAAGTTCACACTTTGTGTGAATGTATGATGTCCTTAATTTTCTTTCCATAATTATAGAATGGTTCAACATCCTTGAAGTTCTTATCCTATCAGCAGATATGCGTGAATCCCATGAATGGTCTTTAAGAAGCCCCCTCCAGTTTGAGACAGAGGTAGTAGTTTCAAAAACCTTCCATGATGATTCAGTCAAGAACTCTGAATGATAGACCATTATCTTGTCCTCTGTAGATGATTAAAGCTCTCCCATACAGGGTTACATCCTCCCATTTTATATCACTGTCCATTTCAATGGCACAGAGGTTCATTACATTCTTGTCAAAATAGGCACTAGGATCAACCTAATCCCAACACGGACACTTCAGAATATGGGGCTGTCTGAGGATGATCTTTGTCCCTCTAACCTGAAAATTCATGTTTATGATAGGACAGAACATACACTGGTTGGCATGATCTTCCTAAAAACCGAGTATGGTGGTCTGGTAGCCATCACTAAGTTCAAAGTTGTTTTGCAAGACACCGACTACAACATGTTGATGGCAGGCCATGGGCCCACCTTCATGCAATGGTCCCATCAACATATCTTCAGTTCCTTAAGTACTCCCTTAATGGTCAAGTGGGTTTAATCTAACATGAATTGTATCCCTTTTCATGTTATGAAACAAACTACCAAGATTCTAACAATTAAAACCGAAAGGACAAGAATATTTAGGATAACAAGTTTGAACACACTATGGCTATAACCAACCCGTGGATAGACCTCGATGATTCCTATATTTTCATGATCCATCTATTGGAGGCGACAACCCCAAATATGGGGAAATGCTTCTATTTTTATGGAATGAGGGGGAAGCACAATCTAATGCCTATGAAATTCCATAAGATCACCTTGTATTCATATGAATATTAGGATCGAGTGATCCTAGAGCCCCAAACCCCAATAAAGTAATGGGATTTCCGCCTCATGGAAACAACAATACGTCATACATGTGTGTTCCACTAGGCTAGGATAATTTGACTCAAGTCTACACACCACTATTCCTTCTATATCATCACGTTTTTCCCCTTGGGTCGAAGACCATATGGGATCAAGTCAAAATATTTGATCGTTATGGTTTTGACAGTATAGGAGTCCCCTAATGTAGGGTCTACCGTCGCTCAGGCATGCACCTGCTTCCCATCGGGATCTGTTGACTTAGAGGAAACTCCTCCCACAGTGGACCACTCCTCCATAATTGAATAGGAGGATTAAGAGGATAATCCTTTTGCTTTAAAGTAGGGTATTGTTACCACAATCGATGAACCAGTATAGGTGATCCTCAGTAGCTATATGGATATGAAACCTACATTAATAAGTTTCGTTATGTCAATCGAAGAGTAACATCAGTACGTGGACTTTATAAAGATACATTGTGATGTATTGTAATGGTGTTATAATGAAATGATTTCAGTATATCCTCATGTTTTCGTTCACCACCTCGGTCTCCCATCAAATCATTTTATGTTTAAGCAGCCTTCAAGGAAGATACACCCATCTCATGGTGCCATGGTCAAGGCCGAAGTTGATAATCTCCTCAGAGACATATTTTTTAATGAGGTACAGTACCCTATATGGCTATCCAACATTGTGACCATTAGAAAGAAGATAAAACAAATCAAATTCTATATGGACTTCCAGGATCTCAACTGTCACTGTTCGAAGGTTGATTCTACCCTTCATGTGGAAGAGTTTTTGATTTATTCCACCACTGGGTTTCATGCCCTCTCCTTCATGTATGGGTATTCTGTGTATAAATAGATGTGAATGAATCCAGAGGATGAAGATTCTATAGCCTTTAGGGCACCGCATGGTACTTTCTACTACTAGGTAATTCCCTTCGATCTAAAGAATATAGGTTCCACTTATCAGCCTGCCATGAATCACATATTTAAGATGATCCTTAAGAAATTGGTGGAAGGTTTTGTGGATGATCTAATGGTCATATCTCACCAGCATCAATACCATCTCAAATACCTTGAGAATGTGTTTGGATTCCTCCTTTATCCCCAAACGTATATGAACCCATTGAATTTTTTCTTTAGGGTCACCTCTAGAAGGATTCTCAACATCATTTTCCGATACATGTACATCAAGATCCACTCTAAGAAGATCAAGGCCATCAACCATATTCCTCCCCCGAGCAACATTCAGGTGATTCGGAGATTTCAGGGCCAATTTTCATAGATAGTCCGATTCATTAAGAATTTGGCTGGAATGTGAAAGTCCTTTTTTCAACTCATGAAGGAAGGAGTTTTCTATCCCTGGGATGAGGAATATCATGCTTCTTTCAAGGAAATCAAGCAGTATCTACTCTATCCTCTAGTCTTGATGCCACCCATTTCTGGAAAGGTGATGTTCCTTTATGCGACTGCCCTACAATGATCTATTAGTGCCATTCCATCCTAGTAGAAGAACAAGGTAACAAAGAATAGTATCTACTATCTCAGTCGCATTCTCCGTGATACGTAGACTAGATAATTCCTTACCGGGAAGAGCTACATTGTGCTGGTATTCGAAGTACAAGAATTGGTAAATTACTTGTAGCACCATGGGGTAGAGCTGGTTTCCTAAGTGGATCCACTTAAGTACATCCTGAACCTCCCCATGTCGATTGGCCTTCTTTAATGGTGGGAAGTGATCATCCAATAGTTAGACATCAGGTTTGTCCCTTAGAATCATATAAAGGGGAAAGCATTGACGGACTTCTTTTCCACCGATCCATCCTCCAAGGACTAGTCTTTGGACCATTATTTTCCCGATGAGGCAATTCTCTCTGTAGACCAATCCATTCAATTCTAGAAAACGCGCATTGATGGTGATCCCAGAGCCGTATCAGTAGAAGGATCAATGATACCAGGATCAATAGAGTAGGATTGGGTGTCCTCTTCAGTACCCCAACATAGGCTGTTATTCCGTATTCATTACTGTTATCACTCGTGTGTACGTGCGGATTACCGTCTCCATAGAGCGATGAGATTCATTCCCTATCATATCCATTCAAGACTAATTTTCATTTGATGATTAAAAATAATTTTTAAAGTCTTTATATCCTTCGTGATATGAATAAGATACATCCCATCTTTAACAAATATGACTCTAATGACAAATAATATAATGGAAACGAATCTGTTAACACCTGAAATGACGATAATACTAAGATATTATTAACAAAGCAATGTTAAAAGACCATATATGATATCATATTAATGTATATGATTCTTTTTTAATTTAGTAAATATTATTTAACCATTATACAAGAGGTTAACCTACCCTCATCTAAGTAAAAGTTCAAGGTAAGGGTTAATTTCACAATCTCTTTATTTTTTGAGATTGTTTATACATAATTATCTACTGGGATATCTTTATCATCCCCATCCATGTTTCTTAAAAATGTATTTCAAAAAAAAATTCTAATTACTAGACTATGGGTTAAAGTCATTTATATCATTTTTTGTCTTTTTATAAAATGTTTTTAAAGGAATCTTTCCATCATTTTCCAATCAAGGTCCTTTTTAACCTTTTTGACTAAATTAAGGTAAGAATGTCTTTTTATAACTTATATGGTAGGTGCGGCTACTTTCTGCCATTATAGAATCATCAAAGCTTCCCTTACAAACTTATAAGAATATTTCCAAAGTAAATGTTTTCTTTTATAATTATGTGACTTTTAAATGATTTCAAAAAAGGAGATATTTCTCTCAAATAATTTTGATTTCATCTATATAAGCATCCTTTGATTGATTTTAAGCATATTTGAAGTTGATTTGTTATGATACAAAACTTCCATATTGTATTGAAGGTTTTGAGATATGTTTTATTGTGGATGTTATTTTACCATTAATGATTTATGGAGAAATTATTGACATTTATTATGGTAGTTTTAGTATGAATGTTTATGTTATGTTTAAACTTGTTCATATGAGGAATGCATTGGACTTAGTATGTGACGGGTGAATCCCGCTATAGCTCCTCGAAGAATCAGTATGTCTCATGAGAAAAACTAGTGTCTTGGCACAAGGCCTTGACAAAATATTATTTGTAGTCTTGGCCCAATGCCTTGACTATGTGGTTATGATAGTCAGGAATTATGCATTCCATCATTCTGAAAGTGGTTATTGATATTGCATGTGATTTTTTGATTAGTATAATATCCATGTGAATAAGTAAATGAAACTATTTCATTTTAATTTTTCTATATTATGCTGAAGTTCATGTTTAAAAAGGTTTTATTTTTAATTATGCATTTCCTTAAATGTTTATGCTTGTTTGTGAATGTTTCCACTATATTGTTATTTTTACTGAGTATCTGATCACACCCATTTCAATGTTTATTTTTCCCAATATGTGAAGAAGTATTTTAGGACTGACCTGTTGGGATATTATGAGGGGATATGAGTGTGTACTATGGAGACTATTTTGTTGTGGATTTTCACTTTATGATGTAATGTAAGACTTATGAATGTATCTAGTGTATCTAAGGATACTAAACTAATCCTTCTTTCGAGACATGATCTTTTGTGATCATGCTAATATTATATAATAATGCACAGAATCTTGGTAACTAGGGTCAGGGCATTACAGGTTCAGCTATGAAACATATCCCATTCAACCCACATGAAATTAAACAATGATTCTAAAACTATGTGGGGCTTGTTCCCAATCCTAATGGGATACCTATGAACTATTGTTCACATTGCCTCGGGGCCATCCTAACTTTCAATTTCAATACCTTGACCTAACAAACTTCCTCTAAATATATGTGGTGTGTTGGGGTCTCCTTATGTTCTTATTCACGCAGGGTTAAAAGATACCACATCCTATAATCCCTTCTCGGGATCTGCCCCTTCACTCCCCATCCTATCGTATGAATTTAAACTACAAGAGTCCTTGTATCCTCAATGCATGACACTAAACCACAGTTTTACCATGAACATGTTCAGGATTCCCCATGTTAATTATGGGGTACGCCAGTTTCCTCGTTAGAGAGGGTTTCCTCTACCATCATTGGTCTCGTACCATGCCATGTTTAAGAAATTAATTTGGCTTGATTCTCACCCTTACGAGATATGTAGTAATTCCCAAGCATTTCAACTCGGGCCCTGCCTCATGGTCATTAACCCTTCTTTCCCCACAACCCCGATCATGGTCCGAGAAGTACGAACTTGATGAGATAAGCGCCGTCCACACTTTACATTGTTAAACTAAATGTGTATCATCTTCCTTGGTATGTTGTAAATCCCCATGGAATTCTAGGTCCTCACCAGGGAGGTCCTTTTTGGAAGGGAGTTTGATCTTTGATCAGACCGATCCCCCCACCAAATGTGTTTTCACCATGGTGGCATAATTTAAAGAGTTTTGGACTCCATTATACCAACCAATCACTCCATCCCCAACTTTTTGTGTCCCCTTTATTCGAACCCTCAAACTATTGCACGTCTAAAAGAACACCCTAGCGGTATGGATGCTCGACCTATTGCTCACCAGCTGTTCTAGGCCAATATTTTGAAAGAGTAATGGATACCATTTTTCAGTCAGGCCTCGTTTTGTGAATATGGTCAATGATCGGCCTTCATTTGTTGTCCCCATACTAGGATAACACAATTGGGATGTTATTTTTCGAACTCAGTCAACTAATATCCTTCCTTGTCCCACCTCCTCGATAGTATTACAATCATTGGGTATCATGATTCAAATATTCCAGCCCCCTATATTCAGATATTTCCTAACACCCATGGAATTACCCCGATCATGCACTAGAGCACATTGGGAAAACATAACAATGACTACTATGAGAAGATCGTCCTCAAGTAAGGCCTCCCCCTTTCTTCTCGGAGATCCGGATTGGTTGTTCAAACCCCGGATGCGAAAATTTTGGTCAAAACTCTCATATTGAGATGGAAAAACAAGGTGGTCACCCCTTTGTTCTCAAATCGGTCTAGACCCACGTGAGCTTAGGGATTGATCCCTGGATGTTTCAAAAATTCAACAAATGTGCAGTATACCAAAATAAATGACGAAACCCCAGAATTCATCCAGCATAATCAATTTAAGCATGAATGTACTTTTAAAGAATTTACATGCATCCCAAAAGTTAATGATCTCCCCCCCCCATGGATAGGATGACCCATTTAATAGAGTTTTCTAGCTCTTTGACCCTTTGGATTGGTGCTTCCATGATTTTTTGTGGCCTTTTTATCTCATGTAACTACTCAGTAGTGATGTGGTGCAGTTCATTATTTTCAAGATGGACCTGCTCCTCTTCATCTCGGATTGTGACCATATTACTAGAGGATTTTTTTATTCGTTCTTCGGAATATTCCAAGAGGGAATTTATCTATGATACAATTGCATATTATGAATTAAGGAATACATAGTACTCATTCACTCATGCTCGTAACTGTTGAACCTCCCCTTTGTCCTCCTAGAGCCTCATGATGTTCATCGATTTCCTCCATTTCTAGCATACAGTAAGGCTATGATAATCCTCCCAAATATTCTTTTCCATGAAGTCTCTAATGATAATACAATGAAACTAAGCATATACACTCTCAAAAAATATCTTGATCAGCTAAGAATGATGCCCCACCATCAGGTAAATCGATTGCACTTGAGGAGTCTCCTTGATGAAGTGCATGATCAACTTTCATGACCGACGATGGACGATCTTATTGTCTTCCTCATTAGAGTTTGTCTCATATCGGTTTGTAGGGTTGGAAGGATCATATCTGGGGAACACCACAATAACTCATCATCATGGTCTAAATATTGTGTATGATATGGTATGTCAGGACCCGTGTTACCCGATTGATCCCCATCATCAGATCCCACCTCAATGATATCATGCTCAGTCCTACTGATGGACCAACTAGTGATCAAAAGCACTAAAGATTAGTCAGTTTCAACAACCTCTTACACAACCACCGGCGTTCCCCTGGGAAAGGTATCACGACGATCTCCGACCTACCTCGCCAAAGAATCCATTTTCCATTTGATTAACTATGCATACAAGAGGCACACAAGAATTATTTAACCTAATCAATGGATTACAGTTATGTATCATTTGATGAATACTTACATAGATCAAATAGTTGGTAAATTTCCTAAGTTTTTGTCATCATAACCCCGAGGCATGGCCCTCCGTATACTATTGAGATGTTCGAAGGCTCCGGGAGGACCACCTAGGGTGTCTCAGTACCACCCGACATGATGAACTTCATAGCCACCAGCGTGGATCCCAAAGATCCCAAAACTTATTCTACCAATGATTTAGAGCATATTTTGCATATGTGGAACTCCTTCAAAGGTCATATTTTATTCAAGAAGTCCTAAACAAACTAGGTGAAGAATACAAATTGGTGGTTGAGGATTTACCACAAGGCCCTCGAAAAACTCTTCCAACTCCACGTCTTTGTTTCAAACCTCACCTTCTTCAACAGGGATCCCTCCACCATCCTCCTCTACCTAGGAGGGATCATATGATTATTTAAGCTGAGGGAAGTGTTCTCTCAATTTGGTGGCTGATAATTATGAAGGAAGCAATCGAAAAAGAAATAACTTTACTCTATCCTTCATTGAGCATGTGAAACCCTGTGAATGTACAAAATCATCTATCTCGGAATTGTACTTCTCCCCCTCTTCCTGGGATACAACAATTCCATACATGATGGGATCGATCCCTAACAAATAATTCCTAATATGATCAGGTGGTTCCACATATCAGAAGTTTTGAGGAATTGTCTTTGGACATCCTAGATGTCCCAATACTCAGAGAAGATGACATTATCGGGCATATATATGTGGCACAACCAATTCCCCAAAGCCTAGGTGGATATCATGGGGAATCCCCTTGGAGGCCTCCCCTCTTGATGACAATGCTCCTCTATGATTGATGGGTCCACTGGCACCACCAGCCCCTCGACCGGTGCAGGTCTTGCCTCTACTATATCCCTTCCACCATGAGATTCCCTCACCACCTTACAGCCCCAACCATGAGGTTGGGGAGGCACCCCGTCACTGGCACGAACAGTCTTCTACATCAGTATCTCCCTAGGGTAGGACACCTCCCAGCTCTTGGTATATTCCTTCACCAGCTAATATACTTCTATATGCAGTGGAAGCTTGTTCCTCATATTCCCATACTACCGTGTGACCATTTTCCACATCTGCCTCATCACACATGTGTGATTCACAAGGATCAACCCCAAATAGACCTGTAGGGTTAACCGCTGCATGCACCGAAATTTCCTTGTGAAATGGTGTGGGGTGTATGGATCACACATAGACTCATGTCCAACCAACACCATCAGTACTCCACCCCAAAAATCCAAGAGTTAGGACTGAATATCTTCGTTCCTTGGCCGTAATCAGTGAATACGCCTATCGATAGTGGAAACGGGTGGACATTGAACTCATCTGCATTCCAGATCCTGTTCATCCCCAACTACAGGTTTATCTTGGTCGGGAAGCTCCCCACCATGTTCAAAATGGTAAGCTGGAAATCTAATTCTAGAGGGGATATGTGGTTCATATATTCATATATTCCCCTAATATGTGTTGTTATCCATCCATAAAAAAGGTGTAATGACCTGCATATCCTCTGTGACTTCTTCTCCTTGCTGATGTTCCAAAACACCTTATATATCATGGTGAGCATCGAGATCCTGAGTTTTACCTGACCCCATATCACCAAAAAGGATTCAATGATGAACGTTCTTAGTTTAACGCCAATGTTTGTGTCCATCAATGTTATAATCATATTATAGATAAGCATTGAGATGAATGCATCCAACTTAAACACCGGTTTCTACTCATTACTGACACTAAATACCCATATATTCCACTGGTCACCATCTAGGAGTCACCAATAAAGGTTCTCCTTGCCTCATTGAACCCCCTTTTGGGATTTTCGGAGGCCTCGTGTGAAATTGATTATCTTTGAGGAAATTATGGAACTACTTGAATAACATCTTAATGTGGATGTCTCTTATCAACTTCTCTTCCTCCCCTGGAACCATGTCCATTAATGCATTTTCTAGTAGTGACAACTACTCTAGGGCTTCCCATGTATTTGTGGTTGGGAGGAACTCCTCATAAATTTCCCCCTACATAGAGACCCCTAAGATCTAGTTCAATTCCAAGAGGTTTCTACCAACCTCCACATAGTGGTGATGGAAGGTATTGATCCTCGACGACCACCTACTCAACATATATGAAATCAGTTGCTTCAGCTGAAATATATGAAATCAGGAATCCCAAGTCACCTCATACAGGCCCACTCACCTCAACTCCACTCGGACTTCCTTACAAAAGGTGCCTACCTAGTAGCCCCATGCCCAGACGTGTGTAATGTTTCCACCTAGGCGCAAATCCCACTAATCAATAAACCCTTTCTATGGGTACCCCAAGAATACTTTCACAATAGTGTGGTAAATTAAATGTGATGCCTCTGGTTCGAGTGCCTTCCCATAAATTTTATTCATGGGGTTGTAAATATAATTAGTGTTGATGGGCGTGAAATCCTTCCATGTATGGCCGTCATCCACACTGAACCAATAGCGCTGGCACAGTGTGCTCCTCAACTAGTAAGCTAGCTCATCCCTACTCACCTCTAGAATGAAGATTTCATCATTCAAGAAGAAGACCTATAGAGGCAGCCTTTTGTAGAGTGGGTATCTCTTCTGGAATTATAACAGAACCTCCACCAAAAACTTGTGTCCTGATTGTATCTTTACTTGTTCCCCTATACCCATGTTATTTTCAATTTCATACCTCTAGGTGGTATCCACAAGGCCCCCTAGTAGCATCTTGGTTAGCCATTGGGTCTTCAATGTTTAGAATTTGTTTGTTCTGGTTCGCAGACCTCCATCATAATGCTTGATCACAGAGCCCTACCACAGACTTCATAGATGCAAGTCACAGAGCGCACACTCACGGAGTATAGGGACACATTGTTTGCTGTGATGAAGAAATCCCCGGTTCTCTAAGAGAAATCACAAAGCATGTGGAGCTTTGAGAATCGAGAGCTCAATTATGAAAAAATGAAGATGATAAAGGAAAAAAAAGAGAGTCCATACCCCATATTTATAGGTGATTACCCCCTATGCTTCACGTCACGTCCATCCACCATGATCATTGTGGTTCTCTCAATATGTGCACTGCTTCACCGTAGTGTGATCCTGCTTCACATCATTTCTTTGGGATCAGATGAATTTTTTTGGTCATTGACCCTCAGGAATAGACCCTCGTTTTCTCCTCATATACATGTCTATGGGGTGGGAACTTTTTAATGGAAAAATATGGGTGGAGGAAAATCACCACCAAGAGAAAATAAACATCCAAGGGGATTCCTCGTGAAGACCTGCAACAGAGCCTTGCACCACGACCAGGGTGAATCCAGAGCCCCATAGCACATTAATTGTGGACAAAAGAAACGGGAGGCTCCATGGTTATGATGCACTGGAATGGAAGCCTCGTGACATAGTGGGAGCAGAATTGACCTCCATGAGCCTATGGAAATTGAACAAAGCATCCACAGGTACCACGAAGAGAGCTCTACACCGAGGAGGGGATGATGGCTGACTCCACGCTTATTATGATCAGTATTCAAGCCACATACGATCACAGGGCACCACATGGTTACACAATGATCCAACACTACTTCGCCCACCCATCGCCTATAAATACCAGGCTCCCCTCAAGACCGAAAGATAGATACCCCAACCTTTTTCCTTCTCTGATATCAAATCGTGAATCACCTTCTACTATACGAAGCCTTGAGAAAATTTATCTGTTAAAGGTACTTGAGAATTGTGATGTACCCTTCCCTTATCTCAAATACAACCCCTTTTCATGTAGTGATTCCATTCGTATACTCCACATGCCACCGCGAAGGAAGGAGATCCTCAAGCTGAATCCGGTCATCGCAAAGAACTCATGCTTCATGAAGTACACTCCGTGAACAAGTAAACCCTATGCTGTGGGAGGGTCACTATGATTCGTGAAGCAAATTTCTTCGTAGTGATATTCTTTTCATGATTCACTTTATTTGTGTAGCCCTACTCTGTGAAGTCCATTCAACATCGCAATGCTCCCTCCATATGCAAAAATTTCCTATTCCTAGGCTAGTCCACCTTTCGTTGTGAATCATACCAATTTACAAAGCTCCTCAACTACATGGGGAAACATAGCTTCACAAGGTCCTCTCCTGTGAACCCATTTGTTTCACAAACCCTTCTCCTGTACAAACCTATAGGTTTGTATGAAGTGAATTCAATGTCTCTAGGGTGGTAATTCATGTTGAATTTCATAGCCTTATGTTTTCTCGCATAAGAACACTAATGTATATTGCTTCATTGAAAATCCACACTAAAATGGTCCCCTCACTGTATCACTCCACGACACCCACTCAAAATGGAATTTTCGGTTCCTTCCCTTTATCAGGGGTTAAAGAATGTCTGTCATGTATGTCATAAGGGTGAGGAGTGAACTTGTCTCATCTGAGAAGCATGAAGTCAAACTACCAAGGACTATCCTCCTCATAACATGGCATTGAATAGTGGTCCCGACCCATGCATCACATGGGGGATCCCTGTATCATACATTGTCTACACCTACTCAACTCCAATGGAGTGAGATCTTCCTCACATAGAATTAGATCTTATAGAATTGAGTGGTGCTAGTCCACGGGGAATGGAAACCACCTTGTTGTAAGCCTTTATCTTTTCCTGCACGAGTCTACACCCCAAATCCTCTTTTCATCCTCAGTGGAAATGATTAGTGGTGAGGGGGGCATAAGGACCATCATTATCCCATCCCTCTCCTTCTGAGATTTTTCACCACTAGGCCTACCTACTAGAGTATGTCCCAATATCCATATCCCTAGGCTACTAACCACGCGTAAACCCTTGTTTCCTCTTTGGGTTGCTAGACACTTGTAATCCCCACTCCACTCCCCCCAAACTCACCATTCATGATGTGATCATCGAGTCTTTAAAGCCTTTTGTTTCTCACACTAATCATGACTCACGTGGGCATAAATTAAGCATCAACCATTACATCCTCACTGGGACACATTAGTGTGTAATCCCCAAACACAACCATACTATGTGGAATTTGATCCTTGCCAAGGCAAGGTACGTAGGATGTATCCCTATGGTTTAAGAACAACACCGATTTGACCAGACCACTTAATGTCAGTTCGCCTTCGTCTTGAATGAAGTTAAACTATGTGCCCCATTACAAACTACATGGAAATTGATCCTTTCCATGGAAAGGTATGTAGGAAGCCTCCATGAGGTTCATGATCAACACCTACTTGTCCCAACTCATTCATGTAAATTCACCAAACTCCCTCGAACAATGTGGGTATTGACCCTTGCTACGGAATGGTATAGAGGATGCCTCCCTGAGGTTCATCCCCAACACCTATTTGTCCTGACCCCATATCATTAGTTCACCTTTATCCCACATGACGTTAAACTATATCCCCCTAATCTATGTGGACTTTTATCCTTTCTATGGTATGGCACATAAGATGCCTCCCTATAGTTCAAGTACAATACCTACTGGTACCGACCCCTTCATAATAGTTCACAAAACACTTTAAACTACATTGACATTGATCTTTTACATGGAAAGGATTGTATGTTTCCTCCATGAGGTTCAATACCTACACCTACTGGTCTCCAACCATTCATGTCCATTCACCAAACACTCATGAACTACATTAACATTGATCCCTTCCAAGGCATGACATGTAGGAAGCCTCCCTGATGTTAACTACCAACACCTATTTTTCTTGACCACTTTATATTGGGTCAAATTCATCCAACAAGACATTAAACAGTATCCCCCATCCTGAAATACAGGGACATTGATCCTTTCCAAGTCAAGGTACGTAGGAAACCTCCATGTTGTTAAAACCCAAAACCTAATGGCATCAAACCCCTAAATTTGGTTCACCTATCACTTCCGAAAAATGTGGAATTTGATCATTGTCCTTGGACATGGTTTATATGAAGCCCCCTGGAAGTTCAACCCCATTCAGTGGTCAGACAATGTCAACACCATTTAGTGGTAAGCCATTATCAATCCCATTAAGTGTTAAGAAATTGTCAACCCCATTCAGCGGTAAGTCATTGTCAACCCCATTCAGTGGCAATCCATTGTCAACCCCATTCAGTGGTAATTCATTATCAACCCCATTCAACGGTAAGCTGTTGTCAACCCCAATAAACGGTAGGATGTTTTGTTCAACAATAAATGGTTACATGTTTCACCCAACCATCAATAATCAATTATATATTGCAATCGACGGTAAGTCGTTGTAGTCCCCTTTGTTTGGACCCACATCTCCGGTCTTCCACCATGTTGTCAGACCATCCCGGGATTCTCACCATGTGTAAGCCCAAGTATGTTGTGGTGTCGCTATCTTATTAACACACCATTATTCTATAACCCCATCCTGAACCACATGGACTTTTGATTCCCTTTCATGAGGATACGTAATAAGTCTCTTCGAGTCCAAATCCCAACATCACCATCACCCTGTGTTGGATCTATTATACACTCCATCCACTCTCAACTGTGCACATACATCCTAGTTATTACCCGACCCCACATCCTAGTGAGATCATGTCACCCACATTCTTATTGTTACAAGCAGTAATCAGGAAACTAATGAAACATTATCCCCACTATCAGCGATCCCTCCAACAGTTTCACCCGTCTAATACACTACCATTAGTGTTCTGATTAGTTTGATCTATCTCCAAAAGATGTCATAACTTGAGGAATACCACATGGTAACTCTAGGATGCTTATGGAATGATAAAATTAATTTATATGGAATAAAATTCCTTATATTTTGATGTGGGATTCATTGGGATTCCATGCCATCAAGAATCCATATATTAAGGTAATGAAACCCAGATGCCTCAGTGTTCCAATGTCTAGACGTGGAAACAATGCCCATCATGTCTACTCCTTTGACTCACAGTTGCTGCCCCAGATAGACCCCTTGGAATGTCCAAACAGAAGTAGAGCAGTTAAATGACATCCATGAATACATGGAATATGATAGAGTTTCAGGGAAAAAACTTATTTCAACGAGGGAGACCCATACCCGGAAGTGCATTTTGAGACGGAATCCACAGGAGGAGAAATCGACATCCCATCATCACGTTTTGATCAATGAGAAAAAGTCCCAGAATAATATTTTGAAGTAAGCTACCTTTGGAATGCGGGAATATTGGAAAACAACTACGTGTCCTCCGAAACAGGCAGATGCACGCCCTGACGAAACCATCAAAAGCAATACTCTATACTCATTATCAAATGTTTCCCAAGGTATTTCTTTAAAGATATCTAAATGAAGACATAAATCATGGATCTATGACCGATATATTCAATATTGGTACTACTTGACTATATACCACTTCCAGTATATATATTTGACAATTCCTCTACCATATGAGATTCTAAAATAGTGATTAAATTAGTCAATTTTGTTAGCCAATCCACTATAACCGATATTATAACTTGTTTTCGGACCATTCATCGGAGAACTATTACAAAATATATATTTATTTTCTCTCATTTCCACACTATAATATTTAAAGATGACAACATACCTACCTATCGCGGATTATCTACCTGAACATGTAAACAAGTTAAGCACATTTCAAAAATCTCAACCTTCCTTTTTGTGCTGACCCATGAAAAATTTTCATTCAACAATGTATACATATTTTATATTCATGGGTGAATAGAACATAATTAATTATGGTAAAACTGATGAATTTGTTCATAAAATAAAATCTTTATGGATATTCATTCTCTAAACAACAAAATTGAACTCGCATCCAACATCCAACCCTCAATGGGCTCCCCATCATTGAGTATTGACCTCGTCACCTAACATTCTGCATCAGATGTATGTGTCAGTTTAACCATATACACCAAATTAGGGACAATATAATTTTCAAAAAACACAACATCACCTAAATCTTCAAATTCCAAACGCATGTTGAATAATACCGACATCTACTATAACTCATCTGAATCTTCATTTTCAAACTAAGCATATGTCAATCTTCTAAATGGTTCTTCTCCAAAAATTTATTTACCTAATGTATACCTCAATACCATGTAAATAATTTCCTGATAATAAATCTATATTACCAGTCTTATATTCAAATTCCTATGGGAGGAAATTATTTTCAAGCACTTATGACATATAAACACATTAATTTTCTCACCAACGAAGTAATAACACCATGTCTTCAAAGTGTATTCTATAATAAATTACTAAAAATAATCTATTGGGTAGTTTTTTTCATGAAATCATTAATATAATAAAAAATAATAAACAACATGATATACTCTTTTGGGAACATACTCCAACCCTTATCCCGAAGCATCAATATACGACACATACCCATGTACATTTCCAGGAAAATCATGAATGGTTCTAATGTAAGGAAAACATTGATATCATGAATATATATATTTAATTACTCCTCCAATTTAAATGTAATAGTATTCTTTTAAAAGATTTTCATAGGTAAATATAGTCATGATAATTCATGAAAAATGTGTCAGTAATAAATAGCTAGAACAAGAATACACTATATCCCAAAGACCATATTTGTTGTTTGCTATTGGAACTGGACAAATATTCTACCTGATATTACAAATTCTATTATAAAGGAACCAATATTGTATCCCGTTTCATAAGATTTGATTTTACAAGTCATAATGCCCGAATGGAGTTACAGAAGGAGTTATAGACATTCGAAGTTGGGCTACAAAACTAGTTCATGGAGCCCATTCATAATGCTCCCTCTGTGATTCCAGGGTAGGGGAAGATGGCTGAAGCCTCCAAGAGCACCGTGAAGGTTGTGAAGTTAGCCTCCCTGAATACAATATTTTTTAAGGAACACGAACAAATCCTCCACGACCACCACGTAGGTTTTGACTATCGACTTTTTAGTTACGATTACCTTAAGGAAACAGTCTCTGGTTGCGGAGTACATCATTTTCACATTTCTATGTGGATTTTTTATTCATGGTGTCCTCCATTGACCTCCATTGACTATAAATATCCAGCTCACCCCCCTTAATAATCACAGTTACACCGCCCCTTGGGTAACTCATATCCAATTTTGTGGAGTTCCTGAGCACCGTATAGTGATGTCCCTTTTAAAGGTCTCCACCTTTTTCAAATGAGGTAGCTCCTTTGGGTTTCACGAGGCTCTGAAAAGCGGCTTTTCCCTACAAGACCCCCAAATATTTGAATCCATTTCTCCATAATACTCTGAGCTCTGTGAATCCTCTTTTCTCTATGAGATCTAGTGCTCCGTGGGGACATACAACGTGATCACATTTCCTTCATGAGATTTCTTTGAGAGACCCCATGCTCTATGCACACATTTCCTCTATGAAGCTTCTTCACAAATCCCTATCCTTTGCGATGCTCCTACCTTCTCCCCAACCGGTCCATAATGCGGGGGTTGTGCCCCCACACCCTTGCTCGTGTTCATTTTCATGTTTTTTTCCCAAACCTCTGAGCATATCCCTTCGCGGACCACACTTATTCCCATGAAAAATGGAGAGTCGCACCATTACCTTTTTCTATTTTTAATGTCATCATTTTCCACTACAAACATATTTTCACCCCAACCCGCCTATGGAATAGCTTGATTCAAGATACTCCTCCCTACTCCATAAAATACCTTGATTTGACATATTCTTCTTGGTCACTTTCACATGTCCTTATTTGGTATTCTCATCTTTAATTCATTGAATCCCTTGAGATTATCCATTCATCAAGATACTCCTCCAAACCCTATCACATGGCTCCTATGCCAGGTTGAACCAGAAAGGGATGCTCTTGCGTAAGCCCCAACACCAGCCTTTTATAAGAGCCTTATGAATACTAGTCCTATCTATATTAATTTAAGTTGTAGTACACCCTATTGGAAAAATTTAGGATTTCACTTGTTCTAAAAAAGTGACTCCTTAGGATTCAATAATATGATTATAACAATACACTCTATATGAATATAAACTATTGTAATCCCTATATGACTAACATATGATGCCTCTTTCTCCAAACAAGAGATGCCTTCTGTTCCATGTATAAGATGCCAATAGTCCTCTCTACATGACTATAAACAGTAGGATTACCAATCATTCAATACTGGGATGCCTATTTTTCCAAATAATAGATTCTTATGTGACTTGTATAAGATGAATCATGCTATTGTTTAAGTGGTGCAATTACAATTGAATTGGAATCCATTCAAACATTCCATCACTCCACGTCATGATTTTTATGTCCTTCATTTGAATATTAATCTTATTTTATATCTGAAGGGACCCCATACCATCTTGTTCTCATGCCATATCAGCTTGCTTACTATTACAGGCCAATGCACCAGAAGACATTGGAAGACACTTTGGGTCAAGTCCAATGTTTTGAACATGGTCAATTTTCGATCCTCATTTGTTTGTCCCAATTTAAGGTTAACATTATATGGATTTTTTGTTTCGAACAAGGCCAAATGTTATCGTACATCATCACTCCACCCACACTACATTTAACAATGTCAGTCATGTGATTCACACTTGTCATCTCCCTTTTTCAAACTGATTTCAAAGCCATTGCAATTACCCGCTTGTGCACAAGCACATAGGTGATGCCCTCAATTGTATAGATCAAACCACAAGTGAGTTTGGATTCCCTCATGTCTAAACATGAGGAAGGCACCCAAGAATTTTCAATGTGTATTCCCCATTCATTTTTTCCACCCCTTAGCGCCACCCGGGAAGCTTCCATGCATTAGCCCCATCCACTCTTGCGCTCCTAAGAAGCACCTGAGATGCTTCTATGTGTAAACCCCATACACCATTTTCCCTCTTATGTGTAACATGGGCAGCTTCCATCTGTAATCCACATCCACCATTTTCTCTCCTTACCGGCACCCGTGAAACATTCATGCGTAAGACCCATCCTCTGTTGCCTCTCATTAGAGGCACTTGGGCAGCTTCCATGAAAATACACATTCATTGTTTATCCATTCAACATTTCCACTCTTCAGAGGCACCCAGGTAGATTTCATGAATAAGAACCATTCATTGTTTCCTCTCTTTAGCGGCACCCATGCAGCTTCTATCTGTAATCCCCATTCACCATTTTCACTCCTTAGCGACACCCGAGAAACATCCATGTGTAAGCCTGATTCACCGATATTCGTCGTTGTAACTTTTAAACTGGATCATTGGGTCTATTGATGCCTCTTGATTCTCAGACCTAGCATGACTCAAGTGAGCATAGAGTAAACAAAGACCATGACATCCTCCATAGGCTGCCTTAGCATGTAATCCCCAAACCCTTCTGAACTATGTGGATATTGATCCTTATCTCCTATTCAAGGTACGTAGGAAGCCTCCTCGAGGTTCAAGCGCAACACCTAATTGTCCATACCTCTTCATGACAGTCCACCTTTATCTTGCACGATGTTAAACTATATGTGTCATTCCAAACTACATGGATTTTGATCCATGCCTCTAAGGAATGGTACGTGGAAAGACTCCCATGGGTTCAAGACTAACACCCATCAGTCCTGACCAATCCAAGTCAGTCCACCCCTCATCTTACATGATGTTAAAATGGAAAAACATTCCTCTTGAAAGATGTTAAACTGTACCCATTCAAATTACATGATCTTTGATCCTTTTCTTATAGATAGGGTGCGTAGGAATCCACTTGAAGTCCAATCCCAAAAGATGATGAGCTATTGGAATCCCAATAAAGGTAATCCATTGGATCTCCAATCAGCGGTAAGCCATTGTCAACCCTAATTAGTAGTAAGACATTGGAATCCCAATTCACAGTAAGCCATTGGAACCCCAATCAGTGGAAATCCATTGTCAACCCAAATTTGTAGTAAGATGTTGGAACCCCAACCAACGGTAAGCCATTGGAACCACAATCAGCGGTAAGCTGTTGGAACCGCAACTAGTTGTAAGACATTAGAAACCCAATCAGTGGTAAGCCATTGTCAACCCCAACAAGTGTAAGTCATTGGAACCCATGAAGTGGTAATCCATTGGAACCCCAATCAGTGGTAATATTTTGTCAACCCCAACCACTAGTAAGATGTCGGAACTCCAATCAGTGGTAATCCGTTGTCAAACCCAACCAGTTGTAAGATGTCGTATCCCCAAACAATGGTTAGTTGTTGTAGTCTGAAATTGATAGTAAGAAGTTTTAGTCCCCTTTGTTGGGATCCACATCATTGGTCTACCCCTGTGGCCTCAAACCAATGCTCGAGCCACAAACTATACATAAGCCCTAGCATGTCATCTATTTGATATACTCTTCGCACAACCAGATTCCATGCCCCATCCTGAACTACATGGAATTTGATTCCCTTCTATGGGGATACACAAGAATCCCCTCTGAGATTCTATCCCAACATTTCCATCTTTTTCATGATAGTTCCATATCATTACCCCTCCAATTCATTCAACACTCCATCATCCATCATAATTATTTCCCGGGCTACCACATCCTGAAGGGATCACGTCATTCCATCATGCATCTAACCACACATAATCATCAAACAATCCATAATAATTCAACAATGAGTGATCCTATTGTGACGGGATACTATCCATGCATAATACCAACCATGTATTCAGGATTTTATTCTTTCTCTACACTTCGATTAATCACCCCTTAGAACTACGTTGGTTTTTTTTCAAATCATCTACTCATAGTACATAGGAAAACTCCATGAGGGTCAATCCCAACCAATTTTAAATCTTCATGTCCACCATTATGTGGTGAACTCTCCCTGATCTGCCCTAAGTGGTGTCCAGATCAGCCTTCATGGTGTGACATATTATCTTTATGTTATACACCACCCTAGGTCTACATTAATTGGGTATTCTGACCTATCAATCAAGTATTCCACATTCTGGGGTGCACTCTTTCTAATCTTCCCTTAGTGGTGTCTATATCATCTATCAAGGTGTGATATATTCCCCGTATGGGACACACCACCTCAGATCCGTCAAAATTTTGTGTTCTGATCCATCCATCTAGTAAATCTTCAGGGTGTTTCCTCTAAGGGATATACTAATCTGATCCATCTCTATGGGATGATCTGGTAACTCTCATCCCATATCTGCAATACATTAAACTCACGGTCTACCTCGTTTTAAACATGAGATTCCTAAGGAAAACCTCATGAGACATGCCTTTTTCATAACCATCTCTGTAAGATGTTAATCTTGTGGCATACCATATGTTAAACATGGGATGATGTGGAAAACCATTGAGACATGCCTCCGATATAAGATACATGCCTCCATAACAGATCTGTGAACTTCGCATGATGCATCCCTCTTAGTGTTCTCCCCTTTATTCAATAGATACATATTTTTTATCAGTATATTGAAGATAATCATTCTCATCACACACTTATCACCATGAAATTAAAAATATTCTTTTATTGGGTACAATATCAACTCAAGAGACTATCTCCACATTATCATTATCAAGAACATCCCAGTATCATGAAATTAGTGTCATGGTGAATATTAAATTCAATATTATCCACCACACCGTTTTATTGAAATAACCAAAACCAACACAATAACCCACCAATGATGAAAGTGACAGCGTTGAAAACGAATCCAAAAAACAATAAATGGAAATAAAAATTCTCATTAGTGTCCAAAAGGATCTAAAATACATAATATATGATGAGGTAATGTACTAAAATGATTGGTTTGTCTGTTCGAACTAACCATCATTTTGGGGATGAGAAGATGTTCGTATGATCAATAGAGTTCCAAACACTAATAAAAACAGTCCTTCAATAGTGTTAGTAATTATTAGTTCCTAAAAAATACAATAAAAATGTTCCAAAATAAATTGATATAATTTAAAAAAACAATTAAATATTTTATTAAGTATATAATTATTGTTTAAATGGAATAAATTGAATATTTATATATACAAATAATATATAACAATAAATAGTATATATGAAATACAAAGATATGTAAATTGAAAAAATGAAATAATTATAAAAATTAAAATTAAAAATGACTAAAATAATAAATATATTAGACATTTTATTAATTAAATATTTATTGATAAAAATAAATAAAATAAATACACATGTTTATAGAATATAAAATTTAATAGATTTTATATATTATATATATATATATATATATAATGAAAAAATTTTAATAACTCAAAAATGGATAAATTTTAATAAATGAAAAAAAAAATTATTACTAAAAAAATTATTGAAACAATTACTAAAAAAATGAATAAGATTAATATGAATATATATTAATTACAAATAGTAGTAAATAATAACTATTAAATATAAATATTTAGGAAATGTATAAAAATTAATACTTAAAAACATATAAAGGTCTTATGCTTTTTTAGTGTTGTTTGGGTATTTAATTTAATATATATCAAACATGTGTAAAATTTATTTCACATTAATATGTATAATTTATCCGTTTTTATATACAACATACAAACACAAATATTTATTAAATTAATGAAATCATAAATAGAAATAAATAAACTTAATATTATTAAATTTATTTAAAGTTTAATATATATTATAATTTCATTTTTACTTGATAACTTTTATATATTATGTTTTTAATTATTTAGTTTTATTTACATATTTTCAATATTTTTACGGTTAAAAATTATTTCTTTATTTTCATATTTTTTTTAAAATATTCAATTTCTTTTACGTATTTATATATATTTATTTAATCTGTTTTCGTATTTTAAATATATATACATATTTACATCAATATATGACTATGTTTTTTTATAATTTTTTTTAATTAATAAAACCTATATTTTTTTGATGTGTACTCATTTTTAATTATTCAATTTCACTAAATTTTAAAATGCATTTCTTATGAGTATATATTCATTAATAAAATTGAAAATATAATTTTAAGTAAATATATATATATATAAATATATATTTATGATATTTATAAATTCATATGTTAATAATTATTATAAATAAATACATATTATTTATTAAAAAATTATTCTTATATTTAATAATAAATATATAAATATAGATATTTATAAAATTATAAAAAATAAATATATTTTGAAAATACTATATTTATATTTATATTTATATTTGTATTTATATTTATAATTATAATTATATTTATATTTATATTTATTTAATATATAAATATTAATAATTATATAAATATATATAATGAAGTCAATATATACATATTATTTTTATCCAAATATTCATATATTTATAAATAAATATTTATATATTTAAATAATTGTAAAATTATAATAAATATATTTAAATAATGAATATATATACTATATTAATATTTATATTTATTTATTAAACATATATAATAATGGAATTATATTTATACTTATAAGTAAATAAATAAAAATATATAATTTTTTTTATTTATATCTAAATATATTTATACATATATATTTAAAATGTTTATATGTTTATATGTTTATAATTTTAAATGAAATTATATATTTATTTATAATGTATTTATATAATTATAAAAAATAGTTATATAGTTAAATATTTATAAATTTATTATAAATAAATATATATTAACATAAATATATTTACAATTTTGTTAATTTATAATTATAATTATAAATATATTATCAGGGCTAAATAATTACTACTGATAATGGATCTTTTCATCAGCACATCTTTAGCACTGATAAAAATATAGCTTTATCATGGCTAAAAGAGAACCACATAAAGAAATCCTTATCAGTAATAAAATGTTAGCGTCGAGAAATATTCATTTTATCAGTTCTTTTTAGAACTAAAAATATCAACCATTATATATGGTTTTACAAGAACCCATAAAATTGGCCCCACATTATTTAAAATAACCCTAATTGTAATGGATTTAGTTATAATTCACAAGATCTCATGGAACACCCCAATATTCATCACTCCTCATCTATTTTTCTCTAGGATGAATCATGGATATATTAAAAGGTATTCTATATTCTCCTTATTCACTCTTTATAATTTCTTTTTTGGGTTCCACTATTTTTATTTTTGTGTTATTCTCAACCATGTTGATCTATACTTCTCTTCTCACTAGGAGAACAAAGGACGTTGGCTTATTTCTAGCATCGAATCACATATTATTAGTTGTGTCATGTTATTATTATACTGTGAGGACTATGATAAGATCCTATGATTTTGTTTTATCATTTATTATTTTTATTTACTCTAGTGAGTTCCAATGGAATATTTAATTCGGGTTAGAATGAAATTTATTTTTATCTTTATTCAACATAGAATTTCAACTGTTATGTTTTTATTTTTTTACTGATGGATTGAGACACTCTCTTTATTGAATCTATTAACACGTAAATACTTTTTACTATATAAAAATAGTATAATAAAACTGAATCAAGTTAATATTCATTGAATATAATATATATGATAAATTTATTATAAATTTAAACTCTAGTGATGGAAAATGAAAATTTGTTCTGTTCATTACATATTGTTGGCCATGATGATTTTTCATTTCAAATATACCATAATTTTTTCAAATTAATTCTACATTTATTGGAATATATATATATAATATTATTAATTCCCATTTAAAATATTTTTTAGTTGATTCTTTTACGCAATATTGATTCTCACGACTTAATATTTTATTTAATGGTATTTTCTAATTTCATTATTTTTTATTAAAGGTATAAAAAATGATCGCGTATGTTTAGAGAATTATATTGTTGATATATAATATTTTATAACCAATAATTAATATTTATTTTAGGGTTTTTCTGAATATGAGTTGGTTAGGAGTATAAAAGAATAAAACATAATTTTTATAAATAATATGTCATTGGTTTTTATGAATAATATTTGTCTTTAGGTTTTTTTTTATTTAGATGAAAAAATACTTTCTCATTAAATATACAAATCACTTCATGATTTTTTAAGGATATGTTTATCTATAATTGATTTAAAATATATATATTGTGTAGAATATTATAGTGGTTATGAAGTATTGTAGTATCGTATTTTTTGAAAATAGTGAATTGATTGTTTATTAGCCATTGAAATATATTATTAGTTATTTAAATAATTCAATAAAATTTATATAACAAAATTTAAAAGGATTTTAATTTTTTTTACCATTATCAATGGAATTGAATGGTTTTTATTATTAATTATTTGAAAAAAAATGATATAAAGATTCTACATATATAATTATGTATTAAACCTAGTATAATAGTAATATGTAAGTGAATGCCATTTTTTATATTTCAATTGTTGAATTTTTTATCTAAGATACAAGATTGTTTATAGTTTTTATTTGTGTCTTTGTTATTTTATTTTTCATATGAAATGGTTCATAATTTATATATGTATATATATAAGCTAAATATAATCTCCATATTATTTTACAGTAATCATTGAAAAATATGGTTAAAAAAATCAAGATATATTAAAATGATGAAATAAAAATTTAAAAATAATTTTTTTCTAGACATTATAATTTTAGAAAAAAGAATAATTCCGAGAATAATATTATCTAATTTTTCATTTTTACCATTGTATACATTATTTATTAATATTTTAACTAATATTTTTTAACTCATCTAATATTTTTTTATATATAGTAGTTTTTTCCAAATTATTGTACTAAATTTAATGTGTAACTAATTTTTATGTTAAATTTTGATAAATTTTTTTATAATATTATATTTGAATAATCACTTGATATTATTTGAAATTATTTTTAAAATACATTTCATTGTTTGATTACCATTTTTTCTTTAATAAATACATGTGTGCATGTGAAATTATTTTTATTGTATATTAACATATAGTTGGTATTATGTGGGGGATAAGTATGGTATGTTAGAATTTAAGTTACATTAGACCTGATAGATATTTATTGATAACTAAATTGAGGGTTATGTGGCATTTTTTGTCTGTTTTTATTTTTTTAGATGTTTGGATAAATTATTGTATTGTGGCACCCATTTGTGGTAATTTCCTAAGGTAACCAATTATGTATATAATTTACTACATTTAAAATGCACTTAATGTGGAATATGGATATGTTATATGAATTTCGTGATATGGAATAAATGAGTACATGAGATGGTTATCATTTCGAGATTGTCTTGGATACTAGGGGTCTGAGGTTGAATCTCATGGTAACTATGATGTTGTAATTTCTATTTTGAGATATATAATTTTTCAACCGCCCATGATTCAAATATTATCCATTTATTAGTGAAATTATTTCAATGTTAATGTCCCTTTATCATTTAGAGATGACATTTGAAATTTTAAATTAAGAAGTAGTAATTTAAGATTTTTTAAAGAGGAAACTCTTATCCTCACCATATTCATCTCCGATACTATTAGTATATCGTTATATTTCTTGAGACTCATCCTCCATGTCTTATATTTTTGTTGAAATACTGTGAGTAGTAATCATCCAAAATGATCACTAGATCTTGTATGGGTTGACTACAAATTTGAGAAGTTCAAGGAACAGCAGTACATGTCTGAAATAGATTGTGGATTTGTCTCATGAATCAAAAGGAAATATTAAATTTTTGGTAAATTATGATAATGTGGATGATAGTTGTCTATTAAATTCACATGTGGATGAATTCATAGGATAAAACCTATAATAGTGGATTAATTATTTTCAAACTTTTATTTATGTATTTATGTCAAAATGGATGTGTGATAATTGTTTGATAATAGTTTGAGAATATATTGTTAATTATTCCAAAGATTTTTCAATTGAGAATTAATAAAATATATATAAATAAAATTTTTCTTTCTTATTTTGTTTTAAAGGACAAAAAATTAAATGTTTCAATTCTCTAAAAGGAAATGAATTCTATACATGATTATGTTACCAATACAAGGATGAATTTACTGTTGATGCTGAATCTACAGATTTATTGGGGTATGAACATCATGTTGATAAAAAACAATAATGATGAAGCATCACTATGTTTAATAAAATATTCAAGGCATGATGATAGGGTATATAGTTTGAGGTTCGTTGGAATCAACATGAAAAATATATTACCACCTATAATACAATGTTCATTATTTATGATGGTGTAAATATGAGGATTAATATGCCGATTGATATATATTCACGGATCTATGTCCTTCCTTTAACAAATTTACACTTTGGAATGATTTAATTGTGTTGTCAGAATATACATTCTCTATTTTAATGAAAGAAGAAACAATGAAATGTTTATTTCATTTTCATTATTCATTACTAAGTTCATTTATTAGAGAGGATTTCGAAACCAAAAAAATTCTTAAATTTCATTGGAAAATCACATAGAGGATTATATAATATTTTTACCATGATAAATTTTAGGGACTCTAAGGATAATGTAAATACCCACCCACAAGGTAGTTATGGACACATTATAATATATGAAACATATACTACTTTTGCCAATAATTGCAAAGTGAAATCATTTTGGATATGCTATAATTGAAAATATTTTGTTTTTATTTATTTATTTTATACAATTTGATTCAAAATTATCAATATATGAAATAAAAAACTTTTTCTTAAATTAATTAATGTCGATCATAACCTATGTACCGCTATTACAAGGAAATGATGGGTTATTATTCACTAGAGATAAAATTTTTATGTATTTTATGAAAATAATAACAATTTTATGTGATAAAGAACTACAAATTCTTATTTATTTAAATAATTATTTATGAATAAATATTTGATGCCTCCTTTATCCTACATCATGTTATATAGAAAGAGTATCACGTTAATAATGACGATAAAATCATTAATGACGAAAAAAATGTATAAGAAACATGTATATGTATGATATAATTGTAATTTTTTATTATTTATATCATTATTAGATAGAAATATCTTCTAATTTCCATATTTTTTTTATATGGTTTTGGTACAATAATTGGAAGTGACCGTACATGATAAAAAACTACTTTCAGCACATTTGAAGGGGTTGGAAAAATATTATCACGTTAGAAGATTCATTTTTTGGTGTATATTTTAAAATATTTGGAGAAGATAAAACCACATGAGGAAACATATAATATTCTACAATTATTGATGAAAAAAATATACTCACAAAAAAGATATTATTGTCTGATATGGTTTGGCAGAAAAAATGTACGATAATGTATCAATGTGAACCAGTAGTGTAATAAGGATCCACCCATAAAACAAATGACCCCACAAGCATTAACGTTATTCATTCCAGACAACCACTAACCTTACCCAATATAATAAATTATATCATTACTCATTCACAGATATTTCTTTGAATCATCTTTTGTTAATTTGATATTACTAATATTGTGAATGGTAGAACTCTATTTGATTGGTATATGCCACACCAAGGATCCACCTTGTTACGTGGATTATTATGTAAAATATCCTTTAAGGAATGATAAACCATAAATAACTCTCAAAATATCACATGAATGTGGAGTTAGTGGTAGCTCCAGATCTGACTACTGAATTTAATATTTCACAAGATGATCAAGATGTTACAATTGAAAATGATTTTTTGAGAACATACATAAAATCTCTATATGAAATTATATTGATAACTGAGCTATATATTCCAAAAAAATATTATGTATGAAAATTTTATAAAACGTGATGGAAGAATGTATGTTGTGCGGTATAATAATATAGATGGACAAAAAAATGCTGAAATAGAAGGCATGATCAAGAAAATATAACGACTCGACCAAGAAATAAAAACAAAATTTCAAGAGTCCCTTCTCCCCAATAGTTCCAAATATGCATTAATTATCACAACAAATTCTTTTTGTGATTAAATTTAATGATGTGGATATTTCATACATTCCATATAAAAATTAATATATGGATATTTTTTGAAAAAATTCATCAACCGCAATACTATAAATGAATTTATCAAGAATAGAGGGATGGACTTCACAGTTTTGAATACACACATAAGGGCAATATTCATTATACATAATTCCAAATTGCAATCTTATATATTTATTAAGGTCAATATCATTTCATATTTTCTACATGTTTTAATATTAATATTATATAAATGGAAGACCATGTGAGTAATTATTTGGATTCATTAATCCATGTATCACATCTATTGAAAAACATAATTTGGATAAGGAATAATTACAGAAGAAAATATATGATCTACTCAATGAATTTGAGAAAAAAATATCATAAAAAACAAATTTTGATTCCCAAAATGCAAAATAAAAACCTATAATCTAATGGGATAAAATATATTTTAAATTTTCAAATTAAATATTTTTTTATGTAGCAGTAGATACCCAAACATAGTCAATATGGTTACCCAAAATACTTATTTTTTGGATGCAATTCCCAGATATAGAAAAAATATACCATACATGATGTTTATTGAGATTATTTAAAACACTAAAATGAACAGTTTATATATATACATTGAATTATATCTTTCAATAGTTGTTTTAATAAGATTTTTTTATGATAGAGATGTCCCTAAATATAGGAAAACTCATGGAATGAAGTAGGTGTTTGAATATATAATGATTTTGGATTACTAAAAATTGAATAATATTGAGGTATGTATATAAATATTTAAATATAAAAAAAATTCATAACAATATACTTATTTTGTTCAAATTCTATATATTGTTTGAAGTAAGATAATGGAAATGATTATGGATATTATGTTTAAAAATATACGAGAGATATCAAAAAGTATGAAAAGATGATCATCACCAAATAGGTAATTTATTAAGGTAATTAAAATTTCATTAAATATATTTCATGACAATTTTTTTCTATATATTCTCAGTAAAATTATGATTTTAGAAAACCTCCATACTAAAAAGAAAAGATATTTTTTTGTTAGAGATGACTGGGCATCGAACATGTGGTGACAATGTTTAGCAATAATAATATTCAGTGATGACCAACAGTGATTGTGATATAGTTTAAGATATGATATTATAAATATATTTTTGTCATCAATAATTAGTTGTAGTTTAGTTATATATTATTTTTGATCTGTTTCTCAAGGATAAGTATAATATAAGAAATGAATTCTTTCAAAATCACTGAAATGAAAAAAATTAAACTATTGGGTAATGGATGAGGAATAAATAGAGGTTGATGTGGATGAATAGGATAAGGTAGACTCAATGTTATATTTGGAGACTAAAGTGGAGGATGATGCATTGTAAGATACCAAGGCAATGACCAAGGTGTAAGAGGATACAAAGCACTATCATACAACCAATAATATATTTGACTAGTGGAGTGGAATGATGATCATACCATGGATATATTTGAATGGAGTTGTATAAATGTGTGTGAAAAAACATCTAAATTAAGAATAGACCCATTTATAATGTGATTGAAGTGGATTATTAAAAAAATATTTTCCACAACTTTTTTAAGTGATTGTATACAAAAATTTAAGTGGATTAATTTTTTTACATATAGAAAAAATAGTGGTTATTTTTTAAAATTGATTATCATAGGCTAAATTCTATATTATCACATTACATGTACTATAAAATTTCAATGAGGCAGAAATGAATCAAATAATTATAACAAAAGGAACAAAAACAATAAAAATATATGCATTTTCTAACACATAAATTCTCAACACTAAAAAGAAAGGGTCATAGTAGTGGAGCCAATGGTCCCTGGAGATTCAAAAATACCAATCAGATATTAGAACATGTATATTAAAAAAATTAAATTTTCAAATAAATATTACTGTAATCAACAACCCAAGACAACATGGGTATGAGAGACCTATTGGAGGAAAACCATCATTGAGACACATTTGTCATCGAGGATAGCTGGTGTGACAACAAATATGACATATAATTAAAATAAACTCCCTTGTGATGAAATCCCAAAAAATTTAAAACTCATTTCAAATGAAATCATGAAGCACTGAAACTAAAATTGAATATCCTATTGAAAAAGAATCAACTACCTTGATTCAGAAACATTAAAAAAAATAAAAACATTCAAAATTTCATCAACTAAATCATAAATTTTTATAAAATACAATACAGTACACTCAAATTGGTGGGTGGTGTAATTATTTATGCTATTAGATCAATAATTTTATGTATGATATATTATCCCAAATTCTTGTAAAATCCATCCATGTAACATTCATTATGCATGTTCACATTCATTTTGTAAAATGATCCATGCTCACTAGCTCAATAATATAAAAAACATCTTCACTCTCAATAAAAAAAATAAATGAGAATAAGTATATTATGATTTTGAAGAAAAAATTACAATGAATTTATTTTAGATTTTTATCTCCAAATAAAATATTGAAAAATATGATATAATGTATAGCATAATCTATGACGATATACTAGATGAACTATATTTACATGTGGTTTTGTTTCTATAAATCGATATACTAATGATTAATGCTATAAAAAGGGGTAAAATTTTTTAATTGATTTTAGTGTCACCTATAAATATAAAATGGGTCTCATTGAGTTTTTTTCCAACAAAAAATATAAATGGTTATCCATTTATTTTATAATTTCTATGATGATGAATGTATAAGATATATTTTTTAATATTTAAAAAACACATATTAAAATATTTATTTTTGTCTAATTAATGAATATTGATAGGTCAACAAAAATTGATAATGTTTTCACTGATGAAATGAATCCATTAACAAGGATGATTCACTCATGTACATTGATCATTCCGTCAATCAGGATGATTCAATCATGATGATGATATATTATTTTTATTTTATATTGAATTAAACATTATGGGTTGTTAGATTAAAATTTTATCGGATGAAAAAAAATTCTTATTGCACATTAGGATAAGAATGAAATGTAGAATAAACAATACCGCAATTCCATACACAATATAATGGTTTGACTCAAATATATTATATTATTTTAAAAATCACAATTTTATATATATTGTTTCATATTTAAGATTAATTTATTTATTTATAATATTAATATCATAAAAATGTATTATTATATAGGTGTATTTTTTTATTGAGTTAGTGTGGTTTGTTTGAATGTGGTCATGCTCATGAGAGACTGGACTTTGATGCTACAACTCAGAAAACTACAACATGGAAATGTGTCATCAATGCATGAAACCATCATGAGCAGGTTAATTCAAAATTCTTATTTAGTTAATTTATCATAATCTTATTTAAATTGTTTCTGTTATTTTCATTATCATTTTTATCTAATATGATTTTTTTGCACTGATTATTTGGGAAGTCATATTTCATTCAATCATCCATTTGTAACAAGTCAAAAAATAAAGAACATAATGCTTTTGGGAGATTTGTTTCATGAATATTGGTCTTTCTTCTTCATTCAATGTGAAAATATCAGTCTATTCATGTTTAGTGTAGATGGTAGAAAGAAAATCATACATAACATACTCAATTTTTTGGACCTCATTTTGATGCATGGTTTTCCTAGTGTGACTCAAATTATATTATTTAGCATATAATTTTAATTCTACTCAAAAACACATCACATACTAAAAAATAATTAAAACTTTTGAATAGATTTTATACCTTAGTAAAAGTATTCATAATTAATTTTTGACATCTAGAAATAATCCACACATAAATAGATTGCACATTGGGATCAATATTACTCTAAGTATATTTTTATTTATATTTGACATTAATATTATTAGAAAAAACTAATATAATCAAATTGAATAAAAATAAATATAATTATCATGATAAATTAGTTAAATGGTACATAACTCATTTTTAACTTATTTTAATCTACCTCACATCAATATGATACATGACGTTCCTGATATGACTCAAATTTTCCGTTATCAATTTAAAATTGCCACATTAGTTAAAAAGGTGCCACCTGATAAAAATTGGGAAAAAATGAATTTATTTTCATTATAATTTACAATAAAACCTCATAAGTAAATACAGATGTATAAGAATATTTTTCATGTCAAACCAACACATGATGCGATTGGTAGGACTCAATGTCTGCGTTTCCATTTTAAAATTATATTTTCGTAAAAAACAGAATTGGAAATCAAAAAACTGGCAAAAATTACTATATTTCATACATTAAAAAATATCAATATTTAATTTTTCATATATAGTGATTATAATAACCTTAATTTTATCCATGGTGCACTGGTATGACTCCATATTCTTCTTTTTATATAACTTGACATTTATTTTAGAATAAAAAATGACTAACACACACAAAACAAAACAAATAATTTATGATTGTTTTGAAACATTATTAAAATGATATTTATGTTGTTTTTACATGTATGAATCAACGACACCTCAATATGATATATAATGTGATCTTATTGACAGATATTTTCTTTTATCAATTTACAATTGAAAGTTTAGTTCAAAAAGATTCACTTAATAAAAGCATTGATAATATATTTGGGTTGGGTTCATAATTTATAAAAAATACTCAAAATTAATAAGTTATGTCTAGTAATAAGTATCACAATAGGACCACGCATTACGAGACAAGTATGAATCAATGTTCTTATTTCCGGTTTAAAAATGAAATTTCACTAAAAATCCAATGTGGCTTACTAAAAACAAAACAAACATGTTAGAATATTTTTATATATTTGGAGAATGATCCATTTGTCATTTAGGATGTGTATGAATCATCCCCCGATAAGTATGATTCATGTTGTGACCAGTATGAATCCAATTGCATCGTTTTCTTTACAATTGACAACAATTTTAGTAAAATCGATAAATGACATACTCAAAACTAATAAAAACTATTTATTTGTTTTCATAATATAATAAAATAATAAATAATTATTTTTTATTTTTATTAATTATTCCCACCTCAATATAAAACATGGTGTTCTTGATATGACTCACAGTGTCCATTATCAATTTAAAAATGACATTATAGTTCAAAAAGAGTCAATCGCTAAAAAACTAGAAAACAAGATCAAATTTTGGTGAAACTTTAGAAACATTATTCTAAATTTATATGTTAGAGGTAGGAATCATTGTCATTTCAAAAAAACAACACATTGAGACTGTTATTACTCAGTTTGCATGTTTCCAATTTATAATTATGTTTAAGTTAAAAATAAAAGCGATGTACTCAAAACTAGAAAAATAATTCAGATTTTTTTGATACGATAGTGAAATTATCCATAAGTAATTTGGGTTGTGTATGATTTATTTTCAATTTTATTCGACACATGACTTGATCGGTGTGACTCTATGTGTATATTTATATTTAAAATTCACATTAATTTTAGTATAAAAGACAACATAAAAACTAAAAACCTAAAAAAAATAATTCAAATTGTATTGAAACTTTTTAAAAATGACATATATGTATTTTTTTATTTGTAGGAATCTTGTAGACCTTAATTAGATACATGATTTATCCATTAGAACTTAATGACTCAGTTATCAATTTGAAATTTTTATTTTAGGTCAAAAATATTCTATCCCTGAAAATAGAGAAACCACTATTGGATTTTCTTGGTAATTTAGGAAAATGATCCATAATTAATTTTGGAAATATTGGAACCAGAATCATATAAAACCCAAGAATGATTTGATAGGTATTACTCAATGTTTGTGATTCCAGTTTAAAATTAAATTTCATTATTAAACCCAAGTGTCATTCTCAAAATAGAGGAATGTCATTCATAATGTTTTGATAATTTAGGAAAATCATCCAAATGTAGTTTGGTATGTGTAGGAATTATCAACACCTAAATCTGATGCATTGTGTTGCTTTCATGATTCCAATTGAATATTTTCATTATATAAGTGTCATTTTATATTAAAAATGCATTGAATCACTAAAACCAATCAATGTTCACTATATTTGTGTCTCTTAATTATATATTCTATCACATAATTAATTTACATATCATTTTTATTATATAATAATTTTTTTACTTTCATAGAGATAATATATTATGTTCAAAAATAAATTATGCGTCATGTAATAATAAATAGAAACTCAATTTGATACATTGCTTTCCTAGAATGACTCAACGATTAATTTAAAATTAAATAATTCTATTTAATATATTTATTTATTTTATTACTGTTAAAATAATTTATTTATTATATAGGTGTGTTCTTTATCTTGATAAAGGGTGGGTTATAATTTTATATAGGTTCATTATTTTTCTCTAAAATACAATTTTCTCATTAATATGTGTTTAAAATTTAATTTAATTCAGATTCTATATTTTTATCTCATTTTTATAATATATGGTCATATTTCTCGAGATTCATTAGGTTGTAATAACACACTACAGTATGCCCTATTTTTGGTTAGTCATTGTGCAAATAAATTACACACAAGTATCCCCATTTTTCATCAATAATAAAATCATTGATAAATTGTGCCTTTTATCAGTTATTTTAAAATCACAAAAAATTTACTAGGTATGTAAACAGTGTAGTTATAGCCATAATATTTCTAGTTCCAATAATGACCCATTCTAGAGTTTTTAAAGGAGACTTTTTTAGTAGTGATGAGATTACAATAATTATTTCTATAATTGAGAGGATACCATGAGGCACTGATTAGATAAAATTGAAATTGGAATTCATTGAAAAGCTATTACTTCTTAAATAAAAATTTCATCCATGTATTATATAATATTATAGTAAAAGAAAATTGATGAAGTAAGTATAAATTTTGAGTTGACCCATAATCATACAAATTAAATCATGTTCCATAACCGTTCTACGGTAGAATAATGAAATAAATCTATATATTTATGTTCCCATTTCCACATAGGTGTAGGTAAATATTATAATATAATTGCTGGAAATTTCTAATCCATGTTGACCTAATGAAAGGTGAGTCATCTCAAAACATAGTATACTACCCCTTTTTATAATATCCAACTATAAAAATGTTCTCATCTAGTGTCCATCCCACTATAGTCTCCCCACTATTGAGTTTCAACCTCATTTTTAGATATTCCTGTTCCAATGTATGTGTATAATTTTCTAATTAAACAAAATTCATAATAATGAAAACTAGAAATAAAATCATAACTTTTCCTTTCTCATAAAAATATATATTCATATTATTTATGAAATTCATCAAATAATAATGATTTAAGCCTCATTAGAAAAGTGACTGTATGAATTTTTACTCACTTCAAAATCCACTAAATTTCTATTATCTAGTATATACAACAATTCACATACAAAAATCTCAACACATACCATACATCCACAATGCCTTATATACAAATATATCTATCAGATAATGATATCATATTTTCAAGGCGTGTATTAGAGAATATAAATCGAAATCATGCATCAGGTAATTATTCTAATTGAAGGATAACTATTATGACACAAAAAAATGGTGAAACATAATATATTTCTTGATCTCACTTCCTAAGATCACATCCAAAACATAATCTAGATGCATCATAATAAACAATATAGACATCTCAGTACTCAAGAAACGTAAGGATGTGATATAATGTAATATAAACCATAAGAGAAAAAACTATTTTTGGATCTCTTCACTCTATTAGAAATGATTTACATTCCATATAAATTTGGTCACATTAGTTGAATTTTGTGATAATTCATGAACATGTTGTTATTAATACCCTACTAAGCTAATTATACAATGTTTATCAAAGTCATTATTTGGTATTTTCCATGTGATAATAGCTATCTCCTTTTCAGTTTCAAATGACATTAATCTTTTTGAAATGAAATGGGAAAATAAAGATACTTCTTGTATCTACACATTGATGTCTTATAATAATTGAAATATTTCCACAAGATTCCCATCATTATTCTTAGGTGTTATTCATGATCATCCTTTGCCTTTTTATACATAAGGATATTTTCATTTGATACCACCATTGAGAAGTTAATATTCTTATAAAATATCTGACTAAAATATTCTATAACAACCATTTGTGAATTAATATAGATAAAAGTAGTAACCACATATTCATTAGAACAAAAACAACATCTGAAATCTATCTTTAGAACATCCATATTTTTAAATCAATGATAGTGGAACTATAATCCTAAAAAAATCATAGAAAACTATTTAAATAACATTAAGTGATCACATATATAATAAATTAATGGAAGATGGTATCTATTATATATCATAAACTAATTTATCATATGATAATCCATTCATATCCAAAGAGTTATTTCTATTTTGTTAATAAAAAATAATAGATGTTTCCTATGGATATATATTGGGATTGATGGAGCCTTTACATTCCAACTCTTATAGTTAAATATTTAATTCTAATTATTATTTTGTAACTATAATACATGATTTATGTGAAATAGTTAAATTATTTGGTAAGATATCATTTATAAATCCAACTATAATATTTGGTACATACCCAAATATTTTTAGAGAAAACATTATGAAATTTGTTCCGAATGGTTAATAAAATTATGTTTGGTTACATTAGTAGTTTACTAAGTAACTCTTTTCAACCATGAAGTGATATTCCAAAAAATCTATACCAAAGTTCCTACTACAATTTTATTCACATACAAATCTCTATTAAAGAGATTCATAACATCATTCAATTATGTGAAACTATCCAAATGATCATAACAATCGATACATGACCTGAGAGATTTCATCTAATTCATTCCAAAATCCACATAAGAAATTTCAACTCAATAAAAGAACATTCCCATAAATATTAACCTCATTGATTGTTATAGAATATTTTAAACACTTCAATGACAATCATTATCTTCTTTAAAGAGGTGTTTGATGTTATAATACAAGAGTTATCATTTCTATATGTAATAACATATTATTTTCATTAAGAGAAGTGAAAATAGAGAGGTACATGTTAATATAAAACAAATATTACATGGGAGTAGAGTTTAAGAGAATACTTCCTTGTACCATTGTATAATTCGATTAATCCTTCACGATCTTCTACATGAAAGTATACAATTGCTTACTTAGAATTTTAGACAATTTTTTATTTTATTGTTGTGTTAGTGATGAATGCCGATGTGTTAGTGAGATAAGAGTGTCACCCTAGGTCACTCGATTTAGGGGTGATTACTATTTAATCTCAATCAATCTATATGATAATAAGAATCTTGGGTCATTTTTAATCCATTTCCATCAATTTTCAATAGAATTATCATTTAATAACATTTCAGATGTCCCTAATCCCCACAATCATGGAATTCCTAAATAATAACCTTCCATTCCCTATTTAGAATCACGTAATAACAACATTAAAAATATCCTATCTGATTAATGTGGTATAGTGTAATTTATATTAAATTAATAAACTTGATTCCCTATTATTTTCTTTCTTAAAAATAATTCTCCCCATTCCTCTTGTTCTTTACGTTGGTATTTCCACTTATACAAATGAAAATAAAAGTGTTCCCCCTATATAATATCAGAATATATCCTTTTCTACTAACATATAACCATTCACTATATATGTATAGTATTCAATATATAATATTACAATGATAGAGTGTATTATAGGTCAATGAACTACCTAAAAGAGCATTTACATAAAGTTATCAGTTGATAAATATTCTTGTGAAAATTAATCAATCTCTTGTATTGAGATATATAATCCATCAGTGAGAATTTTTCATAATTCAGAGTAATTAAATATTCTATCCATGTAGTCTTGTTATTATGGGTATATAATTTTCTATTAACAAACTCCCAAAATACTAACTATTACATGTCTTGGTCCGCTTCAGTATGGTAAATAATATCCCACAAATAACTATAAATAACCTACATCATATAAACCACTAAATTAAAATTCATTTCCTCTAGATTTATAAAGAAAAATAACTCAATTTAACTTCTCAGTCAATGCCACCAATTTTTCTTGTCCAGAATCTCTTAAAAATGTTATTGGTTTCTATTTTAGAAATTCCATGGATTAATTTATCAGGAATTGATTTGTAATTGGATTTCCCCATTACATGGATTGAATTTATATGACTATTATTTACAAAAGATATATATTTAAATTTTTTAGGATGGACCACATTCTCTTCTTATCCATAAAGTGTGTTCCCAGATCATCAAACACAAGCCATTATTTAAAAATATATAGTAAGACAACACTAATTCATCACTCACTCAATACTCAATTATTAGATTATTACAAATAATCTAAATCAATAATCATTAACAATGATGTCCAAAAATCATCAATAATAATATGAACAATGAAGTCATCATGTGATGTCTTAGTAAAAATGAATGATATGACACACTCATCAAGATAACCCATGATAATGTTATGAAAAAACTCATATACGTTTCATAGAAAATATTTATATCAATAGAATAATAGTAACATGAAGTTCATTATAAAGAGTTTAACTAAAAAAATTTCTATAAATTTCAATTACGATGTTTCTATCTCTTTTATACCCTCAAAACATAATGTACAGACCATTTTTGATACCATTTGTAACATCCCCATCCATACCATTGGGTTGTTCCAGTTAAGAGGTTTTATTATCCTTAGGTAACATCCCCAAGAACCATAATTATTGAAACATGTTCTACGAGAATACTAGATCATTGTGGGATCAATTTCTTTATAATTATAACAACATAAAAAAGAAAAAACAATGGAAAAATATGCAATATAATGTGTTTAGATATGTACCATAAAAGTCAATGTAGAAAAAATATCATAGTATTAAATGGAATAAAAGATAAAAAATTTTCACAATAATGTAAAACAAAAGTCAAAGACCCAAAAGTTGAATAAACACAAGAATCAGACCGATCATGCACCTGGATCTAAATGTATGTTCTATTCTTGTATCATCACGATGAATCACTAAAAATGTTGGACACCTTTCAATTACAAATATCATGGTACACAAAACCTAAATATGACCCAATGTACCTAATAATGGGTAGAATATAAAACTCAATAGGTAATAACCAAAAAAATCTCCACAATAAGCATGAGTACTTAGAAAAAATCATCTCATATATATATATATATCAAAATATGAATTGTATGTTTAAAATATTTCAATAATAAATTAATTTAAAACTATCCCAATCAATAAAATTAATGAATCATCATGCATAAAATCACACACCCATACATCCCTAATGACAATCCCAATATTTATGAGCATAAACCAATCCCATCACTAAGTCATCAACTAATAGAATCTACCATATCCACTTTTTGGCTATTACTACGTCCAAACCAAAAAGATACCATAATGTAATTTCATGAATTTATTATAACCACGCATTCGAGGCTCCTAAAAGGAACCAATTATTTTGAAAACCCTTTTCAATGAAGAAATTTATCAAACACCTTATTTTTATTACATAAAAAACAATTTCTTCATTACAAATAACAATATTATTTTACCCACAAATAAGGGAGAGTGATTTGGATATCAGACCTTCTTGTTTCGAACAAGTAGTGTGGAAGAGAATCTACCTACCCCACAATGGTTAAGAGAAATGGATAACAATAAATTGAACACAAAGATATGTCCTATATTATTCTTCCATTTATAGATCCCAGTAATATTTATTCAAAATTAACATCATAACACATATATTACCTATTATAGTGTAGATATTCGGCTTTGTGGAAGAGAAGATGATTCGATTTAGAGAGAACAAGTAAAGAAGGTGGCAGTTCCATTATTATAAAAAGAATCATACCATAATTAATAAAAACCCTATTCTAGATCCATATAAACATCCATGAATTCATAGAACTGTAAAATTGTTTGAGATTCTGAGAGAAGAGGTCAAAAATGAGGGTTTCCGAGTTTAAAACTATGTTAAACTCCTATTTAGAGATCATTGAATACAAATATCATGTCTATGGAATATAATTTGGAAATAATGATATAATAGGGTCCATTAGTCTACCACCAAAACTACCCCTTTCATTCTCAACTAACACGGATTTAAAAATCCTATGCCAATTGATATTTTTACCACTGTCCCAAATTTTAGGATTTCGTAGATCACACTAACTATTATCACAAACAATTATCCATCCATGTACCTGTATTTAAACTCCAAAAAACCTATTTCATTTTTTATTATAGATGATTCATGGTTTCCATTTACCATTCTCAGAGTATGTACCCATAAAAACACTTTTAAAACACATTTAAACCATCGAGAGACTCCCCAAACTAAACCTATGTATTATATAACACAAATAGAAAAAAAAATATTATAGATAAAATTTTGGTTGTTTTAAGTGGATATCAAATAATTCATGAAAGATATTTCTAAATAATATTATTTTATTAAATGAATATAAAAAATATAGTTTTATTAAAATATATTTTAAAAGTTACTCAAATTCAAACCCTTGGATTTCAAAAAATATAATAATGTATTAAAATGAATAAATTATAATACTTAAATTATTTTTCAATATTCTTTAATTTCAATTTTAATATTTTTTTATTATAATGACATAAAAATTAATTTATCTGTAAAAGAAATAATATTTACTATTCAATGAAAGAATAAACTATTTTAGGAGAATCCCCCAAAATAGTCTTAACAAAATATAAATATCAAATTTACAAAACTAATATTCAATTTAATAAATGAATTTTATATTATTTATAAACATATCAAATAAATGAAAATAAAAAATATAAAGAAAAATATTTTCATTAAAAAATGATGTTTTAATTCATTATGTTTTCTAAATAATTTTTAATATAAATTTCTAAATTAATATAATAATATAAATTTAGATAATATATAATAATATTATAAAACATTTAAAATTTATTTATTTGGATAACACATAAAAAATAATCATTTAATTTTAAATAATTTATGAACTATAAATAAAATTTATTGAAATAAAAAATAAATAAATAATATATATTATTAAATTTATTAATTCTAATCCATTGGTAAATTTTTTTTAAATTTGATAAATAAATCATATCAATTTTTAAATATATTTATATTTCTATTTTTACGTAACACACAGACATATATATAAATATATAATATTTTAAAACTACAATTATATATCATTTTCAATTTTCATATTCCAAATTTAATACATGAAATAAAAAAATTTAGTATTACTGTTGGATACATTTATATCCAATGACCATATTATCAATAACTATATCACTAGTGAACGTATTTCCTATCACCATATTTCATTTGTATATATTGAACTACTATAATCATTATTTTTATTCAAACATCTTAAGTAAGATATTCTATTTCTAGAATTTTAATATTATCCCTCACACCAATATTTATCCATTCATGATGTTATTACACATTATAATAATTATTTTGTAATTGGATATTCTCATTGGTGAAGATGGTTCATGATATATTGTATGGTTAAAGATTTTATTTTTTTCTATTTATTTCCCCCATTTAATTTATGGTATTTTAAAGGATAAAATAATCCATTGTTAGTAATACATAACTTCATTTCCTTTTTTTTCTAACATTTTATTATGCCTGAATGATGTTTTGTTAGTTTAATTCATTTATTGTATAAATTTTAACCTAATATAATTCAATTCTGTTGAAATATAGTTTTTAATTAGAAACATATATTTTATTAAATAAATATTATTCTTAAAAACCTATGTCATGATAATAGATTAGTAATTTAGGGTTTTTTTGTATTTCATTGAATCTATGTATTAACCACATATACCATTCTTATATTTGGATTCCCTCTCAATTTGTGTTATTTTTTTCTATGTTGGTTTTTTGTTTTTGTTGGGATTCTTTTTATGTTATGTTATTTGGGGATGCATGTTTTTTTATTTATGAATGTCCAATGTTTAGATAAACCATTCTAGATATTTTTTAGATTTATACAACATGTTGGAAATTATTTTAAAGGTGAAATCATTCTATAAATGTATATTTCTATGCATTGGAATTTGTTTCCTTCCCATGGAGATTGGGCATTCCCTTGAGGCGATGGAAATCGATAGCTTTAGGGCCCATACTACGGGTTCCTTAGGTAGGTTCATGACAATAAGGCACAGTAAAAGGATAATATTTGATTATCATTGGGGGATATATCATATGTCTCAAGAATCAAGACATTTAATCATAAATGATGACGATTCATGTGGGTAGATGATGAAAATATTCTATTTTAAATGGTTTATTTAACATTAATGTGATTATGTGAGGGAAAGTCAATGTATAACAATTTTAAGGATAGGCCTTGGTAATTATATAGGCTAATGAAGATAATCACATTAATGAAATTACTTGATGTTCTCATAGGTAATGATGAATATTACGGAATGTGTAGATAAGATCTTCATTTTACATCCATTGGTTGACTCCTTAGAATCTTATATTGGTTGGAAAATTTGATTCATGTAAATGAGTTACTGCTTTTACAAATATGCATTTACATATGAAAATTTTTGACATCGTATTAGTGAGAATGAGAAATTACTATTTTTATGAGAAATGTCCTAATAGATATATTATTGAATTGAATTTTGGTTCAATAATGAGGATATTGATTATATAAAGATTTTGAACTCATGTTGAGTTGAATTGGAAATATTTTAATAATTTAAAATATTTTTAAATGTCATTTTAGTTGGTCTAAAACTAAGGAAAAATATTCTTTTGAAAATTTGAATAGGAATTCTATGATTATTTATTTTTTTAAAAGGAATGATGTATAAAAATATTTATTTAAAAATATAATTAAATATCTAAATAAGTGATAACATGATTTGAAAAGATTTCATATTTTAGAAGTCCTAGAGAGGGAAAATACAAAATCAGTTTATGTAGGTAAGACCATAAGTAGATATGGGGCCCGTAGCATGGGACAGTGATAACGGATTATATCAATCAGTCTAAAGGGATTTATTTATTATTAATAAAAACATTCAAAAAATATAAATAAATTATTGTTAAATAATAATAATAAATATTAATTTATATAAAAATTGGAATGTATGCGATATACATAATATCATGTGTGTTTTTTTACTTTTGATTCAACCTAGTGATTCCACAAGTTTCTATATATGGTGGAATTTATATAGATCACTCTTGTATGAAGAAATATTGTCACCTCCCACCATTATTGATCCACCATGAGATAGTTTTTGTATCTAGAGATTATGTTGCATATAAATCATAACATCACAATTTGGGTGGAGCTCGTATCTATAGTGAAATCTAGTTACAACATGAGTTAATACAGTGAGAAAGAAAAAAATATTTGGAAGAAGTAGGATGCCATATTCTAAAGTTGAAAATATTTTTTTTTTAAATTTAGAGAAGTTATATATGTTAATATTATCAATCAGGGTTTTATTATATTCCAATTTAATTTTTTTTATTTTTTGTTTTTTGTTGTATGATCATGGGGTTTATAGAGTTCCATTTGGGGAATTTTAAATTTACAATACTTACTATAATTGTGATATATTGGATTCTAATCCTTTCATTTTCCATATTAGGTGCTGGATTCTAGAACGATAGAATTTCTTGACCCAATGGTTCTAATCACACCCATGCATGTTTTAGTTATTCATAATTTGTAATGTCTTAGGGCCTCCACTATAGTGTGGTGCCCCCTCGTGTCCACACCAACATCCCTCCATGGTTAATATAACGAGCTTATTTATCATTGACGTCCTTGTGACCATAATTTTATGGATTCAGTGTCTGCTTCTGGAATCTCACTAATATGTAATTAATGTTCTTCTCATCTACCTCTATTGGGATCTCTATGTTTCATTCATTCAATTCGCTTAAAGAAAATTATAAAGACCATTTGAGAAAGTGAAAACCATATTGTTTTATAGAGATCTTTAAGAAGGTAGGAATATAATGACCTTTCTATTACTATTCATTTCCATCTTCTCAAGGTTCTGATCTTCCAAAACTGGACATCTCATTTGTTTGAGATTTGAGAGTGATTCTTGAAGGGATCTTCCACTGGTGTATCCTTGCATGCAGAATGGATGTTGTTGTGGTAACATATTTTTCATGACCATATTTTGGTCAATAAATCATTCTCTATAAACGATTCATTATTTTATGTTATAGCCATCTATCGTATCCTTTTATTCTAGTTGTGTGCATGATTCTATCCAGAAGTAGAAAAAATTAACTTCATGTGGTATAGTTCATCACAACCTATAGATTTATAATTTCGGGACTCTGTAGATTTATTTTATGCTCAGTTTAATTCCTACACACAATGTACAATTTCCTGTGTCTATTTTTCAAATTAAAACATCCCACACGGTGGTGTTCATTCCATGTATATAAGATCTCATGGTTCTTAATCACGTTAAATATATATCTTTTACCATCCTAACTCAAGCAATCAAATTTATATATAACTAAAAACTTATATTAAAATATTATTTAACTAAATAACTTTAAAACCATATAATATGTGATGGTGTATATGGGCCATTGATTTGGGAAAATCACATCAATAGTGAACCTATTATTTGGTATCAGATCATTTCTAAAGGTTTTACATCATGGTATATGTTGTCTAAAATATAGAAATTCAATGATGAAAATTATTTTAATCTATTGAGAATTACAATAAATGATTTGTTAGATCACAAAATGTTAATTGTTTATATTGATGATCCATATAAAAAGGTGAAATAATATCCCCCGATAGAAAGGCTATTACTTTTTTTATATTTTTGAATATGTTCTTGGGAAATCATGTAGCCACATTATGTTGTCATTAGGGGATAAGGTTCATTGGGGAATATAATTTGAGTCATCTTTCACTAGTATCAATACCATTTTTGAATCCATATATATAACTAAGTGTTTATATGAATATTTTTATCATAAATGTGACAATATATATTTAAACATCACCCATAAACTACAGTAATGTCACATTTTGATGATCTTAATAGAATTATCTTAGCCATGTCCACCATATAAGTTGAAAAATTGGACGTGGACAAAGCCCTAATTCCTTTAACATAATTTTATGAATAAAATACTAAATTAAAATATTCGATGATTTTTTTTACGGAATCATTAAATTTTTATGAACTCATGATTTTATTTGTCCAGATAAATCCTAAAAAAGGAACAACTTGGATGGAAACTGAAAGCCTAAATATTGGATGAATTGGTGAGCAGAGAGATATGTAGTGAGAGATGTTTCAATCTAGAAAACCTATGTCAAAATAATAGAATAGATATTTTAAGAATAAAGTGGAAAAAAAATTATAAACAAAAAGGGAAAAAGAAAACTTATTTTTATAAGAGAAAGAATATATAAAACTAATATAATACTTATCATTATATGTTAATTGAAAAATACTTTGACGCAATTACTGTGTTGAATTTTAGTGACCTTTATACAACATATGAATGGATCTTGGATTTATATTTCTCATTCTATATGTGTTTGAATAAGTATCCTTTCACTAAGATAATAGATATTGAATTGGTAAATGTATACGCAGGGAATAATAAGAGATATATCATTTTTAGCATATGTTATATTTCTTTTGATCTTTATAATGGGATGGTTAAAAACCATAAAGATTTTATAGGGGTACCCAAATAGAAATAAAACCTTATTTCTCTAGGTGTTCTAGACTATAAGGATTACACATTCAAGTTTCTTTCAAGATTTATTAGAATCACCTATGAATCTATTGTTATTATGAATTAAATCCTTAGTAATGGAATATACGTGATTATATGTAGGACTCAAATAATTTAGTTAAATATTTTATAGGTTCAGTAAATATAGAATACTATGTTTTGGAATTGAATACTAGGGACTGTTAGTGAAAAAGTATTAAATGGTCATAGAAAACAATTTCAATTAATCAAAGTCAACCATATTAGTATTCTTTTATGTGAGGATTGTGTGTATGGTAAATTTAAATTTTATACCTTCAATATGTCATCCAACTAAGCTAGAAACACTTTAGAGTGTGTAAAATATGGGATTTAGGGGCCCACTAGTACTTCCTCTCATTGAAAAGGATTTTAATTTGTGAAATTTAATGAATTATATTCCTGGAATGTTTCCATATACATTCTGAAACAAAACTATAATACATTTCAAAACATTATGAACATGTATGATAGTGTGGGAAATTAATATCATATGATCTTAAAATATCTTATAACTAATAATGTTATAGAATAAATATAATCTATTTTTTTGATTTTGTACCTCGAAGGATTTCCATATGTGTATGATTTATTTTAACCACACAATCAAATGGTTTTTCTGAGAGAATAAACATGACCATCATATAGAGGGTTAAGTTTACTCAATCATATTCATCCCTCCACATTTCATTCTTCGAAAATTATATCACTAAAAACGTTTAACTAATTAAAAAATTCATATATAAATACAATTCTTTCAAAACTCTTGAAAAACTATGTATAATAAAATATTCTCGTCCTAATCACCTTACATTTTTTTCATCGAGAGATTTTTACCATTATATAAATGGTATTTTGGAACCTAAAACAAAAAGGTTTATATTTTTGGTTGTCCAATGTGTGTTAATGGGTATAGGTTTTGGTTTGAAAATATGAGATATCAAAAATGAATTTTTAATCATGATGTTGTGTTTTGAGAGTCATGCATTCCCAAGGGAATTATTGGTGAGTTTGAATAGTCATGTGAACCTTATAAATTGAATGGAGAATACTTTAGAAACACTAATACCACCTTAGAATCTACACATACCTCTAATATTCACCCCTCACAACTAGAAGGGTTAATTGGAATTTGATTCAGATTCTGAAACTGATTCAGAATCTGGTGACTGATGATGATGGATATTCACTTGAGACCAAGACAAAAGGGTTATTACACGTCATTATCTATTTATTCATGTTTAAAATTAGGTTTATTCTTTCATTGTTTCTCAAGAAATGTTTAGCAAAGAACATTGACACTTTATAAAAAATTTAAAATCATGATAATCTAGAGTTTGGCCAAGAATCTATGAGTAATGAGAATAATTCCAATATAAAAAACAGGTAATATTGTGACTAAACCATTAAATGAAAATTTAATAGGATGTAGATGTATCAACCCAAAGAAATAAGTTAATAGAGTGAAATTAAAAATAATATTTAAATTTTAATTAGTCATTAACAGATACATCCAATTTGATAGATTAGACTATGGTGATATTTTTCCCATATCGCTAAATATTAATATAGTTGTGTTTTACTTTCTTTTGTTACTAAAAATCATATTCCTATTGAACAGTTATATGTTAAAAATATTTTTATTCATGGTAAATTTAATGAAACAATTTATATTCAACATTCTAAAAGGTTTTAAAATAATATTAAATTTAATAATGTTTTTTACTTAAAAATGTTTTTTATGTATTGAAGCAGTCCTCTAAGAAATGGTATACATGTTTTGATTCTACAATTATTGAAATTGTTTTAGTATAATATAGTTTTATGAAATCTTTTTTAAATAATGTCATGAATGACTTAATTTACCTATTTTTATATGTTGATTACATGGTGGTTAATTTTAAGAACAGTAAAATAATTTACCATATAAAAAACAATTGAATTATGCCTTAAAATAGAATTACATAGGAAATAGAAGAAATATCATTAAAATTAATATAGTTATGAATAAATAGGAAAAATTATTTTCATTTCCGATCATGATTAAGTAAAAAGTGTTTTAAAATAGTATTTTTCTGGGAATATAAAACATGTACACATACCCATTGGTCATCATATATGTTTTCCATGATCAAATAACCTATTAGTTAATCTAAAATTGATTTCATGAGAATAATTTTTTATGATATTGTTGTTGGAAGTATTACATATGGAATTTTTTGTTCAATAACAAAAAAATTGATTTTGTAGTATCAGAATATTCTTATAACATATTAGTAAATCAAACTTCCACACAATAAAATGGAATCATAGGTATGTCTAAATTGCTAATTGTTTATGCATTATTTCTGGATACATATATATTTATGATAAACATATTTTAGAATTTGTAGACTCTAGCTATTCTAAAAATGTATAAACTCGAAAATAAATTACTTTGGATTTTACCTTTCTTACTGTGGTCAAAATTCCTTAAAATTTATCATGAAATAATTAGTTTTTATTACTATATGAAAGGATGAGTATTTTCCATTGAATGAATTCATCAAGGAAGCTACATGGATAAAAGGTATTAATCATGAATTTTCGTTATTTAATTCTATAATTAGTGTACAGTTTGATAGTCAATATGCTTTAATTTTTTCAAAAAACTATGTTTTCCTTGGAATATTGAAGAATATATAAACTATAATTCACAATATTAGTGATATTATTGAATATGGTACTATGTGTGTCACTATGATACACAACGAGGACAATCATTCTTATAGTCTGACTAAGGCTATACCCATTCCATATTTAAAGACATATTAAATATTATGAACCTTCTCATAGTCCGATCTGTGTAATTGAAATAACACAAAATATACTGAACCATCAAAACTATAAGGTGAATATTTTTTAATTCTTTCATGAACTGATTTATCATGTTATAATAAAAAAATTCATTTTATTGTGTGTTTTTTGTTTTATCTGGATGGGATTCATGGATTTTAATTTATAGAATTTTCAATTCACTATCTATAATATATTTGTTCTATATTTGTTATTATTGGATGAATTTTCCTTATTAGATATAGCATTCTAGACCGTTGGTCATTCTTTATCCAATGACCATAACAGTGTCCCATGAATTTATCCCACATGTCATGGACAACATCATTGTATGATTATTCAAACTGTATTGTTTATCAGGGTCATTCATGTGACCTTTATCTTATGTCTTCTACCCATTCCTTTGGATGATCATGGATACACAATTAGTGGAATGTTCATTTATCATTATAGGAATACATGATGTTTAGTTCCATTGGTTCACATGGAGAAGTTTTTAATGAACTGTTGTGAAAAAGAAAACCATCTGTATTCTATAGTCATTGAATAAGAATGTAAGTTGAGGTGACTTCCCATTATCATTGTTTCATATTGTTTAGTGTTTTCTTCATCTGGAAATGGAGTTATGTTTCTATTGTTATTCAATGGAGATTACAGTGGGGAACATGACCTAGATGACCCTGGAGCACGACATGGACATTGTTGGGTTTAAAATTTCATTGTCACCATATTTTAATAAAAAAAATTTGTATGTGATTAATTTATTTTTTTAACCTACTATTGTATCATTTTCTCTTGGGTTTGTTTTTGTCTCCATCTCGGAGTGTATGGTGCTTACTCCAAGGGACATAGTTTATCATCGAACCTCGGTTTACTAAGGTCACTCACTTTAGATAGATTTTATGGTACATTTATTTGTTTTAAAAATTATTTTATTTCATTTTTATTTTGTTATAATAAGAACATATCTTCTAGAAGTGTTATTTCTGTTCACATAGTATCCTGATGATCTAAATCATGTTACAGTTAGGTATTCTTTCTTTGTTTTATATTATCTATTCTAACTCGAGAATTTATCATTATCGGAAAATCACCAATCCTAAGAAAATTTGACTTATCCAAATCAATTCATAACTATATAAAACTCATCAAACGAGGTATGTAGCCATTTTTTATATTTAATTATATGTTTAATTTTCATGGGAAGAGTTGGGAAGATATTGGATGGGTTTGGAATAGCTTTGAATAAGATTGAAGGATTTTTTTAGAGAGCTCGTTTTGAGCATGGTTAGTGGAAACCATGCAGGTTCTCCAGGAAACAGTGTAGGGAGAGACAATAGGCTTCACACGACCTATGCATAGTTTTCCAAACCTGGCAAGGCAATAGTGAGGACACAACTCTTCAAGGATGTATCGTGCACATGTTTTGCGCACGATTTTTCAAACCATGTGGGCTAACCGTGCAGTTAGTAAAAAATAGGGGTTTAATACCCGGGTACCCTCATGATTTCTTCATTCCTCTCAAATCCCTCTCTCACTCAAGCCTCACTTGGAATTTTGTGTTCTCATAGGTTTATGTTGATCTCCCACTCGGTTTGGAAGTGTTTTGAAGAGGTTTCATGGTGGATTGAAAGTGGTTTCTCCCAGGTAAGTCTCTCCTCCAAGGTTCGTTGTGTATTCCTATAGATCTAAATCTCTATCTCTCTTAGTTTTTTAGATATACAACGATTTTTTGTAGATCTAGGATTTTGGTTTCCTTGGATGATAATTTAAAGGCTTATGGATGTTAGGGAAGGGGATTTAGAGAGGTTTCATTGGTGTGTTTTCTGGTCTTGAAGAGTAATTTCTTGTGGTTCGATTTCGCTGGAACCCTAAAGGTATGTGGCTTCTCTCTCGACTCTATATGGTTAGAACTAGTGGTTTTGGTTTCAATTAATTTTCGTTTCGAAAAATTAATTGTGTTGTTGATTTGGGAAATTGGATATAGATTCCATAGGGTATGGTTTCGGGATTTTTTAGAAATAGGGTTTGTGGAGAAATTCTCTTCATGTGATTTTAAAATTAGTTGTTTTGATGGTTTGATTAAAATGATTTGGGAAAATGGGTTTCAATAAAAAGGGTAGATTAATTGAAATGTTCTTTTGTATATAAAATGATTGAAGGGTGTTCTCAATAAAGGATTGATTTATTGAAGTGGATTACCATGCAATTGAAGTGGTGAATTGTATATTGTTGTGGCCTTGGTGGCTGACATGCTTGGTTATGGCGTGTGTTGGTTGTGTGTAAGTGGGTGGGAAGTCTCACTATAAAAGGTGAACAAGGTGGTCGGGAAGTCCCATTGTTTTGGTTTGTTAGATAGTGGGAGAGAAGTCCTGCTAGATGAAGATGGGGTGAACGAGTTGCACGGGAAGTCCCACTGTTATGGTTTATTTATTGTCTGCTACTTTTCATAGATGGAATTTGTCATGGAAATGTAAAATGGTTGATTTGGATTCCTTGTGTGGAATGTTTGGCTCATGACATGATTGTCTGTCTTTCCCTGGGTTTACATGGTTTGGGTGAAATTGATTGGTAAGGGTGTGTTTGTCTTATGGTAATGGATGCACTTGTGATTATTTTATATAAACATTTTTATATAAATTTGGTAACTGTTTTATCTTTGTGGTATGTGTAGGGAAGTCATTTGTGGAAAACATATTGAGTATTAATACTCACCCTTGGATTTGGAACTTTGGTGCTTTTGAAGATATCATTTTCCGAGACATAGGTAAAGGTAAGACATCTCATTACTATTGGTTCCTGGTGATGCTAGGGAGATGTGGTGGTTCTTGGAGCATGAAGCTTGGTGTTGAGCCGTGGAGTGTGTCTTGGTTTATTTTCGGTCTCATGTTTAGCCTTTCTCATTGTACTCTGATATCATGTTGGATTGTATTGGGTTTGGGTTGTATTATGGAACAACTTGGTTGTCTTTTGGGAATACATTATTGAATGTTTTAATGACATGCATCATATAGTGGTTGTTAGTGGATGGTCTTGTCGGTTTTATCTTAAGGGAAAATCATTCACAAATTTGTTCATGAAGCCCTTAGAATTTATTTCCAGCCTTTGGCTCCTTGGGAACGTCAATTAATGCCAAGTAACTCTCACCGCATCTTCAAGACAATGGGGTAGGGGCGGGGTGTTACTAGTGTTATCAGCTTGTTCGGTCCTTTGGATTTTATTCTAAGAATTGGAGTTTACATTATTTGTGGTATATTCCTTATGTTGGGTTGGTATCAAGGCATTGGAATGTCAGAAAATGGAATGAATAACAGAAAAAGAATTAACCAACCCTTTTATGTTAATCTTCATGTTACCAGGGAGTTGGGTACATAGGTGTTTTCCAGACACAAATAGACATTGAATATCTCATTATCAGGGGTGTATCCAATGAGATGAGAATGACATGCATGGTAGAAATGACTTCCCTCTGGGATGTATATTTCATTGGGAACAATGATTATTGGGATAAATTTATAAATTGTTTCTCAAATGTGTGAAATTATAATGTGAATAAATTTGGTATTTTGAAAATGGTTTGATTTTCAAAAATGGTGAATCATGGAAAATGTTGAATGGTTGAAAGCCTCGTTGTGATCGTGTTGTTTAATGTGGTTTCAAATGGAAATTCCTGATTTCTAAAGAAGTGAGACTCATTTTTATTTGTTTTTTGTTTAGGGAAATGGCACTGGGTAGGCATCATGGAGACCAACCGGAAGTGGCCGATGAGAATGTGGTTTCACTTCACCCAGAGGGGATCTAATAGTTAGTTTAGAGAATAGTACAAGCTTTCCAAGCTGTGGGAAGTTTGAATAGAATAAAAGATCCGAAGCATTTTATTTATGCGACTTAGTTTTAAAATCATGATCCAGCCGTATTTAGGGGTTATTCGGTCCCGAAAAGGGCAGAGGCGTGGCTTTCCAGAATGAACAGAATTTTTGAATTCTTGGGGACACCTATTGAGCGGAAAGTAAAGCTAGAATTATATAAGATAGAGGTTCTTGCTCTTTAGTGGTTGGAATTGGTAGTCCAAGTGGGGATGGACTAGGGTATGAAGTGGGAAGGAATTGAGGATTTGTTTAATAAAACATTCTACAAACATACGTTCAAAATTTGGTGCACAACTGATTTCTTCAGTCTGCAGAAAGAGAATATGTCTATGACAGAGAATGCAGCTACATTTATGTACATAGTGATATTTAATCCTAAAGTGGTGGGTATCACATCGTTGAAAGCTCAAATCTTCGAAGATGGTTTGAGGAAAGAGATCCATTCAAAAATTGTAGTGTTATGTATCAGTGATTATAAAGAGATGGTGAATTGTGCATCAGTGGCTGAGTGGGATCTGTTGGGAGCTCTTGGAGGATGAAGCATGGTGGTACCCATGTGGAATAGAGAGAACTCTAATTCTAGGTTCATGCAGAGGAGGGACAATTATTCTCAGGTTGAGTGTATGGAATATAATCTGACGGAAGGATCGGTAAATCTTCATCCGAATCCCCAGAGCAAACTAGAATGATTTCAGTGTGGTTATATGCGCCATATCATGTGGGACAGTACGACAGAACCTCAAACATGTCATAATTGTATGCATGTGGGGAATCTGCCGTGTTATTGTTGGAATTCTCCGAGGTAGGGTGCGTGTGACACTCCTCCGGGATCGCAAACGTCGTATGCTTTGATGGGATTGGGACACAAGCATACCCCTCGTCAGTAGACCAAAGTTAGTTATGGTGATTCTCAGATCCACACAACTCATTGGCAGGGAAATAAAAAGTAGAGTGTGGAAACCACATCATTGTTGAGAGCTGATAAGGTTATGGTGGATGATTAGTCGGGACCATCCACAGTGCGAGGTACTATTCTTTTAAATTCTACTATGATGCAAGTGTTATTTGATACATGTTCCTCACACTCTTTTATTGGTGTATGTGTGGTTGAGTTTCTTGGTTTAAGGGTAGAAATGATGCCTTTGGATTTCAAACTTCCAACTCATCTAGGTCGATGAGAGTGTTGATCCTTCTTGTGTAGAGCAATTTGTATCGTTGTCGGTGAGGGTGAGTTAATGTGCAATTTCTCAGTGCTTGAGATGGACGAGTATGATGTAATCTTGGGAATAGATTGGATGGTGGATTTTAAGGCCCACATCAACTTTAATGCACGAATAATGGATTTTATGACACATGATGGCGTTATACATCTCTTTAGAAGAGTGAGAGGCATAAAAGACTTGGTGAAACGGGTTTGTTTTCACTAGTAGTGGGATCGTTATCATATCAGTTGGAAGTTTTGTCATTGGAATTTGTAGATGGTGTTTAGCAGAGTGTTCTTCCAGCATTGGTGGATCAGTTCATGGATGTTTATCCAAAATAATTCTCTAGGTTACCTCCCATAAGAGAAATAGATTTTATGATTGATCTCCCTTAGAGGACCAATACTATCTCACTTTCCTCTTACTGGATAGCACCTAATAAATTGTGGGAATTGAAATTCCAGTTGGAAGGGTTGGAAAAAAAGGGTTTATCCAGCCTAGCACATCTCCATGGGTAGCACAGGTGTTGTTTGTGAAAAAGGTAGATGGATCTTTGAGGCTTTGTGTTGATTATCATTGACATATCCAAGTTATGATAAAGAATAGATATCCCCTTCCAGAAATTGATAATTTTTTTGACTAGTTGAGGGGAGCCCAATGGTTCTCCATGATTGACCTGAGGTCTGGATATCATCAATTGCAGGTGAGGAAAGACAATATTCCTAAAACAGCTTTCAGAATTAGATATGGCCATTATGAATATGTGGTGATGCCCTTTGGTCTAATGAATGTTGCAGCAGTTTTCCTGGAATTGATAAATCAAATATTTTAGAGATATCTGGATTCATTTGTTGTGGTATTTTTAGAAGATATTCTGGTGTATTAATGATAAGTTTGTTGTATTTTCATCACTTGGAGATAGTGTTAGGGATCATGAGGGATAATCAGTTGTATAAAGAATTGTCAAAGTGTGACTTTTGGTTACAGGATGTCAGTTTTCATGGCCATGAGATTTCTGAAAGGTGTATTTTAGTGGTTATGGAAAATTTATATGCTTTTATCTCATGGAAACCACCAAATAATGTGTTTGAGGTATGGAGTTTCCTCAGTCTAGGTGGGTATTATTAGCATTTTGTTCATGATTTTTCATGTTTGGCTTCACCGATGACATCATTGACAAGAAATAATGTTCCGTTCCAGTGGAATTAATAGTTACATCAATGTTTCGAAGAGCTAATGTGTCTCCTTTCATCAGCACCAATCTTGGTTTTTCCATAACCAGGAAAAGGGTACGTGGTGTATTGCGATGCATCTGGATTAGGGTTGGGTTGAGTTCTCATGCAAGGAAATCATGTGGTGGCGTATTGCTCATAGAAGTTGAGGGTTGATTAGATGAATTACTCCACCCATGATTTATAATTGGAAACGGTGGTCCCTGATTTGAATGTGTGGCGTCATTATCTCTTCAGTATGAAATTCATAGTATATAAAAACTATAATAGCTTGAAGCACATTTTCTAACAAATGGATTTGAACTTGAGGCAAAGGAGATGGATGAAATATATCCAGATGTTTAATTTTGACTTGATTTCCACCCCAGGTAAGGGAAATTCAGTGGCAGATGAGTTAAGTAGAAAATCATATGCACATGTGGTGAAACAGGCATCAGACCAATGGCAGTTGATGTCGACAATAGCTGACATGTGGTTAGAATGTGAGGAATAATGTGATAGAGCAGTCTTCTTCCCAGTTTTATTGATTCCTAACATGGTTGGCCTGGTTAAAGAAGCACATATATATGATCCTGAGTGCGTGACCATGAGGTTGAAACTAAATGGTGGGGAGACCATTGAGGGTTTGAAACATAATGGAGATTCGGTTTTGTGTTTTCAGAATCTGAGGCTTATACCAGTTGCCTGTCTGGAGGGTCTTCGTAGGGCCTATCATCATTCCAGGTGGGATATTCATCTGGGAATTTAGAAAATGTTTAAAGCGTTGAAAGCGCAGTTCTGGTGGGCTGGTATGAAAAGAAAAGTGGCTGAGTTTGTTCTAAGATGCTTGACTTTCCATCAGGTCAACACAATGCATCAAAGGCCAGCAGGAATGTTGCAGTCTTTACCAATCCCTGTTTCGAAGTGGGATAAAATAGCAATGGATTTTGTCACAGGTCTTCCAAGAATGGTTAGAAATAATGATTTCATTTGGGTGATAGTGGATCAACTAACTAAGTCATCCCATTTCATCCTTATTCAGGAATCTCATATGGTGGAGGATCTGTCCAAAATATATATCAAGGAGTTGGTAAAGTGGCATGGTGTTCCAGTTTTTATTTTCTATGATAGAGATCTGAGTTTTACATCTTGTTTATGAAAATCCTTACAACAAGACCTTGTGACACATTTGACTTCAAGCATGGCATATCGCCCTAAGATGGATGGTCAATCTAAGAGGATGATACAAACATTGGATGATATGTTGCGGTCTAGTGTCATGGATTGTGGTGGCTCGTGGTTGGAGCACTCATCACTGGTTGAGTTCTTATACAATAACATTTATCAGGAATCCATAAATATGGATCAATTTGAAGCATTGAATGGGCGATCGTCTCATTCTCTACTATGCTTGGTGGAAACGGGTGATTCCTTGATGGTTGGACCGAGCGTTGTCCAGGAGACTATATAGAAGTTCAAGTTAGTCAGGAAGAGAATGGAGACATCTCAGAGTCGTCAGAAATTGTAGGTGCATCATCGTCGATAGCCATTGTCGTTCGAGGTGTGTTATCATGTTTTCTTGAGGATCTCTCCTAGTTTGGGACTTCGTCAGTTTGGGAAGCATGGAATGTTATCTCTGAGGTATATTAGACATTTTGAGTTTCTTGAGCGGGTTGGTGAGGTGGATTATCATTTGGCATTGCCACCTATGTTTAGTGTGATATACAATGTGTTTCATGTGTAACATTTGAAAAAGTATCAGCCAGATTTGGGCCATGTTAATCGATGCGATCATGTTGAGATGAAGCTTGATGCATTGATGGTGCACGTGCCAGTGCGGGTTGTGGACAGGCAAGAGAAAGTCTTATTGTGTAAAAGCATCAGCCTAGTTTGGATTTTGTGGCATCATGGACAGATCCAAGAGGAGACTTGGGAGCGGGAGAAAGAAATGGTCGTGAAATGGCCCGATCTCTTTTGGAAATGGGTGGGTCCACTACTTTCCAAGGATATAAAGTCCAATGTTGGGGAGCATGTAGCACCCACGGTTTGAGGTATGTATCATTGGTTTAAGTCTTTTTTTTTGTGTTTAAAGTTCCTGGGATGAGGTGGGAAGAGGATGGGTGATTTTGGAATGGTTTTGAATATGATTGGAGGCTTTTCTTAGGGAGCACAATTTGGGCACAATTAGAGGAAACCGTGCGGGGTTCTCCAGGAGACTGTCCAGGGGGAGACAGTATGCTTTGCACGGCCTACACACAGTTTTTGAAACCATGTGAGGAAACCGTGAGGATCAATCATATTGAGTAGTAGTGTACGCATGTTTAGCACAGGGTTTGTCAAACCGTGTGGGCTAATCGTGAAGCCACATAAAAATAGGGTTTTAAAACCCCGATTCACTCGGGCATGACTCATTCCTCTCCAAATCCTCTCCCACTCAAGCCTCACTCAGGATATTCGGTTCTTAGAGGTTGAAGGTGATCCCCAACTCATGTTTGAAGCGTTTTGAAGAGGTTTCTTATTGTATTGAAGGTGGTTTCTTCTAGGTATGTCTCTCCTCTTGGGTTCTTTGTGTTTTCCTCTAGAACTACATATCCCTATCCCTTGGTATTCTAGATCTATGAATTTTTTGTGTAGATCTATGGTTGTGGTTTCCTTGGATGTTAAATTTAAGACTTATGGATGTTAGGGAAGGGGATTAGAGAGGTTTCAGTGGTGCATTCGTCAGTTTGGAAGAGTAATTTCCTGTGGGTCGATTTCGCCGAAAACCTAATGGTGGGGGGATTCTCCTTTGACTCCACATGGTTAGAACTAGTGGTTTTGGTTCCAATTAATTTGAGTTGCATAAATTTAATTTTTTTGTTGATGTGAAAAATTCTATGGAAATCCCTTTGAGGATGGTTTGGGGATTTTTGTGAAAAAGGGTTTGTGGAAAAATTCTCTTGATGTGATTTTAAAATGGGATTTTAAAATTATTTGTTTTGTTGGTAAGATTAAGGTGATTTGAGAAAATGGTTTTCAATAAAAAGGGTTGTTTTATTGAAATGTGGTTTGGTATAGAAAATTATTAAAGGGTGTTTTCAATAAATATATGATTTATTGATGTGTATTGACATGTAATGGAAATAGTGAATTTCGTATTGTTTTGGACTTGGTGGGTTACATGTTTGGTTATGTCTTGTGTTGGTTCTGTGGAATTGGGTGGGATGTCTCACAATAAAAGGATAACATGATGGGCGGGAAGTCCCACCATTTTGGTTTTTCAGATAGTGGGTGGGATGTCCTACTACCTTAAGATGGGGTGAATGAGTTGGGTGGGATGCCCCACCATTATGGTGGATTTGTTGTGTGTGGATTTTCATAGATGGAATTTCTTGTGGAAATGTGAAATTGTTGATGGGGGTTCTTTATGTGGAATGTTTGGCTCATGGAATGAATTTTTGGATTTCTATGGATTTACATGGATTGTGTGAAATGTCTTGGTAAGGGTGTGTTTGTGTTATGGTAATGGATTAATTTGTGATTATTTTATATAAACTATTTAATATAAATGAGATAATTGTTTTATCCAAGTGGCGTGTGTAGGGAAGTCATATGGTTAAAACCTACTGAGTATTAGTACTCACCCCATGCTTTGGGACGTTGGAGCTTTTGCTAATATCTTATTCCGGGACATAGGTAAATGTAATAAATCTCATTTCTAGTGGTTCGTGGTGATGCTTGGGAGATGTGGTGTCTCTTGTATCATGGAGGTTGGTGTGGAGTCGTGGAGTGTGTCTTGGTTTATTTTGGTTCTCTTATTTAGTCATTTGCATAGTACTCTGATATCGTGTTGGGTTGTATTGCTTTTGGGTTGTATTGTTGAACAACATGGTTGTCTTTTGGGAATACATTCTTGAATGTTTTATTGGAATGCATCATATAGTGGCTGTTAGTGGATGGTTTGGTCGGTTTTGTCTTAAGGGAAAATCGTTCCCCAACTTGTTCTCGAAGCCCTCGACATTTAATGCTAGCCTTTGGCGCCTTGGGAATGTCGTTTAAGGCCAAGTAACCATCCCCGCCTCCTCAAAAAAATGAGGTAGGGGAGAGGTTTTATAGTTCACATAGTGTATTGAAAACATTAGAAGAATTTATACTTTGATAATCCAAGAAGCATCATGTTTCAAACATTTATTTAGGGTGTATTAGATTGAATGAGATTATTAATGATATAAAATTAATTATTATTTCAGAAATGTTTTGAGATATGAAGCTATAGGAGGATAATCATCTAATGAAACATTTAACTCATATCATCGTGGTTGATGTTTAGTTTGCAAAAACTGCATGATATAATTTTTTTGAGTAGGAGAACATTCGTGTTGGACTCATCAAGTATTAATCATGTTCTAATGATCACAAATCCTATTATTGTTAATTAATATCAATCTTAATTACACATCTTTTTAATTCTCTTCACGTATTATGATGTTAATTACTCTCTTTATTATTTAAATGTTTTATGCATGATCACAAATCTCACTTATATTATCAAGTCTTTATATTTATGATTCAAGGTATCTTACTCTCTACTAGTTAAACTTAATTCATATTCTGCATATTACTATATAAGTCTAAATACATATATTTGTTTAAGTATAGAGACACTGTGATGTTTGACACAGTAAGACAGATTGTCTACAAGACATAGTCACAGTCACCCAGACACCATGAATGACAAACCGTGAAGGACAAACCGTGAAGGACACACTGTGAAGGAAAAACTGTGAAGGACAAACCCTGAAGGAAAAACCGTGAAGGACACACCATGAAGGAAAAATCATGAGGAAAAATAATGAAGGACAAACAGTTAAGGACACACAGTGCAGGACAACCCATGAAGGACAAATCGTGAAGGACACACCGTGAAGGACAAACCGTGAAGGACAAACCATGACAGAGACATCGTGAGATACTCACCGTGACCGAGACACCATGAAGCACTTACCGTGAACCACTTACCACGAAGTCTATACCATGAAGAAGAAATCGTTTAAATAATCACTGTGACATTGTTTCTTAACTTTTTGTCAATATTATTTAAATTATACTAATGGTCATATTTGATGTTTTTAATGAAATTAATGTTTTTTAATGATAGTTGTTGGCATGTCAGGAAACCGCATGTCATACCTATGAAAATGGAATCATTCCTACTGCCAGAACAAGTGGAATATAAGGACTATTGAGATGTAGTACACGTACTAGTGTATGTAGTGGTGTGGAAGTGTAATGACACAACAAGAAGAACTTACATATGCCCGAGAGCAATGTGCTAAACTAGAAAAACAATCCTGAGCAAGAAGAATATTGCAAGACATTAAAAGAACTATCATGAGTGAAATCCAACACCACTAAAGAACACACGATGAATCAAGAGATCGTCATTCACTCCTGTAGAACACATGCTGAACTACGACACTCTGTTTTCAACAGAAAAACCAGAGAAGGACTAAGGAGCAATTCTGCTGAATCCAACGATTCCAGAGCTGCATTGCTTATCACTAGAGCTTTCTAAACTCTTATCTATTCTCTCTAAGTGATTTTTTTATTTACTTTAGAGCAGTGTGGTGTACTCTGTATATCTCACACACACTATCTCCTGAACTAAACTAGAGGATATCAAAATCCTCACTCCTAAACTCTTAACTCTTGTTTACCTACGTCAACTATGGAAGAGGTCCTTGGGTGGCCTGATCTCTGTTTTTTTTTCACGAAGAACAATGGTAGAGGTCCCTGTGTGACCTGGACAGTTGTGTAAACTATTGTTAACCCTGATCTAGGGTGTGGATTAAATTTATATAAATTTGAGAGGACTATGTCTCGACTTGAGTCTAAACCTCTTGTTACAAATTTTGAGCATCTTTAGTTTAAGTTTAAATTATTCTACATATATCTTTTATAATCTGCTGCAATTACTTTTAAATACAAAACTATTTTAAAGATACATTGATAGTAAAATTTGCAAGTGTTTATACTAATTGTAAACTAGTAGGTTAGTTTAAAAAGTTAGTTTAATCTTGTGGTTAAATTAACTGGGAACTAATCAATATTCGAGAAGCTAAGTGAAAAGTTACAATCAGTATAAATTCACTACAGTTTAATTTTTTTTATAAATTGGGTGATTTTAAATAGATATTATTTTAACAGAACATTTAATTTGAACTCAATTCACCCCCTATTGAGTATCCACTCCTACCAATAATTCATAGTGAAAAATATAAGATATAATGTTTAAAATCCCTAAAAATGTTACATGTTAATATATCTACATTTTAAAATCCATGGATACATGTTTTTTGGAGTGCAATAGAATGCAATATCCATCAAGAAAAATTTAGGAAGATCCAATAAGATCGCTACAGTAAAGAACCATTTAAAAATCCTTTTTATAGATTCAATTTCATCTGATGAGATAGAATAAAAAGGAGAAGTCCAATTACAGAGAGAAAATATATTTGTTTTAATTTTTAATTTCAAAAAAACTTCTTGCATAATGATAACATGGATATATTGTTTTCAAAAATAATTATTAATCAAAATTTCTAAAATCACCATGGTGTGATTCTACACTTGCATGATGATTTCAAAACAAACATGAGTATAGTGAATCGATTGAAATAGACCACATGTAATCTCTACTATATGTATGTGAACAGAGCTATAATATATTTTTAAGCTGTATGATGTTGAAAAATAATTTTATTATACATATAGTCTATTATGAATTAGGAAAGAGTGTTTCAAGCCTATTTTCATATATGAAAAAGAAGAAGAAATAGATAATTATTATAGTTGGATAATTTCTATTCATGAATACTATTGAGATTTGAATAACATATAATGCATGGAGTTTTGACCATATGGTTTATAATTTTTTTGGAATAAAGAGTACATTACAATGAACTATTTTGAGGTGAGAGATGATTTATTTGATAATACCATAGATGAAATTTGATATGCCTAAGAATAATGTCACATGGTTATACGTCAATTAAGGCCATGAAATATGATTAATGAAATAATAAATACACTATGATTAATCTATGTATAAGATAAAATTGAATCACAAATAAAATTGTGTTTTTTGATAGTTTTATAAGAATAAAAAAAATAAGTGTGAATTTATAAGTCATATCTTATACTTAATCTCTACATTAATGAATAATAAAAATTACAATATGTTGGAGAATTTTATTTTTATCATTCTGATAACTTAGTCTATTGAAGTAGAAGCTATAGATTCTATATATTGATAAGTGTTTAAGGCCAGTGTGTATGTAATTGAAATTTTTAGTAGGAATGACGGACCTTTAATATCGGTACAGTAAAGCTATAAATTCGATTTTTTTGGATAGATCTATAAATTTTTCTATGTTCATATACCATGATCTCATGAAAATAATATGATAATTAAATAATTCTTTAATACTAAATATTGTTGAGTATGATATATTTCATGTCATGTATATGAAACTGAATTCTAAAATCGATATTTATTATTTTGTTTTCCATATTATTGTTCTATGCAATGAGTATTATCATATCATATGGGACTCTTAAAACAACCCTTGTGAAGATTAATGCTTATAATCTTGGGATTATCCATGATGTAGCTACATTCATTTAAAGTATGTAATTTATGGTATGGGTAATTAACCAATAATTTCCTGGTATAGGTCTTTACGGCTGATCCTTTTGAAAATATCATGTGACATGTTTCATTTACTTTTATCATTGAATGTTGTGTGAATGTGAATGTGACTAGATTAGATCCAATAAACCTAACATGTAATCATAGATTGAAAAAAATGTCGCAAAATATAAATATTTACAATTCAAGAAAACATGTCAATAATTGTTCACCCCCTCTCATTTTAAGTGAAATACTATCATGGTTATATCAAATAAAATTATTATTACTGAAAACATATATTAATAATATAAGATAAACAACATTTATAGGAAACAATTGATATGGAAATAATAAAATATATAATAAACATATGTAATTTCATCATAAACACATATTATGAGTCACCTCTAATCTAATTTCCTCAACCAATACTCCCACACAAGACTAAGTTGGGAAACCTCTTACTTTAGGGGGGCCCCCTTGTATTCAAGAGGCTATCATATAGTATAATGGGTGAAAGATATATAGTTGGTAGACTATACCATATAATACATAGATTCCATAGAAACATAATATGGATGAAAAGAAGAAAATCAATAAATATAAGGTTTAAAATAATAAAATATAAATAATAATAATAAATATCACCATTCAATAATATAAAAAATTCAAAACGATGTGAATAATTTCATATAGATAAACTCAAAAGAGAATCTAAATAATAAATCAAACAACACTTTTCCTAAACAACATGATTAGACACATCTCCATGATCCAATCCCAAAAAACAAATAACAAAATCATGCATAAGACCCTATTTCATTTTCCAAAACTACATCCATGATATCTTCCCTGGTTTTAGTTTATGGTCCGGATAGGGTGTGAGTACATCTCAGTAAGCTGACACCCAGACTATCTAAAAATCATGTATGAATAATTATTTCATGAATTAATATTATAAATAATTTCATTAATATATAAATAAATGTAGAAAAATAAATATATATGATGACCCTCGATCGTCAGGTTAACACTCTGGGTCCGCCGAACTAGTTTCATTGTATCACTTGATGTCTCTATCCTTGAATCAAATTTAAATTTATAGTCTCATCCAGGAAGGAACACCATGTTCAACGCAATGTTTTAACTAATATGGAACACCATGTCCCACCCAATATTTTATATGAGAAGGAAAACCATGATGAACTCAATATCTCATTAAGGATGAACCACCATGTAAACTCTATAATTTATTCCTCGAAGGAATTCCATTCCCAACCTATAAAGTTTTCCAAAAAGAAACACCCTGTTAATTCAACATATTTTGGGAAAGGAGGAACACCATGTACAACCTATAATTTCATCCAATAAAGAATTACATGTACAAATTATAATTTATTATAAGAAGTAATTCTATATACAACCTATAATATCATCTCACAAAATATTCCACGGGTAATGAATAATTTCATAGAGGAAGTAAATTTATATCCAAACTATAAATTTATTTAGGAAGGATTATAATATTATTCCATAATTTCATCTTTAATAATTTAGTGACTAATGAGTGAAAACAATATTTAAATTCTAATAAATCCATTTACATTACCAATAACCAACATTCCAAACATGTTATTAAAATTATTATCGGTCAATTATTGTTTTACCCAGTTATAATTCCATTTAATATATTTAACAAAATTATTACAACAATAAAATAAAATAAAATTATCCATTTAAAACTTGTTAACAAGTATTACCATAATTGTAACTATTTTTATTTCACATTTAATTTATTCATAAATACCATTACACATATTGTTATATCGATATTTGATCATGCATTAATATAAATTCCCATTTTAAGATGAATTACCACTTTTAATCCCATTAATTTATTCTCATACCAATCACTAGGACTACTAATTGAATCTATTTACACATCAATCCATGTTTTTAATTAACCCAGCAAACTAAGTCAAATTGTTAATCAATTGAATAACAAATTTCTAATTTATCAAGTGACTATAGGTTCATTAAATTCATGTTCCATCCTAATACTAGTTTTTGAAAAACCCCTCAGGTGGACAAAATTCCTAGTCTCATTGTCAATTGGCCCAATGAGGTTTGAGGGAGGTACATTCAAATTGTTCCATCAATGTAGTGGGATACCAATTAAGGATGGTCATATTCATAACATTCCAATGTGGTTAAACATTCTATATAAACTATAAAAAAAATAGATATCAGAGAGTTGTTCTAGAATCGCCAACTAAAATAGATTATATAACAAATTTTCTCAATGGATAATGATGAAATATATTTTTCATTCCTTTCCTTCAATGAATACCATGAATACTCTATCAGTAGTAGTGAACAATCCTTGATCTTGGTTCATTGGTCCCAAACAAGGGATGTCTGCTATGATAAACTAATTGAACAATAATTAGAAGTTAATCTAAGATAATTATCTTTAATATTTAGTTATGGGACAAAAAAATGAAAAATAATATTTTATTGGATTTAATGAACTCATAAAACCACCTTAGGATATGATGGAATTAGAGAGAGAGATAGAGAGATATTTTATGTTATATAAAGAAAATAGGTCATGATAATTAATAAAATAACTTCTTAACATGATCCCTTCAAAACAAGAATACAAGTACTTCAATATATTCAAAACTTCCCACTGCCTCACCTTTAAACAACTAAAAAAAGTTCATTTCATGATTGATATCTAACATCATGAGTTGATAATTCATGGGATCTTTCTAGAACCACTAATGTTTTGAATTTAATTGCCTTACAAAAAAATTCTTCATGATTATTCATTCTATGAGTGAATTTAATGGTGTCTTCCTAGAAACATTCACAGTGTGAAATTAAAATTAATGGCATAATGTATTTCACATAACTAAAAATCATCTCTTATAACTTGTTCACACATAACACCTTTCAAATACAAATCAAAATGGCTATAATGTATTTATTAATTTTTTTTATTCTATTAAAATTAATATTTTTATCCAAAAAAAATGTGTAATATACATGAATGGGAATGGAATAGTACAACCTATAGAAAATATAACAGCATGTTCCTAAGATGTTATCATAGGCATCAATGTTGTGTATCGAGAAATATGTCTGGCCTCTGCATTCAAATATAAGAATACCTCTCCCAGCTATCCTCTTCAACACTAAAATTATACCATTACACTAAAACTAGAAGGAAATTATTCCATATTGGATTTATCTCACAACTATCAATGATACATATAAGATTCCCTTTAAAGTGCACATCAACAAACAACTTTATTCCATAAAATTCTATCCTATGATAAGGGTCAAGATTATTCATCCAATTTATTTAAATGTGAATGAAATCATGAATGAAACTATAGTAGGTCCAAATAATACAACAGAAGACCAAATGAATCATCTATATCTAATAGCCTCACAGACCTAGAAACTAACTTTTCATGTAATGGGATGTAGATTTTCTATATGCAGGGAGACAACAAAAGAAAAACCCAAAGACTAAACATGAACTCTAGAGGTCATCATTGATTTTCAAAAAAATATTTTTACTCGCTTTGTGTGGTTTACAACCACATCCAAATCAACAAAATTTTCATAGATGTCTCCATTAGTTCAAAAGTCCCTATAATAATTGATTATCCTACCTATTAGTAACAGATAGGTTAACAAAACATCCTTCTATAATAGGCCTTTAGGTATCCATTTGGATTATTGTTTGGAAGATATTATTATATGTGTAAACTATGAGTGATAAATAATGATCCCAATAACCAAAAACATCTAAAACATAGGCTTATATCATATCCCCTAGAATATAAATCATACAATTAGGTTATCCATAATTCGATGGATTATAGGATGTAGTTCGAATAACCAATGAAACTGGTTACATATGAATTACCTTCTAGAACTAATACAACAAATATTTTCTTAATTTGGAATGTTACTCCTCAAAACATCATTCATTTATTCAATCTCTTATACATAAAGACTCTCCATATCATCGATGGTGATGGACTCCCTAATATGTAATAAGTGGAATACATTCTTATTCTGATATATAATCACCCATTCTAATTTAATTTTATCTGGTTTCTTAGGTAATATAGTCACAATGTCAACTGTGTCATCATCACACTTATATTCCAAAATGGGAAAACGATACAACATCCTAGGAATCCTTTGAAACTTGGTCTTCAAATATAGAATGTTGAAACATCAATCCAAAAATATCACAAAATACTTCATCCCGAGCCACCAGTACTCTATATGTATATAACAATTTATACTTTTCAGACTACGATATATTTCCATTTTAGATTCATAGGACTCCCTCATTATCCCTTCACATAGTCCTGAATGAATCCATACTAAAAAATGGATTAAATTATTAACACCATTACTTAGAGACAATCGTTATAGTGGATCCCCATCATATACGTTATCCCTCAGAACTAATCTCTCATTATATGATAACTACTCTCTATTTATCTAGTTTAGAATCATGGGAGAAACATATATATATGCCAGAGTTTCTCACCCTTGGTACTTCTAGACATCTAAATGTATATATGAAAATTTCCATTGGCCTCCACATATCATAAGACTCCCATACTAACACTATTAACATATTGTTTCTCAAAGAATTGACAATGTTGTTTCATTATCCCTTAGTGAATGCTTTCTCAATGTCGAAACACTCTATATACATGACTTAATTCCTCCTACAATGGTAATGTACTACTATGAAAATTAATTCTTGAGTAACTTATGATATATGAAAAAAATTCCCAATAAAAAGATAATGATGCAAGTTATTCATGGTATTTACCACTACAAAAGACTATAGAGCATTAGTATGATAGTTATTTTCATGTTGTAATAGCTTCCTAGATTCATAATAAACCACTTCACCCACATTCATAAAAAAATTTACTAGTTTAATGAATTATGAATAATTTTACATGGTGTAATCCCCTCCTATTAGAGGTAAGTAGATGACTGGAGTGAAGTTAATAAAACATTTCACATCTTACAGGACACTCTCAATGGAATCTGGCCAATGAAACTCCACACCTCTGATGGTCGACATGGAAATCATAACATCCATATTAGTTATGTCTTAGATAAAAAGCTAGTAATATTATAAATGAACTTGAAATATCATTATCATTTATAATTTTTTTGGTGTTTCCAAGATACATCATTTGAAAACTTCTCTAGGTTCACCATCACTCTATCCTCCATGATAACATGGCCCATGTAGTGAACTTATTAAATCTATTATTGATTCTAATATATTTTCAAAATTTTATTACCACATAGGTGTAATTAAAATAATATCTAGATGTTGGGAATGATCATCTATAAATTGGGAGTCAATGTAGATGTTGCTGAAAATACACACCACAAACTAAGTCAGTAATAGATTAATTATCTGATTCATCAAGACCATGAACACCTAGTGTATTCTCTAGTCAAGGTGGATTAACCATAAACATGTAGATACTATAACTACTCCCAAAAGTAGTCTATAGTATGTCTAATTTTATAATCAACAATTGATAGTACACCTGACCTCAATCCAACGCAATAAAAAATCATTATATCTCCTTACAGGTAGATGAGATCATCAATGAAAAGAAGGGGACACCAATTTATTACTACAATTTAGTCTAGTATTATATAATCAAAACCCAAGAACATAATAAAATCCTAATTATTTCATGAAAGTAAGGAAAACCCCCATGGTTTTGTACCAGGCCATAAAAATTACATTGAATCAATTAACAATGAATAAAGAATTAACTCATGATGCTCCACTAGTGTCCTCCTCCATGATGTGATATATACTAGCCCAAATATCATCACCATCATTATAGTCAAAATTATCATCAACTTTTTTTGTAAGATGAAAAACTTTTTATTATATTCATCTAATAAAAATCCTCTACTAAGGGATACGTAAATTCCTACAACACAATTTAACTAGAAGAAGGACTGCATTTTGAGTTTCCACACAATCCAATTGGAACTAAATTAGTAATGAATTAAAATTATAAGGATCCCATTAATGTATGTGAACTTAAATTCCCATTCCATAAATTATAATTTCACTATCCTCATATGACTGTACTTATGACCATGGAATATAACTAGAAAATCCATACCAAAATAAATTTAAATACTGCAATTTTGTGTATAAAAATATTTTAAGTTAAACGACTCCCCAAATTTCAGGAGAACAATTCTGGTAGTTTCTATTATCATACTTCCAAACCCAGATTAGTGTTTTGATTGTCATAGAACTATCCACAATCTCCACACAAAAACCCAAAATATTTTTACATTGATCATATAGAAAGAAATATTATGATCATGTATCATATTGAATGATACAAGAATTTTACCTCAAATGATTGTAGGACAAGTTTATATATGTCTAAAAGTGTTCTGCATAATATAAATCTAAATAACCCATATACCATTGTCTCCATTATATATACGCACCCTCAAGATGGTACTATTTTTTTTTCTGTGATGGCCTGGATTTTGGGAGGTCCATTACATAGTAAAAATACGATACTTGAGGTGTTCGAGGTGGTCTGGAAGGCCATCCCTACTTCTAGATGATGTTTGACCCCCGGTTGGCCTACCGGTAGCCTTAGCCTACCGGTAGCAGGCCCACCGGTAGCTCGGTCTACCGGTAGCCGCAGCCTACCTATAGATCGGTCTACCGGTATCTCGGCTACTACTGGCTACAGCCTACCGGTGGATCAGCTACCGGTCACTATTAGCCACCGGTAGCACTCAGCTACAGGTAGCTCCAGTCTACCCCCACGGGTTTTCGAGTAGTATCTCCTTTTTGTTCATATTGGGTTTTAAACCCTATTTTGACCCCTTTAGCATTGTTTTAATGCCCAGTAACACCCATAAATGTCATTTAATTAAATATTTAATGATTTAACCTCGTCGGTTTAAACCTCCCAACCATTAATGATGTGTGGGGTTTCTCAACCGCGTGGTCAACCCACGAACCTGCTCATTATGCTGTTTCGCATTGTTATATCACCTGTCCCCAGCCTTTATGAACTAAATGGTTCACTCTAGGTTTCTTTTCTCAACAACCCTATGCTAGGAGTACCCTTTCTTTAGAAAAATATCTTTTCATTCAGACGAACCACATTTCTATCAGTGATGTTCCACGCCCGTTCATAGCGTCAACATTGATAACAAGTTGGTAATTTCCCCTTCGTCTCTCCCTTTTGTGTATCATGCGGGGTGGGCATGATCTTGATTCTGTAGAATTGGATAAACCCAAAACTTAATGAAGATAATTAACAGACTCTAAATAATGGTGGGGGGGTCTGTGATCAATGATGCTGCACTGTTTTATGATTTTGTTTTCTAAATTGTGCGGGTGTACGCCTTCTGAAAATCATGGTCGTTGGTGGTCTTTCTCTGTGCACTAAACAACCCTTTCCTCTAGTGATTTTTAAATGAATTGTATTGTGGTTGTGAACCCTTTCTGTGTAAATGAAATCAGTTAATTATGTATTTTTGGCTAAATAAATTGGAAGCACCAGGATCAATCATTTTCTGTGATAACCCCAGTTAAAGTGCAGCAGAATTGGAATCATGGAGTGTGTTAAATCATTCAAATCTGAAAATACCAGCATGGGAATGATTTTCTTTTGTGGTAGTGGGTTGTTATTTTCTTTTCATTCACGTGACGATTTCTCGGTGACGTGGATGGGGATGGGATCCCCTGTTATTATGCTCTCAGTATTTTTGAAATTGAGGATGGGATCCTCTGTTATATCACAAATTGGTGTGGAATCCTATGTTATTGAGAAAACTTTTATCTCCTGGATTTTGGAGATAGGGCTGTAACTTAGGTTTTTCTTAGGATGTTGTGGCTTTACACGAGAACCGGGAGTGGATGATTAAATTGACGTTTGGAAGGATCTTTTTCCGTGGGGTTTTGCTTATGGTGTTAGTTTCCCAGTAGTGCAGAAACATATTTAAACGTTATTATTGAACATGTAAACCATGATGGGGAAAATGGGTTTTGGTTTGATGTGAGTTGTGACTTGGAAATGGTAATGTTTGTGTTCTTTAGGCAGGCTGAAGAAAAACCTAAATATTGGGTGTCTTCTTGTTACCTATACTTATACTTGTAGTTTTTTGTTTCTTATTCGCGCCCCACCCAAGTTGAGAACGTAGTGCCAAACTCCCCCATTTCATGGGGAGGGATTTTTTCCCAAAACTTTTATTAGTGGATGGTTATTATCTCATTTTATGATCCCTTTCCTGGATAGACCAAGTATCTTCGGGCAGGCTGTGATGGCCTGAAGTCCATTATTAGCCCAAGAACCTTCGGGCGGGGTAGTGTGGTGGTTACGGCCCATGTGTGTGCGGGCAGGTGGTTTTCTCAAGTGTCTTCGGGATGAGGCCCCGGTGTCTTCGGGCATGGCAGTTGATCTTCTAGCCCAGGTGTCTTCGGGCGTGGTGGTGGTTTCCCTGGCCTAGGTGTTTGCAGGCATGGTTACGTGTGACAGTTGGGGCCTAGGTGTTTGTGGGTGGGGTTTTGCAGTGGGACTGCATGAGGTTGTGGCCTAGGTGTGTGTGGGAGGGGTGTGGTAGTGGGACTATAGTGAGAATGGCGGGATTGGTCCGATGTGTAGGATGTCTTCAATAACCAGTGGGAAAGTGGCGCAGGGTACCCGAACATCGATGTGCTATTACTATACATTACTTGACTTTCTTTATTTGGGGAGTGTGCCTTAATGATGCATGGGTGGATATTTTACCTTGTTAGGTGTTTGGATTATTCTTTTTATCATCGGACTTTAGTACGTTACCCCACTTGTGCCTGAGAGTCTTTGGTTTTCCCTACTGAGTATACTTGTATGCTCACCCTACACATAAAAACTTCTTTGAGGTTTCCAGGAGGACTTCGGGGATCGCGCTGGGCCATACAAGCTTGGACCATTGGGGCAGTTGCAGTTGTTATTCTTTTCTTTCTTCAGTACTTTACCTTGTAGTGATCGTTGTACATTGTGGTATTTACTTTTGAAACATGCATGTGGGAATGGTTGTTTTGGTTTTACTTGCACTTGCAGTCTTGGTGTTGTGGGATTTAATATCTTATCTGTCGATCCTATTAAAAGAAAAAGGGTAATTCCTTCCATTTAGTGAGTGATTATATACCCTTGGTGCTGTTTGCCACTCTGGGACCTATTGAATGCGGGTTTTGGGGGTCATTATCTCTCCTTCAACATGAAGAAGGAATGGCATGGCAATCTGCAGACCCTTCCCTCCTTTTTGGTAAAGGCGGGTCGTGACAGAATGGTATCAGAGGTATGGTTGAGAGATAGGATAGAGTCTGGAATTAGGCACAGTGAGGATTGCATGGGATGGTAGGGAAACAGTTTTGGGTGACCTTGGTGCGTGAATTAGGCCAGGGAAGACCGGCTAGGACGCGGGATTTTAGGGGCCCATGTGATTCGATGCAAAGACTCTGGACCTACCAAATGACCAAGTAATTCCATGATGATTTCAGGGTAGAGAGACCCTATGAAAGGTAAATGCATCATAATGACTTGTTTTCTCATGTTTCTAGGGTGTTTTGGGAATTTGAAATAAATAAAGTGTTTAAAAAAATTTAAGAACAATATTCTTCACTACTTGGGCTTTGGAATTCCTTGTTTACCATGTAGTTATGGCACCTGTGAGACGACCACGTGTGGTTCGGGCGATCGTGGCCCCAGAGACTACCTTGGCCGATTAGCAGAGAGCTGATAGAGAGGAGGAGGATGACCTGGGGCAGAAGACACTTTGAGCCTTCCAGCAACAGACCCTTGAGATGAATGAGGGCAGCACCTCTGTCATGAAGACGTAGGGCTGGCTATATGAGCTAGTGATATCCTTCGGCTTGATCCGGGCTCCGACATAGTACTGGGTTCCTCTGGCCGTTAGCCAAATGCGGGGAGTAGTGTGTCTGTGGTGGAAGCTTTTCCTAGGGGAAAGGAGAGAGGCTGATGAGGTATGGGCTGATTTCGGGAAGGGTTTCGGGTAGAATTCCTCACTTCTATGATGAAGGTGGAAAAGAGTCAGGAGTTACTCTCCCTCCAGCAATGGAGTATGTCAGTTAGGGAGCAGGGAATCATGTTCAAGGACTTACTACATTTTTCTCTGGACCTCTTTACCAATGAGGAGTCCCAGGAGAGATGTTTAAAAGAGGCGCTCCGACCCTCCCTCCAGTATGATGTTACCCCCTTTACCCTGTCGACTTACTTGGAGGTCCAGAAGAAGGCCGAAGTGGTAGAGAGGATGCATACTATAGGAGGTGTGACATGAGAGGGGATCCAACTTGGATCATCAAAGGGGGAGGTCATCAGCACCAGGCGTCCAACGTCTGAACCATCCAGGTTCCAACAAGCAGGGAGCATGTTGCAGCACATTCAGTTCTTATCCCCTGGTCCTCACCCTTTTTCGTCGGGTCCAGGACCACGGTTCTTCACCTTTGGGAGCTATGGACATCTCTAGAGTCATTTCCCAGACCTAGTACAGTATGGCGGTGGTGGATAGCCCTAGAAACCACCCCAGTAGCACCTTCTAGCTAGGCCTTTCCAGCAGCATCAGCAGGGGCAGTGAGCTCCCGGTCCTCCAAGGGAAGACGATGCAGGAGGAGGCCGACCTCATGGTGCTCCTTAAGTACCTCGATTAGGGCGTGGTCGGGGAGGTGGCCGACAACCTAGGGGAAGAGGAGATGGAAATGGACAGTTACAGGCTGCGGAGGCAGCAGTTCCAGCAGGTCCGGAGGTCGTTATCAGTTTGTTTAGAACTATTGCTTATGTCTTTTTCGATACTGGATCTTCACACTCCTTAATTGCACCCATCTAGCCCATGCTTTGCGCCTAGATTCTTAGAGATTTCCATTTCCCCTGGTGTTGAGCACACCATTCGGAGGTCAGAATGACTTGTTATATGTTTGTCAAGGATGCAAACTGATGATAGGGACACATCAGTTAGTCATGGATCTTCTTCTGCTACAGATACAGCCATACGACGTCATCCTAGGAATCGACTGGCTATTCTCTGTGTGTTCCATCATTGACTGCTTCTGAAGAAGGGTTGTGTTCTCAGACATGGGTGGCCGGTGTGTTGCTTACACCGGTGAGAGGAGCAGTCAAAAGTGCAGCAGGTGAGAGAAACTCCTCCTCTCCTTGTTAGCCAAGATGTTAGTGGATTTAGTGGATGCTGAGATGGTGGAGGTGCCAGGGATCGCCAGCGAGTTTATGGACATCTTCCCTGAGGAGGGGACGACTCTACCCCTCGATGTGATATCGAGTTCGGGATAGACATGCAGCATGGTACTCATCCGATTTCAATGGCTCCGTACCGGATGGCACCTTCAGAGCTACAGGAGTTGCGGATTCAGATTGACGATCTGATGATGAGGGGTTATGTTCGACCAAGTGAGTCACCATGGGGTGCCCCTTTCTTGTCCGCCAAGAAGGGAGATGGTGGTCTCAGGTTGTGTATAGAATACAGGAGGCTGAATCAAGTAATGATCAAGAATCGCTACCCTCTTCCGAGGATAGACGTACTTTTCGGCCAGCTGAAAGGGGCAGGGTGGTTCTCGAAGATCGACCTATGGTCTCGGTATTACCAGTTGAGGGTGAAGAAGAGTGACATCTCAAATATGGCCTCTAGGTGCAGATATGGACACTTCAAGTTCGTAGTCATGCCTTTCGGTGTTACGAACGCCCTAGCTCTATTTATGGGGCTTTTAAACTCCATCTTCCGGGAGTACCTAGATTGGTTCGTAGTCGTGGCCATCAATTATATCCTGATCTATTCAAGGTTAGAGGAGGACCACGTGGAGCATCTGAGGACAGTTTTGGAGGTCCTCCGACAGAATCATCTCTATGGTAAGTTATGAAAATGCATGTTCTGGACACAGGAAGTGCACTTCCTCAAGCACGTGGTGTCCGGGCGGGGGGGGTGGCAGTTGACCCATCAAAGTTTGAGGCGATTGTTTCTTGGGGAGCACCAAAGAACGTGGCATAGGTTCGTAGTTTCCTCGGGCTGGCGGGTTACTACCGGAAGTTCGTACCCATCTTTTCTCAAGTTGAGGCACCTTTGATAGCCTTGACCAAGAAATACTAGGTTTTCGCATGGAGTGAGCAGTGCGAGGCAGCCTTCAGCTATTTGAACGAGAAGTTGGTTAGTGACCCAGTACTGGGATTACCAAAAGAAGGGGTGGCGTATGAGGTGTTTTGTGATGATTCAGGGCAAGGCCTCAGATATGTGTTGATGCAGCAACAAGGGGTGATCTCTTATGGGTCTAGGCGGATATGCCCTCATGCGCTTAATTATGCCACCCAAAACCTGGAGCTTGCAGCGGTCCTTTTTGAGATATAGTTATGGTGGCAATACCACATTGAAGAATGCTTTGTGGTCTTCATAGATCACAAAATATTGAGGTATATCTTCTCCCAGTGGAACCTAAACTTGCGGAAACGAAGGTGGATGGAGTTCCTCCAAGATTATGACATCAGGATCTCCTACACTTCAGGGAATGGGAATGTAGTGGCCGATGCCTTGAGCAGGAGGACGCAGAAGGATGCGGTCCAAGAGTCGGCAGATGCCTGGAAGGTGATGGAGGAGTTGGCTGCCTTACACCTGGATGCGAGGATGGATAGTGGTAGAGGTTTCCTGTATCAGGTGGCAGTACAGTCGTCTCTGTTTCAGCAAGTGGAGGAGTCTCAGTGGGGATACCCAGAGTGTGAAGTGATGTGTGACTGAGTTGACTAGAGGAATGATCTGAATGGATGGATGGAGGATGGTCAGAACCAGATGCTCTTCCGGGGGAAGATGTTTGTTCTAGAGGCAATGCACGACCATGTTCTTAGTGAGTTCCGCAACTCAACTCTAGCGTTACACCCAGAAGTTTCCAAGATGTACCAGAGTTTAAAGAGACAGCTTTTTTGGCCAGGATTAAAGTGAGCAGTGGCAGAGTTTGTGGCAAAGTGCCTAGTGTGTCAGCAGGTAGAGGCTGAACATCGTGATCCAGGCGGGTTATTGCAACCTTTAGATGTTCCCGAGTGGAAGTGGGGCGGCATATTGATGCATTTCTTCACCGGACTACCCAAAATGCAAGGGGGATGTGACGCCATCTGGGTAATAGTGGACTTTTTGATGAAGTCGTCTCACTTCCTTGCGATTAAGGAGTCGAGTGTGGTGGACTCTCTAGCATGGAAGTATGTGGATGAGGTAGTGCGGTTGAATGGAGTCCCGACATCCATAGTCTCATATAGGGATGCAAGGTTTACCTCACAAGTCTATAGGGGTTCGCAGCATGCTTTTGGCACCTAGATATGCCTTATCAGTTCTTTCCACCCCCAGACATATGGGCAAACAGAGCGCACTATCCAGACATTGTAGGATATGCTGAGAGCATGCATTCTGGATTCAGGAGGATCATGGGTGCGACACATGCCTCTGGTAGAGTTCACCTACAATAATAGCTATAACTCTACCATTAGTATGACCCCATTCAAAGCCTTGTACGGGAGGCCATACCGCTCACCTGTGTGTTGGACCAAAGTCAAAGAGGAGGGCATCCTTGGCCTGGAGGTGGTACAGAGAACGACAGAGAAGGTTCAACTTATGCGGGAAAGGATGAATGTGGCCCAGGACCGACAGAAGTCATATGCTGATACTAGGAGGAGGCCCTTGGAGTTTGAGGTTAGAGACCACGTGTTCTTGAAGGTCTCCCCTCGGTGTGGACAACAGAGGTTCGACAAGGGTAGTAAGCTTTCTCCTAGGATTATCGGGCCCTTCGACGTGTCGTGGAGGGTCGGCGAAGTGGCTTATCAGCTAACGTTACCGCCGCCGCTAATTAGGATACATGGCGTCTTCAATGTGTCCCGGCTTTGTCGATATCTGCAAGACGATTCACACATCCATGACTGGAGAGAGCTAGACATCGAGAACGATGTATCCTTTGTGGAAATACCAGTGATGATCGGGGATCACAAGGATAAGGTGCTTCATGGGTGAACCGTCCCCTTGGTTCGTGTGGTATGGAGACATGGTGGGCTTGAGGAGAGTATGTGATTGAGGGAAGAACAGATGTGTGCCCAGTACCCAGGGTTGATTTGAGTTTTGTGTTGTTCTGTTTATACTTGTTATGGTGGATTTTTTTACCATGTTGGCTATGAAATATGTGGTTTTTTCTTTACTCTCTGAATGTGTGTGAAAAGTCCTGGCTATGGGGAGGGTATGATCATACCCCTAATCAAGACGCATTATGGTGGATGCGATTAAACTCGTGTGGGCGAGTCAGTGCCGACCAAAGCAGATTGTATCTTGACATGGGGGAATAGACTCCCCAACCCACAGACTGGGCAGTCTGACATGGTATGTTGCTTGGTTCTTAAGAGAAGGGTGTTTTCAGTTAACAAAGGGGTTCACTTATGATAGGTATCTATCGAGGTGGTTGTTCAGACCCACTCTTTCCTTGAGGGATGTTTTTGGTTCTCGAGGGCGATAATAGTTTGAGAGGTATCTAATGTAATGTCCCAAATTGTGGGAGGTCCATTACATAGTAAAAATCTGATGCCTGAGGTGTTCTGGGTGGTCTAGAAGCCTATCCCAACTTCTTGGTGAAGTTTGACCCATGGTAGGCCTACCAGTAGCCTTAGCATACCGATAGCAGGCCTACCGGTAGCTCGATCTACCGGTAGCCGTAGCCTACTAGTAGCTCGGTCTACTGGTTGCCGCAGTCTACCAGTAGCCACAGTCTACCGGTAGCTTGGTCTATCGGTGGCTTCAGTCTACCAATATCTCGTCTACCGATCTCTGTCAGCTACCGGTAGCTCTAAGCTACCGGTTCCTCCAGCCTACCCCCACATGTTTTCCAATAGCGCCTCCTTTGTGAGAAAATTGGGTTTTAAACCCTATTTTGACCCCTTTAGGCTTGTTTTAAAGCCCAGTACCACCCATAAATTTCGTTTAATTAAATATTTAATGAATTAACCCCGTCGGTTTAATCCGACCAACCATTAATGATGTGTGGGGTGTCTCAACCACGTGGTCAACCCACGACCCCACCCATTATGTGGATTCGTGTTCTTATCACAACTGTCCCCAGCCTTTATGAACTAAAGAGTTCTCCCTAGGTTTATTTTCTCGATCACCCTGTGCTAGGAGTACCCTTCGTTCAGATGAGAAGATTTTCATTCGGACGAGCCGTATCTCTATCTATGATGTTCCACGTCTGGGCGTAGCGTCATCGTTGATAACAAGTAGGGAATTTATCCTTCATCTCTCCCTTTTTTGTATCATGGAGGTTGGGCATGCTATTGATTTATTAGAATTGGATAATCCCTAACCTAAATGAAGATAATGAATGGACTTTAAAAATGAAGGGGGGGGGGGCTATGATCGATGATGTTTCCTTGTTTTATGATCTTGTTTTCTGAATTGCGCGGGCTTACGCCTTCTGAAAATCATAGTCATTGGGGGTCTTTCTCTTTTCACCAACAAACCCTTGCCTCTAGTGATGTTTAAATGAATTGTATTATGGTTGTGATCCATTTCTATCTAAAGGAAATAGGTTAATTACATATTTTTGGCTAAATAAATTGGAAGCACTAGGATCAATCCTTTTCTGTGATAACCACGGTAAAATTGCAGCGGAATTGGAATCATGGAGTGTGTTAAATCGTTTAAATCTAAAAATACCGGCATGGGACTGCATTGCTTTGGTGGTAGTGGGTCGTTATGTTCTATTAATTCATAGGCCGATTGATGGGTGATGTGGATGGGGATGGGATCCCCTGTTATTATGCACTGTGTGTTTGCGAAATTGAGTATGGGATCCTCTGTTATATCACGAATTGGGGTGGAATCCTCTGTTGTTGAGAAACCTTTTGGCTCTTGGATTTTGGACACAGGGCTGTAACATTGGGTTTTCTTAGGTTGTTGTGGCTTCACAAGATAACAGGGAGTGGATACTTAAATTGAAATTTCGCTAGATCTTTTTCCATTGGGTTGTGCTTATGGTGTTAGTTGCCCAATAGTGTAGAAACTTATTTAAATGTTATTATTGAACATATAAACTAGGATGGGGAAAATTTGTTTTGTTTTGATGTGAGTTGTGACTTGGACATGGAAGTGTTTGTGTTCATTTGGCAGGCTAAAGAAAAACCTAAACATTGGTTGAGTGCTTGTTACATATACTTATACTTGTAGTTTTGTGTTTCTTATTCGCACCCCACCCGAGTTGAGAACTTATTGACAAACAACCCCATTTGATGGGGGGGAGTGTTTTTACCAACACTTCCATTAGTGGTTGGTTATTAGATCTTTTTCTGCTCCCTTTCCTGGATAGCCCATGTATCATTGGGCAGGATGTGATGGCCTGAAGTCAATTATTAACCCAAGACTCTTCAGGCGGGGTAGTGTGGTGGTTACGGCCCTGGTGTGTGCAGGCATGTGGTTTTCCAAAGTGTCATCAGGATGAGGCCCAGGTGTCTTCGGGCGTGGCAGTGGATCTTCTAGCCCAGGTGACTTCGGGCGTGGTGGTGGTCGCTTTGGCCTAGGTGTTTGCAGGCATGGTTATGTGTGACAGTTTTGGCACAAGTGTTTGTGGGCGGGGTTTGGCAGTGGGACTACATGAGGTTGTGGCCCTGGTGTGTGCGGGTGGGGTCTGGCAGTGGGACTGTAGTGAGAATGACGGGATTGGTCCGATGCGTAGGATGTCTTCAATAACCAGTGGGAAAGTGGCGCGGGATACCTGAACATTGATGTGTTATTACTGTACATTACCTGACTTGCGTAATTTGGGGAGTGTTCCTTGGTGAGGCTTGGGTGGATAGTTTAACTTGTTAGGTGTTTGGTTTATTATTTTTCTCACGGGACTTTACTACGTTCCCCCACTTGGGCATGATAGTCGTTGGTTTTCCCTACAGAGTATACTTGTGTGCTCACCCTACGTATAAAAACTGTTTTCAGGTTTCTAGGAGGACATTAGGGATTATGCGGGACCATACTAGCTCAGTCCTTTGAGGCATTTGTAGTGGCTATTTTTTTCTTTCTTTGGTACTTTACCTTGTAGTCATATTTGTACTTTGTGGTATTTACTTTTGGAACATGCATATGAGAATGTTTTTTTTGGTTTTACTTGCACTTTTAGTCTTGGTGTTGTGGGATTTACTATCTTATCTCCCAATCCTATTAAAAGAAAAAGGGTAATTCCTTCCATTTAGTGAGTGATTCTATACCCTTGGAAATGGTTTCCACTCCGGGACCTATTGAAGGTGGGTTTCGGGGGTCATTATCTCTCCTTCAACTTGAAGAAGGAAGGTCCTGGAAATCTGCTGACCCTTCCCTCCTTTTTGGTGAAGGTGGGTCATGACATTTTCATCTAGGTAAATCATCCCATACCATAGCATAACCATCCGGTGGAACTATACATATTAGTTTTAAGACTGTCAGTCAGTTCCTTCAAGGACTACTGTGCATGTCCTAATAATCTACCACCCCACTGAGGGATCCTAGAGAACCTCGGTGGATGACATATTCTACTGAAATCATGACACTATACTGTAGAGTATAAAAATAAAGGGATTATGTGACCATCACTGCTACATTAATAGAAGTTCACCTGGATATGGTCCAGTGGATGCTTCTCAATACATTGACTAACATTCCCATCACTTCCCATGTAGAAAATATATAAGGGGAACATCATTGTCCCTAAAGCACAAGTATGTGGTTTTCCAATTAATAATACTTGGATAATAATTGGGGACCCCATTTGGTTTTATTCCATGATGATAGTTTGTTTCGTTATTTCATCACTCTTTTTTTACTTTAAAGACATTCTCCTGTGACATTATCTCATAATTAATCCCATACTATAAATAATTCACCATAGAGGTCTCATTATATTCCATGTATGGAGATAAATGATGCATCACTATGAAGAATAAAATATAGTTCATTAATAACATACTCCCCTACAAGATATAAGTTAACACTCTATCCATATCATCCTCCAATTTTACATGAAATAAGTTACTCATAAACTTTTTTAGATGTAATTCTAGGTTTTCCGTCCTTCTACCCATCTTTCTCTTCAATATCCCATAGGTAGTTGGCAGGTTCTCAAAAAAATTAAGTAGTATGCTAAACCCTATAAACTATGTATTTCATGGGGAGCTTAAATGTTGTAATGAATAATTCGATATATATCTCATCTTCCAGGGGGCTCAATCCCCACTAAAAATTAGAAAGTTGTACTACTGAAATTTTATTTAGCTCATGCATCAGGGGTACAATGTGAGTAGTCTCCCACTACATGGATTTCATAACCTGCATGAAACTATCATAAAACACTTCATCCATATGGGTTCCTTGAGTTTTAGGAAATTTTGTCATAGTTGTATCTGGAGTGTGGTGAAAACCAATCTCTTGATGCTCAAATTTAATATGGTGTAGAGTCATATTATCCAAAAGGTTTGGTATACACCTTAAAACATAGGATAAAAAATCAAGCTCAAAAGGTTGAAGAAAATAATATAAATATGATAGATCATGTATAATATATAATTGAATTAATATGTAAATTGACATGACATAGTAGTTCATTATTATTCATTTTTTATGTAATAAAACAATGGATAACCTTTCAAAAATAAGGTAGTAATATATAATATAAGAACTAAAGATGTCCTCAAAATGAACAATATTTTTCAACATATATCATTCTACACCTACAATGATGAATTCATAATTATCTCAATCCATAGCGGTCCAAAATTATAATATCAATAAATAGTAATGTCACACAATAAATGATTAACCATATGTTAAATAACATAAATTCTATAATATGTAAACAACATTTACAAAAATCCATTACCTAAGAACTCTTGTAACATCCCATCTAAATGAAGAATAATATATTTTTATATTTATTAATATTTTTGAATTAAATATTAATTTTATCTTTAAATGGGTTTCTGTGTTTGATAGCGTACCTGATACGCAATAGCGGGTTTCTTTGGAATCTTACATTGCACACTAATAATATAATATTATTATTTTAAATGGTAGTTAACTCCTAGTCGTTGTACTGGCGGAAATGAACAAAAAACTAAAATATGATTATACATGTTTGTTAAATATATTTATAGTTATCAAATAAAATTTGGAGTCTTAAAAAGTAAATGAATCTAATTTTAAGCATAATTTTCATTAAAAGGCCGATTTATCGCCTTTTAACGGAGAACCTTTTTTAAATGTAGTTTTGGTCATTTTAATACATTCTATATGACGAAATAAAATCCTTCGTTAGAATGAGGACATCATAATTTACTTTGGGTAATTTTTTAGTATTTTTCTGATAAAGTTCATTTCTTTAAGGAAGGTTGAAAATATTGTATTTTAATTCAAAACTATGTTTTAATATAATTTATTTATATTGTTAGATTATAATTTTAATTGGTTTTAAAGTATATATAGATTATATTTTTTAACATTAAATCTAATAATGGTCATTAAGAGCAATTTCACATTTAAAATGTATATAATCAACTGTCAATCTTTTGATAGTTAATATTTCATAAAAACATGCCTTTTGTTTTGACAGCGTGAATTAATTTTAAATTAATTTCTTCCACTTATTTGTTTTAAATTTGGATTAATGGATTCCATATTTGGAATTAGGAGGTATAAATTGTGTAAATAGGTAACTTTTACTTATAGGCATTTTAAATATTTACCTCAGTAAATATTTTATTTACCATGGTTAACGGGTAAAACAGGTAAATAAGGGTACAAAAAATAATATTTATTTACCCTAATATGTGTCCTAATACTATTATTTGAGTCATAGCAGACCGTGGGCATCCTTGGGATGATTTGGAGACCCCATGAAGCCACATAAAAGTTATTACGACACTTTATTTTAATTAATTTAAAGTAAATGCCAAAATGAAATAAACAAATATCTTTTAGTAAATTAATTTTTACATGGGGTTATACAAGTTATACTTTCGACAATAAATATTAATTGGAAATCTAAAAATATTTCTTACATCATGGTATTTTTGTTATTATTTTTAGAAATCAAATAAATTAAATTATTTATGACACAATCATGATGCAGTATTTACCTCATTAATAAATGATTTAATTAAATAAGATTATAATGATTAAAATATTATCCAAAACATTTACAATTATGATTGGATGATTTTATTTCGATTATGAGTTATCGTATCTTCCACAATAATGATTTTGGGACCATTAGAAACCGAATATCATTATATTATAAAATAATATTTTCACTCTTTCCTAAAGAGCCCCTCCTCTCCCTAATAAAAAGAGACCACTTCTATGCAATTCCTCACAACTCTCATGCCATTTGGCTCGTACAAAATCTTCCCAATTAATCTCCCTACATACCTATCCTCCTCCTAGAAGCATTACCTTAGGAATAAGTAACTTCAAGAAGTCCTTTGGTTCAAACCAAAGTAATTTACCCAAATTAATGGTAACAATTTCTCTTAAATTGTTTTCTTTTATTTTGCTTCTCCAACCCCTAATATCTTTTTATTTCATTTATTTTGTAACAACACCAGTATAATCAATATACTAGGATGTTGTTATGATAATTATTAGAAATACACTAACACACACCTCCATCTAATAGATGAAGAACATAATGTTTCTGTGGATGGAAATGTAACGCCTCATGAAATGATGATTATTCAATTACATCTTACCACCTCTCATGGTGGCCATTATGATGTAACTGTATTTATATATGATATATATTATTTTTATGATTTTTTATGCTTCTGTACTTCCCAATTATATCAAACCTTTATGGTTTCCATGGTCGCTAAATACGATAATCTCATTTGAGGAACTGTGGACTATCGCCCCCTCAAAGTGATGCGACTCATTAATGCCCTATGTGGGATGTATAAAGGATAGAGTTAATGATATTATATATGATATTATACTGGAATTATAATATGCCTTTGTATCATTAGGTTTTAATTCCATTAAAATAAGAAATATAAATGAATGTAGTGTTCATGTGTACGTACGACTTACCGTCTCCATGAACGGTGCATTTCATTTCGTACCTCCAAATGTTATGTACTATTATAAATACATGTACATGCTGGATATATATGATATATATGATACCCAAATCCTGAATATAATTCTTGATATAATGAACCTTTTACCACGTGAACAACATGTAATTATAAGAAGTCCATTTTTGACTCAAGTACCAAATATCGACAAAATGAACGTTATTATCTTAAATGATTACATAATGATTATAACATGGTAATAAGTGATATAAAAGTGGTAATAAACTTGAAAAAGGTTCTTAAGCAAGTAGAAATTAACATTAGTTTATTATTTAGGAGATTAAAGAATGAACAGGTCAAGTCGGACACGAGGTAAGGGACTTTGTCTCAATCTCCTTTCATTGAGGCATTTTTAGTTTTATACATGACTTTCTTTTATACAATGTATAAAACCCTTTGACGTTTACTTCTATTAAAAAGGAATATTTTCTCTACGAAGTGTTTTACTAAATGAGAAAAACGAATGTTTCTTTAACGTAAGCAGTGACAACGACCTTTCCGTCGCCGGGAGTATTATTTGATCTTTGGATTCCTTAACAAGCCGGAATGTTATTAAAAGGAAAAATAAATACAAAATTCTCTTTTTACGTATTTTGGAATTGAAAATGATTTTGAGAATGGATTTATTATTTCAATATCTTGAAATAATATTTTATTATAGCAATGTGGAAATATTATCTTTCTCTTATTCTTATGTTATGTGTTAAGATCATGTTACGGTTCTTGGGCATTATTTACGTATATGGGTGGTTCCATGATAAACATAGGGCAGGTGAGCCCGAGATAGCTCTCTAATTCATTGGGTAATGTGACAGAGGTAAACGTGAATGTTTCTCCCAAGAGATTTAGGAAATATACTATGATGGGTATTCCAATGTCACTCCCTATGTAGTTGTGATAACTACAATGTAAGTATGGTATGGATACCGCAAGTTACCTTTATGATTTATGATTTCTTTGTGTCTTTCATAAATCTTATGATTTCATGAGGTAAGTAAAAGAGGTCATGCTTTGTATGTATTTATGAACAAATGTTTTCATTCACTGTTTTATAACCCTTACTGAGCCTTTTATGCTCATCCCAAGTTTTGAAATGTTTTTTAATAGACATAAGGATGAATAGGGTCAAGGATGAGATCAAATAAAAGCCATGCTCTCTTTATCATGGAATTAGACATGACTTTTTTCAAGAGTTTTTATTTTATGAAAAAAAAGTGGATTCTGGGTAGAAGTGCCTACTTTGTAATATTTTGAGATGTAATAGTTATGTCCTAATTCCGTAAATCTCTAAACCTGAAAAGATCCTCAATGTGAATAATTCATTTAATTAAATATTATGTAATGTTTAAGGTCGGGTCCTTAAAGTTGGTATCAGAGGTTGGTTTAGATAAATTTAGGAGTTAGGATATTGTTAAATTAATATCCATAAAGTAATTTATGTTAATATTGACATCATATATCATTTCCAGATTACCATGTTGCTTAACCTATGATATTTCTTTGTTTATAATGTTTTTCCATAGAGGAAACTGGGCAGCTATGTTGGGGTGACATCAAGAGGAAGAAAACCTTCCAAATCAGCAACCTAAGAAGGTTGGAATTAGAACTGAATAGTTTGTTGTAGTGATGGCACAGTTGAATCAGGCTATAAATGGTGGTGGTATCCATGTATGAGATCGGTCAGATCAACCATAGAGGAATATGTCAGTAGTGGAGCATTTCATGAGGCAACCTCCCCCATCATTCAGAGGATCATCTGATCCGGTGCTAGCTGAAGGGCGGATTAAAGCACTGGAAAAGATTTTTGATGTCATGGTTTTTTTAGAACATTAAAAGCTTAGTCTTGCGGTTTACCATTTTCATGGTGAAGTTGATCAGTGGTGGTCGATGGTGAAAAATATCATGGATAGTGAGGAGATTGATGCTCTTGATTGGGATGAATTAAATGTTATGTTTCTGGAGAAATATTTTCCTAAGTTTGTTCATCTTAGGATGGGAATAAAAATATTCGAATTGAGGCAGGAGGATGACTCAGTGGATACTTATGAAGAAAAATTCAGTCAACTAGCAAGGTATGCTCCAAAATTCATACGTGATCTTGATAGTAAAATCAACCTTTTTTACTCAGGATTAAAGCCAAAGAATCGAAGTGCTTTAGCTTCTCGTGAGTTCAAAAGTTATGAAAAGCTTGTTAGTTGTGAGGAGAAGGTGGAAATGGAGTTTGCCGATGATCAAGTATTCTTTGACAAGCAACAAAATAAGAGGTCGAGGTGGAAGGAGAATAGAAAGAACTCTTCAAAAAAGTCTGATGGTATGAATATTATGTTTACAGATTGTGAAATTTGTGGAAGAAAGCATGCTGGGGAATGTCTTTTGAATTCTGGTAAGTGCTACCGATGTGGTAAAATGGTGCATAAGGATCGTAATTGCACTGAAAAAGATCAGGGTAATGGTAAGACAAAATATGATTTATAATCAGTAAAATGTTTTATGTGCAATGAAACGGGTCATTATGCAAATGAGTGTCCGAAAAAGAGCTCGAGTGATGGGAAGCAGTCAGAATACAAGCAGAAAGAGGTGGTGAAATCCTTTGCAACTACTTCAGCTGATGTTGGGCCATCAAATGAAGTATTATAGGTACATTGTTTTTTTTCAGATTATGCCAATGTGTTTTTTGATTTAGGGTCTACACATTCATTCATTTACGAAAAGTTTTCTTGTAAATTGGGAATTCTATCTCATGATATGAATATTGAACTTATGGTAAAAACGCCTGGAGGAAATGTTGAGACAAAAAGAAAACATAAGAACATTTCGGTCCTTGTGTGTGGAAAGAATCTACCTGCAAACCTTATAGTTTGCCTCTAGTAGAGTTTGATGTCATATTGGGCCTGTATTGGATTTCTATTTATCATGCTAAGATTCACTACAGAGCTAAAGAGTTTTCTTTTCAGAATGATTTTCAGTTCGTGTACAAGAATGGACCCTTGCTTTTGATAACATATCATGAAGTCGATAAACTCTCAAAAGATGGAAATGAATGTTACATTGCACATATTGTTGAAAACAAAGGATCTATTCAGATTAAGGATGTGCCAGTGGTAAATGAGTTCCATGATGTTTTTCCTGATGATTTGACTTTTATTATACCTGATCGAGAAGTTGAATTTACTGTTGACTTTGTTCTTGATGCTAATCCAATTTCAAAAACCCCTTATCGAATGGCTCAAATTGAACTTTTAGAGTTAAAGAAGCAATTGCAGGAGTTATTAGATAAAGGTTTCGTTCGACTTATCACATCACCATGGGGTGCTCCTGTCTAGTTTGTTAAAAAGAAAGATGGGTCAATGAGACTTTTCATTGATTATAGAGCATTGAATAACATCACTGTTAATAATAAGTATCCTTTTCCTCATGTCGATTATTTGTTTGATCAGCTCCAGGGAGCTCAGTATTTTTTGAAGATTGACTTGAGGTCGGGGTACCGTCAGTTGAATGTAAAAGAAGCCGAAGTTCTGAAGAACATTTTTCGTACTAGATATATCCATTATGAATTTGTAGTTATGCCTTTTGGTTTAACTAATGCACCTGCTGTATTCATGGATCATATGAATAAAATTTTCCGTGAGTTCTTGGATAAGTTTGTGGTTGTGTTCATTGATGATATTTTAGGTTATTCAAAAATTAAAGAGGAACATGAAAGTCATTTAAGGGTTGTCTTAAAAACCATGAAAGAAAAGAAACTTTATGGAAAATTCAGAAAGTGTGAGTTTTGGTTACAACAAATTTCTTTCCTTGGTCACATTGTTTCAAAAAATGGCATATCTATTGATCCTACAAAAACAAAAATTGTTGAAGAATGGCCAAGATCCACAAATATAACCGAGATTCGTAGTTTTCTTGGTTTGGCATTTATTACCGGAGGTTTGTTGAAAACATTGCACGGTTATCTAGTCTAATGACTAAGTTCACTCGAAAAGTTGTTAAGTTCATCTGGACAAAAGAATGTGATGATTGCATTCAAGAATTCAAAATGACAATGGTGAATGCTCCAGTTTTGGCACTAACTTCTAGAAATTGTGAGTTTTTTATCTACAGTGATGCTTCATTGAAAGGACTGGGTTGCGTCCTAATGCAAAATGATCAGCTAAATGATTATGCTTCACGTCAGTTGAAACCACATAAGTTAAATTACCTTACACATTATTTGGAATTAGTTTCTATTGTTTTTACTTTAAAAATTTGGAGACATCATTTGTATGGAGTGAAGTGTGAAATATATTCTGATCACAACAGTTTGAAGTATATATTCACCCAGAAAGAAATGAACATGAGACAAAGGAGATGGTTGGAATTAATCAAGGATTATGATTGCACAATCCATTACTATCTGGGAAACGCAAATAATGTGGCTAATGCTTTGAGTCGGAAAATTAATGTCTCATTAGCCATGCTATGTTTAGAACCAGATCCATTGGATTTTGATTTTATGAAATTTGGCATGGAATTTGTTGGTGTCGGAAATTGTTCTATTTTATTTTCAAGTATCAGTGAGATCATCTCGATCAGACAGAATAAAGAAAGCATAGAAGGAAGACAGTGAGTTCCAGAAAAAAGGTATAGTTGGTTCAGAAGGGTAAGTTACCAGAATTTAACATTGATAATGATTGTGTTTTGAGGTTTGGAAAGAGATTATGTGTGCCTTGTGATTCACAGTTGAAGAATGAGTTGTAATATGAATCTCATAGTTCTCCATTTTCTGTTCATCCTGATAGTACTAAGATGTATAGAGATCTTCAGGATTATTACTGGTGGGATGGGATGAAAAGAGATATTGCTGATTTTATTGTGAAGTGTTTGACTTTTCAGTAGGTTAACGTAGAGCGACAGTTACCGAAAGGAATGCTTTAGCCTTTATCGGTCCCAGAGTTGAAATGGGAAAATATATCCATGGACTTCGTTGTGGGATTACCAAATTCATCTCGAGCTAATAATGCAATCTGGGTTATAGTTGACCGATTGACTAAATCTGCTCATTTCCATCCTATTAGAGATACTTTGTCTCTTGATCAACTTTCTTGGTTGTATGTTAAAGAGATAGTCAAGTTGCATGGAGTTCCCCTCTCCATTGTATCTGATCGTGATCCCAGGTTCACTTATAACTTATGGTAAAGCTTTCAGAAGTCAATGGGTACTGAATTAAACTTTAGTACAGCTTTTCATCCTCAATTAGATGGGAAGTCATAACGAACAATTCTGACCTTGGAAGATATGTTACATTCTTGCTAAATTGATTACCAGGGAAGTTGGTACCAACATCTTTCTTTGGTTGAATTTTCTTATAATAACAGTTTTCATTCCAGTATAAAGATGGCTCCATTTTAGGCATTGTATGGAAAGCATTTTCGAACTCCAGATTTATGGGATGAAGTAGGTGAAAGAAAGCTGATGGGACCAGAATTGGTAGAAGAGATGGAAGAGAAAGTTCAGTTGATTCTGAAGCACATGAAAATAGCTCAGAGCAAACAGAAAATTTATGCGGATAACCGGAGGAAGGGTCTTTCTTATGAGGTAGGTGATCATGTCTTTCTCAAAGTTTCTCCTTGGAAAATTGTGATGCATTTTGGTAGGAAGGGAAAGTTGAGTCCAAGGTTCATTGGACCTTATGAAATTCTAGAGAAAGTTGGATCAGTTCCATACATAGTAGCTTTACCTCCAAGTTTATCCCTAGTACACAATGTTTTTCATGTTTCGATGTTGAGAAAGTATATACCAGATCCATCTCATGTTTTGAGCCCAGATGTAGTTGAGTTGGAAGAGAATCTCTCTTATGAAGAACAACCAGTCCATATTTTAGACCTTAGAGAGCAGGTGTTACGGAATGAGGTAATTCACCAGGTAAAGGTTTTATGAAAAAACCATATGGTTTAAGAGGCAACGTGGGAATCTGAAAATGTTTTGAGGGATAAATATCCCTACTTATTTTGATAAGTGGATAAAAATTGCGAGAACGAAATTTCAAAACGGGGGGAAGGATGTAACATCCCAGGTAAATGAAGAATAAGATATTTTCATATTTATTAATATTTTTGAATTAAATATTAATTTAAGCTTTAAAGGGGTTTCTATGTTCGATAGCGTACCTGATACGCAATAGCGGGTTTCTATTGAATCTTACATTTCACACTAATAATATAATATTATTATTTTAAACGGTAGTTAACTCCTAGTAGTTTTACTGGCAGGAATGACCAAAACTAACTAAAATATGATTATACATGTTTGTTAAATATATTTACATTTATCAAATAAAAGTTAGAGGCTTAAAAAGTGAATGAATCTAATTTTAAGCATATTTTTCATTAAAAGGCTGATTTATCACCTTTTAATGGAGAAACCTTTTTAAATATAGTTTTGGTCACTTTAATAAATTCTATATGAACTAATAAAATCTTTCTTTAGAATTAAGAAATCATAATTTACTTTGGGTAATTTTTTGGTATTTTTCTAATAAAGTTCATTTTTTAAGGAATAGTGTCAATATTGTATTTTAATTCCAAAATATGTTTTATTATAATTTATTTATATGGTAATATTATCCTTTTAATTGGTTTTAAAGTGTAAATAGATTATATTTTTACCATTTAATCTAATGTCGGTCATTAGAAGCAATTTCACATTTAAATTGTATATAATCAACTATCAATCTTTTGATAGTTAATATTTCTTAAAAACACGCCTTTTGTTTTGACTGTGGGAATTTATTTTAAATTAATTTTTTCCACTTATTTGATTTGAATTTTCAGTAATGTATTCAATATTTGGAATCATGTGGTTCAAATTGTGTAAATAGGTAACTTTTATTTTTAGGCATTTTAAATATTTACCTCAGTAAATATTTTATTTACCATGGTTAAAGTGTAAATTAGGAAAATAAGGGTAAAAAATAATATTTATTTACTCTGAAAGGAGTCCTAATCCTATTAGTTGAGTCATATCCGACCATGGTCATTCATGGGTCGATTTGGGGACCCCATTGAGCCACTTAAAAATGATTATGACACTTTATTTTAATTAACTTAAAGTATAGGCCAAAATGAAATAAACATATATCTTTTAGTAAATTAATTTTTACATGGGGTTATACAAGTTATATTTTTTTCTATAAATACTCATTAGAAATATAATACAATTTCTTACATCATGGTATTTTTGTTATAATTTTTACACATCAAATAAATTAAATTATTTATGACACAATCATGATGCAGTATTTACCCCATTAATAAATGATTTAATTAAATAATATTATAATGATTAGAATATTATCCAAAACTTGTCCAATTCGGATTGGGTGATTTTATTTCGATTATGAGTCATCTTATATTCTACCATAATTATTGTTGGACCATTAGAAACCGAATTTCATTATATTATAAAATAATATTTTAACTCTTTCTTAAAGAGCCCCTCCTCTCCCTTATAAAAAGGGACCACATCTATGCAATTCCTCACACCTCTCAAGCCATTTGACTCGTCCAAAATCTGCCCAATTAATCTCCCTACATCCCTCTACTACTCATAGAAGCCTTATCGTAGGAAGAAGGCACTTCAAGAATTCATTTGGTTCAAACCAAAGTGAGTTACCCAAATTAAAGGTAACAGTTTCTCTTAAATTGTTTTCTTTTATTTTTCTTCTCCAACCCCTAAAATATTTTAATTTCCTTTCTTTTGTAATAACACAAGTATCCTAAATATACTAGGATATTGTTATGAAAATTATTCGAACTACACTTACACACACCTTCATCTAATGGATGAAGAACATAATGTTTTTGTGGATGGAAAACTAACGCCTCACAAAATGATGATTGTTCAATTACATCTTACCTCCTCTCATGGTGGCCATTATGATGGAACTATATTTAATATGATATATATATTATGTTTATCATTTATTTATGCTTCTTTACTTCCCAATTATATTAAACCTTTATGGTTTCCACAGTGGGTAATACGATAATCTCATTTGAGGAAGTGCGGACTACCGCCCCGTCAAAGTGATGTGACTCGTTAATGCCCTATGTGGGATGTATAAAGGATAGATTTAATTATATTATATATGATATTATACTTGAATTATAATATAACTATGTATCATTATGTTTTAATTCCATTAAAATAAGAAATAGAAATGAAAGTAGCATTCATGCGTACGTACGGCTTACCGTCTCCAAGAACGGTGCATTTCATTTCATACCTTCAAATATTATGTACTATTATAAATACATGTACATGCTGGATATATATGATATATATGATACCAAAATCATGAATTTCATTATGGATATAATGAACCTTTTTCCATGTGAACAACATGTAATTATAAGAAGTCCATTTTGGACTCAAGTACCAAATATCGACAAAATGAACGTTATTAACTTAAATGATTACATAATGATTTTATCATGTTAATAAGTGATATAAAAGGGATAATAAACTTAAAAAAGGTTCTTAAGAAATTATAAATTAACTTTAGTTTATTATTCCAGAGATTAAAGAACGAACGGGTCAAGTCGGACAGGAGGTAAGGTACTTCGTCTCAATCTCCTTTCATTGAGGCATTTTTAGTTTTATACATGACTTTCTTTTATATTATGTGTAAAACCCTTTTACATTTACTTCTATTCAAAAGGAATATTTCTCTACGAAGAGTTCTACTAAACAACAAAAAGGAATTTTTCTTTGACGTAAGCAGTGAAAATGACCTTTCCGCCGGCGCGAGTATTATTTGATCTTTGGCTTCCTTAACAAGCTGGAATGTTTTTAAAAGGAAAAATAAATACCAAATTCACTTTTTACGTATTTTGGTATTGAAAATGATTTTGAGAATGGATTTATATTTCAATTTCGTGAAAAGATATTTTATTATTGAAATGGGGAAATGTTATCTTCCTTTTATTCTTATGTTATGCGTTAAGATCATGTTATGGTTCTTGAGCATTATTTACATATCCATGTGGTTACATGATTAACCTATGGAGGGTGAGGCTGAGATAGCCCTCCAATGCATTGGGTAATGTGACGGAGGTAAACGTGAATGTTTCTACTAATAGATTTAGGAAATATACAGTGATGGGTATTCCAATTTAACTCCCTATTTAGCTGTGATAGCTACAATATAAGTATGGTATGGATGCCAGAAGTTACCTTTATGATTTATGATTTCAATATGTCTTTTATAAATCTCATTATTTCATTAGGTAAGTAAAAGAGTTCATGTTTTGTATGTATTTATGAACAAATGTTTTCATTCACTGTTTTATAACCCTTACTGAGCCTTTTATGATCATCCCATGTTTTGAAATGTTTTTCATAAGACTTAAAGATGAATAGGGTCAAGGATGGGATCAAGGAAAATCAATGCTCTCTTTTACATGTAATTATACATGACTTTTTTTCAAGAGTTTTTATTTTATGAAAAAAGTGGATTCTGGGTAGAAGTGCCTACTTTGTAATATTTTGAGATGTAATAGTTATGTCCAAATTCCCTAAAACTCTAAACCTGAAAAGATCCTCAATGTGAATTGTTCATTTAATTCAATATTATGTAGTGTTTAAGGCTGGGTCCTTATAACTCCGGTGTTCTCTTGCATTTGGGTTAGCTAATCCCATATTCGAGCACAATATTGAGCCATATCACGCCATGGAAACCTTTTTACATTTTCCAAGGAGTTTAGTAAAATAAAATATGATATATGAATAAAAATTGTAATATACATGACCATGTAGTCCTTCACGTGACTGAGTTTGGTTTCTACTAGATCTCCACCACACCTTCATATATTCTAGATGATACCTACTAGTAGATAGGTTGTAACAAATCATATAGGGATACTATACCATCTGACATTGAATGAAACTAACAGTGTATATTTGTTGAATATTCAACCATAAAACTCAATAATAATAAAAGGTAAAATACTAATAATAAATTATTCCATTCTAATCTAAAATCAATTTTGAAAGTCATAATAGTGAACAAAAAACATACCCAAAAAATGTCTCCAAAAACTAAACTACTGAACCCCCAACTCTATCCCATATCTGTATTCTAATCCAATATAGAAAAGAACAAAATAAATTTTAGGGTCCTTTTAACATGTTTAAACCTGTATAAATAAAATTCATTTGAGTACCTGATGATGGACCAAATAGGGTTTGAGTAAAACAACACAGATCATCTATGACAATGACTAAAAAATCTAGTTAGAATAAATAGGTTGTAAATTACTATTATAATCATGTAAAATAATTTTTAAATTAACAAATATCATAAAATAAACCTACTAACCCTCACGCATAGGGTTTATATCCATAGTAAACAATCCATCTTTAGTATGATGCTAGATGTATTTTCCCTTGTATCATGGTGCAAATCCAAATATCATAGAACAAGAAAAGCCATGCCCAAAAATTATATATAATCTATGAAAGAATACCATTTAGAAGTAAATATCTCATCCAAAAAGGATGTACATGTACTACCTAATATATCATAATAGAAGGAACATCTGATCCCACTTAAAATTTCATCCATAAAGTAACTCCACGACCAACATATAATTTCAACTATGAATGATGTACATTCCATTCATTTAGTTTTTTATATTGGAATGAATTACATGTTTGAAAAATTATTTTAACTAGGATATAATTCCATGTCCAATATATTATTTTTTCGAGGAATGAATTCCTCTTTCAACCTATAATTTTTGTTAGTATAGAATTGCATGTCGAACAAATAATTTTTTACAGGATGGTAAACCATGTTAATCTTATGATGTTTTCCGATGTGGAATTACTTGCATAATAGATAATTTCATCTCCATGGATTATGTGTCCAAGGAGTCTAAATTTTACAAAAACGTAAAGTATTATATATATAATGTAAAAGACCAACATTCCAAAATATTTACCAAAAGACATTATTATTCAATTTAATTATTATCTATTTATATATCCATTTACCCCATTTAAAAATTCACAACAGAAAATAAATAGAAGACAATTATCCATTTAAACCATGTTGTAAATTTTTACAATTGTAGTAACTATTTCCATTTTTCTTTATATTTAAGCACAATTACTATTACACATTTCATCACATCTTTACTTCATCATGTATTTATACCAAATCAAATTAAATTCCTAATTACATATTTTAATCAATATACTATATTCTCATACTAATGTTAATGATTACCATGATAATCCATTTACATGAAATTAAATGTTATCAATTCACATTCAAAACAAATTGACATTGTTAATATAAATAATAAAAAATTCTAAATTAATTTTGCTGATATATGTTCATTCAATTTATTTTTCAACCTAGATTCAAGGGTTGAAAAAAACATTGGGTTACTGCAAGGGTGAGCCTCAATTTTAATGGGCACAATAAGGTATGAGGTAGTTACATGCATATGGTTACATAATAGTAGTGGGTTACTAATCGGGTAAGGTCTCATTTATAGCATACTAGAACAATCTAACTTTTTTTATATCCACGAATAAAATTGAAAAAAATTAGGGCTTTTTTCAGTGTTGCCCACATCAAAAGAATAAAGGATAAAAACACATAATGACCAAGGTAGAATAGGATTACTCATTTATTTATATCAATTAATACCATGAAAAATCTATCATCACAACATATCGATCCAAGATCTGGGTTTTGTAGACACAAACAAGGGTTCTACCAAAGTGAAAATTAATGGAACAAGGAGGAGAAGAAAAACTGGGAGACATTCCAAAAAATATTATTTGCTAGAACACCATTATCCAATCAAATATACCTTTATATATAATGTAACTACCAAAATCACATAACAATGTGATAGAGTTTGGGTGAATAAAGATTGATCAATATAAGAAATTTAGTGTATAAAAATTAATGAAATATATGATAGGAATACCCTATTCATGAAAAGAATTATGAATTCATGATATGAATACTCAGATTTCCATATATGTTAAAAAAATACACCAAAAAAATTTAGTTAAATGAGGAAACTCTATAAAAGTAAAAAAATAAATGAACCCAAACATTGAAAAATATGGGAGCACAAAAACATGGAATGGGAACCATCTCAGGGGGGAATAAAGTAACAAACCCCAAGGGAATCACCTTCAACAATTATAGTACACAGAAGAGGCAAGTATAAAAATCTAGAAATGAAAAAAAGTCATCATCATGAGCGAACCAGGATGTTAGGATGTCTCCCACCATGTTCCCCTCCCATCAAGTATGGAATAAGATTGTTATTAAATGGATGAGAAGCATGTATTGTTGGATATGATATTAAATAGTAAAAAAAAGTGGGCATGTAATCTATAAGGGAATCTTATATTATTTTTTAATTATTTTTGTTATCCTAGATATGAAAATGTTTTGAACAAGTAGAATTGGATCCATTTGAGATGTGTTGAATCCTACGCCTGTAGGGAGTCTCCACATCCAAAACTAGCATTGTACGTTGTGAGAAAATTGTCCCTTATATTTCATATAAAACCTACACCCCTCATATTTCTAATGGAACAAGATAAATCATAATTATGATTCATCCCTTCAGACGGGGTCTCCGGAAGATCAATCATCCCATATAAGTCACACCGTTAACTACATGAGGGATATACTTGAAATGACGAAACTTCCTCAATGAAGAGACCACATCACATTTATTCAAGATACCTCCCAGATTAGAGATCAACCACTTGGTAATATACACCAATCCCATTCATATAAATGCAATACATTTGAAGCATAATATATTCCTCACCCCTTGATATATCAAATTCTAGGTGAAGAAACAATATATCTCACCATCATCTCAAAGTAATTAGTGTCCACACCATGGAACTAACTCTGTATGAATGAATTTCATAGAATGACATGAAACGTCAGGGTAGTGAACTCCCACCACTACATCTCAGATAGTGATGGACAAACAAATTTAAAAAATGAGTCATAAACTCAGTGTAAGGGAGCTGGTAGCGAGAAGAATTAAAAACATTGTTAATAACATTCTAGTGGATCTCCTCATCAGTATAAATGGCATGTTATCATAATATCTAGGTGAGAAAAATGTACATGGGATAAATTTCCTTACACAAAAAGAGGTTACCCAAAAAATCACACTCTTTGGGATCCAGGAGAATCAATATGTAGGTCTTTACTGAAAAGAAAACTAAAGATGTTTCCTTGAAAACATACATATCTGGTTTGTTCGACAACTTTATGAGATAAAAAAATATATATGATATTGATATTTATATAGGACTTATTGGATAGACTTAGGATGATCACTAGAATATTTGAAAATAATATCAGTATCTTGGAAACCTGGAAAGACAATAATATCTCTCAACCAATTATCGTTCCAAAAGCTAATGTATATGGGTCCAATGATCCATCCTGCATAACTGATATGGAAAGGGATATGGATATAAATAGTTCTCCATATTAGGTTATTTTTTTTAATTTTCTCCTTGTTAATCCCTTAATTCTCTCTACTGATCCTTTTTAATGTGTATTCCCTTACAATACCTTTGTCTAGCTTCTCATTTCTGTAGTTAATCGTTTCAGAGAAATTACACCGGAATATACCCCCTTCATCCTTGGAGAGGGCCATTTTAGAAAAGGACTTATAATAGAACCAGCCCCCTATGGGGGATTCCCAAATGAATGAGGTAATGAGCCTCTAAATATTCTTGAATACACTATTTTGAACCATTAGTACCAAGAGAATCTGCATGGGGATCCAGGTAAGCATGATTTTAACAAGAGTGATTCGCCCCCAGAAGGAGTGGAAACCATTTTTCCAATTGTTGATTCGAGCAGAGATTTTACCAACCACATTATCGATATTATTGATATAGATTCTCTCCAATATAATGGTGAAAACACGAAGTCAATAAAAATGCTAATAATGATGATTCCCAAGATGGTTACACTGCTCCATGCACGTCTCTCCGACAAAAGCCTCAATATGTAGAGTCCACAATTATCTATATTGATGAATTTCACACTCCATTTTTAGTATTAATCATGGATGATATTAATATGCTATATATATATAGAAATACTATCAATGAGAATTACTATATTATATATGAACATATGGTGGTTCAAATTCTAGAAACAGAATCGATAGAGGTAATATTAAATGGTTCCCTCACAAATATTTGTTTTGTGGTATAAACTCAAAGAATATTTAGTCAGGATAAAAAAAATGTGTTAGTGGGTGTCCTTGACAAAGACCATGGATATATTTAATTAAACAATTCCTTATTCCCATAAATTAAATGAAAACCACTAAGAACTAAAACATCAAATTTAGAGGTTGGTATTCCACAACGAAAATCCCACACATCTCAGAACATGGATTATGAAATCTCACTCATGTTTTTCATAGGATTTATCTATATCCATCAAAATGGACATATTTGAAAATTTATATTTCTTATTAATACCTTAAATCATCTATTGAAAAAAAAATTAATATCACAGCCAATGGTCCTACCTCTCAAAAACCCAAGTTGTTCTTCAGAGACCTAGAATAGAAGATGAATACCAATTATCTGGTTGAGCACACTGGCGATAATTTTGTAATCAATTTCTCACTTACTTATTGTCCAATATTCTTTAAGTGAAGAGGGCTCCTTGTATTTGTGAATAAGAACTAATGTTTTCAATGTAAAAACTCGATGGAGGCAACCATTGTTGAATAAATCCAATAGTACAAAAACAATATCATTTTTTTACTATGCTCCAACAATCGACATAGAAGGGGATTTGATATCCATCCAACATGAGGGACCTATAAATATTGAGATCTTCCACATAATCTCATATTTATTTACCATTTATACTAGTTTCTTAGAAGTGATTATTGGCATTAGATACCACTCTTTGAATTTTATCAAATATATGGGAATTCACATTTGGTACATGTCCTGTATGCAAGGGTAAGGGCCCACTAAGTTAAATTTTAAAATGTCTTCATCCGTACAACCAATGAATTATATATCATTTATTAAGGTTACATCATCACAAATAATGTTTGGATTCCTAATATGAATACTTTATTTAATGAACCCATATTAGTATCCTAATTTTCTATCACCAACACGAACCATGATGGATTTGGATTGATCTCTTTCCAACCAATACTATGAAGAACCACATCCTTCAAAAAGATCCTCATATAAAAAAGGTATCTAAAGAGATCTATATTCTGGCATGTCACTTTTCTTTTTCTTGATTTAGTTAATATCACATTATATTGAATCTAGTTATTGTTGTGATGGATAATTATAGAAGATCTAGAATTACATGGATACCTTCAATGGTTGAAGCTTATTTAGAAGTCCATTCCACGATGTACCTCATATAGGCTGCGACCAAGAGAGGATACCTTCCTATGGGAAATTTATATCTCAAATCCAACTATTGGAGATCATGAAGTGATTCCCCCCCTTATCCCTTATCCCACAAAAAATGGGAATTGGGGAGTGGTCGTTGAGAGAGCGAACATTGTGGGGGATTGATGACTCTTGAAAGTGGAACTTGCAATCAAGTATTCAATATAGTGGTACATGAGACAAAAATTGAACCAAGGTTTCTTCTGTTTATTTCACCAAGTGAACTTGTCCCCTGTAAACCCATTTCCATCAAAACATTATTATTAATAAAAGTGAAGAATCCCTTTCTAAACTACTAGAAGATGAATCTTCCAACCTTCGTTTCAAAGGGATCAAAAATTACATTAAAGTCACCTCCCACAATCCACACTAATGTATAAGGATCAAAATAATTTAGGATATACTGGATATCCTCTCTGACATGGGGATCACATTTTTCATAGACAAAGGACAAATAGATTTGATTTCTATCCAAAGAGATACTAGGAGTAAGATGTTCACTTGAGGTATCCACTTGATCCAAATAAATATTAAAACTCCATAAAATATATATATACTTGTTATTGGGATGTCTATTTAAAATATGGAGAAAGAAAATCTTTTCGCATAGGTTTATATCCTGACAAAAAAATTGATCTTAATATATTGACTAAAGATAGATTATTAGATCAAACGATGCTGATGGTTATATAATATTTCACATGTTCTCCTAATCCACCAGAGGACCCGATCATGATCTGTAATGATTATGTAGTTTTTTTATTCTATTTGATCCATGCATCGAAGAATTTTTTTATGGGACACAAACCATTTCTCCTAGTTAGTTTCAGATAGAGTTTGAACACCAGATTGGGGGGGGGGGGGTTACCAGGGTTTGAAGAATGAACTAGGGTGATAATATCATACTCTTTCATATAATAATTGGAAATGTTGGAAAACATTTCGTAAATTGGAACTGAGAAGAATCCTATAGATATTTGGACCATTAATGATTCCACATCTAGATGGGAAGGGCACCAGACGGATTCCTTTATTTGGAGGGAGCCTTGAGGATCCATATATGAGTGCATTGAAAAAGATTTTGGGTATCCATGAACATGATTAGAGGGAGGTTCAATGGAAAGAGAGGCAGAGCATAAGTGTAGGTGTATATAAGTCGAGTGGGTGAGGGTTTCAGTGCCACATACTGTGAAAGGGAAGATGATTTATCCATCAGTGGTGGATTAGAAGAGGACCATTCCTAGAAGTCATTCTTTAGATTCTGAGAAGAATGGGTTTTCTTGAGGTCCTCAAATGAATACCATATCCAATAATTATGATTGTGAAACCAAGTAAGTTAGCGACTTTGAGGGATAAAATAAGAGAAAAACCACATCTAATATTTATAAAATATATTTTTTAACCTGGAGACAGAATCCCTAGTGTATAAGAGAATGAGATCAGGAATCTCCTTTGAGAGATCCATTTCCACGCATAGATGAGCTACTCAGAAGTGGATGAGATAAGAAGAAATGTTATCTGAAAAAAGGTAGGTTACTAGTGGGTCTCAAATTACCCTTAGGTAATAAAAATTTATTAATGGAAAACCCCCCTTGTTTGATTGTCCATACCACAACATGAGTAAAATCCATTATGAAGTGAACCCCCATCAAACACCAGAAGATATTAAATTGAAAATTACCATAATAATGTGAGTTGTGCGACCAAAACATCACAAAATCCATATCATCAACGATCACAACATAGAATGATTTTTGGTTTAACCTAGATACTCTGGTCAAGAAAACTATCTTCCAAGAGTTTACAATTGCCTGGAAAACTAGTAGAGGTTGTTTGTTTCCACCGAATTAGGCTCGAAAAGCCCACTGATGGAAATATAAATCATCATAGAACCCCTCAATCGATAATGTATGATCCATAAAGAAATCCACGATCATTAAAATTGGATGGGATATATGTTAGGAGAGGAAATTAGAAAAGGATTGATATCACTTTGAAGGGAATCCAAGGAGAACATCCTTAGCTGAAATCCTGAGAGCAGCACCAACATTGGACATGCATGGATTGGGAGAAAGCTAAGACCCTGAGGAATCTATGCACATATGGAAAATGAGTCATATCATATTCTATTGGAAAAGGATAGGGAGGAACTAGTGGAAACCACGGTAGAGGGGGAACAACATATAAAAATTTCTAATTTAGGGGATGTGTGTGTGTTCAACGTTCTTGATTGAGAAAGCAGTCATTCTTCCACACACAAAAACCCACTTAATTTTCATTAAAACACTTACAAAATAATTTTACATCAAGATTTACATTTCACAATGTGAGATTATAATTCAAAATTTAAATCCAGTACGCTTCATATCCCGAATATTATAGAGTCTAAAAAACAGTTCCCACCAAACATTCATTCCTTGAATGAATTTCATTAGGTCATTCCAGAAATATATTGATTTTAATATGATAATTCATGGGGGAAATTAGTTCTTACATATGTATATAATATCACCTAACTTTTCCCCAAAAAAACTCTGAAACTCTAACCCAAGAGGGAAAATGAGATCTATTAATAAAATTTAAACAATTTAACCAAACATCAAGAGGTCTATCAAAAAACCTAAAAAATTGCCTATATAATTTCTCTTGATATCCATTACAATAGAAAATGAAATTATGTAAAATTATAACTACATTATGGGAATGCCTAATATTTTGGGAAAATATAATCATATCATACCTATTCAAAACATTTTTTAAAAGATTAACACATTATTATAATCAGAATAATCATAATTAGATATATAACATTACCCAATTTATTTGGGAGATTTTTATATATATTACCTCTCTTGGAAATAATAATTCATTCATACATATTACACATCGAATTCAAAGATAAATAATGCATAAATTTGAAATAAAATCATGATAAAAAAATATATAACATAATAAATCTATAAATCTTAACCCATAGAGTTATCATATATAATCTAATGAAAATACGAGGCTAATGCATCGTAGACATTAATTATTTAAAATAATGTCAGGATTCATGAAAATATATATCAATTTGATGAACATAATGAATTATTGTGGTGAAATAATGAATAAAACTCTATTATCTAAATTTTTCTTATAAATGTAAAAATATTCCACAAAATAATAGCAAAGGGTTTCCTAAAAAAATAAACCACAGAAAATATTTTTTTTTAATGAAGGTGGTTTATAATAATATAATAAAAATAAAGTTAACATTATAAGTGTTGAACCAAAATTGGTATAAGAGATAAAAATATTTCTCTTTCCAGGATTATTTTTTAAAATCAAGTGAAAAGTTTATCCCATAGAAATTTAAATGTGATTGAGATAGCATAAGTCATTAAAATATTTATAAATGAACAAAAAAGTTTATAAAATAATGCTTAAAATTGGAGGAAATATGTAAAAATAGATATATGGTGTTAGAGAAATTATCATAAATTATAAGTAATAGGATAATATACCCCATACTCATGTCCCGCATTGAATTAGATGATATACTACCTACAATAATTTTCAAATCACATTCATTAACTGCATTATTAAAAAATATATATATATAATCTATTTAATGTCTTGTATTTTTTTTATTTATTGAATTATTTATTTTTGTGTTGGCATGTTATTGGTTATTATCATCATTGTTTAAAAACCTCTTGGATATATAGTTAACAAATAAAATAAAATATATAATTTTTTTACTCCCTATAAGTTTAATGCTATAATTTTCATTCCATTAAATAAGAAATATATTCCAATAGTTTAATGAAAATTTAACAATAAAATGATAATTTTGTATTAGTATTTTTGTTGTTGTAATATAGGAATAAGATTCCATAATTTTAATATCATTATTTTCAATAATATTTTATCAATCAAAAATCACAAAGAAGAAATTATTTTACTATTTTTCAAATTTTAAATAATGAAATAAACATTTAATAATATCCATGAAATGAGTGAGTAGTATACAAAAAAAATATATCACTAATGTAGTGAAAAACAATTGAATGTCTGTTCCCTAGACCGTACTTATGTATATAATTTTATTACCATTACAAGTATACAGTTTTATATATATATGTGTTTATCTTACCAATATTTTATTAGTACTTCCATGTCACCAATAATCATGGTAATTAAAAATAATACAAGTCATATCAAAATGATATTGTATTTTTTAGGATATAATGATAAAAATAAAATACTATGATAGTAATCATAATGTAATTTCTTATTGTCTAGAAACAATATATTGATAGTAAAAAAGATGATGTGTGGAAATCACATTCTTGGAGATCATAGTCATTGAGACTTCTTCTCATGATGTTCTCACTAATTGATCTTTAGAAGATAAGATTAGGGGAAAACCCCCACCAATAGGAACATCACATGTTTTCATTTTCATTGGTATTTGAAATTTATGAACATCTGTTTTATTATCAAAAATTATGAAAAATATAAATGTGTGCTATTAAATAATTAATGTTTTGGAAATGAAAAACCATGACATTGAAGTAATGTTTAAGTAACTTTAATTCGGTGCACCAATTATGATAAGACCTTGACTGAATGTTCAAGATTTTTTTTTCTACGTCCATGTTCAGGAAATGATATATCGGTTTTGGTTATTATGAATGGTAGTATATTTATAAATCCATATCCATGGTAGTTAATGTAAGTTACAACCACTTACATATAAAAAAATTAATAGATAATGGATTATGACACAACTTATCCATCATATAGTATGTGATATCATGAGACAAAGCGATAATATTACATAGTGTGTGTTTGTATGATGGTTTCACTTTCTATAACTATTACATATCTCTTTTAGGAAATTGATGTTTTCTTATACTTTTCTCCTTATTTTGAATAATATTCACTAGTATTGACATGATGACATAAAAGGGAACACACAATAGCATATTAAATATTCCTCCCTATTCTAGTGAGTAGGTATATAGGATGTGGTGGACCCAAAATGGGATTTGAGAGTTATCCATGATTTATTGATCATTGATTAATAAATAAATACATTATTCTTCAAGTACATAAAAATTGGGTTGAATTTATTTAGTTAAATATATTTATAAGGTAAAAATAGAATACATGAAATAATATTATATAAACAAATGTTTTTTTAATATTCATGGTCTATGTAATATTAGCAAGAATTATTTGATAAGTTAACAACATAGGTTTATCATGTCATATATTTAATATATATTATTAAAAGGTTATTAAATATAAATAGTCTTTATCATGTATTTTGGTTCTCATAACTAATTATAAATTTCCAATTAAGTGGATATTAAATATATGGTGTATGTGGTACCTGCACTATAATTACACAAATTATTCATAAATAGTAAATACATAAATTTACAAGAATACATAATGCATTATACAAAAATCTACCCAAAGACCCTACTAGTGATGATCTTTTGGAAACATGGAATCATAAAATCTTGTACATAAATGAGTCACATTATCTCTCACTATATACATCTTGATAATCATCCTTCTTATAAATATCTAAAATAATATGTATCTTCATAAACTAGGGAAGTAAACAGAAAAAGGGGTGAGCTCAAATTCTTTGTAATGATAAATAATGGAGTTATGTCAGCATAATCATGGGAATAAGGGTATGAAAACATGATCCTAAAAATAGATGATCATACCCCACATAACAAAGACTATATACATGAGTCATGGAATAAATCATAGCAGTTCATAATAAATGAATCATAATGATATAAAGATCACAATCCATGAGAACCTAATATAGGAATAAAACAAGGAATTATGTAAAAATATAAGAATATAATAATTATTTCAATAGATGTCATGGAATTAGCACTAAGGTTAGGTTAGTGGAAAATTTATTTCACTGAACCAAGTTCAGAAATCATTCCAGAGTTGTATTACAGATCCAAGTTCACTCCTCATTCCAACTCTATAATACTAAACCGTGTTGACTTCTTATTATATCCCTGTAATAATAAACTGAGTTCATTTCTAAATCCAACCATGTAAAAATGAACTGATATCATTTCTCATTCTATCCATTTATTTTCCATGATAAATAAATTAATAACCAATGCATTTGAATGATATATTTTTTCCTCCCATCTCATAATTAAAGCATACATACATGTTTCACAAAATCATAAAAAGCCATATCAAAACCCATGAAATTAAATGGGTATCATAAGAATGTAATATTATTGTAATATGTAGAAGAAGATATATATTTCAAAATAAACACATGAAATTAATAACTTCTGAATTATAAACATATTTTACAATCATATAAAACATAAAAGGGAAACATGTTTCATAAGTATATAACCCATGAAAGAGAAACAAGTTTCATAAAGACCATGAAATCTATCATGACCCATTTAGGGAAAGAATACAAATAAATACATTAGATCATTTCCTAGAAAGTCCTTAGTAATATCAATAGTTTCTATCATAGATGTAAAATAATTTTGAAATATTATTAAAAAAAGTTTCTTGATGAAAATATTCGTTCTTATTTGAAAAAGTACTTTCAATACATTAAACAAGTTGTAAATAATTTTCATATAAAATAAAATGAAAAAATATAAATATGTCATGAAATAATTTGGAAAATATTTTCTCCTTAAAACAAATAAAATAAGATTATAAATATTTGAAAAATAATTTTTATAAAATTTTATACCAAACATTTTCAAAACATTATTACATGAAAACGCATTGAGAATATATAATGAAATCTTGGAAACATTTTGAAACCTATTTCATTGAAAATATTTTTTAAAAAATAAATTATTAAAAACATAAATTTTAAACTTGCAATGTAATCATCGATGAAATAAAAGTGGTTAAATCCATACATGACATATAATGTAAAAACATTCCATTTGCACCGTAAAAATGGCAAAAATATTGCTTGGTTGGAAGGAAACAATTTCATTACATAAAAAAATATAATGAAAAAGGGGTAAATTTTTTTTATAATATTATAAGATAATATTATAATATTTCTTTAAATTATATTTAGAAAACATGTTTTTGATGGAACACAGATTTTCGACGGAAGAGAGGGTAATGTCAGGAATTCATAAAAATAAGTTCTTAACTAACTTATGTACCAAGGAGTTGAATAATTGTACCAATAAATGAATATGTCATGAATATACAAAGGAGAATAAAATTGATAATTTTTTTTAGATATGTATCATAATATTTCATCAAATAACTATAAACATAAATAATCTCGATATGTGATGAGATTGTTTCATTATACTTTTACCAGAATGTAAATTTGAACCATACTCCCCATGTATGAAAATGATATTACATTGATATTATTACATCTAAAAAATTAGTAGATTCATAATATGACTTTAAATTTTTTATATCAATCTTATGAAACAATATAAATTTATAACATGGTAGGTGACTCAACAAATGAAAATTGAGAAAAAGTTACTTTACCAATTATTAAATATTGATACATAAAACCCATGAAATAATGATAATAAAATGGGTATATAAGGAAATATATATTTTACTAAAAGAATAATATAATTCATCCTTGGTTTTTATAGACACCACAGAATGGAATGGGGGGTGAATAAACTATATATCTCACAAAATTGAAAAATGAGAATAAATCCCCATGAATTGTGTCTTGACTCTCTTCGTACACTTACTAGAAACATGTATTATAACTGTGTGTTTATTATATATATTTTAAAAATGAATATTATTATACCTAATACTATATTTGGTTTTATTATTTCCTTATATTATACTGTTTTTAAAAATTTTATGTTATGGTTTGAGTTCAGATCAAGTATGCTTCGTTCATCAAATGTGTCTTAATTTGTTATATCATAGGTCCTTATACATGTATTAGGATTCCAAGAAAGTCAGAAATGATATAAATATAATGTAAATTTAATATATTTATATTATAATAATCTATATATTATATTATTATGAAATAGAGTACACCGTTCATGGATATAGTAAGTCATATATACACATGACTATTGTTTCCATTTTTATTGTTTTGTTGAAAGAAAGAAAATAACATACATACATATATATAATTATTCTAGTATAATTATTATATAATATATAACATATTTGTTTACTGAAACTGTCATTAATAAATTCCATATAGTGTGTCAACGAATCACATCACTTTGATAGGGCAGTAGTCCATTTTTCCTCAAACGAAAGTATCATATTTACAACAAATGGAAAGTAAAACGTAATGAGTTATAAAAGAAATAAATAAGACTAAATACAAAATAAAAATAATATATGAAATATATAAACATAGTTTCCATCATAATATCTACCATGAAAGGTGATAAAGAAAAAAATGAGTAATCCTCATTTAGTGAGGCACTAGTCGGTTGTAGACATAAACTTTATATTTGTTACCCATTAGATGTAGGTGCATGTAAGTATAGGTAAAAAATAAAATAGAAAACACATTTATATTGTTGATAGTTGTAAATTTATAAAATCATGGAATATAGAGAGTGGAGGGATGAATAATTAAAATAAAGGAAAAGAGATTGAGAGGAGGCATTACCTCTTAATCAGGTAACTCCATTTGGATTATGTGAAAAGGAATACATGGATTTCATTCATACAAATGAGATTTTTAATATAGTAAGAGAGGGACATTAGAATGTTTACTGGGAATATCAAGTCTAATCCTATGTGGATTGATAGGTGTATATAAGTGGATTATTAGACACATTTGTATAGTTGAAGAGAAGTTTCACTCCTGTAAATCTTCGGACAAGCAATTCCAATAAAGCCTTACAACATATTTAGGTCCCCATATTGGTCCAAACTAGGTCCAAAAGAGTATATTGTCTAACTATTTTCATAAAATTTAAGTTTAACATGTTTCTATGTCTTTTTGGTTTTAAATTAATGGTTTAGTACATTATTAACATAATTTTTCTTAACTATTATAATTAATTTCAATCCCTTTCAGTAATATTTTTGTTCAAAATAAAATTTGAACTTATAAGACAATATGGATTATGATTATTCCAAATATGTATTAAATTTTTAATATTCTAATTATATAAGTGGAATACGTTAATTTAAAACCAATTCTGGAGTCGAGTCGACAATTCTGGTTTTAACAGTAAAACATTCAAAAGTTTTTTATGTGATTATTCCCAAGATCAAAGTGAAATTTATCTCAATGAGCGTCATTTTATTAATTTTAAAAATAGAATGTAATTAAGTTTTAAAATTAATTAAAAAATTTCTTATCCTTTAGATAAATTGATGAAAAATATTTTTTGAACTAAAATTCTGTATTTTTCTTTATTATTAAAAAAATATATACTTTTATAAAAATATAAATACTTTAGCATAACAAAATTTATATTTAACAATTTCAATTATAATGTTTATTTTGAATGATTAAATCCAAAAAAATTCCAAAAAAATTGATTTAAAATGGGTCCCCTATTAAGAGATGGTAAAATATTCCATAATAAAAATAATAGTATTTAATCATAAAATGGGGTATCTTATTATCTTATGTCTATGAAATCAATTAGAATAATATAAAATTTATTTTAATTAATATATAAATTATTTATACATTAATATCACTCAATAATTATATTTAATTCTATTTATTTGGGTAAAATAGATTTGTGACCATAAAAGAAATAATATAATCTTTTATATTCAACCTATTTTTATATTTATTTCTATTTAAATGGAATATTATGAATTCATATTATATTTTTGTAATACATATATATTTAAAAATTAAATAATACTATTAAAAATTACTAATTTAATTATTGTGATATATCATATTATATAAAACGATTACATTTTAAAAATGTATTATTTTTCTTTAACAATTACTGTTGTGTGTTATATAATCCATTGAGGAAATTAAATCTTGGTTTTAATTTATGCCAACATCAGTTTTCTATTTAGATCACATTAAAAAAAATTATTCATGTATTCCATGAAATCTATGTGATACATATAACATATGAAAATAATAGTGATTTAATTTTATAAAATATTTTCATTGTTGTGTGAAATAAAAAATATAAAAAAAATTAAATTAATTTCAAAAATAATATTTAAAAAATTATTTGGGTGTTAATTTATAGACTCCAAAAAATTAATTTCTCCCTAAATATATTTTTGGTTATTAATGGTTTAAAGCCTAAATGATTCATTCATAGAAATCGACATCATAAAAAATGTATAACAAAATATCCATTAAATTAGTAATGTTAGATCCGTAACAATTACCAAAATTAATTCATAAAGATATTGAAACATATGAGAAAATTCATTGTGAGTGGAGATTACACATGGAGGAAAAGTGTAAATATTTATAAGGAGTGACTGAGGTCATCAATAAGTAAAAGTGAATGATAAATGTAATGTTGAGGGCCTTGATGTCATAAATCTTTGATGATTAATAAGGAAATAGCTTCAAAAAAAATTAAGGTATTAGGGAATGTTTTTTTCTCATTATCCTATCATTGATTAACTATTTTATTGTCCAAGAATAATAGAAAATATAATCACTTGATATATTTCCATAAAAAAAATTCATTGGCTGTGCTTTTATCTATATCAAATCCATCCATTACTTCAAGAAATGTATGTCTATAAATTAACTTTGAATCCAAAAGATCTGAAATCATATTTAGTAGATATTAAGGACCCTTAAATAAGGATAAATATAACTATTTACCTATAAATATTCTTAAAATTAATATGGTTATTACTTTAATCTCAAAAAATAAAAATTGACACTATTTTTTAATAATAAATAATTATTCATAAAATTAATTATACATTAATGAAGACATCATGCATGAAAATGGTAGGGGTGAAACCTTAATCGTCCTTCAGTCATGGGTTAAAGACTTGTGGACCTTCTAGAATTGACTGGTTTTCACCTAACATTCATGATGTCCATTTCTAAAACATACTAATTTAAAAATCAACCCAATGAATTATAATGACATATAAATTAATTCCCGTTAATAATTATAATTTAATGTGAATATGTTAGCAACATAAAATATAATCATATATAATGTTTTCAATTGAAGTTTACATATGAGAATGAAATTGGAAACACAATAAATTCATAAATGATTAACTATTAAGGTAATGTGTATTATCCCAAGAAAATACGGTATTAAATAATCTTATACATTTTTTATTAATTAAATAATCATGGTTCATGAATATAGATCTCAATTTGAATGTTAAATAATAAAAAATGATGAATAATAATTCATGAAATTGATGTATTTTATCATAATTTTAAATAAAATATAGAACAAACATTATAGAAATAAGAGAGAAATGTTTCATAAAAACAATAAATAAAATAAAAAGGAATAATAAGTAGAAATTATCCCTAATTCAATTTTATAATAAATAAAATATTTTATAGGGATCTTAGAGAGACATAAATATCCCTAAAAATGAATAGAATAATGGGTTGTCTAGGAAATTTAAAAAAACAAAGAAATAATATAACATAAAAGGAAAAAATTAGTTGATATAGATTTAGAGTGAAAGGGAACATATAACTAGGAAAAATAAATGGAATGAAGGACCCTTTACCTTGATTCTTGGATTACTCAAAATGTTCCCCAAACAACCTAAATAATAATTTTACAATCTATAAATAATTTATATTAAATACATTCATATTTATTTTATCTATAAAATAGATTAAATAACCATCGTTATTAATTTTATAATTATCTATTGTAATATCAATAATTTTTATGTTTTACATTTGATAGTCCCAAAAACATTTTATTGTAGTTGTAGAAGTTAAAGGCTTATGTCCAATAGTTTTATAAGTTACAGTAGTGTTATAAATGTTTTTTATTTTTATTCAAAAAGTACTGGATTACAATATTTTCATAAGTTGTCACATTTCAGGGAAACATCCTACGTAAGATTATTTATTTGGTTAAAATGAATTGAATTGGTTCATGATAAAATCGTTATCAGTATGCCTTTTTGTCATTACAATATCACAAAAATAATGTTATTTTACTATTAATGTTATATTGAACTCCATAATCAATTTTTCTGAATATCAAGGAATGTATCTATAAATTATATGACATCACCATTCACTTATATAGTGTAAAATCACAGTGAAAAATGATGTTTTAAAAAAAATTAGATGTTTTTTGACATAATTAATAATTTTAGAATTCTAAAAATTGTAATACTTGCTGATTTAATAAATATTTTATCAAAATTAATGCATTATTTTATGGCTTACACCCCATGAAACCCTTACATAAATCATACTCTGATATATGAAATAAATTTTTTTTGAATAATTATATTAAATATAAAACATCTAATAAATAAAAAATGATCACTGAAATAAAAAAAATTTACATTATGAGGGTAAAATATTATTATTAATTATTATTGAAATGTATTATTATTTTCAAAATAATTTTTTTTGATTTAGTATATTTTAAAATTTTAATTATATCTATTATTATTAAAATAATATATAAAAAATATCATAAATTTAATTTAATTATAAATTGATATAATATTTAAATATTACAAGATAAATTTTCTACAAAATTAACTTATACACGTATATTAATAACAATTAAAAGATAAATTTTTTAATTTGTAAAATTTAATTTATTGTAACTAAGTTCAATTTTTTATATATGATGATTTATTGGTATTTTTCTAATCTATTTTTTAGGTTAATAGTGAAAAGGTATTTTAATCAATACCATAGAATTTTGGAAATTATCTGGATGTTATACTAAATAAATTTTTTAAAATCATTTCTCTTGAAAATTATTTTATTATTATAAAAATGATTCATTTGAGAATATAATGTTAAATTTGAATAACCCACGTCTAAAATTTTAAAACATAGGTAATATTTTGTTTTTTAAATGTAATTCAATCATTTCCAATTAATTTGTTTTTCAAAAGATATGATTATATTCATATTTTATTTTGATTAGTAAATATCTATTATATGCTAACCAATAAACCAATTAAAGATATATAATTCAACAATAATATTAATTTTATCTGATTCACAGTTTTATGTATAAAATACAATTTTTAAAAATGTGTAATTATATGTTACAAAGATAATATTAAATTTCATTTTTTACCACCCTTAAAATCTGTATTTTATAAATTAGATTTCTTATTTGTAATCACAAAGAAAATATTATTTATTAAGGACCATTTTATTTTTTGGCATGAAAAGTATATTACTTATGTAAAAAGTATTTATCATAACAAAAACCTAAATATTATAAATGTTAACATTATAAGCGTAAAAATATAAAATATGTAAAAAATGTGTATCAAAATGTATAAATGATGTTTCCCGAACCTTATATCTTTCCCCTCTCCATTATTATCATTTACTGAATCTTTTTTACCAATGAATAGGTAATTTTTTATTATTATTTCCAAAAATTCAACTACCCTCCCTTATAAAGGGATCCATCACTACCCCATTTTTTCATAATCCACAATCAACATATATTTGAAAAAATTCTATACTAATATAAATCGCTAAATCTCTTTGATATGTGACCGATTTTTAATTCAAAAGATGACCCTTAAAAGATTTCATTAAATTCACCAATGCACTATTCCATGGTGTAACATAAAATTATGAATTACCATTTTCATTTAATTTTCCATTCATTCTTATTCTACTACTTCAGAATATAATATACCAATATTGAAATTGTTATATAATTTTCATAGTTATACTGAAATGTTATTATTTTTGTTGGAAAACCATTTTATACCTTACATCTAACCATTGTGAAAAAGAAAATGCCTCTTGAGTGACATGCATAATATATTATAAATATTTAAGAGGAACCATTTTTGTTAGCACATTACAACACCTTTAAAAATGGGGAATTTGATGAATAAAATTAAAATTTTAATCATTTTTAATATAATCATCTTATAGGCCATTGAATGTCTTAAACCTATTTTATGTAAATTAACATGTAACCCTTCTATACACACAGACTACCACCCCAAAAAAATTGACACCTATCATTTTTAGTCTAGTTTTATATTATTTATCAAAATATTAGAATATGTGTGATGAAATATTGAAAACACCTAAATAATATCATTATTTTTCTATAATAATGATATAGCTACAAAATAATCACATCTTAAACCATACTGACCTATAAATTATAACTTTTTCTTGTTTGGGTTGGTTTAGCCACCTAATTCAAAAGTGAAAAAAACTTCATATCATAGATAAGTAGGGATAAGTAAAAACTAGTTTTAGAATAAAATAATGATATTTTTTGGTTTCTTATTTTTTAAATGTATATATTAATAATTGATATATTATTAGTATACAACCCTTTTGATTTATAAAAATTAAAAAAATTATCATAATTGGATTTATCATGAAGAATAATATTTAAAATATTTATTCCATAAAAATTTAACATCATAAATAGTAATAAAAACATTATAGTACTTGTAATAATCTCTAAATGTTGAACATTGATTCTATATACTAAAATTGACATCACAATTACAAAACTTGTACTAAACAATAAATAGAAGCTAATAACAACCAATAATGAATATTATTTGAAACTAATTAATATAATTGTAATAAATGTTTATAAAATAAGATTATAAATTGTTGTTTTTTATGAATATGGTAATGAATTAGGTGAATAGGATAGTTATTTTTTCAGTCAGGAAGTTAGAATCCATTTGAAAGAGCCTACTAAATGATATTGGTGTTTGGTTTATCTTCATTTCCTTGAGAAATGTTTTAATATAAATATTTTTTCAATAGTGTATTTATTTTACATTATGTATTTCAATAATTATAATTTCCATTAAATTAATTTTATTAAATACTCTATCTTTTTTTCTTCAGTGGATTTCAGTTCATGAGATACCAAATTTGTAATGGAAATTGATAAATAAAAAATTAGTTCATTGAGTTATGATGTTTCATCAAGAAAAATGTTCTCCTTGGATTAGGCTCTTCCACTATGTAAAATTATTATATTGTATTTTCTCTTCCTCTTTATGGGAAAAATTAATTTTTAATATAGTGATGGTTTTATGATGAATTTAATATCATAAAGGTATAACATTATTGAGAACATTGGATAACCTTCCATTAATTAATATATGTATTCCAAATCAATGATATATAATCATTGCAATGAGATTCTTACTTGAAATATTATTTATAATTTATAATGTGAGAGTAATATTTATTTGTATTTATTTTTGGAATGGATGTTTTTTTCACTTTTAATGATTCGGGTTAATAAAAATTTGTTTTTATGATATTGAAATTGTTTTTTCTTATAAAATGGTAAATATTAGCTTCGACTCTATATATTGTTTTTAAAAAAATTTCAATTTTCCAATAATACATAATTTTACTTTATTTTCAAAGTTAATAGTTTTTAAAAGCTTTCACATCACATTCTTATAACATTATATTGAATTTGATCGACATATTCATCTTTTAAGACTATGCTGAAACCCCTTTTTAAAACCTGTTTTAAAGTTTCTTTATCGATTATGATCATTCCTGTTGAAAACTATTCATGTATATGATTTTTAATGGTTATATAAATGATTTTAGCTATTAATAAATTTATAATTAAAAGGAAATATTGATTTAATTTTCAAAATATAACATTGATTTTTTTATAAATATTTATTTTAAAAATGATTCTAATGGCTTGTGTTTATAAGAATAAATTATCCAATTTTATTTATATTTTATCAAGGAATGTATTTATAAGTTTATTTCCTTAATAAAATTTATTTTTATAAATAATAATTTTTTTTTTGAAGGAATATTTTAAAAATTATTATTTGGGCATAATTATTTTCAATTTTAACTAAATATACATTATGTGTGATTTTAAAAAATGTAAAATGTGTTATTTTTTTTTTACAAATTGATTTTCCCAATGATATTTAGAAGGAATAATTAATATATTAATACATCATTAATGCACATTATATTACATTGGGTGTGTGTTCTAATAAAAAATACATGTTTTTTCTCTGTATGGAATTTGAAAATTTTATGATAATTTTCATGAAGCACGTTTATTTTCAATGGGACAATGGTGTAAAGTTTGAAATAAGATTATATTCTTATTATATTAAAAAAAATTTATAGATGATTATTATTTATTTTTGGTGTGTTGTATATGTCTTCATTTTTTTGGTTTAATTTTTGTATCTTTTGACCTAAATATGTGTACAAAGGTAGTAACCCAAGCTCTATAGGGTATATCGGTTGATAGTCCAAAAACAAGAGGGTACATGGGTTGTTATCCCATGACTAAGATGGTACATGGTTAGAATATTATCCCCTAGAGTGTACATGGGTAGTATCCCAAGATAAAGAGGGTATAAATGATGTATCTAAAACCCTATATGGTATATGGTTAGTAGTCTAATCCCCTAGAGGTTCCTGATTTGTCAACCCAAGTCCACGATTGTTCATATTTTTTATCAAAATCCCATGATATTATGAGGATCTGGTTTCAATGTCTGCTCTTCTAGTTTGTAATTTCCTATTCATTATATTATTATGATTTTATATGTTATATATCTATATTATGTAATATAGATAGTATTTTATGTCTCATGTTTCTAAACTCATATTACATTATATATATTTGATCAGTTAATACTACATTTCAATTTATTATGTCTCGTTGAGAACAATTATAGATCAATTTTATTTTTAATAATATATTTCTACACTTCATATTATTTCTCAAGTTTCTATAATCTATCCATTGATGAAATGTTTATGAATTCATTCCATACTTATAATTTGAGCTCACCCCATTATTTTGATTATAATCACCATGTTTTAAAAAAGTATATAACTGTTGATATGTTTATAAGGGCAGGTAGTGAAATTATATCATAGAGAAACATTACTAAGTAATATAATAAAATATTTTATATAGTTAATCCTCAATAACACTAAACCATATTTTATTGACATAATGTGATAATTTTAATATGTAATTTTATTACTTAGGGAATATTATAAAATAAAGACATGTGCATCTTATTTTTTTTCAAATCTAGTGATTAATGAATTATTTTTTCACAATATATTGGATTTTGGATTTAAGGAACCATATATTGTATTATAAAAGAGATTATTAATTTTTAGGGATTATTTTATGTATTTATTTTGAAATAAGATAATAAAACATTATTGTAAACCCTTGGGATAAGACTATGAGAAGAGCCTAATTATAGGATAATATCTTAATATTTTGGTAATGAAGTTACTTTTTGGTTTTCTAGAAAATAAATCCTTTTCTATATATTTAATGGTAGATAATAATGTGTCATAGATTTACCTATCGTTAATCACCCTCAAAAATTTCTAGTAGAATATTTACTCAATCATCAATTGGTGCATCATGCATAGTACTCTGAACGAAATCATATGGTACAAAATTTTTGGGGATATTGAAAATTATAGAAATATAAAGCCTCTGAGAGGGGGTGGAATTATTCCAAATCATTTATAATTTACATGTTCTTGGAAAAAATACTATGTATCCTATAATAGTTTTTATTCCCAAAACATTGTGACTCAACCTCACCCGAATGTAATAATTAGATAAATAAAATTAAAAGCACGTCGTTTTTACGAGTTTTGGTCCCAATATGGGTAAATACATAGTGATAAGTTTTTAATCATGAAATACATAGATATTTCAATAAATTCATTCAAAGATACACTAATTGGCAGTGAGATAATCACCCATAAATAAAATGATGGTGGGGTAAAGTCATCCTTGACCCAATAAATATTGTTTTTAACATTAACAAATATATATCTAAAAATTGATTGTTATCTCTTAAACCCTTATATTTTTCAATAATAATGAATATTTTGAAATGATCTTATATTTTTTGAAGGATTCTAACTTCTTATCCAAACTCAATTTTATAGATCTTACATGTATAAATTCATTTTATAGAATATTATTCTTGTAGAACATTTTATTTCAAACCTATTATTCAAATATTATTATTTGTTGCTAATTATTATCAATATATTCAATAACTTTTAAAATTATCTAAAAACCCAATTATATAATCAATATTCCTCTAATAATAAAGTAAAAAACCTAATCTCAAATTTTAATATTCAAGCACAACTTTTCCATCAGTTGATTTACTTTGAAGAAACATATTGAATATGAGTCATCATTATCCATAAATATTTCCTCATGTTTTAGAGTCAATATAATCATCAAATATTCATCAATTCATAGATATATTTTTTAAATTATAATTCAACAAAATAACAAGGTTTTACATTACAATGTTTCGTAAAGATCCTCAAATATCGGTCCCATTCTTCTTCATATAAATTATTCTACACAAAAAATATTTTTCTTGTAGTTAATCATAAGTACTAATATATATTATAATATTAATATTTAAATTCATGTGATAGATTAATGAATTATTTTTTGTAAACATAAAAATAATTTCTCTATCATATTTTCTTTATCGGATAGATTCAATGTCGGTAAGATATTTTCGATACAATGATCATTAGAGCATCTTTATGATCTTCACACTCAAATAATTTTTAGATGTCCAATATAATATCATCAATATATTATATTTTATGAATACGTATGAAATTATTCATCTATTACACCTCTATTTGATACACCATTATCTGATATAACACTATCCATCGATCCTCTCTTAGATACACATATGGCTGACTCACCTATGTTTGATGCACATGCATCTAACACAACTGTTTCTGATGATCCATCATTATATAACCCTCTATTAGATGTAGAAATATATGATAACAATTATCACAATGATTATATTATTTCTATAAATTGTAATTTATATTTATTTAGTCAAGAAGAACATTCATTTTTTGGCATGAATATTTCTTCATCCGGTACAATCAAAATATTTCTTATTCCTAATCAAATATATTTAATAACACATTTATGAAGACAACCATATGTTTCTACAATATATGGTCAAAATAATCCCCCATCATTCGAAATTAGAATATATATATGTCAAATCATTATTCATCTGATCCTAACATCAGATATCAAAATTTTTGTTGTCGCAACTCCATGACTTCATTAAATAGATCTTTGAACATATTTCATCTTCACATATTATAAAATAAACATTTGAAAATCATTCACAATTTAAAGGCTTCATAGTTGAACTCAAATTTAACTATGATAACAATTACTAATTGTAAGGTTATAAACATTTTGGATCTACAATGTATCATCTCATTTTAATATCGTGATATTTCGAAAATTGGGGCCTCAAAATCAACCTATTCAATAATAAATTTAAAACATACAATGTAACGACCCAAAGTTTCATTAATGGAAAATCCCTCTTGATCCAGTTAAATGTTTCTTTATGAAAAAACAATGTTTTTATAAGATGTCAACTTTTTTAGTTTTACTTTAAGATTTGTGACCGTTACTTTTATAGCCGTTGAACAGTGATCATCTGGGTAGTTTAAATATAAGGCTTTAACGAACCAATTTTCTACTCAGACAAAGGAAGCGATGACCTCATCCAGTAGAATTGCCCCTTACAAATCCCATTTGTCAGAGCTCGGAAAAGAGGTGGCGTCTTTGGGCTTTTCCCTTGACCAAGCCCAAGCTGAGCTTCATCAAGTCAAGCTCGAACGTGATCGTCTACGGGATAAATGGAAGTTGATAGAGATTACCACTCGAGCGATGTTATCCGAGCAACCCCAAGAGTCTGTCACCATCGCACACCTTACCCTTAGGTCTTATGCGGCTATTTTAAGGGGTTATGTAACAAATAAGTAGCACCATATTCATGTACATTATTTTGTGTATATAATAATGAATATAATTTCTAGTCATTTTTGATGCATTGTAATTAGTTTTTAAAGTACAAATGATGTTTTTAGTTATTATTTAATTAAGAATTATATTTTATTAAATTAAAGGATTTTTGAATTAAATAATATTTTAATAAAATATTATTATTTAATATTAAATTAATTTTTATTAAATATAAATGATCTTATAATTTTATGAATGCAATTAAAATTTTTATTAAGGTTTGAAAGCCATTTCTGTCAAAACCCGTGAATTTTTTATAAATGTCGGTTTATATTTTAAAAGTAAAAATTCACATATTTAGAAAATTATTTAGATAAAATAAATATTATTTTTGGAATCAGGACGTCGAAATTATCCAACGGTGAATTTTTCATAATTTTCTGAGACAGTCAAATTTTTGGGTAAAAATTAAATACCATTTAAATATATAATGTGTTTTATGACATCATAATGACCCAATGGTGATGTAATAAAATACCATAATACTTATGTTCTGCCAATATATGTTTTATCATTAAAATAATGAGGTTTTGGGTTTGTTTGAATCACTTTTCAAAGCATTAATGGAGCCCTCAAGACTTATTCAACACTTTGCCTTTTTAAATTAATTTACATGGGAGTGTGACTCACCTCCACATAAGAAACCCTAATTTTTTTAATAAGTTCGGACCTTGGACTTGTAAAATATTATTTTCCTCTTTCCATTTCCAGAAACCATGGGCAAATACCATGGGATGGTTTGTGGTTTGGATTATTTTAATATAAGGGGTCCCAAACCTAAATAATAAAGAATTCTCTCACCTTTCCTATATAAACCCACCCAAGCTCCAACTTCCTCCTCACTCAAAGCCCTTGAAGTTCGTCCAACCTCTGCCCTACTCTCTCTAGAATCCTCTCAAGGTGCCCCAAGCTCCCAAGAAGCCTCTCACAAGCCTCTCTCTAGCCTTTGGAAGCACACTTCCAAGTAAGGGTTTTTCTTCCTTTCTCATTTTTGTCAATTTTTCGTTAAGTTGTATTGCCCTTTTAATTTCATTTATGAATGTTGGGGTATGGTTTCTCATCTCTCCCATACTTCCCTCTTATTGATTGAATGATGGGAGACCCCTTTCTCTCTCATTAAATGCCTCCCATGTACACCCGTTACTATGCCGAAATTCCGAAAGGAACCTTTTTCTCCTCTTTTATATTCAAGCAATACTTTTGTATCATGAATCTAAATTCCTTTTCAATTGTTGGGACATGTATCTATATGACCTTCTTACTGTCCATTACATGTAAATGTGATGAGGAACCCCTTTCTCTCTCATCAGACTTTTTTATGAATTCTTATGTCACGTCGTTACGCTGCCGAAATCACACCGATTTTCTAAGCCAATATCATTGTGTAGTGAATACCATGCCCATTTCTCCATCAAGGGTATTCACCTTTATGCACATTTACTTATTGATTGTAAAGTTTCATGTATGAATTCCACATTCCTTTATCGTGGAATAAATGATTATGTTTTATGAATCCATGTTTTATGATCCATGTGGCACACTTATGCATGAAATAAAATGTTTAAGAAGGGTGAGCCCTGATAGCGCTCCAATGCATTGGGTAATGTATAGTATCATGATACGTCATGTGCAATGAGTGTTGACTCATGCTAATTCAAGTGCAACGAGGGTTTACTCGTGCTTCAAGTGCAATGAGGGTTTACTCATGCTCCATGTGCAATGAGCCTTGGCTCATGCTAATTCAATGTTAAGTGTTGTTGCCACATTTCCATGTTATGATTATCATGCTTTATCATGCCTTTATGTTCATGTCTCTCTAATGCTCTATTGATATGCCTATTGCCTAACATGTATTGTACTCCTCATGTTATTCATTGTGTACTCCCTTACTGGGCTTTATAGCTCACCCTTTTCTTATGCATGTCCTCAGGTTATCCCATGCAATGCTAAGTACGAAGGAATGTAGTGGTCATGTAAAGGAAGTTTTCAATAAGGATGTTGTATTTCAAGTTTAAAGTTTTTATGTAATGATCTTAAGCCCCAAAGACACTAAACCTGTCGATCTTCTTTGTTGTATCAAGTGAAGTTTTATGTAATAAAGCATGTTTAAGTTGTAATAAAAAGAAGGGTTGTCATAGTTGGTATCAAAGGATAGGTTTAGTTATTTTTGGGATTAAGAAGCCCTAGTAAAGCCTTAGATACAAGACTAAGCATAATAAAAACATCCCTAAGTTTTGGTAAATACTAAGTAAGTGTTTTATCAAACAAATACATCCCTATCTGGATACGAGCAGGTAGAGGCGGCTCTGGCACAGATGTATCCTAGGGGTAAAACCCGAAAACACCGCTTTGAGCTAGACTCGAACGGGAACTGGTGCACGACAACGGGCCTTGCTGCACTCTTGGTTACGACACTCCCGGGGGATATGTTTTGATAAATTCACAATCTTAGTATGAACCCTTATTAAGGGAAAAATGCCCTTAAGAATATATGTTAGAAGGAAGATCATGAAAAGCCTGGATTGAATCCTATAGACTCATGAGTTAAAGAGATTAAAGTTTATTTATAAGTCATCAACTTTTGTCTTTGTATTACCCTTTATGTGTTACCCCTAACTTTCCTTTTATTCCAGCCAATGGCCGGTAATAGGAGAACTCGGGCTAACAACCGTTGTGAAGATCAGTGTGATGATTGTACTTATGAGATGCCCAATCCAATGGGAGCGGGAATCGCGAACTTTGTCACGCTTCTCTCTCAGCTAACTCAAGTTTTGAATAGAAACACTGGTCAAGAGGAACGTTCAACCCCCCCTAAGAAAGAACAAGTCGCTATTGAAAGCTTCATGAGACAAAGGCCTCCTACTTTTAGTGGATCATCCGATCCCACGATCGCTGAACAATGGATCAACTCCATTGAAAAGATATTCTCCATCCTCCAATGCTCTGAAAAAGAGAAGGTTCTCCTGGCGGCTTATCGTATGGAGGGTGAAGCTGATCAATGGTGGACGTTGATCAAAAATACGAAGCCTGAGGAGGAGATCGAGGCTTTGGAATGGAAGGTATTCTGGAAGATGTTTTTTGATAAATATTTTCCATGCACCCTCCGTCTTAAGATGGAAAGGGACTTCCTTTCCCTCAAGAAGAAAGATGAGGAATCTGTGGGAGCATACGAGGCAAACTTCACAAGGCTTGCACGATACGCTTCCGGCTTTGTCGTTACCCCCGAATTCAAGGTTGACCGCTTCTTTGGTGGGCTGAAGCCTAGCTTGTGGAAAGCATTAGCGATCCGTGACTTCGACAGCTATGAGGAAATTGTCCGATGTGCCCTCAAGGTTGAAATGGAGATCGGAGAATCACAGGGGTATCATGGGGACAAGAAGCGGAAGGTGGACTTCAATGCTGGTGGTCTGATGGATAAATCCAACGGCGCTAAGAAATTCCAGCACCCCACTTGCCAAAAGTGTGGAAAGAAGCACCCTGGAAATTGCCTTAGGGGGACAAGAAAATGTTTCAAGTGTGGAAGAGAAGGGCACCTAGCTGTTAACTATCAGCAAGAAGGACTTGTGGCTGCGACAGAGGAGAGGAACGCTCCGTTCGAACCTCAACGCGTTGTTCAATGCTTCAAATGCAAAGAACCGGGTCATTTTGCGAATCAGTGCCCTAATCCAAGGGTTATCAGAGGCAATCAACAACCTCCAAGACAGCAAGGAAGAGCTTTTTCCATCACTTCTGCCGAAGTGAACCCCGACAACGAAGTGGTGACAGGTACGCTAGTTATTCATTCAAGAATAGCGAACGTACTTTTTGATTCAGGTTCTACGCATTCTTTTATATCTCAAAAGTTTAGTAGAATAATCCCTACACCACCACAAATCATGGAAGTAAAGATGTCGGTGAGTACGGAAAATGGGGCAATCATTGCATCCCATGAGTATAAGTCCTCCCCTGTTATAATCTGTGGATTGAATTTCCCGACGAGCCTCGTCATACTCCCTTTGGTGGAATTTGATGCAATTCTTGTCATGGATTGGCTTTCCTTATATAGAGCCAACATAAATTGTCGGGAGAGGGAAATCACACTCCATATGGAGAATCGACCCCCGATTCTTTACAAGTGTCAGGAGGAAGATGAATCTCCTTTAGCTCCATCATCTCAAGCATGGATATTACTGCCTTATGAGCACGCATATCTGGCTCAGATGATTAAGTCCAAGGAAGAAACCAACCTTGAAGAAATGCCTATTGTGAGGGAATTCGCTGAAGTATTTCCCGAGGAACTTCCTGGTCTTCCTCCAAGAAGAGATGTTGAGTTCTCAATTGAACTTATACCTGGGGCGCTACCAATATCCAAGACTCCATATAGAATGGCTGTGGTTGAGCTTGAAGAACTGAAGAAACAACTACAAGAGAATCTGGATAAAGGGTTTATACGCCCAAGTGCATCACCATGGGGTGCACCAGTCCTCTTCGTCAAGAAGAAGGATGGGTCAATGCGACTTTGCATCGATTATCGTGAACTTAACAAAATCACGATAAAGAACAAGTATCCTCTCCCAAGAATCGATGACTTGTTTGATCAGCTGCGTGGAGCACAATACTTCTCCAAGGTCGACTTGCGGTCGGGATATTATCAAGTAAGGGTGAAGAAGGAAGATATCCCCAAGACTGCTTTTCGTACAAGGTACGGGCACTATGAATTCATAGTAATGCCTTTTGGACTCACCAATGCTCCAGCAATATTCATGGACTTGATGAATAGAGTCTTTAGAGATTACCTAGATAAATTTGTGGTAGTCTTTATAGATGATATTATAATATACTCCAAAACCAAGGAGGACCATGAGGAGCATTTAAGAACTGTACTGGAGACTTTGCGCAAGGAGAATCTCTATGCCAAGTACAGCAAGTGTGAGTTCTGGTTGAAGGAGGTCTCATTCTTGGGCCATATCATCACAAGCAATGGGATATCTGTGGACCCCTCCAAAACAGATGCAATTGAGGGATGGCCGAGGCCAACATCGGTAACTGATATTCGTAGCTTCTTGGGGTTAGCTGGATATTATCGATGATTTGTGAGAAACTTCTCAAGATTGTACAACCCTCTTACCAAGCTAACTCAAAAGGGAGTAGAGTTTTCTTGGAGTGATGAATGCGAAGAAAGCTTCAAGGAGTTGAAAAGGAGGCTTATCACTTCACCTGTGCTCACTTTACCCACAAGTGGGGAGCTTTTTGTGGTATTCAGTGATGCTTCGAAGAAGGGCTTAGGATGTGTGCTGATGCAGAATGATAAAGTGATATCCTATGCCTCAAGGCAGTTGAAAATCCATGAGCGAAACTATCCAACGCATGATCTGGAGTTGGCGGCGGTAATCTTTGCCTTGAAAATCTGGCGGCATTATCTCTATGGAGAGAAATGTGAGATATATACAGACCACAAGAGTCTTAAATATATATTCACACAGAAAGATCTTAATATGCGCCAGAGAAGATGGATAGAGCTCATAAAGGATTATGACTGTTCAATACATTACCACCCTGGGAAGGCGAACAAGGTGGCGGATGCCCTAAGTAGAAAGGATCCAGCAGTTCTATCAATGATGAGAATTGAGAAGGATCCAATCTTCTTAGACTTGATGAAGATGGACGTGGGAATCATAAAGAAGGGAACATCATCAATCCTTTCACAAATGATTGCTCAACCATCTCTTTTGGAAAGGTTAAAGGATGCTCAAAAGGATGATGCGAGAATCCAAGAAAAAGTGGAAGCTATCAAAAAGGGAAAATCCTCAGAGTTTAATGTTAATGAAGAAGGAATTGTGCGGTTTGGGAAAAGACTATGTGTCCCATCAAGTTCGGAGCTGAAGAAGGAACTTTTGGATGATGCACATAGTTCAAATTTCTCTATTCACCCAGGGAGCACAAAGATGTATCGAGATCTCCGAGAAAACTTTTGGTGGAATAATATGAAGAAGGAGATCTCCGAATATACATCAAAGTGCCTGGTGTGTCAGCAAGTGAAGGCAGAGAGGCAGAAGTCTAAGGGGATGATGCAACCATTGCCCATACCAGAATGGAAATGGGAGAACATCACCATGGACTTCGTCACTGGACTTCCAAGGACATCCAAAAGCAACAATGCAATCTGGGTTATTGTGGATCGTCTTACAAAGACTGCACACTTCATTACTATTCGAGAGGATTTCTCTTTGGATCAACTGGCACAGATATATATCAGGGAAGTGGTACGGTTGCATGGAGTACCACTATCTATTGTGTCGGACCGAGATCCAAGATTTACCTCTAAGTTTTGGAAGAGTCTTCAACATGCTCTGAATACTGAACCGAACTTCAGTACGGCCTATCATCCTCAAACTGATGGCCAATCCGAGCGGACTATCCAAACACTTGAGGATATGTTGAGAGCGTGCTCAATGGACTTTAAATGAGGATGGGATCAACATCTTCCTCTAGTTGAGTTCTCTTATAATAATAGTTTCCACTCGAGCATCCAAATGGCACCATATGAAGCCCTATATGGGAAAAGGTGCAGAACACCGGCATGTTGGGATGAGGTCGGTGAACGTAAGCTGCTTGGACCAGAAATGGTCGAAGAAATTGTAGAGAAGGTGAAAACCATTCAGCAGCATATCAAGGCAGCCCAAAGTCGACAGAAGAGTTATGCAGATAATCGTCGACGAGACCTTCAGTTTAAAGTCGGAGACATGGTGTTTTTACGCATATCTATGTGGAAGAAGGTTATGAGGTTTGGAAATAAAGGGAAGTTAAGTCCAAGGTACATCGGCCCCTTCGAGATTCTTGATCGTGTTGGGGCTGTGGCCTATCGACTAGCACTTCCACCTACTATGGCCAAGGTGCATGATGTCCTCCATGTATCCCTCTTAAGGAAGTACATACCAGACCCTTCACATGTACTCTCTTCCGAGGTGGTACAATTAGAAGACGATCTTTCTTATGAGGATCAACCAGTGAAGATCTTAGATCGTAGAGAAAAAGTTCTACGAAATAAGACAATGCCCCTCGTCAAGGTGTTGTGGAGAAACCACAAGTTTGAAGAAGCAACTTGGGAGTCGGAGGATATGATGAAGCTAAGTTACCCACATTTGTTTTAGTGTGGGAAAAGAAAAATTTCGAGGGCGAAATTTCTTAAGGGGGGAATGTTGTAACAACCCAAAGTTTCATTAATGGAAAATCCCTCTTGATCCAGTTAAATGTTTCTTTATGAAAAAAAAAATGTTTTATAAGATGTCAACTTTTTTAGTTTTACTTTAAGATTTGTGACCGTTACTTTTATAGCCGTTGAACAGTGATCATCTGGGTAGTTTAAATATAAGGCTTTAACGAACCAATTTTCTACTCAGACAAAGGAAGCGATGACCTCATCCAGTAGAATTGCCCCTTACAAAGCCCATTTGCCAGAGCTCGGAAAAGAGGTGGCATCTTTGGGCTTTTCCCTTGACCAAGCCCAAGCTGAGCTTCATCAAGTCAAGCTCGAACGTGATCGTCTACGGGATAAATGGAAGTTGATAGAGATTACCACTCGAGCGATGTTATCCGAGCAACCCCAAGAGTCTGTCACCATCGCACACCTTACCCTTAGGTCTTATGCGGCTATTTTAAGGGGTTATGTAACAAATAAGTAGCACCATATTCATGTACATTATTTTGTGTATATAATAATGAATATAATTTCTAGTCATTTTTGATGCATTGTAATTAGTTTTTAAAGTACAAATGATGTTTTTAGTTATTATTTAATTAAGAATTATATTTTATTAAATTAAAGGATTTTTGAATTAAATAATATTTTAATAAAATATTATTATTTAATATTAAATTAATTTTTATTAAATATAAATGATCTTATAATTTTATGAATGCAATTAAAATTTTTATTAAGGTTTGAAAGACATTTCTGTCAAAACCCGTGAATTTTTTATAAATGTCGGTTTATATTTTAAAAGTAAAAATTCACATATTTAGAAAATTATTTAGATAAAATAAATATTATTTTTGGAATCAGGACGTCGAAATTATCCAACGGTGAATTTTTCATAATTTTCTGAGACAGTCAAATTTTTGGGTAAAAATTAAATACCATTTAAATATATAATGTGTTTTATGACATCATAATGACCCAATGGTGATGTAATAAAATACCATAATACTTATGTTCGTCCAATATATGTTTTATCATTAAAATAATGAGGTTTTAGGTTTGTTTGAATCACTTTTCAAAACATTAATGGAGCCCTCAAGACTTATTCAACACTTTGCCTTTTTAAAGTAATTTACATGGGAGTGTGACTCACCTCCACATAAGAAACCCTAATTTTTTTAATAAGTTCGGACCTTGGACTTGTAAAATATTATTTTCCTCTTTCCTTTTCCAGAAACCATGGGCAAATACCATGGGATGGTTTGTGGTTTGGATTATTTTAATATAAGGGGTCACAAACCTAAATAATAAAGAATTCTCTCACCTTTCTTATATAAACCCACCCAAGCTCCCACTTCCTCCTCACTCAAAGCCCTTGAAGTTCGTCCAACCTCTGCCCTACTCTCTCTAGAATCCTCTCAAGGTGCCCCAAGCTCCCAAGAAGCCTCTCACAAGCCTCTCTCTAGCCTTTGGAAGCACACTTCCAAGTAAGGGTTTTTCTTCCTTTCTCATTTTTGTCAATTTTTCTTTAAGTTGTATTGCCCTTTTAATTTCATTTATGAATGTTGTAGTATGGTTTCTCATCTCTCCCATACTGCCCACTTATTGATTGAATGATGGGATAACCCTTTCTCTCTCATTAAATGCCTCCCATGTACACCCGTTACTATGCCGAAATTCCGAAAGGAACCTTTTTCTCCTCTTTTATATTCAAGCAATACTTTTGTATCATGAATCTAAATTCCTTTTCAATTGTTGGGACATGTATCTATATGACCTTCTTACTGTCCATTACATGTAAATGTGATGAGGAACCCCTTTCTCTCTCATCAGACTTTTTTATGAATTCTTATGTCACGTCGTTACGCTGCCGAAATCAGACCGATTTTCTACGCCAATATCATTGTGTAGTGAATACCATGCCCATTTCTCCATCAAGGGTATTCACCTTTATGCACATTTACTTATCGATTGTAAAGTTTCATGTATGAATTCCACATTCCTTTATCGTGGAATAAATGATTATGTTTTATGAATCCATGTTTTATGATCCATGTGGCACACTTATGCATGAAATAAAATGTTTAAGAAGGGTGCGCCCTGATAGCGCTCCAATGCATTGGGTAATGTATAGTATCATGATACGTCATGTGCAATGAGTGTTGACTCATGCTAATTCAAGTGCAACGAGGGTTTACTCGTGCTTCAAGTGCAATGAGGTTTTACTCATGCTCCATGTGCAATGAGCCTTGGCTCATGCTAATTCAATGTTAAGTGTTGTTGCCACATTTCCATGTTATGATTATCATGCTTTATCATGCCTTTATGTTCATGTCTCTATTATGCTCTATTGATTTGCCTATTGCATAACATGTATTGTACTCCTCATGTTATTCATTGTGTACTCCCTTACTGGGCTTTATAGCTCACCCTTTTCTTATGCATGTCCTCAGGTTATCCCATGCAATGCTAAGTACGAAGGAATGTAGTGGTCATGTAAAGGAAGTTTTCAATAAGGATGTTGTATTTCAAGTTTAAAGTTTTTATGTAATGATCCTAAGCCCCAAAGACACTAAACCTCTCGATCTTCTTTGTTGTATCAAGTGAAGTTTTATGTAATAAAGCATGTTTAAGTTGTAATAAAAAGAAGGGTTGTCATATACAATAACACCATGTGTTCTGAAATCACCCTTTCTTAATATTTATAAAAAATACTCATTATTAATATTTTCATCAGAAAAATTTCGATTCTCAATGATAAATTCCTTGAAATAACACTGTCTAATAATGATTTATTTTTGAGATAAATCCATCACATTGTAACAATAATTTTTTAGTCAATGAAATTTAATTACCTACCCTAAAAATTATCATCTTAAAAACTAGTATTCACATTATTATGATAACAATTGATACAGATTCACAATAGGTGATGTAAGGATTTATGATTCTTGTATACCTTTAAAAATTGAATCCTAGATAATAGTTTGGTTAGTCAACAGATTTTCATAATATACATCATGAAGGATGAAAAATTAGTTTAATAAAAAATTGCTCAAAATAATCCATTATCAACAATTATTTATTATATCCACAATTTTTTATTTTTTTTAGATAGAATATATGTTTACAAAATTGATTTAAACCATTTATTTGGTGAAATTATTATCAATAATGATGTTCTAGATCTGAAATATTGAACAAAATTTTTTATAGGTCAATACCACTGTGGATATAAAATTAATATTCATTGAATTTCAACATTAATCCAAAAATATTTATTTAGAACACTAAATAAAATCATTTGATTATATGTATGATTGGAAGAAACATATTTTTATTTAGCTGTAATAAAAGTATTTTAAAAAATAAGGAAGAAAATTTCCCTAAAAAAATGTTCCCCATATATTTATTTTAATTTATAAATATCAACCACACAATTGGCATCTATGAACACTAATATGGTTAACACATTTATTTTCTTATACATAAATATGAAAATGAATGTTCCTTTGAAATAACGTAAAATTATTTGGGTAGAGGTAATGTGGGATTTTTTAGGATAACATTGATACCAATCACATAATGATACCACAAAAACAATTATTTGTATTAGATAATGTATGATATATTAAAATTACAATACATTGTATATTGTTTTTCTTATTTATAAATTTTCCATATTTTTCCAAACTAATCTTCTAAGAGTGGGAAATTAGTGTTGAAAATTCTATCAAAATTCGATGAAAAATTTCATTAAAAATTTTATGGCATATGTTCCATGTAAATGAAACATACAACCTTCATTTTTTATTGTTTTTAGCCCAACAAATGAATGAATTTTTTCATTAATAGATATCTCAAATTTCCTTTTAATATATTTTGAGAACTATTTTAACATATTAAATTATTCACCTGATAATATTATGTCATTAATATAAATGATTACACTAAACATTCAAACATATGTTACCTTTATATAATGAATTTTCATATTTTATTCTATTAATGATTATTGTTATTTTTAATTATCATGATATAAATATCAGGCTTGAGGAGAATACATGAATAAATACAACTCTTACTCCATATTAAACAAAATAATTTTTTTTTGTCAAGGGTTAATTCACTATGTTTCTCAATAAAAACATCATCTTAAAAATCTCAATTTATGAACGATAAAAAAAAATCTGACAGAATTTGTATAATTGATGTGAAATAAATTTCAATAACAACTATGATAGTTTCCAAACATTAAATTATGGTGAATTTTCTTTTATATTAGAAAATAAAAATAAATAAATAGCATTTAATGATGATCCTAACATTATCCCTCAAAAGTTCCCCTTTTTGTCCATCTTGTTATGGAACATCAATTTATTTTTTATGAAATTTTAATCTTTTAGTCTTCTAACTTCTTCCATAGTGTATTTCTTCATAATATGATCAAACTCAGTATTCATATATATGTACCACTATGTATTCTAAATATATTTTTATACTGATCGTGGTTTTAAATGATAGAGGAGTTATATTTGATACTCCATTCATATTTTTCATAGAGTATAATCATATGATTCACTTCAGTGAGTAATTTTTTTTAAAAAAAATTATTTAAATCTTTTCTAAAATTTAGATTTTTATCCTATAGATTAGTACTCAATACTAGAGACCATAGAGTGTTCTTATTATGACTCTTGTATAATCCATTCATTTTTCTCTTCAGTTCAACAAGATGTTTGTTAGATTCCTTCGATTACAGCATAAGAACAACCATTTCCAACACCGTTTCAATTAAAATAATGTTCTAAAACATTAATATCATATTATTATATAATATTATGTGATTGTTTAGTCCATCATTTTTTTCATATTCTCTTCGTTTTAGACCTAAATAAAATTCCTAAATTTTCTGTTTTATCTATATTATATATAAATTTAATTTTAATCTTCATAAATTAGGGACTAATGGATACCTAAAGTATCTAATAACTTGACTCATTTTGTACAAAATTTCATTGGGTTCTTATTTCCAAACATATAAATCATCTATTTTGAATATGTAATGTAGTAAAAAAATTCACTAAAGAATATTTTGATAGTTTTTAGAAAAAAATCATAGATCATACCCATTTGACTAGTAACTGATTCTTTATCTTTGTGACTCAATTTTTTGTATAGTTTAAAGAGAACAATATTAATGACTAAAAATATACATTGAAAATGATGATTCAATATAGTTATATATAAAATGTATTCAATTTCTAGTTATTTGTTTTCTGATATATATAACTTATTTATTCTCAACATCCTTGAAAAATATCTTGAACTTCTTGATAGTGTCATATTTATGATTTACAAACATTTCATAAATCATTCATGTGAAGTCATCATTGGATGCAATGAATAAAAAATCATGTTTTTAGACCGATTCCTCCTTAGTCTATAGGGATCAAAGTGAATATGTTTAATAGGATGAACACAACGAATCTATACCTTCTAATGACTTTTTTAAACCATTATTTATTTTTCATGAGCTTCAAAATAATCTATCTATCCTTCATAAGTTAAGGAATGTGTCTAATAACATCATTTTTATACAACATTCTCAAATTTCCATGGCCATGATGGTTGTGTATCATATGAAAAAAATTAATTTTCATCTTCATTACTGATTTAACAATATTTTCTTATCTATATTATTTAGAAGGAATTTCCGATATTTTTTCTCCCTTGGTAATAATAAGTTTATATTTTGGCAATTTTAAAAAGTTTGAATCTTTTTCGATGATAAATTAATTATAAAAATCACAATGTTGTTTGAGGTTTATTAATTTACATTTATTTCTATAAAAAATTAAAAAACCCTAGAATCAATATTCATAACACAATTTTCTATGATTATAAATCATTTTATTTTGAGAGAACAGTAATTCCCAATTGTTATAATTCCATTATAATTTCTTTGATTTATTATCATTTTTTAATATCCTAACATATAGAAATTGTATCAAATATTTAGAATCCAATGATTCATCTTTTTCAAGAATTAAGAATAGCCTCAAATAATATTGATTATCCATCATTCTTCCATTTAGCATCATCTTTTTATATCTACATTAGTAGAACATTCCATGGTGGGTTTTTCATAAATATTTTATAATAAGGACAACAATGACCACCCATTCCTTTTATATCATCAAGTCATTCATTCATTTTTTAATTCAATGTGTTCCAAACATACTATTTTCTTATATGACAATTCTTCAACTATTTAATCTTATTATTACTCACCTTATAATAAATCATTATTATGGTATCACTCGCACTTAACACATTATTTATTTAATGAAGTGACATTTTATAAAAAACATATATTATATATTCCTAAAAATCAATACAAAACCACCAATAAAAATTTCATCTTGGTCTTCTATAATAATATGAGTGTCGGTTGATATGTTATTAGTGAGGTAAATAAATATTTATATCATTTATCATTATTTTACGAGGAATATTTTTTTTCTAGGAGTGCCCATAATATTTTTTATTCATTTTTTAGGGATGTAAAATTTTCAATATCATTTCTATAACATGGATTATCTCCACTTTTCATGGAATAATCACAGTTAGTTGAAACAATCTTAAATGATTTTGAATTATTAGGTTGAGTTAGGAATTTATTTTATAACATGATTCTCCAAAATTCATGATGAATCATGTTCAACTTATTTTTATTTAAAAAAATTAATATTTATTTATTTTATGTATTTTCTATAATTGAGATATAATGATTCTGTCTCGACCCATTCATCATCCTTCATGGAAAGTTTCACATCATTATATTTTAACACATTTTTTTACTCTATCTCTTTAACATTGATAGATTTAACTTCATCAAGATATCCATCTTTAATTTTATGGAATTCAACCATTCCAACAATATTTATAATAATTATATCTTTCTTTTAGTGTTTGGTGTTTTTATTGAGACAATATTCATGTTCGTATCTGAAACTATATCTCTCTACACATCATTACCATATCATAATAAAATGAAAAATATTTATTCATGTTTCTCTACATGAACAATTATCTCAATTATTTTTTTAGTAACATCTCCATCTAATTAATTACTTTCTTTTGAGTAAGTCACATCTAAATTATATGTAATACTTATTCTTCTTCTTCTAAAATAATTTTCCTTTACCACCATGATTTTTTTACTCTTTATATGTCTTGTAACTCTTTTTATTTAGGGGACTATTCATACATTAATATTGTTTGAAATAACTACTTTTATATTTCGGGTTTCCTAAGAGAAATTGATCGATTTATCAACACATAAAATACTATAGGGTTAGTTTTACCTTTTATGATCCAAATAAAATTTTAATAAATCATTGAAAAAAATAAATCAACCGCGAATATTAATATTTATTTAGAAATTTGTATTCTTATATATTATAGTCTCAACATTTCATAAAATAGAAATTGTCTTTTACTGATTTTTTTAAAAAATATCATTCCCTATTTCATATTTAATGATATATTTAGAAAGCAACGAGAAATTTTTTCTCTATACTAAATTAACAATATTTTGAGATTAAATCTATTAGCAAAATTAAATGTATTTTTTTATTGACACATGATTCTAAATTTTTTTCCCCAAAACCTACGATGTTATAAACTATTTTAGTTACTCTTATAAAATATTCATCAAATTTTTAATCCATAAAATTTTTTGAAATACAAAAAAATTATTCACAAGATTTGAATTTTCAGATCTATCAATTTAATATTATTCATAATACCATATCACCAATGATAATTCATCTAAATAATTGTCATAACGTCCCACCTCTAGTAGGCCTTATGTTGGAAACTGCCACTAAGGGAATAAAAATATAATGATATGGGTGGTATTTCTCTTTATATGAAAGTGAAATTTATAGATAGGATGAATAAAATAAACGAAAAAAATGATATAATTTTAAAAATCCACGAATCTCTTTATAAATCATTTTTAAATAAAATATATATTTATAAAATTCTCTGAAAAGAGGACCAAAATAAAAGCTATGGTGTGGACACAACAACTATAAAAATATAAAAGAGAGTAATGTCCCTCCCAATCTATATAGATTTATTGAAAATCAAAAATTAGTTCATATATAAATGTGGTGAACATACATATATACAGAGTAGGAAAATCACAATTTACTCATCTGCATGAGAAAAGAGAATATTAATACACCCATGAGTAAATAGAAGAATGAATGATATATAAAAAGAGAAAATACTCATCCCAACTTCAATACAAAATCCTCATCAAATAATTGAATCCATGAATTAAAATATAATATAAATCGTACTGATAAAGGGTTCCTTTCACTATTTTATACTAATTTTACATTCTCAAACCCCAACATCATACATCATGGTGATTCCATATCCTCCGAATGACATGTACCTCCTCCCCACAACATGATCACATCACATCATTTCTAGAAGCACCTGGTCAATCACATATAACATGACAAAATCTTATATTTGTTGATGACACCAGGTCCATCACATCATAACCACATCCATGATAAAATTAGTAGGGTGTCATGAACATGAAGTACATCAACATCATTCACTTATCTTGTTATTCATGACTAAAACCATAAGCCACCCCACAACACAGTTATACCACATATTTCATAATGATAAATGGTATATAAACAACTGAACTAACAAATTTATATCTTTTAAAACCTATGCACATTTAATCAATTAGAAAAGATAACTGCTAACCATCTGACCATCATCATTATTATGAATTTTGGAGAAACAGCCCATCAGAATATATGGGTGTTCGAACATAATTATCTACATGGGTTGGTTTAAAATAGAAAATAAAATTAACATACAATAAAAAGATAATCCATATAGGAAGAAAATATGGACTCAAAAGACAACAGATACCAACTCACTACATCCCCAATTTTTTCTCCACCTCAAAATTACAAACACAACATAATCTGCAAACTACATATCTTGTTACAAAACAAATCCATTATCAATCACATTCCATTATTTACAAAGAATTAACCATGTTTGACCAAAATTATCATTATTATTTCACCTATTAACCATTTCCATCCCATTAATCAAACCAGCCCAATCCATTAAAAACAATTTAACCAGTCATTCCATCAATACTCAATAATCTATCATAATGAAATCATAAATCACAATAAACTCATTATCCCTATAAAATCAATACTTCACCACCCTACAATATTGAACAAAAAACTATCACGTCAAAACCCAGAAAATATAACCAATAAAAAAAATCTCACACCTTATCACAAACACACATCATTGCCCAAAAAAATTTCATCACCTCCTCATTACATGACAATACATATAAACATAAAATAAAATATAACATTTTGTTTTTAAAAATTTATAAATGGTATTTTTATCACATTAATATATATACATATATATATAATTCTCACACAATCCGTATTACAGGGGAAACCATTTTATTTGTAAACCATAACTGGATATCCAGTTTTCATTGTTAGGTGTATCACAAAAACATGAAACAAGCTTCCCATATCAGAAAATTACAAATGAAGAAAATTTTATGAATAAATATGATTTTTCTGTGCGTTATCAAGCCCATAAATCCGAAATATCAAAAAATAAAGACAATAATATAATGGAATCTTATTCTTTCCCCTTCCCATCTATTCAACCCAACAAAATAATCTATCTTTATAAGGATTAATACAACCTACTTCTCAAATAAATAACAATATTTAACCCCTCCTGCATGATTAAATTTTTTTAGAAATTTTTTATTCTTTTTGTAGAAGAAAGAATCATTACGCGATTCAATTTAGGAAAAAAAGGCACCAAAGAAGATAATATTACATCTTAAATAAACATGAACTAATTAAAGTAGGATTCTATCACTACAATGGAAAGGATTCATGTCCTCCAATATCCCGAGAAAAAATTTAAGATGAAATGAATAGATGATTCCATGTTTTTAGAGTTAGTAAAAATAAAACAAACGGGATTGTAGAATTAAAATATATAATTAACCAATTATTAGAGATCTCATTAATCATTATGTAGAAGTACTAACTTACGACTATAGTAATAATATAAATTTAAGTTAATAATTATAATTGTTGAAATGGATTTTAAATTCACCAGATTCAAATAGTATAATGTCACACAAGTGTATTTTTACCAAACTGAAGAAAATCATCATATGGTTGATTCCATGTAGTTAAAAGATGCCAGAAAAAAAGTACAACCAAAACATTTTCACATAGAAGATCCAAAAATGTATCTAATTCATCCCCATACCCAATTCATATATCTAATAACTAATGTAGTAGATTAAAATAGATTATCTATATAAATAGCCTATTCATGTAACCCATCCGTCCATAAAGACAATTATGGTAGCTGATCTCCCTATGTAGCCTACTCACATTAGAGATCCATCTATATACCCAATATATGTAGTTTATTCATCCATCTAGAAACTTTAACCAGCTATAAGAATAGAAAACTAGCCATGATGGCCAACCACAAAACTAATTTATCTACTGCATTAATAAACAAAGAAACATGCCAACCACCTATATGCCCAACCATCTTACAACATGAATAAACATCTGACCTTTCTTACCGACATCATGACCAAAAATAAATTATAAGAAGGAAATTAATAATAACAAGTTAAAAATAATCCTAACTACCACTAAAAAATACAATTCATCATAAAAAAACATTTTTTTAGAAATATAGAACCTTACCATATATACCACTTATATAATTATCTCTCTTAAGAATCCATTTAATTAGATGTTCAAGATGTTTTTCTCAGAATAAAAATCTTACCAGATAACATCCAAGGATATCAGAATACCTGAAACTCTACAACCATCCCAACACTCTAACTGAAATCATTCTATCATCCTAATAGATAATTATAAAACTATATCAGCCTCTAGACAACCTAATTGAACAACCACTATAACAAATAAATGAATTTACCATGAACATAAAAATAATTAATTACATCCACTAATAGAATATAATATATTCATTAAATGGAGTGAACACACCCACATGGTTTCAAGAACATTAATTTATAACATAACCTAAATATAATAATGATCCTATAATTATTATATTTTTATTTCTTTCAAAATTATAATATAAATTACCACAACGCATCTCATAAAATAAACTGGATGCAAAATCATATCTAAATTAATAATAGATAAATAAACTCAAAATATCTCCCAGAATTAGAACACATATGTTCCTTGTTCTCCCATTCACTCTCGTACATGCCTCCATAACTTTATAACACATGATCCAAATGGATGGTTTTTCCATGAAACACCTTCTATCGATTAACCTAGATCTTTATTTTCCACTCCAATAATGTATCATTTTCCTTGATTTCAAAAACTCCAATGTAAATAACAACGTTTTCTCTGTATTATATCAAAAAATATGTGAAACATGAAGGACAACACAATCCTTCTCTAGAAATAATGGAAAATCCAACTGATAACCCTCCTCACCAACTTCCTTCAACACCTTAATGGGTGTAAAAAACATGGGAAAAAAATTAGATCCCATTACAAACCACATCTTCCCATGTAGAGAGTAAACCATTGGGTTCATGAGTTCTCTACCCTCAACCTCTGAGGCCTCTTCATGTTATCATCATATGAATTATTATAGTCTATCTCTTTATTCATCCTCTCATTAACATGTTAAATTTTTTCAATCATTCTCCACACTAAACTAGGACCAAGAACTAATTCCTCCTCAGCCTCTATCCCCTACAATTTTGGAAGACAATGAAACCAACAAAAATTCTCAAATATGGACATAATAAGGGATGAGGGATATATATTATTATAGTAAAAATTTTACATAGGAAATTTTCATTCTCATAATCCACTACATTCTAAGATGAATTCCTAAAATATATCCTCCAACATCGGGATAGTAAACTACATATATTCATCCATTTCAAGTTGGAATGTTTTTTTGCGGAATAATTGAGTTCCAATAGAATGTTTCAATCCCATCCAATCTTATAAAGTAAAAAATAAATACAAATTTTGGACAAGGTGTCTCAAAACTCCAAAAACCCAAAATACATCATCCACATACCTATTTACCAAAAATTTAATGATTTATAACTCCATGATCACTATGAATTGGGTCTATTTGATCAACTAATCTAGGATTACATATATTAAATAACAACCTCCCAATGTATTGGGCATCCTCGTGAAAGAATCTATCAATATTTCATTCTATTTACACATATGTTACCTTATTCTTTTAGAGGATGTGATTTTATCTAGGTAACCAAAGGATGAAATAAACCACCAATAAAATGATGATCATCTATTACCATCTAGAAAACCAATCACCTCTCCACAAAATCTTTCATTTTCTATTTCATCTCACGTTACGAAAACTAAACACTCATGCCATGTAAAATCAATGAAATATCGATTATACTAGAAAAGGTTATATATGAAAATAAATAAAGACACACTCTTGAATTTCTTCCAAAACAATTTGTGTCTATAATAACAACATCTTGTTATGTCCATCTTTTGACCATCCCTACAAAAAATCACATTGGCTAACCCAATCATGCATCACCTCATGCTCTATGTATCACCACTAAGATTCCTCTACATATTTCATAATATAATAATACACTTTCATATGAATCCAAAATCAATCACAATAAAAAAACCATTATATCCACGTTTAAGGCTTCTAACACTTTCATCGCTTTCCACGCATCCTCCAACTGCTGAACAACATTCATTCGCAACTTTATACTAAAAACATCCTCTAAAAAAATCCAATTTACTAAGTTGTATGATATATAAAAATCATAATACTCAAAAAAACCATCGAACCCAAATATTGAATTTTTAGTACAAGCTGGGAAAAAATGTACCTAAAACACTTATGATCCATGAAGACCACAAATTAATCCCCTATGAAGTTATTATTACCATAAAATTCGTGAAAACATAACCATTTATATACTCTAATCATATGTGCCTTATTTATTATCATGGGTAAAAAACATAAAATTCCAATACTAGATCACATCTTCTATTTCATCAAAACATGTCCTAATACATGATGAGAAAATCACAAAAAACATAAAACATTACCCCCACTGTCGACAAATGGAGTACTAGAGACCTGAAAAACATCTTTTTCAAACATTCAAATGATGTTTTACACTAATAAATCCATCTAAAATCCTCACCCATAATATTCAATGATATCCATTGGGATGAAATTTGTGAGAAATTCTAATCAATCTTCCAGTAATAGTCTGTAAAATGAAGGAATCTAAGAACCTCACAAATATTCGTGGGTTATACCCAAGAAATATAGTCTCCAATATTAAATTTTTCCACTATAAAACCAATTTAAGACACCATATAAAAAAATTAACTTCACCAATCATGTCCATAACACACATATTGAAAAATTCCCACATATTAGGTGACATCAAATAACCAGTAGGAGATCTTTGAGATTATCACCATTCTTCTATTCTGAATTCATGTAGATAAATATGTTTTCAATGTAATAGTATGTGATCTAGTACAATAATTCATATAGCATGTAGTACATGAGTCCAACTTACACAAATTTTATGTTTGTGACAGTGAATGTCATGACCAGAATCTCAATGTTTCCATACTTGTATATGATGGTAGTCATCGATATATCATCCTGATTTATCCCCAAATAATTATATATTAAGCATAGAATGATCACATAAAACAAATTGGTCTTTCTAAATTGGACTAAACGATAATTTATCCCCATAATTGGGTAAAAATTCAAATAGTTAACTGATTTAACCTTTTGTATTCAATAGAAAACATTAGAATTCCATCCTTATTCTTGAATAATAACACAACAACATCAAATGGAGCAACACTAAACTAGATGATACATTACTAAATTAGATCATCTATTTGAATATGTAACTCCTAGATCATATATGGTTCTATAATATAATTATCCATTTAAATAATATAAGTATTAGGTTTTATGTCTATCCAAAAAATTCGATATCACACCATGGGATTGTGCCACAACATCTATTGTAAAAACACCTAGAAAATATTTGAAAACCACATGATCCTCACACATTGTAGAACCCACTTGATATATATAAAAATCATCCATTAATTTTATATGGGGAACTACACCTCTACGGCCAACCTGAAAACATTTCTTGGTAATGAAAACATCATGCTAGCTATTTAGATCTGAGAACAAGAATCCACTCTGAAAAGAATCAACACCATCATTCACATAATACAACAATTTGATTCAATATGTGAAATTATAGGGATTAATCTGAAGAAATAACAGTTACACATGGTACTGATGTGGCCCCATCATTAGTCTATAACCCTGAAAACATTAAACAAGATGGCCTGGCCTATAAGAGGAATAGTAAACACCATGGTCATTTGAAGACCCTCTACACCACTTCCCATAACACCAAATAGAGATGGTAAATAATTTTAGTGTGAATATATTATATTAAAAAATGTACAAAAAATGGTAGAATATAAACCAATTTTACCTATGAAAATATCTATACATTTTTGTTATGATGCATTTTTTACATGAAAATAACCATGCCTAGATTCTTCAACTCTATAATGATCTCTACCTACTCAACCATGATAAATTTGAAGTTCATTTTCATAATGAAAATACTCAGTATGTCCTCATACTTATTCAATATACTCTATAATGAGAATTATTTTTCTTCCCCGACTTCTAAAATATCCTCACTGAAAATTTTTATTGCGGCTGGCACTCAACATCACTACCTCCACCAACATATGATCAAGTTGACACTGGGAAATTGTTGTTGTGGTGGGAATAAGCACCATAGAAAAATTAATCTATACTGATATACCTTGTAAATAAAAGTAAATATATCCATAGGTGGTTATAATGGAAGCTACTAAGGTTAACTCTCTACGTGTCTAAACATTGAAGGCCATAGTGGATGGAACATGCTGCTAGAAAAATTACTCATCGTGTTCCTAGTTGGACCCTCTACCTTGTATTCATCCTCATTAGTTCATCCCATAGATCACCTTAGGATTATTAGTAACATATAGTTATGTTATTAAAATTAAGAGTGTAACTACGTACTTAATATAAGGAAAAAGTTCCTCCTTATGATGCCTTTCTCAAGACTTCTTATTAGGAATAAGATATAGAGAGAAAAAATAGGTACATGAAACTAATCTAGGCCTCTTATACAGATTTTCCCCTATACCATATAGGGGGATTATATAACCCTGTTAGTTCTATCATGGTATATGAGGGGAAATCTTCCGAAAATATGACCAATAAAAAATCATCCTCTTTCCACTCCCCAATATACAACGTCTACCACTAAAGAATAGAACCTCTCATTTAAGAGACTACTATTAGGAAACATTACTCTTCAATGGTATGGATCAAAAAATGGTATATAATGGTACTCTAACCATATATTTTTATCCACATGAGGATTACATTCCTCATACATCCACAAATACATCCACTGAATGGTGCATGACATTCTATGAAGCTAGTCAACCTATTCAAAATGATCTAACCTCTAAAGGTCAAATGGACTAACCTGATTAATCTATAATTTTCGATCTGTAAGGAATGATGAAAAATGGAAATAGCAGAAAATGGAAACAAGTATTTCCTATGACTGATTGTATAGTGTTTTATTATGATTTAATTAATTCAAATTTAATTATTTCAACATTCTCAGAACAGAAACCCCCAAATTCAATCATGAACCCATTTTATCAGGTTTAATATACCTCTAAAAAGAATCTAACCTAAAAATAAGTCATCATAAAACGGTTATTAAATATGATTATAGTTCATGAAGTACATCATGATCTAGGGTTCCTAAATCCCATATCCTAGCCTGTCTACCTGGACTATATCTTACTCAAAGGTTAATTAAAACTTTTTCCATACCATCCCATTAAATCATAACTATTCATAACTCTAACCCCATACAATATAGTAAACACCACCAATGATAAAACTATTTCATGACCACATCCCACCGTGGATATTAAAATGAAGTAATAGAGAAAATTACCTTGGGACTTTCCTCTAACAGACCCTATGTTGGAAACATTAAATGAGGATATAAGAATATAATTATATGGGTGGAATTACTCTATTTAAGAAAGAAATATGCTGATATTGGAATAATAAAACACAATAACCTCCATTTATTATTATAAATAATATGAAATTCATTCCACCATTCATATTTAAATAAAAAATACACATATAGAAGTAAAAAATAATCAACTGCCAAAATAAAATCAAAGTCAATAACAAAAAAATTCCAATATCTGAGCTAGTAATGTATATATTGATCCATGTAGTCCTCATAGAAACATGTTTTTTTATTTATATGGGGTGAGAATACATGAACACATAATAATAAAACCAATTTCTCTCATGAATATTTAAAAAGATCATATTAATTCACCTGTGAGTAAAAAGTATAACAAACAACACCGAAATATCAACTAATAATTCATACCTCACCACGAAACACCCACATAAACAAAGTATAATAACATTATATAATGTTTAACAATAAAGGTAAGACCACACATCTTTCCAATTGATTTTTCTTCCTTACATCCAAAGGTTGTATGTCACAACCTTTTCATGTCATAAATATAACATGTACCACATAACTATAACATGGGACAATAATATCATGTGTATAGACCCCTAGGACACTTCCTCACAACATGGACACATTTAATATCTTTCAAAGACTCCTAGTCCATCAAATAATCACAACTGACATATATATTGTAATAGGGTATCATAAACATGAAAAAAATCAACCTCGTTTCTCAAACCTACCATGCATGACCCCCACCATCAGCCACCCCATTTCATAGTCACATCACATCACTCGAATAGATACCTAGATCATAGCCTAAAGCACAAATATACATATAGAAATAAAATCATGTCCATATCTATTAACCTGTGAATGAGAGTGGAAAGTGCAGGAATCCAACCATCGATACTCTTAACTAGGATGTCGGGAAAACACCACTGTGTGAATATAGGTTTTTCAAAACATTGTACTCAACATTGGTGTGGTGTGGGTTGAAATAATTCATAATATAATATATTAATATTTATAATCCACACACAAGCCTAAACTATGGGTTCAGAAAGATCTCTAACAAACTCACAACATCCTATATTTTAGTACCACCTCTAAATGCACAATACCACATAAGTCATGAGACATATCTCATAGTACCAACCATATATATTACCTAACCCGTTAATTTAATTAAGAAACATAAACCACGTTTAAATATTATACTAATTTTTATTCATTAAAAACAAATTCAATCCTATTATCTAATATATACTAATCAATTTTATAAATTATTAACGGGTCATTCCTTCACCAACCAACAATCTACAAAAACCAAAATATAAATCACAGGCATCTCATTATCCCCATTATACCATATTCTCACCATCACAAAAGAACATCCAAAGAACCATTATGTCAAGGCTGTAAAATATTGTCTAAACAAATAACACATCACAATAAATCACAATGCAACCACACATCACATCCCTTGAAAAACCCATCACTACTCTACTACATAACCACACATCACATGATATCCAAACACATCACAAGCCATTTATATATACTTATCAAGGGGATTTTATGGCATTAAACAACATTATTTTAGTTATCCTGTCATAGTATATAATCAAGGAGAAACTATTTAATTAGTTGAATATATATGGCTATCTAATTTTCTTTTTAATGACGAGATGAAAGAAAAACAAAACATGTTTTCCCTATTAATACAACAATGTTGAATGAAAATCCCCCTCAAATACATGATTTTTAGTGAGGCATCAGGCTCCTCAATCAGTAATATCATGAATAATATAAAATCTGTATAATCATTTGAAGCATTCACCATCTCCTTGATTAAACATTATAAATATCTTTTTCTTTATTATGCTGTATGAAATTATATTTTCAAATGATAACAATAGTAAACCACTCTAGCATGATAAAAAAACTGAGTAAATATGTATTCTAATTATATATTTAAGAAGCTTCATCTTACTTACTACAGTAAAAAATTGATTCTGAGAAAGGTTATATCACCTTTAGAAGAGACTATAACAAAAGATAACAGGATTCCATGACTATAGGGGAAGGGATTTATGAACTGTAATATCGAGTTAAATAAATTATGAGAGAATACTGTTGTGTTACATTATTTTATGAGTAAATATTTTTGACATTGAAAGGGATTAAATATTAAGAATATATAACGAAAAAAATAGATATGATCTCATAAAACTCTGGAAAAATGAATAAAAAAATTCCTTATTTATCACATATATTCAAGGATATAATTATTCACATCGAAATAGAGTTTTGATGACCCTAATTTAATCATCTAAAATATTCACATGTTTTTACACAAATAACAAAAAAAATATGTGGAATCATTCATGTTGTCGAAAGGCTCATGTTTTAAAAATCCCACACATCCATTTTCACATAATATACATGAGATACTTTAATAAGTTGTTGATTCATCCATGTATTAGATTCACATAGTTGATCTCTCACATATTCAATTCACGTTGTTAATCCATCCATGTTTTCGATTCACTTAGTTGATCCGTCTATATATCCAATGCATTTAGGCAATCCATAAACCGAACTGACTCATAAAGCCAATCCGTCCAAGTAGATGATTGGAATATTATATCCGTCCATATATCAGATTCACCCAGACATGAGGAAAAAAATTTACCATGCCAACCAACCACGTGACCAACCGACCTATTGCACATAAAAGACTAATCATTCCAACTATTGACACGACCAACCTAGCCCCAACACAAACAACCAATGGTATATTCCAACCGACCACATGAAAAAATATGTTACAAAATGAAGGTAATTTAGAATAAAAATGAATTTACTCCTAACAAAGTCTGGAATACACCAAATCCTAAAAAACACAAAATGAAAGGTTTTAGGAATTTGATACAATACAAAAATTCCTTCAACATTTCTATCAAGGCAATTCAAACAATCAGTATCCACTAGAAGAAACATCATTTTTGAACACTTTTTAAAATAGAGATATAATAATTGAATTTAAATCCTCACTAGTGTCTTCTAAATTACTATTTTTGTAAAAATTAATTGGTGAATCATTTTACTATGTAGAAATCAAACAGTTGTATTGACCAATACTTATATGAAAACTGAAGTAATATAGGGTATCATCCTATTATTCTGCCTATAAAATTAAAATATGGTTAATATAGGAAAACCACCACTATTATATGAATTTATGACATTTCATAGTATTTTTATTAAATAATCATAAAAAGTAAACCATAAAGACATGTCATGGAGGCAGGAAATAATATAAGCCCATGGAATCATCAATAAATAAATCAATTCAATCTAAAGGAAGGGACTGCATATTAGAATAAAAAGTGATCTTCATGGGAAATATGGGATGTAAGGTAGTCTAAAGACCATTTAACTTCTCTAAAAGTATGATTAGTCTCTACAAGATTGTTCAAAAGATTATTAATTATATGGATTAGGTATCTGATGAACATATCGTGGTGGATGACTTATCCATAGGAAGAGTTGGATTTGATAACAATTTATGTTTAAAATAATATATAACTATATAAATGTGGGGGGAGGATGAATCATTGTTGACATTTGATAATTTCTACCATCATGGAAATAATCTTCTAATGCTTTTTATATTTTTTTATCTTCAAATATTTGTAACTCAACCTAACCAATTTGTAATTATATGAAATCCAAAAAAGATTAAATTTTTATATGGGTCAATTTTTATGTGGTTTCAAAACCCTTACTTTGAATGGAATGACATGAAATAAATATATTCCACTATGATCCATCACAAATACAACTGTGGGTAGGGAATGTATCACCCATAACCCAATTGATGGTGGTTAGAATTTTCCATTGAATAAATAATGTGTATTATTGAATTTTGAAAATTTTCCCTCCGCTAATTTATGAAATATATCATCAAACATCATTACCTTCATCAATATTAAATATCATCATATGATATTTTATATATAAAGAATATCCTCTTATCCTCCAAAATGAATCATTTATATCATTGAATTATTAAATTTCTCTTTTGTAACTCTTGGATTTTGGATATTTGAAATCAAAACATATTCTGTTAATATTCCTCTTTGTATATATATATAAAAAATATTTTTATTAATATTCAAGATGTTCCTTTTACCAATCCACCAACTCAATCCTCATTTTATAATAACCTAATAATAAAAAATTTACAATTTTATAATTTTTTCTCAAATTTTCTATTGATTGAATGTGCTAAAAACATCCAAGATAACATGTTTTAACATTTTTCAACAATGTTTTTTAAAAATTAGACAAAAACACATTAAATTAAAATGAAATCTCATATAAACATGAAGAAATTGAAATTAAATATAAAAATTATCATAATGTATTTATTTAATTTTTTGATAAATACCCTTACATCATAATCAAATTATTATTTAGAGGAATTACACCATTATTTAATGTTTCTCCTGGTAGTTCAACATATTAACTACTATATATAGTAATATTTATATTCATTCTCCATCCAATGTATTAAATAATTATTATATGGTAAACTCTTAATATTTAAATCATAATATTTTATCCATATTATGGTTTACGAAGTATATATGACCCATTACATCCAACAATATTATGAAATTCTATTCGATCATATAAATTTGATGATTTATAGATTGTATAGTAGAAATTACCTATCCAATTATATTTAGAAAATTTATCATATCTTTCTATCTATTACACCTATTTAAAGTTAACCTCTCACCAATAAAATTTCATCCGATAAAACTAATTTAGATTAAACTCTACAAGATGATCTTCTATATATTGCACATCTATATGATTCAACTCTTTTTGATGCAAATATCTTTAATGATACTATCTCCAATAAATCACAAACTGATGAAAATATATCTAATGAAAATATATTGGATTATTATTATCATTCTCCAAAATATGTAATTAATATTTCATTCTCTATGGTACAAAATTTCATTCTTCTACTCACAATTTTATCCTTTCAGTTGAATCACATGATTTCTTCTATCTGATCAACTTTTTCTTACCAAATTCATTTTTCAATTTTAGTTGAGTAGTTTTCTCAGGATTCTCAATATGATGGATTCATATACTCTATTATTTGTAGATAAAAAATCAATACCTGATAATTCTATGTATTATATTACTTCAAATATTAAACTTCATATAAGTACAACACCTTGACTTTATATCCTCCAAAATATTACATTTTATGACTTCATCATTTTATTAGATGATCTTTTTAAAAACATTCAATGTACTATAAATTCAAGTGTGAACTCAGATTGAACCATGAGAAAAATTAATAACTATGAGGTTAAAAAAAATTGGGATCAATAATGTTTCATTTTACTTAATATCCATACCATATAAAAATATTTCCCTCATTCCCTTTCATATTAACAATAAACACAACACCTTTTACAAAACTATGGGTTCTTTAGATATGATATGGCGAATCACATACCCTTTATGAACCACGCTGAAGAAATCAAATTTATATTAATCGTTTACTATATATCTAGTTAGGTTAAAAACATAATAAGAAAATTACCATATACAACAATGTTTGAACTAAAAGAGTTATAGAATTATAAAATTAATTGATAGTTGAAAAACATATTATTATAGGTTTAAAGAAAATTTCCTTTGAGAAGAAATATTACTTTTTAATTTTCAGAAAAAATATTATTATGATTTTATGTATTATTATCAAAAAAAATATTTAATGTTATGTTCCAAAAAAGACCATGGAAATGAAGTTCTAAAAGTTATGTCTCAGGAAACTCCTAAAGAAGAATATTTTAGACAAAAAAATTCATAGTGTTATCTAATATAGTTTGGTAGATATCTCATTATATATAAAATCCTAAGTAATGGTTATCTTATTTGAATCCTTAACAATTTTATTAGTGATAATTAATTAATGTTACTATGGTATAATTTATTTAATGGGTAGAATATCACACCCCAATATTTTAGAATAAATTTTCTTCTAATTTGAAGCTATCTTCAAATAAATTACCCACATTAAACACAAATTTAAAATGACCCATGGTAACTTCTATGAGTATTATTAAGAATACTACCAGATTAATAAATCTAGTAGTATATAAAAAATATCACAAAAAAAAATTAAAAAATTTATAGGATAAATAATTAACACGAATATTTATTTCAAATTATATTACTTTCTATGAAAAATATATTTCTATTGTTGAATTATTATAAAAACAATTAATCAAAAAAAATTATATTTACTAATATATTGACCCACATATACATTTAAATTTATAAAATAATATATTAAGAACATTTAAAGATTAAATTATTAATTTTATATATATTTAAATTTCCTTATAATTATTGTTTTCCTTTAGAAGAAAATGTTTAATATTTTTGACGCCAACTTTTTTATTTCACCACATAATAATTAACATATAATGTCTTTTTATGATTTTACAAAAATTATTTTTTGAGTAACTATTGAAAAATACAACTTTTATAAATAAAGAAAAGTATTTTTGACTTTAAAATGATCTATTTATTCGAAATTATTTTTTTTTAAAAAAATCATGATATTGTCTATTTTTAAGGAATAAAGTTATAAATTTAAATAAATTTTCCTTAATTTAGAAACCCACAACTAAATATTAGAAATTTATGTGATTGATTTTATAATAAATATTATTACTTTATTATTTTATTTATTTTTCACATGATATATCTATATAATAAATTACATTAAAATACAAAATAAAAATTATTTCATTTATAATAAACAAATTAATTACATTTAAATAAAAATCATTGATAATTGTCTCCTCATTTTACATTATTAGAATAAAAAACACTTTTTCTGGGAATTTTGTGTACAAGTCTTGTGCGCTAATATTAAAACTAGATTTTATCACCATTAAATATATTATTCATAAAAAATTATTTAATATTTAAAATAATCTGGATCAAATTATAAAATTAGGAACATGTTTTTAGTAATTAAATGTAAATTACATAGGTTAAAATTTGTTAATTTGAAAAATTTCAAGAAAATTTAAATGTAAAAAATATAATAATATAATAAAATATATTATGGAAAAAACATGTTATAAAATTTATTTTTTTTATTTTTAAACCTTACTATATTCCCATTTCATTTATTTTTTATTATAGGATCCACTAAACCCTTGAATAATGATATTTCCATTGTTATTTTTAAAATGATTCCACTCATATCCCTTTTACGGGAACCATCACCACACAACATATCCTCACAACCCAAAATGAATGTATTTTGAAAATTAATACCCAAATAAATCCACAAAACAACAATACACATAAAATAGGTTTTTGTATTCTGAAAATAATACCACTAAAATACTAAATCCAATTTCGAAAGGATCTCTTCCCAAGAGGAAGGTAATATTTTCATGTACACATGATTAATTTATTTTTGATTATTTCATTGTATACTTCATAACTATATAATATAATCATGATGAAATTATTTCATAAGCATAACTTTTTATTGAAATTTAGTTATTTATATATTATAACCATTTCCAACCATCCTAAAAATCATTTAAAAATTGAAAACATTGATTATGTTACATGCATATTACCCCGTCTATAAGTGTTGTGATCCATTTTTTCATAACAACATCATATGTTTTGCTAAAATGGGGTATTTAAAAAATATAATAATTAAAATAGTTTTATGATTATAAAATTTTAAACCATTCAATATCATTATTCGATTCAATAAAAACTTATGTGTCACCTATGAATACATGGAGACAACTACCTTCATAAATGTGACATATTTTTTCTATTTTTTTATTTTATTAATTTTAAAAATATATAAAAATATTATTCATAAAATTAATTTTTTTCTAAAAATATCATAATAATTGTTTAATAATGATATTATTTTTAATTAATATATTTTGTAACCATACTCACCCATAGATTATAATATCATCTTGTTTATGTTAGTCTAACCAATTACATGATTATTGTTATATATATATATATATCACATACTATTATGGGTAATTAAAAATAACTGTTATTAAATATAAATATGTAAATAATGGTTTTGTATCATTATAGAGATTCTATGTAAATATTTAACATATTATTATTTCATTACCCTACTGTTCGTTAAAAACTATCGAAACAAGCTCACCACCGACTTAATTAATATAAATCATGATGAAAATACTCAACAAATAATATTTAAACATTATAATAAAAATTAAAAATATATTAAACATTATATTATAATATAATAAGGATGAAAATTTTATCTATATATAATAATATATATAACCAGTGCAAAACTTGTTGTAAAATAACAATCAAAGAAAATATAATCTAATGATGATAATAAAATACAATCAACTATCATATTTTTTAATAGATTTTTTAATTATTTTTAAAAAAAATTTAATGTTTTTAAAATTTTTATTAAATTGGTTATTGTTATTTTTTTAATTTAGTTTATATCTTGATTCTCTATGTGCGCAAAATGTTAACAGCATTTCTTCCAATTTTTCCATCAAGAAATGATTCATTTTATAAACCTAATTTACATTAAATGATATTTACACATACCCATATAATCCTTTTATTATAATTTTCATGAAATTAAATTCATTTAAAAATCCTTATCATGTTTTATTTTCATGGGATTTGACTCATGTGATACTAATGTCATAAAGGATATTTGTAACTGAAAATTTAATTTTTGGAATTATAGGGTTTCTCTTGGACAACATTTTTTCCAATCTATGTTTATTACACATAGAAATTATATTTTATGGTAATTTATATTCATATCTTAAAAATAATTAGGTTTTTATTTAAATAAATATATAGGATTAATTTCTTCTCAAAAAAATTATATCATTGTTGTGAATAATTCATATATTTACTAGTAAGATATCGAGATTCCATATCCATGCTACATATTTCTGCAATTTGTATTTTTATTTTCAAACGAAATCTAAATTTAACTCATTTTTACTTAATATTTTATTTATAACTTTCTAAAATGAATTTTAACTACCCTTTTATTGATGTGTTTCTTCAAAAATTATATTTTAAAAACTGTTGAAATGAATATTCAATTCCCAATTTTACATTTTTTTCTACACATTTCATTTGAAAATAAACCATACTATATTTTAAATTTCTAAATTATTTGTTATTTTTTTAAAATTAAAAATGATAAATTTTTTTAACTCACCTTTTTGAAAATTAATTTGGAATCTAACATTTGTTTAATACGCCAAGATTTTATAAAAATGTTTTTTGAATTAATTTAATCTTTTTAATATGTTCTATTTCACTCAACAATAAAAAATAGTTTATTTTATCATAAGGAAACACTTTTACTATATATTATTGAAAAAACCTTTTTATTCATTCACTACTCAAAACATAAACTTTATATTTCTATACACGTCACATAGTGGCTAGCTTACGTTACATAAAAAATGACTTCCATAATGGCATGTGTAACAGGAAAGAGAATGTTATATCAAATAGTGTTATATTAATTAATAAAAAATAGATTTTAAATTACTTTTAATAGTTAAAATATGATAAATATATGTTTTACACAAATATAATAATAATTCATAGGTTACCAATTAATTATAAATATAAACATAAGAACTAGTGGATTATAAATGATAGATTTTTATTTTTATGACCTAAAAGTATTTTGCCCCAATAAATTAAATTTATTACAATAATTTAGTTGTATTAATGTAATATATATTTTTTATATTAAATAAAATATATTTTATATTTCTCCAATATATTTGACATACATAAGATAAGAACAAACCCAAATATATCCTTAACAAACTTTAATTTTATAAAAGAGGATTAGTAACTTTTAATGGAGAACCCATTTTAAATCCAATATTTTGATCTTTTATAGATTTAATATTACATAATAAACTTCAAATTTTATATATAAAAAAATTAAGGTAAATATTTGGTTTTTTATAAGGATTACTTCCTTTTAATTAATATTTAACATTATTGAATTTTAATTAATAATTGGTTTTCCATCTAATATATCTATAATGTTAGTTTATATTATATATTTTAATAAATGTTTAATTAAACCATATTTTAATAATTTAATCAATTTTTCCCTTGGAATAAATTTAACATTGCATTTTTGTAGAAAAAACATAGAAAACCATTGGGTATTTTTACATTAAAAACCTTGAATGTCGTCCCATCAGTGGGATTAATATTAAATTAATTCCATACACTTATTTGGTTTTAATGTTGAAAACTTGATTAAATTTTTAGAATAATTATAATTTATAGTGTTTAGTAATGTCAAATTATTATTTTACAAAAAATATTAGTGAAGGAAGTTAAAATTAATGATTCTGATTAAGGTAAAATTATGCATTATAATGGAATAGTCCATAAAAATAAGGGCCCCAGTTACCTAGACACTTATAAAACCCCCAGTTTCTACCATTATTTCTTCCATAATCTAAAATTATTTTTATTTTTATTTTTTATGAATTTGGTCTCGCAAAAACCTTGGTATTGAGAATGTGTTTTAAAAAATGCCAATTGGGTCCTTTCTTTTCTCTATAAAAGGCCACCTACGCTCACACATCCTCAAATATCTTTAAAAACTTAAGATCATCCAAGAACATACCAATTAACTTCAAATATACCTCAATTACTCATTTAAAACACACATTGGGAATAAATTATAGAATGGAATCCCTTTGGTGAAACCAAAAAGAGTTACTTGAATTAGAGGTAACACCCTCAGCCAAGCTCGATTCTTTTATTTGCATTATCAACATCAAAAACTCTTCTTATTCCATTATTTTATAATAAATTTATTATAATAAATATAATAGGAAGTGTTTATGAAATTTTTTTATCTAAAAATACACAAACATACATAAAATGGGTAACAAACTTATTGTTTATGTGTATAGAGAAATACAACATCATAAATCAAAGATTGTTCATTTCTTCCATTACAACCTCTCATGGTGGAAACTTTGCTGGAAAAAATATTTATATATGATATATATGATAATTTTTTTATTCTTATTCAATTTTTAATTTGAATTTTCACTTTACACAATTCATCTTTGGTAAATACAATAATTTCATTTGAGGAAATATAGACTTCCACTCCCTCAGAGCGATGTGATTTCTTCATGCAGCACATTGAATGTATTAATTATATGTTTATTGAAAATATATTATATATATGAAATAACAATGACATTTTAATGATATTATATAAACATATACATATTAATATATGTCATTTACTTAATTGATTTCTATATAGAAATAAAATGTAGGAACTATTCTTGTATACCTAGGGCATATCGTCTATATGAACGGTGTATTCTATTTCACAATTATATATTATATATATAATTATAATTAAAATATTCTGAAAATTTATTATGTTTGTATCATGTTTTAAATTTTCTAAAATAATTATATAAGTATAACCACCAAATATATATCAAATTAAGACATAAGGAGAGAATACATGGAATAATACATGAAGCATAAACTTACCATGGAATTGTAAACCAGGAGGTAAGATAACAATATAATAAATCAGTATGTGGTATTATAATTAATTATGTTTTTATTTAAAAAATTTATAATAAACATAAATTTATTATACATGAGTTTTGAATAACTACGATGAGTGTCATGAAACATCATAAAGGGAATTTCATCTCACTTTTTATTTTCATTAGATAAATGCTTTATTCACCACACACTCTTTTTTTATGGTGTGTATAGATCCCATTTATATTTTATTTTCTTATTTTAAAAAAACCTTATGTGAATTTAAATACCCATTTCATTAAATTTCTTTTAATGGGGGTTATGTTTCAAAAGATACCTAATTGTTCCAGTAGTTTTGTCTCAATTTTTATTCTTTGAGACACATTCCATGTAATGGACCGATATTTTTCTAGGTGGTGTATATAGTACCTTTGATATTTTCTGCCATGAATCTAATTTCTTTTCATTATATTCAAATATTCATTTAATCATATTTACTAAAATAAGGTTAGTGGTCTAAAGTTAAAATGTGGCATGATTTTTTTAAAATAATCTCATCAATTTTAGAGATTGGTTATATATATGTATTCATTGATGAAATAATATTATCCATATCACAATAAAACTAATTAATATTTTACCCTCTATATTATAATGTTATATCAATTTAATATAGCCTTATTCCCAATTGTTGTTATATAATATAGTTAAGAGTGTTGTTTTTGTGAAATCAAGCATTTACCCTCTATTCGATTGGATATCTATGTTGTATTAAAACCATGTTTTCTAAAATATATTCCAATAATTTTATAATATTCACTAATAATATTTAAATGATATTTTTATACATTTATATTTTACCAATTTTTTTAGGGGATTCTTCTTATCACTTTCAGAACAAGTCATTTTTTGATCATTTTTAATTTTCCAATGAAATATTCATTTACCTCATATGGAATGTATGGATTTACATGTCTTCATTATTAAAAAGATTCATTTTAATGATTAAAATGTTAATTTTTTAGGAATTTGAATTTAGTGTCTATTTTAAATTAATTGTTTCATAAAAATATCAAGATTTCGTTATATAATTCAGATTATTTTCCAAGGAATGTGTTTTCCAAATGTTTTTATGGTTATTTTATATGTTTTCAAGGAACATATTTTTCAAAATGTATTCATGATACTCTTATAATATTTCATAGGAAACTGTTTCTAAAACATTTTCAAATTCCTATTATTTGTTCTCAAGAAAAATTATTTTTTATAACTTATTGGAAGTCCTTTTTATATTTATTTGAGGAAAATGGGTTTCAAAATTTCTTAATATATATTTATATGTTTACAAAGGAAATGGTATCCAAAATTATTTGATTTTTTGTTAATATTTTTTCATGTTTACTTTAAGAAAAAATAGTTTTAAAAAAGATTTACGACTTAATGAACCTTTATCAAATAATAAATCATATTTTCCTCATGAAATTCTTTTAAAACATGTTTCGAAATTATTTTCCATATATGATGACATGTGTTCATGTTACTCATTCTATTAAAGAAAATTAAACCAAGGTTCCATTAATAATATTTCTTTAATAGTATAGAATTTGATGTAAGGCTGAATATGACAACCATGTATTTTCCATGGGTTATATGGTTTTGAAAACCACTTCTCTTCCTGTGTTATACATTGTTTATGTGATTTTTAAGCACATATATTCTCCATAGGTTATCATGTGATGATGTTTTAATGTCACTAAATACATTTTCCTAATATTGTGGTTGGATGATTATAAAACACATCAGTTTTATGGGTCACAATTTGATGAATGTTTTATTATCTTATGTCAAATTTATGGATGATTTTACGATGATGTGATTGGAAAATATATCACCCCTAATTCTCTGGGTAGATATTTATATCTCGTCTGATAATGATTGGAATCAAGTTGATGGGATTTTTCAACTATGTAAAATCGGGAGTCCTGAACCCATAAAAGGAAATGACTATGACTAGGGATAGAGTTGTGTCCTTCCTAGTAGGTATTGTCCCCATGAAGATAAAATATGAGGAAACTCGATCCACTATGGAAATATAAGTAAATTAAATCCAATATTATAATATATAAAATCTATGTACTTTGTAAGGAAAGGGTTGTGATTAGGGATGGTGGTGTTTCCCACTTAGTTGGTGCAGTTCTCATTAAGTTCCTTGATAAGTCCTAGAAAAGTGTCATGATAAATAAGGAATAATATCACATGATATTCCATTACTAAATTCCATTTCATCTTCCTATGTTATTGTTTTAGGGCTCATGTTATTTGTTTATGTGTGATTACTACCTTCATAGATTCTATTATCTATGCCATTATTCATTTTAATTATCTTTAACAAGCAGGGTATGATCTTTTAATGTTATGATCAGGATATTATACCCATATTCTCATGGTTATTCTTACATATATCCCTAGTTTACCCTTACTAAGTATCATATCTCACAACTTTTTATTATTACCTCACATGTCGATTAATATATATATTTATTTTGTTGTGTCTGTGAAGGGTACAAGTCATGAAGAACCATGTGGTGATAATGTTTCTCGCATATGTACATGTGTCAATGTTTCCATGTATCTAAAGGCACTCGAAAAATTATGTTTTTTTGGATTATATATATATAATGTTTAAGGTATTATTCATATGTCATCATATGTTAATGTATGTAAATCCTGGGTGATTTTTGTTAGTATCAGAGTGAAGGATATGTTTACCCTCAGAATATAAGATAAGAAAACATTATAGAGATACCTAAGGATATTCATAAAGATATTTCTAGGAATGTAACTATGGGTAAGTCTAGGTGTGAGATAAATATTTACAACATGTCCTAGAATTTGGTAAAGGATAGAGTGGGTGGTTTCAGGAAACAAATCCCTACCTAGATACTATAAGTGGATGTATATCTAGAATAGTGGAACATATGGGTAACAACACCGAAAAGATGGAATGATCTCGAAATGATTTAATGAAGTGCTCCATAAAGGGGCTAACAGCACACTTGTTTTTAAATTTATTGGTGATATGATTTATAAATATACAAAATCTTCATGATACATTATGAAGGATTTTACTACAACATGACTATAAATAAAATATGATAAAACTATGGTGTCAAAGATTATGGATGTTTTCATAACATATATGTCATATAAGTGAATTTTCATAATTAGGTGGATTCAAACTCTGATAATCATTTATCATTCAATTATTTATGGTTTTATCAAAATGAGTAAATGATATGAAATATTATTAACATTGAATGTGATTTAAAATATACTAATGATACATATAATAGAATGACCACTATATTGAAGGATGTTTTGATCATATATATCAGTTTTCAAAGATCATTAATTATAATGGGTGAATTAACAAACTCTTAGACTCAAAAATAATGATACGGAATGAGGTCACTAAGAGTTTTGGTAATAGAGACCATAGAGGAAACAATTTTTGGTTTCATATGTTTCAAAAATGTGGTTACAATCTCCTAACTGAATTTATGAGATGAAAAAGAAGGTTTTTTAACAATGGAAAATAACGACACAAATAAAGTAATTTAAAAGTTAAAATTAAGTTTTTAGTTAATATAATGGATGAAAATTCTGGAATCCCTAAGGAATTATCAATTAATTTTACTCAAAATGTGTAATGTAAGATTATTCTGAAAATAAATACCCGATGTGAATGGTTTGTGAAGGGAATATTCAAGGGGGTATACATATTGTTTTTTATACTAATGATTATGACCCCACAAGTGACATATTAATGATATGTATTGATTTAATAGAATTATCTAAAATAATGATCAAATTTATTTTAAACAATATTATTTCTTGATTCGTACTTCATATTTTTGTAATGTGGTTTTAAAGAAATATGTTTATAAAGCCTATTTAGTGTATTAAGAAAAAAAATTATTATTGAAGTGTACATATTATGGGATTCCATGATTTTAGTATAAGAACCATAAAATATATAATTATTTTTAGAATAAGGTGATTTTGAATATGAAAGAATATGATGATATGTTCTGGTGAGGTTGAAAAGATATTTCATGGAAAAAAATTAATTTGATTAAGGGAAGGTAATCCTTAATATGTTTCTTCTGTTTAGATAAGGATTTTTTTAAAAAGAAAAGTTTGATATAGACAGGTAAATTAGATGACATTGATCACCTTGGTATTAATTAATTACTTTCCGACAAGTGGTTTATAATAGCATGGATAGATAATATGACATTTTTTAGATTTAAAGAATATATCCAATATATGTTGGAATAATGAAACATTCATTTTATATAATAAGGATTTATGGTATATCATGTCATTACCATGTTTGAAAAGATTTTACTATGTTCATATTCACTTGTTTTTAATTTAACAACGAAGATGTTATTTGGGATATATTGGGAATCAATTTTATGATGATTTCATGAATTTTTTATAATAAATTGTAATTTAATGTTCTAGAAGGTTTATTATGTTATCATTTTAGGAACATTTTATGTTTAACCTCATTCAAAGTGTTCATGTATTTATATTCTATTGAAATCCTTGGTAAAAAGGACATTCAGTTATTATATTTATTTTAAGGATGCCCATAATATTATGAAATTTATTTTACTATGGTATTAGAAAAGTACATCATGTTGGTTGGGTGACAACCAATAATTTATTGTAAGGTTGCGGGTGTTTAACCCATTACTGAAGGATGATAAGTGATTCATTCCCACCACATGGCAACTTGATTTCCTTGTAAATGATTAATTTTTTATGAATTAATTTTTATAAGGAAACAGTACTGGTACATTTTATGTTTTGAGATTATTATAATAACCATATTGATTTTGATGAATAGTTTGAGACAAATAGCTATACTTTTCATTTTTATGGGCCATAAGATCTACTAAAAATGTATTTTAGTATATTTAACATCATCATTAGTTTAATAATATCTAGTTAATGAAGAATGGGTTATTTAGGAATTCATAAAATAAAAAAAATATTATATGTATATATCAAGTTAGTATATTTTCTTATAATATTTTTCAATAACAGAATTAATGAATGATATGACTATTATAGAAAAAAGTGTTTTCCTGATACCTTATTTTTTGTTGAACTGATGACCTTTTTTAAAATCTCACGATTTCTTTATAAAATTCAGATTATTTACCAAGGAATGTGTATTACAAATGTTTTTATGGTTATTTTTTATATTATCAAGGTAAATAGTTTTCAAAATTTATTCATGATAATATTATAATATTTCATAGGAAACTGTTTCTAAATTTTTTTCAAATTCCTATTATTTGTTGTCAAGGAATTTTTTTTAAACATGTTGAAACTCCTTTTAAATTTATTTGAGGAAAATGGGTTTCAAAATATCTTAAGAAATATTTATATGTTTATAATGGAAATGGTATCCAAAATTATTTGAATGATTTGTTTATATTTTTTTATGTTTACTTTAAGAAAAAAACATTTTATAAAAGTTTTATGACTTAAAGATCCTTTATCTAATAATAAATCATGTTTCCCTCATGAAATTCTTTCAAAACATATTTCGAAATTAATTTCCATATATGATGACATGTGTTCATGTTACCATTCCATTCAATAAAATTAAACAAAGGATCCATTAATAATATTTTGTTAATGGTTTAGGATTTTAAGTAAGCATGATTGTGACAACCATGTATTTTCTATTGGTTATATGCTTTTGAAAATCACTTCTCTTCCTGTGTTATACATTGTTTATGTGATTATGAAACACATATGTTTTAATGTCACTAATTACATTTTCTTAGTATTTTGGTTGGATGATTATAAAACAAATATGTTTTATGGGTCATGATATGTTGAATGTTTTATTATCTTATGGACAAATTATGGGTGATTTTACAATGACATGGGTGGAACATATATCTACCCTAATTCATTGGGAAGATATTTATATCTCGTCTGATAATGATTGAATTCATGTTGATGGGCTTTTTCAAAAATGTAAATATGGGGAATTCTGAACCCATAAAAGAAAATGACTATGACTAGGGATAGAGTTGTGTCCTTCCTAGTAGGTATTGTCACCAAAAAGATAAAATATGAGGATACTCGATCCACTATGGAAATATAGGGATATTAAATCCATTATTATAATATAGAAAATACTGGTCCTTTATTAGGAAAGGGTTGTGATTGGGGATGGTGGTGTTCCCACCCAGTTGGTACAGTTCTCTTTAAGTCCCTTGATAAGTCCTAGAAATGAGTCTTGATAAATAAGGAATTATATCACATGATATTCCATAACTAAATTCCATTTCTTATTCCTATGTTATGCTTTTAGGGCTCATGTTATTTATTTATGTTTGATTACTGCCTTCTTAGATCCCATGCTCTATGCCATTATTCATGATTATTATCTTTAACAAGTAGGGTATGATCTTTTAATGTTATGATCATTGTATTATACCCCTATTCTCATGTTTATGCTCACATATATCCCAAGTTTACCATTACTACATATCAGATCTCACAACTTTTTATTATTTCCTCACATGGCGATGAATATATATATATATTAATTATGCTATGTCTAAGAAGGGTACAAGTCATGAAGAACCATGTGGTGATAATGTTTCTCTCATATGTACATGTTTCAATGGTTCCATGATTCTAAATTCACTAGAAAACTTATTTTCATTTGGTGTCTATATATATAATGTTTAAGATATTATTCATATGTCTTCATATGTTAATGTATGTCATTCCTGGGTGATTTTAGTTTGTATTAGAGTGAAGGATATATTTACCCTCAGAAAATAGGATAAGAACACTTTACAGAGATACCTAAGGATATTTATAAGGATATTTCTAGGACTGTTACTATGGGTAAGTCTAAGTATGAGATAAATATTTGCGCATTTCCTAGAATTTGGTAAAGGATAGAGTGAGTGGTTTCGAGAACAAATCCCTACCTGGATACTATAAGTGGATGTATATCTTGAACCATGTAACATATGGGTAACAACACTAACAAGATGTCATGATCTCGACTTGATTCAATCCAGTGCTCCATAAAGGGGCTTTCTGCACACTTGTTTTTAAATTTATAGGGGATATGATTTAGAAATACACAAAATCATCATGATCTATTATGAAGGATTTTAATAGAACATGACTATAAATATAATAGGTTAAAACTATGGTGTCAAATATTAAGGATTTTTTCCTAACATACATGTCATAAAAGTGAATTTTCATGATAATTTGGATTGAAACTTTGATAATAATTTCTCATTCAATTATTTATTTTTTTATAAAAATGATGATATCATAAGAAATATTATTAACATTGAATGTGAAGGAAAATATAATAATGACATATATAATTGAGTGGCCACTATATTGAAGGATGTTGTGATCATATATATCAATTTTCAAGGATCATGATGGATAATGGGTAACATAAAAAACTCATAGACTCAAAAATAAAGATATGGAATGAGGTCACTAAGATTTTTGGTAAGAGAGACCATAGAGGAAACACTTTTTGGTTTCCTATGTTTCAATAATGTCGATAGAATATCCTAACTAAATTTGTGATATGAAAATAAAGGTGTTTTGACTATGGAAAATAATGAAACAAATAATTCAATTAAAAAGGTAAAATTAAGAGTTTAGTTAATGCAATGGATAAATATTATGGCATCCCTAAGGAATTATAAATATATTTTTCCCAAAATGTGTAATGTAAAGTTATTCTGAAAATAAATACTCTATGTGAATGGTTTGTGAAGGGAATATTCAAGGGTGTATACGTATTTTTTTATGCTGATGATTATGATACCACAAATGACATAGGAATGATATGCATTGATTTAGTAGTGTTGTCAAATATCATGATCAAATTGAGTTTAAAAAATATTAGTTCTTGTTTCCTACTTCATATTTTTGTAATGTGTTGCTAAGGAATATGTTTATAAATCCAATTTAGTGTTTTAAGAAAAAAAATTATTATGGAAGTCGATATATTATGGGATTCCGTGATTTTAGTATAAGAACCATAAAATATATAACGATTTTTAGAATAAGGTGATTTTGAATATGAATGAATATGTTGATTTTTTCGGGTGAGGTTGAAAAGATATTTCTTGGAAAAAATTTAATTTTATTAAGGGAAGGTAATCCTTAATATCTTCCTTCTATTTAGAAAATGATGTTTCGATAAATATATGTTTGATATAGATAGGTAAATTAGACAATATTGATAACCTCGGTATTAATTAATGATTTTTTGAAAAGTTGTTTATAATAGCATGGATATATAATACGAAATTTTTTAGATTTAAAGAATATATCCAATATATGTTGGAATAATGAAACATTTATTTTTTATAATTAGGATTTATTGTAAATCAATTCATTACCATGTTTGAAAAGATTGTACTATGTTCATATTCACTTGTTTCTAATTTAACAATGAATATGTTATTTGGGATATATTGGGAATAAATTTTAATATGTTTTCATGAATTTTTTATACTAAATTTTAATTTACTCTTCTATAAGGTTTATTATGTTATCATTTTAGTAAAATTTTATGTTTAACATCATTTAAATTATTCATGTATTGATATTCTATTGAAATCCTTGGTAAAAAGGACATTTCGTTATTATCCTTATTTTAAGGATGTCCATAATATTATGAAAAATATTTTACTGTGGTATTAGAAAAGTACATCATGTAGGTCGAGTGAAAAAAAATCATTTATGGTAAGGTTTTGGGTGTTTAACCCATTACTGAAGGATGATAAGTGATTCATTCCCACCACATGGAAACTTCATTTCCTTTAAATGATTATTTATTTTTTATGAATAAATATTTATAATGAAACAGTACTTTTACATTTTATGTTTTGAGATTATTATAATAACCATATTGATTTTGAGGAATAATTAGACACAAATAGCTATACTTTTCATTTTTATGGGCCATAAGATCTTCTAAAAGTGTATTGTAGTACATCGTACATCATCATTAGTTTAATAATATAAACTTCATAATGAATGGATGTATTAGGAATTTATAAAATAAAAAAAACATTATATATATATATCACGTAATTATATTTTCTTATAATATTTTTAGATAACAAAATTAATGAATGATATCCCTATTATAAAAAAATGTGTTTTCCTAATACCTTATTTTTTGTTGAAATGATGACCTTTTTTATAATCACATATTTATGCATTTGATATCCTCATATATAATTTTATCATTATCTTATTTTTGATTGATGACCTCAATCACCCCTATCAATATTTAAACTTGTTATCATTGTCCAATCCTAACTCCTAACATATGTTCTCCTTTGAGGAAACCTATTTACATGTTACTTAAATGATCTTTTTTGTTCCAACATTCAATTTTTAAGGGAAGTTTTACTGTTAATTTTTCTGATGTGGATTTTATGAATAAAACATTCAAAAATTAATCCATTTGTATCCCAAATGAATTTTTATGAAGAAATACATTTTTATGGGGCTATAATGTAACACCCTGGGATTTTTTGAAATTTCTTTTTTGAATTAAATCATTCATTTTGATAATTTTTATTTCTCGAAATAGTAAAAATAGTTTATTTTACATTAATTCACTAGGTTTTTGTTGATTTATTTTCAAAACAATTTAAACCATTCACGAATCATGAAATAAATTTTAGTTTTCTCTACATGAAATATAGAGGTTTGATTGAGTTACACAAAATAATTAACTTTCCTCGATGGATTTTATAACACAAAAGGCACTTTTTTACCATATAATGATATCTTATTTAATATGAAATGGATGTAAAATATGTATTAATAACTAAATAATGAAAAATAATTTGTTTACATAAATATAATATAAATTAATATTTTAGAAAATTTTATGAAATTAATATATATTAATATAAAGTATTTATTTATATGTTTATAACCACAATGCTTTTTGTGTTAATAATTTATAAAAATTACAATTAGTGATTAATACTAAGGTAATATATATGTAATATATTAAATAAAATATATTTAATATTAATTAAATTGATTTTATAGACATGAGAGAATAACAAACGCAATTTTATGTTTAAAAATAATATTTTGATTAAAGAAGTTTTACCGCCTTTTAATGGAGAACACATTTTAAATTAAAATTTCAGAAATTTAATAGATTTAATATGTCAAAATAAACATAAAATTTTTATAATAATCTTAAAAAATATCTTAGGATAAATTTTTTGTATTTTTCATTAAGGATTCATTTTGCAATGAATAGATAAAAATATTGAATTTTAATTCAAAATTACATTATAATTTAATTTATTTATAATGTAAAAGTATATTTCAAATTGTTATAAAATATTATTTAAATAATATTTTTATCATTTAATAAAATTTGGGTAATTGGAATCAATTTCACATTGAAATTGGGTAAAAGAACATATCAAACATTTTTGATCTAGTTTACCTTAAAAAAATGTTGTGTTGTCCAGTCGGCAGAATTAATTTTGATTTAATTTATTTCAATAATTTGACCGGAATTGTTTAAATTGATTCCATGTTAGTAATTAGAATAATTTATATTTTCTAATAATTTCAACTTAATTTTCAACAAGAAATATTACCAAATGCTGTTAAAATTAATTATTGTGAATAAGGTAATATTAATCGTAACAAGAGAATAATCCTTAAACTAAATGGACAAAATGAAATTCAAACTTGTCAGACAACCATTTAATGGAAATATTTAGGACTTAATGCTTCTATTATTTATTTATTTTTTTGATTTGGTGTGACTTTTGTGATGTAAAAACGTTGGTATACATAACTTATTTTGAAAAATGCATGTGTCTTCTTCTTCTTCACTATTAATGGCCACCACATATCCCACATCAACACACCTCTCAATACACTTATATTCATCCAATATCTACACAATCCAATCCTAATAATTCCTCTCATCCTCCTTTTATACTTACATTGGAAGGAAAGCCTTCCAAGGAAACCCTTTGGGGAGAACCCAAATGAATTACCCAATTAAGAACTATACCCTCCCTCAAAATCTTTTAATTTATTTCCATTATTCAATCCATAGAGAATTTGTATTCCATAATTTTATATATAAAACATTTATATAATATATTAGGATTTTTTATTTCTAATTTTTAAAATAACATTTACACATAGTTCCATCTAATGGGTAAAAAACAAATTGTTTACATGTATACCAAACTACGACCTCAAGGAATGATGATTGATAATTTTTTCCTTTACCATATCTCATTATGTACATTATGATGGGTCATATATTTATATATGATATATATTATATTTATAATTTATTTATGCTTCTGTAATTTTTATATATTAAATACTCTTAGGATGTATATCTTGTGTAAATACAATAATTTCATTAGAGGAAGTGTCGACTACTGCTCCCTCAAAGTGATTGATTCATTCACACACTACATGTAATGTATTATGGATATATTTAGAGAACCTATATATATATATTTATATATCACATAACAAATATATTTTTAAGGATATTATATACATATATAGATATACATATAATTCATTTACTTTCTTTCTTTCAATACATAAATAAAACAGAAGTAATATTAATGCATACGTACGATATACCATATCCAAGAGTGGTGTATTTAATTTCATACATCAATATTATGTATATTATTATAATCCACATATAATTAGTATTAATGATATTTTTATCATTTGTTATATTCTTTAAATCAGCATATATGTATAAGGATTAAATACATAACAAAGTAAGACACAAGAAAAAATCAAATAATATGTAAAGTGTATCGTTAAAATGGGATTGTTAACAAGAGGGTGATATAAATTAATTATGAAAACCCATATGGTATTATATATAATAACATGGTTTTGTAAAATATTTATAATAAAATTACATTTATTATATAGTTTTTTTGAATGATTTCAAAGAGAGTTAGGACATAGGGTGATGGAATTTCATCATTCTTTTTATTTCTATTTGATACATGATTTATTCACCACCCATTCATTTGGTTCGGTGTATATATTGAAAATATATAAATTATATGATTATTAATTAATAAAAATATGAGTATTTTTATATTCATTTTTTCATATTTCTTTACAAGGGTTTTATGTTTCAAAATTTATAAAATGGGTAAGGTTAATTTGTCTGAATATGACTTCTTCGAGTCGCAGGTCATGAAATAAAAATATATTTTTACCGAATGTGTATATAATAAATATAAACTGCTATATATTGAATATATTTAGATTAATGATATTTTAAGTTTAACATAATTTATTTTTCATAAAAAGGTTATTGTGGTTCAATGTTACTAAGTGGTAAGAGATTATTATAACAATCTGATAACTTTTTGAGATTTTTTATCTTTATGCTTCCTTTGAGGAAGTATTTTGATCTATATTCAAGAACACTCATGAATTTAAATATCATTTATATATTAATTATATATCCATTTAATGAAATATTTATTCCACTCATCGGCACATAAGACATTTAAGAATGTGTTTTTATGAAATCATGACATTACCCTCACATCAGTCTAAAATATATGTTTCCTAAAATAAATGATTAATAAAAATTGTTTCCAAGAACATTATAATATTATCGTATATTATTTTAAATATTTTTTTATCGTTTTTCACTTTCAAAAATGTTTTTATGTAAATATCATTGTCACTTTCTGAACAAGGTAGTTTGCTAACATTTTTACTATGAAAAAGGAATAATATTTTTACCTTATATGGAATATACATATTTACCCACCTTTAATTATTTGAATCATTTCATTCAAGATTAAAAATATAATTTTTTATAATGAGATTCTAAAATTAATTTTCAATGATATTTTATTCAAAATAATTTCATTATTTATTTGTTTGTTTTTAATATAATTTTCAAGGAATATTTTTCAAAATGTATTTTAAGATTATTTTATAAGTTTTCAAGTAATATGTTTTCCAAAATGTTTTCAAGATCACTTTTTAATTTTGGAAAGATAATGGTTTTCAAAAAATATTCAAGATCCTTTTCTTTGGTTTTAGGGAATGTTTTTTCTGAACTTTTCTTGTTTTCAGTATATGTTTTCAAAGAAGATGTTTTCAAAAAGGTTTTTAAATATTTATTTTTGTGTGTTCATGTTTATTTTCATGAATATGGTTTTCAAAATTATTTATTTTTAAAATACATTATTTCAATGTTTATAGGATATTTTCCTTATTGAATGTTTTCAAAATAACATTCTGAGTTATTTTCTATCTAAGATGACATCTGATGGTGCTACTTCTGAATTTATAATAAAGTATACAATATTTCAATTCAAATTCATTATTTAATTATTTATGATATAATGGAATTATGTTTATAAAAACATTTTCTAATTCACATGTTATATTCTTTTAAAACAATTTTCTATTCATTTGTTATTATTTAATGAAATTAATATGAATCCTATTTATTTTTCTTTAGGATATGATGTGAGGAAATGTTAATGGTACCCATTTTATTTCATGGGATTATGATATGATGTTTGTAAAACCCATCTCATTTTCATGGGTCATGATATGATGAAGGTTTTATTATCTTATGGTACATGTAGGAATGAATTTATTAAGAGAAATGTGCAACCTCTATCTCCCTCTACTACATCGGGTAATGATTTATATCCTCCAGGATAATTATGGGGTTAAAGTCGATGGGCTTGATCTAACATGGGAGTATGGGGAAACATGAACCCTTACAAGGAAAAAAACATGACTTGGGATGGTGGTGTATCTCGCTCAGTAAGTGTAGTCACCATGAATAATGAATATGTGGAAACCCAATCCACTATGTAAGGAAGGGGTAAGATAGTCCACTATTTTAAGATGGGGAGACTTGATCTATTATAAGGAATAGATTGTGACTAGTGATGGTGGTATTTCTCGCTCAATATGTATATTTCCCATGAAGTTCATTGACAAGTTATAGAAAAAAAATATTGACTTATATTGAATTACATGACATGTTTTATCATTAGATACTCCAATGTCTTATTTCTATATTAGGATTTCAGGGCTTATGTTAATTATTATTATGTGATCCATATGTTATGAACATCCAATCATTAATCTATTACCCATGTTAATGATCTTTTATATAAATTGTTTCATATTATAATGTTATGATCACATTATCATACCCATATGGTCATGGTTATTATTACATGGCTCCCTTGTTTATCCTTTTTGATCATCTAAGCTCACCCCATTTTATGTCACCTTCACCGAGTTATAAAGAATTATATTAGGAATGATGTGTGTAAGAATGGTGATAGTCATGTAAAACCTAGTGGGAGATAATGTATCACACTAATATAACAATTTTTATATTTCTAATGGAACAATACCAATTAATTTATTTAGTTGACTTTTTATATAATGTGTATTGTATTCCACTAATATTATGTGTTGTAAATGTATGCCAACTATAGGTTTTAATACTATGAATTCACATTTTACCAATATGTATGAAACATTTTATATCAACTTCTTTGTAGTTTAGTTAACCATTAAGAGCATTATTTTTTACAATTATTCTTTTATAAGCTTTAATATGGATCTCCAAAATATTTAATTTATAATTTTTATTAAATAATAATAAAATATTGCTTTAATTTTAAAAAATATTATGTTTCATTTTAAAATATGATTCATTATGATAGTGATTTTTAAATTTTATGTTTTTAAGATACATTTATTCATTGTTTTTATGTCTTATTAAGGAAATTTTTTTAAAGAATACTTCTCTTATATAATTATCTTGACAAACACTTATTAGGTTCATTGGTAATTTTTAAAATGAATTATCAAGATTAATTTCATTAACGTTAATGTAGACACAATAAAGGAAGATTTAATTTTTTTTAAATTTTTTTTTATTTTGATTTTAAAAAATAAAATAATGTGGTATTTTTAATTTACAATAATATTATCAATTGTCCTCTAGTTACTCAGGGTATCTTTGTATATACAAACATCCAACTTCTTTCATTGTATGATTAATGAAATTACCTTTGGTTTTATCCATGAAACATATCCCTTTCACATATGTTTATTAAGTGATGCTTAAAAATGACTTCGTTCATATTTTCTTGGAAGAAAAATATTTGGATGCCTATTATTGATGGATAGGGCCCCATATCAACCTAAAATTATGTTATTGAATTATCATATATTGAGATATCCAAGAAGGTTCTCTGTTTGTAGACAAATCCCAAGAGGGTACAAAGGCTAGGAGCCAAAAACCAAGAGGGAACATGGGTTTTCAGCTAAAAACTAATTGGATACATAGGATGTATCCCAATACCAAATTTCTACATGGGTATTATACCTATTCACATAAGGTACACAAGTATTATACCATCTCTAGAGGGTACACAAGTTTTCATCCCAAGGGAAATAGGATAGAAAGTTTGTCATCAAATTCCCACTATGTTATGCGAATCTGGTAGCAATTCCCATCAACAAAAAGTTTTAATTTATTATTATTTCTCACATAATACATTTATAGATTTTATTATTCTCTATTAAAATAGGGTTCTGGTTTAATGTATCACGTTTTTATAATCATATTTCAAATTATATATTTGGTCATTTAAGAAGAAAAGTCATTCGATTATGTCTTATCAACTTTTTTAATATTTCATCATTTTTTAAATGATATTTTTCCATTGTTAACTCATTATCAAATACACATGATCTCACACATAATGAATTTTTTTGTTTATTTACAGTACTAATAATTTTTCGTCACACCTTTCTTATATTTCAATTCTCTAACATAAAAATATGACTATAACATATATAAAGTCCAAATGGGGTATAGTGGTATTCGATTATAGAGATATTCTAGTTAATATAGTAAAATATGTTTTATATAAATCTAATCCCTAAATACACTAAACCTTAATTTCTTTGTATTGTATGATTATTTTACAGATGTAATGTTTAAATTATGGTGGTAATATAAAATTAAGAAATTTTCATCAAATTTGTATAAAAAAAATGTTCGTATAATGAGATTTTGTAAAGACCCGGAAATTTCAAAGAATTTTTTTTTCATAATTTCTTTGTGATTTTACAATAAAGTAGTTCCTGATGGCGCCTGATTCGGAGGCCCGATGTGCCCGGAATCAATTTCTGAAGTTAGGCTCGGGTACGTTTAGTGAACGAACGAGCAGGTTTTTCTAACATTTCATTCGATGCTCGGAATTGAAATCTGAGGGCACCGATGAACTTGTAGAACCGGTAGATGATTAGGAGCACATTTTCCGAAGGTGCGTTTTCTCGGAAGGATTTGTTAAAAATTGTGGTTTAAATAAAAAGGTGAATAAAATTTGTGTTATAATTTTATTTCTAGCCTAGTTGGTTTTAACCTATGTGTGGGAGTTGGGGAGAAAGCCACTAGTTTATAACTACCTAATTGAGGTTAAATTTGAGGTGGGACCCACACGAAACCCACCCTTTCACATTCAACATAACTCCTTAAACCCCCCCCCCCCTCTAAAGTTGTATAACTCATCTTAATTGATAACCCCCTCTTATGTTATGTAACTCTCTCACATTAACTCAATTCAACTAAACATCTAATTAGTTAGACAACTTATGTTTAATTAATTAAGGGATTTCTTTTCAAAAATTTGTAATTCATTCCATGACTTAATAAAATAAAAAGAGTTTTATTTTATTTTTTTGGTTGTTTTGTTGTGTTGTGAACTGAGAGAGAGGAATAGTTCTTCTTCTCCTGTGGAACTTCGCCTTCTCCAGCGAAGAATGTTCTCGATGAAGAACGACCATAAAATCTTTTTTTCCTCCGTGATAAGGGAGAGGACACCGACCGTGGTGATCATCACAAACGACAATGTGCCTTCTTTCTTCATCTCTGCAACGATTGAGGAGACGTCGTTTCCTCCTCAGATGCACCCCGACGCCCTCTGAATCTACATCTGACCCCTGTGACGTCATTCTCCGAGACACCGGACGTACGACGTCAAATATCCATGTAGGGGTTAGTTTATTTGTTCATGAATTCTTTGTCGTTCACCGACTTCTATTTGGGCCGACAGTTATCGTAATAACGAGAGGAGGTCGGACCGCAAGAACACGGCCAACCCTCCTCCCCGCTTCGATGTTGTTTTTGTTGCGGCTCGAACAAAGGCGGCGCGGTGCAACCGCACCACGCGGAATCAAGAAGGAACACGGAGATGAAGCGTGGCACCGTCACGCCGCCCAGTTGAGGTTGAACGAAACCATGGTAGTAGTCGGGGCCGCAGAGAAGATTCGAAGACTCTGCAGTTTGTTTATTTACATTCAGATCGATGGGTGATGACAAAGTGGACCGCAATGGCGTTTGAATCCCTTCGCAGTGAATATTGGGTCCCGAGAGGACCGCTGGCGAAGACGGCGAGCGAAACGGATCACCGGAGCACGTCCGGTGGTCCGCGGAAAATAGTGGCGGCACGCCAAGCCGGCGCGGTGGTGCCAGCGACCGGAGCAGAACCGTCGCGGCTGAGCCGCGACGACATACCAAACCGGAATTACTTCGTCGTTCCGGAGGCAGGGCGGCGCGGCTTAATGGCGCGTCGGGTTCTTCAGCCGGGGGGGGGGGGGGGGGGGTCGTAACCACCCGCTCCACACTGGCCACGCGGACCATCCACACTGGGTCGGGCCACACCCACCGGGCCAGCCCATGCCCTAATGGGCCAGACCCAGACCCCGGTTAGGATGACCCGGTTCGGGCCAACCCCGGGGGGGGGGGGGGTATCGGGCCGGGTCGGACCGGGCTCGAACTCCCTATTTTCAGACAGATCTGTTCAAACGCCCATAACATGGGCTAAAGACCTCCGATCGATGAACCGTCAGTTGTGATGTGATCCTTTTATCGAGAAGGTCGTTTGGGTATATTACACTCAAGGTTTCGGAGAACATTATGTATGGTCGGGTTGGTTCGAACCCGAAACCAACCAGGCCCTCGGAGCAGAAACGCTTATAACTTGAGCTCTGGATGCTCGATTGATGTGTCGTCGACTTTGTTGGATTCCTCTTAATGAGACGGATATTTTGGCATATTTCACCTAAGATATGGACATAGTTGGATAGTGTTCGGGTTGCATTGAACCCGAAATCCAACCAGGCCCCTGGAATGGAAAAGCTGAAAACATTCAGACCGGACGTCCGTTTGATGAACCGTCAGCGGCGTTGGTGATCTCGCAGAGAAATAGTCTCTATGAGTATACCCAATTAGTGTTCGGGGTATAGTTGAGATACGGTCGGGTTGGTTCGCACACGAAACCAATCGGGGCCCTAGGACGGAAAGGCTAATAACTCACAGACCGAGTGTCCGATTGACGCGACGTCTGTTGTGTTGAGACCCCTAGGACGAGGCGGTCCTTTGAGATACTTCTTAGTGGTAATTTGTGATACTTGGAGTATCGACCTATAGCTCGTGTAGTGGACCCTCTTGGAGATGAGCGTATAGAGTACGGAGACCGTGTAGCTGGCTGAGACCTGATGACTGCTTGTCTGATTCGATTCCGAGTGACTTGCATAGCCTAGTAGGGAGAACTAATTTGTGAGGTGTTAGACCCATGGAGGAGGAGCACTACTTTTTCAGGTGGAAGACCCAAAATACTCGACAGGAGGAGTAGCTTTGTAGGCTATGAGGAGGAGCACTACTGTGTGAGGTGGCAGACCCATGGCGGAGGAGCACTACTTTGTGAGGTGGCAGACCCGCGGTACTCGACAGGAGGAGTACCTCAGCAGTCTTAGGTTAGTGAGAGGTACCTCAGAGTCGTGACAGGATCATTGTACTCTTCTGAGACAGAGCTCTTCAGTAGTTACAGTTTTGATAATTAAAATCCTGGTTTGAGCTGAGTCTATGACTTTGTGTTTGCTCATGATTGAGATGGGTTACTTGATAACGTAGGTATAAGTATAGTCTTAAACCTATGTAAGGGTTATCTGTTGAGATCCTTCTTTGTGGTTATCCTTGTTGGCTTTAGTGAGACCTTGAGGGTCTCGGGGTCCCTACTGAGTATCGTATACTCACCCCTGCACGGCCTATGCCCGCACCTCATTGTGTTGGTTGCAGACGACGGGCAGCACTGACGGAGGCCGAGTGTTCAAGGGCTGGACGGTACCCGGTGGTGGACTTCATAACGAGATGATACTCAGAGGAGTTTGATGGTTCAGAGCATTGTGGAGGTTATCTGTACCTACCCTTTAGGTAGGAACCGAGGTGGACGACCCAGGAGATGCTTCTGCTCTTCCAGCTATTTTCCTTTTCTATTGTACATCCTTTCAGTTGTAGCTGTACTTTTCTGTTTTTTTGTATTCTGGCCCTTTTTACTTTTCAGTACTTTCTTTTTTACTTAGTTTATTAATTATTCTTGTACTCTGTGGTGTGTTGTTTACTTTTATAAATACAATGACTTCCTAGTTATCGGGATTTATGCCATTGGTGATAGTCGCCAGCCCCAGGCCTATGGAAGGCAGGCTTGGGGAAGTCACGGCCCGGGCCCCGAGGATGCGTCATGACAAATTGGTATCAGAAAATTCGGTTCTACCATAGAAAATATAACTCTGATATTTTCCTTCTGTGCAGAAATAGTGTTAAGGGTACCGAGTATGGTTTTCAGTTCAGGAAGTCCAGTATTGGTGCAGGCGGCAGACGTATCCATACACCAGGACCCTGACAACTGATTTCTAACTTTGTGCACGAAAACACTGATTGCGTGTGTGTTTCCAAAAGTTTTAAAAAAATTCATCTCAAACCAGGTCATCTCACCAGGTATAATCATTAGACCGTGTCACAATTTTTTCTTTCAGGATGCCTCCCCACGAACGAACAGCTAGAGCCTCGAGCGTTTTACGTACTAATAGCCCGCCGAGCGATGAGGCCTCAGTATAGGGCCCTCTTCCAGTTGAGGCACCAGTGGAGGCACCGGCGGTACTATCACCCATTGGGCCACCGATGCCACTAGCCCCAGCAGCAGAGGGTGCACGTCGCTTGAGCGCACTACACGAGTTCCAGCACCAGAGGCCACCCAGGTTAAGGGGAGAGACGGACCTGCAGGCAGTTGAGTATTGGCTCGAGACTGTGGTGATAGTCTTCAGGCTAGTGGGGACGCCAGCAGACTTCATGGTGATCCTTGCTGCCAACCTTCTTCAGGCAGCAGCAGGTAGATGGTGGAGCCTGATTCTCTAGATGCATAACGAGGTGACACTTCTGTGGGCAGACTTTGAGAGCATGTTCTGAGCATGGTATGTACTAGCCACCCTTCGAGCGGTGCGTATACAGGAGCTACTGCATCTTCAGCAGGGTGGCATGATGGTGTCACAGTACTTAGAAAGGTTCACAGACCTCTCGCGCTACTCCACAGATATGGTACAAGACCTATTCTTCAGGGTCCAAACCTTCGAGCAGGGGATGAGGCGACAGATTAGAGCTTCTGTTGTTTCTCACAGAATCCCGACGCAAATAGGGGTGTTGGAGCGAGGCCTCTTAGTGGAGAGTTTCCTTGATGAGCAGTCTCCAGCAGCAGGACCCACCACTAGTCGGCATGCAGCAGAATCTTTTGCAGCGGGCAGCAGACTGATGACGCAGAGGTCCAAGAGGGCCAGACCTACAGGTGGTCAGCCGCATGACTCAACATCGGTAGTGCGAGGCACCCAGGGGAGTGATAGATCAAGACCTGACATGCTGTGTTACAGGGGCTTAATGGTTTTCATAAATTTATTTTCACCCAGGAAGACTAAAAAGGTTATGTTGGGAAATTGTGCCATCCTGGAAGGAATAAGTGTTATGCTAGGATTTACAGTAGCTAAAGGAATCATAATGTATATTATATAGTTTCACTAAATCTATGATTTTAATTAGAAAACATGGAATTATAGACTCATAAAAAAAATTTATATTATGTCGATATGTTTTATTCAATCCAAGAAGGAATAAATTATTCTTTTATTTAAGCTCTCCTAATAATTTTGGTGTTATTCTCTCTCCTTGAAGGATTAAGTGTTATAGAAGGAATTCATGTCCTTTAGGGAGAATAATTCACTATGAAGTGGTATAGGTTTTCATTGATGTTGGGGTTGGGACCATAAATGGACTATTATATATCCCCAATGAGGGAAATTGACACCTAAGTATTTTGAAGTCACAATTTATAGTGATATTAAAATTCCTATTATAACCTTTTAGGTGTGTGACAGTGAATAATATTTTTATTTTTAAAATAATATATATTAGAGAACTAATTTTTATTTTATTGTTACAAAAACAATAAACATATTTCTCGTATTTAAGTCCATATTGCTTTGCCAACTAGGAATATGTTTCCTTGTAATTCCATGGGGGAATAAAATATGAAAGAGTGACCCCACTATATGCATATATATATAAAAGGATAATATATAGGGAGTCAAAAAAAGATTACATGCCCTATAAATGTTATTCATTAGATAGAATCACTGATGTTTTAGAGATTATACAAAAATATTAGACCATTTATAATTAAACCTTATCCATAGAGGATGTAAAAGGGATGGAGGGTTAAAACCAAGGGAGATGTGATCAAATTGGAGGAATGTTTTTTTATGGTTAATCTATAATCTAATTGCGTAGGTGGTTAAAAATTTTCAATAGTTACAGCAAGGTACAAATATTCAGAAAACTATAGTCACATAATTAGTTCCTATACATAGATGAAACAATTTTGTTGGTGTTCTTCTAGAAATGTGAATTTTGGTAACTAGATATATGAGGGAAGTAAATAATAAGTGTTGGTCTTATATAAATTAAAACAAGGGAATTGGGTCCTATATATTAGCATATGGGATATTGGTGACCTCCAAAAGGGTAATCAATAATACTACTTATTCCATAGGTTATATAGAATATTTTTGGAAATTTTGTGAAAGTGTTTTATATATCTCTAAAAGGGAACATTAATAATGTGTGAATATTTTCCACCATTATATGAATGTTATGTCATTATTTTATTCAAATACTCCTGATTAATATTTTATCATACGGTTATTTTGTATGATAGAATCTTTATGTGTAGTTCTGTTATTTTAGAAACTCATATAACATGTACATGGCCAGTGATCGTAATTTATGGGTTCTTCTATGTTATTTGCCATACAATGGTAAATGGGGTGTTTATTTTCATGGAGAAAATATATTTGGGTGCCAAATATAAAAATATTTTTTTATTCATAGTGTGATCAGGAATAGGTGTCATGTATGGACCATAAAATTCCCTCATGGTGCCAAATTTTACCTTATTTGTTGATTAGTTGTGATCCCACAAGAGATGCGTTCTAATTTTGAATTTCAATTAGGGCTTATGTTAATGTTATTATATAAAAGAATGAGTTTTCTAGTTATTTTTCTGAACATTTCTTTCGTCTGTTTTAAATGGGTTAGTAAGTCAATTTCTGATGTTTTAGGAATTGTTATAGATCACATAATGACATTGGATGTAATTATTGGGAAATTATTCTCATAAATTTTATTATTTTTGTGTTGATCATTAATTTAATACAAGACACTAGTTGTGTTGTGGTGTAATTGGAACAAACCAACCCTGATTAATCAAACATATTAGTTGATATGACCCCCCAAACAATGTAATGAGTTTATTTAATTACCATGCTCTAAAGATAGAAATTGGGTATAACCACCTATCACAAGAAAAATGTTTCACCACTTGTAAACTAGAATGTTCCATCCATCAAATGGGATTCCCCTTCCCCCAAAATCATCACAATTAATAGTTAGATAATAATTACCATAAGCAATGATATACATCATAATCAAATCATTCCACAAGTGTTCATATAATTGACATCTAAAAAACAAAACAAAATACTCATAATAATGGGAAAAATTCCAAGAAAACACCAAAAGTACATCCCAATGAATACAAGATAACAATAGTTACTTCATAAAAAATACCCTTGAGGACACATCCCCTCCAAAAATTAGTATATTATACTAAACATGATGATCCTTTCTGGTGCATAGTTCCCTTTTCCTTATCTTTTTCCATCAAAAAATATGAAAATTCACGAAGGACCAATAATAATGTAAGGAATGATGTAAAGTAGGGTACCTATATGAATCTATTTAAGGATTTTACCCATACAAACCAATAAACTATCCTGAAAAAAAAATTAAAACTAAATTACATTTAAAAAACCTTCTCTAAATATGCCTTTGAAATCCCTAGGTTTTTCTATAGAAAACCAGTTACCCATAATAAATTATCATATGGTTTGAATAGATAATCATAGAAAGAATGAATAACATTCCAAATATCACAACCAATGAATAATCTATCTTGATTTTAACATTAATAACATTTAAACAAAACAATTTTAGAATGAGAAAAATTGATCTAATTTCTTCAAAATGGAACTAAATGACTCATATTGTATATAAACTAATAATGAATGAGTAATGGATACCTAGGGATATAACCATTAGGACAAAAAAGAGGGAGTAAAAAAACATGATATAAAAATAAAAATGGAATTTCATCTGATCTACCATAATCTTAACCTGAACTATCCCACGATATTCATACCCAAAGGATATCATGTTCTCTTGGAATCCAAATAGGGGGATCACATATTCCACCCTTGAGGGATATAATGGACAATAGAAAAAACCAATAAGAAATTGCACATGGTCTTCACATTGAAGGGTCACATGGTCTTTCATTGTAACCATATCTATCATCCTAGATAACTCATGTGCTACTCTATACCAAAAAAGACACCCAAAAATTTCACAGACCAATCCAGTGATATGATAAGCCATCAATAAAAAATTCCAATTTTTTTAAAAATTATTTAGGTAGGAAAAATAAATTCTAAAACTAATTTTGAAATTATTTTAAATACATAATATCCCTTTGATCAATATTAATAAACACTTGGTATGCATATAAGACACACCCATTTTAAAAACCCCCATTGAAACCACAAATTTCACTGAAAATCCATGAAACTCATGAAACATGGAATATGCATCAAAAATCAATCAACCAATTGAAAATTTAATAATAAAAACAAAATTTAATTATAAATTTTACATTAATCAATAAAATAACATTAAAATGAGACTCATACCTCAGATATTAATCATTAATTCTAATTTAACATTGATATATATGGGACTATGTATAGCCAAACCACCATTTTAACCATTATGAACATGAGTTCCTCTTCCCTCATCAACTCCCTAATAAGAAAAATGTGGTTTAATTTCATCATACAGTCAGTATCACCCATTTTAAATATTTCCCACTTATTGTACAAGGTTTCTTGATCAAAAAATCTATAAAAATATTATTCCACTTCTACACAGGTATTAGATGTGGGTGAAACAACTTCTGTTCTCCAATGATATGATTTTATCCTCCAACAAGTCATGTATTTCAAAACAATGTCTATCAATACATGTAAATTTTTAGGCCACAAATTTTATCCCCTATATCCATAAAACACCATCACCACCTTAGGGTAAATGACCCCACTAAAATGGTGCACCTACTCTATATCCTCCCACCAAAGTCTCAATGGAACAACCAAATTATTTTGGGGGAAACTAAAACAATCCCGAGAATAAGACTAGTCACACCAGATCTGATTATGATTTAATGTAATGCTAATCTACTGACACTTGAGGTAAGATTCCAACCAAATCCTCATCTGATCCATGCGGGGGGGGGGGGGGGGGGGGTAATATACTAACGAGCCAACAATACATTCCCTTTTTCATCATACACATCCAACATAGAAGTAGAAAAAACATTATATCCCCCACTCATATTTGGATTATAAATCTACCTAAAGAAGAAGCTTACAACTCAATGCATCAGAAACCCCATTTGTCTTCACCAGAATATATTCAATCTCAAAATAAATTTTCTAATGGTACATAACCCAGAGTCACTATCTAAGGATATGATCCCACTAGGATAAAATGACATTATGATATTATTATCTTAAGTAACGATAAAACTCATGTAAATGATATTATGTTTCAATTCCTTTAGAATATGTATCCAAACTAAAAATTACAGTCCATGTGTAGGATATCTATTCTCATGTGGGAATATACTACCATAGACATGGCCACAAAATGGTTATCCTACATCACAGACACAGAATAAAATTAGAATCATCAAATAACATATCATAAAATATCAATTGTTCAAGAAGAATAAGAAAGATGAATATGTAAAATTGGTCTGCATATTCTCATAATAAATCTATCAGATCCCATACGACTTGAAATTCAATGATTTAATTGTCAAATCCACCAAGGGAGAATCTATCATGGGTAATTCATAAATAAGAAATATTTAACACTAAAAAAATACTATAAATCAATGGATATAAAATGAATTCCAATTATCCTTCTAAGTCATGGATACTAGAACATTATTTGGATCCATTGAATATATTACCTCAAAAATAAAAAGGCCTAAGAATTAAACTTATTATATAAAAAATAGAATATTGAAATATTGTAATATAGATTATGGTTTCACAAAAAAAACCCAAAATAACCTCTATATGATTAACATTTTCCACATTTATCTTGGATTATATTGGGAGGTTGACCAAAAAAGTGGTTGAATATCTAGTTTATCAACACCATGAAGACTGCAAGAGAATCAATAAGCACAAATGGAACTAAAAACTACATTAAATTTTTATAATAAATTTTAAATGAGTTATTTGGAACATCCACTTTTGTGATCCTAAAATATGGGAACCTCAATATTAGATCGATCATTTAAAACCTATAGGTCCCACAGATATGAACAAATAGATTATCAGTCATGGAAAAAAGTTATTTATTATTTACTATCACCGAGTAAAAATTATTATAGTATATAAAAATTTTAGATGTTAACGTACACCATATTTTAAAAGTGTACTTTTTAATCCCAAGATGACATGCTAGGATAGGAGTATCTTTTTACTATCATGATCTTATAACTGGTATTTTAACTCATTAAGATCAGTATGATCCATTTGATAAGATGATAGAGAAATCAGACTGATTCCAAGGATAATATCAATGATAAACATAACCTATAAAAAGTGAGTAGGTGTTGAGAAATCCTCCAGAAATACATTTTGTTACCATTAAATGACTATAATATTTTCACTCACTGATCCTATCTTCGAACATTGTATGTGGAACGTTGACAAATGGAACACAATCGACAGAAAATGTAATGAAGCATGTCCCACCTTCCCTAAATTTATGTCTAAGTCACCATAAGGTTTTTTAGTTCTATCATCATGAATATGGTACTAGAACCTACAATGATAACATTGAATAAGAACCGTAACTCATATCTTCCAAACCATGTTGATTTGGTAGTTTAAAACATATAAATCCAAAATCGGAATGTCTCATATAACGTCTACACTAGACACAACATAAAGACACTCAAAAAACATGAAACCAATAACCATTTCTCTATTTAAAGGAGTTTTAAAATCCATATCATATAAAATTAACATATCCTAAATTCCCAAAACATTATTCACCAAAATGAAATGTATAAATGGGATGCACGAGTGTCAATTAAAATGAATTACCATGAAGAATCAATAAATGAATTACCCAAATGGTGATTGACCTAAAATGTGAGACCTATAGTATAACCAATATTTTTTGGAGGCACATTTCCTTAATCAAACCCTTAATCATTTAAGTTTTAATGGTTGATTATCAAATGAAAAGGGCGGTTGAATTAGTAGTTCAATTTTTATAAGTTTCAAAACATTTAGAATACTAACCCCTAAAACATGTTATGATTTATATCATCATAATGTTTTAGTAAATTATAATGAATGAAAAATTATGTATAAAATAAATAAACATATGAATAACAAGGTGCGGCCTTAATGATTGAATCTACGTTCTTTTTATATCCAATCTCGTCGATATATGGAAATACACTATTATGAAGAAGTGAATACAACTTTAGAAACTCCTGTTACACACCTTTTATCTGTTGATATGAATGATTATACCGACTATCATATGTTTAAAATGTATTATATTAAATCAATTGATATAATAAATATAATAATTAATTTGTTAAAACTAACCCACAAATGCTCAGTCTGAATCCACATTTCCATATGGATGGATCCAATTCTATCATTCTGATGATACTGGATCCTAAATTTCTCAATGAAATGATGTTTTATTATGGATCTGATTTCATTCAATATAATGATGCTAGATTTTGGATCCTATTTCATTCAATACAAAGATGATGGATTCTGGATAGGATTTCATTTAATACAATGTTGTTAGATTCTAAATCTCAATTTCATTAATACAATGATGTTGGATTCTAGATATGATTTTATTCAATATAATGATGATGTATTCTCAATCCTAATTGTTTTAATATAATAAATTTTTATTCTTGATCTGATTTCATTCAATATAATGATGCGTTATATTGTATTTTATTTTTTTCAAAATAATACTACTCAAACTCATTTTTGTAATAACTCAATCACTACTAGAATTCTTAAAATAATTCTTTTTCAATCAGATTGGAACATTCATATAAATTTCTCTATTGATCCACCTTTCATGTTTATGTGGAATTTTAAGAATGAATAAGTGATACTGGAATTTATTTATAGTTAATTCTGAATCCATGAGTGGGAAACTTGAAAACAATCCATGCTCCATAAAATATGAAAACTCTAAACAAATAACGAATTTAAATTTAATATTTGACTTCGCTAAACCTCTATATATTTCTATGAGATTTATGAAAAAGTTAATTTCATGTTTTTCAACTTTAAGTCTTCTTCTAAATCATCTCATTATGAATTAGTTCTCAATACATTAATGGGGGATCTTAATTTTTTTCATAAATATGGTCTTTATTTTCTCAAAATTCTTGATTTTATTATTGAAGAATGTTTGTTTAGATTTTCTAAAAATTGTGGATAAGATTTTATGAATAAATCTAGTTTGGGCATTATCAAGATTATATATTTTATTTTCGACAAAATTTTAATTAGGATTTTTGTAGAATTCTGGTTATCATCTTCTACAGAATTTTGATAACAATTTGATCAGAATACTCGTTATTATTTATACAGAATGTCAGTTATGTTTTTAGAAAAATATGGGTTAAATTTTTTTTCATAGCACATTATGATTTTTCCTTAATCATCTCATTATGGCCTTTTTCATTACTAGTCCATTATTAACTTTTCGTTTCATAGTGAGATTTTCCCAAAATGAAAATCGGAGTATGGAAACTCATTTGGCATCTCTAAAATTATTTAAATATATCAACTATTTATGAAAAATAATTTATTTTGAATTTTGTCATGAATTTTGATAACATCTTGATTAGAAAATCATTGTATAATTTATTTTAGAATGTATGAAAAATTTCTACATCCGGACCTCACTTTTTATCCCAAAACTCTTCAATTGCATAATTATTTCTTTGGTTACAAAAATGATAGACTCTTAGAAAACAATACATTTTTTCTCATATGATTTTGAATCTGATGAAATAAATACAATAGATATTGATTTTATTTCTATAAAAAAATCATTTAAAAATGTTAGTTGTCAAAAAAATATAAAAACTTTTCAAAAATAATTGATAATAAGTGTACATTAATCTCCCTCTTTGGATTATTTGACAACCTTCATTAACAATATTTCCAAAAATCAAATGTTTTTTCACAACTCATATTTTTTCTATTTTGTAAAATAATAATTTCTTAATAAAATTTCTTGAAACCGTACTACTGGATAATGTATTTTTTATATATTTTTTTCCCTTAGTAGAAAGAAAATTTGGTGGCAATGTAAAAATTACTATACTCTAATTATTTTTTATAATTTTTTTCTCTTCCCCATTATTTATTTTCTGACATTATTTTTCTATCAATTTTATCCTTCTGTAACTTTTATTTTTCTATTCCCTATTAAATTATAACTATAATTTATGATTCATAAAAGAATGATATGTAAAAAAGTATTATAAAGTAAAAAAAATGTTTACATTCTTTCCCCCATTTTCAATATAATTCAATGTATGGTGTGGGTTATTTATTATGATATTTTTAAAGACATAAGAGGAGAATGAACTTATGATTTCATTTTCAATTCCAAAAAGTTTTCTTTTATAATTTTTTTATATTTATATCAGCAATAAGATACATTTTTGAATGTATTTTCGAAAAACATATCTAATATCAAATTTATCATTTATAATGTGATATTTTATATCAATATGTTTTGATCATATATGTTGGATATTATTCTTAGAATGATATATTTTACTTTGATTATCACAATGCATCTTCGTTGGTTTAGAAACATCAACTTTCAAATCATGTAATATAACTTTAATCCACCACATTTGAGTACATTCTAGAGTATCTACAATATATTTGGATTCAGCTGTGGTCTATATTACTAAACATTTTTTTCACTAAGCCACATCACACAAAATTATCCAAAGAAAAGTGTTCCTCATATAGTATATTTTCTATCATTTCAATCTTTATCCCAGTCGGTACTAGTGTAACTATGATACAACATCACACAATTTATTTTGCATAAAAATTTATTTGAATTTTTTCCTTTGACATTTATCATAATTCTTTTTGTTTGCAACATATGTGATTACTTTGGATAATATTGATACTTAGAACACAAATTCATAACATAAAAAATATAAGGACCTAAAAATTTAAGGTAAAGATGATTTCCTATTAGCATCGAATGTCTTTCTAATTCACACTTATTCTGGATACATCGTTTCCCAACATTATTCTCATAGAAAGATGATTTACAAATTCTTTGGATTCTGTCACCCCTAAATTCTTTAACAATTGACTAAGATGTTTTTCTTGAGTTATGAACATGTATTTCTCATTTTGGTAAACATATAATCGATGGAAGAATGATTAATCTCAAAATAATGACATTTTAAAAATTTTTCTACAAATCATCAGTAAAATAATCAAAAAAAATATCTTTTTCAATATTAAATATTATAACAACTAAATAAACAGTTTTAGTTCATGTTTTAGAGTCAAAATATTTAACATACATGTTTTAATCAAATTTTCCTTTCGAAATTTTCATCATTCTCAAACATTTGTCAATCTTTGTATACAATGAATGCGGATGTTGTTTCATCTCATTCCAAAAATTATTCAATTTAAAAACATTTTTTATCCTCATATAGTAGAATACCACATTGTTTCACAATGTAAAAATGTTCCTCAATCTCACCATTTAAGAAATATCAAATAAAATATATATGATAAACATTGTAATTCTGATGATCAGCCACTGAAAAAAAATCTTTCTAATTGATTCCAATCATGTAACTAGTGAAAAACTTTTCATCATAATCAACTATTTCAACCTATGGATATCCTTTACAGGAAAGTCTAGATTTTTTTCATCAAAAATCTCAGTATTCATTAACTTTTTTTCAATAAACCCACATGGTTCCAAAAACATTTTTATTTTCATAGATTGGAACATGTTCCCATGTTTCATTATTCTCATTCTGATCCAACTCATCATTCATAGTAGCCATTAATTCTTTATTGACAAAAACCCCTAAAAATTATTCAAGGTCCACTATTGAGATAAGTTATATATTATTTTATAATATCATATTTTCTATTGTCTAATATAGAGCCATTTGATTCCTAAAAATTATTTCATAATCCACATGTTTTCATAAGGTACGAAATCTCAATATTTTTTTCCAAGCTGGAGTTTCCTTATCACACGATACATTAGAATCTTAATAATAATGATATGAATTACATAATCTCTTATTGGAAATATTTAATTTTTTCACCTTAGTATTCCTAACAAAATTTTCAAGAAAAATTGATTTTCAATAACTGTCAGATCATATGAGTCCACCATAATTTGTAAATATTGTTCCAAAATTTCTATCCTCTCTAATATTGTGAATAACTAATGAATATTCCTTCCTAAAATTTCTCAACAAACATTCCCAAATAATGTTCTTTTATTTTGAGAAAACATGGACGTACAAATACATTGAAATATTTCAGTGATTGTTTTTTGTTATACCATATTTACTAGTGGGTTATAATGGTTTCTGGTCACAAAAAATATATATTTTTTGAACATGTATAATAGTATTAATAGGTTTTCTCCAATAGAACATTTAATGTTTTTATTTTGGTAAAATACATATTATCATTTTAACAAAGATTATAATATTTATTTCTTATACTTCATTTTAGCGTGATTTATTTGGAGCACTATACTTAATCGTGATACCAAGATTTATCAGAGAAAAATTTATTGTATTATTTGTGAAATAGATACAATTATCTATTCTCATCTTTTGAATGAAACCCCACCTCCAATTCATTATTAATATGTTTTAAGCATAATTTAAACATTTAAATAGCCTCTCACATGTGCTTCATGAAAATGATGTTTTTCATCTGAGTGAATAATAAACAAAAGTGGTAATGTATAAATCCAATTTTTCATATTGATGTCTCATAAACGCACCTATGTTGGAATGAATAAGACAATGTTTTCTATTATATTGAGTCTCAATTATCTTATTAATTTTTTTTTATTTATCTTTAATTTCGGAAAGATAATACAAAAATTTTCATCTCTTATTTTCAATTTTGTAAAATTCTGAAAAAAATCAACATTAGAAAGATTGTTCATGTTTTTTTCCCAAGGTTTCTATGTCTTCACTATCCTTTTTTTGTGTATCCTTAGAACTCATGTTATATTTGTTATTGAATACTCTTATATGAATGCGATTCCAATCATATCATTCTCCTTTTGTAATGTCTATTCCATTTTTCACACTTTTTGTTTTATAATTATATTTTTTGATAAGAAATTCTCTTCCATCATAAAACAATTATGCATACACTAAGTATGTAATGTTTTATTCAATAAAAAATAAAACATCTTTCAATTTCAAATTTTATACATTAATATCAACTATTCTGATTCCTTGGATATTTAAGGAAATATCATTCTCAAAGGTAACTTCTTCCCCATCATGAAATTCAATTTGTTTTAATATTTTTATATCACCAATTATATGTGTGGAACAAACACTATCAACTATCCATGGTTTGTTCAGTTTACATTCTTTAAATGGTATGTCAAAAACAAAATCCCATTCCTCAAAAAAATGCCTTTCCTTAACCATTTTCATGTGAGATTTTTTTTCTATCATAATAAACATGTTCTTGATGGACTTTTATACATATTTCAACATGATGACCAAACTGATCACATATTCAAAAAACACCATCTAGACATTGAAATTGAATATATTTTCTGGAATATTTATAACATCATGAGAATTCACTTTTTCAATATTATATAATTTAGTAAGGTTTCTCATTCTACTTCCACTATTTCTTACACTTTTCTAAAACCTTGTTTTGGGAAAGGATAGGTTGTTCTATAAATTTTAAGCCTTATTTCCATATATTTCAGAACACCAACAATAACCACAAAATCTTGATTTTTTTATTAATATATAATATTTTTATATTGAAACATTATGGATGTTGGTAACTTATTTTATCTTTAACATAATCAGTAAGTGTCGTATCATTTATTTTTGGTATGTTTTATAATTTAATTGATTTGATAGGTTACTTACATACTTTTTCCACCCATGTTTTTCCTAATAATTTTTATGAAAACTAAAATTTTACAAGAATCAAATTAAATATTATTTTTTATATAATATTTATTTTTATTCTCATATTGAACCTTCCCAAAAACCTTAGATGTCTCAATTTTTTTCCGAAGAATCATTGAATTTTTAATTCATATTCAACACAGTAATTTTGGACATTATAAGTTAATATGAAAAAATGTTAACTAATTATGCCTTAATTTAAATTATCTTATGAAGATATTGAAAAATCCATTATTATTCAATAATTCTATGTTTATATAATATAATATCTATGATATATACTTTCTCCATCTTGAAAACATAAATTCTTCCTTTAGAAACGTCTTGAAATATTTCTTCATGATTATAATTTAATTCTTTAGAGTATTTCCTTTTTCAATTCATGAAACATGTTAAATTTTATGATAATATTATCTAAAGTATTATTCACCACATTCATTACTCTCTATTGAATTTTTTCTTTCCTCAAAATTTTTAATAAAGGTTCCAAATTTTTCAAAAAAAATTACAATTAGAGGAATTGTTTTTGGACAAGTCTGATTCATCATTCCTACTCAATATAATTCTTTTTGTTTCCAGTAATATTATTCTTATTTTTATTTGGTATATTTTTCGTCTTTATCATTTTTTTCACTTCTTCCATCGATATTTTCTATTAGAACCATCTTGATATTCTCCAAATTTATTCATGGGGTAATTCATTGCAAAGTGTCCAATTCCACCACACTTAAGACATCTGAGATGATTTTTACCTAAGTACTTTCTTCTTACTCTTTGAATGTTCGTGGATATGAGAGACATGATTTTTTATTCATCTATTCATCTTCATTTACTTCATATTCTTAATGATCTTCTTCTTCAACATCTTGTATTTCCATCTTTCACATAGCTCCAACAATTATTTTATATTTTAACTTCATTTTAAAAATACTATATTTCCTCGTTACATATGAAAAAATAATGTTATGTTATTTATTATGGGATAAATAATTCTTAACTTTAAAAAAATTTAACTAAACAATGTCCAGAATGATTATCATAAGATTCATCACAATGGTAGAATATTCCACGATATCTTCAAATCCACATATATTGCAAAAAAATCATTTTACTCTTGTGAAGTATTCGTCAATTGTTTCTTCATATATCATTATGTTTTATTTATACATACTATACTATATTTGTGTCTTTGATTCCTTGTATTTATTATTCTAATAAAACTCCCTTTCCTTCTTATCCCACATATTTTGTGATGTTTTAGAACCCCTCACATTCTTATAAAAATTCTATAATAAATAAATAGATATTTAATTTCAATCCTTTATATCAACATATATATTTACCCTATTAGTAAATGTTTCTGTGGAATATCTCTCAATCGGTGGAAAAAATATTAGCAGAATCAACATCTACAAGGCCAAGAGATAAGAGATAATGAATCATCTAATTTTTCCATCCATAATAATGTTTACGCAAAATTGTATGAATTCCACCAGTATTAAAGAATTTATATTATCCATGATATATGATTAAACAATAGAACCATCCCTATGAGACCAACTGAAGTACCAATTATTGAATAATAACTGAGAAGGTGGTTGGGTGAATCAATTGTTCACTTTTTTATGATTCAAAACTTTTGGAAGTATAACCTATAAAACATATTATGATTTTATCCTTATAATAATTTATTTAATATTCACGAACATGATATTTTGTATAAATTAAAAGAACACAAGATTTATACAGCTCAAAATCTGTGTGAGAACTAACTTCATTTCCAAATCCACTCCTGTGGATATTTAGAAATCAACTATAATGAAGAAGTCACTAAAACATGTTCCAAGTCTCATTATAGATCTTATTTCTCCTAATAGGAATTATTATATTAATTACCATCATTTTATAGTGTTTTTCATTAAAAAAATTGAGAAAATAAATACAATATATACTTTTTTGAAAGATCTCCACAAATGCCCAGTATAAAATCTCTTTTTGATTTGGAAAAATCCACTTCATTCAAACAGATGATGCCGGATCATGATTTTATCAATAAAATTAATCTTAATTTTGAATCAAGTTTCTTTTAATATAATGATTATAGTTTTTGAAATGATTTTATTTAATACAATGATGTGATATTATGGATCTAATTTATTTCAATACAATGATGTTGTATTCTACAACCAATTTCATTTAATAAAATGTTGATTGATTTATAATCCAATTTACTTTAATATAATGATGTTTTATTCTGGATATTATTTCTTTCAATGTAATGATGATGAATCTTGGATCAAATTTCTTTAAAAACAATGACACTCATTCTAAATTTGTAAAAACTCAAACTCTTCTACAATGTTAAAAAAAAGTGTCCTTCAATTAGCTGGGAACATTAAATTCAATTTATTTAGTGATCAACCATTCATGTTTAATTGTAATGATACAATTGAATATGTGATATGAACATTTATTTATAGAAAACTCAGAAACCATGATTGGGTAACCTGAAAACATTCCCTGCATCATCAAAAATCAAAACCCTGAAAATATCATACCATTAAATTTTATATTTGACATTGTCAAACCTCGTTATATTTTAATGAGTTTTATGAAAAATTTAATGGAATGTTTTTTCAGATAAATTATTCTTTATAATCAGCAAATTTCAAATTAAATCTTAATACAATAATACCGGCTCTAATTTTTTAAAAATTATAGTGCCAGTTTTTTAAATATGATGGATCCAATTTTTACATAATATTGGTTAAAATTTTCTTTGAATTCTGGACATGAATTTCTAAGGAATTCTGGTTAAAGTTTTCTTAGAATTTTGTATACAACTTTCTACCGAATGTTGGTTACGATCATTACATAATACTGGTTACGATCTTCTACCAAATGCTAGTTATTTTTTTTAGGAGGTTGGTAACTATTTTTTATAGAATAAAGATTATGTTTTTATAGAATGTTGGATACCATTTTTCATTTCATAACACATTATTATTTTTCCTTTATCATCTCATTATGATCTTATTTTATTACAATCCCATTACAATCTTTTCAATTGTCATTATGATTTTACTAATATGTAAACATTAGTATGAAAACTCATTTTCCGACACTAATATTATTCAATAATCTAAATATTTTCTTCAAAATATTATATAATTAATGTTTTATTAACTTATAAGAAAATATTTATCAGTAATCCTTCTTCATATTTATTTTAGACTGTATGAAATCTTTCTACTTTGTGACTTCAATTTCACCTAAAAAAACATCAATAATTTCATTATTTCTTTAATTACAATAATTACATACTATTAGAAAACAATAAATCATGGCACTAATTCTTTTGGATCATATAAAATTAATACCTTGAATATGGATAATATTCCTGGGGAAAAATCTACCAGATACCAAATGTTTGGTTGTAAATAAATAAAATTTTATTAAAATAATTTATCTCAATGGTACTTCAATCTTCTTCCCCTAATGTGAATCCACCACATCTTGAGGGTTGCATCCTCCACCCAAGGAGGTTTGTGGATTCAACTCAAATCCCATAAAAAAATGGATCCCACTCTTCCCTCGCAAATATACAACTAAATAAAAATCAATATATTCTCATACTACACGTGCTTGTGTCACACCATTGGGGTTTCTGAGAAAATTTTCAGGGTGTGTCTAACCTTCCCAATTTGATAAAAAATAAGGGTCTTGTTTCGTAAAAAATCCAAATGGACTAAACCATTAGACTATTGATCACTCTTTTATCTTCCTCGATGAGACACATCTTGTTTCAACATCTATCCAGATAAATAACTCTAGATTCCATCAACGGAATGAAGGAAACTAAGATCCATCATTCCATTGAAATATACCTCTTTGGAAAATACCTTTTCAATCACATATGTATGGGTTGTAATACAAAGAAGTAAAATAATATATTTTATCTCTTACCTCAATCCCCTCAAAAAATCCAATCCTTTATATAATCATTCATGAGGATAACTATGGATACCTGAAAGAACTCATAAAATATAGTGGCATACTTTATCACTGAATGATCACCCTACTCATGCATTACTAATTCATGTGAATTAACTACCCTTAATTATTCCATGTTGTTCATAAAATTTAAATCCACTTTGAACATGGTATATGTGAGCTCCTCTCACTTCATTGCGATTGCCATTGATTTACACAAAGTTTTACCTATTACTTACAACACATATGTGGAAAATATCTTTTTACAGTTTTTAGGGGTCTTCAAGGATAGAATAATTCACTTTTTATTATCAATTCACTCATTTGGATTATTCAGTCACATTTATAAAGGGAAAACCAATTAAATTTTACTCAAAAACTTTTAATATTTTTCCACCATTAGTGTCTTAACATTACCACCCACATTTCCCATGGTTTGGAAAACATGATTCAACAGATCCACCAAATTGATATCTACAAGAGGGTTCTCCCATGGGGCATGATCTTATAAACCCTATATACTCTTACATGAGGTCTTCTTTACTATGTATTGTCTACACAACATAAAGAAAATGTTTCATCATGAAAAATTTTACTAAAAAAATAAAATGAACCAAAAAAATAATCATTCATAATTTCCATTAATTTTTCTCAAAACATAAATGTAATCACATACCACACAAAGAAATTTGATTGTTAACAAGAAGAAGATCTGGCTAAGAACCTCTGGATCCTCACTCTTAAGTCTTGATAGTTTTTTTTCCATTCTATAATTTAATACCAAATTAAAAAATAATATCATATCATTTTTAATGATACAACATTTGTTGTTTTAACCCTTCATCTGAGCAGACCCACCAAACATTACAAAAATCATTCATGATCAGCACAAGTTCATGATAAGCACCTTGCCTAACAGATAATCGCATTGTAAATATTTAACCACTGGTGAACTGACATGACTCATACATAAAATAGGATATCAACAGCAATAACATCAAAGTTAACTACATGAAAATCATATACCATAAATGATTACATATTTAAAAAATAGATAATTATATAATGTAAAATATATAAGAATCTAAATATAACCCAAAACACAAATGAATTCTTACAATTCCAAAAAATTCCCAATGTACATCCCAATTGTGACAAGATACCAAAAAAAACTCCAAATTGGCTAAAACCTATGAGACTATGTTTCTTCAAAAAATCACTAGACATCAATATTGATGAATTAATTTCCTATTAAATGGTACTCTTTCCTGTAATTATGTCTAAAAAACGAAATATGTAAATTATAAAACATCAAATAAGTGTGTGAGGAATAAATCCCAGTAGCATTCTTTCGTGAATCTATTTATATTCATTAACCAAGAAAAATAGATAACTAGTTTGAAAAAAATAAAAACATAACCACTTGAAAAAACATAAAATTTCATATACACCATTGAAATACATTTAGTTTTCTATTTCAAATAAAAACAGGATTCAAAGACAATTATCAATATTGTACAAATTTGTTTACATATCTTCCGGGAATAATATGAACAATATCACAACCAAATAAAATTTAATGGTTAGTATAATAGTAATAACATGTAATCACACCAATTTAAGAATATATATAGTATATATCAACACATAAAAACAGAATAAAATAATTCATAAATCTTATAACTCAATCTAGTTTGAATGATTAAAATTAGGGATCATACCAACATGCCTATCATTAGTGATTAGACATGTATTCTATCTATCTAAGAAAAATGTAAATTATAATTGTCATTCATGCACCCAACAAGGATTTTATTGTGTAATTACAACCTAAAGGCCTTTATAAACAATTGGAAATGATATTAGAGGCTGATAAGGTCATCCTATTGATGTATCACATAGAAACATAGAAAACAAAAATATGGATTCATACTCCGTATTCACTCAAAATGCTCACATAATCCCTGTAACAAACCAACCTATTACACTCTATTTAACTCATGTGATAATCCTTGCCAAAACATCCATAAAAAATATCCCATATCAATAAATTAATATCACATGAAATTTTTAAAAACCATACCCATGTCATCAAAACACCAATACTATGATAAAATTATTTTTAACGTAACATATTAAATTATTTTATACCCATAAAACCCCTTGTTTTATTTTATAAAACACATGGGGTTATTACATGACATGTTCATTTGGAAAACCCACATTGAACACCTAAATTTACAATCCAATTCATGAAAAAAAATACAATACACAAAAAGGAATTTATTATTTAAATTTTTATTTAATTAACAATATAAAAATTTTATTACATATTTAAAGGTAATTCATGGAGAAACCCCTTAATTATAGACACATACCATAGATTCATTCTAAAACCCATCGCCTATGATGGAAAACTCCCAAAAGACATAGAAAAGGTACTAAAACACCTAATATACTAGAGATGATATAATAACCCCAATTACTCATCCTAGATTCATCCAACACCCCCACTAGGGTTCCTCACCTCTATCAAAATGGATTAAAAATTATAAAAAGGCTGAAAGGAAGATGATGTCAAGAAGAATTTGAACAACCTCATTAAAACCCCCCATTACCTAAAAGGGAAATACAAAAAGTTAAAATGGAAGAAGGTCCATTCTAATAGTGATTGGATCTACATAATAGAGGTGTGAAAGGAGTATCAAAACTATTAAAAATAAGCATAGGAAAAAAGGTAATCTCATAGTTTTTGGTGACCTATACAAGACACATGATTATGAAATACATGCACCAACCATGTAGGGATACTATATTATTAAAAATAGTGATCAACATTTAGTATTTGGTGTCATAATTTTTGAAAAAGCAATCTCAAAACCTGCAAAATACAATTTTCTCAAATTGAAAAACCCTCTCACATTTATCCTCATGATTTGAAAAATCATGTGAAACCATGTGACATAGTAATATGTTCCAAAAACCACTAATTATAAAATACCAATTCATAAGAACTCAATGAATTAATCCTAATATAAATGACCCTAAATAGTATGTATACAAGTTACAATATAGGTTTCATAGGAACCTTGTCTACAACATTAAATATGGTGAATAATGTGACAGTATTTATTTTTAAAATGAATTTATGTTCATTATAAGAATTTATAAATATTATAGAAAATTTTTATAATTTACATGAAGATTTTTTGAATAAAAATTTTGAGTTCCGGTTGTTTATTAAATCAAATATGGGGGAATTTTACACTTATATATTTTATATTATTCAACATAAAAACTACCTAAAAAAAGGGATCCAAATCCACTAAAATTAGGGTTAGGGTATACCTCTATCTATCCAAATGTAGTGTATTAGTATAGTGAATTGTAAGATCCCAATTAGAGTTATATAGGTTTCATAGAATATGTTGAGAGTACATATGAACTATAGAGTTGATGAAGTGTGTGTAAAATGGTGCACAATTGGAATGGATGGAGCACCTCACCCATTGTGGTGTGTTCATGTGTGTCAATTTTCAAACCATGGTTTAGAAATATTAATGGAAGAAATTTCTTGGAATATAAATCACATCTTATCTAATAGAAACTCTTATGTTGGAAAATGATGAATATGTATTGTTCACGCACATAAAAAACCTAATTAAATAAATTTTTCTCTTAAATATCTTTTATGTTTTCCATATAATCAGATATTTTTTCATTGTATTTATCATTGAAACCCTTGTTCGTGTTTCAATGGTTTAGTGAATGAGATTTTTTCCTTCAACATCCATTGATCTGACAAAATAAATTATTTTATTAAATTATTTCGCATCAGACTCCTGAGACCCCGATGAGTCCATAATACACATTTCATATGTTATTTATGCATATACCATACAAAAAAAATGAGCCTGATATTGATGATACCTATAGGGATGATGAGCCTTTTGAAAAAATTAATTCTTGTGGTTTGGATGATATAATCTCACAAGCCTGTAGTTATAATTTCATTCAAATGGATTGAATGAAAAATGTTATGTAGTGATATCTAGGTTCATATAAATCATTTCATATACCATTGAAGCTACGTATATGTCACACCTAAGTATTGTGATTCATGTATAGTGTAATGGGGAATGAAAATGAGGTTATGAGAAGAAATATTGATTTATTCTAGAATAATTTAGCACCAAGAAATAAATATTCCACATGATGATGTGGCTATTTTATTGGTTTTTTGATATTGTATATGAGTTTTGTTAGATGTTGTTAAGAAAAATAATATTAAAGAAATAATTATTCCATCAGGTATTTAAAATGAAGAATATACATGATGATAATCTATATGAATATTGAGATAATACACACTTCTAGATTTATATAAAGAAGATCTCCTATTAAAATATTCTAATTTAATGTTTAAAAAATACTTATTATTATTTATTTTTAAAATTTTAATAGGTAATATATAATAAATGAGATATTATAATATAACTATAATTTTATTTATAGATAATTTTTTTCATACATGTGACATAGAATGTTGAGGATAATGTGGGCGATATTGAATCTATTTGGCAACAATATTTTGAGTTCCTTATATATCATTTTACTAAATAGAGATGATGTAGAATCTTGAACATTATTGAAGAATGTGATCACATGAACAGGGATTTGAGGAAATAATTTAGATAATTAATTCCATAAAAAAAAATTTTGAGGCCAATAATATTATTTAAGACAACTATTGAATACCATTAAAAATCCTACAAAATTAAGGGTCAAGAAGCTATATTATTGAGGAATACTACCGGAATGAGAATTTATTTCAAGAATTGAATCATAATTTAGGGATAATAATATAGATGGGGGTTCTTACCAACTACTGGAGACTTGTTATTGGGTGTCTCAAATATAAGATAAAAATATAAGTTGGGGGGTCTGACTAATTTCATCCAGATTGAAACATGTGTGTTAATCCATTTATAATCACTTATAGATAGGATGGTGAATATATATTTTGGCGACTAACAAAATAAAATAGGTTTTGGATTTTACCCAAATAATTATAAATACTATGTTATTATACCTATTTATGTGTAAATAAACACAACATGATGTTGAGAGAAAATATTGAGTGGATCGAGTACCATAAAAAGACTAAGATGTTGAATAAGATTGTAAAATAAATTTCAAAATGAGAGTACCTAAGATTTACTCCTATTATTGAGACTTAATTGGTTTGATTATTTTACTGTTTAGATGTTTTTTTCATTGTAAAAATGAATTTATCTTTTGTTAATGAGTTTTTATGGTATATATATATATATGTTTTCATAGTGTTCATAAGAGTGATGGTAGGGAAAATTAATTTTTACATGTGTGTTTATGTGAAGGGTGTAGGTCCTAAAACCTCCACATGTATGAAATAGAGTTATATAGGAATGAAATTTCTAGGCTTAAGATAATTGTTATGCAATGATTTTTCTACATTATTACGTGAATAAACCCCTTTTTGAAGTAATTTTGGAAAAAAATTCACCGTTTTCAAAATTTAAAATGGTTTAAATTGGAATGCATGTACTGTTATATTCACATCGAGTAGCCTTAAGTGAAATAGACCATAAAAAAGGGAGAATTTTATAGTCCCCATAATTTTTTATTTTAATATAAGTTACTATATTTGATCTCTATATAAAAAATAATTCAATTTCAAATAGTGAAGTAGTTATTATTTTGGAGGCATTTTTAGCTCAATACGATTTTAAATTGTAATTAATTGAATTCATTACACCCTTATATATAATTTTAGCAACTTTTAAATGGAATTAATATGGCTAGAATATCTTTAATAATCCCTTAAATATTTGGGGTAATATTTCATTATGTTATTTATATGGTCCACAACTTACTCTTAATAGAGTTTCTCATCAATAGATAACAATATTTCATAATTCTTTTGAATTTAATTTATCCCATTGGAAATGATAAATAATATAACACATGGATTTTTTATTTGAGTTTTCATCATGGTTTGAGGTTATATTTCATTTTTTATCCATTTAAGGATCATATCACGTTCTTCTTCAAAAATTTGATCAATTTTTTTAATTTTTGCAAATTCCCCTTCAATATTGGTTATATTTGGAATACAATTATTCAATTTTCAGGATGTGAAAAGAATTGTTATGTGATATTTGTCTACCGAGAAGGTATTGTGGGATTAATATACTAGGTGAGGCTCAAAATGCGATGTATTAATAATTTAATATTTTTTACAATGATGAGGAACTCAACCCAATACTAGTTTTTCAACTTAATTTATACCTATACATGAATTGTAAAATTTGTGAGATATGAAATGGTTTTGGAAAATAATAATATACATGGGAGGTTAAAACACCCCAGGATATTTCTTTTACAAGAAAAAACTGCATATAAACATATCATAGTTGTTGTTCTGAATTGTATATATTAAATAATTTTACTAACATGATTGGAAAGTAAGGTTGATGTATAAGACCAAAATATATATCATATTAATAGAAAAATATAAATTAAATAGACACTTGTATTTGGAATATTTCTCCAAATGTAGTCTTACATATAAAATAAATGAAAAAAATCATAATATCTTTATTATATCGAAAATATAATAATAATTTTAAAGAAAATTCAAATAAATATATATAAAAATAGGACCAATATGAGCAGTATGCCTTAATAAATTAGGTGGAATTGAAGAAATCATTCTTGAGTGTTAAATAACTCGTAATGTAAAATATAGTCGCACTCAATGCACCCAAAAAAACTAGATGACATAGATTACAATATCTAAAACTATATAAGGAATTATCTCACTAATAATGACAGGTTTTCCTACCAAGAACTTAGTAATGATTTTAATGTAGAAGTATCATCCGCAGAGGTAATTGTTTCAGTATCATGTATGCACAACCTTTGAGACTAACAAGGTAATTTACTTTTATTCCACATGGGAATGGTACTATGATAATCAAGAGCCATGGATAATAATTTTGAACTCAAATATATCTATTCATATATATATATATATATCTCTTGGAAAAATAATTCAATACTAGTTAATGGAATATCTATAACATACTTAAAAATGAATTAATGATTGAGTTGTAATCAAAAAAATTATCAGGGATATTTAGAAACCATATAACATAATCAAACCATAATTACATGATTTATCAAAAGGTTATCATTTTCATAAATATCTTATATCTTTTAGGTTTAATTATTTATAGAATTAAAAAAACACATTTCACAACATAATGTACATTTCCAAATAGCCCTCATTTTAAAAAAACGGTTCAAATTTTTATATTTAAATTTATTTCATGACACACTTTCTTCATACAGTACTTGTACCATTGAATTTTCTATAATAACCATAGATGTTGAAGCCCCCTAATAAATTTTAAAATGTGGTATGAACTAAAAAATATATTTAAGGGATATAATAATAATGGAATCCTATTAGTCCTTATAAAAATTCAGGAAATCTTTCTCTGAAAATATTTCTTTTTTAAAAAATAATATATAAACATAAAATAAATATTATTTACTCATGAAATCAACAATAAAGAATAATATTTTCATAGAAAAACGTGCAATATAGAATAAAGGGAAAATAAAATGATGAAATAGTTTGAAAAAAATGATAACTCCTCAAAAAAATATTTCATCATTAAAAGAAAGAAAACAATCTTTTATGGATAATAAAATTATCTTACCTCGTGAAATGAAATAAAATCTTTTCTATCCCATATAAAGCATTGAAAAACATTTAGGTAACTTGGGACAATATTATTATAAACACCTTTATAGAAACCCTTATAAATTTTTAACCATAATTTTTAATTCCAATATATCCATTTGTAGTAACATACATCCTATTAAATATGTCACTTTACATAATTTATTAGAGAGATATATAGGGTTTACCCAATTCCAATGATATATACAGCTCTAAGACAGTAATATAAAATTTTCAAGAACCAGATGATGATAAAATTATATAAAATATTATTTTTACATTGTAAAATATTAATAAATATTTTCTATGAAATATAATTCGATTAAAATACATGATTCATGTAATAAAATTGTATAAACCAAAATTTATTTTGAAAAATACTAATTTTTTAAAAGATATTTAAATATGATATTCTATGAGAAATCTAAAAAAATGTAAATTAATATTTTTAATGAATAATATTTAAGATGGTGGGTAACAGTCATGATATAGTAAAAGTTAAATAAAATTCATTTCCATTTTGATAAAAACATTAAAAAGATAGCTAAATGGAAAAAAATTTAAAAATAACATTTTAAAAACATCATAAAATATGAATTATAGTTGAAAATTATATTAAGAAATAATTATATTATAATGAATAATATTATTCTAATTTCTATCTAACATAAATATAGTAGTGGAAAAATTTAAAACATTTGAAATAATGATTTAATAAAAAATAAATTACATTATCTCAAGTGATTCTGATTACATCTTTTACATTCCCAAAAATTCAAAATTATATATACTTCTTATGTGCTAAATAAATTTTTTTGGTTTATTCTCTCATCATAATCACTTATATTTTATTTATTTCCATAGATTTTATAGTTAATAAATAATTTATGTTCGTGTAGGATTTTATCTAGTTTTGTTCTTTAAAACATCAAAATGAAATATATGAATCGACAATGGTCCAATGGGACATGATTCAATTACATCTAAAATCAATTTTTTATTATTTATTAGTTTTATAAATTAGATTCATTTTTATTACTGCTTGTATAATTCAGTCTTTAGATATGAATAATATTGTTCTGTGGAGGTGATAGTCCACACATATGCATGAGAGAAGTTATTATTTTCTATTAGATATAAGTGAAAAAATTAAAGTAATATTTTATAATTACAGATTCATTATAATTTTATAAATATTTTATATATTCAATAATTATATCTTTAAAACTATATCTATGAGTTGGAATGGAAATCGAAATATTTATCTTTGTGGATGTGATAGTCAAAACATATTCATAAATTATGTTTTCATGTTACATAGGATGAAAAATAATATGCAAAATAATCACCAATGAAAGAAAACGATTTTAACGTCACCATTTTTTAAGTCGGTTATATATAACCGACGTGAAAATCTGTGATATGTGGTTTTTTACATCGGTTATTTTATAAACGACCTAAAAAATACTTAGATTAAAATTTTTAGGTCAGTTATTTAATAACTGATGTCAAAAATAAAGCATATAACGATTTTATGTCGGGTTTAGAATAACCAACGTAAAAAAGGTGGCATCAAAGGTGTATTTGACGTCGGTTATTTCATAACCGACGTAAAAACCCATCCAGTAGAATTTTTTGTGTCGTTTATATTATAACAGACGTAAAGAACCAACACATGATAGTTTTTATGTGAGTTATAAAATAACCGACCTAAAAATTGTGGTTTCTGATGGGTTTTTTACATCAGTTATAGAATAACCAATGTAAAGAACCAATACATGGATTTTTTTACGTCGGTTATTTCATAAATGACAAAAAAATGCGATATATGATACATTTATAATGTCAGTTATTATAATAACTGACGTTATAAATGTAATAAAAATTGTTTATAACATCGGTTATTAAATAACCGACGTTATAAAACATTTAAAAAAATTTATCATGCCCCGTGGATTGTCATTTTTGATTTTCCGATCGACAGACCTGTGACTCATCTCTCTCGTGTGGAAAACCTAGAATCAACTCATCGATCTCATTTTGTTAAACTTGTTTTTCCATCATCGTTTATCATCTTTACTCTCCTTGGATCTATCATCTCCACTCGCAACACTCAGGTAAGCCTCCCGAGACTTTAATTTGTTCGGTTTTTTTTTCCGGATAGTCAATATTTATGTTTTGTGATTTTTTTTGATTAAACTAGGTAAGATTCTTTTATTTTGAACCCTCTATCCACGTTTTTCCATCATCATATTATTTATTATCAGCAAATCCATTAGATTGACTCAAAATATTCAAGTAAGCCTCACCTACTTCTATTTCGTTTGTTTTTGTTCCACGGATGCCCTACATTTATGGTAATATTTGTTGTCATTGACAACTAATGATCTAATTCACCTATATTACTACAAATTATATCTAAAAAATTGTGATACAACCATTTCGTGTACCAGTATGATTTTTTTATAAGTATATATGGTTGTTCATGGTGGAATGTTTGTTTTGGATCCTTGGTTGTTTCTATTTTGGGTACACTTTTTGTTGTTCTATAAACTATTTACGTCGCTTATTTTCATGGACTATTATAAGTCTTCATATGATATTAAAACTCCATTCATTGAACAATAGATCATTTTAGACTAGTAGGAGACACAATTAATGGTTATCATTTTGAATAATGACATGATACCAAAACTACTAATTTGAGGTTACAATCCATTGATATTCCAAAACTAGTAGCTTGTGGTTAAAATCCCATGGTTCTGATGGGCTGTCCAGAGGGGTTGGGGCTGTCCAGGGGGTTGGGGGTTGTTTCTTGGGTTGGGTGATGTCCATGGATTCCATCGAGGTGGGGGGGGGGCAGTCCAAGGGTGTGGGGCGGGGGGGGGGGGGGGTGTCCAAGGTGGAGGGTGTCTAATGAGGTGGGGGGGATCTCTAAGGGATTGGGGGCTTGTCCAAGGATTTTGGGGCATTTTCTAAGGGGGTTGGGGCTGTTTAGAGGTTTGGGGTGTCCAGGGGGTGCCCAAGGGGGTTGGGGTGGGGGTGGTGTCCAGGAGGGGTGGGGTGTCCAAGGTTGTGGGGGGTACTGTCTAGAGGGGTGGGGGCTATCCAGGGGGTGAGGGGCTATCGAGAGGGGTGGGGGTGTCCAAGGGGGTGGGGGTGGCTAAGGGGGTGGGGGTGAAGAAGGGGTTGGGGGAATGTTCAGAGGGTTTAGGGGCTGTCCGTGGGGGCTTTCCAGAGGGTTAGGGGTTGTCCAAGGGGGTGTCCAAGGGGATAGGAGGTGGGTGGTGGTGTCCAGGAGGGGTGGGGGTGTCCATGAGGGGTGGAGCTATACAAGGTGGTGGTGGGGGTATCTTGGGGGTGGGGTGGTGTCCTGAGGGGTGGGGGTTGTCCAAGGGTTTGGTGGTGTCCAAGGGGTGTCCAATGGGGTGATGGGTGGTTTCCAGAGGGTGGGGGCTATCCAAGGGGGTGGTGGTGTCTAGGGTGTCCAAAGGGTTGGGGGTGTCTAAGGGGGTGGTGGGATGTCCAAGGGGGTGGGTAGGGGGTGTCCAAGTGGGTGGGGGCCTATCTAGATGGTTTTGAGGGTTGTCTGGGGGTGGGGGATGTTCAGAGGGTTGGGGGTGTCCAGGGTGGTGTCCAAGGTGGTAGGGGGTGGGGGTGATGTGCAGAAGGGGTGGGGGTGTCCAAGGGGGTGGGGGTGCTGTCTTGAGGGATGGGGGCTGTCCAGGGGGTGGGGGCTGTCCAGAGTGGTGGGGGTGTCTAATGGGTGGGGTGTCTAAGGGGTGGGGGCTGTCCAAGGGGGTGGGGGCGGTTCAGAGGGTTTGGGGGTTGACCAGGGGGTGGGTTGTCCAGAGTGTTGGGGGTGTCCAAGGGTGTAGTTGGTGGGTGGTGGTGTCCAGGAGGTGTGGGTTGTCCAAAAGGTGTGGGGGTGTCTAAGGGGTGGGGGCTTTCCAGGGGGTGGGGTGGTGTCATGAGAGTTGGGGGACAGTCCAAGGGTGTGGTGGTGTCCAGGGGGTGTCCAAGGGGGTGGGGGTGGTGTCCAGGGGGTGGGGGCAGTCCAAGGGGGTGGTGGTGTGCAGGGGTGTCCAAGGGGGTGGGGGAGACCATGTCGTGGTTTTCAAATATGCGTAGTTATCTTGACCCTATTGTGCCGTGATGATTCGATTTACATTGTGATTTTCTCCATCCGAGTATTTATTTTAAATTTTATTTGATTTTTATATTTAATCTCGTTTCACCAATTATCTATCAACCATTGGAGGCACCATGGTTTTAATTGATTTCATGTAATTTAAAACAGTTATATCTAACTATATTTTCTTTTTAAAATCATATTCAATTATATTTTTTTATATACGCATAGATTTGTTTTATATTTCAAAATTGTTTTACATTCAAATTATGATTTTTTTCATATTAACATATATTTTCCTCATTTTAAAAATATATATAATTTTGATATTTGTTATAGGTAATAATGAGTCGATGTTGGATTACAACACATCGAATGATAAATGAATATTATGATGGTGTTGATGCCTTTTTGGAATTTTATAAACGAAATGATCCATGTAGTGACATTTTATTATATCCATGCCTGAAATCTTTGTATTTGAAGATGTTGAAAAGTAGAGAGATAAAAGATCACTTGACCTATCATAGTTTTAATCTGAGTTACAGCCATTGGATTTGGCATGGTGAAACTAGACGAAATGTCACTAATTATGAAGATTTGAAAAATGATGACTCCGGTGGAATTGATGAAATGATTTGCGATATTACAGAAGAACAAATTGAGATAGAACCAACAGTTGTGCATCTATATGGTGACGCTGAAAAACCATTATATCCCGGTTGTACATATTTTACAGTTTTGTCAGTAGTGTTAAGATTGATTAACCTGAAGTCGAAACATGGATGGAGTGACAGAAGTTTTACAGAGCTGTTACAATTGATGAAATACATTCTTCCAAAAGATAAAGATCTTCCAGATTCACATTATAAGGCCAAGAAAATATTATGCATGATGGGATTGGGACACAAGAAAATACATCCCTATCCAAATGATTGTATGATATATAGGATGGAATATGAATTTCTGTCAGAGTGTCTTAAATGTGAGACATCGTGGTATAAGGTGAAAGAATAATCAAAGGCTGATGTAGAGATTACAAAGATACCATCAATGGTATTTAGGTATCTTACTATAATTCATCATTTCAAACATTTATTTTCTAATTCACATGATCCAAAATGGTTAAGATAACATGCTGATGAGTGGTTATGTGATGGAAAAATACATCATCCAGCTGATTGTCCATAATGGAAGAAAATTGATGAGCAGTATCCTATATTTGGAAATGAAATTAGAAATCTCAGACTAGGGTTGTGCACAGATGGAAAGAATTCATACCAGACCCTCTATAGCACACATAGTTCATGGCCTATTTTATTGGTAATTTACAACCTCCCTCTTGATGTTTGTATGAAGTGGAAATATTTCATGTTGAGTATAATGATCTCTGGTCCGAAGCCAACCCAGCAATGATATTGATGTTTTATTTTCGTCGGTGATTGGTGATTCCATCTTTTATGGGAGGATGGTATTATGATGTATGATTCTTATAAAATTTAATATTTTCAACTGCATGCATTTCTTTTGTTCACTATAAATGACTTCCAATCATATAAAAATTTGTCTGGATACAGTGTTAAAGGGCATAAAGCATCTCCAATTTTTGGACAACAGACGTTATATTGTCAATTGCATCATTGGATGAAAACAGTGTACATGGTTCATCAAATGTTTTTGCCTATGGATCACTTTTATATAAGACTAAAAGGTCATTCAAAGGCTCAAAAGAATTTGATATTTCCCCAAAAACATTATCCCCTAATCTGTGTTTTGAGAGGGTGAAAACCCTTGATGTGACATTGGGAAAGACAGAGATATCTGGTAATGATTGACATATTTGGATGAAAATGTCAATATTTTTTGAGCTACCTTATTAGAGATATCATGATGTTAAACATAATATTGATGTCATCCACATGGATAAGAATATTTGTGATAGTATTATTAGAACATTGTTATATATTAATGTAAATACAAAATATGGGTTGAATGCATGATTAGACTTACTATCAATGGGAATACGTTTGGAGTTAGCTCCCACTCTTAATGGAAGATGAACATTTCCTCCCCCAACTTGTCATACATTATTGAAGAGGGGTAAAATTAGCTTTTTCAGTGTCTTCATGATATAAAAGTGCCTCAAAGTTATTCTTCAAATGTAAAAAAAAATTGTCTCATAGAAGGACATGAAGTTGATTAGTATGAAATCTCATGATTTTCACGTCATGATGCAAAAACTTCTACCAGTTTCATTGCATGGAATATTTCCTATCCATGTTAGAAAGACTATAATAAATTTGTGTTATTTTTTCAATTAAAAATCAACTAAGGTGATTGATGTGAATTCTTTGAACATTTTTGAAAAGGATACAATTTTTATACTTTTTCAATTGGAAATGTATATTCCTCCAACATTTTTTTGATATAATGGTGCATTTAATGATTCATCAGGTTCAAGAAATAATGCTTTTTGGACCTATATATCATCGTTGGATGTATCCTTTTGAAAGGTATATGAAAATATTGAATGGGTATGCTAAGAATCCATATCGGCCTGAAGCCTCCATTATTGAAAAGTATATTTATGAGGAGGTTGAAGAGATTTGTACGAGATACTTTGCTACGGTGCAACACATAGGTTTGACTCAATCTCCCCATGAACGAGTTAATAATGAGAGAAAGGGGATTCGTGGACTGAAATTCAAATCATTGTCATCTTAACAAATGAACAAGATAGAATCATACATCTTGATTAACATAACTTATGCTCAGCCGTATATCACATTGCATATTAATGAGTTGAAACAAAGTCATCCAAAGAAGAAAGAAATGTGGTTTTTGAATGAGGACAACAAAATCATGATGAAATAACCTCTGAGATATGGATGTCGTCAAAAGAATTTCTATGTTGTATTTCTTTTCATGCTATATAGTTTAAATTTGTTTCCAATAATACTAAACTACTTAGTCATTTGGGATTATTATTCCTTGATTTTATGCCAATGTAATCAAATAAGGAACCAACTATGAGAAACTAGGTTGGGTCCTTAGTGTCGGTATCATAAGTTGTTAAGTAGAAAACATAGAAACTAGATTTAGAAAATTTATATTAGGGTAGATTCCCAAATATAGTATTTGAGGATAAACATACAAGTACCACATTTAATTTTGGTCAGGAATATATTATGTTGACATTTCAAGAAATATATCCCTACCAAGATACGAGCTGGTCGAGATGGCTCTGGAACAAATGTACCAAAGAGTGATAGCTTTGAGGAGGAGCTTCGGGCTTGATGTGGGGTATCCTAGTACATGAAAATGGGCCTTTCTGCAATCGTTGTTATGATGATCCTGAGGGATATGCTTAGGATAATTTACATTTTCATTTCAAGACATTAAGATGGATTTAAGTGTAAATGTTTCCTCAAAGATATAATGATTATGATTAAGAGATTATCTATGCCTAAAATTTAGATTTATGCAATGAATATTTCTATATTGAGATTATAAATTATGATTCATACCCTAATATAGTGTATGCCATTATTTAGAAATGATTCCTAGTGGAAGGAATGGAAACCACCCGAACTTGCGTAGGGATTTACCTCCGATGCAAGATAATTATGTTGTCTATGGTGTTGTGACTGGTGGTAAGCTACATATAACAATACTAGGACAACTTAAACATGTTATGAATAATACCCATACCTATATGGAGCGTCCAGATCCACCACGTGAAGGAGCTCTGTTTGATCATTTTATGCAATGACAACCTCTATCATTCAATGAAACTACAAACCCTTTTCTAGATGAGAAGTGGATAAGTTCACTCAAAAAGATGTTTCTTTATTTGGTATGTAATGAAGGAGAAAAGGTTGTCGGTGTAGTTTATCATCTAATGGGAGATGCAGATCAGTGGTGGTCATTAATCCAAAACACAACGGAGGATGAAGAAATATAAGATATGGAATGGAGGTATTTTAAGGAAATATTCTTAGAAAAATATTTCCCTTGTGAATAGTGAGAAAATATGGAGAAGAAATTATTTAATATGAGGTATATAAAGGATGAAAATGTTGCCAAGTATGAATCGATCTTTGCAAGTCTGGAAAGGCATGCTGCAGACATCATGCGTAATCCAAGTAGAAAAATTTATCGATTCATTGATAGTTTGATACCATTCCTTCGAAGGGCTCTAGTCTCCTAGAATTTCTCATCATTTGAAGACATAGTTTCATGTGATATCATGAGGAAAAAGTAATTCTCTAAGTCTTATGACTTTAAGTTAAATCAAGAGAAGAAGAGGGGTGATGAAATCTCTAGGAAATGAAAATATAGAAATGGGGAATAAGGGAAGAGTTGAATTTCATTCATGCAGTAACTGTGGAAAGAAACACTATGGAACTTACCTAAATGGAGTGGGAGTATTTTACAAGTGTGGAGAAAAATGTCTCCTATATTAGGATTATATGGAAAGAAAAAAATCTAACAATGTTATTTTCTTCAATTTAAAGGATATGGGACATAATGTGCCTGAATTTACTAAGAGTTAGGGAAATATTCCCCAAATAAGGCCAAGTGTGAGAGGCCAAGATTACATAGTCACAACTGTGGAGGTTGAAGTTCCTAACAATGTGGGGGCATGTACATTGATCATTTAATCAAACATAACCAATGATTTATTTGAGTTTGGACTGTCGCATTTATTTATATCTTCCCAGATTTCCATGAAAATTAGACTTGTCCAATTTGTTTTAATAATGCAGATATCTGTCAATACTCTTTGGGGATGTATCATTGAAATAAAGGTGTGTCGATTTTTCCCCCTCATGACACATGAATGTGATTTAGTTTCTAATATTATCATCATACCAATAGTTGACTATGATATAATTCTCGCTATGAATTGGATATCAAATTATGATACGCAGATCTATTATAAGAAGAAAGATGTTACAATTTTTGAGATTGATGTTGAATTCCATATTTTTTGGGAAAAAACCTCTCCATTTTATCCACATATAGATCCACCCCAATTATATCTGATTAATTACATTATTGGGGAGGAAGGGAATGAAATAAATATAGGCGAGGAGCTAAATATAAATATTTAAGATGTACCTATTGTATAATAATTTTTTGACTTATTTCCAGAGGATTTACCTGGACATTCTCCAGAGTGGGAAATTGAGTATTCCATTGACTTAATTCCAGATTAAAGGCCCATATCAATCACTCCATATAGAATGTCCCCTGTGGAGTTAGCGGAACTAAAGAAACAACTAGTTTCATTGAGTGATAAATGATTTATTTGACCCAGTGTTTCTCTATGGAGATCCCATGTACTTTTTGTCAAGAAGAAAGATGGATCCATGGGTTTTTGCATTGATTATAGGGAAATCTATGATATTACAATAAATAATATGTATCCTCTGCCACGAATTGAGGATTTATTTAATCAACATCATAGGGCCCAATATTTTTCAATTATTGATCTTTGATCTGGATATCATCAGTTTTTTGTGAAGAAGGAAGGCATTTGAAAAATGGAATTCCGAACGAGGTACGAACATTATGAGTTCACAGAAATTTATTTTTGGACTAAATAATAAACCATCTATTTTTATATCTAATGAATATATTTTTCAAGGAATATGTTTATGACTTTGTGGTTTTTTATTGATGATATCATGGTATACTCTAAAATCCATGAAGATCATGAAAATCACTTGTGCACTATTCTAAAGACACTTAGAAGAAATAAATTATATGGGAAGTTTAACAACTATTATTTTGGTTCCAATCAGTTCCCCTTCTAGGACACATTTTCTCTATAGAAGGAATATTGGTAGATACTGTGGGGACAAAGGTTTTGCAAGAATGTCCTACTCCAAAAAACATAACTGAGGTATGTAGTTTTATTGGTTTAGCAGGTTACTATAGATGTTTTGTTGAGAACCTTGCTCGTTTAGCCAATCCAATGACCAATCTTACATGCTAAGGGGTTAAGTTCATATGGACCAAGGAATGAGAAGAATGTTTTGTAGAATTAAAGAGGTGGTTTGGGAATTCTATGATCTTAACCCTGCCATTTTGGAATGATGGTTTTTTTATCTATAGTGCTGCATCAAATAAATTACTTGGTTGTTTCCTTATAAAGAATGATTGAGTGATTGCCTATGCGTCTAGGAAGATAATAATTTACGAACAAAACAATAAAACTCATGATATTGAGTTGGCATCATTAATATTTTCTCTGATGATTTGGATACATTACCTCTATGGTGAAAAATGTGAGATATATACTGATCATAAGAGTTTGAAATATATATTCCCACTGAAATAACTCAACATGATACAAAGAATATGGATTAAGCTACTTAAAGACTATAATTTCAAAATACACTACCACCCGGGGAAGGAAAATAAGGTGGTAGATTCATTGTGTAGAAAGGACCATTGAATTCTGAACAATATGAGAGTAGAAAAGGATCATATGTTCATGGATATAGTAAAGATAGATATGGTTATTATAAAGGAAGGTAACACATCCCTATTTTTTCAAATTGTTTTAAAACCATATTTACTAGAAAGGGTAAAATGTTCTCAGTCTGATGGTGAGTAGTTTCAAAATAATATTAATGCTATAAATTATGGGAAGCTATCTGACTTCATATATGAAGGTGGAATTTTGAAATTCAGAAAGAGGGATTGTGTTCCTGCTATTCCTGATCTAAAAAGGGAACTATTGGATGATGTATAGAGATCTAATTTCTCTATATACCCTGTTAGCACAACAAGGTTTAGATATCCAAAGGAACATATTTGGGGGAAACATGAAGATATATATTGTTGATTACATGTCAAGATGTTTGGTTTGTCAATTGGTGAATGCTGGAAGACAATGTTCTAGAGGATGCATCAAACCCCTTTCTATTCCTATGTGAAAATGGGATGATATTACAATAGACTTTATCATGGGTCTTTGAAAGACTCTAAGAATGAATAATGTGATATGGGTTATTATTGAATATATTTAAAATTTAACACATTTCCTTGCTATATGATATGATTTACAACTTCAACTTTTTCCAAGACTAAATATTAATTAAGTTGTAAGAGTTCATGGTGTACTCTCATCAATTTTTTCTGATCGGGATCCCCATTTTACATCACGATTCTGAATGTGTCTTTAGATGTCCCTAGATACTTATCTTCATTTTGGAACTACCTACCACCCACAAATTGATGGAAAATAGGAACAAAGTATTCAAACATTGGAAGACAAGTCGAGGTCTTGTTAACCTGATTTTCAACGCATGTGGGATCATTATATACCTCTCGTAGAATTTTTCTATAACAATAGCTTCCATTCAATTATTCAAATTCCACTATATAAAGAATTGTATAAAAAGGTATGTCGTACACCAATATGATGGGATGATTTTGGTAAAAGAAATCTCATAGGCCTAGAACATGTTGAGAAAACAACAAAAACAATCCGGATTATCCAAACCCATATCAAAATAGCATAATGTAGGAAAAATATTATGTTGATAACTGAAGAAAGGACTTAGAATTTCCAGAAGGATATCATGTTTTCATAAAGGTATCTACATTGAAAGATATTACATCATTTAGTAAGAAGGAAAAATTAAGTATTAGGTACATCAGACCTTTTGATATTCTAGAAAGAATTGAGCCCTAGCTTACCATTTAGCAATGCCACCAAGTCTCTCTAAATTTTTCAATGTGTTCCATGTGTCAATGTTAAAAAATATATTTCAGACCCAACACATGTACTCATTTATAAAGAAGTAATGATTGAACCTAATCTATCTTATTGTGTAGATTCGATCAATATTATTGATAAAAAAACATGTATTGAGAAATCAGATGACTCGTATGATAAAGTTTATTTGGAGGAACTATAAGTTGGAGAAAGCAACATGTGAGACGGATGACCTTATTTTGAAGACATACCTAAATCTTTATAGGTAACATTTTGTGAATTTCGACGATAGATTATTTTTAAGGAGGGGAGAATGTAACACTATAAGGTTTTGGAAAGAAATATTGAATTAATTTTATAATATATCTATTAAACACAACTTTTCCTCTACTGTGTTTTGAATTTCAAAAAACTATCATCTAGATTTGTAACCAGTAAGTCATTTAGATTCTAATAGAACTAACATGATTTTTGGTGAATAATACCATATGCTTATGAATAGTAATATAACCATTTTTAATAGTAAATAATGATTTTATTTTATTTTATTAAGGTAAGAAGTTAATGATATCTTAATTAAATTTTCAATGTTATAAAAAACTAATTACTCCTTAAAATTATTATTTTTTGAATTAACTATAATTTTATTTAAAAATTAAATTAATAATATTAAGAAATTTATTTTTGAATAATGGAGTTCATTTTTTAATTATACATATCAAAAATGTAATAGGTGTATTTTTGGGATTTTTCTAAAATATGTGAATTGTTTATGAATAGAAAATATTCAGTTTGGAGTTATTGATAGTTTAATGACATCATAATGACAAAATAAAAGGTTGGTTGACTTTTTTATAGTAATATATGACATGAGTTATCCAAAGTGGCTAAAAACATGGAAAATTGAATGGGAAAGCCCATGTTTTGACAAAAACCACAAACGAGGTGTCCCTTTGGTATTATTAAAAAACTCTGTCTCTTTTTCTATAAAATCCCACTCATCAATTTGTTTTCTTTCATTACAAATCCCGAATCCTAGAATATATGGTGGTTTTACCTCTCTATGAGTCCTGACTAGCTGTCCTAAATCCCCCAAGGTCTCAAACACCAGGTTCTAGGAGTGACTCTACATGGTAAAGAGAATACTTCACCCTCTTCTTTTAGTCAACACTTCTTTTATGTTATCTCTTTTAATTACCATTCACATATGATGGAGTTTTATTTTATATATAAATATTACTAAAATTTTTATTTAAATATGATCATATAACCTGTTTTTCTCATAATTTCATTTTATGAAATTTTAAGCAATGGTGATCGGCTTCCAAATTTTCATAAGGGATCTCTCAACTTTTCTTATATTTTCAAGTTCATCTCTTTTCTTTTCCACTCCTCACCTATTCTATCCAAATGACCTTTATAACGATAATATCATCTGTATATTAGAATTATATCATGTGAATAAACTAACCATCATCAATATTTTCTCTCTCTCCACCCTTTTATTCTATAAATGAAATCAACGTCCATGATGTTCCAATTTATAGCCTTTGTAGATGATAAAGTTTCGTTATTCAATTTATCCTTCATTATGGTAATGGAACCATTTTTATGGTTGAACAAGGCTATAATATATTTATTATAAATAAATTAATATTCAGGAACTAGTATATGTACATTATATTAAATAATAACACCAAACTAGTTCCTAATAATCAAAATACCGCTTAAATAATCGAACTGAATATCATTAATAATTATCTAATGATTCACCATTATTCCTAGTAACAAAGTGATAGAAAAGATCATCAACACTTATGGATGTTCATAAAAAATATATAATTTCTGTTCTGGAGATTTACATCTATTCCATATGAACTCCATTACATAAAAACAAGAGAATCGATTATGGAAAAAAATCAAGACAACAAACACTCTGAAACATGATATTATAACTTTTCCTTAAGGACATAAATAAACTGAAAATAATTATAATAAAATAAATGCATGTCAAATATGTTCTTAATTAAGTTATTAATCTGTATAATTTTTTATTTTAGAACCTTATGTTGAAGAGTGGAACACATTCAGATTTGAGGTAAGGGTTTTCCACCCGAACATCCATTTTCATTTGGGTTACATTAATTATATAATTACCTCAATGAAGTTATTATGAATTATTATTTATTCTACATAAATTTATTTTGAGTACTATATATATGTACACCAACCATAATACTTCTCTATTTTATGTTTAGTTACATGTTTTAAAATGAACATTAAAAAATATTACCAAAATACAGGCCCGATTCAAGGAAATTTCTCAAATTATAATCTATTTTCAAGGGAACAATATAATATGTTTTTGGAAACAGTTATATTTCTAAAATTACTCATTTTATTAGGAAAATGAAATCTTTTTTACTTATGGTTTTATACAAATATTTTTCCAAAAGAACACTTCTTTTCAAAGTAAAAGAGTATTTATTTTAATATTTACTTGTAAATTTTATAAGAGTATCTTCATCTATTTCAACACTCTTGTATATTCTTACGTATTATTTGTATTATGATTCTATGTTAACATCTACCATATTTAACTTAATGGTTTATAATTATTTAGTCTATTGATGTGCTATCTTAAAACCATTCACCAGTTTACTTCGAATGGTTAGTGTTTTTTTAATGTTCATGGAAGGATGATTACATTTCATGTATTTGTTTCAATATGAATGTGTATGATGTTTATGTTTATCCTCATTCATATGAAGAAATAATTTGAAATAGTATGTGTCATTTGGGTCCCACTATAGCCTCTCGGTGCATCGGTAGGTCTTATGTGACAAACTACACTCATGGACCAAGGCCTTAACAAAATAATTACTTATTGTCTTGGAAAGAGGCCTTAACTGTATGTTTATGTTGTAACGCATTATGAATTCACTGATTAGGAAACTTTTATTGGCGTTTCATGTAGTTATTCAACTAGTATAATACCCATGATTATTTCATATTATGGAAATATTTACATAGCTCATTTTCTAGCATATTATGTTCATGTTTATTTTTAAAGGCATTTGTTTCCAATTATTTACCATGTCTAATGTTTATGTTATCTTCCACAATATTTCATTCCCTTAATGAGAATTTATGATCAACCCATTATTATGTTTCATTTATTTATACATGAAGAAGTTTATTATGAATGACATACTGAAATAACCTTGGAGTTATGGATGTTGTCTAAGGAGTTTCTATGTTGTATTTCTTGTCAAGTGGCAATGTTTTACTTCATTTCCAATAATACTAAACTAATTAGTCCATTAAAATGATTATTACTTATTTGTATTCCAATTTAATAAAATAAGGCACTGGCTCTGGGAAACTGTCGTCGGGTCCTTACATCATTAGTGAAAATATTATTTGGGAATGAATCCATCTATAATAAAAATTATCAATTTCTAAATTTTATACACGTATTTTTGTTAAAACGTTCAAAAATAATCCTTAAATTGTTCTCTTATTACTTATATATTTTATAATATACATTAATTTCATAAATTAAAAAAACAAATATTTATCCAAAGACTCATGGGAAACTATATTCACAAGATCCATAAATACAGTGGGTGTATTGAAAACGATCATAAATAATTATAACAAATACATATAGTATGAAAATATTTACTTGAAACATCCTATTCCATCCTTATATACTAATGGAAATGAGATATATTATCAATCAAAGAAGAAATAAATTCCCCCTATATCTGACCGGTTATTTTATCGATACGAGGATTCATATACTGTTTTGTAATTGTAATGATATTTAACACTATATAATCAATGAAAATCCTCATATATCCATGCTAGTTTTTTCCAATTAAGATAAGAGAACCTCAAGGTAATGTTCTTTAAAAGTTGAAATCCTTATCAAGTAATTTTTATAACCTCTTTATCATTTCAAATAGATCCATTCGATACATTTCATAAAGTTTTTTTCTATTGGAATAACATTGGTAACTAGTTCAAATAAAAAATCAATCCCCTCTCAGGAATAACACTAGAAAAATAATTACAAAATAGATCATAAAATTATTTTACCATATGAAAACATCTAATAAAATCAAATTAATTACTTCTAATGATATATGAAATAATGATATCAGGACCATAATTAACGAATTTTCCATCTTCTTGATATGTTTTCATAAATATGAAGTCATTCTTATATAAAAACGTAAAAAATATATGATGATTAATATGAATTTCATTTCTCTAAAATATATATTATCAATATATAATAAAATCAAATCCACAACAAGAATGATATAAATTTAAAATAAGGTTAAAATAAATATATTTTTTGAATTATGATTCCACATATAATTAGAAAAAAAATTTTAAATATAATAATTTCATTAATACTCCCGCAAATAATTTTTTCCAATGATATGTATCAATTTGTAAATGTGATAATTAAATTTTAATAGAATAAAACCCAAGAATAAAAAATTAATTTGTATTTATTAAACAATTAAATTTGAATATTTTATATAAAAAAGTATTTAACCATTCACCACAACCTCGAATAGTCCAACATTTCATGTTGCAGTCATGAATGATCTAACCACTCCCTTATTTTTATGATCTTGGTAATATCCATCCTTTATAATTTAAATTAAAAATTACCTTAAATAATGTTCCATATCATGAAAATAAAAAAAATACTATGAAAATATTATCATAATTTGATTGAACAATAACATTGTTGTTCTCTTCACTTATATAATCTAGACGTCCCATAATACCACATCTCTATAAATTTCCAAATCAAAAATTACAATGAAAATAATTATTTTAACCAAATATATCATATATTTAAAGATTAATTTTTTATTTATTTGTAAGGAATTATTCCCCATTTCATTTAAACTTGACTACTTCTTCTCCTTATCGATCTTAAAATCACCACGATCTATTTGATCTTCTCATTAATTGATAAAAAATTCCTCATAACTTATAAACTAATGAGTAAACAATTACCTTTAAAAAATTAGTATCAATCCTAATTAAAATCAATTAATTTTAGAATCGTTGTCCATATTGAAATTTTATACATTCCTAGACAAACTTGTAACAGCTTTATCATATTCAATTACATATGATATCTCATTATTCATCACTTCCATGAATTTTTTTTCCATTTTCTATAAAAATTAATTATATAAAACTTTTACAAAGAAATTATTCCATAAAAAGTCCACTATATGGAATAAACATAATCTCAATTATTAGTATTTTTAATTTGATACCACCAATGATCAAATTATCCATAAAAATGATAAATTGCATGATTTCCATTATAATTCTTTAAACATCCCAATACTCTGAATATCATATCAATAAATTTATTTATCCATTATGTAACATTGAGAATAATGATCCATCAAAAGTTCAATAGTGTTTTTTGTTTCATTTTTCACTATAAAAAAGTTCATATATTTAAAATTAAGTCCATAACATTCATGTTTTTCATCATTTACAATCTTATTCACTAGAGTTAACATTACAACAAACTACTATGTTTCTATTGAAACATTTATAGTATACTGGCTTGATATGAAATCACTCTATTATATCCTATATATTTAATTTTTATATTTCGTCTATGGGAAACCATTCTAAATAGAAATATATTGTATTAAGAATGTGGAAATACTAAAAATCTCTCTCATGATAATATAACATAAAATTATAATTTTTAAAAACTGTATTTTTGTATCATTATTTCTTCTAAATAAATATAATCCATCTATTTAATTAAAACAATAAAACCCTATGACTTAATCAACCCACAATTATTTGTTTTATAATAATGGTTTCATATTCATCTATTTAATGGATCTTTTAGTTTTTTGTTTTTTGATAATTTAAAAAATGTAAATAATATTTTCAATATTTCCACACATTTCATTTTAAAAAAAAAGTTTCCAATGACTAAGAACCTATTAAATTAAAGGAACTTTTTCTTCATATAGGACTTATCACTATTGACTATTCTATAATTCCATAAATTCGTTATGATGAGTGAAAACCATTTGAATATGTAGGATGAGAAAAAAAAAATCACAGTGGGATATAAAAATGAAGGATATATGATAGTCATTTTTAATATTTAAGAAAACATATTAGAAAAATAAAATTTTTAGATAAAAAAAATTGAGCACCCAATAATAATTACTTACTCATGAAATAAATTTCAAATGCCAAAATATTCTAATTTGTTTTTATGGAAAAAATTAAAATAATCAAAATCATGAATGTTTCATGGGAAAAAATTACAACTCGTGAAATAAATCCTTTCCCCTTTAAAAGATTATAATTTTTTATATGATCTTTAGTTTATTATCAAACAATAAAAAATCAGAATATTTACATTAAATCCAATAAAAATTATTGAAAAATAATATTGTTATCTTAGAAATTATCCTAAAATTAACATATTAATGAACCATTTCAAATTAATTTCTACCCTGTTTAATTCCAACATATCCTTTTATTTTAACTTAATTAGTATAAACTCTATCACATTACACAATTTATAAGGAATATATATCATGATTATACATTATAAGATACATATTAGGCTCATATTATAACATATAATGATTTTAGGAACAATATCACGAGAGAATCCTAAAAACTATATTTATATCATAAAATAGTAGAAAAATTTATTATTTAAACCATTCTTAGAAGAACATACATTATTAAAATAAGAACAAGGATAATAATAATTCTTCCATGGATAATTATTAAAATGAAAAACTGCTAGAAGAGTGGGAATATAATAATCATGTAAAACCATATAAACTTGTAGATTGGTCATGATAAAAATAATGGTTATGTTGTAGGGAAAACAATTTAATATGTTAAATGATAAAATTATATTCCAATTTCATTTCTATAATGTGTAAAAAGTGTTATATAAGAAAAACGTTTAAAATATATAATAATAAATACTTTTAAAAAAATAGAGGATATTTGAAAATAAATTTACACAAATTATTATATTATAACAGTGAATATAATTAATTTAATTTTATGAACATTGATATGAAAAATAAATTTTTTAAATCTTTTAAAAATTTATTTTACACAAAAATACATTTTCATGACTCTTAACTCTCATTGTTCATCCATTAAATTCTTGTATAAGAAAATTGTAATTTTTTTAAATATAAATAGAAACCATTTTAATTATAATTCCTTTATCATATTCCCTTTTATTTCATTCATTACCATGTCTTATATATTTACTAAATTACTTAATTTTACATTGGATGGTTTGGTATCCATATGATCAAAATCATAAAGAAAATACCTTGTGTTGGTTGTGGAAAAATTCCTCAGTGTTCAAAAATATTAAACAAATAGATATCTTATTATTATCATGCTAATATAATAGATATATTCTGGTTACTATATTCCTAGTAAAACCTGAAAAATTAATCACATCACATTAGGAAGGTGGTAGTCATTACATACACATAAGCGGAATTTTAATTTTCCATTTAATGGAAGGGTATAAAAGTATATAATAAATTAACTTTTTTAAATAATAATAAATTCTTAGGAATATTATATATTCATTAATATATGATTTATAACCATTTAAGTGGGTAAGATTAGAAAAAAAGTACATAACATCAAGGAGGTGGTAGTCCATATGTACATATATGAGATGTTTTAATTTTCCCTAGGATTGAAAATGATATGAACAAGGTAAGATAAGCATAATTACATTTAACAATATTAGAGACAAAAATTTTATTATATATGAATAATTATAAATAGTTTTATGGTGGTAAATGAATAAACTAACATTAATGAACTCGGTTAAGAGTTATACCTCTTGATTGGAGAAACTACTTTGGCTTACACCTTAGTCCTTCTATGTAAATGGTTTGGAGGCACCAAAACATCTCGAATATGGGAAAAGAAGTTATGAGTGGTTTTAAAAGAGATTATATGATATACTTCTATCAACATTGGTCAATATGTGTGTAACACCCAATTAATTTAGTTTAAAATATTAATTAGTAGGTTATTTGGTTATCACGTAAAAATGTCATTTAAGTGAATGGGGATACACTATAAAAATAGTATTATTTACATGTAATCATTATAAATGTATCACTAAATTTATAGGTATGAATATAAGTAACCATATTATGAAATATTTGTATAATATAAATTCATAATAAAAATGTATTATTTAATTATTATGGAGTAAATATTCATTTTTTTTGTTATGTTATCGTATGCTTCAAAATTCTATTTTCATAAAAATATATTTTAATTAAATTTGGTGTGTGGAACATATAATTAATTAATAAAACATATATAAAAATTATTTTATAAAATTTATATCATTTTTGAGATCAGAAAATCAAATGTAACTTAGGTTTAATTTTTTGGATTTTTCATAAATGATTAATCCTTTTGGGAATAGTTAATAATATTGATTTCTCAAATATATTCAATTATTTTCAATAAATAAAACAAATTAATTGTCCCAATATTTTTTATATTTGGTCGTAATGTTATATTTAAACAATTATATTTAAAAAAATATTCATTTCATTTAAATAATCCATATTAATGATTTTGTATAAGTTAATTTTTATTCTTAAAACACATTTTCAAAATAATTGTTTTCAACATGATTTAAAAATATATATTAAAATAAATTTATTCCACATATAGTGATCAAATTATTAAAATTTGATACCATATATAATATTTGGATGTTTATATTTGGTAAATAGGTCCCATTTATTTCTAGTCATTATTAATAATAAATGTTGTAAATATTTACCACCTTACTATGGGTAAAATGGATAAAAGTTGGTTAAATTTATAAGATTAGGTCCCAAAATCATCCCAAAAAAATACAATTAGTTCATTATATTAGATTAATTAGACCACATCGATCAAAAATATTAATATATGTTATTTTTGTCCTATTTTGACCTTATAATGAAATTTATATTATGTTAAGTATAGAATATCAAAAAAATATCACTCTCTTTTTTTAGTTTGTTTTATATGCTTAAATATAGACATAAAAAATTTAAATAAAAAAAATATTTTGATCATGATTAATATATTATTATGATTTTATTTTGTTGTAAATTTTTATTAATGGTATTGTAATCTTATGAGATCACCTGATGCACACATAGTGCTTGTGGAAGCTCTAATGACGTGGACCTCCCTGGTCCATTTGTGGAATAGATTTGGTGTTTGGTGTGTTCTGGGAGGTTATGGTGTATTATTCTAACACTATGAAAAAAACTACAGTATTGAAAATTGGGTTTCCTTGATGGTAGCTTACGTAATGGTGGAGGTATCTCATACAACGGTTGTGGTAGCTCGTCCAATATTGGCAGTAGCTCGTCCAATAGTGGTGGTAGCTAATGCAAAGTTAATGGTAGCACATCGAATGGTGGGATTATCAACTCGAATGGTGATGGTTTCTCATCCAGAAGTGGTTGTAGCTCACGCAATGGTGGTTTTATCTCATCCAATGGTGGAAGTATCATATCCAAAGGAGACAATATCTCATCCTACGGTGGTGTTCGCTCATCCAACTGTGGTGGTAGATCATCTAACAGTGGAAGTATCTCATCCAATGGTGATGGTATCTCTTCCAACGGTGGCGGTAGCTCGTCCAATAATTGTAGTTGATTGTCCAACAGTTATAGTATCTCATCCAATAGAGAGAGAAACTCATCCAACAGTGGCATAGAATCATCAAACGGTGACAATAGATCATTCAAAAGGTGGCGTTTACTCGCAAACAATGTTTCCAAATTCCTACAATTTCACTCATTAGATATTTAATTTTACGTAAAACATGTTTAAGGAATTTTTAAAGGGATTTAAGTCAAATTGAAGTCATGTAATACATATCATTATTTTCTTAAGTGTATCGGTGCCTTTACTCAGACAAAATGAAAGATCTTGACCAAATTATTCTTCAGTGAAAAATCTAAGCATTATCTTAAAATAATCATCCATTTACATCTTCCTGAATTCTAACACTTTTTTCCTCATCATGTCCCTTGGTGCAAGATTCTCGACCCATTCCTTCCTTCCCGTAGGAGTCATACGTGGTGTTTTAGCCTTAGATCATGTCTGACTTGGTGTTTCTTCATGCTACCTGTGCACCCTTTGTTATGGTGCAACCATGAATTGTCTATCTGCTTTCAATAAGGTATGTTCTACTTCTATACTTATATTTTTCTAGGTTGTTTTATATATTCATCTTTTTTTCTTTTCCATATAATTGAATTTGATCTCTATCTTTCTAATGGGGATTTATGTGTTTTGGGATAGTGTGGGGTGTCATGGAGTCCTTGGGTGGATACAGTTGCTGCGGGAGAGGATATCATGATCCATTGTGTTGACATATTCATGTCGAAATGAGCCTCATAATCATTTTGAGTTAAATAATTCACATCTTCTATATATTATTTAAATGCAGTAGTAGTGTTTTCATGATTTAGATCACTTGATCATAATGGAATTTACATAATAAATATTTGAACCTGATTAATGAATTGGTAATCATCGTATGTTGTTTGATCTTGATCATCATGATATAGTGATACCTATGGTTTTATATTTAACATATTATTCATAATAAAAATTGGTATAGAATATAAATCCAAAATTAATTGTAAATTAATTGGCTAAAGATGAAGATGCATTTCTCATGAATCTGGTTGTTTTTGGTATGCATTGATTATAATAAAAGGGACACAATAACCCATTTTTTATTGAATAGTTAAATCAATATGTAATAAGGAACTAGTTGTGTTATAAAGATAATTCCTTTTTTGGGTTATGATTTACTAGTTTTCTTGTAAAGGCGAAGAAACGTATACTTTGTAGGTGTGAGTGATCATTGTGTGTGAAGGTTGAATGCCTTTTTAAGGTCCAAAATATTATTTTTTATGTTGTTTAATTCCCTAATGATTGTTTAATATTGTGAGACTTGGATGAATGATACAAGAGGGACGTTCGGATATGTGGGGGCACAGAGGCATAGAATTTTTTTAAAAAGAAATTGATGCCTATAGTGGTGAGGTGCTTCAGTTTTTTATTGTGGGTGTTATGGGGGCCTAAGGATAATGGAACTGGTTGAATCTGGGCTTTCCCATTGATTCAAAAGTGGTTGTCATTGAATCTATTGATAGTTTACTTTCAATATTTCCCCAATTCGTGAGGCATATGTTATTTCAAACACACCTTCTAAAAGAATAGAAGATTCTTGTGGTATTCTATTGCTTTTTATGATTATTTTTTCAAGTATTGATGAGTCTAAATTCTTGATATAGGTGTAAAATACTTGATGCGTAGTTTACTAACACACTGTGTTGATCCCATCATTTTTGGTAGCTCAAAATGATTTCATAATATTCATCAAAATATGGAAAATTGATAATGGGGGTAATAAATGATTGAATAAATCCTTAACATGTAGGGTTGGATAATTTTGTGGTGAAATACTCATGTTATGATTCCTAAGAACCAAGGACTCAGTTTGGTTATGCCTGTAGGGAATAGGACTTGGTTGGAATGCAAATGGAATTTAATTTTGAATTGATAATGGTTAATTAATGGCTAATGAATTAATTAATGTAAATTGAAACTCATAATAAGGGATAAGTAAATTAACATAGCTCTTTAAATGGATGTTTTGTTATAGGATATATATTATTAGCTGTGGTAGTCACTTATCTGAGAGACATTATCTACAGTCGAGTCCAAGACAATGTTTTTCCCATAGTGCGGTTGTGAGATTTATTATATTTTGTACTATTGTGTTTCTATTTTCTTAATTACCCTTTTAGTTATGGTGACTAACACTTCAGATATTCAGAGTACTAGGGGTGTTTTCCCTAACATCACAGTGTGAGGATATATAGTTGAATACCCCCTTTGGCCTTGAAATCTTCTCTTGATAGTTACTAGTGATTCTATGAACATTAGTTATTTTTCCCATTTATGTGATTAGAGGGATATAATGGCCTATGGTGGTTTCACACACATATATTATGGTAATAGTTTTATATTTTCTATTATATGTGTAACTTGTATAGGATATGATGGCTTGAGGATTAATACATGGTGTATGGGTTGTAATGGCATGAGCTATTATACCCGATATATGATACATGATATATGAGATATAGTGTCTCCTAGAAACATCCTAGTTACTTTTGGATATGTGGATGTGGTGGTGTGATGGTGTTTTGTTGCATGAGGTGTAGGTTGTGGTGCTTTCCCAAGGAATCATCTGGCTAGCCTTTTTGGAGAGAGACGGTCAGGACATGAGACATTGTAGAAAAGTGAAAAACCAGCAGGGATGTGGTAGTGGGGTATCGTTAATATTATTTATTATAATATAAACTATTTTATGTAGTAAAAGGTGATTGTATCCATGGTGAGGTTGGGAACATATTATACCAGTTTAATTGATGAGTTAGACTCACTAATTGATCACTCTACATTAGCATTTTATACATTACATTTACATTAGAGGTTATAATGAGGAACCTACTGAGTATACTGTTATTACAATTCTATATATATATATATATAAACTCTTATTCTATTCTCATGGAGACGATTAGAGATCAGGATGGTAACTACTAGCTTGGGGTTTAGGATCCTACTGAGTAGACTGTTATTCTAACCCTATATATATAAACTCTTATTCCAATCTCATGGAGATGATTGTAGATCACGATGGTAACTAATAGTTTGGGGTTTACAGGAGTCATTAGGGCTTCTTGGTTACGTTCATTTTACAAAATTTTGGTAAATGACCTTTTTAATTTCAGTTTCATTAATTTTTAAATGATATTGAACACATTTACCCGGGTTTTCTTATTTTTGTTTCAGTAGGATTTGGTTTGTTTCTTCTTTATCACTCTCTTTCGAGTGTGTTCTCTTAGAGGGAAATGACTCTCATCTATATGTTTATTATACCCTCAGTTAAAGTTGCAATCCCATGGCATAATGAAAGTGACACTCAAGGGTCATTATCTCTCTTATCACATTTTCAGCCCCATAGGGATACACATTATTGTGGTTGGTCATGATATAGTGGTATCATTGGTTCTGGTTGAGGGATATGATGGTGTTTTGAGGTATGCACAAGTGAGATTTCATAGGTTGGTTGGGAAATTATGGTTTTCATGCCTAGAATATTCTATATGCACTGAAGACTGGCATAGAAATGGGTATTTAGGCCCCCGTAAGATCTAATGCATGAATAAATATATTTATAGAGGTTAATAAATGAGGTGATACTGGTTTCATAGTAGGACCTATGAAAGTAACATGTATCATTCATCTAGGAGCCAATGTTTGAATGCGTATATAGTAGTATATGGTAATCTAAAATGAATAAAAATCAATTAATTAATGTTAATTATTACATATTCAAGGTTTATTAGATCTAACAGTTTTACCTTTTGAAGGTATAGACTCATTTAGACATCCATCGTAGGTTGTCATAAAATATGTTCAGCAGGAAATGCTATAAAATCACCATAACATAAAGGATGACAACACTGATGACGCTTTTATGAAGACACTCCAAGAGTTTTAGTGCCAAAGTATATTGAATTATGAGGGATCTGTTTTAGATGTAGTCATGGATGACTATTTTGAGTAGTTTGAGATATCATTAATTTTTATCCATGCTCTGAAAGTGTACTGGGCATCGTTGGTTGTGACGATGCGGTGTGGAGCAGTGAGACAGTAGTGGTTTTGGTTCCACAGAGATCATGTGGGGTTGAAAATCTCATGGTATGTGTTCCAATACTAGTTCAGTGTCATGTTTCATTATTTTATCATGAAGGCTACTAGTTTCCATGACCCACTTACCTATAAATGGGGGATCTCTAGGGTTTCAATGTTTTGAATCCATATTAGGAACATTTTGTGATATGTTAGTTACCTTTTTCTAGATGAGGATCCTAGGGAGAGACATTTTAAATAATCTTTGTATATAACGATTTGGTGCTAAGTCACACTATTTATGAAGACTACATATCTCAAGGTGATCAAGAGGGAAATGATCATTGAGAGGATGTCAGATAGAATGGGAACATCATGATATGCATGTCGTCAAGATTCCTCACAAAGTAGTGAATTGGACTAGGATTCCTGGTTTTCTAGGTTGAAAGTTTTTTCTTCGTTAGGGGTTAGGCCTTATCCCACAATATCTAGTCTATTAGGGTGCGTTGAACCCTAATATTATAGAAGGATTTTTGTGATTTTTGTTCTTAGGGAGTCCAGTTTTGTCAGCAGCGAGAGAGTTCGAACATTCTATATAGTTAGTGTGTGTCATGTGTTCTGCTATAGGTTCATCTGTTGCGGTAGTTCTAGCCAAGGTAGCAGTAAAAGTTTTGATATAAATTGTATCACTAGAGGCCTGATGGAGTAGGTAGAGGAAAACCCCAGGATTATCCCCATCCTCAAAGAGAAGAGTGCGTTCATGGTGGTGGTCTTAATCCGGACTAGAGATTCCATGGAGCTATATCTAGTTAGCTTTATGCATTAACATTGCATGTTCTAGGCAAGAAATACATATTTTTAAGTACCCTTTTATTTTTTATACATGATTTTATGATTCTTTTTTCTTTAGGAGTGATAGAGTACTTCATATCACCTACCCATGCACATTCGTTGGGACTTGAGCTAGAGAGGTTTCTAGTGCCATTGGAATTTACTACACTAGTCAGAGGTCGAGTATACTTGTTTCAAGTATGTAGAGACTGTGATCCAGTGTTGGGTTAGCAACAATCTTCTGAATATTTCCTATGATTAAAATAAAAACAATATGTTTTCATTCTCATTATGTATTGGTGTATTTGTTGTAGGCTATAATGGATTTCTTTAGGATGTAGTCGGTGTTATTCGATGTTGATAGAGGGAAAAATTTGTTTGTTGCTGATATAATCCCTTGAATAGGTCAGAGGAATGTTCCACCCTTTTCTTCTTTGATGTATGAGTAGTTATTTATATCTCTTGAGGCTCAGTAGTCAGTATTTCCTAGGGTCTATGAAGAGTACACAAATGTCCTTCTAGAAGAGGTTGTAGCGATAACCCTTCAATAAGAGATCATGATTGGGATCAAGCTACTACTAAACATGTCCCCATCATGATGTCTCCATATAGGATATTACCTTATGAGTTGTGAGAGCTTCATTTACAACTAAATGGTCTGTTTTAGTGATGTTTTTTTCAGATGGGTGATTCACCCCAGGGTGCACAAGTTTTATTTATAACAAAAGAAGACAGCATTTTGTAGTTCAGTTTCGATTATCATTACCTAAACAATGTGACAGTGAAGAACAGATATCCTCTTCCATGGATTGATGATTTATATGATCAACTGAATAGTGTAAGATAATTCTATAAGATCTATTTCCCTTTAGGATATCATTAGATGCATGTGATGGATGAGGATATCCAAAATATTTCTTTATGTTTTTGTCATGGGAATTACAAGTTTGTGGTGATGGTGTTTGTTGGGATGAATACTCCATATTTGTTCGTGGGGTGGATGAACTCTATGTTATGTGAGTTACTAGATGAGTTCATGGTGGTTTCCATTGACGACATCCTCTTGTACATCGTGTTAGAGGAGTATCTTGCAGAGTATCTATGTGCCGTCTTGGGAGTTATTTACCAATAAATGAATTTTGGTATGTTGTAAAAGTGTGAGTATTGTGATTGATAATCTATTTAATGGGTAATTTTGTATCTATGTAGGGTGTAGCAGTGGATCCATTGAAGATAGAAGTAGTTGTGTCTTGGGAACCCCTCAAGATAGTAGAAGAGGTGAGAAGATTCCTTTTTATGACAGGCAATTACCTGAGGTCCATTACCGATTTCACTTGGGTTATTCCTCCAATCAAAGTTTTGACAATGATGGATAAATCATTTATATGGGTTGATTATTTTCAGGAATCTTTTTAGTATCTTATGGAGAAGGTTTTCATTGAACTAATTTTTTTCATCCAGTAGTATGTGTTGATTTTGAGATTTTTTGTGATGCTTCAAGTCTCGGGTTAGGTTGTGTATTGATGAAGAAGGGATTAGTCATCACTTATGGCTTCTAGTAGTTATGTCCCCAAGAAAATAACTATTCAACCCATAATCTAAAGTTGAAAAAAGTGGTGTTTTCCCAAAATTATTGGATACATAACCTCATTGGCAATTATTTTGTTGTCTTCACTAATCATAAGAGACTAAGGAATGTATCCCCACAACATGACCTGAACCTGCACCAACATCAGTGGGTGTATTTATTATTGGATTACAAAATCATAATTTCTTATGCACCTAGGAAAAGTATTTTTGTAGTTGGAGTGCTAATAAGGAAGTCTCACAGTGATGAAGTGCAGGAATTTGGTGAATCTTGGAGGGTGCTGGAAGAACCTTTAGTGTTGCATCTGGATATGGGTGAATTTGTTTGCAGAAGTTATATTTATTAAATGGTGGTGTAGTAGGTTGATGAATCCCAATTGGGGGATCTTGAGGAGTTGTTATGGAGACACTAAGGGTTTTGTGGAAAAACCCCTGATGTTGTGTCTGAGGATAAACAACACCAGTTGTTATTTCAGGGAATGATTTTCATTCATTTTTATTTGTGTGAGATGGTTCTAAGAGAGTTTCGTAGTTCACCCTTATTAGTACATCCTATCCTTGTACAGATCTTTGAGGAGTCATTTTTCGTGACCTGGGATGAAGCGTGTAGTTGTAGAGTTTGTGTCTTGATAAATGGTCTTCCTAAAAGAGAAGGTCGAGCACCATGTTCCCGTTGGTTCTCTTTAGCTGTTAAATGTTCTTCAGTAGAAGTGGGAGGACATATTGAAAAAATTTGTTACCATTTTACCTTAATCTCATGGAGTCTATTAATCTATATGGATGGTAGTGGATCATTTAATAAAATTATACTACATTATAGTGATATTGGATTCGAGCTCAGTGGATGTTTTTTCAAGGCCGTATTTAGAAGAGGTGGCGAGACACCACAGAGTCCCTAGAATGATCATTTATGAATGAGCTCCTCTTTTAATCTATAGGGTGTGAGGAGGTTTTTAATTTTCTTCTAGTTCTTAGCTATTCCTTAGCACTGCTTTTCTTCTACAATCATATGGTCACATAGAATTTTCCATCCATAATCTTAAATACATGTTTCGCTCTTGAGTTGTAGATTTTGGAGGTTCGTGGATGAGGCACATGACCTTGGAAGAGTTTTCTTAAAATAATAGTTTCCACTCCACCCACATTATGGAACCTTTTAAAGCATTTTATGGATGAACATTCCATTATCTATTATGTTATACAGTGGTCAGAGTGTCAACTATTCTCAGGATGGAACTAGTTCAGAATAAGATGGAGACGGTTTAAGTGATTCATGAGAGGATGAAAGAAGCGCAATATCATCAAAACTCTTATATCATTCATAGGATAAGACCTCTGGAGTATGAAATCTGGTATCACATGTTTCTGAAGGTATCTACCCATCATGGGTAGTGATGGTTTGTTCAAGGGTGTAATATTTCTCCATGATTTGATGGGCCTTAGAGGTGTTGGATATTGTTGGATCTATGTTGTATCAGATATAACATAACCTATATATGATCTAGATAAATTTTTTTTCATGTGTCTTTTCACTTAAACTATCTTTATGATGACACTCACACCATCGATTAGGGGGAGAACAATGTTAATGATGATGCGACCTTCAAGGAACAACCTGTAGAGATCCAATACTGCAAGTAGAAGGTGTTGTGAGATAATTATATCCCCATGGTTCATTCCTTTCAAGGGAGATATTTCATTGAAGAGATTACTTGGGAACATGAGTTACATATACGTGCTCAGTAACATGAGTTATTTACTGTTTATCTCTTTTCTAATGACAATGTTTTTTTAGTGGTTGTAAACCTTTCCATTTAAGAGATAGATTTCTTTTGTTTTTTGTTGTGACTTGATATCATTTAAGATTTACCTCCCCCATGAGAGTTTTTAAGAGTTTTTATTGGTTTCCATGTGGTTTCTCATAGTTCCTTTGAATAATTTTTTGATCTCTTTTAGTGGTGATTGCCTTGAGAGGTATCTTAAACGGTGGTTGTTTGGACGCATTTTTGGTATTTTATCTAGGTCAGTTTTGAATTCATTAGTAGGAGAATGTTTGGAGAGGTATCTAATGTGATGTACCAGATGTATTTAGTCTATAGCTTACTGATATTTAGTGTTTGGGTTGTTCATGGAGGTAAAGGTGGATTATGCCAACACTTTTTCAAAATTATCCATTTTTTGAACAGTGTTTCTAGGACGGTATCTCATCCAACTATGGTGGTAGCTCAACCAACGTTAGATGTAGCTCATTAAACTTTGGTAGTAGCTCACCCAACTATGGTGGTAGGTTGTCCAATGGTGGATATAGCTCATCCAATGGTGGTTGTAGCTCATATAATGGTGGTGTTATCTCATCCAATGGTGGTCCTTAAATGGTTGAGTAGCTCATCCAATGGTGCCTGTAACAAGTCCAATGAATGGGTATCTCATCCAAATGTGGTGGTAGCTCATCAAACGGTGGAGCTATATCATCCAACAGTGGAGGTAGATCATGCATAAGTGGGGTTGAATCCTCAAATAGTTATAGTATCTCATCCAACTGTGGCGGGGACATGTTCAACAGTGATGGTATCTCGTTCCAATGGGAGCGGTGACTTGTGAACAATGTTTCCAACTTCCTAGAATTTCAATCCTTTGATGTTTTCTTTGAGTTAAAATTCATTCAAAGACATATTTATGTGATTTAATTCTGATTAAAATTCCATAATTCCTATCCTAATTGTCTTAAGTGACTTAGTGACTTTACTCGGTGAAAATGTGTAATCTTGATCAGATCCACCTTTAATGGAAAATATATGCGGTATCATAAACTGCTTATTTGTATAGATCTCTTCAAAGTTTAAACCTTGTTCATCCACCTTGTCCTATATTGTGAGATTTTAAAACCTTTCCTTCCATTCAATAGGAGTTTTATTTGATGATATTTCACTAGTTCATGTCTTCTCTAGAGTTACTCATAGCTGAACGCACACCCCTTCTTCAGGTTCAACCAGGAAGTGTTGATGTACTTTCAATAAAGTACGCCCTACCTATGTTCTTCTTGGTTTTGGGTTCATAGATATTTTTCCTTCTATTTTACCTTTCTATCTGATGGAATTTGATCTTTATAATTCTAATAGATCATTCTGAGTTGTTTATTGGTTCATTTGTTTTTTGGCGCCATTAGGTGGATGACTTTCTTTTCGAGAGGTGATCGTGTTCCATTTTTTGGTCTGTTCTCGTACAAATAATGTCAAAAACCTTTTGTGGTAGGGGATCCAGAGATCACTATTGTATTTATGTGAAGTAATTAGTTTTTAATATTTATCCCACTAGATCAAAATGGAATTAACATAATAAATATTTGTAACACATTAATGAATTGGTATCCAACGTATGTTGTTGCCTATTGATATGCTAGATATTGTGATATTTATTCCTTTCTATTTAGAATGGAGTTCTTAATATAGATAGGTGATGAACATAAATATGGAATTAATTGTTAATTAATTGGCCAATGATATAGAATAATGTTTAATAAATATGTTTTTTGTTGTTGAGATTTGATTATAATCAAAGAGATGCAATTAATCATGGTTAATTGAATCAGTTAATTCATGATAGAATAAAGAACCATTTGTGTCATAAATATAATTCTTTTAATACTAATAATTTAACATTTTTCTTTTAATGGCCATGTACCTTAATGTTTTGGGCAGAGAGTACTAGTTGTGTGTGTAGGATGAATTCCATGTTTAAAGCCTATATCATAGTCTCTATGTTGTCTGATTAATTCTTCTTGTGTCTTTGTATATGATAGGGATAGATTAGCCTCGATGGCTATTTTTAGTTTTTATAGAAGGAAGGACCACTAGTGATTGTGGTAGAAGTTGATTACCTGAGTGGAAAGATGCATCAGTTTATGTATGTTGGTTCCAGGGAGGACACTGGTGATTATGGAACGGGTTGAAGAAAAGATTGCCCATTTGGGTGAAAGATGTTTTTATTAAATATATTATCAGTTTATCTACATAATTTTCTAACATATTAATGAATATGGTCCAGATTACCCTAATTCTAAAAGAGGTGAAGACACACATGGTATGCCATATGATTTCTATGTTTATCATATCCATTATTGATGGGTCTACACTTTTTAAATAGCTGGAAAATAAATGAAAGATAGTTCACCTACTCACTGTGTTAAGCTCCTTGTGTCTGGTAACATATAATTATTTTCTAGGATTACGTTGAATTTGGAAAAATGAATATTCAATTAATAAATGTTTGATTATATGTTCAAACCCTGGAGTTTGAGCTTTTTGGGGTAAAATGATCAGGTTATGATTTTGATGAATTGTGGAATCAATTTGGATATTCTTAGAGGGAATGGAACTTTGATGAAATTTAAATGTAATGTAATGTAGAATTTATAATTGGTAATTAATTATTAAATACTTAATTAATGTAAGTTTCAAATAATTAAATGGGATATATAACTTAATGTATCTCTTTAAATGGTTATGTTATTACAAGATATCTATTGTTAGTAGTGGTAGTTGGGAGTACCAGAGATTCTAACTACCGTCATGTCTATGATTGGGTTTTTTCCATAGTGTGGTTTTGAGCTATATTATATTCTATAGTATTTTGTTTCTATATGAAACTCCACCATTTTAGTTAGGGTAACTAGAACCATAGGGATTTTGATCCCTAGGGGGGTTTCCCAAAAATCATGATGAGAGGATATATGGATGACTACCCCCATTGGCCATACTATCTATTATTGGTAGTTACTAGAGATGGTAGGTGTGGTAGGTAGTTTTCCAAATATATGTTTAGAGGGATGTAATGTATTGTAGTTATTACAGAAACATACATTCTAGATATAGTTTCATATGTTCTACTATAGGAGTAACATTTATAGGTTCTGATGGCCTGAGGAACCTTACTCAGTGTATGGGTTGTAGTGGAATGAGGGATAATACTTGAGGTATGATTCAGGTTATACAAGTTGTGTTGTCTCACTAAAACTACATGGTTACTATTGGTTAAGTGGATTTAGTGGTGGTGTGTTGCACTATTTGATGGTTGTGGTGCTTTACCAAGTTTCTTTAGTCTTGCCTTTATGGAGAGAGATGCTCCGGTTGTGCGACATTAGGGAAATGTGGAAAATTATTTAGGAAGTGGTATAAGGGTACACATGATATTATTTATTATATAATGACTCTTTTAAGAAATAATTGGTGAGAGTATACATGATGGGGATGGTAACATTGTATATCTGATTAGGGGAAGTTCTATTTCACATGTGGCTCACTGTGATTTAGAATTTTTTCATTTCATTTTCATGATAGGATCTGTGGAGGATCCTACTGTGTATACTATTATACTCACCCATTATATATATAAATTATTTAGGTCAATAGGATCAGGTTGGAGATCAGTCTAGTTATTGCTAACTTGGTGTTTACCAGAGATGTTTGGTATTCATGGTTGTTGTCATTTTAAATTTTTTTAGTACATGATGTTTTTTACTTGAGTTGTATTAGTTTTTTCAATGAAATTACTTACATGTCCTTGGGATTATTTTATATTTCATTCTAAGCTGTACTTTGTTGGGTTTTTCCATATCTATCTCTTTCGCATGTGTTATCTAAGAGGGTAATTCCTCCAATTTGTGTTTTTATTATACCCTTAGTGTTAGTCTCCAACTCAGGGCCTACTAGAGGTGAGAATCAAGGTTAATTATCTATTTTATCACATTTCTCGACTATTAAGGGAACTCATTGTGGGGAGGTGGTCATGACAGAAGCAGTAAAAAATTAAAAGTAATTTATTCTAAAACCTTCATGAGTAATATTTTTTGATTGAAATATTTTTAGAAATGAATTTTTGGGTTAATAGTAGTGTATTAGATGGGTTTATATAGATTAAATTATAATTATGTTGATTTATTTATGAAATTAAAGTAAAATTAAATGATTAGTGACAAATTTACATTAATGATATTTTATGAAAAATAATTTATTATTAAATTATAAAAAAATCATAAAAATTATAGATAATAAAAATAAGGATCATAAATTTAATGAAATTTTATCTCATTTCCATTTAAAACACAATTGACACCTAATACGTAAATGTATGACCCTTTAATATCGAAACATTCATTACCACTGTTAAGGGTAAAATTTGATAACCAAGTAGTTAAACCAAATGATACATTTTTAAATTTTATATAAACCTACATAAATATGATTTAATGACTATATTAAGATGATATAATCCATAAATTAAATTAAATATAATTTTGAAAGAATTTTAAATGTGTTATAGGCAATTTATATTATTATATTTTAGGAATCACCAAAACTATCCATTCCCACACTTATAAAAGAACTCCCATCTATTCTCGTATTGTCAGTAACATAATATATATATATATATATATATATATATATCTCTAAAAAAGCTACCCAAATATCCTATAACATTAGTTAACCTGATTACATTGGGGTTTTCATCCCAAAATACCAACCCTAAGATACATAATAATGGATCAAGAAGAGGAATACTAGAGAAGTGGTATTTGTCTTTATCGATATTATACACATTATTTCTTACTCCAATTCTTCTAAATTTTCTTCAAACAAAAGAAAATAGTAAATATAGTATTATAAATACACTTATATGCTATTATTATTATGGTAAAAAAAATTATACATCTTTTCAATCCCAAAGAATGTGAATGCATCACATATCCATAGGTATGACTTATCTTCTCCACATGGTGGTGCAATGTATTTTTCATCATAGTTTAAATTGTGAAGTTATAAAAATAAAAATAATGAGTATATTTTATATTTACAACATAATTATTCTTATTTAAATATAATATTTTATTTAACTTCATAAATTTTGATCTGTAAGGAAATTATAATGTAACTTGTTCAAATATATGGACTACCACCTCTACGAAGTGATTCATTTCATTTTTTAATTTCTACAATACATGTATAGTAATAAGGATATATTTAAAAAATATATTTTATATTTATGATATTATAATTAATATGGAAATGTTAATTATTATTTACCTTTATTTCTTTCAATTATTCGAAAATTGAAATCAGCGTTCATGCATACATACAACATACTATCTCCTTGAATAACATAATTCATTTTTCTATCTCAACATTTCACAAATTATTCAGAAAATGAATTATTGAATAAATATTGTAGTTATTAAATTAATATAACTATATAAATTTTAAAAATACAAACTATTCATAATAATTGATATATCCATGAAAAAAATAAGAGAGAACGAGGCAGATAACACCAAAATATAATTATAAAAAATGAAAGATTGTTATTTAATAGTTGAAAATAAGTTATAAGTAAATCGTATATGATTTTATGAACATGATTATTGTTTTTTTATATGTTAATAAAAAAATTTAAACCAATATATTTGGCTAAATAACATTAATTAAATTATTAGAATATGATAATTGATTTTTTAACTCAATTTTCAATTAGTGAGTTGAAATTATACTACATTTATAATGTTATTTCATGATTATGAGTGGAATAACATATTTTTTTATAATTTTCAATTTACTTTTTTCCTTGGATTTAGATTTGGGACCCATATTCAATCCATTAATAAATTATCACCTCAATGATATGATATTTTTAATGGTTTATCATCTAAAATTATATTATTTGGGAAACATATTATGTTATAAAAAATTAATATTTTATGATATGTGTATACAACACTATTGAAAATTTATATCATGAAAAATATTTTTATAATGATATTTAATATATCATTTGAAGATTTAATTTTATGGGGTTTCTGATTATATTGATACCAATGGGGTATATGATTTATGTTTTTCTTAGTATTATCAATGCATGAATTTTCATTGAGATAAATTATATGATCCGTATAGGAAAATACACTTTATTTTTCATAATATATTTATATTTCTATATAAAACATGTTTTACATTCATTTTCATCATTTTAATGTACTAAATGTTCAAATAGAATGTTTTTAACAAAACCCAACTTTTTTTTATATTCATAGAATAATCATTTAATTCCATGTCCATATTTTATTTGAAATATGCTAAAAATGATTGTACTACTCTAAAATGATCTTTTAAATCCATTTTAACCATTTTTAATTTTTATTATAATTATTCAATGAAATATCATTTTAGTTTTTTAAATGAGGTACCTATGAATTTTTTTCAAAAAAATATAAAATGAATAATTGTTTAATCATTTTTTAGCATGAATGGAATTCCCTCCACTAAGACAACACAATGATTTAATGATTCCAATAAAAGTATCTATAGTTTTTTTCAAATATTTTTTCCCTCATGTAAAGTACATTATATATATTTTAAAAATTATATTGGAAAATGATGTTTTATTTAAGAATATTATAATGATATTTTTATGATATTAATATTTATCAATGAAAAAAACCATTTATTTAATATATGATCATTTTTGGATATGTTATAATGGAACCAAAATTATTATTATTATGGATAGATTATGATTAATTTTATTATGGAAATTATTCAAATTATGTATGATATTTTATCCAACAGACATAATTATTGATTATTAGGGTACATTAATTAAGTTGTAATTTTTCATATAAATAATTCTTTTGGATTATTAGTTGTCATATGGGGCCTAAAATTAAATATCCCAACAATGAATCAGTAGGAATTAAGAAGAAAAGAGTTTTTGTAGTTGGTAGTTTCCTCACACATTTGTGTAAGATGTGTTGGAATGACGGGTCAATGGTAATTTTACGATTTATGAGATTATGCAGTCCATATTTATGAAATATGTTATTAATGTCCATGAAATTATTTCAATAGTTATGAATTCTGGTGGTACGTTTTTGGATCGTGTAATTATTAATATTCCATTAATTGGTCAATATTTATTCCTTCTATATTATTTTCCATGATCATGGAATTTATTAAATGAACTATGTTTTTAGTTATTTTCCATTACAAATTGATTATTCATTATTTCATAAAGATATATTCTACTATAAAAACCCATTACTATGAATACATGTTAACTCCTTCCTAATTACTTTTCTCCTATAACCCATGATGTTTATTGTTAATGATATGAAATGATATTTGAGTGGAAATAATGATGTTCAAAATGAAATTGTTTTGTTATATTTAGTTTTTGAAATCTAATGTGAATTTTAAAAATTTATCTTGTTTACCAGGATTGTTAAACTATTTAGTACCTTAGTATGTGATCACTGGTATCTAGTTAAAATATAAAAAAATTTCCACCAACTATGGGCCACTAGGGTTAACAAAATTATATTACTATTAGAAAATGTTTAGTGGAATTATTGTGAAGTATATTTATTTAAATATAGATTTGTGAATATAACACTATGAAATATAATGAACATAAGTCTAATTGAAGGAAAATATCATAAAATATTTAGTAAGGTAGGGATTATGTAGTTTTACTTGAAATACAACCCAATATGGATTCTAAATGTGGATATAGTTTTTGAAAAAAAATCAATGTGCAATAACCCCAAATGAGTTGGTTGAATAAATATTAACAATCCTTATGGTGCACAGTGGGTATTCCCTTACAACAAAACCATGATCAACACTCTCATGGGAAGATGTTAAGTTAATTAATATATTCATTATGAACCATTATTATGAATATAGGAGTAGATACTATAGAAATCTATGATATGATATTGGAATATAGGATAATCCTAATGTGTCATGGGTTGATCAGTCTATGGTTGATAAAATAAATATATTCATATATATCCCCCTTCTGGGGTTGTGTAATAAATTGTTATAGTTATTAATGGTATTTTATATAAATTTATATCAATATAAAACTTTCATTTAGTATCTAATTTTTAAAGGTTTTTTGAGGAAAAATTCTTTTATATTTTTTAGAGAAATGTTTAAATATGTTGATACATCTAGGGGAAAATGATCCTTTATTTTAATGTAATTATGGTTGATTGGGATAAATTATTTAATATAAATTAGGAAATTTTTTTAATTATATATATATCCATGGGATTGAAATGTAATTTATTGACTATGTGATTGTTTATATTTTTTATGAATCTTACTATGTTAGGAATATTATAAAAATAGGGAAAATATATTTTATGAAATGAATATCGAGTAAATTTATGGACGTATATATTACTTTTATCTATCATTATGTTGATTCATGATATTTATGGAAATTAATAAAACATTTTGGGGAGTACATGATAAGGTTATATAAATTTTTCATATATGTCTATAAGAGTGATTGATATTATTCAAAGACAATAGTTAGGTTAATCATTAAAAATTTACATGATCAATTCTTTTAGATTTTTATGTTCAAAATTTGGTGAGATATTTTTTAGATTATTATAGTAATGTATTAGTTTAATGGATGAAAATGTACTTTAGGAGTAATTATAGATATATTTGTGGCTAATATATTATATTTATGCATATTAAAAAACATATGCAATCTATTTTGGTTTTTATAAATATTCAGATAAATAAGGGGTGAAAAGTAATTCTATTATTGATATTATATACATTAAAATTTTATTTTCAGTTCTTAATAAATGATATATTTTTCGATAATATTATTTTACTAGAATAACAGATAACGTATTAATTCTTTGAATAATTACCAAAGGATGAAAATTTTCTTTTGGAATGGAAAGAAAAAAAGAAACTATATTTTCATATTTTCAAAAAATTATTAATAAGATAATCCCACTAAATTATAAAAATGGTCCTTAAATAAAAAAAATTATTATTTATATTAATGTTTTATGTATTGATGGTTTTTTCACTCCTCCTTTATTTATGGTTTTATGGTCATAAACATTCTCAAGGCCATGTTCTTTGGCACTCTGTATTAGTCTATATATGGTAGTTATACCCTGTATTATTGTATATTATCTTCCCACTAGGGTTTTTATTATATATAAAATATATATGTTATATTTTACATAACCTTTATGTTATCCACATTCCCTTGATTAATATATATATTTCATTGTCCCTCGATATAATATGAGTTCCCAATTAATGTGTATTCAAATATTGAACATTTGATGAATTTTTGTAACATCACTATGAAATATATGTACAATTTCCCTACGCAATCAAAAAAATTTCATGAGTTCTACGTAAATAAGAATATAAATTTTAGTGAATTCATTTTATATATAAAAAATACATTTTCTCCAAAAACATCATTAATTTCATTTTTTGTGTTATAAATATAATTATAATGTTGACACATGAAGATATAATTTATTATAAACTGAAAATAATTATTGAAAATCACATATCAATATTAACTTAGGTTGAAATTTTGTGATTTTTAAAAAATATATGATTTTTACATGAATAGTGAAATATAATGATTTTTCAAATACTCTAATTTATTTTAATTACCAAAAAAACATTAAAATTACTGTAATATTTTGGATTTTGTATTAATGTTAAATTTAAAAAATTTTATTTATAATAATATCATTAATTCCAATTGAATCATAAAAATTTATTAAATTGATATAGGTCCATTTTTTTCTTAAAACACATTTTTCTAACAACTATTTTCCACTACATTGTTCTCATTTGTCACATAATTTATTTACCCCACTTATAAGGGATGAATATTGAAATATCAACCCAATATTTTAATTATGATATTTAGATTTTTTAAAAAATTTCCCTTCATATTTTGTTATCATTAATAGTAATATTAGTAAATATTTGTTACCTTAGCAAGGGTAAAATCTATATTCTAAGTTAAAACTATGAGATATGGTATTAAAATCCACCAATAGATTTCAATTATTTTAATATATGTTATTTATTTTACCATATCCACCCAAAATATATATATATATGGAATTATGGTTCTATTATACTTATATAATGTCATTTACAATATTTTAAGTACTGAAAATTCTAAATTATCATTCTCCTACTTTTAATTAATTTTATATATTTCAAAGAGGATTATAATATTCTATGAGTGAATATAAATTTTTATTTTTAATTATTAATGTTTTTATTATAGGTATATTTTTTTAAATCATACATGATTCAGGCACATGGCTGGTATAAATATTATAGAAATCCAAGTAATTGAAATTTAAATCATCATAAGAAGTTTTTTCTAATGAGATATAATTTTAAATGAATATTAATGTCATTAATATTTATTAATTTATGGTTAAAGAGTTTATATTTGAATTAGATTTTTATTTGAAGTCTTTAAAGTCACAATGAATGAGTTGTGTCAAAATTAACAGTACTGAAAGTTTATAAAAAATATATTTTATTAAATATTTGAGAATAATTAAAATCATTCATGAATAAAATGATGATGATAAACGGTGTAAAAGTTTATATTTTTTAAAATTAAGATCTAATATTTAGCTTATAAGAAAAATTATTACACCTTAATATTGAAAAAGTAATTATAAATTTTATGTTTAAAAATTGTTATAAATGGTTTTAAACAAAAATATATAGTTTAAATTATATATAACCCAATATAAATAATATTTTATTATTATATTAAGATAATATCTTACTTATATTCTAATAAATTTTATTTTGGAACCATTTTACCTGAGTTTTAGTGATATTATATTACAATATTTCATCATTTTCTAAAAGTATCATATCCTTCCCTTATTAATGAGAACTACTGAATTTTTATACTTAAAAAACAATAATCCTTATATCTAAACCCTAAACTATATAATTATCTTAAAAAAATTTAGATACATTTTAATTTTTATGCTCTTCTCAAAATACTTACCATAGTTTCTCAATGAAAAGATCTAATGGTGCTCTACTGAAGAAGATGTAATCTACATTACCATCACTTTCTAGTTTATTTCTACTTATACATAAAATAAATCAATAATAACCACAAAAAATAATAAATAACTTATAATAATTATAATTATATATTATTATGAATATAATAAAACCATCATACACATATTTTATATCCTACTAAAAGGGAAAATATCACTCACGCATACGTTCGAATTACTATATCCGCGTAGTGATATAAATTCTCAGAAAATTTTAATTGGCTGTCTGTAAATATATAAATAACTTATATTTATGATCTTTATATTAAAATATTTATTCATGAAATATAATATCTCATTTAGATTTATACAGTTCTTCCATTTTAAAATAAAAATGTGGCTCATGGGTACATTTAGACTACCACATCCATGAAACGATGTGAATCATTTTTTGTTTTTTATTTAAATTTATGGTAATATGGTAATATTAAGTTAATATATATGATATATATGTTATACTAAGTTTTTAATTGGGGAATTATTATTTAACTTTCTTCTGTTATGTCCTTTAAAAAGAGAAAACAACATCAAGCTTACGTGCAACCTAAATCCTTGTACTATTTAATTTTATATATATAAAGAATTCTTAATTAATTATAAAAATTAATTATATGAATAAGTATAATATTTAAAACATTAAAAGAATTATGAAGATTATAAAATTGAAGCCTACAAAAAATAACCATAACATATGTGATGTAACATACATGAGAAAACTAAGCAGTCAAGGCAAGAAAAATGAAACAATATAAATATTTCTAACTAATGGGTGATAATATGATATAAGTGGAAATTTTATGATTTTGTAAATGTTAATAATTTTTTATAATAAATAAAAAAATGTTTTGAAAAGAATATATTCTTTGTCAAATAATTTTCAACAATGTGAAACTATAAGAAAATTGGTTTCATAAATTAATTTCCATTCATTGGGTTATAAATTTACATTATTGAATATGTTATGATATTATATTGTGTAAAATAAATTATTATTTTATTATATATTAATTAAACTATATTGGGGGTGGGTTTACATTTTTCATTCATAATAATTTATTGATTAATTATCACATCAAATATATAATAATCGTAAGGGTATATCATCTCAAATTGTCTTTATGGGACAATTTTATGTTACATAGCTATCATCATTTTTGGGGTGTGAATACATTTCCATTGAAAAGTAATATAATTAATCTCATTTTAATAATTATTTTTAAATTTTCATTTATTCAATTATTTCCTTGGTCATATAATTAAAACAATTCCAATATGGTAAGAAATATATGGTTAAACATGATTTTATTCAGGATTGTCTATGATTGAATTTACATTAAAAAATTATATGATACAGATATTATAAAATAATTTAATTGTTGTATACTCATGTTCTTTAAGTATAATACCTAAATTCATTTTAATTAATCCAATTTAATGTAATCAAGTTATTGAAATAATGAACTGATGAAAAATGAATTGGATTTTTTTGGTTAGTTATATGTTTTTTCATGTCCATATATTCATTAAAAAAAATTTAAAATGGTTTTATTAATATTTTATTATTTTTCTGTTATTTTTTACAATTTTTTGATTGTTACTTTTTTTAATAGAATATTATTCACATTTTTTGGATAATGTATTTTTGACCTTTTAACTAAAAATGTGAAATGAATCTTTATTTTAATGATCTCGTAATGAATGGAATTTCGATCCTCTAGGAACTGTATAATCTTTGAATCATAAAGTACATGTTTCAATGTATATTAATAGAAAATTTACCTCATATTATTTTATTTCTTATTAATAAATTTTGAAAGTGGAAAGGGATATCTACTAAATAATGTTTTAATAATTCATTTTTTATTTATATTCATCATAAACAAAAATCATTAATGTCGCTTTATCTCAACTGGGAATATATTTTCATGAAACCATGCATGTTATATATCTAGATGGTTTTTGATCATATTGAGTAGATAATTTATTTACATTCTATATGATATTTCATAAAATACAAACTAACATTGATTATTAATTCATGTTAAGTATATTTTTTATTGACATGATAAATTAATTGGAATTATAAATTGATGGGTGTGATATGAAATTAAATAAAACATTGATTAATCAGTAGATATTATAAGAAAAAAAGTGTTTGATGTTTTTATTAAGGATATTAACATTTACATAAGATGTCTTGAATGATGTCTCAATGATAAATTTTTTCTGTCAAAAATATTTCTTTCCACCATTGTGAAATTACTAATTGATTTCCATGTTATTACTAAAATTGTTATGATTCTTCTAGATATGTTTCAAGAGCATATAATTATTTTTATATAATTATTTTATAATAATTTATTCCTACCATATTATCCTCTATGATTTGTTTTATTTATTAAATAGTGTGCATTTTTAGTTATTTTATTTACCATGTTGATTATTATTTAATGAAGATAACATACACTATACGTAACAAATATTTGTAACCCAATATCACCAACATATGAAATTTCATTTTCTATATGATCCTCTAATGATTACTATGAATTATATGAATGATTATGTTAGGGAGTATGTATTATTTTATGTTTTATTATTTAATATTAGACTCGGTCATGTATCAATTTTATCAAGAATAATAAACTATTTATTAATCTGTGACATAGTCCATTGTATCAAACACCAATGTAATTATGAAACCAAATGATCTGTGATGCTAGGGTTAAAAATGATACAAATTGATGATAGGTGGATCACTTTTAAAATAAATACATGTGATTAAAATTAAAATTTAAATAATATTAATTTCATATTCATGGGAATGTGGAACTATAAGAAACTAATTTAAATGAAAGGGGGATAATTTTAAAAATCCTATTATTCAAAAATAATTTTTATAATAATTTTTTGACATATAATATATATTTTTTCATAATATTCCCATTTTATTCTTTAATGATATATTTATGTTTTTCCAAGGTTTTTATTAAATTATAACAAAAAATGAAAGTGAAAGAATTGTTAAATTGTAAAGACCATATAAAATTGCGATTTAATTGTAGAAGTAAAAATAATTAATTTTTATATATGCATGAAAATATTATGAAAACATTTTTTTATAATAAATTTCATTAATATTAAAAAGTAATTTATACCAATAACATGTATAATTATGATTAAAAGAAGTAGTTTTATTATTTATAATAAATATGAAAATTATTACATTAAAAAATCCAAAATATAATGCTTCTTTAAAAATAAATGAATTACGTTGCTATATTTAATAAAAATGGGCATTTTTTAGTAATAACTAAAAAAATTGATATTCAAGAGAAATATCAAAAAATATATCTAAGATAATTATGAAATGATAATATAAAAAATGAAGTCCATTTTATAATATTGAATTTTGTTAAATATAGTATTTTAACTTTTAAATAAAACATTACAATTCATAGAAAAAAATTCATTTTCAATTACATAATTTAATTTTTTTATTAAAGAAATGCATCAAATTATTTTACTAAATATTAATTCATAAAATGTATTCATGAATATTAAAAAGACCAGAAATTAATTTATTATTAATATTACAACTCTTTTCATGGATTATGTGTCTAGTGGTACAACAACTTCGCTAGATTGGTAATATATATAGATGACTGATATTAAATAAAATAATAGATACGGTTAGTGAGTAAATAAAATTAGTATATTAGTGATTCTATATGAATGGAGTAAATATAAAACATTTTAATTCAATAAAACTTATAGGAAATGAAATAAATAATAAAGACAAAAATTGCTAAATTATATGTCCTTAAATCTTTTGGATTGATGTGTAATTATGGTGAAGGAGTATTAATTAGATCTAACATAATGAATCCTACCATAATATATATTCCTAAAAATATTCATAGTAGAATTTAAATAAATGTATGACTCATAATTAAATAGTATTAAAATATAAAAACATTCTAAACAATGATTTGAATTTTACCAAATAAATTATACAAAAGGATAAAACTTATAAAAAGAAAATTATAATTTCTAACTATGAAATAAATATATGAAAACTTTAAACCCTGTCATATGTAATTGATATTTAAATATGATTTTAATGTTACCATAATAATGACACAGATTTTTTTATGATCATATAAAAATAAAAAATCCTATTAATGGAATAAACATTGTCCAAATATAAATTATATTATTGATGGACTATATCTTTTTGACCTAAAATATTTGAGTCTCAACATCCTCCAAAATAAAAATAAATCTTATATCTATACTAGTAGATATACTAGGGAAAATATTATTCATTAATAAATTAATATGATAGTGACTATGACAAAAAAATAAATATTAAAAATGGATAAAGAAAAATCAATTTTAAATTTATTAACAACAAATAATATTTTATTGATTAACCAAAATCAATGATCTCGTCCTCGGTGGCAAAAATTAATAATATAAAAAGAATATTTTATTTCATGGATACAGTAACAGTATAAGAAAATAATATATATAAAAATATTCTTCTACATGTACAAACATTTATAACATTTTAATAAATCACAAAACAAATTTCCTTATCATCAAAAATAATTATCATTTTAAAATATATACCCAAACCTAGAGGCATTTACAAATACCATAACAACAATTTTGATACATGTAAATATTATATCATGGGGTTTTTAATAATCCATAAAGGAATGTAAAAAAACATGCAATATATATCCTAAAATAGGGTATGCAAAAAATAACGATAGTGACAACATTAGTATAATGTATTTTTTTAAAAAAAACCATGTCTGAATCACTGTTTGGGGTTTTACTAAGAGATAGAATGAAGTGTTTCCAAAAAAAAATTTTACGTGATTTAAATTATAAATCCTGAAATTATTTTAAAATTTATTTATATATTCATATTGGGATATATATAAAAGATTAATTTATATTTTTATCTAATTATTTGAATTCCACATTAATTCTATTGTCTAAACGTTTTATATCAAAGGTTGTATTTAATTTAATTTTCATGTGGTTAACCCTAAAACAAAATTCTAAAAATAATATCATGTCATTAAAATTAAGGTAATGTTTATAATATCACGTATAATTATTTAAAAATTAAAAAATGTTATATTTTGTATCATAAAAAAATTGAAAAAAAAACAAATAATTTAACAACTTTTTGGAAAACTAAATTTTTCTATATTATTATTTTTATAAAATGTGGATTTTAATTTATATGAATAATTTTAAAATAACATATAAGGATTCTAGTAAATTTTCTAAGTGAATAATAATGTTAGGAACCATAGACTAATGAAACTTTAATTAGGGAAAAAATCATACACACAAGATGTTTGGGGATTTTGTTAAAGTAAATGGAACAAATTTTCAAATATGTTTTGCCTACATAATATGGTAAAGACTAGTAACCCCTCTCACCATAATATGTCACATCTCTCATATAGTTAAAATAATCACAAAAAAATGTTTTTTTTAAATTGGATAGAAATATGAAAAGTATGGTGGATATATATGATAATGCAGATTTCACATTTTTGACATATCCATGGGTGAACAGTTCCAACTATTATATTATTAAAATTATAAATAGATACAAAAATTTTAAATATGTATTCATTGATACACATAGTATAATCATATATAATCCAGATGAAAAACTAGTCCAACCTCGACCTTATATAAGTTATCATCCAGTAAACTAGGTTTCAAAAAAAGAATTCGGTTAACCATCCCTTGGAATGGGTCCACCTATAATTCCATGTAACTCAAATACAAATATTTTTTCATATATTAATCCTAAAATTGGATTTACTATCAACCCATTGGATTCTTATCATTTTTCTGTAAATTTATACACAATATAAATACATTAACTATCACTACCATGAAAGGAACAATGTGAACTTTATTGTCCCTCATTATCATAAGTAAAATATAGTTACTTGAAGAGGCTTTATAATTATAAAAACACCCTACTTATAAACTTATGAAATTATATAGTTGAAATATTTTAAATATTATGATAAAACCCATCCTCGTTCCTTTGATATGCATGTTGAAATATGTACAATAATTTTCAATTGAGTCGTATAATGGAACTTTGTTTCTTCAAATACAGTTGGAATAATTTTTTCGGGAACATTTAATATATATTTTTCTTTCTCTATATCATTTTTATATATGAAATCATGTCTATTAACATATTAATACTTAAATTCAGTAAATTAATTTATTTACAATGATAAAAAATTGAATATTGGAGTGGTGATTTATAAGGAAATTGAAAAATAGTCCCATTCCACATTTTTATTTCTATCCAATATATTTCAATAAGAGAATAAACTAGAGTAAAATGTTTTTTGTATTTAATATTAGAAACACAACGTACTTCTATTGTAAATAATTTAACAACATTATATAGACGAGACAGCCAATAGAAAACTGTTCAACCAAATATAAACCCAAATACAATTGGGATCATCTTTTAATCTGGGTCCCTAAAACAATATAAATATATAAATCCATACAATGACTTTTCTTCACCCAAATAGAGTAACATATAATTTAACACATTCAAGTAAAAAATAAATCACATCAAATCTTTCAAATTCTACCTTTCAGATTTTGGTATAGAGGGACTCCCTACTTCCATTAAATTTAATTTTTGGTGGTGTAAAAATCATCATGCACCTCAATTCATTGCTAGTTGATTTATATGATACTGATTTTATTTACATGTTCAAATATCAGTATGATATTTTTAATTCCTTTTATAACTTTATACATTAAAAATGTGGTGTCATGAAATGTTTAAATTAACCTAATAAAAACATAACTATAATATTATTAATTTATTCATTCTAGGATAACATAAGTAAAAAAATTTAATATCCCTCAGAATATTTATCCTAATTAAATTCTTATCATGGAAACAACATTTATTTAAATAATATTATGAATAAATGAAGACATTGGACACTCTAAAAACATCCCATCCATATATAGAAGGATTGTGACATCATTCCCACCTGCCCACAATCAATAATAACAACCAGGATCAGAATAAAACTGTGTGAAGCCATACTCAATCATTAATGTGTTAAAAATAAAATTACACTATCAAGGATCTGACATTAATTCAAAGAGGATTTATATTAATATAAAATATCTTAATTTTTGTGTTATTCAATACTATTAGGATGAGTCATATAGATGTATTCTCTAAGTCATCATGAAAAAAGGTAGTGTTAATATTATTCTCCTATTAGACATGTTCATCAAAAGTAACTATATTTAGATTCATCTATATGGTAGTATGGTTAACTAATGATGAGAATATTTATGATTTATTTATTTCTTATTTCTTTGGGAATCTTCTCACCACCAAAAATTTCTTATATCTTCTTATTCCATTATATTCATCGTTCTATTATAAAACCAATTTTTTTCTCATTAGATTACTTTTTATTCACAAGATTATCATATTCTATTTAACATTAGGTAAATCATTTCTTCCTCCATATATATCTATCATAGATTTTATTCATTGAGAGTGAATTTATTGTTTAGGAATTCTTGATTCGATGAATCTTTTTGATCTAATAAATTTATATTAATTCCATACCTCTGCTCTATTTTTATGACTCTAGAAGATATTCACAACTCCACCTTATATTATTTATGTTAATTGGGATGTTATTTTTTTATATATATTCCATTTTCAAAAAATTTACATATTTCAATTTTGATTTACCATAATAGGAGACCACTAAAAAATATACCATTGGTCACACATATGAAGATCTCTAGAAAACATTTGGTTTCACAATGGCTTGAAAACATTCAGTTCTTTTTAACGATTAAAATGTACATCATAATTTGAATTCATACCCACCATGAACATATTTATCAAAATATTAATCCATATATAGGATCTCTTCATTTAAGAAAACATTTTTTAATCTGATGAATTTATATTTTTTATCATCCAATACTTTGAAAACAATTTCTCTATTTCTCTATATAGTGATAAAAAAATCTCTATAATTTACTATTGCTTTTTAATCATCAAATAACATGAGAATATAAAATAATTCCAAATAATTTATGGTGAGAAATATCCGAAACACATAATAATCTATATATATTCTAACAAAATATATATCACTAAAAATATAACATTATTGGACTCATACAGTTAGATATGATATTGAAATCATAAACATTACATTTTTAGAATTTATACAGATTTATGTGATCCTATTTTCCAATCCAAAACATACCACATATAAAGAAAATTTCTGATTATTTACATTATAAAATAAAATTTAGTTTTATTTTTTTAATTAATTAGGAGAAACTCTTATATAAAGAACAAACACATCTCTAAATAAAAATTTCCCACACATAACACATATTTTCTTATTTCACATTAAGTAATCCTCATCATCAATATAAAATCAAATCTATAAATAATTCATTCAACAAATTTATTTATAACCAATGAAAAATAGAACATTCGATGTTTTATCAAAAATATTCAAAAAGGGTATTATTAAGAACTAAAATTGTATTTTATCTGGGTGAATAAAAATTTAATAAGGGTATAGTGACCTAATCAATGTTAATGATTCTAAAATAATAATAATTATACCCCTCAATACATGGATCACCCAACATGAAAACATGTAATTAAGATTTAAAATAGTAAAGAGTAATCAGAATCCATATTAATGATCTTTTTTAGATATGTTTTGATTGTAATAATCGTTATAATACCATATATAAAATTTATAAAACGTATCATTGTATATGGAAATCATCTTCCTAGAACACATATAGAACCCTTGAAAATGGAATAATGAAATAGTTGACTTCCTATATAAATATCTAGAGAATATAAAATTTACTCAATGTACAAGAGTACTATCTAGGTTAAACCATAGTTTAAACTAAACTAAGCTAAACCAGTGTTAACTTTTTGCACCAATCGTTTAAGCTATATTGGGATCACCTAACACTAATTGGGCACAGTCCTCATATAACACCATTACCAACTGGTAACATTGACTCAAAATCACCATGGTGTAATAAAATTAATTGAAACATAAACTAACATCAAAATATATAATGTATTGATATTTCATATAAAATGTTCTATATATACACCTCATAAATTAAGATAGTTGTCTAATATATCATATGTCTCAGTGAAGAAAAATTGAGACAAAAATCCTCTATGAATTTAGTATCATCTAAACCGTAAGACTCATGAAATATAGATCATAAAATGGATTTAAGTCCAAATTTTTTTAGATTATGAAATATATAATACATTCATGGGAATTATATACACCACAAAAATTAATGTGTGGGGAATATGACATGCATCTCCTAGATTTAAAATGTGAGAGGAAAATGCATTTCCTTAAGTAAAAACATTTATTGAATGTCATTTATCACCAAAATACTATGATTATATATATTATATTGTTTCTTCAGAACATTGTATAAGATTATTGGAATTTACATAGACATTTTTTTAATTTAATTATAAAAAAATATATTAATATATAATCTTTTATGTTAACATTGTGTGTATTTAGGACATTTAGTTAATTATCTCAAAATGGATTTGTTGTGTTTACCATGGTAATTGAGGTCATTATTTAAATATCAATCAAATAATTATTTTGAAATAGATATTATATTTATTTATATATTATATTTTTTATCTGAACCATGATAAATGGTATTGAAAATTGAACAATGTTATGACTAAAAAGATGGTAGAAAATACCTATGTCTGAGTAACATTTCCATTTTTCATGTATCATTATGAAACGATGTTAAGTATTGTTTTAAAATTGAAAAATAATTATAATATCATATATAAAAATAATTTCATTAAATGTACATATATATATCATCCTTGTTCTATGGTGATGAAAAAGTTGTCATATCCCTTCTTGAAAGTGGTATTACATAAATACATGAATGAATTTATTCTTTTCAAGAGTAAGAAATAAAATGATACAAAATATTATAATAATTTTAAATATGTCCTTAATATAATAAATATAAAAGTTGCATAAAATATTTCCACTAGTATTATACTTATTACCTTTCATGTAAACTATCAATAAAAAACAAATCACATCACTTCTTGAGGTGATAGTCTATTGTACACATGAGTGATGTTATCATATCCCATAAGGAATAAGAAGTAAAAGAGAATATTTGATATAAGAAATGCAATGTTATAAGTATTATTGAAATATTATATATATATATTATATCAATATTAATACCCAGCCATGATAGGTGGTTATGAAAAAATGAATTACATATGAGCATTATATAGTAGTCCACAGTACACAAAATGATAATTTCATAAAATATTTGATAGTGGATGACGAGGATTTATGATATTGAATTAAAATAATTACATAAAAAATATATTCATTATAGTTATTATATTATATTATATTTATTTTATATTAATTTAAAGAGTTTGAGGAAGAAATAAAAAAAATCATGTTGAGGAACATTATCACAACATCGGGTACGTTATGGTCGTTACTACCAAAAGGATTTATAGGCTAGATTTATGAAAAAAATTATATTTTTTGGAAGATATATTATTTATAGGTAATTAATTCAGGAAAGTATTTTCCAAAAAATTCTCTGAATGTGTGATAAGGAGAGGAGAGGGGATAAACTTTTATAAGTGAGTTGAGTGGAATGCATATAATTGTTAAATAGAAAATGTTTTAACCACATTATTCACATGATGAAAAGAAAAAAATTGATTATTAGAGACACATAGATATTATATTTTATAAATATGGCCATATAATCAATTTGAGGAAATTTTTTTATTCATTTTTAAACATATCAGTTTAGTTTACCCCCTCCATAAACCAATATTTATATTAACTATGGTAATTAATTTTTACAGCTTTCACTATCCATTTTGTTAAAAATTAAATTAACCTTGTTTGAAAATAAAAAAATATGATGATTAAAAAAATTAATTAACTAAAATAAGTTAATATCATTATAAAATTAAATTTAAATCAATTCCCAGAGATGCAACAAGAAAACCGGTTTATAGGATATGTATTTTTCAACTAAAATATGCTTTTTTATTAACTCTAGGAATAATAATAATTAGTGTCTTAATAATAAATAATATTTATATTTATATATATAATCAATAAATTTCATTCAAAAAATTCCACATTATGGATTATCTTATGGAGGTAAAATATAGAAACATTATGAATACTCCAAATTTTTGCTGAAATATCCCATTTTTAATACAAAAAATAAACTAATACAGAAATATAACATTATGATGGTTAAAATATATTTATTTCAATAAAATATATCTTAATAATAAATATTTTAATGAAATAATATTCAAAACATAATTTTTCTTTTTAAATTAATTAATTTATTGAAAATAAATGTCGTTTAAAAAAATATTTTTTTCATTATTCACAGAAAAATGAATATTTATTGAAAAACAAAAAAAAATAACTACAAGAAAATTGATATAATAAAATTAAAATAAATGAATTCAGTTTTATAAAATACAATATTTAAATTTTATAATAATTTATTATTGTCATGACCCGTCCTCCGGGGCTCATATCGCGACTACCCCAAGCCCACCTTCCATATACCAGAGGCTGGCGACTAGCACCAAAGGCGTAAATCCCGATAATTGGGAAGACATTGCCTTTATAAAATGTAAACACACACAACCAGAGTACAAGAAGAAGAAAACACTAAGTGAAAACTATATAACCAAAAAATGTGATGTAAAGTAAAAGGGGCCTGAAATACAATCCCAACAGTAAAGTACAAGGAAAGACAAAATAGGTACAACTAAAAGAAAAATAGTTGGAAGGTGTCTAGAAGATCCAGGATCATCCACCATTAATCCAACTTGAAGGTAGGTACAGATAGCCTGCTCAGCGCTCCACATTCGTCCGTCTCCTCCAGGTACTGTCTCGTCGTGAGGTCCACCTCCGGGTACCATCCAGTCCTTGCACACTCGACCTCGGTCAGCGCTGTCTGTCGTCTGTATCCAACGCAACGAGGTGCGGGCATCGCCCGTGCAGGGCTGAGTATAACAATACTAAGTAGGGATCCCGAGACCCTCAAGGTCTCAGAAAAATCCAACAAAGACAACCCACAACGTATGAAATCAATGGATAACAATTACGTAGGTATATGCCCATACATATACCTATGTTATCATGTAACCCATCCCAATCATGAGGAAAACACAAAGTTCATTGACTCATCTCAAACCGGGAGTTTTCATTATCGAGACCACGACTGCTGGAGAACTCCTCCTCTTACCAGAACTGTGGGCCAATCACGCCACCTAGGTGCTTCTCACTAACCTTAGACTGCTAAGGTACTCCTCTTTTTGAGTACCACTGGCCTACTGCCAACTACCAGGTGCTCTGTCCGCTATGGGTCTGCTGCCAAATACCGGGAACTCCCCCTAATAGCCTAAAAAGGTACTCCTCCTATCGAGTACCGCAGGTCTTATTCCAACTACCAGGCGCGCCATCCATCATGGGTCTACATCTAACTACCAGGAACTCCCCACTGGTCTAGTTGAATCACTCAGATTTGAATAGGTCAAGCAGTTGTCAGGTCTGTCAACTACTAGGTCTCCGCACTTGGTACACTCTCCTCTCGGAGGATCTGCTCGACGATCTACTGGTCGATACTCCATGTGTCACGAAGTATCACGTATAAGTATCTCAAAGTACCACCACGTCATAGGGGTCTCAATGCAATAGACGGAAGGTCAATCGGACGCCCGGTCTATGAGTTATTGGCATTTCCATCCCAGGGGCCCGGTTGTTTTTTAGGTTTAAACCAACTCGACAATACTCGAACTGGGTCCAAAAATCATGTGGGATATGCCAAAGGAATCTTCTTATTCTATGATTTTGGTCACCATAGATGTTTCATTGATCGGACACTCGTGGCCCATGATACGGGAGAAAAGGTGTAATCGAGCCACAACGGGTTTGGGTCCGGTCCGACCCAGTCAAACCAACCCAGCACAACCCGATCTGAATCGGGGTCTAATCAGGTTCGTGGTTCTGACCTGGTCTGTGGGGGCAGTCCGACCCGAGTGGTCGGCCATGCCCAAGTGGGCAGCCCGAACCAAGGGGGCGGCCCGACCCGATGGGGCTACCCGGCCCGAAGGGGCAGCCCGACCTGGGAGTGGGCTGGTCGAGGGGGGCCCAGCTGAAGGTGGCACGGCCCGTGGCTTCCTGGTCTGAAGGCGGCCTAGTGGCTCGGTTGGCCCGGCGGCCTGGTCGGCCTGGCGACCCTGTGGCCCGGCGGGGGTCCACCTTAGCCACGGCCAGGGGGGAACCGCACACCACTTGGAACTCGAATGGAAAATCCATTCGTGTAGAACTGAACCGGCGCAGAGTGGCACTGGTCCGGATCAAGCGGGACCTGAAGGGGGCCCGCACCTCCAAGATGGCCCTAGCGGCCAGCCACTCCACGCCACAACACGACCTGACGATGCCTCACCACTCATCCGACTGTCGCAGCCCTCACGGTCGCAGCCCTTCTTTCTAGCGTGGTGCGACGACAAAACACCCCTCCGGCACCACCGTATCCCACCTTTCCATGGCTCAGTTCTTTGTGCAGCATGATGGCGTTGTTCCATTGGTGTGATCCAGTGGCCTTGCATCGTCGACTTCTTCACATCCGGCTCTTTGCCGATCACCGCGTGTACCGCCTCTATCATCAACGAACAAGAACAAACAAAAGTGGAGGGTCAGGCAGTGTTGGTGCGGTTTGAACCCTCCTCATCATTGTGATATCATTTGGTTCTCATACCAGAAATTTGTATGAAGAAGAATGAGTACAAAACAAGTCAAACCCCCTACCTCGTATTTTTCGAATGTTGAAGGTGTAGGGAGAGGAAAATCGGACATCGATTCTTTGATGTCTAGAAGCATCGGGGGAAGAAGTGTCGTCGGCGTTATTCATGGTTGGCCCCTTTTCCTTTGGTTCGGACTAAGATCATTGAAGAAGTTCGTCCTTTTTCAGTGGTGTGTGGCGTTCTTCGTTGGAAGATAAAATTCTCCTCTCTAGCTTTCCACTTTCTTTGTTCTACCCAAGATTAATGACCAAAAAAATAAAATAATAGGTTTTCCTTTTATTTTATAGTTGAAAATAATTTTAAAATATTTGAATTAAACTAAAATACTTCACATAATTAGTGGGTGATGTTTTTTTAATAAATATAGGGTATGAAGATGAATAATTCAATTAATTCATTAAGTGAATTGGCACATTAATGAGGGGAAGGTGGAGTGTTGGCATCCACATAAATGGGGGGTTTAGAGGGTTTAAAGGGTAGTCAGAACCTATGGTGGTCCCACCTTAATTATATCCTCCCAAGGTAGGTTATTCATGGGTGTTCCCCACCACCATAACCACCCATGGGAGGTTCGGGTGTGGTGGCCCCACCTCCAACCTCCCCTTGGAGGTTTTAACTACCATATATAAAAATAAGTTAAGTCCTATTTTTATTTAATTTTGTTTAAAAACCCCACAAACTATCTTCCACACTTGATAAAACAAAATTGTTGTGAAGGTCTCACTAAGAAATTACTGATGATGTGAATTCAACGGTTCCCCCGGAAATCGATTCCGAGCACCGGTTCAGAAGTAATAAAATCATGCATGCACGTTTACTGAACATACCCGAGCAAGACTTCTGAATTTGATTCTGGGAACACCGGGCCTCGGAATAAAGCGCCTTTAGAAACTGCAGTCTCGTAAAAATTCCATACATTTTTAAAAATATATCCATGGGAAATCTGGGTCTTTACAATTATGTTATTTTTTCATGAAAAACAATAAAATATATTTTGTAGAAAGCATATATATTAAAAAACACATTACAAAATAATGATTGATAATTAAATAAATGTTTACCAAAAATTTATATTGATTTTGATATGTAGATAGTTATATATATATTTATTTATTTATATCATAAATTTGTTAATACGATTCTTTCCAACAAATTTAATGACTATGTTATAATGACTATTTATATCATGGGTTTTTTAAGATTAGTGTTGTGTTTTGAATGCGCTACTGAACAAAAACATTATGAGATATTATATACCAAAAGATATTGATGAGATTAAATTTATTTAAAATAAAATATATCATAAATTAATTGGGTATTATATTTTCATTTATGCTCATCTATTCATGTAGTTTATGCTATAGTATATAATATTGTTCTTTTAAAATATCATGGTCCATCAAAGCAATATATACTTATATTGGTTAAATATAATATAGTGTTTATTTCTTTTACCAAAACATAAATGGGAATATAAATGTGAACAGACATGGATCAATCCATCTTCATTAATTTCCAATTCATTATATTTTCCACAACATTTTTTATTTTTATTTTGTTTATTTGTTTAACATTTTTTATTCTATTATATTTATATCAAATTTTGATGTTTATTTTTTCATACTCTAACCCATTATCTATCATTTTTAACATTTACATCATGTACCTTTTATATTCCACCATGGATTTCCACTCTACAAAAGTACGCAAATATCCATTCTTATACTCAAGGATATGAATCCATTAATTACATATAAGATCATTAATAAAATTAATAATGTGAAGAGTTCCTCTAAGAGAAAAAACTACGTAAGGTCACCAAACATATATGTAAATGATCACCAGCTTATGGCCTTTTTAATTCAATCCGTTAAGTATGAATGCAACCCAATGTTTCTTCCACAGTTGATAGATGTCATTCTTTTTGATTCATTTGTGATTATGGTTCACAATTAAATTACACAATAGAACATTTATATAGATCTCACCATGTTAACCCATCATAGATTGATATACCATAAAATATTTTTTTTGCAATTGTAGACATTTAACATCCATCTAAACTTATTTTTAGATAATGAGTCTGGTCACTTACTCCTCTTGCAAAAAACCATGGAACCTCATATCACTTGTGAGACTAAATTGTAAAATATAGTGTCATATCAATCATTGTCACACTGTCACTCATAGATTATGTTATTAGAGGGACATAAAATGTGTCTCATAGATATTAGTCAAAGAAATAACACATCCTACCTTCATCTGTTCACCTCTTCTTTAAGAGTCAATTCCAAAGATTTAGTGACATTGAGAAGATCTTTAAACATGCTTCCAGATATATTGTTTTACATAAACCAATGATTTATCCTTATGTGGAAGGGTATCTGAAGTCTTGTCTCCATAATTATTCAAGATCATTGATGATGATTAGTTTAATATAACCTACTTTCATTATCATTGTATATTTTTAATGTCTAAAATATTGCATTTTATTATTTTATTCATAAAATTCATATGAATAATTTCATGCCTTACATAATTATTGTCACGACCCGTCCCTTGGGGCTTGTGTTGTGACTATTCCAAGCCTACCTTCCATAGGCCAGGGGCTGGAAACTTGCACTGAAAGGCGTATTCCTTAAAACTGGGAAGGCATTGCCTTCATAACCTGTAAACACATTCAACCAAGCACACAACGAGATATGAACACAAGTAAATGGCATAGTAAAAAGATTGTGTACAGTAATAAAAGGGGCCATAATAAAAGCCCAACTAAAAAGTATAAGAAAATTTAAAAGTACAAATAAACTAAAACAACTCGTGTGAACACCTAACAAGGATCTTACCTAAAGGGTAGGTACAACTCTCGAATGGTCATCTCTATGGTACGCCTCGTCTAATTTCCACCTCTGAGATACCTCTAGTCCTAGTACTCTCTTCCTCCATCAGCGATGTCTGTCGTCTGCACCAAACACAACAAGGTGTTGGTGTAGCCCGTGTAGGGGTGAGTATAATGAATCCCAGGAAAGATCCTGATACAATCAATGGTCTCATGAAATACATAAAGGATAAACCAAAAAGCATGTAAACATTTGAAAATCCTACGTAGGTATATTCCCATCAATATACCCAAGGTATCAAGTATACATGTCTCATTCATGAGGAAACACAAGGTCCAACTCAAAATCCCAATGCTCAGTTGTTCAACATGTGAAGGAATACAACAAAGGTAACACCACAAAGGTGAGTACAAAAATCGTAACACCACACAGAAGAATACGGAAATTGTTCACCAAAAATGAATGAACTACAGAGGTACACCACATAGAATAACAATACAATGGTATCACCATGAAGGTAAGTGCCACACAAATACACCACATAGAGGAATACCACAAAGGTATCACCATGAAGGAATGTACCACATAGGTACGCCACACAGATGAATTCCACAAATATATCACCACGAAGGTAAGTACCATACAGGTATGCCACACATAAGAATACCACCATGGTGTAACCACGAATGAACGTACCACAGATGTACACCACACAGAAGAATACCAAAAAAGTATCACCATGATGGTAAGGACTCGGCTCACACCAGGTATAACTTAGGTACAGTAGTAGTGATGATTAAATGTAACAACTGAATCATCTTACTCAGTTAAGAGGCAGACCCACATAAGATCCTAAATCATCAGACCCACATATGATCCTAGTATATCATCAGAACCACACAAGATCCTAGTACATCAGACCCACACTGGATCTTATTACATCATCAAACCCACACAGGATCCTAGTACTAAATACCCACATAGGATCCTAGTACATATTCAGACACACACAAGATCATAATACAATAGACCCACACAAGATCCTAGTACATCATCAGACCCATGCAAGATCCTAGTACAACAGACTCACACAGGAACCTAGATTATTCCCACATGGTTTCCCATAGAGGATCCATTTCGGATCCTCGATCACACACACACAAAAGATCCCAAGGCATAGACCCACATAGTATTCATTTCTCATGTTACAGCCAGCTACAAGGTTCCTGCACTAATCTCGCTTGATTCTGGGAGGATCCTCTCATGAAGAAACTGTTTGGTACTCCAAAATCAATAATTTCCCACAAAGAAGTATCACAATGGAACACCATGTAAAAGGGTTGTCAACGCAATAGACAGTGTTTCAAGCGGACACACGGTCTGTATGTTATTGGCCTTTTAGTCTTGAGGGCCCGGTTGGATTTGTGTTCTATCCAAACAGAAGATACACCATCCTTATCCAAACCTAGAGTGGGGTATACCAAATGGTCTATGTCTCTTCAAGGTTTTTGGCACTGTAGACGATTTATCAAACAGACAACTGGTGCCAATGTTTTGGCCAAAAAAATGTATAGGGTCGAAATTTGTCCGGGTTTGGTCTGACCCAGTCAGACCGACCCAGCCCGACCAGGCCCGCTGGGTCCACCTCAGCCCAGCCCATGGTGGGCGGCCCATGGTGTGGAGTGTACGTGGGGTGGTGGGGCCCCCACGGTGTGAGGGGGTGCCGCGATGCGGTGGGGCATCCATAGGGTGGTGTGGTGGAGGTCTGTTGCAGCTGTCTGAATAGCTTTCCATCCTCTCCATGTAGAAAGTCGCACGCCACACCTTCTCCGGATGCTGGCAGGGATTCGTCCACCCTTCTTTAGCCTCCGTGGAACAAGGTTTTAGTTCTCTTCTGTGGGGCGGCTCGGTTGCGTCGTCACCTTCATGGTGGCTGGTCGTGGTGGAGGCTGTCGTTCACGTGCCCCTCCGGCATCGGTTTCCATCCTACTCCGTCCCGAAGAACACACAAACCATGATGAATGGAAGAGGGATAAGGCTATGTTCGTTTGGCCTCCTCCATCTACATTAGTTCGGTAGCAGGCAGATAAAGTGGATTAATTTGATGTAGAAGACAAAGAATAACAAAACCCCTACAAGATACCTCGCAACAACCTCCTACAACAATAGAATAATCACGGGAAAACCCTTTAGTCGGTTGAACTGTATTCTTCGTATAAATTCTTGAATGGGGAAGAGGAAATTACAAACACTAAAAAAAACCAACCGTGAAAGTCAACGAATCATCCGCGTTTGCTGGTGGATCGTGTTTTTAGTTCCCGCGACCAGGTCCCAAAGATGCCACTCGCATGTCGCCCATTGGTGTTTTGATGTCATATGTCACCTCTCGTTGGGTCAGCTACATCTGCTAAGTGTTGGGCATTGTGTCACATTACCAGATCTTCATTGTTTGGTGATGTCGTTCTAATTCCCCCCCCCCCATCTCGATATTAATAAGATAGGTGGAAGGTAAGTAACGATCATGGAAGTTTTGAAGGTTCATTTAATGGGAACCTTCCTAAATTCCAAAACTATTGTAACATAGTATGTGAAGTTAATGTCATTAAATTTACATTGGCATAATTAAATGGGAGGCTTCCCAAGGGACTTGGGGTGGTCCCTACCACCATGAACTCACAAATGGTATTTTTCAAGCTCAGGAGGTCCCCACCTCCAAGAATTCAATTAGGAGGTTAAAAATAAAATAATAATTTTTTCTTTTTTTATTTTTATTTCCATGAAAAACATGAAATCTAACTTTCACCCTCGACCAAATGTGGTTGAGGTGAAGTCTTCTTAAGTGAATACCGACATTGTGAGCTCAACGATGACCTCAAATTTCAATTCCGAGAACCGGTTCAAAATTTACAAAACTCCACTCGCTCGATTTCTGAACATACCTGAAAAAATGTTCAGAAATGTATTAACAGTCACCCTTTCCCCACACTGTTCGAGGATTGACACTACCCAAGTGAAACACGCCTAAAGGTACACAACAGTACTCTCTGATTTCCAATCTGAGTTATCATTTAAAAGTTATGTATTTTACTATAAAATAATATTCCCTTAATTATTTTATTTATGGCCAAAAACTGACATTCACTAGTGGCATGTGATGACCAATGTTAGTATCTTCCTATAGAGATAATACCCTCACGAGTTCGGCGGTGGTCTCAGATTGTCAATCCGAGTTACCCTTTGTGTGTTATGAGCATTTGAAAAATAAAATAATTTATTTAATTATTTTATTCACAAATAATCTATTTTGGGGTTTTCACACAGGAAGCTCGCGCCGACTAAACTTAAGTCACTCCTCGTGTAAACTCGCCATCTTGATCACAACGGTGCCCTCATATTTCTGATCTGAGTTACCATTCATGATTTATTCTACATTTTCAGGAAAAATTTTTATGCACACTAATTAAAGCTTAACAAAAATAGGATGGATATTTCTAGGGACTCTGGGGCCTAGAATCTGCACCCTTTGATTTCATAGTCTCAAAAAATTACTATATAACTAAAAACTTTTACATGGAATTTCTAGGTCTTTACATTCTCCCCACCTCAGGGATTTTCCTCCCTAAAATCCACATTACAAAAACATGGAAAAGAAGTAGGGGAACTGAGCACGAATCTAAGCCTCCTGCTGCCATGTTATCTCCTGGAGGTTCTCATGATGCCAGTGCACACACCCCAAAATTATTGATCTCCCATGAAAGACTCTCTCCAGTAGATCCTCAATCACTATTGGAATCTCTAAAAACGTCACCCCATCCTTGATGTCCAGCTTGATGTGGTTGATGACATGGGATGGGTCATGCAATTATCTCCTCAGCTAGGATATATGGAAGACATCATTCACCTGGTGCAACTTAGGGGTCGGATCTAGCTTGTAAGCCACCTCGCCAACTCTACTGAGGACCTGGAAGGGTATATTGAACCACAGAGATAACTTACCGCCCAGGCTAAATTTCCGTAAAACCCGTTGAGTTGAGACCCGTAGAAAGACTTGGTCACCATCCATGAACTCCAGAGGTCTCCAGCTCTTGTCAATATAAGACATCTATCGTCTCTAAGCAGTTTTCAGTTTCTAACAAGTGAGGAATTGTGATACTAAATCTTCCACTATGTTCTTCATCCCTAGAAACCAGTAATGATGCTAAAGGTCCTAGTACCATGGTATATCCTCTGAAGAGGTCAACGTCATCCCCCCCTTCAAAAAATCCATTTGGTGCCTGACCTGAAGATATCTGAACCCATCGAGCCTTATGGTCAGTGTCCCCACACTACTCCTCCGTGACTCGCTAAAGAAGTGGGGTAGTGATTGTGAGATACTGATGAAAAACTGCCCCATATTGGTCCATAAAGTATATTTTTAATGTAGCCATCTTCTTCATCACCTCACCTAGTAGATGTATGTCAGATTTCCTATGGGGTTCATCTACTACAACGTGCTCTTTCCCAGGAGCATAGAATATCTCGAATTCATAGTCATGGAGGAACTTGAGCCAATGTCGTTGTCTCAGGTTCCAATCCTACTGAGATAAAATATACCCTAGACTATTGTGGTCCGAGTAGACTTTATAATGTTTACCCATCAAGTAATGCCACCCCACCTTCATCGCAAAGACCATTGCTACTAACTCTAGGTCATGTGTTGTGTATTTATACTTGTTAGGGTCTCTCTCAACTTCTGAATGATATCTTGACACTTCTTTGACCATAGGAAAGGCTCCCCCTTTTTTTCAAAGCTGACATGGGTGCCGCTACCCTGGGGAAGTTGAGTATAATGATCTGGTAGTACAAATCCAAAGTAGATAACCATCTCCCTATTGGGAGGAAATCTTGGAAAAAAAATTAAATGATGTCCCCATGCTCTTATAATCTTCTTTGGAACTGAAAAAACAAAAATCCAGCTACCCAAAGGGTAAGCCTTTCGAATTCATGAGTTATCGGCTGCCGCCTTATATAAAAGAGTCTATTATGTGCTGCCTGGTTTTCCTTTTCGCCGACTAAGGAAAACCCCATTCCAACATTATAGAGAAACCAAAACCTTTTAATAGTAAATCTGATTTTGAATTGTGGATGAACATTATATACCCAACATAACGTCGTAAGGCCTCTACGCTGCCACCAAGAGTTTCTAACCGAAACTCTCGCCTCAAAGGCCAGATCACACCATCAGCGTAAGTGTGATTATTCGGTCTTTGTTCAAAGGTATCTACAAATGTGAGGGTCATGCTAATGATTTAACCGGAAACTCTAGGTCCCTTGGGTCACACTCCTTGACTGCATCTAGCTATTAGTAAACACAGACTATATATATTGTCATTCCTAAATCCTTTGGGTCACACTATTTGACCGCATGCAGCTACTCCCTTCCCATTTCCTCTAGCTCGCTAAGCCTGGTGGGGTCCACAAAATGGGTGGTGGTTGTAACATGTTGAAAATTACACCAGCACATGCTGCTCTCCAAGCTCTGCTTCCATGTCTATTGCCCTACAGATTCATCATTCCCTAACACTTCTTCTTTCCAATACTTTTTTACATGACCAAGTCTCTAAGACTGGCGCTAGTTTCATGTTTTCCCACTACTATCATTCACTGGATTTATCCGCTCAGCCAAAGAACAGTCAACCAAATAGGCTCTCTCTAGTACCCCAAAATAAGTAGGAATGAAAAGCGGAATATTTTTGGCTCAGACTTCATTAAACACACTATGATCGAATGTCCGAGCCCAGAAGCACTGATCGTAACGTATTCATCGAGTACTAGGAAACATTAGTATACACCGATGAATACTCATCTACCGATATGTCATCTTGTCGAGATATAGAATCCCTAGATAACTCTCACACACCCCATCAAGATAGTCCTCATCCACCTATGCATTAGGCTCACCTCAAAACATGACGGGTATCTGATGCTGAATCCTGTGCAAGGAACTAAGCCTATATGTGTCTTCTACCTGTACCAACGGTTGTAACTGCTGACCAATGTGTAGTGGTATAGCTGACACACTACCCAAAGGTAATATCTCGGGTAATGGTCGATGTACCGATGCCTCATCACTATGCAGACCATCCTCAAGGTCTCTCACTGAAAAGGTCCTATAGTTAAGATCACCATCTTCTCTACTAGTGTCTCAACTAGGCAGAAAACTCTAGAAACCGCCTTCAGCCATCCCTCAACTATGTGGGAATCTTTCTCTCCTCGAATCCTCAGAGGCCTCAACTGCTGGAACACAAGCAGCATGCTCATTCAGTGTTCACCGTCCGCCAGTTTGGCTGTTGGGAACTACAGACCAATGGGTGGTGGTGCTTCTGGTACACCACCTAATGTTTACTACATAGTAAGAGGGCCCTACACCGGAGCCTCGTTGCTCGGTGGGCCGTCATTCTGTATACTCCCAGGAATCCTAGCTGGTTGTCTACATAGCGGCATCATGATAAGGAACCGTTGCGCCATGGTCAATTAGTTATACCTAGTGAGCTGACTGAAGGAGATCACAAATAAAACTCTTGAAACACACACGCAATTAGTGTTTTTTTGCACTGATTCGACAATCATATATTAGGGTCCTAGTGTATGGATATGTCAGCTGCCACTCCAACATGGATTCCCTAAACTGATATCCATAGTCATTATAAAAAACATTATTATTGTTAAAAAGATCAGATTCCAATGTTCTATGGTAGAACCAACTCCTCTGATACCAATTTTTCATGACCCGTCCCCCGGAGCCCGTACCGGGAATACCCCAAGACCTCCTTCCATAGGCATTGGGCTAGTGACTAGCACCGAAATGTGTTGTCCCTAAAACCGGAAGGCATTTCCATTTAAACCTGTAGACACGCACAACCATGCACATAGCGAGATACGAACACAAGTAAACTGCATAGTAAAAAGGGTGTGTACAGTAAGAACAGGGGCCATAATACAATCCCAACTAGAAAGTACATGGAAATTGAAAATTAAGAGTAAACTGAAACAAATCCTATGAACACCCACCAAGGATACTACATGAAGGGTATGTACAGCTCTAGAAAAATCATATCGGCAGTACGGCTTGTCTAATGTCCACCTCTAAGTGACCTCCAGTCCTGGTAGTCTGGTCCTTAGTAAGCGTTGTCTGTCTTCTGCACCAAACATAACATGGTGCAGTTGTATCTCGTGCATGGGTGAGTATAACGATACTCAGTAGGGAACCTGAGACCCTCAAAGGTCTCATGAAATCCACAAAGGATAAACCATAAATCTTGTATAAATCTGACATCCCTACATAGGTATATTCCCAAACATAAACCGAAGTTATCAAATATGCCCATCTCATTCATGAGGAAACACAAGTTCCAACTCCAAACCCCAAAGCTCAACTCTTCCACAAAGGAAGGAATACCATGAAGGTAACACCACAAAGGTGAGTACCACAAAGGTAACACCATATAGAAGAATACCACAATGGTTTCACTAAGAAGGAAAGTACCACACAGGTACGCCACACAGAATAATACCACAAAGGTATCAACTGAAAGGTATGTGACACATAGGTACGCCACACAGAAAAATACAACCAAGGTATCAACATGAAAGAAAGTACCACACAGGTATGCCACACAAAAGAATAACATAAAGGTATCACCAAAAAGGTAACTACTACACATGTACGCCACATAGAAGAATACCACCAAGGTGTCACCAAAAAAGAATGTACCACACAAGTACGCCACACAGAAGAATAACACAAAGGTATCACCAAAAAGGTAAGGACTCATCTCACACCAGGTATAACTTAGGTAGTGTAGTATAGATGATTAGATGTAACTACTGAATCATCTTACTCTGTTAAAAGGCAGACCCATGTAAGATCCTAAATCATCAGATCCACACAGGATCCAAGTACATCACCATACCCACACAGAAACCAAGTACAACAGACCCACACAGGATCCAAATACATCATCAGACCCACAGAGGATCCATGTATAATATACCCACACAGGATCCTAGTAAATCATCCTACCCACACATGATCCCTGTAAAGAAGACCTAAACAGGATCCTAGTACATTCTCAGACCCACAAAATATCCTAGTATAGAGACCTATAAAAGATCATAGATTAGTCCCAGATGCTTTCCTAGGGTTCATACATGTGGGATTTTCGAGCACACACCCATGAAGGATCCCAAAGAATAGACCCACATAGGATCCATTTCTCATTTTATAGCCAACTAAAGGGTTCCCTCACGAAGATTGCTTGATTCCGGGAGGATCCAGTCCTCAAGAAAGAAGTAGAAACTCCAACTGCCATGAAGTCCCAAGAATAACTATCACAAACTAATTCCATGTAAAAGGGGTCTCAACGCAATAGACGGTGCGTTAAATAGACACCTGGTCTGTATGTTATTGGCCTTTTAGTCTCGAGGGCCCTATTGGATTTGTGTTCGATCCAACCCGACCATACTCCAAAAATACCCATATTCTAGTGTGGGGTACACCAAAGGGTCTATCTCGCTCAAAGGATTCTGTAGCCACAGACGGTTCGTCAAGAGGACGCCCGGTCCCAAAGTTATGGCCAAAAGAATGTATAGGGTCGAAATTGGTTCAGTTCCAGTCCGACCCGGTCGGACCGACCCAGCCCGCTGGGTCCGGACCGGCCCGCGCATGGAGACTAGGACCTCTGGATCTAGCCCAGCCTATGCTGGGTGGCCTGTGGGTGGCGCAGCGCCAAGAAGCGGTGGGGCGGGGGCGCCGCGGTACGGCGGGGTGGTGGGGCGACCCTGGTGCGGTGGTCCGCCGCAGCTGGTTAGATGGCCAGCTGTCCTCTCCGCGCGGTATGGTCATGCTCCACACCCACTCTGGTGGATGGTAGTGAGTTGGTCACCCTTCCCTTTCCACTGCAGCACAAGTCTATGGTTCTCTTATATCAGGTGGCATGGTTGCGCGGTCACCTTCGTTGCAGACATCTGTGGTGTCGGTCGTCATTCTCGTACCCCTCCGGTGTCGATTATTGTCATCCTCCATTATGAAGAATACACCCACCATGAATAACGACACAAGGATCAGGCCGTGTTCATTTTTCCAGCTTCTTTTGCATTATTTCAGTATTAGGCGGATCAAGATGATTAATTCAATGTAAAACACGAAGAATAACAAAACCCCAAAAAGATACCCCACAACAAGATCATGCATTGATGGAAGAATCACGAGACAACGCGTTAGTCGGTTGAACAGCTTTTTTTGTATAAATTCAAGAATCGGGGAGAGGAAATCAAAAACACTCTTACGAAATAACCCCCTACCTTGAACATAGAAGAGTCAACAATGATTTCCAGTGGACCGTGTTCTTACTTTTGGTGATAGGCTCCAAATGATGCCACTCACGCGTCACCCATTGGTGGGATGATGTCGTCTGTCACCTCCGGCTGCATCAACATCGTCTTCTAAGTGTTGAGCATCATGATAATTTACCAGATCTTCGTCTCTTGGTGATGCCATGCCAAATCCCCCCCCCCCCCACAATATCCATATAAATAGGATATGGGGGGCGTATATAACAATCGTGTTATTCATGAAGGTCCATTTAATAGGAACCTTCCTAAATTCCAATGATGATGTTACTTAGTATTTGAATGTCAAGACATTTAATTTATTTTGGTGTAATTAAATGGGAGGTTTCCCAAAGGACTTCATCATATTAAATATGAGTTCGGGTGGGCACTACCTCTATGAAATCACAAATTGGAGTTTTCTAGCTCAAAGGTCCCCACCTTCAAGAATTAAATTGGGAGGTTAAAAATAAAATAAAAAGTTTTTGTTTATTTTTTTATTTTCATGAAAAACATGAAAACAATCTTTCACCCTCGACCAACTGTGGTCGAGGTAAATGTATCCATAAGCGAATATTGGTACTGTGAGTTCAAAGTTGCCCCAAATTTCAATTATGAGAACCAGTTCGAATGTTACAAAATGTCATTCACACGTTTACAAAATGTACAAGAAAAATGTTCGGAAAATTATTAAAATTCACCCTCAACCCACGCCAGTCGAGGTTAGGCTCTGCCCAAAGGAATCATCCCCCAACGAACCCAACTATACTCTCAAACTTATAATACAAGTTACTATTTACACGTTATTGATTTTACAATAAAATATTTTTCACTTAATTATTTTTTTTATGGCCAAAAACTAACATTCATTGGTGTCCCGCGCTGACCAATGTTAGTATATTCCTAAAGAGTGAATACCCTCAAAAGTTCATCATTGGTGTCATATTTTCAATCTAAGTTACCATTTGTGAGTTATAAGAATTATAAAAATAAAATAATTTATTAATTTATATTATTCATGATTATGTCATTTTTGGGTTTTCTCATAGGATGCTCGTGCTAACTAAACTTATGTCGTGCCTAGGGTAAACCCGACATCTTGAACACAACGGTGCCCTCATATTTCTGATCTATGTTACCATTTTTGATTTATTCTCCTTTTTCAGGAAAACTTCTTATGTGCACTAATTAAATCTTAACAAAACATAGACGGATCATTCTGGTCACTCTAGGCCTCGGAATCCTACGCCGTTAGATTTTGTAGTCCCAAAAAATTCCCATGTAATTAGAAAAATATACATGGAATTTCTGGGTATTTATAATTATAGTATTTAATTCATTGAATAATAAAATTTCTTATAACATGTCTATATATTTATATGTTATGGTTATTGAATATTAATCATCTATTATTAGATCACACATCAATCAATATTCAACACACTACTAGAAGGTACTTGGATTTATATCTTATGAAGTTCTTTTTTATGAACATTTTACTATTATATCCAAGCACCAAATCTTTGTTTAAATGGTAATTTTGAACCATAGTAACAATACATTACCTTAATTCTAAAAATGGTGAAATTGGATTGAGTTCCCACACATCATACATGAATGTAATTTTCACTAGTTTCTGCTAATCAAATTATCATGTTGATGTTGTTAACATGATATTCCTCTAACCTAGATTCATATAACATCAAAATAAATATTAATCATATTGGTAAAACAATATTTAAAATCATTGGTCACTCATATCGGAATTCTTGGATTACTATCTATATATCCGTGTGTTTCATCGAAGATGTTGACAAATAGATTTTACACTGACATCATTTTTACCTTGCCTAATTATTTTCTATCCAATTTTTTAATTTACATTAATCTATATAGTTAGGCTTCTCTTTATCCAATGTTTATTATATATCTTTATAAATGATATATATCTATTTATCTTTACCCACTAGTAATGTATCACCCATCTCACCCCAACACAATGGGAAACAACAAGGATTCCCATATAATCTTTCAATGGAATACACATGTATCAAGGTATAATATATTTTATTATACAATAACTCCACCAATGGGACATGCTCTTCCATGATCCACCAAAATCTAAAACAAAAGTCCATGTAATTTCATCCATCATTTGTATCGTCAATTAGAATTTTCCATCTATCTATGGTCGATATGTCATACTCATAGTAAACTATGTTCCAAGGGATTTATATATGGATTTTAAAAAATGAGTCATGATCCACAAATCTTTATTTGACATAATCAAAACTATTAGGCAATGTCCCTTTACAACTTATTAGAGATATATTTTGGATTGATCATCCTCTATATGAGTTTTAAGAATAAGGAAGAAATGAGACTACTTGGTGTATCGATTCACAATCATCAATATGGAATAGTGTTTCTAAACCATTATTGGGAGACCTATAACAAATTACATAGATATCTACTCCCACTTCTACATAGTGATAGGTAATGACTAAAACATACTTGTTGGTTGTGGAGACTCTGCCTTAACTTGCTGATATGTTATGTACATTGAGACATACTCATCCGTGATTTATTTGATACCTCTCCAACAAAACAACACTTTCAAGTCCAAATATATTTTTTGTGTTCTAGTCTAAAAAACCCATGTTGAATGGTCATAATAATGAAGAAGTTTTTTTTGGAATGATTTAGGTAACACCATCAGATTTCTAAAGCACAACACTAATCTCTTTTCCAGCCTCCAACTCTCAATGTTATCCCCACCATTGTGTTTTGAACAAATTTTAACACATTCAGAATATGATCTTTATACCTCCTTTTCCGACTTCCTCAAATAAATAACCACAAAAATTGAAAATAAACCCATAACATCACCTCCAATGTTATATTCCCCATGTCTGTCGGTTATCCCTGATATCAACTACCACTCGTCTGAAGATTCTTTTTCTAGATGATCATATGAATTTCTTTTTAATGCTTCTGCCACCATATTGTCATTTTATAGTGCATGCATCATGTCAAATTCATAAACATTTAGATACTCCATTGGCCTCCTTTTCCATATATTCAAATCATGTTATTAGAAAATATGTTTCAATATCATATGATCCATGAACTCTGTAAATTTCTCACCAAAGAGAGAATGACCCCACGTCTTATTGGAATTGAAAACTAAAAAAACTCAAAATCATGTTTTGGGTAATTCGTTTAATGAACTATCAACATCCTGGATCGATAAAAAACAATAATGTATCCTTGCAAGAGAACTCATCCCAACACTAATCTCAAAGTATTAAAATACACCACATACCCTTATCCTAATACATGAAAAGTCAAAATAGGCTATAGTGTAAAAAAAGTACAAATATTGGAATGATTTATGGAATTATTCAATCTATTGGAATGCATTGTTAAGTTTTTTCAAGGCTTTAATAGGTGATGATAGTCATGATAATTCATGAACAACATGTCGATAAAACCCAATGAGACCAAGAAAACATTTTTCTTTGAGATGTTCTTCAGAATTTTCCAATAGATAACTGCTTCTATATTTTCTAGATCAATATAAACAAATTTTTCATAAATTATTTGTCCACTTAAGAGAACATATTTTATCCCAAAATTCACAAATAGATATTTTTGCATACGTGAAATTATTTTTCATTATTCCAAACACACTCTCTATATGTTTCTCTTGCTCATCCCATATCCTGGAGTACAATAACATGTCATCTACAAACACCAAACCAAATGAATCTATATGTCAATAAATTATCTTATTAATATATTATATAATGACTATGTGTGAAATTGAATGACTGACAGGTATTACCACATATTAAAAATTTCTATATTTTCTTTTTTATATTTTTTTTAGAATATCATCCTTTTGAAATCTCAATTTATGATATCCTTATCACATAAACAAATTTCAAAACCACTAATCTCCCCTAAATTGATCAAACAAATAATAAATATGTGGAAGTGGATAAATATTATTTTTCATAAAGTAGTTAATATTATGAAGATCAATGAACATCTACAGATTTATTTCTACATTCATCATGAACAGAACTGGTGCGGGCCATAGAGATATTATTGTTCATATGAAATGTTTTATTTCCAAATAATCCAAATAAACATTCATATTTATTAATTCTATTTGTTATATCCTATGTTATAAATGAAAATAGTAGTGGTCATCATAAAGAGATAAATTGGTAAAATCCACTCCCTTTATAGGTAGTAACCACTAGAATTTATTGGGAAAACATCTGTAAATTGTTCCTTGAATTCTAGAAAACTGATACAATCGATCTCTTACATCGATTATAAAAATAACACAGCAAACTAATATGATATTTTTTCCACTGTTGGTGATAACAAATCTATTTTACCTTTTATTAATATCCTTTCTCATTAGAAGAGATAGTCAACACCATCTTATGTTGGAAACTAAGCATTTTTATATAACAGTTGTTGTGAACCATAAATGTAGTACACCAATCCATACCCATGAATACATCATTGAAATCCATCTCCAATACCAAGAATTCCCATTTCGGTTCATCTCAATCAATAGTAATAGAACATGCTCTACACAAAAGGCTCAAAATTCTATATGAATAATAGGAGTTTCATGTTTAATCTAAAAAGATATCATCTCAGGTTTTAAACATTGAAAATAAACCACATTAAAAGCAATGGTGGAATATGATGAATCAGTATTAAACAATAGTTGGATAAGTGTATAATTCAAAAGATCTGTACATATCCCCATGGATTGGTGGGCCTAATCATCCATAATCTTCTTCTCAGCTCCATATAATTGCTTCTTCACTATACACTACTCCTTGTTGCATTGTTGAGATTTCCCTAAATGAGGAGTCATGGTATTTCAAGACTCACAATATGTAGCTATATTTTTCTGAAGAGATTGATTCTGTTATCATACCCATGTTGAAACATATGATGCTAGTGACACCTGAGAAGTGTCCCTAGCACCTGGCCTTGGAGAACTCTAATACCAATCCTTAATATGTTCCATATTTTTGGAATTATTTAATAAAATTGATGGTGTTGTGCACTCTCTACTCATTTGGTCGAAAGAACAACATTAGGATCATCCAGCCTTTTATGTTGGTCATGGAAGAAGATTTACAAAGCTAGCAATCTGATACAGATTTCTTCTCCCTTTTTTGATGCAGGTGTCCCTCTATCGCTTACTCTCCGCATTATATTTCATACCATTTCCTATAGGTATCATGACACTTCATCCTCCCATAGCTCCTCAGATGTCCCATTCATGATATATCACACTTTTCATAGTCTCTGTATAGTGTGTAATATAGAGCACAACTATCTTTGAATGAATATCCAGTCTAATTCATGATTCAATGACTTTTTCCATTAAGGACACACTGGAAGTAACTTTAGGTGAAATTTGCACTAAATTTAGGAATCTATCTACATACTCATTGACATAAAGATTTTCCTACTTCAATATTATGATTATGTCATCATATAAATCATAAAAATGTTGGGATGAAATTTTTTATTATATAATTCTTCTAAATATTCCCAAATAACACCAGGATCTACTTTATCCTTCACTACTAGATCCCACCGCTGGCTTCAAAAAACCTAGAAAATATTCATTTCCCACTTGACTATTAGTTTTTCATGTGTGCCGATGAAATAGAAGATATTATTTATCCAATGAAACAAAATCAAAACCTTTTCTAGTTTAGAATCATCTCAGAAGATGGGTGGATTTTATTTTTGGAACCCGATTGAATTCACCACTTCTATTGGTGCATCCCTTAAGTTCCCTATTTCCTCATCTTGAAATGGTTGGAAAATAGTCTAAACCATATCTTGCTTCACCTATGTCTAAGGTAAAACCACATTATCTATAGATTCTTTTGGTTGGTTTTGACAACACCTACCATGTTCCATTTTCTAAACATACAAGAATATTTATAAGTCTCACTCTCTAGCAACTGATGGATTGGAATATTAAATTATACCACATAGACTATCATAATATTTCTTTTGAAAATCTATTCTTTTTCCAAATTCATCCACTTTTGAAAATATTTAACTTCATTTTTGAAAATTATACCATTTTTAAAATAAAAAAAAACTAAGCTATTTTCAATTTCATTCATTTTTTAAAAAATGCAACATTTTTCAAAAATTAACATAGGGTATGAAATTATATATCATTACTAAAATAGAAATATTTAATCTTAGTTGGAAGTCATTCTTAAAATTCATGTCATCTTTATTTGATTGGACAAACCTATGAAAATAAGATTCCAATATCCCATATTGTTTTTATGAAACACATATGTACCCAACTCCAGGGTAATATTAAGTTCATAAAAAAGATTAGCTATGTCTTTTTATGATCTTCATTTCACATCCTGAAAATCATACTCTTTTTTAATATTCTATCCCATGGAATAGTGTAAAATAAATTCAAATCCATGAGCATGGAAACTGATGACTACTTGTTCCACAAGGAATGGAACAAGTTTATACCAATTATATGAAACATGTTTTGGACAGAACAAATTTGATACCAATAATGACATCTCTCATTCTCCTCACTGGCTTGAGAAGTTGAGGGATGTTCTACATGGCCTAAAGAGACATCCGTAAAATTTAAAAGGCTAGAAATAAATGGTAAAGGATATCAAAAATATTGGGGATGATTTACCCTTTTTTAATAAACCAACTAACCAACAATACATAACGAAACCTAAAACACTTGAATGAATGATAACCATGGAAGCAAACTCAACATTCCATAAATCAAAATCATTCTAAATTATAGTTTTATAGTTTAATACTATAACATCAATGTAAAAGGGGGAAGATAAACAAATAAAACAATAAGATGACCACAAGAATCCATGCTCCATCCTTAACAAGTAGCTCATGTAACATGAACTTGTGCTAAACATGTGATACATTACCTTTTCACATGTCCTGATAAATGACATCTAAAAAACACCAAACATCCAAAGCAGAGGTGAATAGTGAAACTCAAATGGTTTTCCCCATTAACTTCCATTCTCATTAAAATATTATAAAGGAGTTAGAAACATTTTTATAAAATAGTTTATATAAAAAAATTCCAAAATATTTTTTAAAAAAACATTAACTACTTCCAAAATAGTTCATGTAAAACACATTAAAAAATTTATATCAAAATATATACTATATCTAAAAAAATTATAAATAAATATAAATTGATTCCAATTTCAGACCATTTTCTAGAAATATATCTTTTTCTTGAAAAAAACAAACCAAAACATTGAATCCAATTCTGTAGTTCCCATTGGAATAAACATTCCATTCAATATTTAATACTATGAATGCGTGCTTATGATATTTCAAAACATCTGAGTGGAGTCACGTTAATCTACCATATCATCACGTGATAATTATATCCCATGTTCCATTACACTATTAACAATGAGAAGAAGGTTATATTTAAACCAAGAAACGTAAATGAAATATTAATACACACAAGTCTGTTAATACCAATTTCCAAACCAAAATGAGAAAATCATTCCAATAATACAACAAATTTTTGAATACACATATTCCAAAAAAACTTTTCATTAAACCATCCAGTTTCTTTTTAAATATCCAATTTAAATCCTAAAAACTAGATCACCAAACTAAACTACTCCCCACTAATTTTACAAGTTCACCGATAACCATTAATCATCAATAATGAATATTTATGCCATGCTCTGCACAATAATTTCATAATCGATTTCATGAAACTAAATTATTATAAAACCAATACAATCAATTCTAGGAAATGTTCTATAGTGTGAATCCACCTATAGTAAGTGTTTGGAAATATAATCAATAGACTAAGATTGTCAAAAATTTGGATGAAATGTATATAAACACTCTTTAGATATCTTCCCCTATGATAAAAAAGCAAAACTCGTGACATATTTGGGATCCACGTCTATATATCTACTCACAGTGGGATTAGATTTATGAAATTTATAGGATTAAAATGTATATATGGAAATAATCAAGAATAATAACTTTAAAAGATATATAGGATTATAATCACCAAGGGAAGCCCTCAGATCACCATCCAATGGATAAAGGAACATTCCTTTTCCATTGTAGAAAAAAGTAATGAGTTATGGATTCCTTAGAGGAGGAATAGAGAATTAAACATTATGGTTAGGTAGATCAAATTTTTAAGGATGTGGTGTTGGCAAGCACACAGTTTTGTCATATGGTTAGATAAATTATACGCTATTCTTCTGTTTGCTACAACCATAATGATGACACTTAAAATTGTCTCCTCCCACAGTCTCATAATCCGTTTTCCTATCGAACTAAATCTACTTCCTCAAAATACCCAAGCCACATGGTTTCTCATATAAAGTCCCTTGGATTGGAAAAACTATTTGTTGGCCATGCACCACCCCTTTAGCCCTAAAAATAAAATTAAATGATATCTGCACTATCTCAAACAACACCCATACACGTTATATACTAAAAAATTTAAATAACAGGATACTTACTAGAATCTTCAGGTTCTACAAAAAATGATCAAAAGGGTATTAAAATATGATTATAAAATTATAGGATCATACACTCCATATCGAAACATCATAATAAAGTGTCATGGAATAATGATTGGTAGTTCATAAAATGATAATCTTAAGGGTAATAAATATTTATAAATAAATCAAAAATCATAACCTAAATTCATATATGTTTTTAAATATCATAAATATAGAAAATGATTCTATGTATCAGGGTTAACTACTAAGAACATCAAAATTGTGAAACACGACACACATTTTTCCCAGAGCGAATCAAGAAACACATATTTCTCATTGTAGATTAGGACACACCTAGTTTCTTTTGTGTATTAGGACATACATATTTTCCATTTTGTATGATGAAAAATTGGTTTCCCATTTTCTATTAGGACACACCTATTTCTTCTTTGGGGTCAGGATGCACCTGTTTCGTAATGTGGATAAGGAAACACGTATTTCCCATTCTGGATCTGGACAAAAATATTTCCTATTATAGATCATTTATGTTGATATATTTCCCATTACTATGTAATTTTTTATTATTATTTACCAAATTTATTGGCTGGAGATATAGTTCCCACCTATCACATAATAAAATGTTATAGAAATGTTCGACAAGATCATGAAACATTCATTATATTTGGAGATATAAAATGAGATTGTATTCAAAAAAATAATATTATAACCCATGTGATGAATTGGGTATCATAAAAATTTCATCATATCATATCCTTTTGTTAATATGCAGGTATTATTATCATTTAATCTATGAATAACTTGTCAAAGAATGTATCATTTATTAGAATTTTTCGTCGTGTAACTTGTATAAGGTAAACAAGTGTGATAAAAATCATGCCATTAAGACATAAAACATTCAATAAATAATACGAATGATTTATTGAATCATGTAACCAATAAATCTTAAACTATATCAAATGATTCCATCACATATGGAGAATTATTTTTAAAGATAGATTAGACAATTTTTAATGATAACAACCCATAATTGAAAATCATTAAAAAAATTAATTTTCAAAATATATATCATTGAAAAATAGTTTTAAACATATAAATTAATCTAAAAAATTTTAAAACATTTCAGTAGGATTATATCCTTCCCCATTAAAAATTATTTTTGAAACATAAAGAATTTTTGGATTCCTTTTTATTTGAAAATAACACTTAGAACATATAAAAGAAGAGTTAAAAAACATTTTAAACACCTTCATAAAAAAATTATATTTAATCTGTTTTCCATAAATATGATCTTAAAATTAAAGTTAATATTTATTTTGAAAATATTTAAAATTTTATATTTTCTTCAATAATACATATTTTTGATTGATGAAAAATAATATTATATTTTCTTGGATCATTTTGTAAGCTATAATAAGTAAAAAAGTGTAATAAATGGTACTAATACATTAATCTATCATCATTAAACATTGGAAATAAATATAATGTATTTTCTTGATATATGGATCATAATATTTCCTCAAAGTAAGCATAATCATAAACATCCCTCGTTAACAACAAGATTTTAACAATAAACTGTTACCACTTTGGTAACTTTGAATCAAAATATACATGTAAGAAAAAAATTCAATGAATCAAAAAATATAATGAAAATATGGATATTAGTTATATAATGTTTCAAGTGGAATTATATAGTATTTATAAAAAACATAGGTTCATAACATGTCATGTATTTCATAGAATGAAAATTAAGGAACAAAATAAATTACATGTTTAGTAATATTTTAACAATATACACCATGAAATAATGATCTTAAAATTGTTATAGAAATACCCATAAAATTATGTATGATAATTATATAATATAAATATGGTAATTATATACACCACACAATAAAAAATGATTGGTGAATAATGCATAAGCCTCATAGAAATAAAAATTTAACATGAGAACCCTGGCCTTAGTTATTGAAATTATTTGTACACATTAAAACTAGATATATAATGAATAATTGTTTACTATAAGTCCACAAAAAACATATTTTTTAAATAATTCCATATATTAATTGATTATGAACTTATACTGTCCATTTATATATAATTCTATATTTATGTTACATTTCGTGTAATAAGTTCTTTGTTTTTATTATATGTTTTTACTTTTCATACTTTATAATCATAAATATATATTTATATAATTATTTATTGAATTTAAAACAAGTTATATATATCATATATATTATGTTTAAAAATATTTATATCAGTCGATAAAGGATTTCGTTATAAAATTAAATTCATTGTTCATTGAGACGATGGGTTGTATGTACACATGAATATTGTTTCTGTTATCATATAATATAGAATTAAATAATGTCAATGACATATATGAATATATATGTATATAAAAATTTTATTTGCATTATTATTACATATATATAATATTCATTTACTAAAACTATACTAGATACATTACATGTAATGAGTGTCTGATTCACATTGATTTGAAGAGGTGGTAATATAATGAAACACAATTGAAATAATTGTATTTATAAAAAATGTAAAATATGAAGGTATGTGTAATTTAATAAATATATATTCATAAATACATCGTAATTGTAATATATATCATATAATAATGTAAATTACATCATTATTATCAACCTTAAATGGTGGAAATCAATTATCCAAGGATATCAGTTCATGAGTTAGTAGTCCTATATACACACAAATGATGATTGTGTATACCGTTTTGTGGATGTGTATGTCAGTGTAGGTAGAAAACATAATATAAAAACATAGTACAATATTTACTATACTTATGTTATTATTTAATCAAGAAACATGAATATATTAGGGTATGGATAAATAAATAAAAAAAATGTGCTACTTGATGTATGTTACCACTTCATTGGGTTACTCATTTTGTTTTTTCTCAAATGGATTCCTTTTTTGTATTTTAGACCAAATAATGGATTCTATAATGCATGAAAGGATGTTTGGTGGAGATTTTATTAGGGAATTTATGATACATTTTTCTTCAATGTTTTGAATTGGGGAGGACGAGAGGAGGCATTTTATATGTGTGTAAAGGGAAACATTGGGTATTATTAAAAATATTTTAGTTGTCCCCACGTTTTATATGTCTTTCAAGGGTTAAAAATTTACCATTCAAGATCCATATAAGTGGAATGGTATTATTATGGCCAAAAAATCAATTTTATACAAGTGTATCATCATTTTTATACCTTATAGTCTAATTATAGTCATTATTTAATCATTTTTATATCTTAATGACCATAATTATTTTTAATTGCATTCACTAATATTATTGGTGAAAAACTATGATTAGCTTTTTAGAAATATTAAATTATTATTATTTTAATAATGTAATCCAATTTTCCGAATATTAATCATTAATGTGGATGAGATTAATCTATCATATATGGCATTATTAGATTTTCTTGCTATCATGACTCTTTATTCCTTTAAATCATCCTCTACATGTTTTCATTTTTATTTTTAATTAAAATAATTTTTTATTCATATATATAATATTTTGTTAATATGTTATCAATTTAAAATTATATTTTATAATTTATTTAAATAATTTTTTGAATATTCATTTAAATGTATTTTTCAATATTTTCAATATAATTGAAGGATTATTATGATTCAATAGTTATATTATCATGTGATGTCATATACATTTTCTATTTTCATGTATAATTGTGTTGATTGTTTATGGTTGATTCTAAGAAACATGTTTTTTCCCATCATATAATAATGATATGATGAAACAAAATAAAATAATCAATATTTATGTGGTCCCTGATATGGGGAGGGGTTACTAAGAAATATTTTATTTTTATTTTTTATTACATAACAAACAACCCTAAATTCTTATTTGTGATATATGATTCTATTTGAAAACATGAAATAATGATGAACTATAGAAACATGATTATTTTAAATGTGTATAACTCAATAAGAGGAGTTGGTCCTTAACATGGATTAGAAGTCTTCCAAGACCAAAAAAACTTCTAGAAAATAATCCTTTTAGTGGTTACAAAAAATTCATATCAGTTCAATTGTGTTCCATTATTTTAAATCAATATTTCAAGTTATCCTCACATAGGTAATTGATATGAAATTATTATTAAAACAACTATAATAACTGTCACCAACATGAAATAATATATTGTCACTATAGTGATTGATCATTCTCTTTGCCTTCTCTTATTTCACATTCTTCCTCAACTTTATTTACAACTATTTGAAATGACATCCTCCTTTCCTTCAATAGAAAAAAATACTTGTATAAATTTATTTTTCCAATATAATGATTTTATGTGAATAAATTTTGTACAAACATCGCCAGATTATCTTTATCTAGTAAATCTCCTATGCATGGAAAACCAAATATTCATACTCTATATTTCCTACGTCATCATCCTTTTCATAAAATAAAATATGAAAACTATTATTATGATATCAAATTATAGAAATATATCTTCTAGTATTCATCAAATTTATTACAATTTAATTTTTTTATTTGATCATCACTGTAATTTTTCAGTAATTCACTGATCATCTAATAATCAATACAGATACTCAGCACAATTTCAACCCTTTTTGTTTTCAATATTCTAATCAGATTTAACGATTATGAACATATATATAAATAAAATATCCCAATCAACTATAAAAATTATTCTAAAATCATTCAATTTTTGATAACCTTTAATTAATTATGATGTTATGATCATCCATTATGACATCACATTAATGAAATTCATCAATACTTCACGTGATCCCAGATAGAATCATACATCATTAATCATTAATATTTATAATTTTTAAAAATATTGTATGTTTCATCACCTTATATATTTATGAATATTTCATAAATCCCTTTAATCCTTATATCTAGTTTACCTCCAAAATATTATTCCAACTGATAAAAATTCTACTAGTAATGCTTCAAAACATAATGATATTTTTATTATCCAATAAACAACAAAAATTTATGTAACCCTTATTCCTATATATTCTTTTGAGCTTATCTCCATTTTTTTTCCTCAACAATCTCCCACATTGATTTTTTCTGTACAAGACATATTACTTATTGAAACATTATAACACATTTAATTTATTATATATAATGTTAATATAATAACAAATGAGAATTAGTTATGGTAAATAATAATCATTGAACAATAACACAATTAAGTCATTAATAAATCATTTAGAACCATTTCATGATTTTCATTTCATATTAAACATTCACTATAAAAAATTTTAACATAGAGGAACAAAATTTATTATATAGGCATCAATAAATAGTTAAAATAGTTCACACATAATGAAATCATTGTTTACATTTTTTATGACTCTCTTAAATATATTCTATTAAAATTTTTTAGGCACATAAAAATTGATATATTTATGTTACAAATTTTACTAACATTTTACAACTCTAATAGAATACATGATTTGAGATATGATGAATTAATACATGTTATATTTTACGAGATGGTGGATGACCACACCTTATCAACATCATATTAGGAAATTGTTCCTAAATTAATGGGTTTGTGAATATATCAAAATAATTTTCATTTATAGGATAAAACTCTATTACTATTTGATTCCTCTTAATACTCTCATTAATAAAATTATATTTGATATCAATGTTATTGGAATGATATTATTACACATGATTCATAGTAATATTTAGAGAATATTGATTATCCCAAACAATGATATTGGGAAATGCCACAACTACTAATAAAATCATCAAACCATGTCTTCATTCTTTAATGTTGTGTTTTATCTTGAGTTGTATCTATATACATAGCTTCTACAATATTAGGATTTAACGAATGTTTTATATTTTTTTATGTAAAATCACACTACTTTAAACTATGATTAAACCCTATTAAATATGAATGATCAATAATTAACCCAACCCTCTATATCTATATCTATGAACCACAATAAAATATTTCACGTGTTTTTATATTTTGACCCAAAATCAATTGTTTCTTTAATATATAATAGTAATTGTGTATTTTCATAGTATGATAGTCATTTAGAAAAAATTTATAACTAACACACAATTTAATATCATATAAAATATATATTATTGAATTAATTAGATGTAAAATATTATGATGAACATTCTATAATCTATAAAATCAGACTACATTATTTCAACATTTTTTAAATAATTTTTTCATCTGACATATGTGTGGATATAGTCATTGAATTGTCAATTCCATTATTAATATTAATCCCAATAGAATACTAATCTTGATATATAGAAATTTATTTCTTATTCTCATATAATTGTTAGTGATTAAATTATTTTATTTATACATGAATGAATATGTAAAATAATTTGTTCATTTCCTCGCCAAATGTTTCACATGTTTCTTCATTATTCTTATTGAATTATATATTTTCATCAAAAAAATAAAAATGAGGGAAGAATATTTATTTTCTTTTATGTACAAATTAATATCAAATCATCCTTTTTCAAAGTTAAACTTATTTAAATAAGTATTCATTTTTGAATACTAATATCTCATGTAATTATTCGACCAATAAAAATCATTATTTAGCATTCACACATAACATCCATAATATTCAAGAACTACACCAAAAAATATGTTCAATATAAACTTGATCACATAGCTTCCAAAATACTACATTTCATGCATTGGGAATATCTTACATCATCATAGTGAAAAAAATAAAATTATTGATTATTAAAGTTTCATGAATTGTTATTTGGGGAAATTTCCCATCCAAATCAATTACTTCAATTGAGAATAACCCTAATAATCAAGTAATTATACATTTCTAAAAATATAACCTTTTTCATTCAACTTGTTTTGGATCTACCGATATGTACTAATCGTATGATTATTTTTTATTTTGGGAATTTTTTTAAATATTTAATACTTATTAAACTGATCAAATTCTTAATTTATAGAATCAAAAAAAATATTTTATATGTATTCATCAACAAATTTCAGATAATATTGTTAATATAATGAAGTATATGAGAATATCCTCGATGTTAATATAGTTTGAGCATAATTTTGTTGATCTTCAATGGCGTTTGGGTCCTCAAATTGCATGTTTAGCATAGGATGAGATGGAAAACTAATTCCTCAATTGGTATAGATACAAGAAAATCATCATTTTTTAAAACATCAATATTATTAATTTCTTCAAGAAATTTTTTCGTGGTGATTATCTAGAACCACTCTATCATATCATTCATTAATATCTATATATTTTTTTATAAAATTTTTTTATCATATTGATCATTAAAATTATCATATATAGAGTTAAAAATATTTCTTCATTCCTTATTATTTCCATTATACCCTTAAAAAAATTTTGGATTACAAAGAAAAATTTCATCAACACCTCTATTATAAAACGTCCCATAATTTTCATCATTGAAATTTAAGATTAAAGGACATATAGACACAATTTCGAATTTTAAATGTTATGAATCCTTATATTATATACCATATGGAATCATATTTGAGTACATACTATAGATAATTCAATTATTAATATTAAGTGATTTTATAATATCTTACCTCTAACAATATCTATTTGTGGAATGTATAATCAACATATATCATGGAATCTTAAGAAAAAATCTATTTCAGATTTCAAAAAAAATTATTCGATTATTGGCTTCATGGTTCACTAAACATATAACAAATTACATTATCTTAAAGATAATATCTAAAAAATACATTTTGTTATTATTTACCATTATTAGTTATAAAATTATTTATAAAATACCAACATTATTTACACTTATATTGTAACGTATTAACATTTTCTGTGCCTCTAACTTCATTTTTAAAACATATAACTTTTTATGTCCGTAGAATAATAAATAATGAAAATAAAAAAATTTCATTTATTTATCTATCATTTTTTCATTGTCCAACATATGTAAAAGTGTATTGGCACCAAGGGAAAGGTAAAAAATATCATCCTTCATATGTACTAATATTGTAATCATAACATTTTAAAATATATAACAATACTCATATATTATTATTCTCATGATGGTACTGTAATGAATGTATTATATGTAAAATAGATATAATATATTCATTATAAAATTTTCCCCAAGATTTTGGTTAAAAGATAATTTCTTTCCATCATTCTCAGATGGCATGATCCCTATATCTCACCAACTTAAAAAAAGATTCAACTAGTTTTTTTATATTATAATGAATTATTATCATCATTCAATTTAAAAAAATAACTTATGAAGACATTTTATTAATATAATTTAAATTATGCCAAACACTCAAAACAAATTGTGTTTCAGCACATCAATAAATGGGGTTCTTTTGGAATTAATATTTTCCTATAAAATGATAGTATACAAATCACATTTCATTTTGATTGAATTTTCATTTCAAAAGGATATCATCCCTTAATTTTCATCTCTATAATTAATCTAATACATTATATCCCATATTATTTCTATATAATATTTACTATCCAATATCCATGATCTTACTAACTTTATATATTTGAGATAAGATTCAAAAAATTATATTCTTTCATTTGTTTTTTTATCATGAAACTTATGATTTTATTATACAAACTATGTAATAATGGTAACATTAAAAGATATTATTTTTCATTATTTCTTGGCTAATCCCATATTAGAAAATTATTTTCAAATGGATAAAATCTATTTACATTTTTCATAAAATCGTTAGCATAGAAATTTCATTGAGTGGGATTACTCCAAACAAATATATTCTTCATGTTTCACCTAGAGTCATTATAATGATGATGATTAAAGAAATTATTTTACATATTCCCAAAGACTCAATCGTAAAAAAATATCAATATAAATAATACTTTCCATTCTAACATCGATAAAAATAAGGATTGTGTACATGCTTTCCATTAGCATCTTACTATCCATATTGGATCTTTTTTATGAACAAATGTTTTTTAGAATCTTCATGGATTCATCTTTGGTTTATATTCCTTCTAAGGCTCGTTAATATCTCAAATCATAGAAGATTTTTCTTTTGACTTTGAAAAAATAAGAATTTAGTTATTTTATTTTATTCTTTATTTTGATACATATAATTTCTTATTTACTTTTTCTCTAGATCATCTTCAATAATATGTTGAATATTGAGAATGAATTTTGGTTTTTATTTCAAGGATTATAGTACGTAAAAGATTAACTAACTTATAGAACATATTTTTTGATGTTTTTTTTTTCAACTCCCTGATTTGTGAAATTATTTTTTAGAATATTCATTCCCATATTCTTAAACATCTTATTTTCCTCAATCCCAATGTTTAAGTTTTACTATTCATCAAGTAACATCATTTGATCATCAAAATCATTTAGAAACATTGTTTTATCCAAGTTAAAATATTCATGTTTAGTTTCAAAATGAGATTAATTATTCAACTTCTTAATCTCATTTTCATTTTTAACAATTGTAGAAATAAATCCTTTCAATTATTGATTCAGAATAAATCAATCTATGTATCAAATTAATATTAAAATATACTACCTATTTCAATGTTGGATGTTTTCTCAATAACCTATAGGATGAGTAATTTTTCAATAGAATCATCAACAATGATTATAGATTATATATCACAATCATTATAATATTATCATTTAGAAAAAGAGTTTCTCCTATTATAATTTTATAACTATTATCCATTCACTTAGAAAACGAATTATATTTTTAGGGATTCATACTATGGGATATTCATGAATTTATATAGTCTGTTTTATAATCTAAATCATTAAATTTTGATCCAAAATTTATTGTGAAATGTCCAATTGCTCCAAAAATAATGTACTCTATTGGTAACATCACCATATTTTTACGTGTTCCTCATTTTACCATTTCATAAAAATATTTATAAGTTCCTCATATTTTTTACATGCCTAATATTTTTTTAAGATTAACTGAATTCTTTTTAAATAACATTAATATATAATCATTTCATTAAAAGTTTTAATGAAATTTCATGATCAATCTTATCTTTGTTCTTGATTTCATTTTCTCTTAACATTTATATGTAATGAGAATACGATACATATTTTCAATATAAAGATCCTCTTGATTCCTGTATTCTAACAATGATACCTGGGTATAAAAATTTCCGATAATAATCTTTTCGGAATAGTGGAATCTATCAACATCTCTGTGAAAAATCATATAATTTTATCCATGTTATTAACCCTTGTAAATAAGTAACAAAAATATTTGTCTTCCTCCATTTGGATATTTTCATACATCATTTATCATATCAATATGTTTGTTTATTTCATTTTATATTTCTCAAATTGATTATATTCAAAATTTTGATCCCTCTATAGAAATTCTATTCGAAGGGAATATTTTTTAATCAGATGAATTTATATTTTTCATCATCAGATAGTTTGAAAACAATGTCTTCATTTAAAATAAAAATGAGAAAGGATATATAATTTCCTCTAACCTATTATCAAATATTAAAATAAAATGGGAATAAAATATAATTCTGAATAATTTATAATGAGAAACATCATGGAACATAAATTACAATATGTATTCTAATAAAAAATATCCCAATGCAAATGTAAAATCATTGGACTCAGAATCTTAGATCTGATGCTGAAATCATAAATGTTACATTAACATAATAAATATCAATAATTGTAAGACAATTGTTTTACATCCAAACCATATAATAAAGAAAAAAATACATTATAAAAGAAGTATTAGGATTATAGTTTTTAGAATTAATAGAAACTCTTACATAGAAAATAACCATATCTCTAAATGATAATTTCACCCACTTAAGACATCTTTTCTTATTTCACATTATGTTATCCACACCATTCATTTTAAATCTTTTCTATTAAAATTTCATTAAAACTTGTTATTTATAAAATAGGGAAAATGAAACATAAGAAGGGATATCTAACATGTCTATTAAGGGTAGTATTAAGAACTAATAATTGAATATCATTAGCACTCATAATAAGTGCATAAAGGTATGGATACATAATCAATGTTCATGAGTATAAAATAATAATAATCATACCCAACCAATACATGTATCATTAAACATGAAAACATGGAATTAAGATTCTAAATGGAAAATATTCCTTATTATCAATAATAAATATCTTTGTGATATCAATATTGATCCAAATAAACAATATAAACCCATATAAAAAATGATAAAATGTTTTTTTTATCTTGGTAAATCATCTTCATAGTACACTTACATAATACTTACAGAATCATCACAAATGGAATAACAATATACATGAATTACCATATAATTATATATAGAACATAAAATTACTCAAAGAAGAAGAGTACAATATGGTTTCACCCATATTTTAAACCAAAATTGTTTAACCAAATGTTAATGTTTTTCGACCATAATTTATAAAAATATTGGGATCACCTAGTGCTATAAAAAACCCTCTTCATATAACACCATTAATACATTGGTAACATTGAATCATAATCCCCATGATAGAATAAAATAAAATGAAACATAAAATATCACAAGAATAAGTAAATTAATTATAATTCTTGTAAAAGGGTTTCTATATATAACTCATAGAAAAAGATAGTTGTATAACATAGATATGTCTCAATTTGTAAAATTGAGAAAAAAATCACATATAACTTTGTCATCTTTTAAACAATAAACCTCATGAATGATATATCATTAAATGGATTTTTAAATCCAAATAATTTTTTATTGTATAATAATAAAATATGTTATTTGTAATTATATACACAACATAAAAGGAACAAGTGGTGAATATGACATGTGTCTCACATATATAAAAAGTGGGGAAAATACCATACATTGAGTCTCGACATTCATCGAATGTCATTAAACATGGGTATAATATTATCATTTAAATTATGTCATTTAGTACGAAAACATTCAATAATTAATCTCTTATAAATTTAACATTTATTTTATTTATTTATTCTTAAATATTTTTTTACATAATCAGTTCAGTCCACATTAGTAGTTTTGAGGAGATTTTGTTAATTGTATCAAAATAGATACTGTGTGTTGACCTTGGTCAAATAGGACATTATTTAAACATTAAAATATTATTAATAATTAAATTTTTATAATAACTACTCATATATAATACATTTAAACCCAATCAGAATAAATGGTTTTAAAAAATAATGTATGTTATGATAAAAAAGACGATGGGTTATATGTTTGTATGATTAATGATTTCATTTTTAAGATCATTATGGAAATATGATAAGTAATATATTAAAATTAATGAATTATCATAATATCACATATTCCAAATTATTTCATAAAATATATTTATGTATATCTTCCATGTGTTGTGGTGATGAAAAAATATTCACATCAATTTTTTATGGTAGTAGTCCACACACACATGAATGACGTTATAATTTTTCATTTTAAGAAAGAAAATGATATGTGATATTTTATTAATGTTAAATATGTAATTAATAACATAAGTATTTCAATTATATAATATTCACTAACATTATCCTTATTACATTATATGTAAACTATTCGTAAAAACAAATCTCATCTGCTTTTGAGTTGATAGTCCATTATACACATGAGAAACAATATCGAATACACTACGTAATATAAATTAAAAAGATATATATGATATAAGAAATGAAAAGGTATAATTATATTATAAATATCATATATATATATATATTATCCATTATTATTCCAAATAGTGATAGGTGATAATGAAAAAATGTATGACATAGGTTTATCAGGTGGTAGTCCAATGTATAAAAAAATGATGATTTCATAAATAATTTGATACAAGATCTCAAAACTATGAAATAAAATTTAGATACAACATCTCAAAACTATATTCAGAGAGTAATATATCCTTGTGGTTGTTGTTCATTATTTTTATAAACATGAATCATTAGAGGGTAGGTAGATGTGGAAGAACTTTTGAGACGCAAATTATGAAGTTTACAGATGGGAATGAGGGTGAATCATTTTCTATTATCAATGAAATCTCATTGAAGGTCTATATCATTAAATTTTCATGAAAAATTCAAGGCCCCTCTATATCTATATACAATGTCTTCATAATCTTGTTATGTAAAAGATATTATTGCATGACATTATGTAGGACCATTCCTTATATGGTAGACCACAAAAACAACAACCTTAGTTTCAAAAACTTGTGGACTTAATAAATCTTAAATAAGATATTAACAAATATCTTTTGACAGAATCATAGATTCTAGTATTGATAACATTGATGGTACTTATTACAATTTCTTCAAGGCATCATTAGTTTTTACCAAATTTCTGTGTTTTCAAGCATGAAGATATGGTTTTTCAAGTTCCATGAATGTTGGTGCTCCTGATTTAGATGGAATATGTGTTTGGTAAGAAGCTAGAAATATATTTTCCGTAGATGTATTAGGCTTAATTGGTATTCTCACCTTCAAAAAACGTGGTGGTATAACCTATAATATGCCTTCAAAGATGATCTATTCAGTTCTTATCTTATCATGTGTGGGAGGGTTCCCCTATTCTTGTTTATCTACATGAAGGTCTATCCCATTAGTTTCTATTGTGTAAATGATTCAAACAATGGTGTAATAAAAAAGTGTCTTTTATGATACCCACACCTTCCCTAATATCATTGACCATGTCTTATTCTCTATGATCTCCAATCATGTATACAGAATTCAAGTTCATAAACAGAATCATCATTTGAAAGGGATACCTCATGTGAATAACATTAACAGAACCTAACATTAAATCCTCATATGATGAAGATTATGCCTGATGGGTCAGTTCATAAAGTGAATCTTGGTCGGTCGGTGCCCATGTTTTTGAGACAGTTCTCATGAAATCATCCAAATTCATGGGAAATGTTTTCCTTGACACTCCCTCAAAATATTCGGACAACTCCTTATCCTTATTAACATGTCACTTCATTGATGATTGACCTTTTGGGTAATAATATTTTAATAAATATGGATTGGTTGTAGAGGATGTGGAAGGAGGCACAGTCTGTGGTTTAAACTATCTTCCTAGAATTACATGAGTTTTTTTGATAATTTGCTTGGCCATCCACTCATCTTACTTCTGAAGATTCTTTCTTTTGAGATTCTACAATTCACCTTCCTCCACTAGATCGGTATTTGTAATTCATTCTTCCTAGCTTGATGAACATTTAATTTATATTTTTTTTAGAAATCCATATTTTGTAAAGGATATTGGAAAAACAATTCATATCTAGGGTGCACCAAAATTTTATGGAATGTAAAATAGTTTCGTAAGTCATTATCTTCTTCTTTGTTCTATTTCTTAGGTCATGGTAGCTGGACTAAGTTGATTTCCAATGATGGAATGATGTAACTAGGAACATGGTCATTCCAAAAATTGTAGACATTAACCTTTAAAACCTTAAACAATCTCTACCATTTATCTTTTTATCATATTGATGATCATGTCATTTTTTCTAATGATCTGGTGGACGAGTCCGATAGTATGATGGTGGCATTGAAGCTTAAGTAGGTATAAGTGATTTCTTCAGTGTACCTATGGCCACCTCTGTTCTTGGTCTCCATCCCGAAGATGATGGGATTACACGATACATATAACTGGTATTTTTTATGGAAATAACCACTTATTTGGTGATTTACGAAATGTCTCGATATCCTCATGTGTTTTTCACAGGGATTAGGGGTTTTTTTATTCATTACAGATATTTCCACATTTATTGGAAGTAAATCAGCTTTAGGGAGTGGTATATTGAACGAGTATATTAATCCATTACATTGAGAAATTAAACATGAAACTCCTTCATTTTCTATTCGTATTTAGTTTTTATGATCCAAGAGTGTTGTAATCTGCAATGTTGAGCTGATTTGAAGCATGAATTAATGAAGGGGGTTTTCCAATCCAGTAAGTAATTGATAATGCAATCTTGTATAGTAGAAAATGGTTGGACCTATAATTATTTCACAAAAAATATGATTTTTATTACGTCTTGTTGTTGAGAAGTCACTATAATTGTAACACAGTGGGACAAAAAAATCATTATATTAGGCTTCAGATCTCCCAAAACATTAAATATTTTTCGAATTGGTATATGTATATTTTGGGGGTGGATGAATTGGATCTATGTACATGGGGTAAGCCTTCTTTTTTGGTTGTATTTGTGTGCGACTTTCTTCTATAACTTCCAATTAATTGGGTAATGACTTCATTGTATTAATAATAATTTGATGAATATAAACTTGATCTAGAACATGTAAAGGTACAACATCAAGAGCCCAATCTTGGGCACAAATTAGAAAGACCATTGATGGTGGTGATACTTCTATTTATCATGGATAACCCATGGGGATAGTACTGTAAAGATGTTCCTAACCATGTTCATTCTATGTACCCTATAATTGGAATTAATTATCAACATCCCTAGTTTCAACGAACCCTCTTTTTTGAGGAACTTCTACTGGAAGCGAAGACAGAGGATTTTATAATAGAGCATGTATGGAAAGAATACTACTTCGAAATAACTCTACATTTAGCCCTCTCAACACCGTCATATCCTATTCGTGTTGGGAAAATAATTATTCATGTGATAGAGATTGTCCTTGTCTATAACAATAGCTTCAGTTTATACCTATCGTAGAATTTTTCTATAACAATAGCTTCCATTCAATTATTAAAATGGCACAATATAAAGAATTGTATAAAAGGACATGTAGTACACCAATATGTTGGGATGATGTTGTTAAAAGAAATCTCATAGGCCTAGAACATGTTGAGAAAACAACAAAAAAGGTCATGAATTCCCAAACCCATATCAAAACAGCTCAATGTAGGAAAAAGCATTATTTTGATAACTGATGAAAGGACTTGGAATTTCAAGATTGATATCACGTTTTCTTAAAGGTATCTCCATTTAAGTTTTTTATAAGATTCAGTAAGAAGGAAAAATTATGTCCCAGGTACATCAGACCTTTTGAAATTATGGGCATAATTGAGCCATATCTTACCGTTTGGCAATTCCACCAAGTGTCTCTAAATTTTTCAATGTGTTCCATGTGTCAATGTTAAGAAAATATATGTTAGACCCAACACATGTACTCAGTTATAAATAATTAATGATTGAACCTGGTCTATCTTATTATGTAGAGCCGATCAATATTATTGATACCAAAGAACAAGTATTGAGAAATCGAATGACTCTTATGGTAAAGTTTATTTGGAAGAACTATAAGATGGAGGAAGCAACATGTGAGCCTGATGAGCTTCTGTTGAAGACATATCTGAATATTTTTATGTAACATTTTTGAATTTTGAGGATAGATTATTTGTAAGGAGGGGAGAATTTAACACTCCAATGTTTTGAAAAGAAATATTGAATTAATTTTATAATATATCCATTAAACATAACTTTTACTCTACTGTGTTTTGAATTTTGGAAAATTGTCATCTGGATTTGTAACCAGTAAGTCATTTGGATTCTGATAGAACTAACATGATTTTTGGTGAATCATACCATACCATTATGAATAGTAATATGACCCTTTTGAATAGTAAATAATGATATTATTTTATTTTATTAAGGTAATAAGTTAATGATATCTTAATAAATTTTTCAATGTTATATAAATCTAATTGAACCTTAAAATTATTATTTTTCAAATTAACTATAATTTTATTTAAAAATTAAATAAATAATATTTAGAAATTTATTTTTGAATAATGGAGTTCATTTTTTTATTATACACATTAAAAAATGGAAGAGGTGTATTTTTGGGATTTTTCTAAAATACGTGAATTTTTTATGAATAGTAAAAATTCAGTTTTGAGTTATCGGTAGTTTAATGACATCATAATGACAAAATAAAATGCTTTTCGGAATTTTTATAGTAATATATGACATTATTTGTACCAAGTGGATAAAAACATGGGAAAATAGCATTGAAAATCCCATGTTTTGTCAAAAACCACTAATGAGTTGTCCCTTTGGAATTATTAAAAAACTCCATCTCTTTTTTTATAAACTCCCACTCATAAATTCGTTTTCATTCATTAAAAATATATAATCATAGAATAAATGGTGGTTTTAACTCTATATGATTCTTTCCTATCTATCCTTAATCCCCCAAGGTCCCAACCATCATGTTCTAGGAGTAACTCTACATGGTAACGAAATCTTTCACCCTCCACTATTAGTCAACACTTCTTTTATGTTATCTCTTTTAATTAACAATCTCATATATTGGAGTTTTATTTTATATATTACTATTACTATACATTTAATTTCTATATGATCATATAACCTCTCTGTCTCATCATTTCATTTTATGAAATATTAATCAATGTCATTCAGCTGCTGAATTTTCATAAGGGATCTCTCAACTTTTTTTATATTTTCAATTTTATCTCTTTTCTTTTCCACTCCTCACCTCCTCTATCCAAATTACCATGATAACTAAAATATCATCTATATATTAGAATTATATCATGTGAATAAACTAACCATCATCAATATTTTCTCTCTCTCCCCCCTTTTATTCTATAAATGAAATCAACGTCCATGATGTTCCAATTTATAGCCTTTGTAGACGATAAAGTTTTGTTATTAAATTTATCCTTCAATACTGGTAATGGAAGAATTTTTATGGTTCAAAAAGACAATAATATATTTATTATAAATAAATTAATATTCAGGAACCAGTATATTTACATTTTATTAAATTATAAGACCAAACTAGTTCCTAATCATCAAAATACCGCTTAAATAATCTAAGTGAATATCATGAATCATTATCTAATGATTCACCCTTTTCCATGTAACAAAATGATAGAAAAGAACATTAACACTTATGTATGTTCATAAATAATATATAATTTCAGTTTTGGAGATTTACATCCATTCCAAATGAACTCCATTACTTAAAAACAAGATAATCGATTATGGAAAAAAATCAAGAAAACAAACACTCTGAAACGACGAAATTTGATATTATAACTTATCCTTAAGGACATAAATGATCTGAAAATAATTATGAAAAAATAAATACATGTCAAATAAGTTCTTAATTAAGTTATTAATGTGTATAATATTTTATTCCAGAACCTTATGTTGAAGAGTGGAACACATTCAGATTTGAGGTAAGGGTTTTCCACCCGAACATCCACTTTCATTTTGGTTACTTTAATTGTCTAATTACCTCAAAGAAATTATTATATATTATTATTTAGCCCTCATAAATTTATTTTGAGTATTATATATATGTACACCAACAAGAATACTTCCCTATTTTATGGTTGGTTACATGTTTTAAAATGAACTTTCAAAACTATTTCCAAAATACAGGCCTGATTCAAGGAAATTTCTCAAATTTTAATCTATTTTCAAGGTAACACTATAATCTGTTTTTGGAAACCATTATATTTCTAAAATAAATCATTTTATTATGAAAATAAAATATTTTTTAATTATGTTTTTATAAAAATATTTTTCCAAAAGAACACTTCTTTTCAATATAAAAGAGTATTTATTTTAATATTTACTTGTAGATTTTATAAGAGTATGTTCATCTATTTCAACACTCTTGTCAATTCTTATATATTATTTGGATTATTATTCTATGTTATCATCTACCATATTTAATTTAATGGTTTATAATTTTTTAGGCTATTGATGTGCTATCTTAAAACCATTCACCAGTTTACTTCGAATGGTTAGTGTTTTTTCTTAATGTTAAGGGAAGGCTGTTAACATTTCATGTATTAGTTTCAATATGAATGTGTATGATATTTATGCTTATACTTATTCATATGAAAAGTTAATTGGAAATAGTACATGTCAGTTGGGTCCCACTATAGTCTCTTGGTGAATCAGTAGGTCTTATGAGACAAACTACACTCATGGACAAAGGCCTTGACAAAAAAATTACTTATTGTCTTGGCACGTGGCCTTAACGCTATGTTTATGTTGTAACGCATTGTGAATTCACTCATTAGGAAAATTTTATTGATGGTTCATGTAGTTATTTAACTAGTATAATACCCATGATTATGTCATGTTATGGAAATATTTACTTATCTCATTTTCTATCATATTATGTTCAAGTTTATTTTTAAAGGCATTTGTTTTCTATTATTTACCATGTTTAATGTTTATGTTATCTTCCACAATATTTCTTCCCCTTAATGAGAATTTGAGATGACCCCATTATTATGTTTCATTTTCTCTAGACATTAATAAGTTTATTATGAATGACATGCTGAAATAACCTAGGAGTTATGGATGTTTTCTAAGGAGTTTCTTTGTTGTATTTCTTTTTATGTGGCAATGTTTTACTTTGTTCCCAATAATACTAAACTAATAGGTCAATTAAAATTATTATTACTTATTTGTATTCAAATTTAATAAAATAAGGCACCGCCTCTGGGAAACTGGGGTCAGGTCCTTACATCATTAGTGAAAATATTATTAGGGAATGAATACATCTATAATAAAAATTATCATATTCTAAATTTTATACATGGATTAGTTTTATTTTAAAAGTTCAAAAATAATTCAGAAATGTTTCTCTAATTCCTTATAAATTTTATAATATACATTAATTTAATCAATTAAACAAAATATTTATCCAAATACTCATGGGAGACTATAATCACAATATCTATAAATACAGTGGGTGTTCTGAAAACGATCAAAAAAAATTATAACAAATATATATAGTATGCAAATAGGTACTTGAAACTTCATATTCCATCCTTATTTACTTCTGGAAACTAGATATATTACCAATCAAAAAAGAAATAAAATCCCCCTCTATCTTACCAGACATTTTATCGATACAAGGATTCATATAAAATTTTATAATAGTAATGTTATTGATCCTTATATAATCAATGAAAATTCTGATATATCCATACTTGTTTTTTTCAATTAAAATAAGAGTACCCCAAGTTAATGTTCTCTAAAAGTTGAAAACCTTATCAAGTAATTTTTATAACCTCTTTATCATTTCAAATAGATCCATTAGATACTTTTCATAAAGTTGTTTTTCTATTGGAATAACATTGGTAACTAGTTCAAATAAAAAATCAATCCCTTCTCCAGAATAACACTAGGATAATAATTACAAAATACATCATAAAATTTTTTTACCATATGAAAACATCTAATAAAAATAAATTAATTATTTCCAATGAAATATGAAATAAATATATCCAAACCAAAATTAAATAATTTTCCAGCTTCTTGATTTGTTGTCACAAATATGAAGTTATTCTTATATAAAAACTAAAAAAATATCTGATGATTAATATGAATTTAATTTCTATAAAATATATATTATCAATATATAATAAAATCCAATCCACACCAAGAATAATATACATTTAAAATAAGGGTAAAATAACTAGATTTTATGAATTATGATTCCACAGATAATTAAAAGAAATTTCTTATATATAACAATTTCATTAATACTCCCACCAATAATTTTTTCCAATGATATGTATTAATTTGTAAATTTGAAAATTAAATTTTACTAGAATAAAACCCTAGAATAAAAGAATTATTTTGTATTGGTTAATAAAGTAAATTAGAATATTCTATGTAAAAAAGTTTTTAACCATTCACCACAACCATGGATAGTCTGAAATTTCAAGATGTAGTCATGAATGATCTAACCACTCCCTTATTTTTATGATCTTGGTGATCTCTATCCTTTATAATTTCAATTGAAAATTACCTTACATAATGTGACATATCATGAAAATAAAAAAAATATTAAGGATAGATTTTCAAAATTTGATTGAACAATACCATTGTTGTTCTCTTCATGTATAGAATCTAGATGTCCAATAATACCACATCTCTATCATTTTCCAAATTAAAAATTACATTAAAAATAATTATTTTAACCAAATATATCATAAATTTAAAGATTAATTTTTTATTTATTTGTACGGAATTCTTCCCGATTTCATTCGAACTAGACTACTTTTTCTCCTTATCGATTTTAAAATCACCAAGGTCAATTTGATCTTCTCATTAAATGAGAAAAAATACCTCATAACTTATAAAATAATGAGTAACCAATTCCCTTTAAAAAATTAGTATCATTCCTAATTAATTTATATTAATTTTAGAATCATTGTCCATATTGAAATTTTATACATACCAAGACAAACTTATAACAGTTTTATCATAGTCAATTATATATTATATCTCATTCTTCATCATTTCCATGAATTTATTTTCCATTTTATATAGAAAATAAATATAGAAATATATTACAAGGAAAATATTCCAAAAACATTCTACTATATGGAATGAACATAATCTCCCTTATTAGTATTCTTAATAAGAGACCACCAATGATCAAATTCTCCATAATAATGATAAATTACATGATTTCAATTCTAATTCTTTGAACATCCCAAAACTCTAAAAATATTTTCAATGAATTGATTTATCCATTATGTACCATTGAAAATAATGATCCAACAAAAGTTCAAGAGTGTTTTTTGTTTCATTTATCACTATAAAAATGTTCATATATTGAAAAATTAAGTCCTTAACATTCATGTTTTGAACCATTTACAATCTTATTCACTTGAGTAAATAGTACAACAAACTACTCTGTTTCTAATGAAACATTTATAGTATACTGGTTTGAGATGACTTCACTCTATTATATCCTATATATTTAATTTTTATTTTTTCGTCTATGGGAAACCATTCTAAATAGAAATATATTGTATTAAAAACGTGGAAATACTCAAAATCTCTCTCATGATAATATAACAAAAAATTATTATTTGTAAAAACTATATTTTTGTATCATTATTTATTCTAAAGAAATATAATCCATCCATTTAATTAAAATAATAACACCCTATGAGTTAATCAACCCACAATTATTTTTTGTATAATAAGGGTTTCATATTCATCCATTTTATGGATCTTTTAGTTTTTTGGTTTTTGATAATTAAGAAAAAAATTACATAATATTTTCAATATTTCTACACATTTCTTTTTTTAAGTAGTTTCCAGTGTCTAAGAACCTATTAAATTAATGGAAATTTTTCTTCACATTGGACTTATCACTATTGAATATTCTATAATTCCAAAAATTCCTTGAGACTAGTGAAAAAACATTTAAATGTGTAGGATGAGAAAAAAATCACTGAGGGATATAAAAATGAAGGATATATGCTAGTCATTTTGAATATTTAAGAAAACATATTATAAAATTAAAATTTTTATATAATAAAAATTTAACACCCAATAATAATTACTTAATCATGAAATCAATTTCAAATACCAAAATATTCTAATTTGTTTTTATGTAAAAAAATTGAAATAATCAAAATCATGATTGTTTCATGGGAAAAAAATTACAACTCATGAAGTAAATACTTTCACCTTTAAAAGATTATAATGTTTTCTATGATCTTTAGTTTATTCTCTTACAATAAAAAATCAGAATATTTACATTAAATCTAACAAAAATTATTGAAAAATAATATAGTTATCTTAAAAATTATCCTAAAATTAACATTTTAATGAACCATTTCAAATGAATTTCTACCATGTTTAATTCCAACATATCCATTTTTGGTAACTTAATTACTATAAACTCTATCACATTACACAATTTATAAATAAACTATATCATGATTATACATTATAAGATACATATTAGGCTCATATTATAACATATAATGATTTTAGGAAAAATATCATGAGAGAATCCAAAAAACTATAAATACATCATAAAATAGTAGAAAAATGTAATATTTGCAAGATTTATAGAAGAACATACATTATTAAAAGAAGAAAATGGATAAAAATAATTCTTCCATTGATAACTATTAAAATGAAAAACTGCTAGAAGAGTGGGAATATAATAATCATGCAAAACCATAGAAACTTATAGATTGATCATGATAAAAATAATGGTTATGTTATAGGGAAAAAATTTAATATGTTAAATGATAAAATTATATTTCATTTTCATTTTTATAAATTGTAAAATGTGTTATATAAGAAAAACGATTAAAATATATAATTATAAATACTTTTAAAAAATAGTGGATATTTGAAAATAAATTTACACAAATTATTATTTATAACAATGAATATTATTAAATTAATTTTACGGACATTGATAGGAAAAATAAGTTTTTTAAATCTTTTAAAAATTTATTTTAAACAAAAATACATTTTCATGACTCTTAACTATCCTTTTTCACCCATTAAATTCTTGTATAAAAAAATTGTAATTTTTTAAATATAAATAGAAATCATTTTCAGTCTAATTCCTTTATCATATTCCCTTTTATTTCATTTGTTGCCATGTCTTATAAATTTACTAAATTAGTTAATTTTTTATTGGATGGTTTGGTATCCATTTGATCAAAATCATAAATAAAATACATTGTGTTTTTTGTGGAAAAATTTCTCAGTGTTCAAAGATATAAAAAAATAAATATGTTATTATTATCATGCTAATAAAATAGATATATTTTGGTTACTATATTCCTAGGAAAACCTGAAAAATTAATCACATCAAATTAGGATGTTTGTAGTCTATACATACACAAAAGCAACATTTTAATTTTCCAATTAATGGAAGGGTATAAAAGTATATACTAAATTAACATTTTAAAATAATAATAATTTCATAATAATATTATATATTCATTAATATATGATTTATAACCATTTAAGTGGGGTAAGTTTAGAAAAAAAGTACATAACATCAAGGAGTTGTAGTCCATACGTACAGACATGAGAAGTTTTCATTTACCCTAGGATTGAGAATGATATAAACAAGGTAAAACTGTATATGTTCTCAATCATATCTCGTGTTGTGAATCCACAAGGTGTGCGGGCATGGAAATTTCACGAGCTTACAGGTAGATTGGAGGAAATATGGGGCTTCAGTGATTGGAAGATGACGGCCATGGGACGTGGGTTCTACCATGTTGTTTTCCCCTCTGATGAATGTAAAAGGTGCGCATGGAGTGTGGGCTATGTGCCCTTACATCCTGGTTTTGTTCGAGTTCATGAATAGGATTGTAACTTCAATCCATGTTTTGTCCAAAACAACTTTTCTCAGGTATATATCTGTATTCATTTACTAAGTTGTCTCTACTGGCACCCACAAATATTGTGGGACATTGCATATTATTTAGGGAACCCGATTAGGCTTGATAAACAAACTGATAATCCAAATTTTGGCCACTATGCAAGGATTTTAGTGGATGTGGACATGTCAAATACCCTTGTGGAAGAGGTTGTCTTCACCACTAGGTATGATAGTATTAATCTTGAGATAGGTTATAAGAGGAAACCTATGTTTTGTCTCAACTGCCATATTTTTGGACACACATTAGCTGAATGCAACAGGAATAAGATTTTTTCTCTTTGTAACATCGAGGGCATGATGCTGGTATTTTTCGAAGGAAGAAAACTGATCAGGGTTGTTAAAACCCAGATGTTGTTGACAAGGGGCAGATGAATGACAATGTGGAGATTCAGGGTGTTATCTAAGAATCCAATGCTGATAATGTTCCCACTAATGAGAATGTTAATTGCTCAAGGACCTCTTTGGTGGGGACTGTTGACAAGGATGAAGAAAATAAATAGGCAAAAAATTTGATGGTTGATAATATAGATTTTGTGGGTAAATAATATCTACTTTTAGTGGATATTGAGCCTGCTGGTCTCCATGATGCCTCAGATTCTTCTGGGGATGCACCGGTTGGACCTGAGAATTTTCCTAGTAATGAGGGCTCTAGTAACCAGCATATTCAGGTTTCAATCACGCATGATCCCCCTTTGGGTGAGGATCACCCTGGGCAGGAACTTGCTAATGAATTCTCCCAGGTTCCACTGTCAAAGGTGCCAAAAAGGATACTTCCTGCCTCCTTCAATATGCCAATCAGTTCGGATAATAGGTTTATCCCTCTCTCTAATGATGATAGTGAATCTTCCATGGTTCGATATGTAACTAGTGAATCAATGGATAAGGTTGAGTCAGACCCTAGGGAATGACTAGCTGTAAGCTATGTTGGACAGTGCACTAGACATAGGTCTTCCAATAAATGAGGATAATTTTTTGGAATTGCCAGGGTCTTGGGAATCCTCCCACGGTCAGAACCCTGATGCATTTTATTATGACCAACAAACCCTTGGTTTTGGGTATTGCGGAACCTAGAATGAAATTTGAAAGATGGATGGCCTTCAACTGCAATTCCCTGGGGTACTCTCTGACTCTAACCAATCAACAGGAGAATCATAATGAATCTCTATGGTTGGTTAAACGCAATTGTGTCTCAATTGATTCTCTCCAAACTGATCAACAGTCAGTTACTCTTTTTTTATGTTTTCAGTACAACTCTTTCTGTGTGACTTATTTGTATACTTTTAACCAGCATATCCGAAGGAGGCTATTATGGAACACCTTAATCACCATTTATGAAAACATGTCTACTAGATGGATTCATCTTAGTGACTTTAATAACATTTTGAGGCCTAAGGAGAAAACTGGGACCATTTTTTGCAGAACTTCAGCCAGGGACTTTTCTATCTACATTGATCATTGTAGATTGTATGAGGTTCACATTTCAGGTGCAGATTTTACATGGAGTAGGTACACTATAAATGGGAGGCAGGAAAGTAAATTAGATAGGTGCTTTGTGAAAATGGACGACAGGATTGATATGGTGGAAATATCTGGCTTGACTCTTCCTAGACTTAACTCGGATCATAATTCCATATTGATTGATCTATGTTTTAGCAACCTGAGGTCAGCACCTTTAACCTTTAAGTTCAATAACCCTTGGTTGGTTTTTCTTGGGTGTAAGTAAATTATTTTGGAGGCTTGGAATTCAGATGTATTAGGTATCTCATTACACTTTCTGACCTCTAAGTTGAAAATTGTGAAATCTGGACTCAAAGAGTGGAGTAAAAAATCTATCTCCAATATTGTGAATGATATTAAAGAGTCTGAATCTTACTTTCTATGATTCTATCATGGGAATATGCATTAGGACACCCCCTCTCAATATGAGATACAAGATGCCTCAAAGATTAACAATCTCTTGACCCTCATAGAGAATCTTGATAGGAATCAGTTTAATTCCAAGTGGATTAAGGATGGGGATAGGAATTTAAGATTTTTTCACTACATGTATAGGGAGAAAAGGGTTAAGAGAAATCACAGGTCTCTAAAGATTGAAGATTCTTTTCGTACATATGAAAATGACATTGCTAATGGGGTGACTTGTTATTTTGAAAAATTATATTCTGATTCTGGAGGAAATAACTCTAATAATATTATCAGATGTGTGGAATTCAGTGTGGATGATAATCAGAACAAAAATCCCACTGAGACACCTTCTCTAAAAGAAATTCATTCTACAATTTTCTCCTTAAATATAGACAGTGATTCTAGTCCTGATGTTTTCACAAATAAATTCTTTATGTTTTACTGGGATATCATTCACATTGATGTGATCAATTATGTTAAATAATTCTTTCATCATTCCTATTTTCTGTTTGTGACGAACTCTAATTTTATTTCTTTGATTCCAAATAAGGATAATGCCTTAGATATCAAAGAATTGAGGCCTATTTCTATTGGGAACTCTATTCCGAAGGTAATCAGTAAAATCATGGCACTTCGACTTGGTGAGGTTGCCAAAAATCTTGTCTCTATTAATCAGTTTGGATTTTTTCCTGGGAGAAATATTCAGAATTGTCTTTTTACTTCTTTAGAGTGTATTAATATTATTAAAAGTAAAGTTAAGAATGGTAACATGGCTCTGAAGGCTGACATATCCATGTATTTTGATACAACAAGGTGGGACTTTGTCATTTCAATTATTTAGATGCTTGGATTTTCAGAGAAATTCATTGGTTTGACCTTTTCGATTTTGAAAAGTGTTAGTCTATCCATTCTTGTCAATGGTTCCCCTAGAGGTTTCTTTTAATGCACTAGAGGAGTCAGGCAGGGCGACCCTCTATCTGGGATTGTTTTCTCTATGGATGAGGATTATCTGAGTGTGTGTCTTCATGATCTTGTCAACAGTGTTTTATATCAAAGAATGAGGGAAGGAAAGAACTCTTTTTCTCCTTCACATTTATTCTAAGCTGATGACATACTGTTGTTTTGTAAGGCCAATAGGGAAAAAGTATTCTATATTAAGAACATCATCTCATATTATGAAGAAGTTTCAGGTCAGGTAATTAGCTGGAATAAATCCTTTTCTGTTTTTGGTGAAGGAATTAGAATCTCAAAGAAAAACAGGGTTTCTCTTAGACTTTGTGTCAAAAGAGGTACATTTCCCTTTGACTACCTTGGGATTCCGTTGTTTTGGGGAAGGGTGAAACGTGCTCACTTGGATGGTATTGCTTTGAAAATCACCAATTATTTGGAAAGCTGGAAAGGGCAGACCATTTCCCAGGCTGGGAGAGTTTTCCTGTCAACTCGGTTATCACTTCTATGTTTTTCTACTCCTTTTATATTAATAGATGGCATGTTTCCCTTCTTAAGGAACTGAATGGAATGATACAGAACATCATTTGGACTGGATCAATTCACAAGAGGATTCTTGTCACTGTTACTTGTAAAAATTGTATCATGACAGTTAACATAGGAGGAATGGGTATTAAATATGTCATAATATTTAATAATGCTCTCATTTAAAACATCACTTAGAGGCTTCTCTCCAATCCTGATTTCTCCCTGGAATTTCTAGTTGACAGTTTTTTATATCGACTGCAAAATAGTATGTGTGTCTATTTAAAATCCTCTATGTGGTATTCAATTAGGGCGGCATATTCAAGCATCATGTCTCATTCAATATGGCTGGTATATCCTGGTTCACATCTCAACTTCTGGAGTTCTCCTTGACTGTCATCCCCTATAAATGATTTTTTTAATGTCCCTCTTTATTTGAGGAACATATCAATTACTGAACTGCCTAGAAAGACTGATGCTTATGAAATGATTCCTAGTAATTTTTGTTTGGAACTTACTAAATATGGATATGTGGATACTGAAATTTTAATCTGGAAACCTACTATCAATGGTTCCTTTTCCAGTAAGGCTTATTATAATCTGCAAAGTGGTGTCAGCTATGGATTTCCTTCATGGCTGGGAGGATCTCAACAGCCCTATATTACACCATGTCCATATCTAATGCTTTGGAGAATCTGGAAAAACAAAAATTCCTATCCAGTGTGTGTTGCAGCGCAAAAGTTTTCATCTGGCTGCGGTATGTCCCATGTTCCTTAACGATGATAAATATATTTCTGATCTGTTTTTAGAATGTGCATTTTCTACTCGCCTCTGGAATTATGTACAATCCTCATTCCACTACTACCTTGATTTTTTCTCATTTGATTCAGTTCTCAGTTCATCCCTTTATATTGATTTCAGTGATCACGTGAAATCTCTATTTATTACTGTTGTTGCATCGGTTTTCTCTTTAATATGGAAATCTTGGAAAAATCTTTTCTTTAATGACTTGAACCTCTCTGGTCCATTTGTTGAAGAGATTTGGTGTTTGGTGTGTTCTGGGAGGTAATGGTGGATTATTCCAACACTATGAAAAAAACTACAGTATTGAAAATTGGGATTCCTAGACGGTTGCTTTTGTAATGGTGGGGGTAGCTCATACAACGGTGGTGGTAGATTGACCAATATTGGTGGTAGCTCATCCATTAGTGGTGGTAGCTAATGCAAAGTTGGGGGTCGCACATCAAATGGTGGGATTATAAACTCGAACGGTGATGTTTTCGCATCCAACAGTGGTAGTAGTTCGTCCAATGGTGGTTTTATCTCATCCAATAGTGGCGGTATCATATCCAAAAGAAGAAAAATCTCATCCTACGGTGGTGGTCGCTCGGCTAACTATACTGGTATCTCATCCAACAGTGGAAGTTGCTCATCCAATGGTGGTGGAATCTCTTCTAACGGTGGTGGTAGCTCATCCAATAATGGTAGTTGATTATCCAACAATTATAGTATCACATCCAATGGTGAGAGAAACTCATCCAACAGTGGCATAGAATCATCAAACGGTGACGATAGATCAATCAAAAGGTGGTGGTTACTCGCGAACAATGTTTCCATGTTCCTTCAATTTCACTCCTTTGACATTTAATTTGACGTAAAGCATGTTTAAGGAATTTTTTAAGGGATTTAAGTCCTATTGAAGTCCCCTAATTGATATCATTATTTTCTTAAGGGTATGGGTTCCTTTACTCGGTCAAAATGAAATATTTTTACCAAATTGTTCTTTAGTGAAAAATTTGAGCATTATCTTAAAATAATCCTCCATTTATATCTCCTTGAATGCTGACACTTATTATCTCATCATGTCCCTTGGTGAAATATGCTCAACCCATTCCTTCCATCCCATAAGAGTCATTCATGGTGATGTAGCTTTAGATCATGTCTGACTTGCTGATTCTTCATGCTACATGTGCACCAATTGTTATGGTGCAACTAGGAAGTTTCTATCTACTTTCAATAAGTTATGATCTACCTCTGTACATAAATTTTTCTAGGTTTTTTTATATATTAATCTTGTTTTTCTTTTCCATATAATGGAACATGATCTCTATCTTTCTAGTGGGGATTCATGGGTTTTGGTTTAGTGTGGGGTGTCATGGAGTCCTTGGGTGGATGCAGTTGCTGCGGGATATGAGATCATGATCCATTGTGTTGACATATTCATGTGGAAATGAACATCATAATCCTTTTGAGTTAGGGAATTCACGTATTCTCTATATTATTTAAATGCAGTAGTAGTGTTTTCATGATTTAGACCACTTGATCATAATGGAATTTACGTAATAAATATTTGAACCTGATTAATGAATTGGTAATCATCGTATGTTGTTCAATCTTGATCTTCATGATATTTTGATACCTATGGTTTTATATTTAACATGTTTTTGTTAATAAAAATTGTTATAGAACATAAATCCAGAATTAATTGTAAATTAATTGGATAAAGATGAAGATGAATTTTTCGTGAATCTATTTTTTTTGTTATGCATTGATTATAATCAAAGGGATACACTAACCTATATTTTATGGAATTAGTTAATTCAATATATAATAAGGAACTAGTTGTGTTATAAAGATAATTCGTCGTTGGGTTATGATTTACCAGTTTTCTTGTAAAGGCGAAGAATCTTATACTTTGGAGCTATGAGTGATCATTGTGTGTGAAGGTTTAATGCCTTTTTATGGCCCAAGAGATTATTTTTTATGTTTTTTAATTCCCTACTGCTTATTTAATATTGTGAGACCAGGATGAATGATCCAAGAGGGTTGTTATGATATGTGGTGGCACAGAGGCCTATAAGTTGTTTTAAAATAAATTGATGCCTATAGTGGCGAGGTGCTTTAGTTTATTCATGTGGGTGTTAGGGGGGCCTAGGGGGAATGGAACTGGTTGATGTTGGGCTTTCCCATTGATTCAAAAGTGGTTTTTATTGAATCTATTGTTAGTTTATTTTCATTATTTCCCCAATTCGTGAGGCATATGGTATTTCTGACACGCCTTCAAAAAGAATAGAACATGCTCTTGGTATTCTATATTCATTCTATGATTAGTTTTTCAAGTATGGATGAGTCTACACTCTTGATATAGGTGAAAAAGACTTTATGGGTAGTTTACTAACTAACTGTGTTGATCCCCTCGTTTTTTGGTAGCTCAAAATGCTTTCATAATATTCATCAGAATATTGAAAAGTGATAATGGGGATAATAAATTATTGAATAAATCCTTAACATGTAGGGTTGGATCATTTTGTGGTGTAATCCACATGTTATGATTCATAATAATCAAGGACTCAGTTTGGTTATGCGTGCAGGGAATAGGACTTCGTTGGAATGAAAATAGAATTTAATTTTGAATTGATAATGGTTAATTAATGACTAATGAAATAATATATGTAAATTGAAACTCATAATAAGGGAAAATTAAATTAACATTGCTCTTTAAATGGATGTGTGATTATAGGATATATATTATTAGTTATGGTAGTCGGGTATCTGAGAGACATTATCTGTAGTCAAGTCCAGGAAAATGTTTCTCCCATAGTACGGTTGTGAGATTTATTATATTCTGTACTATTGTGTTTCTATATTCTTAATTACCCTTTTAGTTAGGGTGACTAACACCACATAGATTCAGAGTACTAGGGGTGTTTTCCCTAACGTCACAGTTGGAGGACAGATAGTTGAATACCACCTTTGGCCTTGCTATCTTCTCTTGATAGTTACTAGTGATTCTATGAACATTAGTTATTTTCTCCCATATATTTGTTTAGAGGGATATAATGGCCTGTGGTTATTTCACACACATATATTATGGTAATAATTTTATATTTTCTATTATATGTGTAACATATATAGGATATGATTACTTGAGGATTAATACATGGTGTATGGGTTGTAATGGCATGAACTATTATACCCAATGTATGATACATGATATATGAGATATGGTGGCTCCTAGAAACATCCTGGTTACTTTTGGTTATGTGGATGTGGTGGTGTGGTGGTGTTTTGTTGCATGAGGTGCAGGTTGTGGTGCTTTCCCAAGTAATCTTCAGGCTAGCCTTTTTGGAGAGAGACAGTCAGGATTTGAGACGTTGCGGAAAAGTGAAAAACCAATGGGGAAGTGGTAGTGGGGTACCCTTGATATTATTTATTATAATATACACTATTTTATGTAGTACGGGGTGATTGTATCCATGGTGAGGTTGGGAACATATTTTACCCGTTTAATTTATGAGTTAGATTCACTTATTGATCACTATATTTTAGCATTTTTTTCATTACTTTTACTTGTGAGGTTCTAATGAGGATCCTACTGAGTATATTGTTATTATCACCCAATATATATATAAACTCTTATTCTAGTCTCATGGAGACGATTGGAGATCAGGATGGTAACAACTAGCTTGTGGTTTAGGATCCTACTGAGTATACTGTTATTCTCACCCTATATATATATAAACTCTTATTCTAGTATCATGGAGATGATTGGAGATCAGGATGGTAACTAATAGTTTGGGGTTTAGAGGAGTCATTTAGGCTTCTTGGTTACTTTAATTTTACATTCTTTTGGTAACTGACCTTTCTAATTTCAATTTCAATAATTTTTACATTATATTTAGCACATTTACATGGGTTATCTTATTGTTGTTTCAGTAGGATTTGGTTGGTTTACTCTTTATCTCTATCTTTAGAGTGTGTTCTCTTAGGGGGAAATTCCTCCCATCTGTGTGTTTATTATACCCTCTGTTAAAGTCGCAAACCCAGGGCTTAATGAAAGTGAGACTCAAGGGTCATTATCTCTCTTATCACATTTTCGGCCCCAGAGGGGTACACTTTATTGTGGGGTTCGTGATATAGTGGTATCATAGGTTCTGGTTGAGGGATAGGATGGTGTTTGGAGGTATGCACATGTGAGGTTTCATAGGTTGGTAGGTAAATTATGGCCGTCATTCTTAGAATGTGCTATATGCACTGGAGACTGGCTTACAAATGGGTATTTAGGCCCCCGTAAGATCTGATGCACAAATCATTATATTTATAGAGGTCACTAAATGAGGTGATACTAGTTTCATAGTAGGACTTATGAAATTATCATTCACCATTCATCTTTTCACCAATGTTTGAATGTTTATATAGTTGTATAGGGTAATCTAAAATTAATGAAAATAAATTAATTAATATTAATTATTACATATTCTAGGTTTATGATATCTAAAGGTTTTCCCTTTTGCAGGTATAGAATCATTTAGACATCCATGGTAGGTTTTCATAAAATATGTTCAGTAGGAAATGCTAGAAAATCACCATAACATAAAGGTTCACAACGATGATGATGCATGTAGGAAGACACTCCAAGAGTTTTAGTGCCAATGTATATTGAATTATGAGGGATCTATTTCAGATGCAGTCATGGATGACTAGTTTGGGGAGGTTGAGATATCATTCATTTTTATCCATGCTCTGAAAGAGTACTAGGCATCGTTGGTTGTGAAAATACGGCATAGAGCAGTGAGACAGTAGTGGTTTCTGTTCCACAGAGATTATGTGCGATTGAAAATATCATGGTCTATGTTCCAAGACTAGTTCAGAGTAGAGTTTCATTATTTTATCATGAAGGTGTCCAGTTTCCATGACCCACTTACCCATAAAAGAGGGATCTCTAGGGTGTCAATGTTTTGAATCCATATTAGGAACATTTAGTGATATGTTTATGACCTATTTCTAGATGAGTTTAGACATTTTAAAGAGTCTTTGGGTATAACAATTTGGTGCTAGGTCACCCTATTTATGATGACTACATATCTCAAGGTGATCAAGAGGGAAATGATCATTTAGAGGATTTTAGATAGAATGGGAACATCATGATAGGAATGTCGTCAATAGTCCACACAAAGCAGTGAATTGGACTAGGATTCCTGTTTTTCCAGGTTAAAGGGTTTTTCTTCGTTAGGGGTTAGGCCTTAGCCTGTAGTATCTAGTCTATTCAGGTTAGTTGACCCCTAATCCTATACAAGTAATTATGTGTTTTTTGTTCTTATGGAGTCCAGTTTTTTCAGCAGCGAGAGAGCCTGAACTTTCTATATAGTCAGTGTGTGTCATGTGTTCTGTTATATGTTCATCTGTTGAGGCAGTTCTAGCCAATGTAGCAGTGTAATGATGTATATACATTGTATCACTAGAGGCCTGATGGGGTAGGCAGAGGAAACCCCCAGGATTATCCCCATCCTCAAAGAGAAGAGTGTGTTCATGGTTTTGGTCTTCATCAGGACCATAGATTCCATGGAGCTAGTTGTGGTCAGCTTTATGCTTTAACATTTCATGTTCTAGTAAATCCATACATATTTTGAAGTACCCTTCTATTGTTTTTTACTTGATTGTATGATTTTTTTTGATTAAGGAGTGATAGAGTACTTCATATCACCTACCCTTGTACATTCATTGGGACATGAGCAAGAGAGGATTCTACTGCCCTTGGCATTAACTACACTAGTCAGAGGTCGAGTATACTTCTTTCATGTATGTAGAGATTGTGATCCAGTTTTTGGTTACCAATAATCTTGTGGAGATATCCTATGTTTAAAATAACAACCATATGTTTTCATTCTCATTATGGATTGGGGTATTTGGTGTAGGCTATCATGGATTGCTTTAGGATGTAGTTGGTGTTATTCGATGTTGATATAGGGAAAACTTTGTTTATTGCTTATATAATCCCATGAATAGGTCAGAGTAATGTTCCACCCTTTTCTTCTTTTATGGATGAGTAGTTATTTATATTTCTTGAGGTTCAGCCGTTAGTATTTCCCAATGTCTTTGAAGAGTACGCAAATGTCTTTCTAGAAGAAGTTGTAGCGATAACCCTTCAATGAGGGATCATGATTGGGATCAAGTTATTGCTAAACATGTCTCCTGTAATGATGTATCTGTATAGGATATTACCTTATAAGTTGTGAGAGCTATATATAAAACTCAATGGTCTGTTGTAGTGACGTTTTTTTCAGATGAGTGATTCACCCTAGGGTCTACAAGATTTATTTGTAATAAAAGAAGACATGATTTTTTATTTGAGTTTGGATAATCATCGCCTAAAAAATGCGACAGTGAAGAACTGATATCCTCTTCCATGGATTGATATTTTATATGATCAACTGAATAGTGAAATCTAGTTCTAGAATATCTATTTCCCATTAAGATATCATCAGATGCATGTGATGAATGAGGATATCCCAAAAATTTCATTATGTTTTTGTCATGGGAATTATGAGTTTGTGGTGATGTTGTTCGTCATGATTAATACTCCATCTTTTTTCATGGGGTGGATAAACTCTATGTTATGTGAGTTACTAGATGAGTTCGTGGTGGTTTCCATTGACGATGTCCTCTTGTACATCATGTCAGATGAGTGTCTTGCAAAGTATCTATGTGTCATCTTGGGATTTCTTTATCAATAAAAGATTTTTGGGAAGTTGTAAAACTATGAGTATTATGATTGAGAATCTATTTAATGGGGAATATTGTATCCATGTAGGGAGTAGTAGTGGATCCATTGAAGATAGTAGTTTTTGTGTCTTGGGAACCCTTCAAGATAGTAGAAGAGGTGACAAGATTTCTTTGTAGGACAGGCTATTACATGAAGTTCATTGCTGATTTCACTCGGGTTGTTCCTCCAATCACAGTTTCTACAATGATGGATAAATCATTTATAAGGATTGATTAGTTCCAGGAATCTTTTTAGTATCTTTAGGAGAAGGTTTTCATTGCACTAATTTTTTTTCATCCAGTAGTAGGTGTTGATTTCGAGATTTTTTGTGATGCTTCAGGTCTGGGGTTAGGTTGTGTATTGATGAAGAAGGGATTAGTAATCTCTAATGGCTTCTAGTAGTTATGTCCCTAGGAACATAACTATACAACCCATAATCTAAAGATGAATGAAGTGGTGTTTGCCCAAAATTTTTGGATACATTACCTACTTGGTGATTATTGTGTTGTCTTCACTGATCATAAGAGACTAAGGAATGTATTCCTACAACATGACATGAACATTAACCAACATCAGTGGGTGTAGTTATTATATTATTACAAATTCATAATATCATATACACCTAGGAATAGGATTGTTGTAGTTGGTACGCAAATAAGGAAGTCGCGCAGTGATGAAGTGCATGAATTTGGTGAATCTTGGAGGGTGGTGGAAGAAATATTAGTTTTGCATTTGGATATGGGCGAATTTGGTTGTAGATGTTTTAATAATCAGATGGTGGTGTAGTAGGTTGATGAATCCCAATTGGTGGATCTTGAGGAGGAGTTACGGAGACACTGAGGGTTTTGTGGAAAAACCCCTGATGTTGGGTCCGAGGATAAACAACACTGGTTGTTATTTCATGGAACGATTTTCATTCATTTTTATTTGTGTGAGATGGTTCTAAGAGAGTTTCATAGGTCACCATTATTATTACATCCTATCCTTGTATAGAGCATTGAGGAGTCATTTTTGGGGGCCTGGGATGAAGCGTGTAGTTGTAGAGTTTGGATCTCGTTAAATGGACTTCCTAAAAGAGATGTTCGAGCACCATGTTCTCATTGGTTTTCTTTAGCTGTTAAATTTTTTTTAGTAGAAGTGGGAGGACATTCTGAAATACTTTTTTACCATTTTACCTTGATCTCATGGAGGCTATTAGTATATATGGATGGTAGTGGATCATTTAAGAAAATAATACTACTTTATAGTGATAATGGATTTGAGATCAGTGGAGGTTTTGTCAAGGCCATATTTAGAAGAGGTGGTGAGACACCACGGAGTCCCTAGAATGATCATTTATGACTGAGCTCCTCATTTAACCTATAGGGTATGGATAGGTTTTTAATATGCTTCCGGTTCTTAGTTGTGCCTTATAACTGCTTTTCTTCTGCAATCAGATGGTCACAAAAAATGTTCCATCCATAATCATAAATAAATGTTGCCCTCTTGAGTTGTAGATTTTGGAGGTTCGTGGATGAGTCACATGAACATGGAAGAGTTTTCTTAAAATAATAGTTTCCACTCCACCATAATTATGGAACCTTTTAAATAATTTTATTTATGAACATTCCATTATCTATTATGTTATACTTTTGTCAGAGTGTCATCTATTCTCAGGATGGAACTAGTTCAAAATAAGATGGAGACGGTTGAGGTGATTCATGAGAGGATGAAAGAAGAACAAGATCATAAAAATTCTTATATAAATAATAGGATAAGACCTATTGAGTTTGACATTCGGTATCACATGTTTCTGAAGGTGGATCCCCATCATGGGTGGTCAAGGTTTGTTCGGGGGTGTAATCTTTCTCCACGATTTGATGGGCCTTTAGAGGTGTTGGATTTTGCTGGATCTATGGTGTATCAGATATAACATAACCTATTGATGATCTAGATAAAAAAAAATTTCATGTGTCATTTCACTTCCACTATCTTTATGATGAAACTCACACTGTTGATTAGAGGGAGAACGATGTTAATGATGATTCAACCTTCAAGGAACAACCTGTAGAGATCCAATACCGCATGTAGAAGGTGTTGTGAGATAATTCTATTCCCATGGTTCATGTATTGCTGGGGAAATATGTCATTGAAGTGATTACTTGGGAACATGAGTTAAATATATGTGCTCAGTACCATGAGTTGTTTACTTTTTATCTCTTTTCTTCTGACGATGTTTGTTTAGTGGTTGTAAACCTTTCCGTTTAAGAGATGGATTTCATTTCTTTTTCTGTTGTGAATTGATATAATTTAAGAGTTACCTCCCCCATGAGTGTTTTTAAGAATTGGTATTGGTTTATGTGTGGTTTATGATTGTTCCTTTGAAGAAGTGATTGATCTCTTTTAGTGGTGATAGCCCTGAGAGGTATCATAAATGGTGGTAGATTCGACCCCTTTTTGGTATTTTATCTAGGTCAGTTTTGAAATCTTTAGGGGGAGAATGTTTGGAGAGGTATATGATTTGATGTACCAGATGTATTTAGACTATATTTTGCTGATATTTAGTGTATGGGGTGTTCATGTTGGTAAAGGTGGATTATTCCAACACTTTTTCAAAATTATCGATTTTTTTGAACAGTGTTTCCCGGACGGTATCTCATCCAACGGTGGTGGTATCTCATCCAAAATTAGAGGTAGGTCATCCAAAATTGGTAGTATCTCACCCAACGATGGTGGTAGGTTGTCCAATGGTGGATATAGAAAATCCAATGGTGGTTATAGCTCATATAACGGTGGTGTTATCTCATCCAACAGTGGTGGTAGCTTCTCAAATGGATGTGTAGCTCATCTAATGGTTATTGTAACAGGTCCAATGATGGGGTATCTCATCCAAATGTGGTGTTAGCTCATCCAACGGTGAAGTTATATCATCCAACAGTGGTGGTAGATCATGTATAAGGGGTGTTGAATCCTCAAATAGTGACAGTAACTCATCCAATGGTGGTGGGGACATGTTTAACAGTGATCGTATATCATTCCAATGGTAGCGGTTACTTGTGAACAATGTTTCCAACTTCCTACAATTTCAATCCTTTAATGTTTTAATTGAGTTAAAATTCATTCAAAGACATTTTTTTGTGATTTAATTCTGATTAAAATTCCATAACACCTATCCTAATTATCTTAAGTGACATAGTGACTTTACTCGGTGAAAATGTGTCATCTTGATCAGATCCACCTTTAATGGAAAATCTAAGCAGTATCATAAACTACTTCTTTGTATAGATCTCTTCAAAGGTCGAACCTTGTTCATCCACCTTGTCCTGTATTGTGAAATTGGAAAACCTTTCATTCCTTCCAATAGGAGTTTTATGTGGTGATATATCCTTATATCATGTATTCCCTATAGTTTCTCATGGTTGCATGCACACCCCTTGTTACGGTTCAACCAGGAAGTGTAGATCTAGTTTCAATGAATTACACACTACCTCTATTCATCTTGGTTTTGGGTTCATAGATCTTTTTCCTTCTGTTTTACCTTTCAACATTATGGACTTTGATCTCTATAATTCGAATAGATATTTCTGAGTTGTTTGTTGGTTCATTTGTTTTGTGGCGTCATTAGGTTGATGACATTCTTTACGAGAGGTGATCATGATCCATTGTTTTGGTCTATTCTCATACAAATAAAATTAGAAAACTTTTGTGGTAGGGGATCCAGGGATCACTATTGTATTTATGTGAAGTAATTTGTTTTCAATATTTATCCCACTAGATCAAAATAGAATTATCATAATAAATATTTGTAACACATTAAGTAATTGGTATCCAACGTATGTTGTTGCCTATTGATATGCTAGATAGTGTGATATTTATTCCTTTTTATTTATAATGGAGTTCTTAATGAAATTTGTTGATGAATATAAAAATGGAATTAATTGTAAATTAATTTTCCAATGATAAAGATTAATGTTTAATAAATATGTTTGTTGTTGTTGATATTTGATTATAATCAAAGGGATGAAATTATGAATGGTTAATTGAATCAGTTAATTCACGATAGAATAATGAACCAGTTGTGTCATAAATATAATTCTATGAAGGGTGGTAATTTACCATATTTATTGTAATGGAGATGAACCATAATGTTTGGGGTAGAGAGTACTTGTTGTGTGTGAAGGATGAATTCCATGATTAAAGCCTGTATCATAGTATCTGGGTTGTCTAGTTAATTCTTCTTGTGTCATTGAATGTTACTGGGATGAATTAGACTAGATGGATATTGTTAGATGATAGATAAGGAAGGACTACTAGTGTTTTTGGTAGAATATGATACCTTGAGTGGAAAGATACGTCAGTTTATGTATGTTGGTTCCAGAGAGGACACTGGGGATGATGGAACGGGTTGAAGAAGGGATTACCCATTTGTTTGAATATTGTTTTGGTTAAATATATTATCAGTTTATCTACATTAATTTTTCAACTTATTAATAAAGATGGTCCTGATTACCCTAATTCTAAAAGAGGTGAAGACACACATGGTATGCCATATGATTTCCGTGATTACCATCTCCATAATTGATGGGTCTACACTTTTTAAACAGGTGGAAAAGACAAGAAATATAGTTCACATACTCACCGTGTTGAGCCCCTTGTGTCTTGTAACATATAATTATTTTCTAGGATTACATTGAATTTGGAAAAATGAATATTCTATTAATTAATGATTTATTATACGTTTTAACCCTGGAGTTTGATCTTTTTGGGGTAAAATGCTGAGGTTATGATTTTGAAGAATTGTGGACTCAATTTGGATATTCTTAGAGGCCATGGAACTTAGATGAAATTTAAATGGAATGTAATGGTGAATTTATAATTGGTAATTAATTATTAAATACTTAATTAACGTAAGTTTCAAATAATTAAATGGGATATATCACTTAATGTATATCTTTAAATGGTTATGTGATTATAGGATATCTATTCTTAGTTGTGGTAGTCGGGAGTCCCAGAGATTCTTACTACTGTCACATCTATGATTGAGTTTTTTTCCATAGTGTTGTTGTGAGCTATATTATATTCAATACAATTTTGTTTCTATATCCAACTCCTCCATTTTATTTAGGGTGACTAACACCCTATGGATTCTGATCCCAATGGGGGTTTCACAAAAATCATGATGAGAGGATATATGGATGACTACCCCCTTTGGCCACACTATCTTATCTTGGTAGTTACTAGAGATGGTAGGTCTGGTATATTGTTTTCCAAATATATGTGTAGAGGTATGTAATGTATTGTAGTTATTTCACAAACATACATTCTAGATATAGTTTCATATGTGCTACTATAGTAGAAACATTTATAGGTTGTGATGCCTTGAGGAACCTTACTCAGTGTTTGGGTTGTAGTGGAATGAGGTGTAATACCTGAGGTTTGATACATGTTATACAAGTTGTATTGTCTCGCAAAACTACGTGGTTTTTGTTGTTTATGTGGATGTAGTGGCGGTGTGTTGCACTATTTGAAGGTTGTGGTTCTTCTACCAAGTGTCTTTAGTGTTTCCTTTTTCGAGAGAGATTCTCCAGGCGTGTGGCATTGGGGAAATGTGGAAACTTATTAGGGAAGTGGTATAAGGTACACATGATATTATTTATTATATTATGACTCTTTTAGGAAATAATTGGTGAGAGTATACTTGATGGGGATGGGAACATAGTATATCTGTTTAGGGTAAGTGTTATTTCACTTATGGCTCACTGTGTTTTAGAATTATTTCATTGCTTTTGCATGATAGGATATGGGGAGGATCATACTATGTATACTGTTATACAAACCCAATATATATATAAATTTTTTAGGTCAATAGGATTAGGTTGGAGATCAGTCTAGTTATTACTAACATGGTTTTTACCAGAGTTGTTTGGTATTCATGGTTGTTGTCATTTTAAATTTGTTTAGTATATGTAGTTTTTTCTTTTAGTTGTATTAGTTTTTTCCATGAAAATATATACATGTCCTTGGGATTATTTTATATTGCATTCTATGTAGGGCTTGGTTGGTTTTTTCCTTATTTATCTCTTTCACATGTGTTATCTAAGAGGGTAATGCCTCCCATCTGGTTTTTTATTTTACCCTTAGTGCTAGTATCCAACTAGGGGCCTACTATAGGTGAGACTCAAGGTTAATTATCTATTTTATCTCATTTATAAAATATTAGGGGAACTCATTGTGGGGAGGTGGTTATGACAAAAGCAGTAAAAAAATCAAAGTAATTTATTCTAAAACCATCAAGAGTAATATTTTTTGATTGAAAAATTTTCCGAAATGAATATTAGGGTTAATAGAATAATAGATTATGAATATAAGGATCATAAATTTAAAGAAATTTTATCCCATTTCTATTTAAAACACAATTGACACCTAATGCGTAAATTTATAAACCTTTAATATCAAAACATTCATTTCCACTATTAAGTGTAAAATTTGATAACCAAGTGGTTAAACCAAAAGATACGTTTTAAAATTTTATATAAACCTAAATTAATATGATTTGATGACTACATTAATACGATATAATCCATAAATTCAACTAAATATCATTTTGATGCAATTTTAAACGTGTTATACACAATTTATATTAATATATTTTATGAATCACCAATACTATCCATTCCCACCCTTATAAAAGAACTCTCATCCATTCTCGTATTGTTTGTAACATAATATATATATCTCAAACAAAGCTACCCAAATATCTTATAACATTAGTTATCCTAATTATGTTGGGTTTTTCTTCCCAAAATACCAACCTTAAGATACATAATAATGTATCTAGAAGAGGCATACTATAGAAGTGGAATTTGTCTTTATCGACATTATCAATATTATTTCTTACTAAAATTCCACTAAATTTTCTATAAACAAAATAAAATAGTAAATATAGTATTATAAATACACTTATATGCTATTATTATTATGTTGAAAACATTTTATTCATCTTTTCTATCCCATAGAATGCGAATGTATCACATATCCACAGGAATGACTTATCTTCTCCTCATGGCGGTGCAATGTATTTTTCATCATCGTTTAAATTTTTAAGTTATTAAGATAAACATAATGAGTATATTTTATATTTACAACATAATTATTATTGTTATTTAAATATAATATATTATGTATCTTCATACATTTTGATCTGTAGGGAAATTATAATGTCACTTGTTCATATATATGGACTACCACCTCTATGAAGTGATTCAATTCGTTTTTTAATTTCTACAATAGATGGATAGTAATAAGGATATATTTAATTAATATATATTATATTTATGATATTATAATTAATATAGAAATGTTAATTATTATTTACCTTTCTTTCCTTTAATTATTCGAAAATTGAAATCAACGTTCATGCATACAAACAAAAAACTATCTTCTTGAATAAAGTAATTCATTTTTCTATCTCAACATTTAACAAATTATTTAGAAAATTAATAATTGAATATATATTATATTTATTAAATTAATATAACTATAGAAATTATGAAAATTCAAACTATTCATAATAATTGATATATCCATGAAAAAACAAATAAGAGAAAACAAGGCAGATAACACCAAAAATAATTATAAAAAATGAAAGATTGTTATTGAATAGTTGACAATATGTTATAATTAAATCGTATATGATTTTATGAACATGAGTATGGTATTTTTATAAGTTAATAAAAAACATTAAAACAATATATTTGGCTAAATAACTTTTATTAAAGTAATAGGATGTGATAATTGATTTTTTTAACTCAATTTCGAATTAGAGAGTTGAAATTATACTACATTTATAATGATATTCGATGATTATTAGTGGAATAACATATTCTTTTATTATTTTCAATTTAATTTTTTCCCTGGATTTAGATTTGGGACACATATTCAATCCCTTGATAAATTATCACTTCAATGATATGATATTTTCAATGGTTTTTTATCTCAAATTATATTATTTGGGAAACATATTATGTTATAAAAAAATAATATTTTATGATATGTGTATACAGCACCATCTAAATTTATATTATGAAAAATATTTTTATAATAATATTTAATATATCATTTGAAGATGTTATTTTAGGGGGTTTATTATTATATTGATACCAAGGTGGTATAAGATTTATGTTTTTATTAGTATTATCATTGCATGAATTTTCATTAAGATAAATTATATGATCCGTATAAGAAAATTCACTTTATTTTTCATCACATCTTAATATTTCTATATAAAACATGTTTTACATTCATTTTCATCATTTTAATGTACAAAATGTTCAAATAGAATGTTTTTAACAAGACCCAACTTTATTTTATGTTCTTCTGAGAATCATTTAATACCATGTCCATATTTTATATGAAATATGCTAAAAATGATTGTACTTCTCTACAATGATCTTTTAAATACATTTTAACCATTTTTTATTTTCATTATAATTATTTAATGAAATATCCTTTCTGTTTTTTAAATGAGGTACCTATGAATTTTTTTCAAAAAATATAAAAGGAATAATTGTTATACATTTTTTAACATGAATGGAATTCCCTCCACCATGACCACACAATGCTTTAATGATTCCAAGAAAATTATCTATAGTTGTTTTCAAATATGTTTTCCCTCTTATAAACTAAATTATATATATTTTAAAAATAATAATGGAAAATAATGTTTTATTCAAGACTGTTATAATGATATTTTTATGATATTAATATTTATCAATGAAAAAAAACCATTTATTTTATATAGGATCATTTATGGGTATGTTATAATGGAAGAAAAATTATTATTATCATGGATAGATTATGATTTTTTTTATTGCAGAAATTATTCAAATCATGAATGATATTTTATCCAATAGACTTAATTATTGGTTATTAGGGTATATTAATTTAGTTGTAATTTTTTATGTAAATAATGCATTTAGATAATTAGTTTGTCATATGGGGCCTAGAATTACATATCCCAATAATGAATCAGTGGGAATTAAGAAGAAAAGAGTTTTGGTAGTTGGCAGTTTCCTCACACATTTGTGTAATATGTGTTGGAATGAGGGATCGATTGTAATTTTACGATTTATGAGATTATGCAGTCCATAATTACGAAATATGTTAATAATATCCATGAAAATATTTCAATAGTTATGAAATCTGGTGGTACGTCTCTAGATCGTGTAATTATTTATATTCCATTAATTGGTTAATATTTATTCCTTCTATATTATTTTCCTTGATCACAAAATTTATTAAATGAACTGTGTTTTTAGTTATTTTCCATTCCATATTGATTATTCATTATTTCATAAAGATATATTCTACTATAAAAACCCATTACTAAGAATACGTGTTAACCCCTTTCTAACTACTTTTCTCCTAGAACCCATGATGTTTATTGTTAATGATATGAAAGGATATTTGAGAGGAAATAATGATATTCAAAATGAAATTGTTGTGTTATATTTATTTTTTGATCTCTAATGTGAATTTTGACAATGTATCTAGTTTACCAGGATTGTTAAACTATTTAGAACCTTAGTATGTGATCACTTGTATCTATTTAAAATATAAAAAACCATTCCACCATCTATGGGCCACTGGTGTTAAAAAAATTATATTAATATTAGAGAATGTTTAGTGGAATTATTGTGATGTATATTTATTTAGATATAGATTGGTGAATATAACACTATGAAATATAATAAACATAAGTCTAATTGAAGGAAAATATCATAAACGTTTTAGTAAGGTAGGGATTATGTTGTTTTACTTGAAATACAACCCAATATGGATTCTAAATGTGGATATGGTTTTTTAAAAAAATCAATGTGTAATAGCTCAAAATGAGTTGGTTGAATAAATAGTTACAATCCTTATGGTGCATAGTGGGTGTTCCCTTACTACAAACCATCATCAACACACTCATGGGAAGTTGTTAAGTTAATTAATATCTTCATTATGAATCATTATTATGAATATGGGAGTAGATACTATCAAAATCTATGATATGAAATTGGAATATAGGATATTCCTAATGTGTCATCGGTTGATCAGTCTATGGTTGATAAAATAAATAAATTCATATATATCCCCCTATTGGGTTTGTGTAATAAATTGTTATAGTTATTAATGGTATTTTATATAAATTTATATGAATATAAACCTTTCATATAGTATCTATTTTTTAATGGTTATTTGAGGAATAATTCTTTTATATTTTTCAGAGACATTTTTAAATATGTTGATACATCTAGGGATAAAATTATCCTTGATTTTCTTGTAATTACGGTTGATTAGGATAAATAATTTAATAAAATTTAGGAAATTTTTTAAATTATATTAATATCAATGGGACTGAAATGGAATTTAGTGACTATGTGATTATTTATATTTTTTATGATGCTTACTATATTGGGAATTTTATAAAAATCGGGAAAATATAATTTATGAAATGAATATCGAGTAAATTTATGGACATATATATGACTTTTATCTATCATTATGATGATTTATGATATTTATAGAATTTAATAAAACATTTTGGGGAGTATGTGATTAGGATATATAAATCTTTCATATTTGTCTATAATATGGATTGATATTATTTAGAGACAATAGTTAGGTTAATCATTAAAAAATATACATGATCAATTATTTTAGATTTTTATGTTCAAAATTTGGTGAGATATATTTTAGATTATTATAGTCATGTATTTGTGTAATGGATTAAAATGTACTTTAGAAGTAATATTAGATATTTTGGTGGCTATTATATTATATTTATGTATATTCAAAACAAATGAAAACTATTTTGGATTTTATAAATATTCAGATAAATAAGGGGTGACAAGTAATTCTATTATTGATATTATATACATTAAAATTTTATTTTCAGTTCTCAATAAATGAAATTTTTTTCGAGAATATTATTTTACTAGAATAATAGATAACGTATAAATTCTATGGTGAATTACCAAAGGATGTAAACTTTCTTTTGGATTGGAAAGAAAAAAAGTAACTATATTTTTTCAGATTTTCAGAAAAGTATTAATAAGATAATACAAATAAATTATAAAAATGGTCCTTAAATAAAAAAATTATTATTTACATTAATTTCTGACAAATTGAGGGTGTTTTCACTCATTTATTTATGGTTTTGTGGTCATAAACATTATCAAGACCATGTTCTTTGGCACTCTGTATTAGTCTATAGATAAGAGTTATACACTCTATTATTGTATTTTATCTTCCCACTTGTGTTTTTATTATATATTAAATACATATGTTATGTTTTACATACCCTTTATGTTTCCCACTTTCCTTTGTTTAATATATATATTTCATTATCCCTCGATATAATGTGAGCTTTCAATTAATGTTTTTTTAAATATTGAACATTTGTTGAATTTGTGTAACATCACTATGAAATATATGTAAAATTTCCCTAAGCAATCAAAATTTATTCATGAGTTATACGTAAATAAGACTATAAATTTTAGTTAATTCATTTTATACATAAAAAATACATTTTCTCCAAAAAAAATATTAATTTCATTTTTTGTGTCATAAATATAATTATAATTTTGACACCTTAAGATATAATTTATTATAAACTGAAAATAATTTTTGAAAATCACATATCAATATTATCTGAGGTTGAAATTTTTTGATTTTTCACAAATGTCTGATTTTTATGTGAATAGTGAAATATAACGATTTTTCAAATACTCTAATTTATTTTAATTACCTAAAAAAATTAAAATTACTGTAATATTTTTGATTTTGTATTAATGTTAAATATAAAAAAATTATTAATAGTAATATAATTAATTCCAATTGAATCATAAATATTCATTATATTGATATAAGTTAATTTTTATTCTTAAAACACATTTTTCTAACAACTATTTTCCACTGAGTTGTACTCATTTGTCACATAATTTATTTACCCCGCTTAAAAGGGATGAATATTTAAATATCAACCCAATATTTTAATTATGATATTTATATTTTTTAAAAATTTCCCTTCATATTTTGTTATCATTAATAGTAATAGTGGTAAATATTTGTTACCTTAGTAATGGTATAATCTGTATACATAGTTAAAACTATGAGATATGGTATTAAAATCCACCCATAGCTTTCAATTATTTTACTATATGTTATTTATTTTTCCATTTCTACACCAAATAAGAATATATGGAATTATGGTTCTATTATCCCTATATAATGTCATTTACAATATTTTAAGTAATAAAACTTCTTAAATTATCATTCTCCGAATTTTAATTTATTTTATATATTTAAAAGAAGATTATAATATTATATGAGTGAATATAAATTATTATTTTTAATTATTAATGTTTTCATTAGTGGTATATTTTTTTAAATCATACATGATACAGGAACATGGCTGATATAAATATTAGATAAATCAAAGTAATTGACATTGAAATCATCAAAAGAAATTCTAATGAGATATAATGTTAAATAAATATTAATGTCATAAATATTTAATAATTTACGATTAATGAGTTTATATTTGAATTTATTTTTTATGTTGAAGTCTTTAAACTCACAATCAATGAGTTGAATCAAAATTAACAGTACTGAAAGTTTTTAAAAAATATATTTATTAAATATTTGAGAATAATTAAAATCATTCATAAGTAAAATGATGATTATAAATGGTGTGAAATTTTATATTTTTTAAATTTAAGATCTAATATTTAGCTTATAAGAAATATTATTACACCTTAATATTGAAAATGTAATTACAAATTTTAGGTTTAAAAATTGTTATCAATGGTGTTAAACCAAAATATATAGTTTAAATTATATATAAACCAATATACATTATATTTTATTATTATATTAAGATGATATCTTCCTTATATTCTAATAAATTTTATTTTGGACCCATTTTACCTGAGTTGTAGTGATATTATATTAGCATATTTCATTATTTTCTAAAAGTATCCTATCCGTACCTTATTAATGAGAACCATTGAATTCCTATATTTAAAAAATAATAATGCTTATATCTAAACCCTAAACTATATAATTATCTAAAAAAATTAGATACATTTTAATTTTTCTATTCTTCTCAAAATACTTACCGTAGTTTCTTAATGAAAATATATAATGGTGGTCTACTGAAGAAGATGCAATCTACATTTCCATCACTTTCTAGTTTATTTCTACTTATACATAAAATAAATCAATAACCACAAAAAATAATAAATAATTTATAATAAATATAATTATAGGTTATTATGAATATAATAAAACCATCTTACACATATTTTCTATCCTACCAAATGGGAAAATATCACCCACGCATACGTTCGAATTACTGTATCCGCATAGCAATATAAATTCTCATAAAATTTTAATTGGATGTTAATAAATATATAAATAACTTGTATTTATGTTCATTATATTAACATTATGATTCATGAAATATAATATATCATTTAGCATTATATTGTTCTTCCATTTTAAAACAAAAATGTGGCTCATGGGTATGTTTAGACTACCACATCTACAAAGCGATGTGAATGATTTTTTGTTTTTGATTAAAATTTATGGAAATATGGGAATATTTAGTTAATATATATGATATATATGTTATAATAACTTTTTAATTGGGGAATTATTATTTATCTTTCTTCCATTATGTCCAATAAAAAGAAACAACAACATGCATGCTTACGTGCAACCGAAATCCATGTACTATTTAATTTTTTATATATAAAACATTCTTGATTAATTATAAAAATTAATTAAATGAATAAGTATAATATTTAAACCATTAAAATAATTATGAAGATTATAAAATTGAAACCGTTAAAAAATAACCATAACATATGTGATGAAACCTACATGAAAAAACTAAGAAGTTAAGGCAAAAAATGACAATAAAGAAATGTTTCTAAAAAATGGGTGATAAGATGATATAAGTGGAAATTTTATGATGGTGTAAATGATAATAATATATTGTAATAAATAAAAATATTTTTTGAAAAGAATATATTATTTGTCAAATAATGTTCAATAAAGTGAAATTGTGAGAAAATTGGTTTCATAAATCAATTTCCATTCATTGTGTTATAGATTTACATTATTGAATATGTTATGATATTATATTGTGTAAAATAAATTTTTATTATATTATATTTTAATTAAACTTTTTTGGGGGTGGGATTACATTTTTCATTCATGATAATTTATTGATTAATTATCACATCAATGATATAACAATTGTAAGGGTATATCATCTCAAACTATCCTTATGGGAAAAAATTTTGTTACATAGTTATCATCATTTATGGGGTGTGAATACCTTTACATTGAAAAGTAATATAACTAATATCATTTTAATTCTTATATTTAACTTTTAATTTTATTCAATTATTTCCTAGGTCATACAATTAAAACAATTCCAATATGGTAAGAAATATATGGTTAAATATGATTTTAACCGGGATTGTCTATGATTGAATTTACATTAAAAAAAATTATATGATACAAATATTGTAAAATAATTTAATTGTTGTATACTCATGTTATTTAAGTATAATACCTAAATTCATTCCAATTAATCCTGTTTAATGTACTCAAGTTATTGAAATAATGTATTGATGAAAAATGAATTTTATTTTTTTGGTTGGTTATATGTTTTTTCATGTCCATATATTCATTAAAATGCTTTTTAAAATTGTTTTATTAATATTTTATTTTTTTTATATTTTTTTATAATTTTTTTATAGGTACTTTTTTTAATAGAATCTTATTCTAATTTTTCAGATAATGTATTTTTGACATTTTCACTAAAAATGGGAAATGAATCATTATTTTAATAAACTCTTAATGAATGGAATTTCAATCCTCCTTGCACTGTATACTCATTCAATCATACATTAAATGTTTCAATGTATATTAATAGAAAACACCCCTCTTATTATTTAATTTCTTATTAAAATTTTTTAAATTAGAAAGGGCTCTCTACTAAAGAATGTTTTAATAATTTATTTTTTATTTATATTCATCATAAACAAATATCATTAATGTCACTTTTTCTCAACTAGAAATATATTTTCATGAAACCATGCATATTATATATCTAGATGGTTTTTGATCATATTGAGTAGAGAATTTATTTACATTCCATATGATATTTCATCAAATAAAAACTGTCATTGATTATTAAGTCATGTTGATTATGTTTATTGTTTATTGACATGATGAATTAATTGGAATTATAAAGTGATGGGTGTGTTATGAAATTAAATAAAACATTGATTAATCAGTAGATATTATATGAAAAAAGTGTTTGTAGTTTTTATTAAGGATATTACCATTTACATAAGATGTTTTGAATGATGCCTCGATGATAAATTTATGATGTCCAAAATATTTCATTCCACCATTGTGAAATTAGTAATTGATTTCCATGTGATTGTTGAAATTGTTATGATTCTTCTAGATATGATTCAAGCACATATAATTATTTTTATATAATTATTTTATAATTAGTTATTCCTACCATATTATCCTTTCTGATTTTGTTATTGATTAAATAGTACGTGTTTTCAGTTATTTAATTTACCCTATTGATTGTTATTTAATGAAGATAACATACACTATACGTAACACATATTTGTAACCCAATATCACCCACATATGATATTACATTTTCTATATGATCATGTAATGTTTACTAGGAATGATATGAATGTTTATGTTAGAGTGTATGTAGTATTTTAGGTTTTCTTATTTAATATTAGATTCGGTCATGTATCAATTTTACCAATAATAATAAAATATTTATTAATATGTGACATAGTTTATTGTATCAAACACCAATTTAATTATTCAACCATAATCTATAGGATGCTAGTGTTAAAGACATTACAAATTTTGGATAGGTGGATCACTTTTAAAATAAATACATCTGATTATAATTAAAATTTAAATATTATTAATTTCATATTCATGGGTATGTGGAACTATAAGAAACTAATTTAAACGAATGAGGGATAATTTTAAAAATCCTATTACTCAAAAATAATTTTTATAATAATTTTTTGACATATAATATATATTTTTTCATAATTATCCCAATTTATCCTTTAATAATGTATTTATGTTTTTCCAAGGTTTATATTAAATTATAACAAAAAAAATGAAAGTGAATGAATTTTTAAATTTTAAAGACCATAAAAAAATTACGATTTAATTGTAGAAGTAAAAATAATTAATTTTTATATATGCATGAAAATTATTATGAAACATTTTTTTTAAAAAAAATTCATTAAAATTAAAAAGTAATTTATTCCAGTAACCTGTATAATTATGATTAAAAGAACTAGTTTTATTATTTAAAATGAATTTGAAAATTATTACTTTATAAAATCCAAAATATAATGCTACTTTAAAAATGAATGAATTACGTTGATATATTTAATAAAAATGGGCATTTTTTAGCAATAACTAGTAAAATTGATATTCAAGAGAAATATCAAAAAATATCACTAAGATAATTTTGAAATGATAATATAAAAAATGAAGTCTATTTTATTATATTGAATTTTGTTATATATAGTATTTTAACTTTTAAATAATACATTACATTTCATAGAAATAAATTCATTTTCAATTACATAATTTAATTTTTTTATTAAAGAAATGCATAAAATTATTTTACGGAATATGAATGCATAAAATGTATTCATGAAAATTAAAAAGACCTGAAATTTATTTATTAATAATATTACAACTTTTTTCATGGATTTTGTGTCTAGTGGTACAACAACTGCACTAGATTAGTAGTATATATAGATGACTGATATTAAATAAAAGAATAGATACGGTTAGTGAGAAAATAACATGAGTGTGTTAGTGACTCCATATGAATTGAGTAATAATAAAACATGTTAATTCATTAAATCTTATAGGAAATTCAATAAATAATAATGAAAAAAATTAATACATTATATGTCCTTAAATCTATTGGATTGATGTGTAATTATGGGGAAGGAGTATTAATTAGATCTATCATAATGAATCCTACCATAATATATATCCCTAAAAATATTCGTAGTAGAATTAAAATAAATGTATGACTCATAATAAAATAGGATTAAAATACAAAAACATTCAAAACAATGAATTTAATTTTATATAATAAATTATACAAAAAGATAAAACTTATAAAAAGAAAATATTAACTTCTAACTATGAAATAAATATATGAAAACTATAAACCCTATCATATGTAATTGTTATTTAAATATGATTTTAATGTCACCAAAATAATGACACTGATTTTTTTATGATCATATAAAAATAAAAAAATCCAATTAATGGAATGAACATTGTCCAAATATAAATGATATTATTTATGGATTGTATCTTTTTGACCCAAAATATTTGTGTCTCAACATCCTCCCAAATAAAAAAAAATCTTATATCTATACTTGTAGATATACTAGGAAAACTATTATTCACTGATAAATTAATATAATAGTGACTATGACAAAACAAATCAATATTACAAATGGATAAATAAAACCCAATTTTAAATTTGTTAACAAAGAATAATATTTTATTGATTAACCAAAATCAATTCTCTCTTCCTCGGTGGTAAAAATTAATAATATAAAAGAATATTTTATTTCATGGATTCAACACCAGTATAAGAAAAAAATATATAAAAAAATATTCTTCTACATGTGAAAACATTTATAACATTTTAATAAACCACAAAACAAATTACCTCATCCTCAAAAATAATTATCTTTTTAAAACATATACCCAAACCTAGAGGCATTTACAAATACCTTAACAACCATTTTGATACATGTAAATATTATATCACGGGGTTTCTAATAATCCATAAAAGAATATGAAAAAAACATTTAATATATATCCTAAAATAGAGTTTGGAAAAAATAAGTATAGTGACAACAATAGTATAATGTAATTTTTTTTAAATAAACTATGTCTGAATCACTATTAGGGGTTTGACTAAGAGATAGATTGAAGTGTTTCCGGAAATGTTGTTTAACATTATTTAAATTATAAATCATAATATTTATTTAAAATCTATTTATATAATCATATTCGTATATATATAAAAGAGAAATTTCATTTTATATCTAATTATTTGAATTCCACATTAATCCTATTGTCTAAATGTTTTATTTCAAAGGTTGTATTCAATTTAATTTTCATGTGGTTAACCCTAAAAAAATTCTAAAAATAATATCATGTCATTGAAAATAATATAATTTTTATAATATCACGTATAATTATTTAAAAATTTAAAAAAGATATATTTTGTATCAGAAAAAAAAATTGGCAAAAAAAACAAATAATTTATACCACTATTAGGATAACTAAGTTTTTCTATATTGTGATATTTATAAAATGTGTATTTTAATTTATTTTGAATAATTTTAAAATATCATATAAGTATTCTAGTAAATTTTTGAAGGGATTAATAATGTTAGGAATCATTGAATGATGAAACTTCAATTAGGGAAAAGATCATACACACAAGATGTTTGGGGATTCTTTATGTAAATGAAACAAATTTTCAACTATGTTTTTTCTACATAATGTAGTGAAGACTAGTAACACCTCTCCCCATAATATGTCACATGTATCACATAGTTAAAATAATCACACATGAATGTTTAAAAAAAGGATAGAAATATGAAAAGTATGCTAGATATATATGATTACGTGGATTTCACATTTTTGACATATCCATGGGTGAAAAGATCAAACAATTATATTTTTAAAAGTATAAATAGATAGAAAAATTATAAATATTTATTCAATGATAAAAATAGACTAATAATATATGATCCAGATGATAAACTAGTCCCACCTCGACCTTATATAAGATATCATCCAGTAAACTACGTTTGAAAAAAAAATCAGTTAACCATCCCTTGGAATTGGTCCACCTATAATTCCATGTAACTCAAATACATATATTTTTTCATATATTAATCCTCAAATTGGATTTACTATCAATGCATTGGATTCTTAGCATTTTTCTATAAATTTCTCCACAATATAAATATATTAACTTTCACTACCATGAAAGGAACAATGAGAACATTATTGTTCCTTATTATCATAAGTAAAATATAGTTACTAGAAGAGGCTTTAAAATTATAAAAACACCCTACTTATAAACTTATGAAATTATATAGTTGACATATTTTAAATATTATGACAAAACCCTTCCTCATTCCTTCGATATGCATGTTGAAATATGTATAATATTATTTTTAATTGAGTGGTATAATGGCACTATGTTTCTTCAAATATACGTGGAATATTTTTTTGGGAACATTTAATCTATATTTTTCTTTCTATATATCAGTTTTATATATGAAATAATCTCTATTAGCATATTAATACTTAAATACAGTAAATTAATTTATTTATCTTGATAAAAAATTGAATATTTTAGTGGTGAATTATAAGGAAATTAAAAAATAGTCTCAGTCCACATTTTTATTTCCTTCCAATATATTTCAATAAGAAAATAAACTAGAATGAATAATTTTTTGTATTTAATATTAGAAAGACAATGTACTTCTATTGTATACAATGTAACAACATTATATATATGAGACAGCCAATAGAAAACTGTTCAACCAAATATAAACCCAAATCCAATTGGGATCATCTTTTAATCTGGGTCCCTAAAATAATATTAATATATAAATCCATATAATGACTTTTATTCACCCAAATAAAGTAATATATTATTTAATATATTCATATAAAAAATATATCACATCAAATCTTTTGAATTCTCCCTTTCAGATTTGTGTATAGAGGGCCTACTTCCATAAAATTTAATTTTTGGTTGTGTAAAAATCATCATGCACCTCAAGTCATTGCCAGTTGATTCATATGATACTATTTTTATTTACATGTTCACATATTCGTATGATATTATTAATTCCTTTTAGAACTTGATATATTTAAAATGTGGTGTCAATAAATGTTTAAATTCACCTAACAAAAACTTAACTATAATATTATTAATGTATTCTTTCTAGGATAACACTAATAAAAAAATTAATATCCCACAGAATATTCATCCCAATTAATTTCTTATCATGGAAACACCATTTATTTCACATAATATTATGAATAAATTAAGACATTGGACACTCTAAAAACATCCCATCCATCTATAGAAGGAGCGTGACATCAGTCTCACCTGCCCAAAATCAATAATAACAACAATGATCATAATCAAATTGTGTGAAGCCATCCTAAATCATGATTGTGTTAATAATAAAATTACACTATCTAGGATCTGACATTAATTAAAAGAGGATTTATATTAATATAAAATGTCTTAATTTTTTTGTTTTTCAATACTATTAGGATGAGTCATATAGACGTCTTCTCTAATCCATCCTGAAAAAAGGTAGTGTTGTTATTATTCTCTTATTAGACATGTTCATTAGAAGTAACTATATTTAGATTAATTTATATGGTATTATGGTTAACTAATGATGATAAAATTTACGAGTTATTTATTTCTTATTTCTTTTGGAATCTTTTCACCACCAAAAATTTCTTATATCTTTTTATTCCATTATATTCATCCTTCAAATATAAATCCAATTTCTTTCTCATTAGATTACTTTTTATTCACAAGATTATCATATTCTATTTAACTTTAGGTAAATCATTTCTTCCTCCATATATATCTATCACAGATATTATTCATTGAGAAGGAATTTCTTGTTTAGGAATTCTTGATTCGATGAATCTTTTTGAGATAATAAATTTATATTAATTCCATACCTTTAGTCTATTTTTCTGACTCTAGAAGATATTCAAAACTCCACCTTATATTATTATATTATTTGTGATGTTATTTTTTAGATATATTCCAATTTCAAAACATTTACATATTTATCTTTTGATTCACCATAATAGGTGAACACTAACAAATATACCATTGGTCACACATCTGAAGATCTCTGGCTAATATTTGGTTTCACAATGGCTTGAAAACATCTAGTTCTTTTTAAAAATTAAAATTTACTTCATAATTTGAATTCATACCCACCATGAACATATTTATAAAAAATTTAATCCATATATAGGATCTCTTCATTGAAGAAAACATTTTTTAATCTAATGAATTTATATTTTTCATTATTTAATTCTTTGAAAACAATTTCATCATTTCATTATATATTTATAAAAAAATATATATATTTTACTCTATATTTTTTATCATCAAATAACACGAGAATATAAAATAATTCCAAATAATTTGTGGTGAGAAATATCCCAAACACATAATAATCTATATATATTCTAAGAAAATATATCTAACTAAAAATATAACATTATTGGACTCACACAGTTAGATATGATATTGAAATCATAAACATTACATTTTTCAATTTGATACAGATTTATGTGATCCTATTTTCCAATCCAAAACATACCACAAATAAAGAAAAATGTCTGATTATTTACATTATAAAATAAAATTTAGTTTTATAGTTTTAATGAATTAGGAGAAAGTCTTATATAAAGATCAAACACATCTCTAAATAAAAATTTTCCACACATAACTCATATTTTCTTATTTCACATTAAGTAATCTTCATCATCAATATAAAATAAATTCTATAAATAATTCATTCAACAAATTTATTTATAACTATTGGAAAAATGAATCATTCTAAGTTTTATCTAAAATAATCAATCAGGGTATTATTAAGAACTAATAATTGAATTTCATCAGTGTGAATAAGAATTTAATAAAGGTATGGTTTCCTAATCAGTGTTAAAGATTCTAAAATAATAATAATCATACCCCTCAATACATGGATCACCCAACATGAAAACATTTAATTAAGATTTAAAATAGTAAAGAGTCATCAGAATCAATATTAATGATCTATGTGATATCAGTTTTGATCCTAATAATCATTATAATAACATATATAATATTGATAAAACGTATCATTGTCCATGGAAATCATCTTCCTAGAACACATATAGAACCCTTGCAAATGAAATAATAAAATAGTTCACTTCCTATATAAATATCTATAGAATAGAAAATTTACTCAATGAACAAGAGTACTATCTAGGTTAACCCATAGCTTAAACTAAACTAGGATAACCTAGTGTTAACTTTGTGTACCCATCGTTTAAGCTATATTGGGATCACTTGGCACTATCTGGGAACACTCCTCCTATAACACCATTACCATTTGGTAACATTGACTCAAAATCACCATGGTGTAATAACATAAAATGAAACAGAAACTAACATCAAAATAAGTAAATAATTGATATTTCATGTAAAATGGTCTACATATACACCTCATAGATGAAAATAGTTTTCTAATATATCATATGTCTTTGTGAAGAAAAATTGAGACAAAAATCCTCTATGACTTTAGTATCTTATAAACCATAAGACTCATGAAAGATAGATCATAAAATGGATTTATGTCCAAATAATTTTTATATTAGGAAAGATAAAATACATTCATGGTAATTATATACACCACATAAAATTAACATGTGGGGAATATGACATGCATCTATTAGATTTAAAATGTGAGAGGAAAATTCCTTTCCATGATTCAAAACATTTATTGCATGTCCTTTATCATCGGTATACTATGATTATATAAATTATATTTTTTCTTCAGAATATTGTATAGGATTATTGGAATTTACAAAGACATTTTTTATTTAATTATAATTACAAATATTAATATATAATCTTTTAAGTCAACATTGTGTGTATTCAGGACATTTAGTTCATTATTTCAAAATGGATTTGGTGTGTTTACCAAGGTAATTGAGGTCATTATATAAATATCAATCAAATAATTACTGTAAAATAGATATAATATGTATTCATATATTATATTTTTTAATTAAACCATGATAAATGGTTTTTAAAGATGAACAATGTTATGACTAAAAAGATGGTAGAAAATACCTATGTCTAAGTAACGTTTCCGTTTTTTCATGTATCAATATGAAATAGTGTTAAGTATTGTTTTAAAATTTAAAAATAATTATAATATCATATATAAGAAATTATTTCATTAAATGTACATATATATATCATCCATGTTCTATGGTGATGAAAAAAGTTTCATATCCCTTCTTGAAGGTGGTATTCCATAAATACATGAATGGCATTATTTTTTTTAAGATTAATAAATAAAATTATTCAAAATATTTTAATAATTTTAAATATGTAATTAATATAATAAATATAAAATTTCCATAAAATATATCCACTAATATTATACTTATTACCTTTCATGTAAACTATCAATAAAAAACAAATCACATCACTTCTTGAGGTGATAGTCTATTGTACACACGAGTGATGTTATCGTATCCCATTAGGAATAATAAGTAAAAGATAATATTTGATGTAAGGAATGAAAATTTATAAGTATTATTCAAATATGTTATATATATATATATATATTATATCCATCGTAATACCTAGCCTTGATAGGTGGTTATGAAAAAATGAATGACATATGATCATGATGTAGTAGTCCACAGTACACAAAATGATAATTTCATAAAACATTTGATGGTAGATGATGAGGATTTATGATATTATATTAAAATAATTACATATAAATATATTTATGATATTTATTATATTATATTATATTTATTTTATATGAATTTAAAGAGGTGGAGGAATAAATGAAATAAAAATTATTGTTAAAGAACATTAGCATAACATCTGTTTGGTTATGGTGGTTACTACCACAAGGCTTTATAGGCTATATTTTTGAACAAAATTATGTTTTTTGGAAGATATATTATTAATAGGTAATTAATTCAGGCATGAATTTCCCGAAAAATTATCTGAATGTTTGATGAGGAGAGGAGAGGGAATAACCTTTTATAAGTGAGGTGAGTGGAATGCATATAATTGTTAAATGGAAAAAGTTGTAACAACATTATGCACATGATGAAAAAAATGGATTATTAGAGACACATAGATATTATATTTTATAAATATGGCTATATAATCAATTTGAGGTAAGGTTTTTGTACATTTTTAAACAAATCTGTTTAGTTTACCCCCTCAATAAACCAATATTTATATTAACTATGGTAATTAATTTTTACAGCTTTCACTATTCATTTTGTTAAAAATTAAATTAACCTTATTTGAAAATAAAAAAATATGATGATTAAAATTTTTATTTAATTTAACTAAAATAAATTAATATCATTATAAAATTAATTTTAAATAAAATCCTATATATGAAATGAGAAAACTGGTTTACAAGATATGTATTTTTCAACTAATATATGATTTTATATTAACTCTATGAATAATAATAATTTGTGTCTCAATAATAAATAATATTTATATATATATATAATAAATAAATTCCATTCAAAACATTCCACATTATGGATTATCTAAAGTAATTAAAATATAGAAACATTATAAATACTACAAATTTATTCTAATAAAACCCATTTTTAATAAAAAAAAATGAACTAATACAGAAATATAACATTATAATGGTTAAAATATATTTATTTAAGTCAAATATAACTATATAATAAATATTTTAATTGAAATAATATTCAAAACATAATTTTTCTTTTAAATTAATTAATTTATTGAAAATAAATATCGTTTAAAAAATATGTTTTTTGCATTATTCATAGAAAAATGAATATTTTTGGAAAAACCAAACAAATTAACTAAAAGAAAATTGATATAATAAAATTAAATTAAATGAATTCAGTTTTATCAAATACAATATTTAAATTTTATAATAATTTATTATTGTCATGACCCGTCCCCCAGGGCTCGTATCATGACTACCCCAAACCAACCTTCTATAGGCCAGAGGTTGGCGACTACACCAAAGGTGGAAATCCTGATAACTGTGAAGGCATTGCCTTTATAAAATGTAATCACACACAACCAGAGTACAAGAAGAAGAAAACAGTATGTAAAAACAGTATAACTAAAATATGTGATGTAAAGTAAAAGGGTCTGGAAATACAAGCTCAAAAGTAAAGTACAAGTAAAGAAAAAATAGGTACAACTAAAAGACAAATAGCTGGAAGGTGTCTAGCAGCTCCTGGATTGTCCACCAATGACCCTACTTAAAGTGTAGGTACAGATATCCTCTTCAGCACTCCACATCCGTCTGTCTCCTTCAGGCACCATCTCGTCATGAGGTCCACCTTCGGGTACCATCCAGTCCTTGCACACCCCGCCTTGGTCAGTGCTATCTGTCGTCTGCATCCAACACAACGAGGTGCAGGTATAGCCCGTGCAGGGGTGAGTATAACGATACTCAGTAGGGATCCTGAGACCCTCATGGTCTCATAAAAATCAAACAAAGATAATCCAAAAAGTATTAAATCAATGGATAACCATTACTTAGGTATATTCCCATACATATACCTAAGTTATCAAGTAACCCATCTCAATCATGAGGAAAACACAAAGGTCATTGACTCAACTCAAACTAGGATTTTTCATTATCAAAAACATGACTTTTGGAGAACTCCTCCTCTATCCCGAACAGTGGTCCAGTCACGACAACTAGGTGCTCACTAACCTTAGACTGTTGAGGTACTCCTCTTGTCGAGTACCATGGGCCTACTGACAACTAACAGGTTTTATGTCCGCTATGGGTCTGCCGCCAAATACCGGGAACTCCCTGTAATAGCCTATAAATGTACTCCTCCTATCGATTACCGTGGGTCTTCTACCAACTACCAGGCGCTCCGTCTATCATGGGTCTGCCTCTAACTACCATGGACTCCCCACTGGGCTAGTCAAATCACTCCGAATCGAATCGGTCAAGCAGTCGTCAGGTCTGTCTGCTACTAGGTCTCTGCACTTGGTACACTCGTCTCTGGGAGGATCCGATCGACAAGCTACTGGTCGATACTCCATGTGTCACTAAGTCTCACATGGAAGTATCTCAAAGTACAACCATGTCATAGGGGTCTCAACGCAATAGAAGACGCGTCAATCGGACGCCCGGTCTGTGAGTTATTGGCATTTCCGTCCCAGGGGCCTGGTTAGTTATTAGGTTTAAACCAACTCGATTGTACTCCAACTGTGTCCAAAACTCAATTGGGACATTGCAAAAGAATCTTCTCAGTCTAAGCTTTCTGTCACCATAGACGATTCATTGATCAGACACCAGTGGCGCATGATATGCGCGAAAAGGAGTAATTGAGCCATAGCGGGTTTAGGTCTGGTCAGACCCAGTCGGACATAGCCGGAATGACCCGGTCCCAACCGGGGTCAGATCCGGTCTGTGGGTCAGACACAGTCCAAGGGGGTGGTCTGACCCGATTGGTCGGACATTCCCAAGTGGTTGGCCCGAACCGATGGGTCGGCCCGACCCGAAGGGGCTGCTCTACCCGAAGGGGCTGCACGGCCTGAGGGTGGCCCAGCTGAGGGGGGTCCGGCCCGAGGTGGGCCGGCCTGTGGAAACCCAGTCTAAAGGCGGCCCAGCGGAAGAGTTAGCATGGCAGCCCGGTCGTCCTGGCGACGCTACGGCCCGGCGGGGGTCCACCTTCGTTGTGGCCAAGGGGAAACTGTGCGCCCCCTGGAACCCGAATGACATAGCCATTCGTGTAGAACTGAATCGGTGCCAGTCCAGCCCAAGAAGGACCCCATGGGGGCCCGCACCTCCTAGCTGGCCCTAGGAGCTAGCCGCTCCACACGACAACACGACTTGACGACGCCTCGCATCTCATCCGACCGATGCGAACGTCAGGGCCACGACCCTTCCTTCAGGCGCGGTGCGATGGCACGACGCCCCTCCGGCACCGCCGCGGCCCACCTGGCCACGACTCGGTTCTTTGCGCGGCACGATGGTGGCGTTCCCTTGGGGCGACCCAATGGCCTTGCTCTGCCGACTTCTTCACAGCCGGCTCGTTGCCGATCTCCGTGTGTACCGCCTCCATCATCAACGAACAAGAACAAACAAAAGTGGTGGGTTGGGACGTGTTCGTGCAGTCTGAACCCTGCTCATCACGGTGATTTCATTCGGTTCTCATACCATAAATTTGAATGATAGAGAATGAATACAAAACAATTCAAACACCCTGCCTCGTATTTGTCGAACATTGACGGTGGAAGGAGAGGAAAAGCCGACGTCAATTCATTGACATCTAAAAGCATCCAAGGAAGAAGCATCGTCAACGTTCTTCATGGTCAGCCCCTTTTCCTTTGGTTCGTACAAATATCATTGAAAAAGATCATCCTTCTTCGGTGGTGTGTGGCATTATTCATTGGAAGAGAAAAGGCTCCTCTCTAGCTTTCCACTTTCTTTGTTCCACCCAAGATTAATTCCCAAAAAAATAATATAATACGTTTACCTTTTATTTTATAGTTGGAAAGAATTTTAAAATATTCAAATTAAAATAAGATACATCACATAATTAATGGGTGAAGTTTTCTTAATTAATTTGGGGGAGGAAGGTGAAGAATTCAATTAATTAATTATGTGAATTGGCACATTAATGAGGGTAAGGTGGAGTGTTGGCATCCACATAAATGGGGGGTTTAGAGGGTATAAAGGGGAGTAAGAACCCATGTGGGTCCCACATTAATTATATCCTCCCAAGGGAGGTTAGGCTTGGTTATTCCCCACCACCATAACCTCCCATGGGAGGTTCGAGTGTTGTGGCCCCCACCTCTAACCACCCCTTGGAGGTTTTAACTACCTTAAATAAAAAAAAGTTAAGTCTTATTTTTATTTAATTTTATTTAAAAACCCCACAAACTATCTTCCACTCCCGGTAAAACATAACTGCAGTGAAGGTCTAACTGAGCAATTACTGATGCTGCGAATTCGATGGTTCCCTTGGAATTTGATTCTGAGCACCAGTTTAAAAGATATAAAATCAGGCACGCATGTTTACTGAGCGTGCCTCAGAAAGTCTTCTGAAATTGATTCTAGGGACACCGAGCCTCGGAATCAAGCACCGTCAGAAACCCCATACTCTTAAAAATTCTATGTATTTTAAAAAAAATGCATGGGAAATCCAGGTCTTTACAATTATGTTATTTTTCCCTGAAAAACAATAAAATCTATTTTTTAGAATCATATTCTTTTAAAAAAATCACATTACTAAATAATGATTGATAATTAAATAAATGTTTACCAAAAATATATATTGATTTTGATATGTATATAGTTATATATATATTGATATCATAAATTTTTTAATATGATTATTTCCAACAAATTTAAGGACTATGTTATAATTACTATATATATCATGGGTCGTTTAAGATTAGTGTTGCATTTTGAATACGCTACCGAACAAAAAAATAATGAGATTTTCTGTACCAAAAGATATCTATGAGATTAAATTTATTTAAAATAAAATATATCATAAATTAATGGGGTATTATATTTTCATTTATGCTCAGTTATTCACGTAGTTTATGTTGTAGTATATAATATTGTTCTTTTAAAATATCATGGTCTATCAAAACAATATATACTTATGTTGGTCAAATATAATGTAGTGTTTATTTCTTTTACCAAAAGATAAATGGGAATATCTATGTGAACAGACATGGATCAATACATCTTCATTAATTTTCAATTCATTATATTTTCCACAACATTTTTATATTATTTTTTTGTATTTCTTTAACATTTTTTATTCTATTGTATTTATATAAAATTTTGATGTTTATTTTTCCATACTATAACCCATTATCTATCATTTGTAACATTTACATCTTATACCTTTTAGATTCCACCATGGATTTCCACTCTACAAAAGTATGCAATTATTCATTCGTATACTCCAGGAAATGCATCCATTAATTCCATATAAGATCATTAATAAAATTAATAATGTGAAGAGTTCCTCCAAGAGATAAAACTAAGGAAGGTCTCCAAACATATATGTAAATGATCACCAGCTTATAGCCTTTTGAATTCTATCCATTAAGCAAGAATGCAACCTAATGTTTCTTCCACAGTTGAGAGATGTGATTATTTATGATTCATTTGTGATTAGGGTTCATGATTAAATTCTACAATAGAACATTCATATAGATTACACCTTATTAACACATCATAGATTGATAGACCATAAAATAATTTTTCAGTGAAATAGAAGACATTTAACATCCATCTATACTAATTTTAAGATAATTAGTCTGGCCATTTACTCCTCTTGAAAAACCCATGGAACCTCATATCACATTTGAGACTAAATTGGAAAATAGAGTGTCATATCAATCATTGTCACACTGTCACTCATAGATTATGTTATTACAGAGACATAAAATGTGTCTCATAGACTTTAGTCAATGAAATAACCCATCCTACATTCATCTGTTCACCAATTCTTCAAGAGTCAACTCCAAAGATTCAGTGACATTTAGATGATATTTAAAAATGCTTCCAGATATATTGTTTTCCATAAACCAATGATTTATCCTTATGTGGGAGGGTTTCCAAAGTCTAGTCTCTATAATTATTCTAGATAATTGATGATGATTAGTTTAATATAATCTACATGCATTATCATTGTATATTTTTAATGTCTAAAATATTGATTTTTATTATTTTATTATTACAATTCCTATGAATAATTTCATACCTTACATATTTATTTTCACAAACCCTCCCATGGGGCCCGTGTCGTGACTATTCCAAGCCTAACATCCATAGGCCAGGGGCTGGAAACTTACACCAAAAGGCATATTCCCTAAAACCGAGAAGGCATTGCCTTTATAACCTATAAACACATTCAACCAATAACACTACGAGATATGAACACAAGTAAATTGCATAGTAAAAAGAGTGTGTACAGTAATAAAAGGGTCCATATTGCAAGCCCAACTAAAAAGTACAAGAAAATTTAAAAGTAAAAGTAAACTAAAATAGCTCTTATGAAAACCTGACAAGGATCCTGCCTAAAGGGTAGGTACAACTCTCGAATGGCCATCTCTGCGGTACGCCTCATCTAATGTCCACCTCTGAGCTACCTCCAGTCCTGCTACTCTTTTTCTCCTCCATCACTTTCTGTCGTCTACACCAAACACAACAGGGTGCGGGTGTAGCCCGTGTAGGGGTGAGTATAATGATACTCAGTAAAGACCCTAATACCCTCAATGGTCTCACGAAATACACAATGGATAACCCAAAACGCATGTAAACATCTGAAAATCGTACATAGGTATATTCCCATCAATATACCAATGTTATCAAGTATACCCATCTCATTCATGAGGAAACACAAGTTCCAAATCAAAATCCAAATTCTCAGTTGTTCCACAAAGGAAGGAATACCACATAGGTAACACCACAAATGTGAGTACCACAAAGGTAACACCACAAAGTAGAATAAAAAAAGGGTTCACCATAATGGAATGAACCACAGAGGTACGCCACATAGAATAATACCACAAAGGTATCACCACGAGTGTAAGTACCACACAAGTACGCCACATAGAAGAATATCACCAAGGTATCACCATGAAGGAAATTACCACATAGGTACGCCACACATATGAACTCCACAAAGGTATCACAACGAAGGTAAGTACAACACATGTATTCCACACATAAGAATACAACCAAGGTGTCACCACTAAGTAATGTACCACACTTGTACATCTCGCAGAAGAATCCCCCAAACGTATCACCACAATGGTAACGACTCGTCTCACACCAGGTATAACTTAGGTACAGTAGTAGAGATGAATATATGTAACGATTGAATCATCTTACTCTGTTAAGAGGTAGACCCACATAGGATCATAAATCATCAGACCCACATAGGATTCTAGTACATCATCAGAACCAAAAAAGATCCTAGTACATCAGACCCACAATGGATCCTAGTACATCATCAAACCCACACAATATCTTAATACTACATACCCACATAGGATCCTGGTACATAATCAGACACACACAGGATCCTAGTACAGCAGACCCACACAGGATCCTAGTATATCATCAGACCCATGCCGGATCCTAGTACAGAAGAATCACATAGTACCCTTCAGTATTCCCACATGGTTTCCCAGATCGGATTCATCTGGGATCCTAGATCACACACCCACGAAGGATCCCAAAGCATAGACCCCCATAGGATCCATTTCTAATGTTACAGCAAGCTACAAGGTTCTTGTACTAATCACGCTTGATTCTGGGAGGATCCTCTCCTCAAGCCATTGGTTGATCCTCCAACTTCAACAATGTCCCACGAAGTAGTATCCCAATGGACTACCATGTAAAGGGGGTGTCAACGCAATAGACGGTGTGTCCAACAGATGCCTGGTATGTATGTTATTGGCCTTTTAGTCCTCAGGGCTCAGTTGGATTTGTGTTCGATCCAACCAGATGATACACTAACCTTATCCAAACCTCGAGTGGGGTATACCAAATAGTCATTCTCACTTCAAGGTTTTTTGAACTCTAGACAGTTCGTCAAATGGACACCTAGTGCCAATGTTATGGACAAAAAAACGTATAGGGTCGAAATTGGTCCGAGTTTGGTCTCACCCAGTCAGACTGACCCAGCCCGACCCGGCCCGTTGCATCCGCCTGAGCCCAAGCTGTGGTGGGAGGCCCACGGTGTGGGGTGGACGCGGGGTGGCGGGGCCCCCGCGGTGTGATGGGGTGCCGCGATGCGGCGGCGTGGCCACAGGGTGGTGGGGTGGTGGTCCGTCACAACTGCCTGAATGGCTTCTCGTCCTCGCCCTATAGCAAGTTCGTACACCACACCTTCGCTGGATGCTAGTAGGGATTCGGCCACCCTTCTTTAGCCACCGTGGCACAAGGCTACGGTTCTCATCTTTCAGGTGGTGCGGTTGCGTTGTCGCCTTGGTGGTGGCTGGTCATGGGGCCGGCCGCCTTTCACGTGCCCCTTCGGCGTCAGTTTCCATCGTAGTCCATCGTAAATAACACACCAACCATGATGAATGGAAGATGGATCGGGCTATGTTTGTTTGGACTGCTTCATCTGAATTAGTTTAGTAGCAGGAAGATCAGGTTTATTAATTCGATGTAAAAGATGAAGAATAACAAAACCCCTACAAGATACCTTGCAAGAACCTCCTATAATGATAGAATAATCACAGGAAAACATGTTAGTAGGCTGACCTATGTTCTTTGTATAAATTCATGAATGGGGAAGAGGAAATAACAAACACTAAAAAAACTAACCCCCTAACTTGAAAGTAGAATAATTTTCCGCGTTTTCCGGTGGACCGTGTTCTTAGTTCCCGTGACCGGCTCCCAAAGATGCAACTCGCACGTCGCCCATTGGTGTTTTGCTGTCATCGATCACCTCCTGTTGGGTCAGCTACGTCTTCTAAGTGTGAAGCATCATGGCACATTACCAGAGCATCGTTGTTTGGTGATATCATGCCAATCCCCTCCCCCCAGCTCGATATTAATAATATAGGTGGAAGGTAAGTAATGATCATGGTAGTTATGAAGGTTCATTTAATAGGAACCTTCCTAAATTCCAACAATGATGTTACTTAGTATTTCAAGTTAATGTCATTTAATTTACATTGGTACAATTAAATGGGAGGTTTCCCAAGGGACTTTGGGTGGTCCCTACCTCCATGAATTCACAAATGGGAGTTTTCAAGCTCGGGAGGTCCCCACCTCAAAGAATTCAATTTGGAGGTTAAAAAAATAAAAAATTGTTCTTTATTTTATTTTTATTTCCAAAAAAAACATGAAAGCTAAATTTCACCCTCAACCAACTATAGTTGAGGTGAAAGTCTCCTTAAGTGAATACTGGCATTGTGAGCTCAACGGTGTTCCCATATTTCAATTCCAAGCACCGGTTCAAAATTTACAAAACACCACTCGCTCATTTAATGAGCGTACCCAAAAAAATTTTGGAAAAGTATTAACAGTCACCCTTGACCTGCACTGGTCAAGGTTAGACACTACCCAACTAAAACATGCCCAAACAAACCCAACGGTACTCTTTGATTTCCAATCTGAGTTATAATTTAAAAGATATGTATTTTACTATAAAATAATATTCACTTAATTATTTTATTTACTTCCAAAAACTAACATTCACTGGTTGCCCGTGCTGACCAATGTTAGTATCTTCCCTAAGAGATAATACCCTCATGAGTTCGGTGGTGGTCTCATATTTTCAATCCGAGTTACCCTTTTTTTGTTATATGAATTTGAAAAATAGAATAATTTATTTAATTATTTTATTCACGAATAATCCATTTTGGGGTTTTCTCACAGGAAGCATGTGCCTGCTAAACTTAAGTCACACCTAGTGTAAACTCGCCATCTTGAACACAACGGTGCCCTCATATTTCTGATCTGAGTTACCGTTCATGAATTATTCTACTTTTTTAGGAAAACTGTTTAAGCGTTCTAATTAAAGCTTAACAAAAATTGGACGGATCATTCTAGGGACTCCAGGGCTTAGAATCTGGCACTGTAAAATTTCATAGTCTCAAAAAATTCCAATATAATTAAAATATTTACATGGAATTTCTGGGTCTTTACATTCTCCCCACCTCAAGGCTTTGCCTCTCCGAAATCCACATTACAAAAACATGTCAAACATGTGGGGGTACTGAGCACCAATCAAAGCATCCTGCTACAATGTGCTCTCCTGGAGGATCCCGTGATGCCAATGAACATGCATCAAATGTATTGATCGCCCACTAAAGACTCTCTCTAGTCGATCCTCAATCACTACTAGAACCTCCGAAAACGTCACCCCATCCTTGATGTCCAGCTCGACATGGTTGATGACATAGGATGGGTTGTGAACTTATCTTCTCAGCTAGGATATGTGGAAGACATCATTCTCCTGGTGCAACTTAGGGTCCGGTTCTAGAGGTTAAGCCACCTCGCCAACTCTGCTGAGGACCTAGAATGGTATAATGAACCTCATAGATAACTCACCACCCCAGTCAAATTTCCACAAAACCCGTTGAGGTGAGACACGTAGAAAGACTTGGTCACCATCCTCGAACTCCACAAGTCTCCACCTCCTGTCATCATAATACTTCTATCATCTCTGAGAAATTTTCAGTTTCTAATAGGTGAGGCATCGTGATACTAAATCTTCCACTGTTTTCTTCATCCCTGGCAACAAGTAATGAAGCTAAAGGTCCTGGTACCATGGTACATCCTCTAAATAGGTCATCATGATCCCACCATTAGAAACTCCATCTGGTGCCTGCCCTGAAGATATCTGAACCCATCGAGCCTTGCGGTTAGTGTCCGCACAAAACGCCTCCATGACTCGCGGAAGAAGTGGGGGAGTGATTGTGAGATACTGATGAAAAACTTCCCCATATCGGTCCATAAAGGATATTTTTAAACCATCCAGCTACTCCATCACCTCACCTAGTAGATTTATGTAAGATCTCCTACAGGGTTCATCTTCTACAACATTCTCTTTCCCAGGAGTATATAATATCTCGAAGTTATAGTCATGGAGAACTCGAGCCAACTTCATTGTCTCAGGTTCCAATCCTACTAATAGAAAATATACCCTAGACTATTGTGGTCTGAGTAGACTGTATAACATTCACCCATCAAGTAATTCCACCCCATCTTCAGCAAAAAAAAAACCATTTCTACTAACTCCGGGTCATTTGTAGTGTATTTATACTTGTTAGTGTCTGTCTCAACTTCTGATTGCTCTGCTGACACTTCTTGGTCCACAGGAAAGGCTCCCCTTTTTTTCAATGCTGACCTGGGTGCCTCTACCCCTGGGAAGTTGAGTACAATGATCTGGAAGTACCTAGCCAATGTAGATAACCATCTCCCTTTGGGGAGGTAATCCTGGAAAAAAAAAATTTAAAAGATGTCCTCGTTCTCTTCCACTCTTGTTTGGAACTGAAAACACAAAACTCCAGCTACCCATAGGGTAATTCTTTCCAACTCATGAGTGATCGACTGCAACCTCATATACAAGAGTCCATTATGTGCTACCTGGTTTTCCTTTTCGCCGACCAAGGAAAACCCCATTCCAATGTTATAGAGAAACCAAAACCATTTTTCATAATATAGTAAATCTGATTATGAATTGTGGATTCCCATTCTATACCCAAAATAACGTTGTAAGGCCTCTACACTACCACCAAGAGGTTCTAACTGAAACTCTCACCTCAAGGGTCAGATCACACCATCATCGTAAGTGTGATTATTGAGTCTTCTCTCAATGGTATCTCCAAACGTGTGGGTTATGCTAATGATTTAACAAGAAACTCTAGGTCCCTTCGGTCACACTCCATGACAGCATGCAGCTAGTAGTAGACACAGACCGTATATATAGTCATTCCTAGATCCTTTGGGTCACACTATGTGACCGCATGCAGCTACTCCCTTCCCCTTTCCTCTAGCTCGCTAATCCTGGTGGGGTCCACAAAATGGGGGGTGGTTGTAACATGTTGAAAATTACACCACCACATGCTTCTCTCCAAGCTCTGTTTCCACATCTGCTTCCCTACATATTCAACGTTACCTAACACTTATTCTTTCCAGTACATTTTTACATTCCCAAGTATCTGAGACTGGTGCTAGTTTCATGTTTTCCCACTACTATCATTCACTGGATGTATCCGCTCAGCCAAAGAACAGTCAACCAAAAAGGCACTCTCTAGCACCCCAAAATAAGTAGGAATGAAAACATGAATATTACTGGCTCTTAAGTCATCAAACACACTGTGATCAAATGTCCAAGCCCAGAAGAACTGATTGTAACGTATTCATCGAGTACTAGTAATGATTAGTATGCATCGATGAATACTCAGCTACCGACATGTCATCCTGTCGAGTTGTAGAATATCTAGAGAACTCTCATCCACCCCATCAAGACAGTCCTTAGCCACCTCTGCATTGGGATCACCTCAGAACTTGAGGGGTATCTGATGTTGAATCATGTGAAAGGAACTAAGCCTATATGTGTCTTCTACCCGTACCAACGGTTGTAACTGCTGACCAATGGGTAGTGATATAGTTGACACACTACCCAAAGGTACAATCTCAGGTAATGGTATATGTACTGATGCCTCATCACTATGCGGACCATCCTCATGGTCACTCACTGAAAAAGTCTTGTAGTTAAGATCAACATCTTCTCTACTGGTGCCTCAACTAGGCAGAAGACTATAGAAACCACCTCCAGCCAGCCCTCAGCTTTGTGGCCATCTATCTCTCCTCGAAACCTCAGAGGCCTCAGCTTCCGGAACTCATGGAACATGCTCATTCACTGTTCACCATCTGCTAGTTTGGTTGTTGGAAACTACTGCCCAATGGGTGGTGTTGCTGCTGGTACACCACCCGATGGTGCCAATATATTAAGAGGGCCCTGCAACAGAGCCTTGTTGATTGGTGGGCTGTCATTCTGTATACTCTTAGGAATCCTAGTTGGTTGTCTACGCAGGGGCATCATGATAAAGAACTGGTGCGCCATGGTCAATAAGTTATCCCTGGTGAGTTGAATCAAGGAGATCACAAAGAAAACTCTTTAAACACACACGCAATCAGTGTTTTCATGCACTGATTCGAAAATCATATGTCAGGGTCCTGGTGTATGGATATGTTAGGTTCCATACCAACACAGGATTCCGTAAACTAATATCCACATTCATTACAAAAACACTATTGTTGTTAAAAAGATCAGAGTCCAATGTTCTATGGTAGAACAAACTCCTCTGATACCAATTTTTCATGACCTGTCCCCCGGATCCCATACCGTGACTACCCTATGCCCTCCTTCGATAGGCAAGGGGATAGTGACTAGCACTGAAATGCGTTGTACCTAAAACAGGGAAGGAATTTCCATTATAAGCTATAAACCAACACAACCATGCACACAACGAGATAAAAACATAAGTAAACTTTATAGTAAAAATGGTGTGTACAGTAAGAAAAGGGGCCATAATACAATCCCAACTAGAAAGTACAAGAAAATTGAAAATTACAAGTAAACTGAAAAAGCTCCTATGAACACCTGCCAAGGATCCTACGTGAAGTGTATGTACAGCTCTCAAACGGTCATCTCGGCGGTACGCCTCATCTAATGTCCACCTCCGAGCGACCTCCAGTCTGGGTACTCTCGTCCTCAGTCAGCGTTGTCCATCTTCAACATCATACACAACATGGTGTAGTTGTATCTCATGCATGGGTGAGTATAACGATACTCAGTAGGGAACCTGAGACCCTCAAAGGTCTCACAAAATCCACAAAGGATAAACTACAAATCATTTAAAAATATTACAACCCTACTTAGGTATATTCCCATAAATAAACCCATGTTATAACATATACCAGTCTCATTCATGAAGAAACACAAGTTCCAAATCCAAAGCCCAAAGCTCAACAGTTCCATAGAGGAAGGAATACCACGAAGGTAACACCAAAAACGTGAGTACCACAAAGTTAAAACCACACAGAAGAATACCACAATGGTTTCACCATGATGGAAAGTACCACACAAGTACACCACATAGAAGAATACCACAAAGGTATCACCCCAAATGTAAGTGACACATAGGTACGCCACACAGAAGAATACCACCAAGGTATCACCATGAAAGAAAGTACTAAACAGGTATTCTACACAAAATAATAACACAAAGGTATCACCAAGAAGGTAAATACTACACAGGTATGCCACACAGAATAATATAACCAAGGTTTAACCAAGAAGGAATGTACCACACATGTATTCCACAGAGAATAATACAATAAATGTATCACCACAAAGGTAAGGACTCATCTCACACCAGGTATTACATAGGTAGAGTAGTATAGATGATTAGATGTAACTACTGAATCATCTTACTCTGTTAAATGGAAGACCCATATAGGATCCTAAATCATCATACCCACACAGGATCCAAGTACATCATCAGACCCACATAGGAACCAAGTACAGAATACCCACACAGGATTGAAATAAATCATCAGACCCACACAAGATCCAAGTACAACAGAACCACATGAGATCCTAGTACATCATCAGACCCACACATGACCCTAGTACAGAAGACCCACAAAGGATCCTAGTACATTCACAGACCCACAAAATATCCTAGTATAGAGACCCACAAAAGATCATAGAGTAGTCCATTATGATTTCCTAGAGCGGATACATGTGGGATTTTCGAGCACACACCAACGAAGGATCCCAAAGAACAAACCCACATAGGATCCCTTTCTCATTTTATATCCAGCTAAAGGGTTCTCTCACAAAGCTTGCTTGATTCTGGGTGGATCCACTCCTCATGAATCAAGTAGAAACTCCAACTACCACAAAGTCCCACGAATAAGTATCACAAACAAATACCTTGTAAAATGGGTGTCAACGCAATACACGGTGCATTAAATGGACACATTTTCTGTAAGTTATAGGCCTTTTAGTCCCAAGGTCCATGTTGGGTTTGTGATTGATCCAACCCTACTGTACTCCAATGATATCCAAATCTAGTGTGGAATATACAAAAAGGTCAGTCTCGATCCAAGGTTTCTGTAGCCACAAATGGTTTGTCAAACGGATGCCTGAGCCCAATGTTATGGCCAGAAGAATATATCAGGTCGAAATTGGTCTGGTTCCAGTCCAAACCAGTCAGATCGACACCACCCGCTGGGTCTGGCCCGGCCCGCGCATGGCGACTAGGCCCACTAGGTCTAGCCCAGCCCATGCTGGGTGGCCCGTGGGGCGGTGCGTTGCTACGGTGCGGTGGGGCAGGAGCGCCACGGTGTAGTGGGGCGGTGGGGAGACCCTGGTGCGGTGGTCCTCCGCTATTGGTCGGATGTCCAACCATCCTCTCATCATGGTACGGTCATACACCACGCCCTTTCTGGTGGTTGGTAGTGAGTTTTCTTCCCTTCCCTCGCCACCATGATACAAGTCTATGGTTCTCTTATGTTAGGTGGCACGGTTTCATGGTCTCCTTTATCTCGGACGGATGTGGTGTCGGTCGTCATTCTTGTGCCCCTCTAGTGTCAGTTGTCATCCTCATCCATTGTGAAGAATACACCCACCGTGAAGAACGACACAAGGTTCAGTCCGTCTTCATTTTTTAGGCTTCTTCTGCATTAGTTCGGTAGTAGGCGAATCAAGATTATTAATTCGACAAAAAACATGAATAATAAAAAAACCCCTAAAAGATACCCCACAACAAGATCGTGCATTGATGGAGGAATCACGGGACAACTCATTAGTCGGTTTAATCGCTTTTTTCGTATAAATTCAAGAATCGAGAAGAGGAAATCAAAAACACTCAAACAAAATAACCCCTACTGTGAAAAAAGGTGATTCGACACCACTTTCTGATGGACCATGTTCTTACTTTCTATGACAGGCTCCGAATGACACCACTCATGCATCGCCCATTGTTAGTTAGATGTCGTCTGTCACCTCCGGCTAGGTCGGCATCGTCTTCTAAGTGTCAGGCGTTGTGATAATTTTCTAGATCTTCGTCTCTTGGTGATTCCATGCCAAATCCCCCCCCCCCCAAGCTCTATATAAATAGGATAGGGGGAGGGTAAGTAACAATCATGGAATTCATGAAGATTCATCTAATAGGAACCTTCCAAAATTCCAACGATAATGGTACTTAGTATTTCAATTTCAATCCATTTAATTTATGTTAGTGTAATTAAATGGGAGGTTTCCCAAAGGACTTCACCATATTAAATAGGGGTTCGGGTGGGCCCTACCACTATGGAATTACAAATTGGAGATTTCTAGCTCGAAGGTCCCCACCTTCAAAAATTCAATTGGGAGGTTAAAAAAAATATAAAAAGTTTTTCTTTATTTTTTTTATTTCCATGAAAAACACAAAAACTATCTTTCACCCTTGACCAACTGTGTTCGAGGTGAATGTATCCTTAAGCAAATACTGGTACTGTGAGTTCAACGGTGCCCCAAATTTCAATTCCGAGCACTGGTTTGAATATTAAAAAATGTTGTTCACATGTTTACTAAATCTACTAGAAAAAAGATTTGAAAATTATTAAAATTCACCCTCAACCCATGCCAGTTGAGGTTAGGCTCTGCCCAAAGGAATCGTCCCCCAATGAACCCAACTATACTCTCAGACATCCAATCCGAGATACCATTTACATGTTATGGATTTTACAATAAAATAATTTTCACTTAATTATTTTATTTTGTGCCAAAAACTAACATTCATTGGTGTCCCAGGATAACCAATGTTAGTATATTCCTAAAGAGAGAATACCATCACAAGTTCAGCATTTGTGTCTGATTTTCAATCCGAGTTACAATTAGTGAGTTATAAGATTTCAAAAAATAAAATAATTTATTTAATTGTTATATTCATGATTATTCCATTTTTGTGTTTTCTCATAGGAGGCTCATTCCAACTAAACTTAAGTTGCGCCTAGGGTAAACCTGCCATCTTGAACACAATGGTGCCCTAATATTTCTGATCCATGTTACCATTTTTTATTTATGCCACTTTTTCAGGAAAACTTATTAGGTGCACTAATTAAAGCTTAACAAAACATCGACAGATCATTCTGGGCACTCCGGGCCTCGGAATCCAACGCCGTCGGATTTTGCAGTCTCAAAAAATTCCCATGTAATTAGAAAAATTTACATGGAATTTCCTGGTATTTACAATTATAGTATTTAATTCATTGAATAATAAAATTTCCATGACTGTTCTATATATTTATATATTATGGTTATTGAATATTAATAATCTATGATGAGATCACACTTCAATAAATATTCAACACCCTATTAGAAGGTACATGGATATATATTTTATGAAGTTATTTTTCTATGAACATGTTACTAGTATCTCCAAACAAAAAATCCTTGTTTAACTAGTAATTTTGAACCATAGTAACAATAAATTACATTGATTCTAAAAATGATGAAATTGGATTGATTTCCCACATATCATACATGAATGTAATTTTCAATAATTTCTGCAAACTAATTATCATGTTGATGTTGTTAACATGACATTACTCTAACATAGAATCATATAACATCAAAATAAATATTAATAATATTAGTAAAACAATATTTAAAATCATTGGTCACTCATATCAAAATTCTTTGATCACTATCTATATATCTGTGTGTTTTATCCAAGATGTTGACAAATAGATTTTACACTGACATCATTTTTACCTTGCCTAATTATTTTCAATCCATTTTTTAAATTTACATTAATCTATATATTTAGGCTTCTCTCTATCCAACATTTGTTACATATCTTTATAAATGATATATCAATTTATCTTTATCCACAAGTAAAGTATCACACATCTCCACCCAACACAATTGGAAACAACAAGGATTCTCATATAATCCATCAATGGGAGCCATATGTTTCAAAGCTTAATATCTTTTATTGTACAAAAACTCCACCAATGGAACATGCTCTTCCCATGATCCACCAAAATCTAATACAAAATTCCATGTAATTTCATCCATAAAATGTATAGTCCATTAGAATTTTCCATATATCTATGGTTGATATGTTGTACTCTTAGTAAACTAAGTTCGAAGGGATTTATATTTGGATTTTCAAAAATGAGTCATGAACCACAAATCTTTATTTGACATAATCAAAACTAGTAGGCAATATCCCTTTACAACTTATTGGAGATATATTTTTGATAGATCATACTCCATATGAGTTTTATGAAAAGGGATGAAATAAGACTACCTGGTGTATCAATTCACTATCATCAATATGGCATAGTGTTTCTAAACAATTAATGAGAGTCCTATAACAAATTCCATAGATATCTACTCCCACTTCCACACAGTGATAGTGAATGACAAAAACATACAGGTTGGTTGTGGAGAATCTGTGTTAACTTGATGATATGTTATGTACATTAAAACATACTCATCCATGATCTAATTGATACTACTCTAACAGAAAAATACTTTAAAGTCCTTATATATTTTTTGTATTCTATTATAAATAACCCATCTTGAATGGTCATAATAATGAAGATTTTTTTCTTGAAAAGATTTAGGTACAACCATCAGGTTTATAAACCACAACACTAATCTCTTTTCCATCCTCCAACTCTCAATGGAATCCCCACCATTTTGTTTTGAACAAATGTTAACACATTCAGAATATGATGTTTGTTCCTCCTTTTACAACTTCCTGAAATAAATAACCACAGAAATTGAAAAGAAACCCATAACATCACCTCTGATGTTATATTCCCCATGTCTGTTGGCTATCCCCGACATCAACTACCACACTTCTGAAGATTCTTTTTCTAGATGATCATATGAATTTCTTTTTAATGCTTCTGCCACCATATTGTAATTTTATAGCGTATGAATCATGTAAAATTAACAAACTTTTAGATACTACATCCAACTCCTTTTCATTAGATTCAAATCATGTTATGAGAAAATATGTTTCAATATCATATGATCCATAAACACTGTAAATTTCCCACCAAAGAGAGAATAACCCCAAGTCTTATTGGATTTGAAAACTAAAAAAACTCAAAATCTAGTTTTGGGTATTTCTTCAAATGCACTATTAACATCCTTGATACATAAAAAACAATAATGTATCATTGCATGTGAACTCATCCCAACCCTAATCTAAAACTATTACAATACACCACATGCCCTTATCGTGATACATGAAAAGTCAAAATAGGCTCTAATGTATAAAAACATTCAAATATTTGAATGATTTATGGAATTATTAAATCCATTATAATGAAATGTTAATTTTTTTTCAAGGCCTTAATAGTTGATGATATTCATGAGAATTCATGATCAACATGTCGGTATATACCAGTGAGACCAAGGAAACATTTTTTCTCAGAGATGTTCTTCAGCAACTTCCTAGAGATAACAACTTCTATATTTTCTAGATCAATATAAAAAACTTTTTCATAAATTATTTGGCCACTTAAGAGTAAATATTTTATCCCAAAATTAACAAATAGATAGTTTTGCATACGTGGAATTATTTGTCATGATTCCAAACACACTCTCTATGTGTTTCTCTTGTTCATCCCGTTTCCTAGAGTACAATAATATGTCATCTACAAACACCTCTCCAAATGTAACTATATATCAATAAATTATCATATTAATATATTATATAATTACTATGTGTGAATTTTTATGACCGAAAGGTATTACCACATATTAAAAATGTATATATTTTCTTTTGTATATTTTTTCTAAATATCCACCTTTTGAACTCTCAATTTATGATATCTTGATCACATAAAAAAAATTCAAAACCACTAATCTCCCCTAAATAGATAAAAAAAATAATAAATATGGGGATATGGAGAAATATAAATTTTCATAAAGTAGTTAAGATTATGAAGATCAATGCACATCTATAGATTTATGTCTACATTCATCATTAACAGAACTGGTGTGGGACATAGAGATATTATTGGTCATATGAAATGTTTTATTTCCAAATCATCCAAATAAACTTTCATATTTATTAATTGTATTGGTTATATACTATGTTATAAATGAAAATAGTAGTGGTCATCATAAATAGATCAATTGGTAAATTCCACTCCCTTTATAGGTAGTAACCACTATAATTTATTAAGAAAACATATGTAAATTTTTACTTCAATTCTAGAAAACTGTTACAATAGTTCTCATCCACTGATTCTAAAAATAACACAACTAACTAATAAGATATTTTTCCCACTTCTGGTGATAACAAATATATTTTACCTTTCATTACTATACTTTCTCATTAGAAGAGATGGTCAACACCATCTTAAGTTGTGAAACTAAGAATTTTTATATAACAGTTGATGTGATCCATAAATGTAGTACACCAATCCATACCCATTAATACATCATAGAAATCCATCTCCAATACTGATAATTCCCATTTCGGTTCATCTCAATCAAGAGTAATAGAACATGCTCTACACAAAAAGGCTCAACATTCTATATGAAAAATAGGAGTTTCATGTTTAATCTGAAAAGATATCATCTCATGTTTTAAACATTGAAAATAAACCACATTAAAATTAATGATGGAATATGATGAATCTGTATTAAACAACAGTTGGATAAGTGTAGAATTCAAAAGATCTTTATATATCACCATGGCTGTCCTAGCCTAATCATCCACAATCTTCTTCTCATCTCCATATAATTTCTTCTTCACTACACTCTACTCCTTGTTTCATTGTTGAGATTGACCTAAATGAGGAGTCATGGTATTTCAAGACTCACAATATATAGCTTTATTTTGCTAAAAAGATTGATTCTTTTATCCTCCCGATGTCAAAACATATGATGCTAGTGACACCTGAGAAGTGTCCCTAGCACCTGGCCTTGGAGAACTCTGATAATAATCCTTAATATGTTCCATATTTTGGAAATTATTTAATAAAATTTATGGTGTTGTACACTTTCTATTCATTTGGTCGAAAGAACCACATTAGGATCATCCATCCTTTTACGTTGGTCATGGAGGAAGATTCATAGAGCTAACAATCTGATACTGATTTCTTCTCCCTTTTTTGATGTAGGTGTCCCTCTATCACTTACTCTCATCATTATATTTCTTACCATTTACTATAGGTATCATGACACTTCATCTCCCATAAAACCTGAGATGTCCCATTCATCATCTATTACAGTTTTCATAGTCTCTGTATAGTCTGTAATATAGAGCACAACTATAATTGAAAGAATATCCTGTCTCAATCATGATTCAATGAATTTTTCCATTAAGGACACACTGGAAGTAACTTCAGGTGAAATGTGCACTAAATTTAGGAATCTATCTACATTATCATAGACAGAGATATTTTCCTACTTCAATATTATGATTATTTCATCATATGAATATTGAAAATGTTGGGATAAAACTTTTTATTATAAAATTGTTCAAAATATTACCAAATAACACCATGATCTACTCTATCCTTCACCACTAAAGCCCACCACTAGCTTGAAAAATCCTAGAAAATATACATTTCCCACTTGACTATCAACTGTGCATGTGTGCCGATGAAGTAGAAGATATTAAATTTCTTATGAAACAATATCTCAACCTTTTCTAGTTTAGAATCATCTCAGAAGATAGGTGGATTTTATTTTTGGAACTTGATTGAATTCACCACTTCTATTAGTGCATCACTCAAGTTCCCTATTTCATCATCTTGAAATGGTTGGACAAATAGTGTAAACCATATCTTGATTCAACTGTGGATATGGTAAAACCACATTATCTATAGCTTCTTTTGGTAGGTTTTGACAACACCTACCGTCTTCCATTTTCTAAACATACAAGAATATTTATAAGTCTCACTCTCTAGAAACTGATAGATTAGCATATAAAATTATACCACATCAACTATCATAATATTTCTTTTAAAAAATATAATCTTTTTTCACATTCAACCACTTTTGAAAATATTTAACTTTATTTTGAAAATTATACAATTTTTAGAATACACTAACTTTGCTATTTTCAATTTCATTCATTTTTTTAAAAATGCAACATTTTTCAGAAATTAACACAAGGAATCCAATTATATATCATTACTCAAAATGAAATATTTAATCCTAGTTGGATTTAATTCTTATAATTCATGTCATCTTTATCTGATTGGATAAACCTATGAAAATTAGATTCCAATATCTCATGTTGTTTTTATGAAACACATATGTACCCCACTCTAGGGTAACATTAAGTTCATCAAAAAAGATTAGTTATGTCTTTTTATGATCTTAATTTTAAGTCCTGAAAATCTTAACCTTTTTCAATATTCTATCCCAAGGAATAGTTCAGAATAAATTCAAATCCATGAGCATGGAAACTGATGACTACTTGTTCCATAAGTAATGGAACAAGGTTATTCCAATTATATGAAACATGTTTTGGACGGAACAAATTTGATACCATTAATGACATCTATCATTCTCTTCACTAGCTTGAGATGTTGGGAGAAGTGCTACATGGCCTAAAAAGACATCCATAAAATTTCAAAGGCTATAAATAAATGGTAAAGGCTATCAAAAAATTTTGGGGATGATTTACCCTTTATTAATTAACCAACAAACCAACAATACATAATGAAACATAAAACACTAGAATGAATGATAACCATGGAATTAGATCAACATTACATATACTAAAATCATTCTCAATTATAATTCCACAGTTGAATACTATAACATCAAAGTAAAAAAGGGGAAATAAAAAAATAAAATTACAAGATGACCACAAGAATCCATGCTCCATCATTAACAAGTAGATCATGTAACATGAACTTGTGATAAACATGTGATACATTACCTTTTCACATGTCCTGATAAATGAAATCTAAAAAACACCAAACATCCAAATCAGAGGTGAATAATGAAACTCCATAGGTTTTCCCCATTAACTTCCATATTCATTCAACTATGATAAAGGAGTTAGGAACATTTTTATAAAATCGTTTATATAAAAAAATTTCCAAAATATTTTATAACAAAACATTAACTACTTCCAAAACAGTTCATGTAAAACACATTAAAAAAATTTATATCAAATTATAAACTATATGTAAAAATATTTTACAAAGAAATATAAAATAATTCCAATTTCAGACCATTTTCTAGAAATATATATATTTTTTTTGAGAAAAAAAACCAAAACATTGAATCCAATTCTGTAGTTCCATTTGGAATAAACATTCTATTGAATATTTCGTACTATGAATGCTTGGTTATGATATTTCCAAACAACTAAGTGGTGTCTCCATATAATCACGTGATAATTAAATCCCATGTTCCATTACACTCTTAACAACTAGCACAAGGTTATATTTAAACCGGGAAACATAAATGAAATATGAATACACACAAGTCTGTTAATACCAATTTCCAATCCAAAATGAAAAAAATCATTCCAATAATACAACAACATTTTGAATACACATTTTCCAAAGAAAACTTTTCATAAATCCATACAAGACAAATTTTAAAATATCTAATTTAAATCCTAAATATTAGATCACCTCACTAAACTACTCCCCACTAATTTTACAAGTTCACAGATAACCATTAATCATCAATAATGAATATTTATGCCATGCTCTGCACAATAATTACATAATCGATTTAATGAAACTAAATTATTATAAAACCAATACAATCAATTATATAAAAAGGTCGATAGTTTGAATCCAACTACATTAAGTGTATTGGAAATATAATAAACAAACTAAGAATGTCAAAATTTTGGTTGAAATGTATATGAACACTATTTAGATATCTTCCCCTGTGATAAAAAAACAAAACTCATGACATATTTGGGATTCAAATCCATATATCTACCCACAGTGGGATTTGATTTATGAAATTTTTAGGAGTCAAATAGATATATGGAAATAATAATGAATAATGACTTTAAATTAGATATTGGATTATAATCACCAAGGGAAGCCGTCAGATCACCAACCAATTGATGGAGGAACCTTACTTGTCCATTGTAGAAAAAAATATTGAGTTATGGATTCCTCAGAGGAGGAATGGGGAATTAAACATTATGGTCAGCCATATCTAATTTTTAATGATGTGGTGTTGACGCACACATAGTTTGTTCATATGGTTAGATAAATTATACATTATCCTTGTGTTAGCTACATCCATAAAGATGACACTTCAAACAGTCTCCTCCCACAGTCTCATAAACCGTTTGCCTATCGAGAAAAATCTAATTTCCTCAAAAGACCCAATCCACATGGTCTCTCATATACAATCACTTGGTTTGGACAAACTATTCGTTGTCCATGCACCATCCCTTTATCCCTAAAAATACAATTAAATTATATCTAAACTCTCTCAAACAACACCCATACACATTATATACTAAAAAATGTAATTAACATGATACTTACTAGAATATTTGGGTTCTAAAAAATGATCAAAAGGGTATTAAAATATGATTATGAAATTATAGGATCACGAACTCCATATCAAAAGATCATAATAAAGTGTCACAGAATAATGATTGGCAGTTTATAAAACATGAATCTTAAGGGTAATAAATAAGCATAAATTAATCACAAGTCATAACCTAAATTCATATATGTTTTTAAATATCATAAATATAGAAAACCATTAAATGTATCAGGGTTAACTACTAAGAACATCAAAATTGTGAAACATGACACACATTTTTCCCAAAGCGAATCAAGAAACACATATTTCTCATTTTAGATTAGGACACACCTGATTTCTTTTGTGTATTAGGAAACACCTATTTTCCATTTTGTATGATGAAACATTGGTTTCCCATTTTGGATTAGGACACGCCTATTTCCTCTTTGGGATCAGGATGCACCTGTTTCCTAATGTGGATATGGAAACATGTATTTCCCATTCTGGATATGGACAAAATTATTTCCTATTATAGATCAAGCTCGTCGATATATTTCCCATTACTATGTAATTTTTTATTTTTATTTACCAAATTTATTTGCTGGAGATATTGTTCCCACCTATAACATAATAAAATGTTATAGACATGTTCGAAAAGATAATGAAACATTTATCATATTTGGAGAAATAAAATGAGATGGGATTGAAAAAAATATATAATAACCCATGTAATGAAATGGGTATCATAAAAATTTCATCATATCATATCCTTTTGGAAATATACAAATATTATTATCATTTAATCTATAAATAAGTTGTGAAAGAATGTCTCATTTATAAGAATTTTTCATGGTGTAACCTGTTTAAGGTAAACAAGTGTGATAAACATCATGACATTATGACATAAAAAAATCAATAAATAAAATGAATGAATTGTTGAATCATGTAACCAATAAATATTAAACTCTATCAAATGATTCCATCGCATATGGAGAATTATTTTAAAAGATTGCTTAAAAATTTTTAATGATAACAACCCATAATTGAAAATCATTTAAAAAATTAATTTTAAAAATATATATCATTGAAAAATAGTTTCAAACATATAAATTAATCTAAAAAAATTTAAAAAAATTCAGTAGGATAATATCCTTCCGAATTAAAAATTATTTTCAAAACATAAATTATTTTTGGAAACCTTTTTCTTTTAAAATAACATTTAAAACATATAATGGAAGAGTTAAAAACCATTTTAAACACATTTATAAAAAATGAATTATTTTTAATCTATTTTCCTTAAATATTATCTTAAAATTAACGTTAATATATTTTTTTGAAAATATTTAAAATTTTATGTTTTCTTTAATAAAAAATATTTTTGTTTGATCAAAAATAATTTTTGATTTTCTTAGAACATTTTGTAAACTATAACATGTAAAAAAGAGTAGGAAATGGTAATAATACATTAATCTATCATTATTAAACATTGGAAATAAATATAATGTATTTTCTTGATATATGGATCATAATATGTCATCAAATTAAGCATAATCATAAACATCCCAAGTATACAACAAGATTTTGACAATAAACTGTTACCAAATTGTTAAATTTGAATCCAAATATACATGTTAGAAAAAAATTCTATGAATCAAAAAATATAATCAAAATATGGATATTAGTTATATAATGTGTCAAATGTAATTATATAGTCTTTATAGAAAACATAGGTTAATAACATGGAATGTATTTCATAAAATGAAAATTACAGAACAAATTACATTACATGTTTGGTAGTATTTTAACAATATACACCATGAAGGAATGATCATAAAATTGATATGTAAATACCCATAACATTATGTATGACAATTATAGAATATAATCATCGTAATTATATACACCACACAAGAAAAAATAAATGGTGAATAATGCATAAGCCTCATAGAAATAAAAATTTAACAAGAGAACCCTGACCTTAATTATTGACATTATTTGTACACATTAGAACTAGAGATATAATGAATAATTGTTTACTATAAATCCATCAAATAACATATTTTTTACATCATACCATATATTAATTGATTATGACCTTATAGTGTCCATTTATATATAATTCCATATTTATGTTACGTTTCGTGTAATAAGTTCTTTGTTTTTATTATATGTTTTTACTTTTCATTCTTTATAATCATAAATATATAATGATTTAATTATTTATTTAATTTAAAACAAGGTATATATATCATATATATTCAGTTTAAAAATATGTATATCTATCGATAAATGATTTCATTATAAAATTAAAATCATTGTTCATTGAGACGATGGGTTGTATGTACACAGGAACATTGTTTCTGTTATCATATCATAAAGAATTAAATAATGTCAATGACATATATGAATATATATATATATAAACATTTTAGTACCATTATTATTACATATATATAATATTCATTTACTAAAACTATACTAGATACATTACATGTAATGAGTGTATGAATCACATTGATTTGAAGAGGTGGTAATGCAAAGATACACAATTGAAGTAATTGTATTTATAAATTAATGTGAAACATGAAGGTATGTGTAATTTAATAAATATATAATCGTAAATACATCATAATTGTAATATATATCATATAATAATGTAAATTCCATCCTTATTACTAACTTTAAATGGTGGAAATCAATGAACCAAGGACATCAGTTCATGAGTTAGTAGTCCTATATACACACAAATGATGATTGTGTATCATGTCTTATAAAAGTGTATGTCAGTATAGGTAGGAACCATAATATAAAAACATAGTAAGATATTTACTATACTGATGTTATTATTTAATCATGAAATGTGAATATATTAGGGTATAGAGAAATAAATAAAAATAATGTGCTACTTGATGTATGTTACCACTTCATTGGGTAACTCATTTTATTTTTTCTCAAAGGGATTTCTTTGTTGTATTTTAGGCCAATGAATGGAATATAGAATTCATGAAAGGATGTTTGGTGGATATTTTAGTATGTAATTTTTGAGACATTTTTTCTGAATGTTTTGAATTGGGGAGGAGGAGATGAGGCATTTTATAAGTGCGTAAAGGGAAACATTGGGCATTATTAAAAATATTTTATTTTCCCCCACGTTTTACAATTATTCCAAGGGTTAAAAATTTACCATTCAAGATCCTTATAAGTGGAATGGTATTATTATGGCCAAAAAATCAATTTTATACAAGTGTATCGTCATTTTTATACCTTATATTCTAATTATAGTAATTATTTAATCATTTTTATATCCTAATGACTATAATTATTTTTAATTACGTTCACTAATATTGTTTGTCAAAAACTATGATTATCTTTTTAGAAATATTAAATTATTATTATTCTAATAATGTAATACAATTTTCCAAATATTAATCATTAATGTGGATAAAATTAATCTATCATATATGGTATTATTATATTTTCATTATATCATGACTCTTCATTCCTTTAAATCATCCTCTACATGTTTTCATTTTTATTTTTAATTAAAATAATTTTTTATTCAGATATATAATATTTTGTTAATATGTTATCAAATTAAAATTATATTTTATAATCTATTTAAACAAATTTATTGAATATTAATTTAAATGAATTTTTCAAGATTTTAAATATAATTGAAGGATTATTATGATTCAATAGTTATATTATCTTTTGATGTCATATACATTTTCTGTTTTCATGTATAATTATGTTGATTGTTTATGGGTGATTATAAGAAACATGTTTTTCCCCATCATATAATAATGATATGATGAAACAAAATAAACTAATCAATATTTATGTGGTCACTGATATGGGGAGGGGTAACTAAGAAATATTATATTTTTATTTTTTATTATATAATAAAAAAACCCTAAATTATTATTAGTGATATATGATTCTATTTGAAAACATGAAATAATGAAGAACTATAGGAACATGGTTATTTTAAATGTGTATAACTCAATAAGAGGATTTGGTCCTTAACATGGCTTGGAAGTCTTCCAAGACCAAATAAACTTCTAGAAAATAATATTTTTAGTGGTTATAAAAAATTAATATCCTATCAATTGTGTTCTATTATTTTAGATCAATATTTCAAGTTATCCTCACACAGGTAATTTATAAGAAATTATTATTAAAAAAACTATAATAATTGTCACCAACATGAAATAATATATTGTCACTGTAGTGATTGATCATTCTCTTTGCCTTATCTTATTTCACGTTCTTCCTCACCTTTATTTACAATTATTGGAAACGACATATTCCTATCCTTAAATAGAAAAAAAAAATACTTGTATAAATTTCTTTTTCCAATATAATGATTTTATGTGAATGAATTTTATACAAACATCGCCTGATCATATTTATATAGCTGATCTCCTATGCAAGGAAAACAACATATTCATACTCAATATTTTCTATGTCATAATCCTTTTAATAAAATAAAATATAAAAACTATTATAATGATATCAAATTATTGAAATATATCTTGAAGTATTAATCAAATTTATTACACTTTAATATTTTAATTTGAACATCATTGTAGTTTTGTAGTACTTCACCGAACATCTAATAATCAATATAGATACTCCGCACAATTTCAAGACTTTTTTTGTAAATATTCTAATGAGATTTAACGATTATGAACATATATATAAATAAAATATCCCAATCAACTATAAAAATTATTCTAAAATCATTCAATTTTGGATCACCTTTAATTCATTATGATGTTATGAACATCCCTTAAGACCTCACATTAATGAACTTAATCAATCCTTCATATGATCCTAGAGAGAATCATACATCATTAATCTTTTATATTTATAGTTTTGAAAAATATACTTTGTTTCATCACATTATATATTTATGAATATTTCATAAATACGTTGAATCCTTCTATCATGTTTACCTCCAAAAATTATTCCAACTGATGAAACTTCTACTAGTATTACTTCAAAACATATTGATATTTTTATTATCTAATAAACAAAAAAAATTAAGGAACCATTAATCCTCTATATTCTTTTTAGCTCATTTCCAAATTTGTTTGCCTCAACAATCTCCCCCATTGATAGTTGTGGACAATATACATTACTCATCGAAACATTAAAACACATTTAATGTATTATATATAATATTAATATAATCAAAAATGAGAATAAGTTATGAAAAATAATAATCATTGAATAATAACACAATTAAGTCATTAATTAATCATTTAGAACCATTTCATGATTTTGATTTCATATTAAACATTTACTATAAAAAATTTCAACATACATGAACATCATTTCCTATATAGGAATCAATAAATAGTTAAAATAGTTCACACATAATGAAATCATTGTTTACATTTTTTATGACTCCAATAAATATATTCTATTAAAATGTTTTAGGCACATACAGATGGATATATTTATGTTACAACTTTTAATAACATTTTACAACTCTAATAGAAGACATGATGTGAGATATGATGAATTAATACATGTTATTCTTTATGAGATGGTGGACGACCACATGTTATCAACATCATATTAGAAAATGGTTCCTAAATTAATGGTTCAGTGAATATATCAAAATAATTTTCATTTATAGGATAAAACTCTATTACTCGTTGATTCCTCTTAATACACGCATTAATAAAATTATATTTGATATCAATTTTATTGGAATGATATTATTTCACATGATTAAATGTAATATTTATAGAATATTGATTATCCCAAACAATTATATTGGGAAATGACACAACTACTAATAAAATCCTCAAACCATGTCTTCATACTTTAATGTTTTGTTTTATCTTGAGATGTATCTATATACATAGCTTCTAAAATACTAGGAGTTAAAGAATATTTTATCTTTTTTATGGAAACTCAGACTACTTTATACTATGAAGAACACCCAATTAAATTTGAATGATCAATCATTAACCCAACCCTCTATATCTATATCTATAAACCACAATAAAATATTTCCCGTCTTTTGATATTTTGTCCCAAAATCAATTGTTTCTTTAATATATAAGATTAATTGATTATTTTCATAGTATGATAGTCATTTGGAAAAAATTTATAACTAACACACAATTTAATATCATATAAAATATATAGTATTTAATTAATTAGATATAAATTATTATGATGAACATTCTATAATAATTAGAATCTTACTACATTATTTCTACCTTTTTGAAATCATTTTTTCATCTAACATATGTGTTGATATAGTCATTGAATTTTCAATTCCATTATTATTATAAATCCCAATAGAATACTAATTTTGAGATATAAAAATTTATTTCTTATTCTCATATAACTTTTAGTGATTCAATTATTTCATTTTTACATGAATGAATATTTAAAATTATTTCTTCATTTCCTCACCTAAATTTTCACATTTTTCATCATTATTCTTATTGAATTATATATTTTTATCAAAAAAATTAAAATGAGGGAATCCTATTTATTTTCTTTTATGTACAAATTACTATCAACTCTTCCTTTTTCAAAGTTAAACTTATTTAAATAAGTATTCATTTTTGAATACTAATATCCCATATCATTATTCAACCAATAAAAATCATTATTTAAAATTCACACATAAAATTGATAATATTCTAGAACTACACCAAAAATATGTTCAATATATACTTGTTCACATAGCTTCCAAAATACTACATTTCATTTATTGGGAATATCCTACATCATAATAGTGAAAAAAATAAAATGATTGATTATTAATGTTTCGTGAATTGTTATTTGGGGAAATTTCTCATCCAAATAAATTCCTTTTATTGAGAATAACCCTTATAATCATGTAATTCTACATTTTAAAAAATATAACCTTTTTCGTTCAACATGTTTTGGATCTACCAATATGTACCAATCGTATGATTATTTTATATTTTGGGAAATTTTTTAGATATTTAATACTTATTAATCAGATCCAATTCTTAATTTATGGAATCAATACAAAATTTATTTTATATGTCTTCATCAACAAATTTTGGATCATCTTTTGAATATAATGAACTATTTGAGAATATCCTCGATGTTAATATAGTTTGAACATAATTTCGTTGATCTTCAATGACGTTTGGGTCATCAAATTGCATGTTAATCAAAGGATGAGATAGAAATCTTATTCCACAATTGGGATAGCTACATGAAAATCATAATTTTTTAAAAAATCAATATTATTTGTTTCTTCATGAAATTTTTTCATGGTGGTTATCTATAACCACTCCATCATGTCATTAATTAATATCTATATATTTTATATAAAATTTTATTATCATATTGATCATGAAAATCATCATCTATTGAGATAAAAATATTTCATAATTCATTATTATTTCCATTATACCCTAAAAAATTGGTGGATTACCAAGAAAAATTTCATCAACACCTCTATTATAAAACATCCCACGATTTTCATCATTGAAATTTAAGAATAAAGGACATCTAGACACAATTTAAAATTTAAAATGTTACGAATCCTTATATTATATACCATATGGAATCGTATTTGAGTTCATATGATAGATAATTCAATTATTAATATTATGTGATTTTATAATATCTTACCTATAACAATATATATATGTCTCATGTATAATCAACATAGACCATGGAATCTTAAGAAAACATCTATTTCATATTTCAAAAACATCATTCAATTATCGGTTTCATGGTTCACTAAACATATAAGAAATTCCATTCTATTAAAGATAATATCTAAAAATTACATTTGGTTATTCTACACCATTATCAGTTATAAAATTATTTATAAAATACCAAGATTATTTACAATTCTCCTGTAATGTATTAATATTTTCTTGTGCCTTTAACTACCTTTTTAAAACATAAAACTTGTACTGTTCGTAGAATAATAAATAATGAAAATAAATAAATTTTATTTATTTATCTATCACTTTTTCATTGGCCTATATATGTGAAAGTGTAGCGGCAGCAAGGGACAAGTAAAAAATATCAACCTTCTTATGTACTAATATTGTAATCATAACATTTTAAAAGATATAACAATACTCATATATTATTATTTTCATGATAGTACTGTAATGAATGTATTATATGTAAAATATATACAATATATTCATTCTAAAAATGTTCCCCAACCTTTTGGTTAAAAGTTAATTTTTTCCATCATGCTCAGATGGCATGATCACTATATCTCACCAACTTAAAAAAGATTCAATTGGATTTTTTATCTTATAATAAATTATTATCATCATTTAATTTAAAAAAAATTAACATATGAAGATATTTTATTAACATAATTTCAATGTTGTGAAACACTCAAAAAAATTGTGTTTCAGCACATCAATAATTGGGTTTCTTTAGGATTTAATATTTTCATATAAAATGATATTATACAAATCACCTTTCATTTTGATAGAATTTTTATTTCAAAAGGTTATCTTCCCTTAATTTTAATCCCTATAATTAATCTAAAACATTATATCTCAGATTATTTCTATAGAATATTTACTATCCAATATCCATGTTCTTACAAAAATTTTATATTTGAGATAAGTTTCAACAACTTATATTTTTTTATTTGTTTTTATTTTTTATCATGAAACTTGTGATTTTATTATAAAAACTATGTTATAATGGTAAAATTAAAAGACATTATTTTTTATTATTTCTTGTCTAATCCCATATTAGACAATTATTTTCAAATGGATAAAATATATTTTTATTTTTCATAAAATATTTATCATATAAAATTCATTGACTCGGCTTACTCCGAACAATTATATACTTCATGTTTCACCTGGAGTCATTATAATGATGATGATTGAACCAATTATTTTACTTATTCTCAAAGACTCCAAGGTAAAAAAATATCAATATAAATAATACTTTCCTTTATAACTTAAATAAAATTAATAATTGTGTACATGCTTTGCATTAACATTATTACTATCCATATTGGTACTTTTATATGAACAAATGTTTTTTATCATCTTAATGAATTCATCTTTAGTTTATATTTCTTCTAAGGATCATTAATATCACTAATCGTTGAAGAATTTTGTTTTGATTTGGGAAAAATATGAATTTAGTTATTTTATTGTCTTCTTTATTTTGATACATATACTTTATTATTTACATTTTCTCTCAATCAACTTCAATAATATGTTAAATATTATAACGAACCATACTTTACATACATTGTTAATAATTCATAATGGAATCATACTTATTACAACATATAACAAAACCACGAAAGGACCGTATAGGTATAGTGTCTTTAGAAACTGGGAAACATAAACAACTAGTTCATAAAGAGTCTATACTGTCTCCCATTTATTTCATCATAACTATTGTCCCTTTTGGAATATCATACTTAATAACCTTATCCCTAACCTGGGGAAATAAAACATACAAAATGGTGAGCTCAAATGCTCAGTAAGGGTAAACAAAAGAAATATCAATCACATCATATACATACGAACATAACATTTTCGAAATCTTACCATGCAAAAGTGACCATAATTTCATAACATGGGATAAATCATGGTAGTGAAATGTAATCACAATAATCATAACGTAAAACATGAATCTTTGTGGAATACACACATAATCATAGAGAATCGTTTCTTATTATTCAAGACTCATTGCCAAGACTATCTTAGTGGACAAAGTCCATTTCTGAACTGAGTTCATTCCTCGTTTCAGTCCGGTTTCACTGAACTGGTTTAACCTACCATTCCATCCATGTCTATCTCATGAGATATAAAATTGTTACCCATTTAATTGGAGGGAGATATAGGTCCCACCCATCTCATAATTATACCATTCTTATGTGTTCCACAAAATCTTAAACCATACATCATAGCATAACCCATGTAATAAAAATGGGAATCTTAAACATCGTGACATCATAAAACTATTAATATAAGATAAAGGAATTCATAAAAATATTTCCATCACAACATAATCAAATCCATGTAATAATAGGGTTAGAAACATAACCCTATTTTATCTTAGATGGAAAATAATTTTGATAAAACTCTTGAACTCCATTCTTGAGGAAAATATACTTTCTACTTCAAAAACATTTTCCTTTCTTAACATGTCATACAATTTTAAACTAAAAAAATTTGGTAAAAAATAAACATGAAAAATTGTAAAGGAAGATTCTATGAAATAATGTTTTAAAAATCCATTCATGCCGTATAAGTTAAAAAAACATTCTTCATACTTTTGTTGGAAAAGTCAAAAAGTACCTCGTACGAAAAATGACAAAAGATTCCTTTCATATATTTTACTAAAAACTCACCAAAGGGTAAAATTGGATTTAAACAATTGTATTTGGATGGAAATAATATTACATATTGAGGAAACATGGATGTCGATGATAAAATACATCCCAGTAAATTCCAAAGTACAAACAATCTCAGATAAAAATGAGATTGTGATATTTCCCTTTCCTTAGGTCTGATTTTCATCGTAAGTGTCTGAACCTCCTATATAATGATTTAAATAATGTTATTGACTTATTACAGAATCATAATTATTTTTATGATATCATATATGGTCATATTATTAGCTTCTTATTAGTAATATTTCATTACTACTTGTTATTCAGGTGTTTATTACGTTTTGTTCTTATGCGTGTTTTGTCGAATAAATACTTATTCTTCTCTTTAGGTAATTGATACCTCATTTAAAGAATTTTATTAGTGAAATATATATCATATTCATTCATTCAATTCATTTATATAATCATTATGCAATGAAGATCATGTAGAACGAGTCGCATCACATCGTGGAGACGGTGTTCCGTACGTACGCACGGGCGATGATATCGTTCCCATGATCGTGGAATTTTATTGGAGTGTATGTATACTATTTCAGAATCAATATCAATTTAGAAAAATCATATGCAGTTATTATTTACACCATTATACCCATCCAAGTAAAGTGGTGGGGGAAAATAGATTACACCAAGGCGTGGAGACGGTATTCCGTACGTACGCACGCGCGGTGATTTCATTTTCCGTAGGATGGATAGATGGTTAAATATGGTTTCTTAATACTTATCAAAACATATCAGTATATGAGAGATACTGATGTTATTACTTCATATTGAAACAACTAAATAAGAAGAAGTGGAAGAAGAAATAAAGATGAAAGAATCGGTAACGGACATTACCTCTTCTTTGAAGCGCTTCTTTGAGACTTCCTTTTAGGGAACTAAAATTGGTCTTTGAAGAAGACCAGGACCTCTAGGATGTCTCTAGGGAAGTGGATAGGAGAAATTGGCCAGGGTTGGCCGAGATTGAAGGCTCAAAGTAGTGTGAGGAAGAGAGGGAGGAGGTTCCCTTTTATAAGGGAGGAGAGGGGCACCTTTGGAATAACTAAAACTATTATTTTATTATAAAGTCAAATTCGTTTTTTAACAGCTCGAAATTGATATATTTAGAATCTAATGTGGGGATGGGTCGAAATCCTCTCATCAAATAGAATTTAGAGAAGTTTAGGTCATTATATTAACCTTATCATTTAGTTTTAACTCTTAGATAATTAGATTGACATTTACCATGTCACTTTGTATTTTTATATTATATAGTTAATAAACATACCATATACATCCAAAAGACCCCCAAGTGGTCCATTAATGATACACCTATCATGATATAAGTATCTGGGCCAAGCCTTATATTTTTAGAAATAAAATAACAATCAATAATATAATATTTGTTTTAAAAACTATTTTATGTCAATTTTGACACTATTTAGTAATTGATTTTTGTGAAAATCATAACAGAATTATTAGTTAGAAAAAAGATAATTAAATCAATACTAACATGTCATATTAACCTATAAAATTAGTGGAATATATAAAAAGTCTCAAATTACATTTATTTGGGTATTTATAACATCAATTATGTCAATATGTCATTAATAAGATAATTAATGCATCATCTTTGTGTCATAAATAAATTAAATTATTTAATGTCTAAAAATGAAAAATAAAATTCCATTATGTAGGAAATCTTTTTATATTTCTAATGAATAGTTATAGTCGAATTTATCTTATGTATAACCCTATAATAAAAATTATTTACTTATTAAACTTTGATTTTAACTATTTTAACCCTTCTTTAAATAAATTAATAATAAATGTCTTAATCTAATCCATGTGGGCCTAAATGGTCATATTTTATTCCTCAGGTTGTTTTTGGTCGAATTACACTTATCCAATATAATTAGGACATGTGTTAGGGTAATAATAATATCATTTTTACCCTTAATTTCCCTATTTACTTTTAATCGTGGTAAATAAAAGTAAATAGTTACTATTCACCAAAAATTATTTTCATCTCATTGAACCACATTTTACTTACTGACATCAACCGTGTCTCTCGGATTTTTGAAATTCCACTCACAGAAGTGGTAAAATTATGTTTTATTTAAATTTGAAAATTCTCCTAGGAGGTGGGTAAAAGATGGTGAAATGTTCAATAAAATTTTTATATATCTAAAATTATTATAAAAATACTCCAATGAATTACATTGAACTTATATAAGTATTATGTATCAATTTTGACATAAAATAAATTTAAATAAAATAAATAATTATTTAAATAAAAAGTTGGTTTTTAAATAGTAACCCAGTGTTTTCGCTATTCATCAAAAATTGAAAGTTTCTAGATAAATACCAAAATTTCACCCTAGGATAATTTCGATATTCCGAAACCAAAAATGAAGTCCATTATGAAAAATAAAATGTACAGAATTTCAAAAAGTGGTTATTACTATTCATAACTGCTAGTTTTAATAATATTTTAATAGCATATCGTTGTTTAGTGAAACTCAGTATTGTGTATGACGCAAGCTATCGAGGAAGGTAGCGGTTGCGTGTAAAGCAAGCCAAGATAGTTTTGGGTGTAGTGAAAGATTCCTTTGATGATTTATATAACATAAAAACAAAATATTTCTCATAAAAGTTTCGGGTGTTACATTCTACCACCCTTAAAATGAATTTCTCCCTCGAAATTCGTCACTTTGTAACAAAAAGTTGAGGATACCGCTCCCTCACCATATCCTCAAGCTCTCATGTATATTATTCTAATTGGTGGTTCCTCCATAAAACTTTCACCAATCGAGTGGTAGTTTTTGTAGGACTTTTTTGCTACGATCCAGAATCTCTATCGGCTGTTCTTCATAAGAAAGATCTTTCTCCAGCGGTACAACTTCTGAGTAGAGTACATGTGAAGGATCTGTTATGTACTTTCTCAGGAGAGATACATGAAACACATCAGGAACTTTAGAGAGATTCGGTGGAAGCGCCAATCGGTAAGCTACCTTCCCAACACAATCCAGTATTTCGAAAGGACAGATATACCTAGGGCTCAACTTTCCCTTCTTTCCAAATCTCATGACCCTCTTCTAGGGAGATATTCGTAAGAACACTTTACCACCCACTTCATACACTAAGTCTTTTCTTCGGTTGTTTGCATAACTTTTTTGTCGACTCTGAGCTGCTCTTATGTGTTGTTGAATAGATCTGACCTTTTTTTCCATCTCATCAACAAGATTAGGTCCTAATAGCTTTCTTTCCCCAACTTCATCCCAGCAAGTTGGAGTCCTGCATTTCTTTCCATAGGGAGCTTCATAAGGATCCATCTAAATACTGGAGTGAAAGCTATTATTATAAAAAATTCCACCAAAGGTAGGTGTTGAACCCAACCACCTTTGAAATCCATAGAGAAAGCTCTCAACATATCTTCTAGAGTTTGAATTGTTCTCTCAGACTGACCATCTGTCTGAGGATAATAAGCAGTGCTGAAACTCAACTCTGTATCCAGAGTATGCTGAAGACTTCGCCAGAACATTGAGGTAAACCTCAGATCCTGATCAGATATAACAGAAAGTGGTACTCCATGCAATCTTACCACTTCCTTTACATATATCCTGGAAAGCTGATCCAGAGAGAAATCCTATCTAATAGCAATAAAGTGTGCAGCCTTTGTAAGATGATCAACTATGACCCAGATAGCATTATTGCCTTTGGATGTTTTCGAAAGTCTGGTAACAAAGTCCATAGTGATGTTTTCCCATTTCCATTTAGGTATGGGTAATGGTTGTAACATCCCCTTATACTTTTGTCTCTCAACATTAACTTACTAACAAACCAAGCATCAAGAGACATATTCAGCAACATCTCTTTTCATGCCATCCCACCAGAAGAACTCTTTCAAATCCCTATAAATCTTCGTGCTTCCCGGATGAATAGAGAATGAAGAACTATGAGCCTCATCCAGTAGCTCCTTCTTTAATTCGGGGATGGGAGGAACACAAACCCGATTCCTGAACTTTATTATCACATCACAATCAAGGTTGAATTCAGGAACATTTATCACCTTCTTTTGTAACTCTACATCTTCCTTCTGTGCCTCTTTAATCTTCACATGAATAGATGGTTGAACATTAATTTTAGAAAAATATTATTTCCCCCCTTCCATTATAATTCCAACATCCATCCTTTGTAAATCCATAAATATTGGATCTTTTGTGATCCTCATCATGGATAAACCAGCATGGTCTTGTCGACTTAATGCATTTTCCACCTTGTTTTCTTTCCCAGGGTGGTAATGAATAAAGAAGTCGTAATCCTTAATCAGCTCCAACCATCTTCTTTGGCGCATATTCATCTCCTTTTGTGTGAAAATAAACTTTAAACTTTTATGATCAGTATAAATGTCACACCTTTCTCCATAAAGATAATGCCTCCAAATCTTTAATGCAAAGATTACCACAGCTAACTCCAAATCATGATTTGGGTAATTTTTCTCATGGATTTTCAATTGTCGTGAGGCATAAGATATCACCATACCATTTTTCATGAGAACACACCCCAATCCCTTCTTGGATGCATCACTGTAGATCACAAACCTTTCTCCACTACAAGGCAGTGTGAGCACAGGTGCACTGGATAACCTTCATTTCAACTCCTTGAAATTCTCTTCACATTCCTCTGTCCAAACAAAAATAACTCATTTTCGAGTCAACCTAGTGAGTGGATTAGATAAACATGAAAAATCTTTCACAAAATGTCGTTAATATCCATCCAAACCAAGAAAACTTCGGATCTCAGTTACTTTTGTTGGTCTTAACCATCTTTCGATAACCTCTTTTTTTCTATATCCACAAATATCCACTCTTTTGAGATTATGTGACCCAAAAATGAAACTTTTTGAAACCAAAATTCACACTTGTTAAATTTATCATAATTCTTCTCCTCTATCAGGGTCTTCAATATAATTCTCAACTGATCTTCATGCTCTTCCTTGCTCTTTGAATATACAAGAATATCGTCTATAAAGACTACCACAAACTGATCAAGATAGTCTCTAAAGACTATATTCATCAGATCCATGAAAATAGAAGGGGAATTAGTAAGACCAGATGGCATCACTATAAATTCATAGTGTCCATACCTTGTACGGAAAGTCGTCTTTGGTATATCCTCACTTTTGAAACTTAATTGATGATACCCTGAACAAAGATCAATCTTGGAGAAGTATTGAGCTCCTCGTAGTTGGTCAAATAAGTCATCAATGCACGGGGGAGGATATTTGTTCTTGATCGTGATCTTGTTAAGTTCTCGATAATCAATACAGAGTCTCATTGATCCATCTTTCTTCTTAACAAACAGAACAGGTGCTCCCCAAGGTGATGCACTTGGGAGTATGAACCCCTTATCAAGATTCTCTTGGAGTTGCTTCTTCAATTCCTGCAACTCAATTGGGGACATTCTATAAGGTGTCTTTGAAATAGGCAAAGCACCCGGTAGAAGTTCTATTGAAAACTCAACTTCATGATTTGGTGGAAGACCTGGAAATTCCTCTGGAAAGACATCGTCAAACTCTCGTACAATGGGTATATTCTTAATCGTAATTTTCTAACCAACCATTTGAAATAAATAACCTTCATTTAGTGGAATCAAGACCCATAAGATGGATGAAATTTCTACTGGAAGGTTATGTTCATCCTTGCATCGATAGACGATCATAGATTGATCTGGAATATGAAATGTGACTTCCCTTCTTTGGAAATTGATATGAGCTCCATATATAGAAAGCTAATCCATGCCAAGAATCACATAAAATTCCACTATAGGGAGGATCACATGATTTTCAGGAAGCACATTCCCACAAACTTCAATCGGAGAAGAATTATAAACTTTTGATGCGACTGTTGTGCCATTAGGGGTTGTCACAGCTAACTCAACATCTAATTGTTGAGGTAATACAGTGATACCCTTAGAAAATTCTTCAGAAATAAAAGAGTGGGTGGATCCAGAATCAAATAAAACATTTTCTACTTTAGAGTGGATGGTAAGTATACCTTTCACCACATCGTTATATTACTCCACATCGCTGATAGAAATTGCATGTGACTTTCCTTTGTCTTTATCCTTCAGATTTTGTTGACATCGATCATCATCATCAACCCTTGGATTTGGGAATTGATTGGCATAATGCCCCATCTCCTTTCACTTGAATCATTTAAGTGTAGTAGGTTCATTCTGTGTATCCCTTCCTTTGTTTGCATCCTTAGACATCTTCTTCCCATCATTGCAGCATTCAAATTCCAGATGACCTTCCTTTCCACATTTGAAACATTTACTTGTACCTTTAAGACAACTCCCTCCATGTTTCTTTCCACACTTTGAGCATAAGGGAAAGCTCATCTTCTTTTCAGTGTGCTCTTTTGATTTTCCTTTGAATTCCATTTTCCTCTTCTTATCAAACCTGTATGACTGATGGGTTACTCTAATCTCCATTTCATCTTTGAGAGCACATCGGACGATTTCCTTGTAGCTATTGAGGTCCCTTATGGCTAAGGCCCTTCGAAGACTTGGTTTTAATAAACTAAAGAATCGATTGATCTTACTCTCAGGTTGGATAATAATACCAAAAGTGTACCTTGCAAGTCTTGTAAAATTTGCTTCATAGGTACCAACAGATTCATCATCCTTTTTCTTCAGTTCAAGAAACTCTTTCTCCATATTTGTTCGGAGAATACGAGGGAAGTACTTATTGAAAAATAAGTTCTTGAACTCGTCCCATTCCATGGACTCAATTTCATCTCTTTGCCTCGTATTCTTAATAAGATTCCACCATTGATCAGAATCTACTTCCAAACAATACACTGCTATGATGACTTTATCATGTTCAGAACATTTAAGAACTGAAAATATCTTTTCAGTAGTACTGATCTATTGTTCAGAAACTAATGGATCAGTAGATCCGCTGAATGAAGGTGGACGCTGCCTCATGAAGGATTCAACATAATGTTTCTCCATCCTTTGCTAGTTTGGAATTCCAGCATGATTCATAGGTTGAGAAGGTTGTGTGATCATGGATACAAGATTTTGCATTCTAGCTCCCATAACGTTTGGTTACTCAGGGGGACAATCAATGCATTGCCTGTCACATTCCGCATTAACACGATTCCTTCGGGTTCCAACCATTCACTAAAACCAAGAATAATAGTGTGAGAAACACTAATTATAATAGGAAAACCACATAATCAAGAATAAAATTTCACACTTAAGGTCTTATCCTAGGTTATTCATGGCCATTTCTAAAACAATATGATTGTGTTCTATTCATAGACTTATCCTTAGGGTTCTTACTAAGTCTTTCACATCCTAGTTTCCGAAGGTTGACTATAACCTCCCTCTAATACCAACTATAACGACCCATACATTACATACATTGTTAATACTTCAAAATTGAAGCATACTTATTACAAAATATAACAAAACCAAGAAAGTACCATATAGGTATAGTGTCTTTAGAAACTGGGAATCATAAACAACTAGTTCATAAAGCATCTACACTATCTACCATTTATTTCATCATATCTATAGTCCCTTTTGGAATATCATACTTAATAACCTTCTCTCTGACCTAGGGAAAGAAAACATACAAAAGGGTGAGCTCAAATTCTCAGTAAGGGTAAACAAAAGAAATATCAATCACATCATATTCATAAGAACATAACATTTTGTAAATCTTACCCTGCAAAAGAGATCATAATTTCATAACATGGGATAAATCATGGTAGTTAAATGTAATCACAATAATCATAACATAAAACATGAAGCTTTATGACATACACACATAATCATAGAGAATCATTTCTTATTATTCAAGACTCATTTCCAAGACTATCTTAGTGGACAAAGTCCATTTCTGAACTGAGTTCATTCCTCGTTTCAGTCCTGTTTCACGGAACCGGTTTAACCTACCGTTCCAGCCATTTAAATCTCATGAGATATAAAATCTTTACCTAATGAATTGGAGGGAGATATAGATCCCACCCATCTCATAATGATACCATTCTTATGTGTGCCACAAAATCATAAACCATACATCATTTCATAACCCATGTAATAAAAATGAGAATCTTAAACATTGTGACATCATAAAACAATTCATATAAGATAAAGGAATTAATAAAAATATTTCCATCACAACATAATCAAATCCATGTAATAATAGGGATATAAACAGAACCTTATACTATCTTAGATGGAAAATAATTTTTATAGAAATCTTGAACTCCATTCTTGAGGAAAATATCCTTTCTACTTCAAAAACATTTTCATTTCTTAACATGTCATATAATGTTAAACTAAAATAATTTGATTAAAAATAAACATGAAAACTTTTAAAGGAAGATTCTTGGAAATAATGTTTTAAAAATCCATTCATTCTGTATAAGTTAAAAAAATATTCTTCGTACTTTTGTCGGAAAAGTCAAAAAGTACCTCGTACAAAAAATGACAAAAGATTCCTTTCATATATTTTACTAAAAACTCACCGAAGGGTAAAATTGGATTTAAACAATTGTATGTGGATGGAAATAATATTACATATTGAGCAAACATGGATGTGGATGATAAAATACATCTCAGTAAATTCCAATGTACAAACAATCTCGGATAAAAATGAGATTGTGATATTTCCCTTACCATAGGTCCGATTTGCTTTGTAAGTGTCTGAAACTCCTGTTTAATGATTTAAATAATGTTATTGACTTATTCCAGAATCATACTTATTGTTATGATATCACATATGGTCATATTCTTATCTTCTTATTAGTAATATTTCATTAATACTTGTTATTCAGGTGTTTATTACTTTTTCTTCTTATGCGTGTTTTGTCAAATAAATTCTTATTCTTCTCTTTAGGTTATAGATACCTAATTTCCAGAATGGTATTAGTGTAATATATATCATTTTCATTCATTCAATTCATTTATGTAATCATTATACAATGAAGATCATGTAGAACGAGTTGCATCACATCGTGGAGACGGTATTCCGTATGTACGCACGAGCGATGATATCGTTCCCATGATCGTGGAATTGTATTGGAGTGTATGTATACTATTTCAGAATCAATATCACTTTACAAAAATCATATTTAGTTATTATTTACACCATTATACCCATCCAAGTAAGGTGGTGGGGAAAAATATATTACACCACGGCGTGGAGACGGTATTCCGTACGTACGCAGGCGCGGTGATTTCATTTTCCGTAGGATGGATATATGGCCAAATATGGTTGTTTCATACTTATAATAACATATAAGTATATGAGTGATACTTTTGTTATTACTTCATAATGAAACAACTAATGAAGAAGAAGTGGAAGAATAAATAAAGATGAAAGAATCGGTAACGGACATTACCTCTTCTTTGAAGAGCTTCTTTGAGACTTCATTTTGGGGCACTAAAATTGGTCTTTGAAGAATACCAGGACCTCTAGGATGTCTCTAGGGAAGTTTATAGGGGAAATGTGCAGGGGTTGGACGATCTTGAAGGTTCAATGTGGTGTGAGGAAGAGAGGGAGGAGGTGCCCTTTTATAAGGGAGGAGAGGGTCACCTTTGGAATAACTAAAACTATTATTTTATTATAAAGTAAAATTCGGATTTTAATAGCTCCAAATTGATATATTTAGAAGCTAAGGTGGGTATGGGTCTAAATACTCTCATCCAATATAATTTAGACAAGTTTAGGTCATTATATTAATGTTATCGTTTAGTTTAAACTCTTAGTTAATTAGATTGACATTTACCATGTCACTTTGTATTTTTATATTATATAGTTAATAAACTTACCATATACATCCAAGAGCCCCCCAAGTGGTCCATTAATGATACACCTATCATGATATATGAATCTTGGCCGAATATTAGATTTTTAGGAATAAAATAACAATAAATAATATAATATTTTTTTTAAATCACTATTTTATGTCAATTTTGACACTATTTAGTAATTGATTTTTGTGAAAATCATAACAGAATTATTAGTTCTAAAAATTTAATTAAATCAATACTAACATGTCATATTAACCTATAAAATTAGTTTAATTCATAAAAAGTCTCAAATTACATTTATTTGGGTATTTATAAAATCAATTATGTCTATATTTCATTAATAAGATAATTATTGCATCATCATTGTTTCATAAATAAATTAAATTATTTAATGTCTAAAAATGACAAATAAAATTCCATTATGTAGGAAATCGTTTTTTCTTTTTAATGAATATTTATAGATGAATTTATCTTATGTATAAACCTATATTAAAAATTATTTACTTATTAAACTTTGATTTTAACTATTTTAACCCTTCTTTAAATAAATTAATAATAAATGTCCTAATCTAATCCAAGTGGGCCTAAATGGTCATATTTTATTCCTAAGGTTGTTTTTGGTCGAATTAATCTTATCTAATAGAATTAGGACATGTGTTAGGGTAACAATAATATCATTTTAACCCTTAATTACCCTATTTACTTTTAACCGTGGTAAATAAAAGTAAAAAGTTACCATTCACCAAAAATTATTTTCATCGCATTGAACCACATTTTACATACTGACATCAACTACGTCTCTCGAATTTTTGAAATTACACTCACAGAAGCGGTAAAATTATGTTTTATGTAAATTTGCAAATTCTCCTAGGAGGTGGGCAAAAGACGGTTAAATGTTCAATAAAATTTTTATATATCTAAAAATATTATAAAATTACTCCAATGAATTACATTGAACTTATATAGGTATTATGTATCAATTTTTATCTAAAATAAATTTAAATAAAATAAATAATTATTTAAATAAAAATTCAGTTTTTAAATAGTAACCCAAGTGTTTTAACTTTTCATCAAAAATTGAAAGTTTCCAGAAAAATACCAAAATTTCACCCTAGGATAATTTTGGTATTCCGAAACCAAAAATGAAGTCCATTTTGAGAAATAAAATGTAAAAATTTTCAAAAAGTGGTTATTACTATCCGTAATGTCTAGTTTTAATAATATTTTAATAGCATATCGTTGTTTAGTGAAACTCGGTATTGCGTATGATGCAAGATATCGAGGAAGGCCGCGGATACATGTAAAGAAAGCCAAGCTAGTGTTGTATGTAGTGAAAGATTCATTTGATGATTTATATAACATAAAAACATAATATTTCTCAAAAAATTCTCAGGTGTTACATTTATTGAGAATGAATTTTGGTTATTATTTCAAGGATTATAGTCCGTATAAGATTAATTAACTTCTAGAACATATTTTTTGATGTTTTGTTTTTCAATTCTCAAATTCTGTGATATTATTTTGAATAATATCCAATTCCATATTCTTATCCATCTTATTTTCCTCGATACTAATGTTGAGTTTTTACTATTCATCAAGTAACTTCATTTGATCATCAATATAATTTATAAACATGGTTTTATCCAAGTGAAAATATTCTTGTTTAGTTTCAAAAAGGGATTAACTCTTCAACTTATTAATCCCATTTTAATTTTTAATAGCTGTAGAAGTAAATCCTTTCAATTATTTATTCAGAATAACTCAAGCTGAGTATCAAATTATTCTTAAAATATACTACCTATTTCAATGTTTAATGTTTTCTCAATAACCTATAGAATGAGTAATTTGTCAATAGAATCATCAAAATGATTATGGATTCCATATCACAATCATTATATTCTATTCATTTAGAAAAATAGTTTCTCCTATTATAATTTTATAACTATTATCCTTTCACTTAGTAAATGAATTATATTTTTAGGTATTCTTACTATGGGATATTCATGAATTTATATATTCTGTTTTATAATCTAAATCATTAAATTTTAATCCAAAATTTATTGTGAAATGTTCAATGGATCTACAAATAATGCACTCAATAAGTATCATCACCATATTTTTACATGTTCCTCATTTTACCATTTTGTAAAACATATTTATAAGTTCATCATATTTTTTACATTCATAATATTTGGTTTAAGATTAACTGAATTTGTTATAAATAACAGTATTATATAATCATTTCATGAAAAGTTTTAATTAAATTTCATGATCAATCTTATCATTGTTCTTGATTTCATTTTCTCTTCACATTTTATATGTAATGGGAATACGATACATATTTTTAGTATAAGAAGTTTATTGATTCCTATCTTCTAACAATGATACCTAGGTATAAATATTTCCTATAATAATTATAAGAATCATTTCGTAATAGTGGAATCTCTCAAAATCTTGGTGAAAAATCATAAATTTTATCCATGTTATTAACCCTTGTAAATAAGTAACAAAAATATGTGTCTTCCTCTATATGGATATTTTTGATACATCATTTATCATATCAATATGTTTTTTATTTAATTTTATATTTCCCAAATATGATTATATTCAAAATTTTGATCCCTCTATAGAAATTTTAATCGAAGAGAACATTTTTTAATCAGATGAATTTATATTTTTCATCATCTCATTGTTTGAATACAATGTCTTCATTTAAAAATAAAATGACAAGAAATATATAATTTCCTCTAAACTATTATCATATATTAAAATAACATGAGAATAAAATATAATTCTGAAAAATTTATAATGAGAAACATCATGGAACATAAATTCCCATATGTATTCTAATAAAAACTATCCCAATAAAAATTTAAAATCATTGGACTCGGAATCTTCGATCTGATGCTGAAATAATAAATGTTACATTAACATATTAAATATCAATAATTTTAAGACAATTTTTTCCATCCAAACCATACAAAAAAATTAAAAACAAATTACATTATAAAAGAAGAATTAGGATTATAATTTTTATAATTAATAGAAACTCTTACATAGAAAATAACCATATCTCTAAATGATAATTTCACCCGCTTAAGACAACTTTTCTTATTTCACATTATGTTATCCACACCATTCATTTTAAGTCTTTTCTATTTATATTTCATTAAACCACGTTATTTATAAAATAGGGAAAATTAAACATAATAAGGGATATCTAACATCTCTATTAAGGGTAATATTAAGAACAAATAATTGAATATCATTAGCATTCATAAGAAGTTCATAAAGGTATTGATACATAATCATTGTGAATGAGTATAATATAATAATAATCATACCCAACCAATACATGTATCATTAAACATGAAAACATGGAATTCGGATTCTAAATAGAAATGATTCATTAGAATAAATAATAATTATCTTGGTGATATCAATATTGATCTAAATAAAAATTATAAACACATATAAAAATTGATAAAATGTATTTTTATCTAGGTAAATAATCTATATAGAACACTTACATAATACTTACAAAATCCTCAGAAATATAATAACAATATACATGCATTCCCCTATAATTCTCTCTAGAACATAAAAATTACTCAATGAAGAAGAGTACTGTATGGTTTCACCCATATTTTAAACCAAAATTGTTTAACCAAATGTCTACTTTTTTCGAACATCATTTAAAAAATATTGGGATCACCCAGTGCTATATGAAAACACTCTTCATATAACACCATTACAAAATTGGTAACATTGAATCATAATCCCTATTATAGAATAACATAAAATGAAACCTGAAATATCAAAAGAATAAGTACATTAATGATAATTCATGTAAAAGGGTATCTATATATAACTCAGAGAAAATGATAGTTGTATATCATAAATATGTCTGAATGGATAAAATTGAGACAAAAATCACATATGACTTTGGCATCTTTTGAACAATAAACCTCATGAATGATATATCATTAAATGGATTTTTAAATCAAAAGAATTTTTTATTTTATAATCATAAAAGATGTTATTGGTAATTATATACATAACATAAAAGGAACAAGTGGTGAATATGACATGTGTCTCACATTTATAAAAACATGGGGGCAAATACCTTACATTGAGTCTAGACATTCTTCGCTTGTCATTTAACTTAGTTATAATATTATCATTTAAATTATGTCATTTACTACGAAAACATTAAAAAATTAATCTCTTATACATTTATCATTTATTTTATTTCTTTATAATTAAATATTTTTATACATAATCAGTTCAGTCCACATTTGTTGTATTTAGGACATTTAGTTGATTTTATCAAAATAGATATTGTGTGTTGACCTTGGTCAAATAGAACATTATTTAAAAATACAAATATTATTAATAATGATATTTTTATAATAAGTATTCATATATTATACATTTAAACCCAATCATAATAAATGGTTTTAAAAAATAATGTATTTTATGATAAAAAGGACAATAGGTTATACATTTGTATGATTAATGATTTCATTTTTAAGATCATTTTGGAAATATGATAAGTAATATATTAAAATTAATGAATGATCATAATATCACATATACCAAATTATTTCTTGAAATATATTTATGTATATCTCTTATCTATTTTGGTGATAAAAAAAGAGTCACATCAATTTTTTATGGTAGTAGTCCACACATACATGAATGACGTTATAATTTTTCATTTTGAGAAAGAAAATGATATATGATATTTTATTAATGTTAAATATGTAATTAATAACATAATTATTTCATTTATATAATATTCACTAACATTATCCTTATTATTTTATATATAAACTATTAGTAAAAACAAATCACATCTCCTTTTGAGTTGATAGTTTATTATACACATGAGAAACAATATCGAATACACTACGGAATATAAATTAAAATTTTATATATGATATAAGAAATGAAAAGGTATAATTATATTATAAATATCATATATATAATTTTTATCCATCGTCATTCCAAAGAGTGATAGGTGGTAATGAAAAAACGTATGACATAGGTTCATGAGGTGGTAGTCCACTGTACCGAAAAATGACGATTTCATAAACAATTTGATACAAGATCTCAAAACTATGAAATAAAAATTATATACAAGATCTCAAAACTATGTTCAGAGTGTAATATCTCCTCTAGGTTCTTGATAATTCTTTTTATAAACATGAAACATTAGAGGGCAGAGAGATTTGGCAGAACATTTATGACACAAATGATGAAGTGTACAGATGGTAATGATGGTGAATCATTTTCCATTATCAATGAAATATCATTGAAGGTCTATATTATTAAATGTTCTTGACAAATTCATGGTCCTTCTATATCTATATACATTGTCGTTGTAATCTTGTTATGTAAAAGATATAATTGGAAGACATTCTGTAGGACCATTCTCTATATGGTATACCACAACAACAACAAACTCAGTTTCAAACACTTGTGGACTTAAAAAATCCTCAATAAGTTCTTACTAAATATCTTCTGACCGATTCATAGAATCTAGTATTGATAACATTGATGGTAATTATTCCAATTTCTTCAAAGCATCGTTAGTTTTTACCAAATTTCTATGTTTTAAAGAACATAGATATGGTTTTTCAAGTTCCATGTTTGTTGGTGCTCCTGATTTAGATGGAATATACATTTGGTAAGAAGCTGGAAATACTTCTCCTTTAGATGTATTTGTCTGACTTGGTATCCTCACCTGCCAAGAACGTGGTGGTATAACCTATAATAGGCCTTTAATGATGATCTGTTCAGTTCTTATCTTATCATGTGTGGGAGAGTTCCCCTTTTCTTGTTGAGCCAAATGAAGGGCTCTCCCATTAGTTTTTGTTGTTTAAATGATTTGAACAACGGTGTAATTAAAAATTATCTTTTAACATACCCAAACCTTCCTTTATATCATCGGCCTTGTATTCTTATCTATGATCTCCAATAATGTATAGAGAATTCATGTTCATAACCAGAATAATCATTTGAAAGGGATACGTCATGTGAATAACATTAAAAGAACCAAACACCAACTCCTCATATGATGAAGATTATGCCTGACCGGTCGGTTCTTCAAGTGACTTTTGGTCAGTCGGTGACCATTCTTTTGAGACAGTTCTCATGAAATTATCCAAATTCAAGGGAAATTTTTTCCTTGACACTCTCTCAAAATCTGCAGACAACTCTTTATCCTTATGAACATGTCACTTAATTGATGATTGTCCTTTTGGGTAATAATATTTTAATAAATATGGATTGGTTGAAGCGGATGTGGAAGGTGGAACAGTATATTGTTTCAACTATCTTCCTAGAATTCCATGAGATTGATTGATAATTTTCCTGGCAATCCAATCATCTTACTTATGAAGATTCTTACTTTTGAGATTCTAAAATTCACCTTCCTCCTCTAGATCGGTATTTTTAATTCATTCTTCCTAGGTCGATGAACATTTTATTTATATTTTTTTGTAGATAGCCATATTTTCTACAAGATATTTGAAAAAAAATGATAGCTGGGGTGCGCCAAAATTTTATGGAATGTAAAATAGTTTGGTAAGTCATTATCTTCTTCATTGTTCTGTTTCTAAGGTCTTTGTAGCTGGAGTAAGTTGATTTCCAATGATGGAATGAAGTAACCAGGAACTTGTTCATTCCACATATTGTAGAAATTTCTCTTTAAAACCTTAATCTATTTCATACATTTATCTTTTTATCATATTGATGATCATGTCATTGTTTTTGATGATCTGGTGGATGAGCCTGATAGTATGATGGGGGAATTGAAGCTTATGAAAGTATAAGTGATTTCTTGAGTGTAACTATGTCCACCTCTGTTCTTGTTCTCCATCCTGGAGATGATGGGATTACACAAGACATAGAACTATTATTTTTCATGGAAATAACCACTTATTTGGTGATTTAAGAAATGTCTCCATAGCCTCATTATTTTATAGGGATTAGGTGTTTTTTTATACATTATAGATATTTTCCACATTAATTGGTAGAAAATCAGATTTAGGGAGTGGTATATTGAATGAGTATATTAATCCATTACATTGAGCAATTAAATCTGAAACTCCTTCATTCTCTATTTGTATTTAGTTTTTAAGATCCAATAGTGTTGTAATCTGCATCGTTGAGATGATTTGGAGCATTAATTAATGATGGGGGTTTTCCAATATAGTAATTGATCAATAAAGCAATCTTGTATACTATAAAAAGTCTGGACCTGTAGTGATTTCACCAAACATATGTTTTTTATTACTTATTGTTGTTGAGAAGTCACTATAATTGGAACACAGTGGGAAAAAAATTCTTTCTGTTGGGCTCCAGATCTCCCAAACCATTAAATATTGGGAATGTGAAATATATATATATTTTGGGGGTGGATGAATTGGATATATGCACATGGGATAAGCCTTCTTTTTTTGATGTATTTGTGTTCTACATTCTTCTATAACATCCAATTAATTGGTTAATGACTTAATTGTATTAATAATAATTTGAGGAATATAAATTTGATCTAGGACATATATAGGTACAACATCTAGAGCCATATCTTGTGTGAAAATTAGAAAGACCATCGAGGGTGGTGCTACTATTATTTGTCATAGATAACCCATGGGGATAGTACTATAAAGATGTTCCTGATTGTGTTCTTTCTATGTACCCAATAAATTTAATTAATTATCCATATCATTATTTTCAATGAAACCTCTTTTTTGAGGATCTTTTACTGCAAGTGAAAACATAGGATTTTCTTATAGAGCATATATGGAAAGAATACTTCTTCAGAATAACACTACATTTAGTCCTCTCAACTCCTTCATATCCTCCACTTGTTGGGAAAATTATTATCCATGTGATAGAGACTGTCCTAGTCTAGTGGAAAAGTGAGACATGATCTAATATTAACCTTTCCCCTTGTTAGGTTCTTTATGAAGAGGTGGATGTTTATTATTCTAGAGAATACATATATTTTGGGTAAGTCTCTGATTTTAGGTATGTACAACACTTTCATTTTCTTCTATGTGAACCATATTATGAACAAGAACTTCATCCTCTAACTCTCCTAGAAAATAATCATTTTTTGAGGATCTTCTATGAGGGAATTAATGACATTAATTATCGTACAAAAAATTAATTACATTCTACCATTATCATTGTTAGAGAAAATTATTATTAATCCTCCATAAGAATTTTTTCTTTTATTTTTTCATTCACCAGGAACTATTTGACTGATAGTAATATGAATGGAATCCATGGATAGTTTATTTGTGAGTTCACTTTGTAGCTTCTTCCCAAATTCAGAGAAAACTGAATTCCTCTGAGAAGGGTATTGTATATGTAAAAAATCATGTATCCCTATAGGCTGGGACAGCTCTTCTTTTTCATCATCAAGCCTTTGGGGTTTTTTTGTTGACTCTGAAGGTTGGGAGGAAAAATACCCAAACCCTTTAGCATGGGGTGGTTCCTAAAATTCTATGAATGAGATCAGTGCAGCTGCTCTCTAGATTTTATGATTTATTATCTGATCGTTGTATGGGTGAATTATTTTACACCGAATGAAATGAAATATTTGAAAAGACCATTGTACTATTTGAGAAAAATATGCAATCTAATGGCTGAAATCCTTTAATAAGGAAGCCTTCTAGATATTTTCATATACATGATATAAAATCATCTCAATGTCTTTCTCTCTTTGGGCATGAATTTGGTGAAAACCAATTGAGTCAGTCTATCACTTAGCATTTCTTCATTCATGAGCATAATTTTTTATTGTAGCTGACCTGTGGAAATAACATTACATGAGACCAATTTGGTGGGATTTTCTAATTCAAGATAATTGTAAAATGAAATTACCCATGTGCATCTTATCCTCTGATATAAACAACTAATTTAGTTTCTGTGATCATTTATCACAACCAAATTAATGGATTAAGGACTTCACATTGAAGGGCCTCCTTTTACATCTAAATTTTTGGATGTTGAGAATCCATGAGATATGAAAAGTCAATTTTACACTAGAACCCACCTTCAAAAGATTGGGATACTCATAAAATGTTAATACTTTAGTTTTTAAATGAATAATAGTTTTCCATTAGTTTAGTTGGATATCATGAATGCAATATGTTTCCATCCTCTCTATAATATTTTTTGATAGGTTTCCAAAATCAAAAAACGATTGGTATTTCACCCATAGTGAGTTTTTTCTAATATTCAACATATCCTCTTCATCATTTTCATGAGGATTATCAAATTGGTCTGACTGAATTGGACACATCTAGATTTCTTTATCACAAAAAATGGGCTCATTTGATGTTTCTTATGAAATTTTAGAATGGAAATGACATAGAAGAGTTTCATAGAATGACTTTTGTATTTAATTTTATTCTAAATGAGAACTTATTTCACTATCTAGTTACAAGGGATCAGAAATTAGTGGACATGCATATTAAAGTTCCTCATGTTACGAGGGCTTTCTTATCACTACATTTTCAGTTGGAGGATTTTTTAAAATGCAAAACACTATTGCATTGAGGAATTTGGTACCAAATTATTTCATGGGGAGGACCCCCATTGTGGATTATACAAGTGAAAAATAATCATTCACATTACTCTTATAGATTCAATGGGGGTTACTGTGTCTCTCATCTAGAGATATGTTATCGAGATTGATTGATTTTTCATGAAGTAAGCATTAATGATGAAGTGTATGATGAGGCTCATTGGAATTACAAATAATACGCCCATTATATGGTAATGGGAGGGTAGGATCTTGAGCTATAGTAGATAAATGCCTGAGGGATTCATGTACTCCAGCATTAATAGGATTCAGATCACTAATTGATTCTTTATTCTCAAACTATGCTTGGTGATACTTCTTCATAGATGCTCTCAAACATGTAGTTGTGATGGGTTCTAAGAAAAATGATTTTCATGAGATGGTATATGGGCCTAATTTAGAGTGGCCTTCAAAACAGACCGATTATCACTAATTGGAATGAATTTATGTGTCTGATCTGATTGTTCGTATTATATGGGGGACTATACCCCATAAACATATAAGAATGGAGTAGAGCTATATATATATATATATCTATTATAAGATGGAATACTGATGATTCATCCATGTTAAGGGGAAAAATTATGTTTTTGTCCCTCTATTACTGCTGAAGATTCCGTTATGATATTCTGGAAAGATTAGAGGGTATGGGAAGTAATTTGTGTCTTCCCGTTTAAGATATCAAAAACATTTTGTGACTTCAGTGGTCGGAATGGGAATATAGGTCCATTATGTATTTACATTATGTGTATATACCTTCTCTTTTCCTCATTTTCCTATTAATGGATACTGCCAGAACTTAGGTATGGGGGTTGAGTGTTGAGTCTAACCCATGTTTTTCATCAATGCATTCCGACTGACTTCTCCTATTTTTTAAAAATGAGACTGTCAGAAGGCTTGATGGATTCCGGTAGGTGTATGTTCATACTTACATGTTTATGCTACACTTCATGGATAAAAATTCTCTAATGTAGCCAGATGAATCTTCCTATTGGCTGAAACATTATAAGTATATGTATGTTAATTCCCACTTTATTCCACCTAATATCAATGAATATATTGGCTGAGTGCCATTATATGGGTCTCCTAAAGGGTTGAATTAATACATATAGGAGTTTTTTCATATTCACTATTTTCCATCAAGAAGGGTTAATAGACTTCTTCAGAGGGGGAAATGATAAGAACCTAATTGTTGTTGGCCTGTTTTTGTCCCTGGATGTTCATCTTTTATTCCCAGATTTGAGGGACTAGGGTTGGATGTCGGAAAAATAAAACCCCCCATCATGATGAGGATTTTCTAATATATGGAATTAGCAGCGGTGATTATTGGAAAGTTCCCTAGGGAATACCCCTATGTCTTTGGGATGAGGATATGGAAGACCTCACTATTGACCTACCTAGAATAGGGTAGGGATTGGTGATAGTGTTACCATGATAAACTCCTAAAATGGTTGATGAAGGTGGTTGAAACCATCTTCTTCTTAATCATTGTCCATCATTGACCAAACGACCGACATTTATTTTTTATTTGGTGGGAATGTCGGGAGGTCTCCAAATTCAAGATAGTACCATGTTGATGTTACTCTTGGACCAATGCATTGGAGACATACCATTTAATTCACTGGATTGGTTCTGACATCCTTCAAATGGATGATCTTCTAACTCAGCTAGCATCCAGGGCATTCATGATTGAAAACATGAAGAAATCCATTTGGAAAGAAGGGATTTCTTGGAATGAATGTTTATATATATTTCAAAAAATAAAAAAAATAAACAATAGAAAAAGATGAAATTATAGATGAAATAATTCATGATTAATTCTCTATATTGGATCTATTTTATAAAATCATATATTAATAATAGGTAGGTAACATGATCATCTTGGTAATGAATTCACGTTGGGTTCACCATTTTTTGTTTCCCCACTGAATATTTGTTCTGATTAGGAATCACTACTTCCATATGGTATTTATTGGATTTATTTAGGGGAGTAGAAATATCCAATGGTTCTCCTTCCAAAATGACCTGCTTACCAAAGGCATGTCTTCTTCTAGTTTGTTGACCTACGATACATAATAACTCACATTGGTTGAGATAATGCTAGGTTGGGATTATCACACCCTTTTGGGATGAATTATTTCATAGTTGGGGAATCTTTTATAAATTTAAGATATGTTAGTGAATCCTTATTATTTTACCATGTATAATGTAGGTTTCTCATGAGATTCACAATAAATTCTATAGCATGTATGAAATTCAGAATCACCTGTATATATTCGAGGTTCTTCATCAATGGTGTCATCCATACGTATTAAAGGTTATCCATCAATGGATTCCTCTCAAATACTACTAAGATATTTTTTAGAGGTTTTTTCACTATGATGTTTGTCTCTATGCTGCTCAGTGGGGCAGTCTAGAATTTATAGTCATCCATGTAGACAAAAAAAATTAATGTTGTGATCATACCCATATATGGGCTACCAATGTTTCCCTGTGTAAGAAATCAGAACCCTCACAGTTTAGGGCTTCTTAATGGGACACATCATACCTCCTAAGGTCATGTGATAATGATCTAAATATATAATTTAATTTCATTTAGTAAGGACATATGAGACGGAATATTTCTAGTGGTGTGGGGTATAAACCTAATCATCCAAAGAAACATGGAATGAATATATATTTAAAATTTGTATTTGAACATAATGGGAATGTATCCTATAAATAATTTGGATGATTTTGAGTGTTTGGTTTGAAAAATATGGAGGGTTCCTATATATCCCAGTTGGATTAGAATCAAGGCCCACATAGTTAGGTAAGTATCAGAAGTAAATATAACCCTTTAAGATAAATAGTTTAGGTCTTACTCTTAAAGAGTATCCCCCTAAACAGGTTCTACGAGATATGTATTAACTAATGATATTTAGGTGGTCTTAATTTAGGGTTTTCATACAAGGAGGATTCTTGGATTAAGGGATTTAAGGTTGGACTCTTGATGAGGATGTCTAGTGAGCTCGATCCATGGGTGAAGGTTTCATACGTATCCCAATAATGGTGGGAATAAGAGTTATCATTGTTCAAGAGAAAATGATGATTGGGAGGACGTTATAATCATCAAAAATCTCAAATCCCTTTTTAGTCATTCTCGGTGTGATAAAAAAGAGTAAGTGAATGATTTAACAATCCATCCACTTTATCTTATGTTGATGGAAGAGGTTAGGCCTATGGAAAAATAAATCAAGGTAATCATGGATTAGGGAACATAGCAATGATCCCTTTAATGTGAAATATAAGTGATGGAAAATGGATCCAAATGAAAGGATAATGGGATTAGTCTAAGATTATTTTACTTAAATTGATCTCGGTATAGGAGGGAGAATTTTAATTTGTCTAAAAGAAATGCAAGTGTAAACCATACCATCCCTACAATGGAACTGATGATCCAGGTTTCAGATACAATAGAATGACACAGTGAGAACCCTAATCTGCCAAACTAGGAACTCCTCAACAATTTTTCTAGGATATGATCCAATATAACCATTAAGATATCACTCAATAGACATCACATGAACCCCATCCCGCCAATATGACAAGTAGGGGAAACCTCTGAATGTAGGGATACAAATCCAAATAAGAGACATGTTGGTTTTCCTTTCCCTAAGGTTTTATAAATCAAGTGGTATTGGTGGAGATTTTAATCTGATCCCTTAATGATAAGGGATTCAATGAAATAAAATCATCCATGAATGAATTTTATAGAGGCATCAAGAAAGGCTCGAAGAGGCTGAAGTGGCGAGGTTAACCAAATATGGGACATCAATTCACTAGAACAAAAGTATTGGACTTATAATAATGTTTCATTAACTGATGTTACCTTAAGTGATAAAAATCCTAGAGGATAATACTTGGATTAAACTTGATTCAATCCATCTAGAGTCCACAAAGGTATTCCTAGAAGTGGGGCTATCATGTTCCTATATAAGGAATAAAGGGTTTGTAAGTGTTATTAATTTTGGGTGGTGGGTTACTTGGGGCATGAAAATGTTATGGATTTCAAACACCAAATGGAATTATGTCCCATTATCCTCCTTCAATACCATTTCCTTAGTTGTTAATGAACTACCTCATAATATTTAGAAAACTTGGTCAAAACACTAAGGAGAACAGAGCACCAATTGGGATTCAATGAAATTAAGTCTTACAAATAAAGACCCCAATTTTCTACTTATAGGAAATAATAGGACCCTATGAGAATTGAGTTTCACTACACAAGTGGGTAGCACAACATTTGGTGGATTTGAAGGCACTTGCTCACCGACGGTGATTCGTCTCAACAAGGGCAACTTCAATTTGGTCCCTTTGCTATGATTGAATTACTCATTATATTTTCTCATATTTCTTCTATGATATTTAACTTTTTCACTTTTTTATCCCTAAAATTGAATGAAGTTTCAACATATAATAATATATATCCATTAACAGATATTTTTTTATCCTTCACTATGAAATAAAATGTTATTCCTGGAGATCAATGTTATTAAATGTCATTATCCGTAAATTAAATTTATTTTAATCATCAAAATTATAAATCTAAAGAATTATTGAAGATTTTATTATATTTAGAGGGATCGAATATTAATTTTTTGGGGGATTAAAACAAGTCATATTATTTGGTCTAAACACAATTACCAATATCCACTAATTATAGTAGTGGTTTATGACTTATATAGATAATGTTATTTCCTAGAAAAAAATATAATCTCGGTTAAGAACATGATCCAAATGAACATGTATAGAACCTTAAAGATCCAAATTATACCTATTACTGTGGTGATTTATGATGTTTTAAGTCATCTATTAGTATCAGACATGACTAGAGTTTTTATGTTTCAAACACTCTAGTCTTTTTCGAAAGATAAAAAATTAATTATGAGTTGATATACCTAGTAAAAAGTACGTCATAATTTTATTATTATAATCAAATTTAATAGATTAATAATTATTTAAGAGCAATTTAATCATCCTTAATTTTAATCACTACTATCAAATAAAGATGAAAATAAATATAATAATTACCCAAATATATTTATTTTAACTGTACTAATATGTGAAATGGAACTAAACTACAATGATTTCATATATGATATTTATATTTTATCTTCTCTATCTTCAAAAGTTTTCCAAAAAATAATTTTTATTAGACATGATAGTAAATGATTGTCAATAAATCACCATTTTAATCATTGATATTCATTGAGATCAATATATATACCCTATAAAACATCATTAAAATTTCTTTTATATTTTCACATTCTTCTCTTATAATGAAATAAAATTTTCTCACATTATAGAGAATGTTATTTTTTTAGAAAAAAAAAATTCAATTTCAATTTTCATCATCACCTGTATAGATTTTATATTTAAAAGTATTTTTATTGACGTATGGAAGTTATAATCAATAATTATTTATATAAAATTAAATATTATTAATTTATTGTAACATACATCATGGTGTTTTGAGAATATATTTATCTTAAATATGATCTTATTTAACAACATCATGATTTAGAGAAAACATATTTTAATTGTGTTTGTAGAGTGACTGAAAAAATTGAATGTAGTATTTAATAATGGGATATTAAATTACTGTAAATCCAAATGTTTTTGAGTTTTGATGGATATTTTAATAATATATATAAACACCAAGATTGGTAAATTAAAATATTATTTTATTGATCAATGAATGATAAATTTTTGGATGAAGATACAGTTGGATTTATTTAAGTTTATCATAGATGGCGTTTGGTGATGGAATTACTTATTCCATAAGATAATCAGTAAAAATATGAGATGATGAAAAGAATATAATATGTGATAATCAAAATTCATGGATAATAGATAATAAATATAATTGAAATATTATATGAGGATAAATATAGTGATTTATTATTAACATATATGGATGTTAAAAAAATTTAGATGTATATAAAGTATAAAACAATAAACATTTTAAGGGACCATAATAGTTTAGTATCGTTGGAACCATGAGAAATTTTTTTCTAAATTGATGAATGATCTTAAAAAATTACTGTAAATAAAATCTCCATAAGTAATCACACTTTTAACATTTCTTTATAACTTAGGTAAAGGAATCATAAGAATGTTGTGATATTGGTTTCTCAATATGTGTTAAAAAGAGAGATATGTAAGCATATCATGAGCGTAAGTGTATGAAAACATGATCATAACATTAGAATCATATCCTATAAATCAATAATAATAATAAATATTCATTGAATAAAAATTTATAGTTCATAAAACATGAATCATATGGGTTATAAATCATTATAAATGAATCATGAACAATAAGATCATGCCATATAAGTGTGGTACCATTAGTAAATTAAGAACCATTTCATGTTTAAAGGTTATCTATCGAGTCTATAAACATAGTGGATCATGACATACATATTTACCATAGTGGACCCATAACACATATTTCCCATTGCGAATAAGGACACACCTATTTACCCTTATAGAGTATGACACAATAGATTTGCCTTGTGTATCAAGACAAACGTGTTTCACATTTTGGAGTAGGACCCACCTATTTTCCATTATGGATTAGGACATACCTATTTCCCAAAATGGGTAAAAATCACATGTTTCACATTATTGATCAAGATCACTAACTTGTTTTATATAATCATCTCATATGATATAAATATTAACACAATGCATTGGATGGAGATATAGTTCCCACAATTCACATAATGAAATATTACAGACATGTACCACAATATAATAATACACTTATAATATTGTTAAACCTTACTCATTTAATATTTAGTATATAAGAAATTAATGTCATTTCTAATTAATTTTATACTACGTAAGAAAAATATATTTATGAAATAATAATCATTGTACCAAAATTCTGTGAGGTCTATAGTAAAATTAATTGAAAACTTTTAAAAAAAAATTTGACATTATAATTTCAGAATCAAATCAAATTCAACATCAAAGAACAATATTTCCTATATAAAAATAAAAAAACTGGTATAAATATTCAAACACAATGAAATAATTGTTTACTCTTTTTAATAATTACCATAAATATATTCCACTAAAACATTTTAAGCACATGCCATTTGATATATTTTTGTTAAAACTTTTATACTAATTTTATGAATCTACTAATAGTTAAGATGAGCAACATGATTCATGAACACACTTTTTGCATGAAGAGATATATGATTACCACACATTATCAAACTCATATTATGAAATGTTTCCTTAATTATTGATTATGTGAATCACTAGTGGAAAAAAAGTTTAACACGTCGACATTTTTCATGTCGGTTCTATATAACTGGCGTACAAAGATTTAATGATCGATATATCAGGTTGGATATTTTATAATTGAATTGATATATCGATCAAGATCCATATTTTAATTTGGTTATAAAATAACCAATGTAAAATATACTTAGATTAGATTTTTTACATCGGTTATTGTATAACCAACGTGAAAACAATATTTGGCATGCTTTATAATGTCCGTTATAAAATAATCGGCGTGTAAAGGAATGCTCGGAACTTTACCACATCAGTTATAAAAAACCAACTTGATAAAGGAAAGCTCGATGTTTTACCACGTCGGTTATAAAAAATAGTCGTTAAAAATCCAATCTCAGCAATTTATCACGTCGGTATAAAGTGACATATATCACATCAGTTATTTTATAAACGATGTGATAAATTTTTTTCTACATCGGTTATTAAATAATCGACATTAAAAACATTAAAAAATAGTTTATAATGTTAGTTATTAAATAACTAACGTGATAAATTATTTAAATAATTTATCTCTCCCTGTATTCAGTCATTCTGTTTTCTTCGATCAGGCGACTTTCGACTCATCTCTCTCACATGGAAAAACTATAAACAATTCATCTAAGTCATGCCCTCTAGCCTCGTTTTTCCAAAATAAATCTTTATATTTATTATTATCAGATCTATCAGGTCGACTCACAACACTCAAGTAAGAATCTAACGACTCCTTTTCAGTTTTTATTTTCTGTGATGCCCTAAAATAATTTTTTGAGATGTTATTTCTCTTTTTTGTTGCTATCATTTTATGTTTCATAGTGTTAATCTATACCTTGATAAATTATTTTTTGGTAAAATAAACCTATGGAAGTGATATCGTGAAAGTTTAAAATTTTTGTGTGTTCTATCATGTGTTTGTGTGCGTACAGCGTGTTTCCAAGAGGGTGGGGGGGCTGTGCAAGTGGGTGGGTGTGTCCAGGGGGGTTGGGTGGGCTGTCAACTGAAGTGGGGTTGTCATGGGGGTGTCCAAGGGGGTGGGGTGGTATCCAGGGAGGAGTGGGGGTTGTCCAAGGGGGATGGGGGTGTCCAAGGGGGTACGGGACATGTCGAAGGAGGTGGTGGGTGGTGTCCAGAGGGTGAGGGGGCTTTCCAAGGGGGTTGGGGCTGTCCAAGGGGGTGGGGGATATCAAAGGGGGTGGGGGTGTTGACCATGGTGGTTGGGGGATTTCTAGGGGGTGGGGGCTATCCAGAGGGTTCGGGGGGCTGTCCAGAGGGTTGGTGGGTGTCTAGGGTGTCCATGGAGGTGGGGGTCCAAAGGGGTGGGGGTGTGTCGAAGGGGGTGGGGGTGTCCAAGGGGGTGGATGGGGGTGGCTGTCCAATGGTGTGGGTCTTGTCAAAAGGGTTTGGGGTGGTGTTTGGGGGGGGGGGGGGGGCTGTCTAGAGGTTTGGGGGTATCCAAGGGGGTAGGAGGTGGGGGTGGTGTCCAAGATGGGTGGGGGTGTCCAAGGGGGTGGGGGTTGTCCATGGGGTGGGGGCTGTCCATAGGGGTGGTGGGGCTTTCCAAGGGGGGTGGTGGTGTCTGGGGAGTGTCCAAGGGGTATGGGTGGTACCCAGGGGATGGGGGGGTTATCCAAGGGGGTGGTGGTGTCCAATGGTTTTTCCAAGGGGGTGGGGTGGTGTCCTAGGGGTGGGGGATATGTGTCAATTTTGATTGACTATTGCATTGTGGTTTGTGAGATTATCACATGATGATTGTATTATTTCATGGATATTAGTCTTAAATTTATTAGTGTTGTTTAAGGCGGTGGGGGGTGGTTTCCAATGGTAGTAATGCAAAATAGGTGGGGCGGGGCAGGTCGGGCCAAGTCCGCGTGGGTCTGATCCCATGTGGTTTTGTCCACAAAAGCCCGCATATAATGCAGAAAAAAAAATCCAAGCCCGCCCCGCCCCACATAAGCATGCGGGTTTCCCCCAGGCTGCCTACATTCAAAAAAAGAACTATTTATAATCATTCAAATAATGTAATTTTTCCTCATTCTTAATTTTAGTTGTTGTGAGAAATATGAATTTACAATAGATAGAGTTTTAAGAGATGTGATGGATCATTTCTCTTTGGGTTAATGGTGTCTTTTTCCGACGCTGATGTGGCGGTGAACTGTTGCAATGAAAAGTAAGCGAGTGATCAATGAGAGGAAAAAAATAATGATGTTGATTGTGTGGCGTGGTGAATGGATAGACCTATAAAAGAATGAAGACACTTTAAGGAATTCCTTGTTTCAGAGGGGGCTATTAGGGTCTCATGTGGTCGGTTCTGGTTTTCTTAATAACAAAATAAAATTAAGTAACAACAAAATTAAATCGGATCACAAAAATATTATAATTATAATAAATCTTTTATAGATGAAACTTAGTAAAGGGGAGATTAATTCCATTTTTTGACAGGTGTGTTGACACACCATGTGAATATGGATAATAATTACTATATAGATATTATAATATAATTTTAAAATAATAAATATTGACCTATTTAAAATTTACATGTAAATGAATGGTTTATTTGTATGAATAGTATTATGATAAATCATAAGTCATGGTTTAATTATGTTAAAAAAACTAAAATTCCAAAGTAGAACATATTGTACAAAAAAATTTAAATTAGGCTCGCGGGTCAGCCCACACCCACACGGGCTCAACCCACATTGGCCTGCACCCGCGCGGTCTCAACCTGCCTTGGCCCAATCTCTTTACGATCAAACTGTTTAGGCCCGTCCCACCCAATATATGCCCCATACCCGCAAAGCCCGCATGACGTGGGCCGGTTTTGCATCCCTATCCAAGGGGTGGGGGTGGTGTCCAAGGGGGTCGGTATAGTCTATGTTTGATGTTTCCACTATAATTTTTAGGGTGTCATGAATTATGAAAAGATAATGGGTGTTTCTATATGATTCTATTTTGTTATATATATTTTGACCAATCATTGACTATGAGAAAACTATGCGTTATGGGGGAGACAATGTTGTGGTTTTCAATGATGCGCTGTTATCCTGACCCAATTGTGCCTTGATGATAGGCTTTACACTATAATTTTCTCCATCTGAGTTTTTATTTTAAATTTGATTTGATTCACTGGTTTACTCCATTTTCTCCAATTTTCTATCAACAATTGTAGGCCGCATGGATTTCTTATATTCCATGGAATTTCCATAAATAAGTTACTTATTCCATGTTCTTCTTCATTTATTCTTTTTTTATTTTCTTCTTCTTCATCCACTTCTTATACTCCATCATTCCTTATATTGTTAGGAATGTTTGGTCATTTTAAAATTGATGATTTAATATTAATCGATGTGTTGTAGGGTTATTATGAGGGGAGGAGGTGGTATCCAAGGGGGTGGGGGATGTCTAGAGGGGTGGGGCTGTCCAGGGGGTGGGGGCCTGTCCAGAGGCTTTGGGGGCCTATCCAAGGGGGTGGTGGTGTCCAGGGGGGTTGTGTCCAAGGGGGCGGGGGTGTCCAGGGGGTGTCCTTGGGGGTAGGTGGTGGGGGTGGTGTTTAAAAGGGGTGGGGTGTCCAAAGGGGTAGAGGGGATATCTAGAGGGGTGGGGGATGTCTAGGGGTGGGAGGGCTCTCCGGAGGAGTGGGGGATGTCCAAGGGGGTGGTGGTGTCTAGGGGGTGTCCAAGAGGGTGGGGATGGTGTCCAGGGGGTGGGGGTCTGTCCAAGTGGTTGGTGGTGACCAAGGGGTGTCCAAGGGGATGGGGTGGTGTCCAAGGGCATGGGGGTGGTGTCCAAGGGGGTGGCGGTGATGTACAGGAGGGTGAGAGTGGTGTCCAAGGGGTGGGAGGCCTATCCAGAGGGGTGGGGGGCTATCCAGAGTTTCAAATTGTTATGATCTTTATAAATTTAAGTATTTAATGTATACATATTTTAATATTTATACTTCATATTTCTTTTTTACGGAAGGGTGAATTTGGTATCCAGTTGCACCAAGATCTATTCTTTGTGAAACTTAAGAAAAAATGATCCAAGATGAATTTAATTCTATTATATATAACTATATTTTTTTAAATCATATTCAATCATACTTTTTTTAAATACTCATAGATTTGTTTTATATTTCAAAATTGTTTTACATTCAAATTATGATTTTTTTTATATAAACATATATTTTTCTTATCTTAAAAATTTGTATAATTTTGATATTTGTTATAGGTAATAATGAGTCGATGTTGGATTACGGAACATCGAATCAGAAATAAAATTGAGGAAGTTGTTGATGCCTTTTTGGAGTTTTACTAAACGAAATGTTCGAAGTAGTGACATTTTTTTATGTCCATGCCTGAAATGTTTGAATATGAAGAAGTTGAAAAGAATAGAGATAAAAGATCATCCGATTTTTCATGGTTTTATTCCGAGTAACAAACTTTGGATTTGTAATGGTGAAACTGGATGGAATGTCACTGATGATGATGATTCGCAAGATGGTGACTCTGATGGAATTGAAGAAATGATTCGTGATATTGTAGCAGAACATATTGAGATAGAACTGACAGTTTCACTTCTATATGGTGATGCTGAAAAACCATTATATCCTAGTTGTACAGATTTTATGGTTTTTTCTGCGGTGTCATGATTGATTAACCTGAAGGAAAAACATTGATTGAGTGATAGAAGTTTTAAAGAGCTGCTATAATTGATGAAAGACATTTTCCCAAAAGAAAACTATCTTCCATATTCACATTATAAGGCAAAGAAAATATTATTCCCGATGGGATTGGGATACAAGAAAATACATGCATGTCTGAATGACTATGTGATATATAGAAAGTAATATGAATTTCTGTTAGAGTGTCCTAAATGTGGGACATCATGGTATAAGGTGAATGAAAAATCACAGGTTGATGTAGAGATTACAAATATCCATTCAAAGGCATTTTGGTATCATCCTATAATTCATCGTTTCAAAGGTTTATTTGCTAATTCACATGACGCAAAAAGGTTAAGATGCCATGCTGATGAGTGGTTATCTAATGGAAAAATACATCATCAAGATGATTTTCCACAATAGAAGAAAATGGATGAGCAGTATCCTATATTTGGAAATGCAATTAGAAATCTCAGACTAGGGTTGTGCATAGATAGAATGAATCCATACTGAACCCTCTATAGAACACATAGTTTGTGGCCTATTTTTTTGGTAATTTACAACCTCTCTCATGACGTTTGTATAAAGCACAAATATATCATGTTTAGTATAATGATCTATGATCCGAAGAAACCTGACAATGATATTGATGATTTCTAGTCACCGTTGATTGATGATTTGAAACTTTTATAGGAGGATGGTATTATGGTGTATGATTCTTATAAAATGGAATATTTTCAACTGCATGAAGTTCTTATGTTCACTATAAATGACTTCCAAGCATATGGAAATTTGTATGGATACAATGTTAAAGGGAATAAAGCGTGTCCAATTTGCGAACAACAGACTTCATATTGTCAATTTCATCATGGGAGGAAAACAGTGTAAATGGGTCATAGAAAGTTTTTTCCTCTGGATCAGTATTATAGAAGACTAAAAAAAGGAATTTAATCACTCACAAGAATTTTATATTGCTTCAAAACCATTATCCACTGATCTGTATTTTGATAGGGTGGAAAACCATGATGTGACATTTGGAAAGACATAGAAATCTTTTAATGATAGACATATTTGGAAGAAAAGGTCAATATTTTTTGAGCTACCATATTAGATATATCATTATGTTGAACATAATATTGATGTCATGCATGTGGAGAATAGTATCTGTGATAGTTTGATTGTAAAATTGTTAGATATTAATGGAAAGAAAAAAATATAGGTTGGATGAAAGATTTGACTTACTATAAATGGGAATAAGTATCGAGTTATCTCCCACTCTTAATGAAAGATGATCATTTCTTCCCGCGGATTCTAATCATTTATCCAAGAGGGAGAAAATTAGATTTTTTCAGTGTCTTCATTATATCAAAGTTCCTCAAGGTTATTCTTCAAATGTAAAAAATAATTTCTCATTGAAGGACATGATGTTGATAGGTATGAAATCTCATGATTGTCACATCATGATGTAACCACTTTTACCAGTTGCATTGCATGGAATATTTCCCATCCATGTCAGAAAAACTATAATGATGTTTTGTTACCTTTTAAATTCAATTTGTAATAACGTGATTGATGTGAATGCTATGAAAATTTTGGAAAAGGATGATATTTTTATACGTTGTCAATTGGAAATGTATTTTCCTCCAACATTTTTTGATATAATGGTGATTTTAATGATTCATCTAGTTCGAGAAATAAATATTTGTGGACTTGTATATCTTTGTTGGATGTATCCTTTTCAAAGGTATATAAAAATATTGAAGGGGTATGTTAAGAATCCATATCAACCTGAAGCCTCCAATATTGAAAAGTATATTTCTGAGGAGGTTGCAGAGTTTTGTACGAGCTACTTGGCTACAGCGCAGCACATAGGTTTGCCTCCATCTCGCCATGAACATGTTAATAATGAGGGAAAGGGGATTCTTGGAATGAAATTCAAATCATTGTCATCTGAATGAATGAAGAAGTTAGAATCATACATCTTGAATAACATAGATGATGCTCAACTTTATATCACATTTCATATTAATTAGTTGAAAAAATGTCATCCAAAGAAGAAAGAAGTGTGGATTTTGAATGAGCACAACATAAAATTTTATTCATGGTTTAAATAGACCTTGCTTTGTAGATTAGATGTATCAGAGACATTAAAATGGTTAGTGGTTGGTCCATGTTTAAATGTGATAACATGGTCTGCTTATGACATTAATGGATATACATTTCATATCAAAGCTCAGGACAACAGATGTGTAGTTCAAAATAGTGGTGTATTGGTGTTTACAGAAGCAATGAATTTTTCCAATTCTAAAGACAAAACCCCAATTTCTACATCAAGTTCATATTATGGAGTGATTGAAGACATATTGACGGTTGATTACTTTAAAATTAAAGTTCATATTTTTAATTGTAAATGGATTATCGGTAACAACAGTTTCAGACACGATGACTTTGGAATGATGTTTGTTAATCTGAATAGATTGGAAGACTCAACTGATTATTTTATGATGGAAACAAATGAAAAACAAATTTTTTATGTAGTAGATCAATCAGATATGCAGTGAGCAGTTGTTTTACAAGGTAAAAAACAATATTTTAGTGAGGATGAACTTGATAAAGATGCTGATTTATGTGAGATACCTACTTCCATGGAAATATCAATGGAACATAATGATGATCATGTTGAGGACATGGTTTGTTCCATAATGATTGATTACGATGAAGGAATTTGGGAAAACAATCCATTTCTACATCCCTAAAATTATAGGTAACATTTGTTTATTTCTTGTTTACATTTATTTTTTTCATAACATTTTAGATATTGTAAGTTTTTTATTTATTAAAACATGTATTAAAACCAATAAGTATACGTTTTTATTGTTTTAATTTTTTTTATTTTACTTTATCATGTTTACTATTACATAAATTATATATCTATTTTTTTGTTCAGTGAATATTACTTTACCATGTTTACCATGTTTACCACGTCTACCATGTTTACCATCTTCACCATATTTACCATTGTTTAACATGCTTACCATATTAACAATGTTTACTATTACATAACTTAGTACAATTTTCTATTTTCTGTTTACATTTGAATTTTTATATTTGAATTTGTATATTTGTGAACTAATGTTTGTTTTTTTAATTTGAAGTATAAGGACAGATCAATCAGTTGATCAGCCACATGATTCTATAGATGAGAATATTGGTCATACCTCTAGGGAGGAACACTCACATGCTCCTCTTGATGTTCCCTAATCATCCTCATGTTCCCCCATTATGAAAAATAGTTCAAGAGGTTGTAAATGTGGGTTCACGCGTTTACCAAACTTATCACTTACTCGTATGAAGGATCAGAGGATACTTGTTGAGTTTAATGAGGATGATATTCCTAGAGGTCCAAATGAAAAATATTTTAAGAGTTTTATATCAACTCAAGGAAAGAGAAAAGTAATCATTTTGTATGATGAATGGAGAAGTGTGGACAAATCAATAATCTCTCAGTTGTGGGAGACGATTTTGGTAAGATATTTTTCTATTGTTTTCCAATTCTTTAAATGTTTCTAGTATATATATTATGTTTAACCTATTATTTATTAGATGAAAATTGATATTCCTGACACTGTAGGAGTCAGGAAGAAATCCTTATCGATGGCTACCAGGAGATTGGGGGATATCAAATAAACCCACTCATCTGATTTCATTTTTCTTCATAGTAATCATGACAATCCATGTAATATATATCCTTTCATAAATGAAGACACATGGAGACAGTTTGTTGAAAGTAGAAGAAAAGATTCATTTTTGGTAAGGGAAGTGTAAACTTTTATATGTTATCGTATATAAATGATTTCATTAATTTTTTGTTAATGATTTAATATTCTTAATTTATATAAAACAAGGAAATATCATCAAGGGATACTATCTAAAAATGTATACCCTCAAAGTTTATCTTGGGGAGGGAATACAATATTGGAAGAACAAATGATGGTGGAAAAATTACAAAAACTAAGAACTGAGGCTTCACGCTCTGGAGAGGTGGCCCCTTCATCCCCTCCATCTGGACATAAAAAATGGAAGAGTGGTCGGATGAGAAAAATATGGAAATATCTATTGGAAGATTCAGGAATGGTAGTTAAGAGTAATTTAAGATATTTAATTTATTTATTTAAGTTAACTATTTTCTTCAAATAATTTCAATAATTAAAAATTTTCTGAATTAATTAATATATGATTCTATTGAGGAGAAGAGCTCACAGGAGGTATTATTAGCTTATGAGAGGAAATTTATTTTATCTATAGCATTGGGAAAGACCAAACATCCTGGTCTTTTATGAGGATATATGGAAGGTGTATCAGTAAAAAAAGTGTTTCAACATTCTTCAACTTCTTATGTTGAGGGTGTTCATAAAAAAATAGAATCATTGGAGGCTGAAGTTCATTATATTAATGTGGATTTGGAGGAAAAGAATAGAGAGTCACTACAGTCTATGTTTGCAGACATGCAAAGACAATTTCAGACTACAGCTCCCACTCCTCCACCTCCCTCTACAGACCCCATTATTTATCCTCCAACTCTGCCAGTAGCTCTCACTCCCACACCTTAGCCTGTGGACCCCATATTTTATCCTACTCCTCCACCATATATTCCTACTTATTTTGAGTTATATGTTTATGATCCTCAACATCATATATTTTCATATGGGTTGGTATATTGTATAGGAGATATAATTCATCATCAAAAAGTAGAGGTATAGAATCAGAGGGACACTGTACAAAATATTATAGATAGATCAACTCGAGTACCATTACCTAGTGATGAGGTGATGACAGTTGGACATAGTATCGTCCATTTTTAAATTTGGCCATCCAGACTTCTTTGACTCATTACCATAGAGGTATTTATGTTATATCTTCTATTTTTTTATTATAGTTGTTTTATCATTTGAAAACTAATATATTTTTCTATTTATTTTTACTGGAATACTTTAAGGGTAAAGAAAATACAATAATGACAGCAACAAAGGAAAATGGCTATGACATAAGATACATTTTCTAGAAGTCTTGAAATATTTTAAAAATATTCAAATTTGTTGGCGGGTCATTATGAGTTTCTAATGGAATCTCATGTTTGTGGAAGTGCAATAACTATGGGAATTGTGAAAACTGATATCATGGAGTTTTCTACTAGAGATAAGTTCGGAATCAACATGGTGAAAATTGTTTCCATGTATGTCTTAACATTTTTTCCATATGTTATATTTATTTGAAATGTATAATTATATTTATTTTGTATTAGGTATCTTTATAAAAATTGTGATAAGAATGAGCGGTCAGATGTATATGGATTCATGGACCCGCATTTGATTTCCCCTTAAGCATGGGCATTGGATGAGGAACAAAAAATGCATTATATTACTGAAATACTTGAACAGAATAAAGTCACACAATGTTGGATGATTCCTTTTTTTGAGAGGTATGAAAAACACATCTCTGAAAGATTTAATTATCTTTTAACATAAAAAACCACTAACCATAAATTTTCTTTTATCAGTGATCATTGGATGTTAGGGATTTTTTTCCCAAGGGAGAGATCACTTTATTGGATATTCTCTTTCCATGGTGATGTGAGGGAATGTTTTAAGAAAATTTTGGAAAAGTAAGTTTCAATTTCTCAATAGTTTTATATATAATAATGTATTTTAAATTTATCCCATTAGTATTATTTTCAAACAAGGGATGGATATACTTTCGAAGAAACACAATGAAATGGAGTGTGAAGATCATATATTTAAATGTAAAGGTAAATATCCATTTATAATTTTTACTTTTTGATTTAATAAATAAAAAAAATATATTTGATTTACACTAATTCAAATAGAATTTTCATGAACAACAAGGAGTCATTGAATGCAGATATTATATATAATGATTTATGTATGAAATAATAACAACAGGAACAATTGTGAACTTTGACCAGGTAAGATCTATTTTTTAAACATTGACATAATATTTCATTTGATTTATTCATTATACAAGTTAACTACTATCCCTTTAATTTTTATAAATTTGATGACCCTAAACCCAATAGTGCTGAAGACATCAAACACTTACAAGTGGAATGGTTAAATTGTTTTACAGGTTTGATTGAATTTTAGTTGTTTCTAGTGTAAAATGTAATTTTGAATATTGTCATTTTAATTTTGTATTTGTTAGTATTTTAGGTTGGATTTAGTTTTTTTTTAAGTTGACATTGTATGTTTTGAATGTTATATATGTGAAAATTTACTTTTTCTCTACTTCTTGTTTTGGTCTACTTATGATGGTTTTTATGGTATAGATTCTGGTCTGGGGGGAGCGGTTCCAAGGGTGTGGGGGTGTGGGGGGTGTCCAGTGATGTGGGGGTATCCAGGGGTGTGGGAGGGATGACTGGTGGGGTAGGGGTGTCATGGGTTTCCATGAGAGTGGGGGGCTGTCCGAGGGGTGGGAGCATTTCCAAGAGGGTGGTAGGGCTGTCTTGGGGAGTGGGGGGCTATCCAAGGGGTGTCCAGGGGTGGGAGGGTGTCTATGAGTTTGGGGAGAAAGCATTGGTGAAACATTTTGAGAGTTCAAGATGACCATGTGGGTGTGATGAGTACCTTCTAGTAGCGTACAGCCCCCCAAGGGATGGCGACGCCACCCCTTCCAACAGCAGCTGTCTAGGGGCTGTCCAGGGGGTGCAATTCAGGGGTCTGGGGGAGTATAAAAGGGTGTGTTAGGGGCAGTCTAGTGGGGTGGGGGCGGGGTTCTGGACTGGGTTTGGTCTTTTTTTTGGTCTGTTTTTGGTCTGGGTGTCCAGTGAGGTGGGGGTTGTGTCCAGGGTTATGGTGGGGGATGTCTAGGGGGTGGGAGGGTGTCTAAGAGGGTGGAAGGGATGTCCAAGTGAGTGGGGGTGGGGGTTTCCAGGGGTGTGGGGGGCAGTCCAGCGGGGTGGGTGGGGGGTTCTAGGGGTGTGAGAGGGCTGTCCAGGGTGGTGTTATCCATGGGGTGGGGGTGTCCAGGATGGGGGGGTTCTAGTGGTGTAGGAGGGTTTCCCAATGGTGTGTGGGAGTACTATCCAGGGGGTTTATAGGAGGGTGGGGGTGTCCAGGGTGTGGGGGTTGTCCCGATGGTGGGGGCAGTCCAGGAGTGTGGGGGTGTCCAGTAGGGTGGGGGTTGTCCTAGGGTGTGGGGGGCTATCCAGGGGGTGGGGGTAGTCTAGGGGTGTGGGGGGTCCAGGGCTGTGGTGGGGGCTATATAAGGGGTGGGAGGGGTGGGTTGTGGTCTGTTTTGGTCTATTTTTTGGTAACTTTTTGCTCTGTTTCAGGGGTGTAGGGTATACATGAGGGTGAGGGTGTTCAGGATAGTGGGGAGGGGGGCTGTCTAGTGGGTGGTGGGGGGATTTCCTGCGGTGTGTGTGGGGGGGGGGGGGTCCAGGAGGGTGGGGGGATGTCCAGGGGTGGGGGTGGAAGTCCAGGGGTGTGGGGGTATTTCCAGAAGGGTGGGGTGGGGGGTTATCCAGGGGTGTGGGGGCAGTCTAGGGTGTGGGGGTGTCCAAGGGGTGGGAGCAGTCCAGGTGTGTGGGGGGTGTCCAGGAGGGTGGGGGGTTGTCCAGGGGTGTGGGGGCTGTTCAGGGGTGGGGGTTGTCTAGGGGTGTGGGGGTGTCTAGGGGTGTGGTGGGGGATTTCCAGTGGGGTGGGTGGGTAGGGGGGGTATGGTCTATTTTTGGTAAGTTTTTAGTCTGTTTCAAGGGTTTGGGAGGTGGGGGTTGTCCAGGGGTGTGGGGGATGTCTAGGGGAATTCCAGGGGTGTAGGGGGTGGGGGGTCCAGGGGTGTGGTGGGGGCTGTCCAGTGGGGTTGGAGGTGGGGGGGGGGGGGGGGTTCTGGTCTATTTTGGTCTATTTTTGGTAAATTTTTGGTTTGTTTTAGGGGTGTGAGAGGGCAGTCAAGGGGTGTGGGAGTGCTGTCCAGGGGGTGGGGTGGTATACATGATGGTGGGGGTTGTCCTGGGGGGAGGGGGGTTGTCGAGGGGGAGGTGGGATAGTCTAGGGGTGTGGGGGGTGTCTGAGAGGGGGGGAGGGTTCTGGTCTTTTTTTGGTAACCTATTGGTCTGTTTCAGTTATTTTGGCTGGGAATAGTAGTGGTTCGGTTTTATTTTTAAAAAAATTGTTTTTATGTCCGTTAGGAAATAACCGACGTAAAAAATGAATTGAGAGTAGTTTTAACGTCGTTTATTTGGAAACTGAAGTAATAAATTCATGGGAAATGGTTTTTACATTGGCTATTTCATAACCAACCTAATAAATTGGAATTGAAAGTTTTTTAAGTTGGTTATAAAATAATCGACGTTAGAAACCGCTTGGCAGACAGGTTTATCAAGTCAGTTTGTCTTATAAATGACGTGATAAAAGGATTATAAAGTGTGATTTATGACGTCATTTATTATATAACTGACATGAAAGGGTACATACCAAGTTAGTTATTAAATAGACGACATAATAAACCACTACTATGAAGCATTTTTCATGTCATATTTTTAACTACCTATGTAAATCACACATCAGATTTGTGTTGTTTACGTCAGTTGTAAAATAACTGACGTAAAAAACTATGTTTATAACATCTCCTGTAATAACGTCGGCCAAAATCCGACATTAAAAATAAAAAATAACCACTGTAAATAAAATTTTCTCCACTAGTGAATATATCATAAAATATATCGATGAAAACTATGTATTCATTTGATTCAACTTAAAATTCATTTTAATGAATTTATATTTGATATCAATGTCCTTTGAATTATTCTATTTCACATACATTCTTAGAAACATTTATGAACATTAATTATCACAAACAAAGATAATGAGAAATCTCCCATCTATTAGACAATCATCAAATCGTTTCTTCATTAGTAAAAGTTGTGTTGTGGATCGAGTGGAAGCCTCTTACATAACTTATATAATATTTAAAGTTACTATTTTTTCTTATCATTTTATGAATACTCACAAAATATTATATTAAGATGAAATCTCCAATAAATATTTATGTTCAACCCTTAACCAACCTTCCCAATTTGTATCTATGTATCCAAAAAATAAATATTTTTTATTATTTTTTATTTTAACCCAAATTCAAATAAAACATTAATATATATAGGAATTGTTTTAATTTCATGTTATGAGATTCATTTGTATATCATTGGTAACTGTCACACTTTGTTACATCGTATAAAATATATGGTTATTCATTCATTAGATGTAAAAATCATATGATGACCATTCTAAAATCATTAAAATCAAGATACCTTATTTATCACATTTTAATAAATATTGCTATTTTTATAGATTTGTTAGTGAAGAAATTATTTCTACTAGACATGAATGAAAATTTTAATTAACTTCTTCATCTACTCACTAAAATATTAACAAGTTTCTTTATCATTCCTTACGAATATGATATTATAAACATCAAAAATAAAAAAAGGATACCTATTTATTTTATTTCAAATAAAAATTAATATCAAATCTTTCTTTATTGATGTTTAAATTCCTTACAGAAGTATCCATTTTTAATACTAATTTCTCATATCTCTCATTAACACTTTTGAATCTTTGTTTAACATTCATATAGAGCTTTCATAATTTCCATTAATGATCCCACAAATATTTAAAATATAATCTGCTTCATCTGGTTCCCCAATAAAAAATATGAATATTTAGGAAATGGGAATATATTATATCCTTGTTGTGAAGAAATAAAAAGAATGATTATTATAGTTCCATGACATTTTTTTGGGGAATGGTTCTTATCAAAATCAATACCATCAATTTTTCAGTAGCCTTTCGATGTCAAATATTCCTCGTTTCTTATCACTTTAAAATTTTCATTCTTCTTATTTTTGAACCCCCAATGTGTATAAATCACATTTTTCTTTTCTATTTTGGGTAAATTTTATAAAATTAATATGTATTAACTAGATCCAACTATTTCATTACGTAATCAAAACAATATTGATTTTTAAAATCCTTATCAATCAATTTTGATACAATTTGTAAATATAAATAATTATGGGACACTATCCTCAATGTCTATATAGTTTGAAATTATTTTCATTAATCTCCAATAATGTTTTGGACTTACTCATTTTTTTAACCATATATGATATTGAAAAAATTGATCCACTTCAACTGAGATATCTATATGACATTCATTAATTTTTAAAAAAATCAATATTATTTATTTTTTCAATAACTATTCTTGTGTTTTTTATCTGTAACCACTCCATCATATCATTCTTCCATATATATATTTTTTATGGCATGTTCTTCTTAAATTGATCATGAAATATCAAATCTATTGAATGATCAATATTTCATGTTTCATTATTCTTTTTCCTATATCCTCTACCATTTGGTGGATATCCATGAGAAATTCTATCAACACCACCCTGATAAAACATCCCATTATTTTCATTGATTAAATTCATAATTGAGGGACATGAAATAAAATATTAATATTTAAATCATTAGGTATCCTTTTTATATATATAATAAATATTAATGTCAGATTTCATCCATTATATAAATACATTGTAAATATGCTGTGATTTTCCATTTTCATTCCTTCAGTAGTATTCATATGTTTCATGTATAATCAATATAATTAATTCCATCAAAACTGAATAGTTATTTCATGTTTTAGAAACACTATTCAGTTGTGTTATTCATGGTTCACTAAAAAGATTAAAAATTATATTTTTTCGAGATTATATCTAATCATTCCATTTGGGTAGTTGAAAAAATTATCTGTTTTAATAATTATCACAAAATATCAACATTTTTATCACTTCCCCTCAAACTATTATGTAATTATTGAGGCTCTGAATTATGTTTTAAAAAATAATTCATATAATTTGAGTAAAATAATGAATTATTAAAATAAATTATTTATCTAAATATATTTATGAATTTATAACTATCCCATATTTTTGAGAGTGTATCAGCTCAAAGTGACATGTTTAATAAATGTAAACATTCTTATGTACTTAATTTTTGATCTTTAATATTTGAATAATGCACAATAGAAATTTATTTCTATTTTCATGATTTCAATATCATGATGAATTTTTATGTTTACTAGATATATTATATTTATTTGTAATATTGATCCACAACCTTTTTATTCAATGTTGATTTGCCTCTATCATGTTCAGATGGAATGATCCCTATGTACCACCAGTTTAAAAAAATATTTCTATTGGTTTGTTTCCACCTTAAAATAAATTCCAATATTCAATATATTTTAAAAAAAACTAACTATTATGAAAATGTTTGAATAAAATCCTCACTATATTGTGATGCACTACTTAAAATTATGTTTCATCCAATAATAAAATTAGGTTCTTTTAGATTTTAACTATTCATATCATGTGATAACATATCCATCTCGTTTGATTCTGAGAGAATGTTCATTTATAAAAGTTATTGTCCCTTACTTTTAATGACTATAATTATTCGTCGACATTATATCTTAGATATGGTGTGATTAATATACACTATCTATATACAAGGTAGTTATCCATTTACTGATTTGAGGGAAGTTTCAATATGTAACAATTTTCCTTTTCCTTTTTCATCCTTATCATGCATCTTGTAATTTTATAGTACAAACATTGTTATTCAGGTAACACTAAAAGACATCATTTTATAAGATTTCAAGGAGAATCACAACATTCCAAATTAGTTTCCAATGGGGTAAATCTATTTTTCTATTCATAATAACATTATCATATTATATTTTATGAGTGGGTTTACTCCACTAAAATATATACCTCCAGTTTCTCATAGATTAATTGTAGTGTTGATGATGGAACCTTTTTTTTTGACTTATTCCCAATTACACCATGGTATATAAAAATGAATATATAAATTATTTTCCAATATAAGATAGATAATATTCATAATTATGTACATTATTTCCATTATATATCATTATATTTATATTGTATACAATATATATACATTTTTTTAACCTAGTAATGAATTAATATTCTTTTTAGATGTATTCTAAGTGTAATCAAGATCTCCAAACAAAGAATATTTTTCTTTTGTCTTTGAAAAATTCTGAATTTATTGATTTTATAAAATGAATTATGTGGATACATATACTATTTTCTTTATATTTTTCATTCAATAATCTTCAATAATTTTTTTCCATTGAAGATTAATTTTATTGTTCTTTTTAAGGATTACTATCTTTAGAATAATAACCAACTTCTAAATCATCTTTTTGGATATTTTTTATTCCTTTATGAGATTCAACAAGGTTTTTATTAACAATATAAAATTCCATCTACTTAACAATTATATTTTCTTGAATCTGGATGGTGATTTTTTACTATTCATTAAACAACTTCTTTATATCATTGATTTCTTCTAAAATCATTGTTTTCTCCTAAAAAATATTCTTATTTTGTTGTAGAATGAAATTATTTCATCAATTTATTATTCACATTTTTATACATGACAATATTATATATAAATCCATTGATCTATCTAGATAGAATAACTTCATATAAGTATCATATTCCTATTCAAATCTTATACCTACGTCAATGTGGAAGGTTTTATCATTAATGTTTATAATGGGTACTTTTTAGTACCATCATCACCAAATCTTCTAAATTATATATCAACATATTTATCTTCTTATCATTTGGAAAGAAATATTTTCCTATTATAATATGAGAACTCCTATTAATGTTTTTAAGAAAATGACATAGATTTATATGGATTGTTTATGAGGGATATTTTTAAATTTATATCAACTTTTATAAATTATTAATAATTATTTTTTTAATGAAAATTCATTATCAAATTTCTAATGGCTCCAAAAATAAATCACTTCAGGGGTAACGTCACATTTTAGATACATGTACCTATTTTGTACAATTTTTTTTAAAATATTTATGAATTTATAGGATTGTTTCATTCCTCATCTTCAATGATATATTAATTCACTTATTCCGCAATAACATTATTATACAGTCCATTTATTATAATTTTGAATTAACGTTTCTAATATAACGTTTCTTTATTATTGATATAAATTTCTCTTATGATTTTAAATATGATAATAGGTGTATAAAGATATTCTATAAATTTAGTCTCATGGTTCCTATCATCCAACAATGATACCCTTGTTTGAATATTTTCTTTAATAATTATAATGATTTTATAAAAAATAGTGGAATCAGCAAACATCTCAGAAAATACTCTTATAATTTTAACTATGTGATTAAATATTATAAATATGTAAAAGGAACATTCATATTCATCCATATTATTCATTTCATACTTCAATCTACAAATTTGTATGTTATATTTATTTATGTTTATATTTCAATAATATAGTGTCTTCAAATTTCATAAATGCCTTAATTTTATTCAAATACCATTAACCATCAGAAATTCACTTTTAGTGAATGAGGGCATCATTACATTTTTAGATCACTCATTATTATCTAGATTATTAATTTCACCAGCTATTATTAGAACACCTAATACATAAGGATGATAACCATATATATCATCTTCTGTAAAATAATATCCAAAAGAAATAATATTAGTAAAAAATATTCCTTTCTGGATATGATATATATTTCCATTTAAATTAGTAACACACTTTATATAAATAGAGATATTAAAAACATGGAATCCATCCCTTTTTGAAACTAATGAAGTGAAATTGGGGGGGAAATCATTGATACCACATAAAAGGGCCAATGGGTGTCTGTGTGATCACTAAGTGAGGGTAGGGGTGAATCAGTGATATTATACGTTTATGTTTTCTTACATAAGAGATGAGATTTTCCTCCAATTAGTGACAAATTAATCTATTAAAGAACACGCAAATATATAAAACCATAAGATCATATGAAATTAAGAGGTTTAATTCCCAAAAAAAGTATCATTTATTTATAATGTTTTATAACTAACCAATAACCACCCAATATATTCTAAGATAATCATTTAGGTGGATATAACTGGTTTGTAATGTCATTTCTATTGCCCAACTATAACATGTGAGGAAATTAAGGAATAATAATTTTTCATATATATTAATATTTATGAATTTTATGGTAATTATACCTTAATTGGAAACTATGTCTGATGTCATATCTAACACACAACAATGAGTTTCTCAAAAATTATATGTTTGATGGAAGACCGAGTTATATCAAAAATATGTAATATATTGTAATATTATTAGAAGATGTGGTAGTAATCACCAAGTCATTAGTATAGAGGAAATTAATAATGTTAAATAAATTAAGAAAATTGGATTCAAATATATTTATGTAATGAGCCCATGGTTACCAAATAAAATAATAATGAAACTAAAAACAAATTGAACATAAAGGATATATTTTTATGAATAATTATTTAAATTTGAATAATTATAAATTTATAGTAATAAAATCACTACTACGGGATTATATTAATTAAAAAAATATATATAATTTTTTAAATTCATCCGATGTTTTTTCGTGACATTATATAAGAACAAATTCAATTTTATAGACAAAAGAAGTATTTTTCTAAAAATATAGGTTTACCACATTTCGATGCAGAACCCATTTTAAATCATGTTTTGGACATTTTTATATGTTCTATTTTCCAAAATAAATTTTTTATTTGGATTTGGGGCATCAAAGTTTTTTTAATTGAAGTATTTTTCTAATGAATATAATATTTTAATGAACAATGAAAAATATTACATTTAAATTCAAAACTACTTTTTATAATAATATATATATATATATTGTTATATTGTCTATTTATATGTTTTTAAAATATAATTAAATAATTTATTTATAATTTAATACAATATTGGTCATTAAAATTAATTTCATTATGATATTTAATTTAAAAACTATGTGAAATATTGGATGTTTTACTTAAAACCCCATTTTCCCCCCAAATGGGATTAATTTAATAATTGATTTCTGCCAATAATGTTTTTGGAATTTAAAAAATGGATTCCACATTGGGAACTATAAGGTCTAAATAATATGAATATGTCTCTTTTTTGGACATTAGGAATAATAACATTAGTAACTATCATTATTTACCACGATTAAAGTTAAATTGGGTGATTAAAGGTAAAAATATTATTATAAAAATATAAAACTACCTTAACACTTTCAAAAATCTTACTATATGAGTTTTTTTTTAAGAAAGTCAATTCTTGGATCAAGATTGTGCCATTTTTAAGCCGCCTAGGTGTGATTATGACACTTGTAAGAATTATATTAAAAATAATGATCGTGTTATCATAATCATGTATCCCATAACAATAACAATTTTAATATGGGATTATATAAGTTATATATTGAACTATGAATATTCCTTATAAATATAAATAGATTACCAACATCGTAGAAATGTTTTATTTTAAGGATTTAAATAATTTAATTTAATTATGACTCCATTATAATTTAGTAATAGATTTACTAAATAATGAATCAAATAAATGATATTAGTAATATTAAAATATATATTTTTTGTAATATTTGATGTAATCAACGAATTTTTTGGATTAATATTATTTTTTTGATTAATTTGATGTATTTTATTCGAAGAAATCATGTTTTTATGAAATTGTAATGAAGTCATGTAATGAATATTGTAAAAATTGACATAATTCATGACCTAAAATATAATTTTTTTAATTAAATGATATAAAAAATTTAAAAATAAAAAAATGGACAATTTTTTGTGTTTTTTCTAATTATTTTATTAATTACTCATTGATTTTATAATTAGTTTAACCCTCTAAGTGTAAACTACATGATAAAATGGTAAGAGTTAAAAGGGGTTAGAATAAAAAAATATGATTTTAAAAAAATTAATACCTGTCTAATTTTACTTGGATAATGGGTATTCAACCCAAAATCATATTATCATTGAAATAAATTATTTTGGGTTCTTTTGGAATCGAAATTGAAATTATTCTAATTTGAAACATTTTATAATTCCATGGATTCTGCACCCCTCTCTTATACAAGGGAACTCATTCCTCTCTGTTACTCACACTTCCAAAACCTTTTGGATCGACCATGAAATTACTAAACCCCTTCATATAATCCCCCCCCCCTCAAATTTAGGATTCCTTATTTTTGGTAGAACACCCTCCTTGAAGGTGTTAATGTCACCTTCAATGCTGATCAATTGAAGAAGGGTTATCGTTTTATTTATGTATTTATATTTTATTACTTCTTTTACATCCTTCAAATACTATTCTTACAATAATAAATAATAACTATAGTATCATAAATATAATTAGATTTAATTATGTTTGTATCATCACCAAAATACATCTCCACTTCCATTAAATAGTAATGCAATTAATTATTTGTGTGTTTGTGGAAACTATCACCTCCACAAACAGATCTAATTCGTCTCACATAACCATATCTCAGGACTATTTATAATCATGTAATTAATTTTCATAGGTGATATTAATGAAATTTTAGTCATTATAATATAATAATAGATTAATTACATTCTTATTTACATGTGAATAAAAATTACAATGTCCTTCGTACGTACCTGTGAACTATCACCTCCATGAAGTTATGTGACTCATTTTTATTCCTTATATTACTTATATGATATATATAGGAACATATAAATGAATAATATGATATCAATTATGTATTTATATTTTCTGAAATGTAAATAATACATTTTTAGTTTCCATTATGATCATTGAAAAATGGAAAACATTACTCATCTGTATATACGACTTACCGTATCCATTATTATAATGTTTTTAATTTTTTGTAACCATACAACATGGTGAGATTTTAATGTTAAATTTATGTATAAAAAATAATTTCATAAATATTATTTTGGAGATGATTGAATTATGACCACATGTACTATTATTATCATACTGAGTTCATTTTTTACTGAATGACAAATTATCGACCAGATGTTTGATATGAAATTAAAATACTTATGTAATTGTTATAACATGATAATAAATGATATACAAGTAATAACACAAAAAAATTTATAATGATATAATAAATTATCTAATGCTTATTGTTTAATAAAATAAATATCGTACGTGATAATTTAGACTCCTGGTAAGGGACATCGTCTCAGTATCCATTCATTGAGGTGCATTTTGATGTTCTACACCACCTTATATTATAAGATTTATAATAAACCCAATTCAATTATAAAATGATTCAATGTTTTTCAAAAGATAAATAATTTGTATAAATAATTTTACAAAATTAAAAATGGAATTTTTTTACATATGCGTATACAACATCTTCTATGCCACTGTAACCGTTTTTTTATATTTGGCTTCAAATATAAGCCTTAATGTTTTAATAGGGAAAAATTACCTTATTAAATTTTTTGGATATTTTGTTATTGAAAATGTTTTTTAAAATGGGTTGTCTATTTCAATATTTTGAAATGATTTATTATGATTGAAAATATTTATTTAGTGAATGTTGACAATAGAAATCTTTTATGTGTTCTGATTTTATAATGGTACTTGTAAAATTGGCATGTGTTTATATGATAAAACAAATATGGGTGGTTATGATATAATCACAAGATGAACGGTTTTGTGATAAATGATGGATAGATGGTTATTTTATAACCTCCAATGCATTATGTATTCAATTCGGACGTATGACTGCTAAATTTAATGATATGTTAGAAATTTGACTGTATAGTTATTCAAATTAAGAATTAATATGATCCATTTTACCATTATATGTTATATGTTCCTTATATGAATTTTATGTTAATATTTTTGTTAAAAAAATTGGTATGAAACTAGCTTATATGTAGGGATGATATTTTATACTTCTTATAAGTTAAATGTTTTAAATTATGATATGGTATTCATTGTTTTAATGTTTTCGCAATGAGAATATTTTTTCTTCTTTGTGTATCACATACTGAGCTTTTTGTGCTGATCTCATGTTTTTTTAAAAACATCAGAGGGTATAAGGATGGTCAAGGGAAATGAAGAATTCAAGATGAATTTTGTGATGATTTTTATCAATAAATATAATTCATGTTTTATTTTAAAATGGTTTATGTTATGAAAAATGGGTAGCATATAGACTTGAATACATTATAAATATTTAAATGTTATATAATATTTTTGGACTAATTCTACAAAACATTAAACCTCAAAATGTTTTAAATGTGAATAAAAGTAAATTATTGCCTAAACTCAAGATTATGTAATGATTATGGACATGGTCTTATAGTTTGTATAAGATGTATAATTAGATAAATTTAGAGGTTTGGGTGTTATTTAATAATATTTTACATGTTTTATATAATAATAATGGAAATCATAATTGGAAGAGTCATAATTATATTTTAAAAATTGAATGGGTTTTAAATAACATGAATAAGGATGTCATATTGTTTACCTATCTTCAAAGCTATAATATGGTTATTTTATTGATATACTCACAATAACCATTTTGGTTTTAGTTAATGGATAGATCTATTAGACACAATATTTAAAATGGATGTGAAGGGAGATTTTGTGGTGATTAGAATATGTAACCGAAATAAATTAGAGCTCTAATGAGAACTCACGTGGTTATTCTAAAAAAACTATCTAGAGTAATGATTAACCACATTAACCATGGTGGTTTTTATGATGCATCATTTATGAGAGAAACAAATAACCATGGACGTTTTGATTACATTGATAATAATGTTATGTATGTTCAATGACATATGTTTCATGTATGCGGAAATAAACACCAAGGAAAGTATTTCAAACAGATGGGAAGATGTTATTAATGTGGTAATGAATGTCATAAATTTATAAACTGCCATAGAAAAGGAAGTGTTAATTGTAATTCAGTATTGTAAAATAATTTATTTCCCTGTTATCAATTAAATGATTTAAATGTGGGGCATATGATCATTATGAAATTAGAAATCCTACAAAGAAGGTCATATAATAGGATCATTAGTACCCTATAAATATATGTTTTGTAATACATAATGTTCATACAATTGAAGATAAAGAAAATAAAAATTACATATGAAATGTATGGACTATTTCTTCTCTCATGTTATAATATTATTGATTCTTACTAATGATTAATGTTTTCGTTTATAGGAATGCATAATAATAGAATAATGTTGAAAATCATGATTAAATGATCATTAATAATGATAATTGTCTATAAGATATTGAATAGATATGGTAAATTTTAGTATGTTGAAATGTTTAAAATTATTAATTATATTTTAATAGTGGGGATACATTGGATGAGTTTTTTTAGTGTGTATGGCCCTTATGTTTGTTAAATGATAATTTTATTTTAATAATAATTATCTTTTTATAATTACTTAATTAAAAATAAAAATATTGTTTAGAGGATATTTTATTATGATGTAATTATAGATATTGCATTTTAGGATGGAAAATGAAAGGCATGAGGTAAACATGGAGATTAAAATATTTTATGGTTATTTGTTAAAATTTTATATCATTTCGTGAATTATATATGATATATATAGTTTTTAAAATGTACCACTAGTAGGATGTGTGACAACCTATCATGTTTTGCAAGGTCAAGGGAATCAAACTCACAATAAAAGGGAGAAAAGTGTGAAATGTCTATGACTGGCCATGATGAAGTACTAGTTATAATAAAGATATATTTTTAGTTAAATTATTTTATGGAATAAGAAGAAGTTGATTTTAAGAGCATACTTTTTTTAATTTTATATCTTTATTATTTCCAAATGATTTAGAGATTATGTGAAATTTTTTGTTTTGGAATATGTTCACTATTTTGGGATATTTATATAATTAATGTAAATATAATACAATGGGATTTTATTTCAGTAATAATGGACGAATTATATTTTGGATTAATCAACTATGGACATATGGTGATATGTTTTATTTATAGAGATTTTTAGTGTGTCTTAAATATTTTCAGGACAATTACTTTTTGTGTGGGACTTCAAGATTAACTGAACATATTTGGAGATAAATGTTTAATTTATCTTAGATGACTACATGATACAACCCTTCTCAATATTGGGCCTCAATATTAGTTTGGATTATTTAAAAAAATTAAGTATAATTATTTGTTGAATAGTATTGGTAAAACATTCGATGTTACTATTGAATTATGGAGTATAAATGTAGTATTTCAAAATCAAATGATTTATTCAATAGGGGAATTATCTAATCTTGTAAAACCCATATTGGTTAGGTTTAATGTCCAAGGACAATAGAAAATGATATTTAACCTTTTTTGGATTATAAAATTCTATATAAGTTGATCCTAGTGTTTCACGCACTCATATTAAATACTCATCATTTGCAGTAAAATATTATTTGGTGGTGAAATTATATTAATAGATGATACTATACTAGTGAAGTGCATATATTTCATTATTTTCTTACTCTATGTAATAAAATATTCCTCAAAATTATGAAAAATATATTAAAAGACATTTTTAGTTTAATTTTCTTCCTATGAATTCAATGATTGTTTAATCCTTCCTAAATATATAACTTTACGATTTTTGACTTTTTCCTAAAAATTTATATATCACACTCTACTACAACAGTATGGTTAATTTTCTCTTACATACCAATGTTTTCTAATATATAACTCTAGTATTTTTTATCACATATAAATATTTTACTTCACTTTATTTATTTTAATGTGGAGGTTTCATTGAATATTCTCCAGAGTGGGATTTCAATGATGTAATTTGAAAATGTGAATCCTTAGTTAAAATGATCAATTTTAAAAATGAAAGGATGAAATTTATAAATGGGGGAATGATGTAACATCACAGGTAATTATAGTAAAATTAATTTTATTATTTATAAATATTTATTAATTGGATTGTAATTATACCTTAATGTTATTATATGTATGATAGTGTATCTAACCCGCAATAATGAGTTTTTGTGAAATTTTATGATTCATGGATGACTGAGTTATACCAAGACAATTCAATAATATATTGTAATATTATTATTTTCAGGTGTAGTTATCACCTAGACATTAAAATTGATAGAATGAATAGTGATAAATGAATTATGAAAATATGAACTACATATATTTACATGATGATCATTGGTTACTAAATTAAGTTAAAATAAACCTAAAATCCAATTGAATATAATGGATGTAAGTATATGAAAAAATATTTTTAGGGGATAAATTATGTTTATAAAATAATCAAATCACCCTTTCAGTATTATATTAATGAAAAATAAATTAAATATATTTTTTAAAATTCACTCTATGTATTTTCTATACATGATATAATAAAAATCCAATTTTCTAGATAAAATGAGTATTTTTTAAAAAAATAGCATTTCAACCTTTTGATAGAGATCCAATTTTAATTCAATTTTTGAAACATTTATTTAATTTAATAGAAAAAATATAATTTTATTTGGAATAGAGATATTAAAATTTTCTTTAGTTAAAATTGTTTTATTTTTTCTTAGAATTCACACTTTAATGAATAGTTAAACAATTAATTTTAATTAAATACTTCCTTTTTGTATAATTTATTTATCGAGTTTTATTGTCCGTTTATTTTGTTTAAGTATTATTAAATAATATTTTTATAATTTAAGAAAATTTTGGCCATTCAAATCAATTCATATGTGGAATTGAATATTAAAAGAACATAAACTTTTGAAAGCTTCACGAAAAAAAACCCCATTTTCTTATTCTGCCTATGAGAATAATATATTAATTTATTTTGACAAAATATGTGTTTTGAATTTTGATAAATGGATATCATATTTCGAATAAAAGGTTCCAAATTATTTAGAAAGTTCATTTTAAATTTTGGGCATTATGAATAGACACATTTTTAATTATTTTTACTTACCATGATTAAAGGTAAATAAAGAAATTAAAGGTAAAACGTATTATAATAATATAAAATGACCTTAAAACTTATACAAATACTATTGGATGAGTAATTTATGAACATGAAATCCTTGGGAAGATATTTTTTCCTTTTTAATCCACTAGGGTTTGATTATGAATCATGTAAACATTTCCATTAAAATAATGACCAAGATGTCCTAACCATGTATCTCATAACTAAAATATTGTTAACATGGGCATATATAAGTGATATCTTCCACAATTAATATTCCTTATAAATATAAATATATAACATAAATCAAGTTAATTTATAATTTTAGTAATTAAATTAATAATTTTAATTATTACAAAATGGTGATGTATGATTAGATTTATTAAAGAAAAATCAAATAAATGATATTAATAATATTAAAATAAACATAATCTCAAATATTTGATGTTATCCTTTAATATTATGGATGAATGAGACTTTTTATGATTTATTTAATTTATTTTGATCGATGGAATCAAGTTAGTATAATATTTTAAAGAATTCATTTTATGAATAGTGTCAAATTAAAAAAATTCATAACTTAAAATATAAAATATTTAATTAAATGTTATAAAAAATAAAAAATACAAATATTTTTCATATAGTTGATTTATGTCTACAAATTTCATTAATTACTTATTTATTGGTCGTTTATCAATATTTTGAAATTATTTTAACCCTATAAGTGATATTTACTATATAAAATGGTAAGAGTTGGGAGGGGTTAAAACAAAACGTCAAGGATTATAAAAAAATCCTAAACATGCCTAATTTTTCATGGATGATTTTATTTCTACCCAAAATCTTCTATTATTTCAAATTAATTAGTTTAGGACATTTTGGAATTGAAATTAAATTTATAATAATATAATGATTATCCTAATTACAAGGGCGTCGCTCTACTGTCCTATAAAATGGAACGGATTCCACTATATTACTAAAAATTTCAAAACATTTATAGGAAAATATATTCCAAAACTACTTCCTTGAATCATTCCCCATATTTTTGAATCTTTAATTAAAGATGAACACCCTCTTTGGAGGATTTAGTTTCTTCTTAAAAGGAGATCAACTGAAGAATATGCATCATTTTCTTTAAGTATTTCTATTTTATTTCTTGTTACACATCCTTAAAATAACTGTATTAAATGAAGAAATAATAATTCAAATGTCCAAAATATACCTAGATGTTATTATGTAAATATTATCACAAAAATACATCTCCACTTCTAGTAAGTGGGATATGAATTAATCATTTGTGCTTTTGTGAAAACTATCACCTCTAAGAACATATCCAATTAGTTTTACAGAACATTCTATATAGAATGGTTAAAATAATTGAATTAATTTTCATATGTGATATAAATTAAAATTTAATCATTATAATATAATAAAAAATCAGTTATGTTTTTACATACATGTACATAAATTGATAACGTCGTTCATGCGTATGTGTGAACTATGATCTCAAAGAAGCGATGTGACTTTTTGTAGTCGTTATATCACTTGTATGATTTATATAAGTATATCTAAATGATTAGTGTGATATCAATTATGTTATTATTATTTAGTGATGGTAACATAATACTTACCATCATTCCATAATGATCAATGAAAAATGTGAAACGTTACCCATGTGTATGTACGACTTACAGTCTACTTGATTATTACATTGTTCATTTTCCTTGCCATACATCATGGTTTGATCAGAAAGTATAATTTATTTATAAAAATGATAATAATATCATGAATATTATTCTGGAGATGATTTAATTAATATCACATGATCTATTGAAATTATATCATGTTCATTTTCTACTCCATTACCAATTATTGACAAAACCTTCAATTTGAACTTAAATAAATATGCAATTGTTATAACATGATAACAAGTTATATAAAAGAAGTAATAAACAAAACAAATTTCTAGATAAATAAGATATTATCCCATGTTAATTTTTTCTGAAATAAAATGATTGTATATAACGAGTTGGACTCAAGTTATGGGACTTTATCTCAGCACTATGTCATATTTTGATATTATACAATAACTTATTTTATACAGTGTATAATCAACCACTTTCACGTATAATTTCATTCAATGGTTTTCAAAAGAAATGTTCTCTATACAATGTTTTTTAATAAATGAAAAAAAGGAATGTTTTTTAATGTATGCGGTGACAATAAATTCTCCTCCACCATAATAGTTATTTGATATTTTTATTCCTCTATAAGTCTTATTTTTTAAAATGAAAAAAAGAAATATTTTATTCCATTTTTTGGGTAATTATTTATTTAATTTTGTTTTGATTATGGAATGAATATTTCAATATCATTATATTATTTCTTGAGGTTTCAAATGAAATTTAATATTTGAAATGTTGATAATTAAAATCATTTTGGTGTTATGATTATATTATGGTAATTTAACATTTGATGTGTTATATGTGATAAACCAAAGGTGTTTTGTTACATGATAAACCCAAAATTGGTGGTTCTATCTAATAACAAGGGTAGGTGGTTATGTTATAACATCCAATGCATTGTGTTTGGTTGTCATCGGTATGGGTATTCCATTTAGTGATATTTCTGGATATCGATCGTATAATTATTTGAATTAATAATGAAAATGAAACAAGTGTCTTTTATATGTTATATACTCCCTAAATGAGTTTTATGGTAATATTACTATTAATTAAAGGGTAAACAATGATATTATATTAAAAAACATATTTAATAATTATTTAAAGGGGAAATTATTACTTTATGGAAAAATGTTTATTTTTTACATTTATTATCAATGCTAACAGTGTTCCCTATTTTTGTATCCCTTAATTTTTATTTATTCTAAGCCCATGATATTGAAATGTTTTCCACATGTTATAAAGATGGGTAAGAAAAAGGATTAAGCCAATAAAAATGTTATTAAGATTTTTAAGAAGAAAAATAATTCACATTTTATTTTGAAATTGTATAGATTGTGAAAAAAATGGATATCTTATAGAATTTTATACACTGTAAATTATGAGATATTATGTAATATTCCAGGACTTATTCTCTAGAACTCTAAAATTGAAAAGATCCTCAACATGAAATAATTTCAAATTATTAACGTAACTTAAGATTATGTACTTTTAAAAGATGGGTCCTTATAATAACACTATTTTCAATTGATAGTGCATGTTCTACTTACATATATAAATGATATAAAAAATTAAAAAAAATTATAGGGCCAAACCATTGGGCTTTTATATGATTTCATTTTTCAGCATAAATCTTTTGCTAAATTAATAATCTAGGACGTTCATCATCACTTTCTTACTATATAGAGAGAAAGAAACTCTTATAATATTTCCATAGGGATCTAGTTCTATGATATTTTCCCTATATTGTATAGATTCTTCAATGTGACTTGTTACAACGTACTATTTATCGGACTAACTTTATCTAGATGATCACCTCTATTTTTTCGACCACCTATGCCAACTATTCATCAACTGTCTCTTCACCTTGTTCATCTGAATGCATATTACCACCATCCATATAATACTAACATGCTGTTGTTGGATTTTAATGCTTATTCAAATGAAAATATATAATATTTGGTGTATTTCAGGTTTAAAAAAATTAATTTTTATCCCTAAAGGATTCCTATTTTAATAGAATAATATTATTTCAATTCACAACAAATATTAATGGATTAAAAAGTTATTAGAACATAGCCCTAGGTTTGGATATAAAAGTATCTTCATTTGGTTTATTGCAATAATATAATCAGTAGTTCGTAAATGAAATTAATTAGAATCAATATTGAAAATATTTAAATAGAGTGTACATGTAAAAGATCATAAAAAATGGTTATTATGATAAGATTAAAACAATACAATTATTCAATCATAAATAATAATGAATTATTAAGTAATTGAAAATATTACTGTCTGTGGAAGCATAATTACATTGATTGTAATTAGTAAATATTGAATAAAAATATGAATATATAAAATAATTCACTAACTATTATAATGTAGTTGTAAAGTAAAACAAGTAAATGAATACAATTATTTTATCTAAAAGAGAAGAGTATTCAATTACCTTGGTTATAGTACCCATGATTTGTAATTTAATTAAAGTTAGTATTAACCACAATTGTAATATCCCTTGATATGATGATCACCTTGTGTCTTTCTATCCTCACAAGACCAACATCAAGAAGGTGATCAACACCTATATCATTATTTCCATTGAAGCCCAATATCCAAAAAAGAACAACACATCTGTATTTATATCCAAAAAATATCTCAATCCTAATGACCTGTGATCAGATTCCGAATAAGAAATGTAAAACTATTGATTGTAACAAGTATTTACAACAAGAAGTTTATAACTTCAAATCTTCTAATTTTTCACATGAAGCAAAAAATTGACAGATCTCTCACACATCTTCTCAAATTCTTCAAAAGTTCATGGGTCATTTAAATGACCTAGTATTTATTTTTTAATTTCCAAGAGTCTTATTTGATATCAATAGTTGTATTTTCTATGGAAAATTAAGATGTACATGGATAACTATCCCTACAATGGTCATATTATAACTAAAACAATGATATCATTTTAAAAAGAATACAAAAATTGAATATAGAAAATTATTTTGATATAATAGTTTTTTTTCATTGTAGATATATTTTCATGATACTAAAAACAAGAATTAATTAAGTATAATAATTTTCATAGTGTATGTTAGTATATTTTATTTTGTAAACTATAAATTGTCAATATGAATACATAAAAGTGTGTATGATATAATTATAATTGGGTTATATGATAAAAATCGTAACAAATATTGTTATTATATTACTGTAAATACTCATTACTTAATTTCTCAGTGAGTACATTATTTATATAACATATTATGAAAATTCTAATAATGAAATGGTAAAAAATTATTTTATAGGAATATTGTTTTTTATTTTCAAAACAAAATTCAATAAAAAAGTCAAAAGAAGCCTATTTACTCAACAATCCCTCCCTTCTCCGAAAGCACAAACCATGAGTCATAACAAATAGTGGTTTAGAAAAGAAAATAAACTTAATATTAATAAGTGAACACATATATATATATCCCTTTTATATTTAAAACTATTCTGAATACTATTTAATTTTGAATAACCTCCCCCATAGGTTAAAAAATCCACAAGGATCATATTCTAAAAAATGATCATCTTTAATAAAATACTTCTACTTTTGAATTTATTATTCTCCAATTCTCCAATTTTTTATAAATTTTCACCCTACCAAATACATTATCCCCATATATTAATCATTCACTTTTGTTGATATTTTAAAAAATGAATAGTCGAAGTCTTCTTATACACAAAAGTAGGGGTATTAAAAAAATAATATGATGTGATAATGAATTTGATCATCAATGAATAAGTGAAATAAAATTTATCCAATAAATAAAAAACATTCAATAAAATTATATGTAGATGTCTGAATTATTAATTAAAATTTACAAACAAAAATTCAAAATTTGTTCAAGAAAATTAATTTCATTTATTTTCTTTTCTCCTTGTCTTTGTCAGAATGTATAAGAAAACATTCCACATTTTCCTGAATTATTTACTATCTTCCATTATCTTATCATGAGAATATTATTGAGACCTGAATTTCTATTCTTGATCTTCAGAAAATTCATCCTAGGAATGAATCACTTCTTCTTGGTATTTCAGTATCTCTTATAGCGTTTGAATTTTTAATTCGTCTGAAATTTGAACTCGTTCTTGAACATAAATTCTCTCTTTCAAAAAAATTGATTCTCCAACTCAATAATCTAACTCTTGTAAAACATCATATTTTCATCATTAGATTAAATGGAATTTAACTACTTTTCAACACAGTTAAATCATCAGATTATATTTTCTATAGGCCTTTTAACACATTCATTTATTTAGAAGTTCCACTTGATAAATTTTTGAATGCATTTGAGATTTATTTTAAGAGATTTTTTATATATTATATTTTTTAATCGTCAATATTGTTACATTCATCATACAAATGTTACAACATCAAAAATTTATTTCAACATTTCTCCTGTTTTTAAAATTGATGTGAATACCCCTTTGGTTTTTTTTATGTTTCTATCTCATTTGGAAGTTGATATCATGTTATTTTGTGATTTGTTTCAAAATCATTTAAATAATTCTCAATCATTACAATTATTTATCATAAAATAATAATGTAGTATAAACACTTCTGTTGGTTTTCTAAAACAAAATAAATATTGCCTTCTTGATTTGGGAGATGTAGAATTTTCTTTGCAATTATTCTAAATGATTGAACAATGTATTAATAATTTATCCAGGATATTGTTTTGTCTGAATCGATGTCTTCCTCAGAAGTGGGAAGCTCGGTAGAATGACTTCCATCACCAACGGTATCTGAACCCTGATTCTTAATTTTATCAGAAATTTTCTCATAATCATAATCATATATTTGGATTACTTTTCAATATTGAGATCCCTAAGAAGCCTAAATTGATTCCTTAACTGATGTTGATGGAATTTTATACGAGGTTTTTTTATAATATCAAACTGAACAAATTTCTTGACTCTCTTTCTTGATCAGATTAATTTTTTCATAGCTTATGCTTGTTGATTATTTTACTATTCTTCATTATATACCACTTCATTTATTTCAAAATCATCACAATGATATTTATCTATCTCCGTCATATCATTGTATTCATTTTTATGAAAAACTACCACTTAATAATTTTTTGTGGTGTAAATTCTACAACTCCTTTCATATTTTTCTTTCCTATGACTTCAAAATAAGTAGTAACTGATTCTTTCTGATCTGATTCACTGACCATGATTATTACACTATAATTCTCAAGATGTCTTGATCAGGTAAAAATAATATTATAATTATATAAATTTAGAATAACACTTTTCCTAATACTATTGGATGAGTAATTTTCGACCATGAAATCATTGGGATGAAATTTTTTCCTTTTTAATAGACTTGGGTGAGATTATTACACTTTGAAAATTTTTATTTAAAATATTGACCATTATGTCATAATCAGGTTTCTCATTACTATGAAAATTTTACCATGGGAGTATAAAAGTGATATCTTCCACTATTAATATTCCTTATAATGATAAAAAATATTACCAAAATCAAGTTAATTTATATTTTTAAGGAATTAAACCAATAAATTTAATTATTACAAAACGATGATGTACGAATAGATTTATTTAAGAAAGAATCCAATAATTGATATTAATGATATTAAAATATACACAATTTGAAATATTTGAAGTTATCCTTAATTTTATGGATTAATGTGACATTTTATGGTCGAGTTTATGTATTTATTTCGATTAAATTGAGTTTTTATGATATTCAAAACAAATCATGTAATGAATAGTGTCAATATTGACAAAATTCAGAGCATAAAATATAAAATATTAAATTAAATGGTATAAAAAATATAAAAAAATCAAAAAATGGCCAAATAGTTGAGGTAATTATTCAAATGTCAATAATGACTCATTCATTTCCCATTTGGAATGACATAGAAATTATTTTAACTCTTAATTTTTAAACTACATGAAAAATGATAAGAGTTAATATTGGTTAAAAAAATACAAGCATTTAAAAAATACTAAAATATGTCTAATTTTAAGTGTATGATTTTAATTATACCCAAAATAATATTATCATTCAAATAAATTAGTTTAGGACCTTTTGGAATCAAAATTAAATTTATAATAACATTAAAATTATAATGATTTCAAGGGTGCCCCTCTTGTAACAATCCAAAAATTCATTAATGAAAATTCCTCTTGGTCTATTCAAATGTATACATATGGTTATATAAAACTAATAAACTTATTTTTTTTATATGTTTTTATTTTAAAATATAGTTAAGAATTGTGATCGTTGCTAATATAGTCATTGAATAGTGATCACATGATTAGTATCAATATAAGGATTTAACAAATCCAATTTACTCAAAAAAAAGAAAGTGATGACCTCATCTAGTATACTTGCCTCATAAGAAGCCCATTTTTTGGAGCTCATAAAGGAGGTGGCATCATTGGTATTCTCTCTTGACCAAGCCCATGCTGAGCTTGAATATATTATGCTCGATCGGAACCGCCTACGAGAGAAGTAGATGTTGATAGAGATTACCACTCACATAATGTTATCTGAGCCACCCCAAGATCCTATCACCATTTTGCACCTTACCATAATTTCTTATGAGGTGTTTTAAGGGGTTATGTAACAATACCCTAGTACTACTATTATGTACATTATTCTTGTATAGAGAATATACATTCTTTTTATTATTGTTTCCTTGAAAATAGTTTTTAACGAACCAATAGTATTTTTAGTTAATATTAGACTAAGAAATACATTTTAAATAATTAATGTATTTTTGAATTAAATAAATTTTTAATAAAATATTAATATCACTAATAAATTAATTTTTATTAAAAATAAATTATCGTATAATTTTTTGAATGTAATGGTAATTTTTATTAAGGTTTGAAAGCAGTTTTTTTTCAAAACCATTGAATTTTCGATAAATGTTAGTTTTTATTTTAAAAGTAAAATATTAAAATATTTAGAAAACTATTTAGGTAAAATTATTATTATTTTTGGAATCAGGATGTCGAAATTATCTAATGGTAAATTTTTCATAATTTTCTCAGACAATCGAATGTTTTGGTAAAAATTCAAAATAGTTTTAAACATATAATGTGTTTTATGACATCATAAGGACACAATAGTGATATAATAAAATACTATAAACATTATTTTAGAATTATATATGTTTTAACATTAAAATAATGTTTTTTGGGGTTGTTCTATTTTTTTTACAAATATTTAGTGGACCCACCAAGTCTTATAAAACTGTTTGTCTTTTTAAATTTTTTTCCTTGAGAGTGTGACTGACATCCACATAAGCAACTCAATTATTTTTAGATTTTAGGCCATTTAACATAAAAAATATTGTTTTCTACTCCTCTTTATAAAAACCATGGAAAAAAACTATGAGGTGGTTTGTGGTTTTGATTAGTTTAATGTGTGGTGTACCAAACCTAAATAATAAAGAATTACTTCTCCTTTCCTATATAATCCACCCAATCTCCCACTTAATCATCACTAAATTCCTTTTAATTTCGTCCAACCACATATCTAATCTCTCTATAATCCTCAAAAGTCACCCCAAGCTCTCAATAATCCTTTATCAATCCCCTCCCAAGCCTTTGAGATCACACTTCCAAGTAAGGGATTCTCACTTTCCTTATTTATGACCAAATTACATTATATTGTTATGCCCTTTTGTTTTAAATTTAAAATATTGGGGTATGATTTCTCACCTACCCTATACTGCCCTCTTTTTTTAATGATGAGAGACCCTTTTCTCTATCATTAAATTCTTCCAATGTACACTTGTAACTATGCCAAAATTTCGAAAGGAATTTCTCTATCCTCATTTACATTCAAGCAATTCTTTTGTATCGTGAATATGTATTCCATTAAAATTTAAGGGAGATGTATCTATATTACCCCTTTACTGTCCATTTCATGTACATTGGATGATACACCCCTTTCCCTCTCGTCAACCATTTTTTATGAATTATTATGTCACCCCGCTATGCTGCCGAAATTGCACCAATTTTCATTCAAGCCCGAGTAATTGTGTTGTGAATACCATTCCCATTTATCTGTCAATTGTATTCACCTTTATGAAAATTTACTTATTGATTCTACAGTTTCATGTATGAATTTCACAATTCTTTATCATGGAATAAATGATTATGTTTAAGGAATCCATGTTTTATGATCCATATGGCACACTTATGCATGAAATGAAATGTTTATGAAAGGGTGTGCTCTAATAGCACTCTAATTCATTGGGCAAAGTATAGTATCACTATATTTCATGTGCAATGAGTGTTGACTCATTCTAATTCAAGGTCAATGAGGGGTTAATCATGTTTAATGGGCAATGAGGGTTTACTCATGCTCCATGTTCAATGAGCCTTGGCTCATACTAATATCATTTTAAATGTTGTTTCCACATCTCCATGTTATGATTATAGTTCTTTTTCATTCATTTATGTTCATGCTTTACTAGTTATACATTTATATTCCTATTGTATAACATATATTTTATTCCTCATGTTTTTCCAGGTTTATTCCCTTACCAGAATTTATATCTCAACCCATTTTTATGTATGTCCTCAAGTTATCCCATGCAACAATCAGTACGAGGGAATGTAGTGATCATGTAAATGAATATTTAAATAAGATGTTGATTTTTATGTTTCATGTTGTCATGTAATGTTCCTAGGAACGAAATCACTAGACGTATTAATCTTCTATGTTGTTTCAAGTAAATGTTTAATGCAATGACTTATGATTATAATTGAAATAATCATGAGGGTTATCATAGTTGGCATCAATGGATGGGATTACTTTTTTTGGGAGAATAATTATAAATCATAGTGATGCCTTAGTGACTAGACTAAGTATAAAAAAATATCCCTATGTTTTATTGAGTATTGAGAAAGTGGTTTATCAAGAAAATATATCCATGTGTGGATATGAGTAGGTAGAGGTGGCTTTGGAAAAGATGTACCTAGGAGTGAAAAATCTGACAAGGAGATTTTGGCTTGACCTAGGGTATCCTAGTACAAGACAATGGGCCTTGCTGCACTTTTGGTTATGACACTGCCGAGGGGTATGAATTGGTAAATTCACAAGCATAGTATGAACCATTATTAATGGAATTAAAAAACTCCCCTAAGAATATTTGTTTGAAAGTAGACTATGGATAACATAGATTGAATCATATAGATTAATATGTTAATGAAATAAAAGTTATTTATATGTCATCCATTTTGTCCTTGGAATACCCTTTATGGGTTACACCTAAAATTCATTTTATTCTAGCCAATGGATTGTATAGGCGGACTCAGGATAACAATCGATGTGAAGATCAATGTGACAACTGTGCTAATGAGATTCCCAATCATATGGGAGTGGTAATTGAAAAAATTGTCACGATTATCTCTCAGTTAATTCATGAATTTAATAGAAATATGGGTCAAGAGGAACGTTCAACCCCCATAAGAATGAACAAGTCAATATCGAGAGATTCATGAGACGATGGCCTCCTACATTTAATGGATCATTTGATCCCTCCATCATCGAAAAATGGATCTACTCAATTGAAAATATCTTCTTCATCCTTCAATTTTTCAAACAAAAGAAAGTTCTCCTAGCTCCTTATTGTATGGATGGGGAAGCTGATCAGTGGTGGAAATTGATCAGAAATACGAAGACCGAGGAGGAGATCAAGGCGTTAGAATGGAAGGATTTCAAGAATATGTTTTATTATTATTATTTTTCCCTCACCCACCAACATAAGATGGAATGTGACTTCCTTTACCTCAAGAAAAAAGATAATGAATCAATTAGATCATTCATAGAAAACATCACAAGGCTTCCACGATATGCCTCTAGCTTTGTCATCACCCCTAAATGCATGTTTGACTGATTCGTTGGTGAGTTGAAATCAATCCTACAGAAATCCCTCATGGTATGTGACTTCGACATCTATGAAGAAATTTTTGGATGTGCCCTCGAGTTCAATATAATGATCGGAAAATCTCACGGGTATCATGGGGATAAGAATCGTAATGTAGACATCAATTTTGGAGGTCCTATGGATAAATCTAATGGTGTTAAGAAGATCCAACACCCCACTTCCCAATGGTGGGGAAAGAAGCACCCTAGAAATTGCTTGAAGGGGATGAGGAAATCCTTTAAGTGTGGAAGAGGACAAAAAGTTATTAACTACTGACAAGAAAACCCCACAGTTGCAACAGAGTAGAGGATTTCTTCTTTCGACTCTCAACGCATTGTTCGTTGATTCAACTGCAAAGAACCATTGCATATTGAAAATCAATTCCCTAAGAAAAGGGTTTTCAGAGGCAAGCAACAACCTATAATGCATCAAGGGAGAGGTTTTTCCATCACTACCACTGAAGTGAACCCTGGCAATTATGTGGTGACAGGTATGATAGATATTGATTAAATAATAGTGAACAAACATTTGATACAAGTTCTACACATTCTTTTATATCCCAAAAGTTTAATAGAACAATCCCAATACCACCAAAAATCATCGAAGTAAAGATGTCGTTGAGTACGACAAATGGGGCAATAATTTCATCCCATGAATATAAATCAGCCCCGATCACAATTTGTGGATTTAACATTCTGTAAAACCTCATCATACTAAATATGGTGGAATTTTATGCAATTATTGGCATGGATTAGATTTCCTTATATAGAGACAATATAAATTATAGTGATATGGAAATCACTCTCCATGTGGCAAATTGACCCCTGATTCTGTGCAGGTGCAAGGAGGAGGATGAATCATATTTACCACCATCATCTCAAGAGTGGATATTAATACCATATGATAATTTTTATTTGTCTTAGATGATTGAGTCCATCTAAGCATCCATCATTGAAGATAGGGATATTTTCAAGGAATTCACTGAAGAGTTTCACGAGGAATTTTCTGGTCTCCCTCCTAGAAGAGATATTGAATTATTAATTGACCGTATATTTCGGGCATTTCCAATATCTAAGAATATGTATAGAATAGATGTTGTGGAGAATGATAATATGAAGAAACAACTATATGAGAATCTAGATAAAGGGTTTATATGCCCATTTTCTTCACTATGGAGTTCACCAGTCCTCTTCATCAAGAGGAAGGATGGTCAATGCACCTTTGCATTGATTATTGTGAGATTAACAAAATCATGATAAAGAACAAGTATCATATCCCATGAATTGGTGACTTATTAAATCAGCTATGTGGAGAACAATACCTTTCCATGTTAGATTAGTGGTCTGGATATTATCAAGTATGGGTGAATAAGGAAAATATCTCAAGACTTATTTTCATATAAGATGTGGGCACTGTGAATACATTGTAATGATTTTCAGACTCACTAATGGTATTGAAGTCATCATGGACATGATTGATAGAGTCCTCAGAGATTACCTCAGCAAATTTGTGGTAGTCTTTATAGATGATATTCTAATATACTCCAAAACCAAGGAGGATCATGAGGAGTATCAAAGAACTAAAATAGAGACCTTGCGAAAGGATAATATCTATGAAAAGTAAAGAAAGAATGAGTTTTGGTTGAAGGATGTCTCATTCTTGGGTCATATCATCACAAGAAATGGGATATATTTGGATACCTCTGTTACAGATGCAATAGAGGGACGGTCAAGGCTAGCATCCGTAACGGATATCCATAGATTCTTGGGGTTAGCTGGATATTATCAATGATTTTGGATTAATTTCTCATGATTGTCCAACCATCATACAAATATAACTCAGAAGGGAATATACTTTTCTAGGGTTGATAAATGTGAATAAAGCTTTAAGGAGTTGAAAATAAGGCTTATCACCACACCTATTCTCACATTACCGACTTGTGGATAACTTTTGTGGTTTTTAGTGATGCTTCGAAGAAGGTCCTGGGTTGTATGTTGATGCAGAATGAAATAGTTATTGCTTATGCTTTAAGACAATTGAAATTTCAGGAGAAAAATTATCCAAAACTTGATCTAGAGTTGGATGTGGTGATCTTATCTTTAAAAATTTGTCAGCAATATCACTTTGGGGAGAAGTGTGAGATATACAAATACAAAAAAAACCGGAATTATATATTCACACAAAAAGAGTTGAATATGTGCCAACAAAGATGGTTAGATCTAATAAATGACTATGAATTATCATTGTATTACCACTCTAGGAATGATAACATGGTGGTAGTAGATCTATGTCGAATGGAACCAACAATTATAACATTGATGAGAATTGAAAAGGATCTAATCTTCATAGATTTGATAAAGATGGATATGGGAATCATAAAGAAGGTAACATCATCAATCCTTTAACAAATTATTACTCATCCATCTCTTTTGGAAAGGTTAAATGATTTTAAATTTATGATGTGGGAATTCAGACGAAAGTGGAAGCTATTAAGAAAGGGAAATCCTCAGAGTTTAATTTCAATGAATAAGGAGTTTTTTGATTTTGGAAAATTTTATGGGTTCCATCAAGTCTAGAGATAAAGAACGAACTTTTGGATGATGCCAATAGTTAAAATTTCCATATTCACCCAGGAAACTCAAAGATATATTGAGATATCTGAGATCATTAATGGTAGGATAATATGAAGAAAGGATATCGTTGAGATTACATAAAAGTTCTTGGTGTGTCAGCAAGTGAAGGTGGAGAGTCATAATTCTAAGGGGATGATGCAACCATTTCCCATACCAGCGTTGAAATGGGAGAACATCACCATGTACATTTTCACCATACTTACGAAGACATCCCAAGGAAACCGTGCCACCAGGGTTATTATGGATCATCTTACAAAGTCTGCACTCTTTATTGCAATTCGGAAGGATTTTTTATTAGATCAACTAACATAGATATACATTTGGGAAGTGGTAAGGCTGCATGGAGTACGATTATCTATTGTATGTGATCGAGATCCATGATTCAAATCCTTGTTTTGGAAGAGGCTTCAACCAGATTTGGACACTGAACTAAAATTCATTATGGACTATCATCCTCAAACAAATGGCTAATCTGAGCGAACCATTCATACACTAGAATATATGTTAAGATCATATTCAATGGAATTTAAAGGAGGATGGTATAAACATCTTCCTCTAGTTGAATTATCCTATAATAATAATTTCTACATGAGAATCCGAATGAAACCATATGAAGCCCTATATCGGAAAAGGTGTAGAACACCAGCATGTTGGGATGAAGTCAGTGAGTGTAAGATACTATGACAATAAATGGTCGAAGAAATGGTAGAGAAGGTAAAAACCATTCAGCAGCATATTAAGGAAATCCAGAGTCGACATAAGGGTTATGAAGATAACCATCATTGAGACCATCTATTTAAATATGGATACATGGTATTTATACACATATCTCTATGGAAGCTGGTCATGAGGTTTTGGAAATAAGGGGATGTTAAGTCCTAGGTACATCGACCCCTTTGAGATTCTTGATTGTGTCGTGGAGGGGCCTATCGACTAGCACATCCACCAACCATAGCCAATGTATAATATTTATTTCATCTATCCCTCTTAAAAAACCACATTCCACACCCTTCACATGTACTTTCTTTAGATGGATTACATCTAGAGAATTATTTTTCTTACGGGGAGCAACTGTTAAAGATCCTAAATTGTAGGGAAAAAGTTCTATTAAATAAAACAATGACCCTTGTGAAAGTGTTTTAGAGAAACCATATGTTTGATGAAGAAACGTGCCAATTTAAAGAAGTGATGAAGCGGTGTTACCCACATTTTTTTAGTGTGGGAAAAAGAAATTTTGGGGGAGAAATTTCTTAAGGGGGAAGATAGTAACGACCCAAAAATTCAATAATGAAAATTCACCTTTGTATATTTAATTGTCTTCTTATGGTAATGTAAAACACATGCATTTATTTCATGATATGTTTTGGATTTTAAAATATTTTTAAGAGTTTTGATTGTTTCTAATATATATTTTGAACAGTGATCACATGATTAATATAAACATATGGATTTAACAAATCCAATTTACTTAGACAAAGGAAGTGATGGCCTCATGGAGTATACTTTACCCATACAAATCCCATTTGTCGAAGCATGGAAAGGAGGTGGAATCATTGGGATTATCTCTTATCCACGCCCATGTCGAGCATGAATATGATAATCTTAAGAGGAACCACCTACGAGATATGTGGAAGTTGATAGAGATTACCACTCGAGTAATGTTATCTAAGCCACCCCAAGAGTCTATCACCATCACACACATTACCCTAAGTTCTTATATAGGTGTTTTAAGGGGTTTTGTTACAAGACCATAGTACTATGATTATTTTTCATTATTCTTGAATATATAATATACTTTCCTTTTATTATGGTTACTTTGTAAATAGTTTTTAAAGCACAAATAGTATTTTTAGATAATATTCAACTAAAAACTCTACTTTAATGAATTAATGTATTATTGAATTAAATAATATTTTAATAAAATATTAATATTTTTATTAAATATATTTTTATTGAATATAAATTATCGTATAATGTTATAAATGAAATTGTAATTTTTATTAAGGTTTGAGAGCTGTTTTTTTTTAAACCCATGAATTTTCAATAAATTTTAGTTTTTATTTAATAATGAAAAATTCAAATATTTTAAAAATTATTTAGATATAATCAATTTTTTTGGAATCCAGATGTCAAAATTATCCAATGGTTATTTTTTAATTATTTTCTATGTTAGTCGGGTTTTTGGGTAGGAATTAAATACTGTTTAAACATATAATTTGTTTATAACATCATAATAACCTAATAGTGATGTAATAAAATAAATTAAACATTATGTTGGGCCAATATATTATTTACCATTAAAATAAAGTGACTCTGGGTATGTTTTATATTTTTAAATTGATATATTCGACCTTCCAATACTTATAAAAAATTTGGTCTTTTTAATTTTTTTTCCTTGAGAGTGTGATTCACCTCCACATAAGAAACCCTATTATTTTTAGAAGTTCGTCCATTAGCCTTATAAAATATTTTTTCCACTCCCCATTAAAAAAACCACGGTAAATAACAATGAACTGGTTTGTGTTTTTTATTAGTTTAATGTGTGGTTCCCCAAACATAAATAATAAAGAATTCCCTATCCTTTCCTATATAAACCCACCCAAACTCCCACTTCCTCTTCACTCAAAGCCTCTGGATTTAGTCCTACCTATTCCCTCCTCATTTAATAGACCTCCAAAGCCACTACATGCACCCAAGAAGCCTATCTCAAGCCACTCTCATGCATTTGGGATCACACATCCAAGTAAGGGATTCTCACACTCCTAATTTATGTCCAAGTTTCCTTATACTGTTATGCCCATTTATTTTCAATTATAAATGTTGGAGTAAGATTTATCTCCATCCCCATACTTCCCTATTAATGTTTTATTGATGAGATACTCCTTTATCTCTTATTAAATTCCTCCCATGCACACTTGTTACTTTGCGAAAATTCCAAAATGAATTTCTCTATTCTCATTTACATTCAAGCAATTATTTTGTATCATGAATCTAAATTACATTACAATTGATGGGAAATGTATATATATGACCCCAATTACAGTAAATTTCATTTTAAAATGATGAGACACCCCTTTTTCTCTCATCAACTAATTTTTTATAAACTCTTATGTCATGTCGTTATGCTGGAAAAATTTCATCACGTTTTTTCGCACCCAAGTCTTTGTGTTGTGATTATCATGCCCATTTCTCTATCAAGGGTATTCACATTTATGAAAATTTACTTGTTGATTATATATTATCATTTATTGATTCTATATATCTTTATTGTTTATAATTATTATGTATAATGAATCCATGTTTTAGGATCTATCTTGCATTCTTTTTCATGAAATTAAATGTTTAAGAAAGGGTGCGCCCTGATAGTGCTCCAATGCATTGGGTAAAGTATAATATCATGATATGTCATGTACAATGAGTTTTGACTCATGATTAATTATGTGAAACAAGGTTTTAATCGTGTTTAATGTTCAATTAGTGTTTATTCATTCTGAAAGTGCAATGAGTCTTGCCTCATGCTAATATCATGTTAAATGTTGTTGCCACATCCCCATGTTATGATTATAATGATTTATCATGCCTTTATGGTCATGATTCTATTGTTCTCCATTCATATGCCTATTTTTTAACATTTATTTTATTCCACATTTCATTCCATGTTTATTCCCATGTTGGGAAGTATAGATCACCCTTTTCTTATGTATGTCTTCGTGTTATCCCATGCAATGATAAGTACGAGGGAATGAAGTGGTCATGTAAAGGATATTTCAATAAGATGTTGCATTTTATGTTTTAAGTTGTTATAAATTGTTCCTAATCCCCAAAGTCACTAGACCTCCCAATATTCTATGTTGTATAAAGTGAAGGTTTAATGTAATAAATTATGTTTAAGTGTGAAATAAAAAGAAGCATTGGCATACCTCTCATCTCCTATAAAGGGAAATAATTCATCTTTGTTACTCACACTTCCATAACCTTTGGTTAGGCCAATATCTACCCATAAAATGTAATAGATTCCATACGTACATTTTTTAAGAATTTTTTAAGCAGAACACCCTCATTGGGGGAGTTAAGGTGTTCTTCAAATGTGATAAACAGAAGAAGAGGTATCATTTTCTTTAAGTGTTTCTATATTTTTTCATATTTTACATCCATCAAATCATACTATTAAAATATAATAAAAAAATAAATTATCCTAAATATAAATAGATTTCATTATGTTAATATCATCACCTAAATACATCTCCACTCACATTAAATTGGAAAGGAAGTAATCATTTTTTCATATGTGTGAGCTATCACCTCGAAGAATTGATCTGATTCATTTTACATAATTGTCTCTCTTGACTAGTTAAAATAATTGAATTAATGTTCATATGTGATATTATTTACTTTTTAATCATTAAAATATAATAATATATCAATTATTTTCTTACTTATATGCACATAAAAATGATAATGGTGTTCGTGCGTACATATGAACTATTACCTCTATGAAGCGATGTGACTCGTTTTTAGTCATTATGTCACTTGTATAATATATATAAATATAATTAAATGGTTAATATTATATAATTTATGTTTCGATCATTTTTTAGTTTAGGGTAATACATACCTTCTATCCATAATTATCAATGAAAAATAGAAAACATTACTCATGTGTACGTACGACTTACCATCTCCATGATAATTACGTGGATCATTATCCTTAACCATACAACCTGGATTTATTTAAAAGTATAATTTATTTATTAAATTAAAAATAATATCATGACTATTATTCTAGAGATGATTTAAATATGGAAACATGAACTATTGATGTCATACAAAGTTCATTTTCTTCTCAAGTACCAATTATCATCAAAAAATCTGATATGAACTTATATAGTTATATAATTGTTACAGCATGATAATAAGTTATATAAAAGTAATAATAAAAATAAAATCGGTTCCCTATTAAGAATAAATTAACCAATATTTATTATTACAGAATATAATGATTTTACGTGATGGTTTAGACTCCAGGTAAGGGTATTCTTCTAAATCACTTTTTATTGAGTCATATTTTGGTGTTATACACCGCGTTATTTTATACGGTGTAAAATCATACCATTTCACTTATAATTTCATGAAAAGTATTTCAAAATGAATCATTTTTATATGAAGTGTTTTATTAAATGACAAAATTTGTGTTTTTTAATGTATGAGGTGACAACGAATTCTCTGCCACCAAAACTATTATTTGATAATTTTATTCCTCTATAAGACTTAATTTTTTTAATAAGAAAATGAAATATATTATAACATTTTTTGGGAAATTTTTTTTTTAAAATATGTTTTAATATATATTGACAATTTCAATATCTAGAAATTATTTATTTTTGTTGAAAATGAGATTTTATTATAGAAATGTTGATAATTGAAATATTTTTTGTGTTTAGATTATATAATGGTAATTATACATTTGATAAGTGTTTTTCTGATAAACAAAACATTGGTTGTTATATAATAAACCAAATATGAGTGGTTTTTTTGTAAAACCAAGGATATTTGGTTATGTTATAACCTCCAATTCATTGGGTATGGATGTAGGCTATATGGATATCCCATTTAGAGATATGTGTGGATGTTGACCATATTTTTAATATAATTAATTATGAGTATGTCCCAAGTCACCTTTATTTGTTATATAGTTTCTAAAATATTTTTAGAGTCGTGTTTTTATTATAAAAGGGTACTCAATGAAATTTTATTTAGTGAATATATTAACAACTACTTAAAAGTGAAATGCATTACTTAATGGTAAAGTATTCATTGTTTACATATTTTATAAATTCTAACAATTTTCCTTCTTTGTGTATTCATAAGTGAGATTTTTTTTATCATCCCATGTTTCTAGATATGTTTTCCACTAGGTATAAGGATTGGAAAGAAAACAAATATATCTGGACTAATTTTATGAATATTTCTATCAAGTAAATTTTTTCACATATTATTTTAAAATTGCAATGATTAAGAAAAAATGGACAGCGTGTAGACTTTTATACAATGTAAATTAGGAGATTTTATGTAATAGTTATCGATAATTCTCTAAAACAATAAACTAGAAATAAAATTCAACATGAATGAAATTCAAATTATTGAATTATGTCACTATAATGAAATTTTTATAGATGTCAGCTTATAAGAACACTATATTCAATTGATAGTTCATCTTTTACATACATTGATAAATTATATAAAAAACATTTTTAAAAAATATATAGGACTTATCCCATAGGATTTAGTATGATTTCATTGGGCTGGATAAATATTCTTCAAAAATTCTATTCATTGATGTTCTTTTCACTTTCATACACAATAGAAAGAAAGAAACTCTTCCAATATTTCTATAGGGAACTAGTTTTGTGATATTTTCCCTTTATTGTTTAAATGCTTTAATGAGACTTTTTACAAGAAAATATTCATCAGATCATCTCCATATAGATGATCACCTCTATTTGGTTGAAAACATATTCTTACTATTCTATACACTATCTCTTTAACTTTTTCATAGGAACGCATATGCCCTCCATCCTTATCATACAAACTGATTGGTGTTGGATTGTAATGTATATACAGATGAAAAAATACAACATTGGGTGACTTTTAGGATTAAAATTATTAGTTTTTATCCCAATAGTAATCCTAGTCTAATAGAATAAAACCAATTCAATTCAAAATACCTATAAAATTTATTAAAGCATTATTCAGACATTGCCTTGGTTCAGATTATAATGTTAACTTGATTGGATTGATTTCAGAAATGTTATCAACATTTTGTAAATGAAATTAATTGTATTCGTTGTTGAAATGATTTTAACAGAAAAAATTTGCAAAGTATCTTAATCGTTATGGTGATGATTTCCAGAGTAAATTAATAAAATTATTAAATCATAATGAATACTTATTTTTTTAGAAATCTAAATGATTATTGACATTATACTCATAATGTCAAAGATCATAATGACTAAATATTCAAAATAGATACTAATATATAAAATAATTCACATAATATTATAAAATAATTTAAATATAAAACATGTAAATGAATAAAATTATTTTAACTAAAATAGAATGCTATCAAATAAACTTGGATAGGGTCTCCTTGAATTATAATTTGAATCATATTATTCTTACCCACACTAGGGTAAGCACTCTATACAATGATAGCCTTTTTTCTTTCTATCCCCACAATCCCTTATTCAAGAAAGTTATCAATGCATTAGACATCCTTTCCATGGAATCCATCAAACCAAAATAGTTCAGAACATCTATTTTCCTATCCATGGAATCCCTCGATCATAATCACCAATGATTGGAGTCCGAATAAGAATAGTAAAATTCAAGATGGTAACAAATATATAGAACACACAGTTCAAAAATTTTACCCTTCAGAGTCTTTTGGACAATGTATGAAAAAGATATAGCTCTTGTAAATCATCTCAAATTATTCAAAAGTTCACAGCTCATTCAAATAACCTCGTATTTATAGGATCAGTTTTTAACAGTCTTATTTGATTTCAACGACCTTATTTTATTCTAAAAATTTGGAGGGTCTTGGACACCTAGAACTCCAATGGTAATGTTATAACCGAAAAAATCACATTGCTTTATAAATCACAAAAAAACTGAATACAAGACATCATATTGATTTAATGGATTTATTTTCATTAAAATTATATTTTCATAGAACAACAAATAATAATTAAATGAGTACGATTAGTTTCATAGAGGAAGTCAGTATGATTTATTTCATTAATATAGTATTTTCAGTACATATACTAGGCAGTGTGTATGATAAAATTATAATTGGTATGTATGATAGATATCATATCCATCTTGTTACTATATTCATATAAACACCCATTACTACATTTCTATGTGGGTATATTATTTAGGTTACATATTATGAATATCATAATAATGAAAAGGTAACAAAATTATTTTATAGAAATATAGAGTGTGATTTCCAAAACAAAAATAATACTAGAAAATTCAATAGAATACTTTTGACTCAAAAATATCCCCCTTTTTTGAAAGCACAAACCACGAGTCAAAAAAATTGAAGATTAAAAACGAAAATAAATTTTATATTAAGAAGTGAGTTGTTATACATATCTCACTTTGAGTTTTTAAACTCTTGTGAATATGAATTAAATATGACTAACCACTCTATTTGGTTAAAAAAATCCATTAGGATTGTATTCTTAAGAAATTCCCCCCTGAATAAAAGAATTTTCCTTTGGAATTTCTTATTCTCATATTCTCCCATTTATTTGAAATTTTATGCATGTAAAATACATTCTCCCCCTATATAAATCATTATCCCCTTTGTTATTTTTGAAAAGAGATTCGGAATGTCTTCTTATACCTAAATGACGGGTTTGATATACAAATAATACATAGTGATAAAGAAATTTATAATCATAGAATAAGTGAAGGACCATTTATCCATGAAATCAAAAACAATCAATAAAATGAAAATTATATTGAAAATTATTTCATTAATATTTCCATACAGAAAATATAACATGAGTTCATGAAATGTAATTTATTTCATTTTTCTTCTCCCCATCTTTCATCATGAGGTCAAAGATAACACTCTTTTTTCATGATTTTTTTCCTATCATTCATCATCCTATCAAAATATTTTAATTGAGACCTGATTATTTATTGTTTATATTCAAAAAATTCATCCACGGTATGAATCACTTATTCTTGGGATTTCAAATTACCATCTATAGTACAAATGTTTTATTCTTAGGTCATGTTAAATCATTCTTCATCATATATTCTATCAGTCAGCAAAAAATATTTGGTTATTCAACTCAATAATCTCACTCTTATAAAATATATTTTTTTAATCCGCATATTGAATGAAATTTATCTCCTCTTCAATCACATTTAAGTCATCATATTGGATTTCATATGGTCCTCCAAACATATTCATTATTAAAGAAGTATCACTTTAGAACTTTTTGAATGCATCTGAGATTTCATTCATAAGATTTCTGATATATTATATTTTTACTTAATAAATCATGGTTCTTTTATAAAACAATTGTGAATACATTAAAACTTTTTTTCATCTATTCATATGTTATATGATGTTTCATCAAGAAACATTTAAATCAATATCATTATTTACCATTCTTTTTTTAATATTTAAGGATTATGACAGCTGGTTTTTATTAGTTATGTCAAAATCATTCTTCCATTATATTAAAGGGAGATATAGACTTTTCATTTCAATTATTATAATTGATATAATAATGTATTAATAATTTTTCAAGGATATTTTTTAGTCTGAATCAATGTCTTCCTCACAAGTAAAAAGTTTTACAGACCAACTTCAATCATCATCGGTATCAAAATACGAATTCTATTTTTTATTAGATCATGTCTCATCATCATAATAATATATATGGATTGCATTTCAATATTGATCTCTCTAAAAATCCTGTATCAATTCAAAAAATATCATTGATGGAATTTTACATGAGGTGGATTTGGAATATCATACTGAAAATCTATTCGACTCTCCTTCTTGATCAAAATATGTTTCATTCTCAACATCTTATTGTTTATTATTTTTCTCTTATTATTTATATACTTCTTTATTTTTCAATATCCTCACCAATATATTCATCAATCTTCATCATATCTATTTCTTCATTTTTTTTCTAAAACTTCATCATGAGAAATGTTTGAGGTGTCGATTCTTTAACTATTTGAAGCTTCTTCTTTCCCATTTCTTGGACATAAAGAGTAACTGATTCTATCTAAGCTGTTTCATTGAAAATAATTCATGAAATAGAGTTCTCACCAACATTAAAAATATTTTGAATTTTAATAATGTGAATTTTTTTTCATCTTCTCAGTTTTTTGGGTGTTTCTTGAGTCCACACCTTTTCAGCAAGAGATCATGTGACATTTAGACCAAATTGTGGATCTCCCCATTTATTTTATGCTTACTCCTTTATCCACAAAGAAGTGGTTATAGAATTTTAAATTCCTTTCTTCTTTAGATTCTATATAGTATCAGAAATGGATTTATTTTTCTTCTCAGAAACATCCAACAATGATTATATTGGGATTCCTTGACTACCTCTACTATCTATTTTTGATTTTTAGCCTCAACATCATTAAAAAAAATTAGATTCTGAATAAAAAATAAAATTCAATCTTTTTATTTTATCATCACCAACCTAGGGATTTATTAATGTTCTGGGTTATAAAATGTTTGATTGGTTAAAAAAAATCATGCTTCTAAAAATGAACATGAAAAAACCACTAGAAACCTGAAAGGTTCATATTTAATCACACCTGACATTATATTTTTGAGGGATTCAAATATTTACCCCCTAAATTTTATCTTTCTCATGATTTCCTAATAATCAAGGATAATAACGATTGAAACTGTAAATGCTACTCTAACAACATTCTTAGTAATTATTAATCCTTTCATCAAATGAGCTATAATACAATTTTCCATTGAAATATGATTTTTTATTTTACATTAATGGAAATAAAAAATTGATTCTTTAGCTATGCTCTTAATGAATGTTTATTTTACATTTAGAAATTTGTGGGGAAAAAATGAATCAACCTCATAAGGAACAACTAATAAAAAAAATTGTAGATACATGAATTTCTCTATCATACATATGAAAATTAAGATTAAACAATATATTAAATTTAAAAATATTATATAATGGCCTTATTTCATCCACAATAATTGATTCTTGAATAGAATTAGGTTTATCTATATAGACCAACCCGCATTTGTACAATCGAATTACTCTTTTTAAACATAAACTGTACTTTCCATAATATTATCTTATGACTAAACTTTTCCTAAAAAATGATATGTTGTAGAAATTTATTAGATTCATTTATAATGGAGGGGTTTATGATGATTCATTCATGGTTGTGATGAAATTATCTGAGTAAAACATTATCAAACAAAACTACAAGTGGATCAGTAAAGCTTTAACTCAGAGATGAAAAATCCATGATGGGATAGGGAGACGGTCCCTTTATATAGGTGATCAAATATGTTGGTTGAACATGTATAGTTCATATTTTACCAAAAAAGATTAATGGTTGAAAAAAATTAAACTCGATCAGTTTTTTTTAAAAAAAAATAATCATATTCATGTTGAATCTGATATAATTATAAAAACATGTAAATAATATTATATTAGAATTAAATATAAAATAAAAGATAATATATTTTTCATAACAAAGTATCAAGATAGATTTTTTGATTTTGATTAATTATTTCTAAAAAAACCAAGTATCAAAAAGTTTTAAATAATTAAAATGGAAATTTAATGTGAACTGTAAAAATGAATACATAAAATACAATAACAAATATGATGGTAATATAATGAGAACAGTAAAAATGTGTACAAAAATTATTATAATGCTTAAGAAGGAAATATAAAGTGAATATTTAAAAATTAGTATGAAAAATATTATAATGTTTATGAGGTATATATAATGCAAAAATTAAATAGTGATTATAAAATATATTATAAGTTTATGGTGAAAATATAATGTGTACAGTAAAAATTGAGTACAAAAAATAAATTTTTGGGTAAAAAAATTTCCCTATGAAATTTTTTAAAATGAAAAAAACTGTGTAATTTTTTTTTAAACTATAAATCATATGTATTACTCCACTGAAAATGTATAACTTAATTTATGGATATGTCATATATAAGAATTATATATGAATTATTACTTCAGAGTGATCTTTCTTAGATTTTGTTTAATGTATTTAAATTCTTTAAAAGGTAATGGTTTTGTAAAAGTAACAGAATGTTGAAAATTCTTTCTAATAAACTGTAAAATGATATGTCATTTAAGTTCAAGATAACTAAGAATTTAATGCCTAAAATTTATGTTTTTTCATGTGAGTGATGTGTAGGGTTTGAACTTAAATCTCTTTCACTATGATTATGACATAGTGTATGATTTTTAGTAAACATCAAGCTATAATCAGTGAGTGTGTGTTTCATCCAAAACACATGATCATAAAAACATCCAAATAAAACATATTAATATTCAATAGTGGAAATTTACACTAACTATTATTTTATACAACACCAAGAAGTGCATCAATATCCTAAGAAATGACAACATTTAGATGTACTTTTTATATCCATTCTATAACCAATATATTCAGCATCAGAAAACCTTTTCAATTAAAAATCATTTCTAGAAAAATAAAAGAGTCCCAAATCTATAGGTCCCTTAAAAAAATATAATTCTTTTCACTTATTTTAAATAAGATTCATTTTTATTTTTTTGATACCTTAAACATAAGCATGATGAAAACATTAAGTATGAATGACTAGTTATTATGTATATTCGACTTCATGGAATCTCTCTAAAAGTTGTTTGATTTAATGGTTGTCAAAATTCATTAATTTCAAATTTTTTTGAGCAACCAATTTGAGTAATAATAATTTCATTATTTTCATATCCATATATTTTAAATATATTTTTAAATTAATTATCTTGGTATTTATAATACCCTTTTGATTTTGTAAAAAAATTGAAAACAGAATATAATGTTAAATAACCTATCATACTCATCTCAATATCATATTTCATAAGATTCCCAAAATAAAATATTCATGATTTATGGTTTTATAGGAATATCTTGTCATCTACCTAAATTTTAATGAAAAAAAAATTTAGTTTTATTTTTTTGAAAAACATTTTGATCCTTAGTTACCTTAAAAAAATTGTTTTATAACAAATATCTAGTTAATATATTATACTTCGATCTACGTAATTGTTTTAAAGTAAAATTAAATAAATATATTTATATTTTAATAAATAATTTATATTGGAATCAATTTTACTATGAAATTGTATAGAAAAACAATGTGATCTTTAGATTGTTTTACTTAAAAACCCAATTTTCATAATTCTCCAATGGGAGTATTATTATTATATATTTATACCAATTCTGTGTTTTGAATTTTGAAAAATGGATACCGTATTGGTAATAAAAATTCTTAAATAATGTAGATATCTCTATTTTAATTTTGAACATTATGAATAGAAACATTATTAATTATTTTTATTTACAACAATTAAAGGAAAATGGGGTAATTAAAAATAAAATAAATATTATAATAACATAAAACTATATTAAAACATGTCCTAATACAATTGGATGGGTTATTTTCTTCCATAAAATCCTTAACATGAGAATTTTTCATTTTTAATCAACTAGGGTTTGATTATTAAACTTATAAACATTTTATTTTAAATAAAGACCAAGATGTCAAAATCATGAATCTCATTACTATAAAAATTTTAACATGGGAATATATATGTGTGATATATTGGACTATGAATATTCCTTCTACAGATAAATATATTACCTAAATCATGATAATTTATAATTTTTAGGAATTAAAAAAAATTAATTATTAAACAACTGTTATGTATGAATAGATTTATTTAAGAATGAATCAGATAAATGATATTAGTAAAATTAGATAAATATAATTTGAAATATTTGATTTCATCAATGAAATTTATGGATGAATGTGACTTTTTATGATTTAAATGATATATTTTTTAGAAGGTATCATGTTGTTATGATATTTTAAATGTTTCATGAAATAAATACCGTCAAAATTGACATAAATCATAACATAATATATAAAATATTTATTTAAATTGTATAAAAATAATTAAAATTGAAAATTGGCCAAATACTTGAGGTATGTATAAAATTGTCATAAATGACTCAATCTATTCTCGTTTGACATGATTTGGTAATTATTTTAACCCTCCTAGTGTTATTACTTGAGAAAATATTATAGGTTATATGGGGTTAAAAAATAAAAGGATTAAAGAAATAAAAAATATTGTCTAATTTTTTATGGATGAGAGTTATTCTACCCAAAATCATCTAATATTTCATGTAAATTATTTTAGTACCATTTTGAGTCAAAAATAAATTTATAATAATATAAAATTTTAATAATTCCATCGGTGCCACTCCCCTCTTCTATAAGATGAAACTGATTTCACTCTAATATTCACAATTAAATAACCTTTTGGATAGTACAATCACTACCCATACCACATCCTAGGATCCTTCCCCATGATCATGAATCCTTATTTTAGGAAGAACGCCCTTGTTGTAGGTGTTATGTTTTTTTTAATGTTGAGAAACCGAAGAAGATGTATCGTTTTCATTAAGTATTTTTATATTATTTCTACTACTACTTATTTGAAATCATCCTCTTCCAAGAAGAAATAATAACTCCATTATTATCAATATATATATATATATATATATGTTATTAGGTTAATATAATAACATAAATACATCTCAACTTATTTTAATTGGGAATGAAATTAATTATTTGTGCATACGTGTGATCTATCACCTCCACGAACAGATCCAATTCATATTAGATGACTATATACCTAGATTGATTATAATAATTGAATTAATGTTCATTTGTGATATTATTGAAATTTTAATCATTTTAATATAATAATATATCAATTAGGTTCTTACTTTCTATACATAAAAATGATAACGTCGTGTGTGCGTATGTATGAACTGTCACCTCTACAAATCGATGTTACTTATTCTTAGTCATTATATCACTTGTATTATATATATAAGTATATTTAAATTATTAATATGATATAAATTTTGTTATGATCATTTGGATAAGGTAATATAATTTTTTTTATTTCCATAATGATCAATGAAAAATGGTAAATGTTACTCTTGTGTAGTTATGGCTTACCATCTCCTTGATTATTACATTGTTCATTTTCATTAACCATACATCATGGTTTGATTTAAAAGTATAATTTATTTATAAAATTATAATCATACCATAAATATTATTTTGGAGATGATTTAATTATTACCACATAAACTATTGACCTCATACCAAGTTCATTTTCAACTGAACTACCAATTACCAACAAAACATTCAATATTAACTAAAATATTAATGTAATTTTTTATTACATGATAGAATTATATAAATTGAATAATAAAAATAAAAAAAAATTATCTATAAATTAAAATTTAAATATATTTTTTATTCTATAATATATATATTGTATGTGACGTTTCAGAATCATGTTAAGGGACTTCATCGCAATATCCTTTCATTGATTCATATTTTGATGGCATACGCCACATTATTTTATATGGTGTATAATCAACCCCTTTCACAAATATTATCATCAAAGGCATTAAAAATGGATTTTTTTTATCTGAAGTTTTTTAATAAATGACAAAACTAATGTTTTAATGTATGAAATAATGATGAATTCTCCACCATAGTAACTGTTATTTTATATTTGTGTTCCTCTAACATCCTTACTATTTTTAAAAGGAAAAAAATATATTATTACATTTTTTGGTTAATTTGGTTTTAAAAATGATTTTGTATATTTATTAATTTTTTCAATATCATGAAAAGATTTCTTATGATTGAAAATAAAATTTTATGAGTGAAATGTTGATAATTGAAATCTTCGTTGTGTTATGATTATATAATGGTAATTGGACATTTGATGGGAGGCTCTGTGATAAACCAAGTATTGTTGGTTACATTGTAAGAAAATGATGGGTGGTTATGTGTAAAACTAAGTACATATCATTATATTATAACCTCGTATGCATTGGGTATAGATGTTGGTCATTTGGTTATTCTATTTATCAATATGTGTGGAAGAATGTCATATGGTCACTTAAATTAATTATGAGTATCTCCCAAGTAACCATTATTTGTTATATGTTCCTTAAATGTGTTTTATGATAATAATTTGATTATCGAAAGGGTATGAAACAATATTATATTAAGTGAATGTATTGAATAGTAGTTAAAAGTGAAAAGTATTACTTTATGGTAATGAATTCATTGTTTATAATTATTAGAAATGGTAATAGTTTTCCTTTATTGTGTATCCCTTACTGAGATATTTTTCCTCATCCCATGTATTTGAAATTTTTCCACATGGTTTTAGGATGGGTAATAGAAATTAATAATTCAAGATGAATGTTATGAAGATTTATTTAAAGAAAAATAAATCACATTTTATTTTAAATTGGTATATATTATGAAAAAAAATGGATAAAATATAGACTTTTCTACACTGTAAATAATGTGATTTTATATAAAATTTATGGACTAATTCTATAAAACACTAATCCTAAAAATATCATCAACATAATAGAAATTCAAATTATTGTCTTGGTTCAAGATTGTGTAATGATTAAGGTTGGGGTATTATAATAACACAATATTCAATTGATAATAAATTTTATACTTTCCTAGATTATTAATATAAAAAAACATTTTTAATAAATTTATCGACTATCACCCTTAGGCTTTAGTATGATTTCATTGTGCTATAGAAATTTTCTCCAAACATACTATTTCGGAATTTTTATCTTCACTCTTGTAATATATGTAGTGAAAGAAACTTTTCAAACATTTATATAGGGAACTAGCTCTAGGATATTTTCTCTATATTGTATATGTGTATAAAGGAGACTTGTTATGGGAAAATATTCATCATATCAACTACATCTAGATGATCACCTTTATTTATCTGACCACATATTCCTTCTATTTATCTAATGTATCTTCTATGTGTTTATCCAAACGCATCTTCCTACAGTCCTTAAAATTCCAACTAATAGGTTTTCGATCATAATTTATATGCAGATGAAAAAATAAAATAGGTGGAATTTTATGTTCAAAAAAATTAATTCTTATCCCTAAATAAAACCTCGTTGAATTGAATAAAACTAATTAAATTCATAATAGATATTAATGTAATAAAACAATATTCATACATGGCCTTAGGTCCAATTTTAAATGTATCTTAATTGGGTTGATTGTGATAATTTAATCCATATTTTGTAAAAGAAATTAATCGTATTCAAGTTTGGAAATATTTAAATAGATTAAGAGTGTAAAATATTGTAATCAAAATGGTTATGATGAATAGAGTAAAATAATACAATTATTAAATCATAATTCATAACGAATTTTTTTGAGTAATTGAAATTATTATATACACAAGAATCATAATTAAAATGATCTTAATCAGTATATATAAAACAAAAATATGAATATATAAAATAATTCACATACTATTAGAAAGTATTGCTAAAGAAAATCAAGTAAATGAAAACAAGGGGGGAATCCAATAACCTTAAATAGAGGCCCCATTATTTGTAATTTCAAGAATGTAATTCTTACCAAAACTAGGATAATCCCATGAGACAAGGATCAAATTTTTTCATTCTGCCCCCACAATCCCTCAATCAAGAAGTTGATCAAAGCCTATGTACTTCTTGCTAGAGAAGCCCTCGATCCACAAAATATTGGAACATCTATCTTCATATATGAGGAAACCCTCAATAATAATCACCAATGATTAGAGTATGAATAGGAAAACAATCACTCTTGATGGTAACAAGAATGTATAGTGAGAAGATCATAACATCAACATTTCAGAGTCTTTCGCAAGAACAAGAAAATTAATAGAGCTCTCTCACAACATATCAAATTCATCAAAAGTTCATATCTCTTTCAAATGACCTAGTATTTGTAAGATAATGTACCAACAGTCTTCATTGATCTCAACAGTTGGATTTTATCTTCAAAATTCATAAGGACATGGGAACATGGCACTCCAATAGTCATATTATAACCGAAACAATGACATCGTATTATAAAGCATGTCAAAAAAACATAAAATATGTCATTTTAATTTACAATTTTTATTTTCATTACAAATAATTTTTTCTTGATATGGAAAATGAGAATAAAACGAGTGCAATGATTTTCATTTTGGATGTCATTATGATTGATATCATTAAGATAAAATTTTTAGTACAAAGACTGATCGGTGCCTATAATAAAATTATATTTTGGTTATATAATAGAAATCATATCCATATTATTTCGATATTCTTGTAAATAGGCATAACAGAATTTCTCAGTGGACATAATATTTATCTTGCATTGCATGAAAATCATAATAATTAAATAGTAAAAAAATAATTTTATAGAAAGACAGATTGTGATTTCCAAAACTAAAAAAATAGATAAGTTAAAATAAGTCTTTAGACTCAGCAATATTTCTCACTTGGGATGTACAAACCATGAGTCAAAACAAATTTATGATTAGAAAAAATAAATAAATTTCATATTAAGAAGAGAAATTATATATAGTTATATCAATTTGTTTTTTTAACAAACTTATGAATATTATTAGAATGCTACTAACCTACCCCTTATGATAAAAATCCACATGTATAGTATTCTAATAAATTCTCCCTCTTAATAAAATAATTCTAGTTTTTTATTTTTTGATCTCCCATTCTCTAATTTATTTGAATTTTTACCCTAGTAAAATACATTCTACCAATAAATAAATCATTCTCCCCCATTTTTGTGTGCAAAATGGAATAGGGAATGACATTTTATACCTAAATGTAGAGTTAAATAAAAAAACAATACAAAGTGGTAAATAATTTTATCATATTAGAATAAGTGAAATAAAATTTATCCAAGAAATATTAGTCATTAAATAAAATGATATATAGAAGACAAAATACATCATTAATATTTCCAACTAATAATACAACAAGATATCCAGAAAATTAATTTCATTTCCTTTTTCCACTCCTTGACTTTTGTTATGTGGCCTAATACAACATTTATCATTTTCATGAATTATTTCATATCTTTCATCTTCTTATCTATAGATTCTTATAGAGACCTTAATTTTTGTTCACGATCATAAAATAATTCATCCTAGGTATGAATCACTTTTTCCTGGGATTTAATCTTCTCTTCTTGAGTAAAAACTATTTATTCTTGGGACTTGTTAACTCGTTCTTGACCATAAATTTTATTAGTTGTAAATATATTTTTATTATTATGCTCATTAATCTCAATCTTATAAACCACAACTTCTTAATACTAATATTTAATGGAATTCAGGTAATTTTAAATCAATATTTAAAAATTCAGATTGGATTTCATTTGGGCGACTTAAATTTTTTTTTAATGTATCATTTTACAACATGTTGAATGAATTTAATATTTCATTCACGAGATTTCTGAAATATTTTTCGATTATGATGCTTGGTATATTAAACAAACATATAAGACCACTATATAACATTATTTCATACGCCTTGATTTTATATGGTGATTTATTGAATAAATTCAATCAACATCAATCATTAACACTCTTTTTCTAAAATATAGATACAGTCCGATCGATAAATTTTATTTTATATGAAGAAAATCAATCATTATTTCTATCCTTGGGAGATATAGAATTTTAATTACAATTTTTCTATATGAATGAAAAATTTCTTAATCGTTTTTCATGGGGATTGTTTTTTTCTGAATCAGTTTCTTCCTCAAAAGAAGGAAGCTCTATGGAATGACTTCCATCAGCACCAGTATATCTAATCCCTAACTCATATTTTTCTCAGATCAAATCACACCATCATTATCTTATATTTTCATACATTTTCAGGATTTTTCACTATCATAAGCCTACATTGATTCCTTAACTTCTGGTGATGTATTTTTAAATGATTTGTCTTGGGAATATCATACTGAAATTTTTCTAACTCTCCATCTTTATCAAAATACTTTCCATTATAAACATCCACTTGTTGATTATTTTTTTCTTCTTATATATATTACTCCAAAATTATTTCAACATATTCTCAAAGATATTAATATATCTACCTCATATATATGTATTATTTTCTTCTAAACATTCCACTTGAGAAATTACTAAGTTGTCGATTCTTCAAATATTTTAAGGTTTTTTTCCCATGTCTTCGATAGAGGGAGTAATTGATTCTTTCAGAGATATTTCTTTGGTAAATATTATTAAAATATCTTTCTCACCAACATTCAACAAATTTTATATATAAATAAGGTTAACCTTCATATTTTTATTTTTCTCCTCCTCATCTTCTTTGTGTGTTTATTATGTCTGAATCTTTTTAGTAGGGGATTTTGTGGGGTTTAGATCAAATTATGAATCTCCCTGATTCTTGTGTTCGTACTCCTTTATCAACATAGTAAGGGTTCTTGTAGTATAAATGACATTATTCCTTATCATTACTCTTAGTTCTCAAGTAATTGATCAATTGTAAACCTTCAAGATATCATAAATGAACATGCTCAGAATAACTACAATCATGAAAAGTTGATATTTAATCTCACTCGACATTATAGTTTTTATGGTTTCAAAAATTCAACCCATCAATTATTTGTTTTACATGTTTTTCAAATAATCAATGATGAAAACCATTTAAGCCATCAATGATTCTGTATCAACATTCATGGGAATTAAGAATCCTTACATCCCCTGAGCTATCAAACAATTTTACAATAAATGATTATTTTTTACGTTTAGGGACTTCAAAAATTGATTCTTTAGATTTGTTCTTAATGAATGTTATTTTTACTTTTAAAATATGTTTGAAATAAGAAATTCATTGACCTTAGAAGGAACACTTAAGAAATGAGCATCATGTTTTGAATATTCAATTTTATCTTTATCATAAATATGAAAATTAGGATTCATTATTTTATTAATTTCAACAATAATATAGAATACATTTACATCATCCACAATAATCAGTTCCTGAAATGAATTAGGTTATTATAGACAATCCATCTCAGATCCATCAAATTGGAATATTCTTTTTATACAATAATTATACATATCATAATATTATCTTATAAATAACCATTTCCTAAAAAAATTATGTTGTTGAAATCATTATATAAATTTCTTTTGGAGGGGTTGATAATTATTTAGGCATGGGAATGATGAAATTATCAGAGTAAAAAAATTATCATACACAACAATAAGAGGAGTGTCATATATTTTACTTAGAGATGAAAAATAAAAGGTGGGATATAGAGGAGGTCCCTTTATATAGGTGATGGAATATGATCATTTAACTTCTATGGTTCAGATTAGATAAAAAATCCAAGGGATGATAAAATTTAACTCTTGATGTTTTAAAAAAATTAAATTTTGTTCAACATGAATCTAATATAATTTTTAAAACATGTAAAAAATTTAGAATAGAAATAAATATTAATATTTAATATAAGATGTTGTACCTCATGAAGTATCTTGAAACATTTTTTTGTGTCTATTAATTTTTTTTAAAACTGAGTATGAAAAATACTATAATTAGTATGATGGAAATATAATGGGACTTTATAAATTAATAAAAACATTATTATAAAAATTGTGATGGAAATATAAACTAAATAGTAAAAATGAGTACAAAAAATACTATAATTCATACAATGGAAATATAACATGAATAAAAAAATTAGTATGAAAATATTATAACACGTAAGATGGATATATAATGTTAATAGTAAAAATGAGTATGAAAAATATTATAACTATACAATAAAAATATAATATGAATATTAATAAATGAGGGAAAAAATATGGTACAAAATCTATTTGGGCCGTGAATACTTTTGTTCTGGAAAAATTTGACTACAAAAGGTTTTTTATCTAACTATCAATCATATGTAATCCCCCTTTAAAAATGAGTAACCTAAGGTAAGGATATAAATTCAATAAGAAATAGATAAGAATGATTATTTAATAGTGATCATTCCTAGATTCTGTTTAATTTGTTCAAATATATTTGAAATTTATGGTTTTAAAAAATTATCAGCATGCTGACCATGCATTCCAATAAATTATAAAATGAAATTTAATATATGTGTGTGATTCCTAAGAAAGTGATTCCTAGTATTTAATTTTTTTTCACATGATTGATGTGAAGGGTATTCACTTAAATCTCTCAAACTTGTGTTATGGAATAGTATTTGAATTTTAGTAAAAATCTTACTATAATCATTGATTGTGTGTTGTAAACACAACACTTAATCACCAAAACATCAAACCCCCACTTATTAAGCTTCAGTAGTGGAAAGTTCTACTGAGTGTTGTTTCATACAACACTAAGAAACTCCTCAATCACCTATGAAAAGGAAAAATCAAGTTGTTCATTTTCTATCCCATCTATAACTAATAGTGACTACATCATAATACCTTTTAAATTAAAAATAATTTCTAGAAGAATAAAAAGGTCCCAAATCCATTGTTCCATTTAAATAATGAATTTTTATTTTAACAACTTTTAAATGAAATTATTTTGGTTTTTTTGATTCCTTAGACATACATATAATGAAATCATTAAGTTTTTATAAATATTTGTTTTTTATATCAGACTTCGTATCATCCCTATAAAAGTTATTTAAATTACTAGTTGTCCAGCTTCATCAATTTCAAAATGATTTGTGGAACTAATTGGAGTACTAATAATATCAGTATTTTCATATACATACATTTTCATAATATCATTAATATAATTTTGTTGGTATATATAAGTTCCTTTTAGTTTTTGAGAAATTTGAAAATAATAATGAATATTAACTCATATATCATATTAAACACTGTTAAATATTTCATATGATTCGAAAAATAATCCCATCAAAATTGCGAAGTTAATCTAAATATAATGTCATCAACATAAATATGAATGATCAAAACATTTTAGTCTTATTTTTTTATTAAAAAAATTTGATCTGTAGTTCCCTTAACAAAATTTTTCTATAACAAGAATCATATTTATCATTCATACCAGGATTTAAGGTATTTTTTAAGTCTATAAAATTATCTCTTTTATTTTAAATTATATTCTAAATGTTTTGTATGTATAAAACTATAAGTTTTTTTACAAAAACATCTTATTGAACATATAAATTATGAAAATCACACTTCACGTCGATTTTGAAAAAGCTCAAAATTGAATAATTCAATAAGGGGTAATAGAATAAAAATAGATTCATGTATAGCTACCAAATCATAGGTTTCTTCATTATCTATTCCCTCTTTATGATTATAACTTTTAACAACTTGACTTTTTTTATTTATAATTATTATTCCAATTTCATCACATTTTTTTATGAAGATCTATTTTACTCCAATTAAATATGTTTATTTATGTCTTTCAACCAATGTCCAAACATTATTTTGTTCAAATTAATTGAGTTCATCATGCATGTATTTAATGTAATCATCATCTCCTAAAGCCTCATGATGACTTTTAGGTTTGAATTGTGAATTATATGGTAGATGTTCTTCTATATTTCTTAAAGAATATCTAGTCCTTATAGGTTGTTTTAAATTATGAATTATACTACCACTAGGATAATTCTTAAGAAACAGATGACTTGGGTTTTGTGAAACATGTTCATCAACATAATATATAAATTATTCTGGAGTGAATACTTTATAAAATATATCAGGAGAACTTTTCTTATTAGAATAATCATCTATCAGTGATTGATAATCAGTTTTAAAAAACACCTCAGAATATGTATGCTGGGATTGTTAGAAAACAAAAGGATCAGTTTCATCAAATTAAACATGAACCATTTCTTCAACAATACAAGAGTTTATATTTAAAACTCTATAATCCTTAGATGTAGTAGAATAGCCTAATTTAATACCTACATAGGATTTAAGATAAAGTTCATATAAGTTAAGTTTCGTATTAAAAAACAATATATTTCATCCAAATACATTGAAGTATGGGAATTTTTTTTTTCATCCATTACACAATTCACAAGATGTTTTATTATTAAATGGTTTAACTATAACTTGATTTATATTATAATAATCACTACTCACATATTCATCTGAATTTTTTTTCAATAAAATAACCATTCAATATGGTTCATGATATCTCTTAGAGAATATAGTTTCTTCATTCAACAAAACCATTTTGTTGCGGAGTTATATGACGTGAAAAGATATGTGTAATTCCTTTTTTAATAAAAAATGGTTTCAAAATGGGAATTTAAAATTTATATACCTTGATCACATCGAATTTTTTTCAATGTATGGAGTATATAATTAATAACATTGGATACAAATTCCATAAAATAACGATAGGATTCAGATTTATTTTCTATAAAATAGACCCATTAATATCTTGTGCATCGATAATATAAGAAAAATACATAATACTTTCCTCCAATACTTCTGGTTTGTGTAGGACCAAAAAGTTACATTTTACTAAAATTAAATATTTACAAGTTGAAATAGCACTAATTAATTTAAATATTGATTGATGTTTCCTTCCATATTAAAATGGGTCACTAATTATGTAAGAATCAAATATATGTTATATTAGATCATTATCAAATATTTTCTTAGTCATTTTATATAGGTTATTAAAATTACAGTGTCCAAATATTATATACTTTAAACATGATTGATCTTTTATTTCACTGATGAAAGGTACATCATGGCCCCTAATGTATTCTACATTGAGTGTGTAATCATTTTCATGAATATGGGAAGGAATAATGATTTAATCTATATAATTGTGTAATACACCATAATAATTCTTAAAATTTACAAGGTAACATTTATTACATAATTTACTTATGCTTATAAGGTTGTGAATATGACCTTTTACAAATAAAAAAATTGAAATCAATGATTTTCCATGATGAACAATTTTACCAATACAAATAATCATTCCTTGAGAATTGTCTTCAAAGATAACTATTTTACCATTAATTTCAATAATATTTATAAAGAAGTATTTATTACTAGTCATATGTCATAAAAATTCCCTATATAAGTATAATATATATTTTTTGTTGGTACTTATTTTTTTACCTATAAGTAAAACAATTAGCCCTTTGGAATCATAACATTCATGGATTCTGAAATGTTTTTATGAAAAAATTTGGGTACCAACATTTTTATTGGATAATGTGATTTATTTAATCCTATATATTTAAATTTATATAGATAAATTTAATTTATAATGACCACCACTTTCACATTTGGTGAAAATGGGGGAACTTTTTAGAACAAAATAATTGTTACCATTTATAGGTTTTAAATGAGTATAACCAATTCTAGAACAATTCCTTATAGGAATAAATTGTTTATAAATTTTATCAAGACCAGCCTTTCTAGAATTAATGTTTGATAATTATTTCTTCAATGAAAATATTTCATGCTACAATTTTACAACAAAATAATTATCCTCACTATCTATTTTTAGGGGAGTTTTGTCCCTAATGAAATTTTCTGAGAAATTACCTTTTCAAAATATATAGAAATATTATTATTCCTATAATTAACATCCTCAAGATTTTTATAAATACAATTAAATTAAAAAAAATTCTTATCAATATATTTTGAGTGATCTAATACATCATTTGTTAAAAAACATATTTTAGATTTCTTTCATTAATATATTTTCAATTGTCATTATCATGAAATTTTTAAAATATAGAAACCTATTCATATAAGGGTAATATATTACTGTCACGTAATTGGGATTTTTTATCATCTTAATATGATAAAATCTTCTCATCGGGATAATATTTATTTAAAGATTTGTTAGTCAAATTTTCATTAGTGTGTACCTTTTCCATGTAGCATCAATTTTTACTAGGTATAATTGCAAGACGACTAATATTCTATGACACGAAATTATAAATTTTTATTATTTATATAGAAGATTCTTTTCCACTACAAACCCAAGAGTTATTCCCTTTAATACTTTATTTCCTTTTGACTTATATTACAATTTATTATTCATTTACGAATTCCTTTCTTTTGTCACTTTTATTTTCATATTTGGACATTTAAGTCATTTGTTTCCGGATTTTTTACAGTGAAAAAATGTACCTTCATAATAACTATTTCCATTTTTCCTTTAATTATATCAATACTTAAAGTCTTTCTTCCCAACAGTTTTGTTCATATTTCAAGAAACATTGGCCAATTCATTCTTTGAATGTTCTGATTCCATGGAGTCTTAATTAACCACAAATTTTGATGTCTATTTATACTTATTAACATTCTCAAATGTCTTGTATTTATTTTTATTTAAAGAATATGTAAAATAAACTTCTATTTTTTTCTCTTTGACGTTTTAGAATTTTTTTTAAAATTGCTCAAATAATTTATAAGGGACCCAAATAACTCATAAAGAGTATCCATTTTAACTATTATTAATTCAAAAACAACTTTCAATTTTATTAAATTTCATTGGGCATGATATATATGATAATTTTAAATATGATATTATCATCTAATTTTTTCTCTCTGAAGGCCTATAAACATTTCAAAATTGTCCTAAATCATTGTTGTGCCTTTCAAATGGGTTATCTATAATGGAATTAAAACAAATGATAGTATGATCTTAGAATAGCTATTATTTTTTCAACAAAATTAAAGGTACCAAAATGAAAAATTTATATATTTTTCCAAATAATTTTTGATTATTTATAGAATGATATATGGTTTTATATATTTCAAGTTATAGAACATAGTAAAGTATTATATACCTTGTAATAATGTTGATATTCTTATTTTTCATGATTATTAAAGATTATACCATTCTTTTAATGAATTTTATATTCTATAGTTAGCATTACTAAATCTTCAACACATGTTTTAATCATTGAATTCATCATTCCATATCTCCAATAATCATAATTTATATAATAAAAAATTGGTGGTATTATAGGATTGTGTTTGTCAATGGAACCATCATTATAACATTAAAACATTAAAAAAACAAATTTCTTTTTACACAATACACATTAGTGTAACAGATATTTATAAATATAATGTTTCTAAAATAAATAAAACTAACTTTCAAAAGTAAATTAAGAAAATATATATGAGAAGTAGAAATATTCTCTAATACATATGTTTTGATCATAGTGTATATGAATACAATAAAATACAATAGGTGGGGTGTAACACCCATTGATTTTATGAGGGATATTAATTTTTAATTCTTTTATGTATTGTGTTATACACTACACCATGTTTATCTTAGACTATACGCAACACTATTCTTGGTATGTGTTACACACAATTTCATAAACATTTGATGAAGTTCATTTTACGCAACATGGAGTATATATTTTTTTCAATTTATAAACTAAATATTTTTTATTATTTTATATGAAACACCAATGGAATATTTAACTGAATGTTACAATGACTTGTCTTGAATTACATGTAAGAGGAACCTTCCTTGATAGCTTGCATTGTGTACAATACCGAGTTTCACTAAACAATGATATATTATAAAAATATTATTTTAAGGGATATATAATAGTTTTTATGAATATTTTTAACCACTTTGTTTATTTTTTATAACACTAAGCTTCGTCTTATAAGAACACAATCAATTTTTCCATAAAAAATATTTTTTTTAAAATGTAGTTTTCCCCCTTTTGATGATGCACCGATTTGAAATATAATTTTTGACATATTTAACTATTATATTTAACAAAATAATATTCTTTTTTAGAATCAGAACATTGAAATTTACTATGGATTAATTTTTTATATTTTTCTGATAATTATGATGTTTTGATGAATAGTAAAAATACAGTACATTTTAATTGAAAACAACTTTTTCCATAAAAATAATTTATATAGATAAATGATATTATTTAATGGGTTTAAAATATAAATTGAATTTTTTTTTAATTTTATCCTATGTTGGACATTGTAAAAAATTTCAAATTTTAATTGGACATAAACACATGATAATCTTTTGAGAAGTTTATACCTATTAAAAACCCGCTTTTTGGTTTTGACAACTGGAATTAATCTTAAATTTATTTAGTCTAACTATGTGATTTAAATTATGAAAAATGGATTCCATAATTGGAATAATATAGTTCAAATTATTTTATTACGTTACTTTTATTTTTGGATATTAGGAATAGTTACTACGGTAATTTTTATTTAATATAATTAAAGGTAAATTGGGTAAATGAGGGTAACTAATAATATGATACAAAGAATATAATTAACTTATAACCAAAGAAAATTACATTATATAAATAAAAGTCTACCCTTAACATCATGTGTTCAAAAAATAGTTATTAAATTTATACTTGAAAATTAAAATTAGATAGATTTTAATAAATCCATTGAGAGTGTTGAAATGTTAAACTCGCATTTCTTATAAGTCTAATAGTATTAATATATGGATAACCATGAGATATTATCAAAAATAAATGATAAATTGGATGATAAAATAATTACCTACATCATGGTTTTATTTTTTATTTTTTAAAAATTATATAATTTTCTTTGTTGACTTATTCTTTGATGATGTAAAAACCAATTAAATGATAAGAAATCAATGAAACAATTTTTATTCAAATCATAATAAACATAAAATTTTATAAACACATTAAAAAAGTATCAGTCTTGTTTATATAGACCATAAGCATCCATTGGTGAAATTATGGACCATTTTGAGCCATATGTAAATGATTGGGACAATTATATTATTTTATTAAAATGTAATGTTAATTTGTCTCATTCATACTTTAATATGTATACAATTTTTAATGTTGAATTATCTAGATGATAAATTAGAATAAATATATTCGTATGAAATATAGTAAATTTATGTTCATCCTATTATTTTATTTCAAACTTCCAACATAAAAATATGTATATTAAATACTTACATAATATTGATGTAGTGATTATTTTAAAAATTAAGATATCAAATAATTGTTATTAAAAATATTAAATGAAATATAATTTGGGATAATTAATTTGTATAATGAATTTAATTTATGACCTCGACCCATTAGAGATAAAATAAAATATTGTTTTCAAGGATAACACATTATGGTGATATTTATAAAAATCTATTAATTAAATAATGTCAAATTTGACACAATTAATATTTTCTTAAAATAATGTTTTATAAAATTATTTAAAAATCCTACAATTTTAAAAAAATATAATAATTATGGTATTGTCTAAAATGTTATAAATTATTTATTTATGTTATAAGTGAAATAAAATAAGTAAATATTTAACCCTTTTAATTTTGAATCATTTGTTATCTTAATTTGATTTCTATAGAATAACTAATTGTGAATTAAAATGATATTGTTTGAATTGACATCAAAACGTGTCTAAATTTTATTGGAAGGTGACATCTAAATGTTTTCATATCATATCATAGAATATATCTATTTTTTTAGGTATTTCGATTGATTTTCATATTACTATAAATTAATATTTTTAAGGTTTCCAAAAGTACCCCTCAACTCAATTATAAAAGGGCACATTCTCCCTCAACTTTCACTTTGTTTTGTTCCTTCATGCTCAAACTTAACCTACTCATTTATTTTATAAATATTTCTAGTTTCATTTTAGTGGTTCTTTTTATCCCAAATTTCCAGATATAGTTCTATTAATCAATGATCTAAAGGGAGAACATCAAAGAAGAGGTAATCTCCTCGACATATTATTTAATATTTATTTCTATTTCAACTACTACATAATGAGTTGTTTTATTATAGAATAATAAATCAAGTTTAAATTATATACTAAGATATTATTTTAATTTTTAAACAATCATATTAAACTATTTATCTATCCTAAGAAAAAGGAAATTACCATGTGTGCGTACGTATGACTTACCATCACCACACCATGGTGTACTCTATTTTTCACCACCAAGATACTTGGATGTATATAATAGTGTAAGTAAAGAAAATATTATTATAATAACATGATATTGATGGGGAAATTTTATATATCATCCATTTAAAATCCATTCGACTACTATTCAAATGATATCTTCACTTGTGCATATGTGTGCCCTACCGTCACCACAATGTGATGTGATTCATTCTACCAGATCATCATTAAAGAATGATTATATAAATGTATATATTGAATAAAAATGATATCTATTTTTTTAATATAATTTTATAATGATATAACTATGACCAATGTAGGATAATCAGAACTTATTTGAAAAAACGTGCATAATTACATAAAGCAGATAACACCCGAATAACGAGTAATAATGAAATATTACTAACAAACATTGATTATATGATCATATATGATATCATAAAAATTAATATGATTCTAGAAGAAGTAAATAAAAATATTTAAATCATTATAAAATATTTTCAGATCAATATGATTCATATCTAACCTAAGGTAAGTGATTATTTGGTCCCTCTTTTATTTCTATGAGACATATTCATTATATGCCATTTAATTATTTTCGATTTTCTATAAAATTCCATTGATTTTTTTTATTAATATTATTATTAAGCTTATGATATTTATATATGAATATATTTTTATTCATTTTATAATTCATACAATTTGACTAATTATAAATTGGTATGGGATAATTTTGGAAATATCTTTTTTATACGAGATTGTTTATAAGAAAGTGTTTACCGGGGGTATATTCGCCATCCATGTCCATGTTTTCAAAAAATGTATTCATAAAATGTTTACTATTCATCTATGTATGTTTAAAGTCATTTTTAAAAAAAAATTGACTTTTTATACATGGTATGGAAGTAATTATTCTTTTGTTTATAGTACGATGTATTATTGGAATTTTCCAAGAAAACTACGTAGATAATGTTATTTTAAATTATTTAGAATGAATGGATTTTATGGTTTTATGATGGATTAATTCCATGAATCTTCCTGTACATTATTTCTAGATAATTTTAAACTAAATTTTTTTTTTTTTTAAATTTCACGGCATTTTGAGAAAAGAAAACACTTTTTATGATGAAATAAAGTTTTCTTCAATAATTAAGTTCTTGGGTTTATCAAAATTATTTTCCATCTATGATAACACTCCTAAATAGAGTTATGTTTCAATTCAAGTTATTAATATGATTTGACTGTATTGATTATGGTATGATATTTTATATGGATTATGTTATGATGGAATGATATAAACCCATTTTATTTCACAAGTAATGTTATGCTGAATGATTTTATGTTTTTATGGCACACATAATAAATGATTCACTATGATATGGTTGTGACCTATATATCCCTCCAATGGATTAGGTAATTCTTTATATCTCATGAGATAAAAATTACTAGAATAGAATATAAATCTAGTTTTGTAATACATGGATGGAAAGATATATAAATCTGATTCAGTAATAGACGGCTTGAATGGAAAGTAATCCCAGTTCAGTGAAGGACATTGTCCAATATGGTGGCCTTAGAAGCAATGCCTTGGATACTATGAAAATAATACATTGTCCTTATTTTTTCCACAATTCCATGTTTTATGTAAATGATATATTATCATGGTTAGGTTAACATACAATTTATGCTTTATGAATTGCAATGATTTATTTCAAGACTCCATATTTTGATATTTAAACCTTATGTTCATGTTTTTCCTTTCTATTGATTATGGTTTGTTTTATGTTTTCAATGTTTACCCTTACTTACCATCTGAGCTCACCTTTTTATGTCATCTTCTCCCCATTATATAATGAAAAATTTATTGGTAGAAAATCTAATGGGGAAGATATTTATAGGAGATTTTGTAGTTCTTTCACCAAGATAGAAGATTGTGCTCCGAGTATCCAAAGACACAAAACAAATATGGTATTTGGGCATCATTTTGTGTTATATATTAATTATTATGAAAAATTAATGTACTATCCATATACATCAAGATAGGATCATTATATTTGGCATCAGATTGAAGATTTAGTTATCATTTAGAAACTAGGTTGTGAAAACCATACTGATATCCTAATAGATATTTTAAAAGGTATGTCTTGGGATGTCTCTAAGTGTAAGTATAACTAGAATTTATATCCCTACAATTATGGTACTAATTATGAATAAAGTAGGATTAAAACAAATATGTTATAGATTAAATGTATTCCCCTTGATTATTTTTTTTTTCAAGTATGATTTTTCATCTCAAACTTTTCATTATGGATTTTCGAAAATGGCCAAAAATAATATGATTAATGTTAATTGAGAATATGATGGACTGTGGAATGATATTCTTCATGAGAAACCAAATGAAATAAGAGTTATAATGAGAATCATAATTATTATGAATAATCCTCAATCTCATAATATGATCAATAATAATAACTTTGGTGAGTTTCCCAACCTCACTAATAAGAGAAAGATAAAGTTTCATGGTCATAATAGAGGAAACAATTTTCATTTTTCCTCATTTAAATCATGTGGGAATATTCATTAAGGAGAATGTTTCAAATGAACTAGAGGATGATTTAGGTGTGGAAAATAACAACACAAATCCAATTATTGGAAAATAATAGGGTTTTTTTTAAAATAGAAAATGATAATGGTATTTCAAATACATAAAAATATGTTAGATGTTATAAATGTGAAATGTACGAGAATTGTGTGAAATGATCCCTTAAGGTAAAATATCATGAAGAGAATTCACATAGTTGTATGGATGTTACTTATGTTAAGGATGATGGAGAGTGTACAAATGATATATGAGATGGATGATGTGTTGAGGAATAAAATAATGAAGCTCAGTAAATGGTTTCAGGTGATATTGGAATGATTTTATGTTTATCAAGAATAATATATAATACTATGGAATAATGAAAAATTTAAGTACTATTACACTATTTTATTTCCTTTTTTTTGAATTTATATGTTTAATGGTACTCAAAACTATGAAAAGTTATTCAGATATTTTTTCAAAACAGATGATATGTGAATAATGAAGGGATAAAAATATAATGGGTTGTTTAATAGTATTATTGAACTTAGGACTGATATAAGGACAAAGTGATATTATGGTTTTAGTATATAGGATTTTTTCTACTTCTGTTGTGTGGGAAGAGTAAATTTTGATTGAATTAATATTTTGTCTATGGATTTGTGGTAATTTATGTTATTATCATGTAACAAGAAAATATATTATTATGGTATTCACATGTTTAGAATGTGACAACCAAGAACCGCCAAATGAGATATGGGAGACATATGTTAATCCTTTTTCATTCACCTCTTTGTAATGTTTAAGATTTTCAATTTTTTGAAGCATTTTAATATTATAAATTTATGGATAGTAAAATTTGTATTCCTGTAAATGCTTGTATTATATCACAATTGGTGGCCTTATTCAGGTTTGATTAACTATGATGATTTTTTTTGAGACAAATGGAATGACCTATAATTCTATCACATGATCTGTTATCACTTCAATAATGAAAAATTGACCTTCATTTCATTAAATAAGAGATGAAGTGGAAATATGTCAAGGCACAAAAAATGGTGAAAATGTACCAATATTATATAATTATTTGTTATCATGTATAATTATTCAACTTTCTGAAAAGGATCATGAAAACTAAAAATGTTTTATTAGTACCTTATTATCCAATGAATAAGATGGGCCTTTAAATCATCACAGATTTCTAGTTTTCTGGTAGTTAACATTATCCAAACCTTGTTCCATATCGTTATCCATCAGAAAATGATCGTTATATTTCTCTTTCATATACATGTTCTCAAATCCCACCTTTATAATCTTATGTGGAAACCCCATAATGTGATACATTTGGAAACCTTTGGGTTTTTAACATTCCTTTTTTAAATTATTTTTTACTATTCCTTTTTACGATGTGGGTTTCTATTAAAGAAACTTTCATTTAGTAACCCTTTTATATACCCAATCAATTATGTGGAATAAATTCATCTTAAGTGACGTAGGATGTAACAGCCTGATATTTTTTAAAATAAAATATTTCTAATTTCTTTTATGTATATTTTATATATAGTATAACAATATTATCTTGCGCAATATGCAACATAGTATTAGTTTGTAGTATCTGCCACACTATTCTTGGCATGTGTTACCCCCAATTTCAATTTAGATTGATAGAATTAAATTCTTGCAACATGGATTATATAATTTGGTTAATTTATAAAAGAAATATATTTGGATTATGTTACACAAGACACTACAGTAAGCACGTATTAAACGTAACACTGACTTGGCTTCTATTACATAAAAGAGAGACCTTCCTCGATAGATTGTGTGTTACTCAATACCCAGTTTCACTAAATAATGATATGTAATTAAAATATTATATAATGGGATATTAACTGTCTAAAATGAATAGTTTTAACAACAATTATTAATTTTATAAAACATTATGATTCATCTTATTAGAAAAAATAATTTTTTAAATAAAAGATGTTTGTTTCTTAAAAAATTCATTTTTTTCAACATTTTGACAGTGCTCTAATTTAAAATTTAGTTCTTGAAAACATTTTATGTATTATATGAAAAAAAAATATGTGGGACATTAAAATTTACTATGGCTGAATTTTAAATATTTTTATGATAATTATAATGTTTTGATGAATAGTAAAAATATGCTAAATTTTAATTGAATACAACTTTTCCATAGAAATAATTTAGTCAGTTAAATCATATTATTTAATGGTTCAAAAGTATAAATGAAATATATTTTCATCATTTAATACAATTTTTTTAATTATATATAATTTCAAATTTAAATTGGACATAAACACATGACAATCTATTGATATGTTTTAACATCTTAAAAACCTGATATTTGGTTTTGACAATATGAATTAATCTTAAATTAATTTATTCCAATTCGATGTTTTCAATAATGAAAAATGGATTCCATATTTGGAATCAGTGTGTCCAAATTATATTAGTATGTTACTTTTATTTTTTTTATTATGAATTGTTAATGTGGTGGTTTTTATTTACCCTAGTTAAATGTAAATCATGTAAATTAGGGTAATTAATTATATGGTAAAAACTATAAAATTATCCTAGAACCATTTAAAGTCCTATAAAAGGAATAATATTATACCCTTTAACATATTTTGTTTGAAACATAGTCATTTGATGTCCACTTGATAATGAAAATGAAATAGATATTAATAAAACTAATGAAAGTGAACGAATGTCAAACTCAAATTTCTTATAAGTATAATTATATTAATATATGGAAAACTAGGTGATATCATAGAAATTATATAGTAAAATTAAATATAAAAGAATTACCTACATCATAGAAATTTATTTCTAATTTTATGAAGTAAAATATTTCCATTATTTCATATTCTTTGATGATATAAAAAATTTGCTAATGATAAATCAAAGAAACAATTTGTTTAAAAATCCCAAATAAACATAAAAATGTAAAAACCCAAGTCCAAATTTTATTTATTGAGTAAATATATACCATATGCATTCAATTTTCTAAATATTAACCATTTGATCTATATGGAATCTACTAGGACAATTATATATTTTTTTTAAATAATGTCAAAATTATCGCATTCATACTTTAATAGGTATAACATTTTTTTGTTGGATTTTTCAGAATATAAAATCAACTACATATATTACTATTAATTCATGTAAAATTTTTCATTGTAAAATTTTATTTTAAAATTTTATTCAATGAAAATTATATTAAATAATTAAAAAATATTAATTTAGTTATTATTTTAATAATGAAGAAATCTAATAAATGTTATTAAAAATATTACAATAAATATAATTATGGATAATTTATTTGTCAAATAAATTTAATTGATGAGCTTGACCTATTAGGGATATAATAAAATATTTTATTCAATGATTACATCTTTTGTTTATGTTTCTAAAAATCCATGAAATAAATAGTGTAAAAATTGACACAATTGATATTTTATTATAATAATGTTTTATAAAATTATATAAAAACCATAAAAGAATTTTAAAAACATATAATAATTATGATATTTTCTAAAATTTTCTATGTTATTAATTTTTATTTAATTTAAATAAAATAAGTAATAATTTAACATTTTAATATTGAAACATATGTTATCTTAATTAGAATAAAATAGAATAACTAATACTGAATTGAAATTATAATTTTTAAATTGAAATATAAACTTGTATAAATATTATTTTATGATGATATTTCAATATTATAATATAATAACTTTGATTATATATCATTTTGGAGGTATTAAAATGAATTTAAAATTATTATAAATTAATAATTTTGAGGTTTCTAGTACTTCCCCTCACCTAAATTACAAAAGGGGACTTCCTCCCTCAACTATTGATATCATTTTGAACCATCAATTTCAACCATAACCTGACAATTTACACTATAATCTTCCCTTGTAACATTCTACAAGTGTTGGTCTTCTCAAAAGACAAAATCTTGTTCTATTAAGATGAGATCTAAAAAGAGAAATTCAAATAAGAGGTAATATCCTCTACGAATTCTTTTATTATTCATTCTATTTATACTCCTACATCATGATTTGATTCATTATAGAATAATAAATACAATAAGAAATTATATACTGAGATGTTATTATCATTATAAAACAACCATATTCAACTTTTTATCCATCCTAAAAAAAATGTTATCCCCACGTGTGCGTACATACGACTTACCATCTACACATCGTGGTGTACATTGTTTTTCACCCCCACTATACATGGATGGTTATAATGATGGATGTAATAACAATATATGATTATTATAAAATGATATTGATTATGAAATTTTATACACCATCCACTTCAAAACCATTCAAAAAATATTGGAATGTGATTCTTCATACATGCGTGCATATGGCCTACCATGTCCACGATGTGATGTGATTCATTCTAAATGGTCTTTATTAAAGCATGATTATATAAATGTACATAATGAATAAAGAAAATATATATTATGTTAAAATCATTTTATAATTATATAAATATTTACTAAGAAGGAAAACTAGAACATATTCTAAAAAACATGCCAAGGAACATAAAGCAGTTAACACTCGAATAATGAGTAACAATGAAATGTTACTAACAAAAGATGACATTTCGATCGTATGGGATATCATAAAAATGAATATTCTTTTGGAAAAATCTAATCACATTTTTTAAATCATTATATTGGAGTTTCAGATACATATGAAGCATATCAGACCTGTGGTGGGGTATTATTTTGTCTCACTATTATTTCTGTGAGGCATATTTCTTAAACACTGTTTAATTATTTTGTTTAGTGTTTTTATAATCCAAGAAAATTATTATTATTATTATTATTAAGGTTATGTTATTTACATATGCATATAATTTTTTTATCAGGGATATGATGTGACTGATTATAAATTGGTAAGGGATAATTATGAAATCTCATTTTTCTGAGATTGTTTATACCTAATTATTTACTTGGGGTATATTCATCATCCTTTCCCATGTTTTCTAAATCAGTTTTCCTAAAATGTTTATTATTCCTATGTTAAAATTCAATTTTACCCATTTTTGGAGTTTTACTATATGGTATGGAAGGAATCATTATTTGTTTACCATATGATGTACTTTTTGACTTTTCTGGAAATGTATGAGGAGAATGATTTATTAACTTATACAACATTGATATATTTTTATGGTTTCATGACTCCACAACTGCATGAAGCTTCATATAAACTATTTAAAATTTATTTTCAACTAAAATAATTTCTACTAAAATTGAACTGCATTTTCATAAAATAAAATTTTTTTAAAGAAGTAAGGTTATTTTCCATAAGAATTTAGTTCATGTGTTTTATCCAATTTATTTTTCATATAAGATGATGCACCTAAATAGGGCTATGTTCCATTACATATTATTACTATAATTGAATTGTGTTAATGATGGAATGATATTTTATATGGATTATGTTATGATGGAATGATAGAAACCCATTTTACATTATGGGTTATGCTATATTGAATGTTTCTATGTTTTTGTGGCACAAATAAGAATGGTATCATTATAATGTGGGTGTGACTTATAACTCCCTCCAAAAAATTGGGTAAAAATTAATATCTCATGAGATAAACATGGATGGATAGGGAGGTAAATCTTGTTCAGTAATATAGTTCTTGAAAAGTATGTAAATTCAGTTCATTTATTCATGGATATAATGGAATGTAAATCTGGTTCAATAAAGGACATTGTCCACTATGATGGTCATCGAACCAATTTCTTAGATACTATGGAAATTGTTTTATTTGATATTTTTTTATCAATTCCATGTTTTATGTCAATGGAACGATATCATGGTCATGTTCACTTATGATTTGTGAATTAAGAACTATCAAGATTTATTTCAGGACTCAATATTTTGATATTTAAAAATTATGTTCAAGTTTTTAAATTCTACTATTTATGGTTTTTTCTATGTTATCAATGTTTACCCATATTGTGAATTTGATCTCACAATTTTTAGGTTTTAGCTTCCCAGTGATATAAAGAAATTTTTTAATTAGGAAAACTAATGGGGAATATTTTCATGAGATATGTTTATGATCATTCACCAAGTTTGAATAATGTGTTTAGAGTTTCCAAAGGCACAAAATATTATGTTATTTGGGCATACTTTTCATTTTTGTTTTATGTATTCTGAAAATGTAATATAATGTCCATGTTTTTCATTCTATGTTAATTATATGGGGGTGAATTGAAGGATTAATTTTTTTTGTGATTATCCTTAAGGGAAACATATTTTAATAAAATTTACTAATTCAATTACAAATAACACTTAATTTATAAAACATTAATCAGATAATTCCCTAGGTACAGTTATAAAATTATCATAATTGAGTTGATTTAGATAATGTAATCCCTAGGTTTTAAATGAAATTAATTTTATTATTTTTTGAATGTATTTAAATAGAGTAAGCATGTAAACAATCATAATCTCAATAGTTACGAGGATCATAGTAACAAAATACAACATTTCTATCATAAAGTTTACTAAATAATTTTTTGTAACAAAAATAATTATATTCACTAGAATCATATTTACATAGATCATAATCACTAAATATATAATATAAAGATGAATATTTGAAACAATTCATTTCTTATCACAAAGTATCAATAAATTAAACCATGTAAATGAATAAAATCCATATAACCCAAAGGTAAGGGTATCCAATAGACATGGATATAGGTCCTTTGATTTAAGCATTCAAGGATGTTTCTCTTAACCGCACTATGGTAATCCCTCAATAAAATGATTATATTTTTTCTTCCAATCCCCACAAGCCCACGATCAAGAAGGTGTATGTCACCTCTATCTTCTTACTCTTGGAAGTACTCGATCCATTAAGGGTCAACATGTTTGTCTTCATATCCCTAGAAGACCTCAATCATAATCACCAACAATTGGTGTACCACTAGGAAAAGAAAAATAATTCTAGATAATATGTCTATATAACAAACAGTTCACAACTTGAACTATTCAAAATCATTCACATGAATTAGAAAATTGACATATATCTCTCAAAAAATTTGAAATTCATCAAAAGTTATGAGCCTATTCAAATGACATAGTATTTGTAGACCAATGTCCCAATAGTCGTCTTTTATTCCAATATACTGATTTTGACTTCAAAATTCATGGGGAGTTAACACCTATAACTCCATCATTCATCTTATAACTGAAAAAACATCATTGTTTCATAGATCATATCAAAATAAAAAACACAAAATAATCTTGATATAAAGGATTTATTTTCATTATAATTATATTTTATGGATACCAAAAACTAGAATTAAATGAGTTTGATGATTACATAGTGGAAGTCTGTACTCTTTTTATCTTTATGAAGAAATAGTCAGTATGAAGACTGATTCATGTATACCAAAAAATTTAAATTAGGGTTCATAATAGAAATCATATCTATCATGTTATGGTAACCCTAAAAATAGTCATAACTACATTTCTCAGTGTGTACATTTTTTATCATATGTTGTATGAAAATACGAGAATAGTAATAGAAAAAAATTATTTAATAGAGAGAGAATTTGTTATTTCCAAAAATTAAAAGGAATAGAAAATTAAAAATAAGACTTTTTCCAAAAAAATGGGAAGAATTCATTTTGTATTCATTATAACAAATCCAATTCAATTTATTCATTAGATCGAATATCCAATTCCACATCACTTTTCCCATATAATATTAATAATCATCGGCACTCACCAAAACATCACCCTTTTATAAGGGTGACTTATTTCAGGTATTAAGGATAAGGAACACATATAAAATTCAAATATACCAATCAACTGTGAACATCCAACTCAATCTCTATCAATGGGTAACTTCCATCAATTATTATATATGTTATGAACAATTCTTAAGACCTAGAATCAACAATAATTCTCAACACGTTCAAATATAATAGAAATATTATTATAACAATCATCCATGATATTTACAATGTTATATAATAAATATTTCATGGTCACATTTATATTTATATAATTATTTCTAATGAAATTAAATCCTTCCATCTAGTAAACCACTATAAAATTCATCCAACCAATAAAACGTTGAAAAGTGTTCCAGAGCAACCTCAGATGGACCTATCTAAATTATTTTTAAAGATACTTCATCCATTTGATGACTTGCATCAAAAAACTATAATTATTCCCTTCATATGGAGTCCTCAAACTAATTAGCCTATTATAGAGGGTTTTTTGGTCCCATTAAATTCATTAATTGTTCTAACGACTAAATTACAAATTTATTTCACATAACGAACTTTATTCAAGTGTATATAATATAATTATTACATTTTGTAATGATATTTTTCCTGATGACATTTCACAAGGACAATTTAGTTTTCTTTATATGACATTATTGATTTTCCATATCGGTTGATCCTTCACAAAACTGTTATTCAATGAGAATATTACCAAATTGAATATTCTAAATAATGTTTGATGATTTCCTAAAATTTGATATGATTTTCTCCATAAAATAACATTTTATAGAGAATAATGTTTTACAATTCTTCAAACTTCCATTAAATGGATGAATTTATAAAAATATGAATGAAAACACATTTTTGTGATGAATCAAAATAGTAAAAATATTCATCTATAAAACCTAAATGTTCATACCAAAACACCCATTCAACCATACATTTGATGTTTTCTTGAAGACATAAGGAAATAGAAGTTGTATGAAAAATTCACAATGCATGAATTTTGGATATATAATTTTTTATTCATGGGTCATAAAATCTCAAATGAGGGTATATTAGTGGATAATTCAAAGAAGGAAGTTACTGAGAAATGGCCAAGACAAATGGTTTTAATTAAGATTTATTTTTTTAATGGTTTTATTGATATTAATAGATAAATATGAGGCATTTCTCATAAATATCTAAACCAACAACTAAAACGAATCCGAAGGGAGTTGTGTTCTTTTAATTAATGAATGTGAGAAAAATAAGACGGAGCTTAAAAAGGGATGGTCAATGAAATTAAAATTAAACATCCCTATAATAGATGTGGGAATAAGATCTATAATTAATAATATATTAATGGATTAGGTTAAATAACCATATATAATGATATGGGGATAGTTTATGACCTTTCCATTAAAAACTTTATTTGTGAAATTACACGAATCATGATTTCTAATAATCATAGTAATTATAGAATTATAGTTGTGGAGGAATTATGTTTATGATGAAGTATGTGATATATATGGTTATCATAAAATCACCTCACACAAAATGTGTTAATTATTCACCAATGAAGATGTTATTAATTGATTAATTATTATGAATTTTTTTTAAATTGCCACCTCAAGAAGGATAATTAGGAGGATAATGCTCTTATTATGATATACCATCCTTTTTTTACATAAAGATGATATAATGTTATCAAATATTTATGAATTTATATATTAAAGTCCTTGAAATCATTAAAAAATAAGAAATATAATATTTTATAAAATTTAATTTTTAATAATACATCCACATGAGTATTAAAGAGAAAGAAAAGGATTGTATGTAATAATGTATAATGATAGATATTAATGAATGATAAACCATTATTGTGATAGTATGATAAGATTAATGAAATTATTTTGTGTCCAACAAGTACCTAACATAAAAAAATGTTATTTGATAAATCTTATATTTCATAATTCTATATTCATCCATGAATTACCAGACATACAGTGATATGAAATTGTATTTCTAGTTAGATAATATAAAAATGGATAATGTATAGTATGTTTTGTGATTCATGGTACATAAATATGTTGTGGCTGAGAGAAATAATTTAAATGGAATGTTACAACCATTACCCATACCTAAATTGAAATAAAAAGACATCACCATGGATTTCATCATTAGAATACCCAAAATAAATGATAACTATAATATTATTTAGGGTATAATTGATATCATTATGAAGACGTTATATTTCATTGAGATAGTTGGATTGTTATATTTTCATCCCTTTATAGAATATATATTAAATAATTTTTATGGTCCATGGTGTATCACACTATATGGCATCTGATTAGGATATAAGGTTTTCCATAATGTTCTTGATAAATCATCGTAATAATTTGGGTACAATGTTCTATTCAGTTCTACTAATCATTTTCATATATATAAAAAAATTATGTTTTTTAATCAATCCAGAATGAATGTTTTGAAATTGTATTATATTTATTTAAAGTTTTTTGGGATTAAAAAATATCAGTGGTAGGGTTTTATAATAATAATATAATCAAATGGGAAATTAAGATGACTCCTTATAAAGCACACTATTGAAGGAATTTTTGAAATATGTGGTTCTAGAATTTATTGAAAAGAATATATTTGGACATAAGAATGATGATAAATGTAACAGCAGGATAGATCCATTAGAAAACACACTAGGGATCCTCAGAGTTGATAGAGGAGTTATTCTAACAGACTTCAATGATATTTTCTATTAATGGTGGGTGAGAATTTATTCCTACTATATTATTAATCGAAAACGGTTCTCAGACTCATAATGAATCAAAATTTTAGGCCTATATATATATCAACCAATTCAACATTTTTAATATCATAGGGATAGTTTTTCATATCTGAAAATTTCCACTTCATCTCTCTTAAGTTCACGATTAGTTCCACATATAACTCTTGATTAAATACATTGTTAATCCTTTACATGTGCTAAATTTACTTGTGGTACCACTATAAAATGATCTTTTCAATTATGAAAAATGATTATAAATTTTGTTTCATAGAGATAAAGTGTTATATAACTAGATGAATCACCCAATAATTGTTTTAAGTGGAATCATTCATTTGAGGAAGCTGTGTGGGAACACGAAGATATGATGATGCGAAACAATCCTTATTTTTTATATTATAATAATGAAATTATAAGGAAAAATAAATATGATGGTGCACAATTTTACACCCATATATGTTATGAAATATTTTTTTTCTTTAAATATATATGTTTTTCATATATTTATTGTTTACCCACAATGTTGATTTTAATCAAATTGTGATATACTATTGAATTATTATTTTATAATTTGAATGATTTCACATATTAATTGGATTCATGTTTATAGATAAGATTGACTAAACAATTAATTTTTATTAAATAAATATAAAATTATTTTCGTGGTTTATCTTAATTAATGTTTAAAGGAGGTGTTTTTCTAAAAAACTGTTTTTATGCATAATTTAATTATGATAATAAATTATTAAAAAATATATTGACACAAAATTTATTAAATTTTTAGATAATATATTGAATATTTCATGAAAAATATAATTTTATTTTATTTCATGTATGAGAATGAGGTAAACTCAGTGTTATGAAATATATTTTATTTTGGTAAAATCTATTTTTTTCATTTTTCACACTTATTTCATAATGAATTTATATTTATTTTAAAAATGATTTTTTTCATAACATTTCCATAATTTTAATCAGAATAATCAATACAATGTAAATAGTTTACATTGTTTTTTATGTATAAATAAAAATATATATATAAATTCATTACTATGTTGGATGATAAATGTAGATAACATAGTTGGGTAAACTCAATATATAAAGGTTAAAATTAAATAAACATTTTTATATATCTGAATCTAACTCTATATTTCAATGTTATATCTTCCTTATTTATAAATTAGTATATTTTTATCCACATGGCTTCTGTAAGACATTAATATATTCCCACCCCTAAAAAATGGCATTGCCTCTCCTCTCTTCATCACACATAAAGAGCATATAATATTTCATTATACCTAAAAATATCATTACTAGTATTCCTCCATGTGTTATAGATGTTCTATATTAATTACAATAATATATTTTTATGTCTTAACATTTATTCCAAAGGAGGTCTCTCAACAGAGTGGTATAACACTTAAATACGTATTTGAAATTATATATATTAATCAAACACTTCTAAATATATGGTCTAAATTGTAAAATAATTATTGTATATTTAATAAAATATAGAAATTTATTATTATTATTGATAAATAATTTCCAACCTCCATTCTATAAAATTATAAATGAAAGTATCAGTCATGTGTATATGTGGACTACCACCTCCATGTTGATATATGATTATTTTACATAAAAATAATTAATTGATGACTATTATGATGAATTTAATGTTTATATATCATATTTACTTGAATAAATATTATAATATAATTATAATAATTTATTTACTTACCTATCATTCAATATATTTGGAAATTATTACCATAACCATTCATAAATTTTCACCACCACCACCAAGAAGTTATTTGATTCATTTATTTTTTATTCCTTAAATCGATAGTAATAAAAATAGATTTAATGAATAAATATTATTTTCATTATTTAATAATTATCTTGGGAAAGTGAATTATTTTTTAAATTTCTTTCATTCCAACCAATGATGAGGATTATCATCTCCATGGAGCGATATATTTCATTTTCAACACTGATTTATTTGAATTAATATAAGTGTAAATGATGAATAAATATTATAAATAATTTATGATTAATAATATTTAGATTCTAAACTCATGACCATTGATTATGTACCAGAACCATCATACTGAAACATGTATATAATATTAAACTGTTTTCACCTGAATGACCATTTTAATTAAGAAATAGTAAATAAAACGATATGTGAATATTATAATGGAATTTAATATTTTATTTCATGAATTAATATAGATCTATAATATTTGTATACTGACTAAAATTTTATTATAATTCATATTTGAATGTGTATGAATAAATATGAGGCTTGAGCATAGGATTTTTGTTACAATATCATTTTATTTTAGGATTACCTATGCTAAATTTAATTTAAGGGAAATTATACTGGTATTGACCTTTAAAATGTAGATATATTCTCTCATACTCTATTTATTCCTAGAAATTTTATATTTTAGAAACATTTATATCTCATTGTAACATTAAATCATTAATATTATATATTTAATAAAAAGGAAACCTAATATCCTCATTAGTTATTTAAAAAAATTCTTTTCTTTTCTGTCCATGGACTTTAAAAAGATTATTTATATAATTTTTACCAATACGTGGAATGTTTTTTAAAAAGTAATTTATAGTACATTTTATGTTATTTAATAAATTTCATAATGTAATCTATTAAATTGTTTTTTGAACATTTTATATTTTTCTTTTTGGAAAAGTGTGAAAAAAAATTCATTTAATGTATAACATAAGAACATATATTCTATCCACCATTACCATTATTTTCATTATATTAGTGTTTAAATGATTTTATAGAAAATAAAAAAAAATTCCCAATATTCAGTATTTTTTTAGAATAAAAATTTATATATAGAAACAAAAAAAAATAGTAATGACTTTAGAGATTTTTTAAATTTTTTTAAAGGTATTGTTATACTAGTTAATTAAAAATTAAGGTTTTTTATTCTTTATTAGGTATATGATCCTATTATACCATAAAAATAATTCTATAAATAACATTTGATGATAATTATTTATGGATGATCATATAAATCTGATTTCATTTCCAAAAGTTTATTTAGTAATGACAAAACCTTTATAAAACCCGTCTCTTTTCAAAAGGTCATGAAATTATGATATAATGAATTTTTTAGGGACCCAAATTATTTTATATGGGATATGGTGTAATGATGTGATGAAATGATCATATGATGAATTTTTTTCATGTTTTAGAATATATTTGTATTTGTTTTAATATGTGATTAATGTGATCAAAATTATATATCCCACCAATGAATTTTTAATGATGGATATATCCTGAGATAAATTGGAATAAAATTTGGAGTGTATAATGTTTAATAAGATTCATAGTCCACTATGATAGTCTTAGGAGTGAACCATGACTAAGTATATGATTGAGTGTCGATTGAACAGACTCCAAGGTGATTTCCATGTTACAGATCCTAGACTATTATTATGTGTATTCCATAATAATTTATCTAATGTTTATGATATTTTATCATGGATACTGATTGACTATTTATTATTCTAGAAACATATAAATTTTTTCATTTATTATTACATAACCATATGAAATAATTTAATATTAATTATATTTTACTGATAAGTGTGATTATTATATGTTATGATCATTTTCTCTTATATTTATTATTATATTGTTATCACATAATATTATTGATTGTGATCTCTTATTCTTAATCATATGGATGATATGATATGATAATTTTTTAGGTTTCTATTCACCATGTTATGAGGAATAGTATTATATATAGTATTTTGAACAAGTGTACTATGTGATAATAACTTTTTGGGAGATATATAATATCAATCATGAAAAAAGATGACTATATATAAAATATCAAAAGAAACTAAGAAATTATATCCTTTAATCATGAATTGTTATTAGATATATTGATTATTAATATTAAATGACGTAATATTTATGTATGATTTGTTCAAGTCAACTTTATCAATATAAGAGTAGGGATTATTTATTAAAATCAGGATTAGAGAATATTTATAAAAAACATATGGAAATTTTTATATATAGGATAACATCTAGAATAATTGGTAAAGTCAACATTTTGTGGTTTTCCAAAAAAAAATTGCATCATTATGAATATTAGAATGTGGATTTGGCTATGAAAATGTTGCATGAAAGAGAAATAAATCAGAAAGTGGAATATTATGTATTAATGAAATCATCAATGGTATATGATGAGTTGGAATAATACTCCTCACCTAGATAGAAACATGTTTGGTATATTCTTGGGTTAATTAGAATTTTCTTTATAAAAAATTATGAAGTATATTAACAGAATATATCCATGAAAAAACTTTTATTAACCAATGGTTTAATAAATTAAATAGAATGTGTCACATTACAAATATTATTTGAGTGATTTTTTATTTTTCCATGATTACTCGCATTGAATATTTTCACCCTCATGCTAATTTTTAGCCATAGTCACTGAATAAACCCAAGATGACTTGTTTTAATACTATCCCCAATAGATAATTAAATTATTATCCTTGTGAGCTACCGAATTACATGAGTGTTAGAATGTAAATATTTTTTTTCAAACTATTTACATTGAAATATAATTAACAACATCAATAGTGCTGAGTTTCATAACATACCACATAAGAGAAAAAGTTATTTTCAAGATATTTTTGTTGATGTTGAAAATGGTGGAAATTAAACCTAGCTTCCTTTATGTCATAATTGTGGCTTGAAGCACTCATGGAAATTACCCAAAGAAACATAAAGATGATTTATATATGGAAATGAGGGAATATATAATGTATTTTATATGGGTAAATTAGTATTTGGATAGGGATAAATAAATTTCATAATAAAGTATGTTTTTTAGTGACATTTATTATATGTGTGGAATAAGGAATTATCTGAGGTGATTATATAAAATAATTTTTAACTCTTAATCCAAGGAATGAACATTACTATGATAATAATTGTTGTGGATCTTGACTGAAAATTCACCCAAATAATTAAATCAAGATCTGGGTTTATCATATTATTTTTTTGTAAGAATTTTCTCTATAAAAATACTATTATTAATCTATCAGTGGAATTTGATTTTATTTTAGTTATATATTTTATATCTCTACATACAAAGAGTATCATATTTTTTGGATGGTATGTTAGTATTGATATTTTAAATCAACATATTATATTTTTTAAGTGAGAGGATGATTTTTAATGTCCAATATACATTACATTTTTTCTTAGGTCTTACAACCGCATTATATAAATTTATATAAAATGTTCCATAGAAACTCAAAATTTATGATATTCCTATTTTTTAAATTTATTATAATTTATTTATTAAACCTATTTTATGTTTCCCCTTAAATATTGAGGTGGAGATTTCAATATAACTAATACACGGTACTTCGTCAATTTAAAGACTATATAAGGTCTCAAATTCAGTTGTATGAGTTAACGAGGAAAATCAACGTGAATATTGGAAAATGAATGATATTCCACAATGAAACACTATGGGGTGGAAATATTTATTTTATTGATAAGAATTATGGATAAATTCATCATTAAATTGATTACTGATTACATAAAAATATCATTATCAAGAACAGGTATCATCATACCAATATTGATTTTATCAGCTATGTAAAGCTTAATACTTTTCTAATTTTAAACATTATTCATTATATAATTAATTAATGTTAATAGAGGATATAAGACTTGAAATAATTCATATAATTTATGGTCATTATGAATTTATTAAGATTACATTTGGACTTACCAACACACACAAACACACTATATTCCTGGACTTAATAAATAGATAGTTTTGAAATTACATAAATTAGTTATTGGTAGTATGTATAGAAGACACTATTATATTTTTTATGGTAATGTAAGATCATAATGGTCATTTGAATACTGTCTTGAGGACCCCGCAGAAAAATAAATTATATACTAAATTTATTATGATTAAATTGTGGTTATATAATGACTAATTCTTTGGTTTTATAATTTCATCCATGTTATATATATAGATCCTTCAAATATAAATGTTATTGTGTATTGTCCCATAGAAACAATAGTAACTTAGATCTAAAGATTTCATTTGTTCTCTATATACTATGATTTTTATGTATTTATCATATATATCTAATAAAATAAGAATATTGACTCAAAAGAGATCCACATTATTTTTGAAAGATATATTTTATTAAAATTTCTATGGGATAATAGAATGATGGTTTCCGCAATGATTCATACACTATTATATAGTTGATAAATTGATTGTGATATTTTGAAATTAATTAAATATGGGACTTGGATGCATCCTTATATTGAATTATATTGTGATAGCTTAAATAATTTTCATATTGAAAAACCCTGATAAACATCCAGAACTAATGATTGGGAATTGGAAGTACTATGTTTTTCATTGAAAGCATGGAGAAATTATTTTTATTGTGAACAAAGTGATATATATATCACAAAATCATAAAATATATATTCAAAAAAATGTTTCAAATATTTAACTAATGAGATAGTTAGATTTTATTGATGGTTATGCCTAATCAATAAATAACCACCCATAGAAGTAAAAGAAGGTCTATGATGATCCATTTCTTAAATTTGATGCTAGTTTTTTACATTATATTGATTGAAAAATATCAAATATTTACTAGTTTAAAAATTTTGGATATCAATATTAAGATAATTGGGGAAAATAACATTTTTATCCAATGAATGTTAAACCATTCATCTATGTGAGGATTAATGATGACTAAAATGATGTTGTGAAACTAAAAATTTGGTGAGAAATATTCATTAGATCAACTATGATTCTGATGTAATTCATATTTATGGGAACATATTATATGTCCCATAAATAATCGGATTCAAATTGGATCTATTAGATGGATCTCATTCTTATTCATTATTCAATATAAAATAATGAACATGTATAGAGGTCTAAAAAATTCTTTTTGGTAGGATAACATCAAATGTGTTATTGTAGAGTATATATCTGGAGGCCATGTATTTCATAGGTTTATGGATATGGGAAATATCTATAAAGGGTTGTTACATCCATTACCCATATCTAAATGGTAATTGAAATACATTACTATGGATTTTTTCATTATACTACATAAAAAATATTAATGAGACAATGTTATTACAGTTGTTATCAATCACCTTACATATTCCTAACATTTAAATGTTATAAGACAATATTTTTCTATTAATACACATTCCAGGATATACATTAATTAATTGGTAAGGTTTCTTGGAGAAACACCTAATATAATATCTGATCAGTATTGCATATTTACCAAAATGTTATTGAAAAGTATTTAGATGTATAGAAAATATAAAAATATCATTAAAACCTTAGATAATATAACATTATCCTTTTAAATGGATTTAAAAAGTGATTCTAATAAAGTATTTTCTTTCCCTGTGTTTTCATACATCAATGGACTTCAATAAAGCACTCATATTGATACTTGTGAATCCCTCTATGCATATACTTGTAGATAACCAAAATGTTGGTACAAAGTTGGATAAATAAATATATTGGGACCTAATATGACTATGGTAATGGCATATAATATTTTGACAAATATAAAACACATCATTTCAGCTCAATGTCAATAAAAGTGGTATATATATATAATCATCATAGAGTCTTAAAATTTTAATTTGGTGAGACATTATTCTTAATAATTAATAATTTCGGAATGGTTATGTTATTTATAAATAAGGTAAATATTATCCCTTGATATATCAACCCTAAAATGATTCATTATTGTATTGGGATGATTTCTTATCCCATTGACGCATCAACCAAAAATCATTCAAGTTTGTGATGTTTTATATGTATTTGTATTGAGGATGTATATACCTCATTTAATAAATTATCTAAAATCAAAGATTTTGAAACTATATAATGAATTTTTTTAGGAAGAACAGCCAGTTTAAATGGTAGATCATAGATATAATGTGTGATGGAACAGAATAACAAATCTAGTAAATGATCTTTGAATTAATAAAAAATATTATAAAGTAACATGGGAACCCAAAGATGAGATAAGGTAGAATAATACTAAGTTATTTATTTCTGAGTGATAGAATTTAATAGGAGAAATAATTAAAAGTGTGTATAATGTAACACCCTGTGATTTTATTATTAATTTTTCTTTAAATAATTGTGATTTCATAGAAATATTTTTTATACACAACACCGAGTCTAAAGGAACAAGAATATACTATTGAGTTATTCTTATTTATTATAAATTTAATCAAATATAATATAGATTAGAAAGTGTATATTTTACTATATAAATTAATATAAAATTATTTTTTTTACATATTTTTAAAATTAATTCATTGGTTTTATGTTTTTTATAAACTAAGATAAAATAAATTAAATGTAACAAAATACGTTTTTCTAAATAACTATTTATATAACACAATGTGTTTTGATCATTGTAAATTAAATTAATATGTATTGTTGGATGGTTTTAATAATATGTATATGTATATAACATATTCCATCCAATATTCTATCAGTAATCGTATACTTTTCACTTTTCATGAAATGAAGTTGAACTCAGTTTTTTGATAAATAATTCATTTTTCTATGAGACTTATTATTCTATTTTCCACACAATTTTTTAAAAAATTATACAAATTTTTTAAATTTGATATTATAATATTTACTTCAAAATTTTTATTATTAATAATATATAATGGTTATAAATTTCAAATGTATTTTTAATTATCATCTGCAGTAAATTATGTTAGAACTCATATATTGTGAAATTAAATTGTCATTGTGAAATGATTTTGAAAATTGAGACTTTGAAATCATTAAAGATATTTTCCATTATTACCCATAGATAATGATAGATATCATTTATTATCAATCGTCTCATTAGTTTGGATAAAAAAATAGAAACTAGGTTTTTGTTTTTTAGGATCAACAAATAAATTCAATAGAGGGAATAAAACATAAATTTACCTCATGTCAAATGTGTATAATAAAGAATATCAAACACTATCTTTGGAGAATATGAAGATGCTTCTTGTGTGTTAAATTGATACATTTGGGTTGTTAAAGTTGAAGGGAGATAAAGATGACTAATTATTAAATAAAAGAAATTTATTTTACAATCAACCCTTGACCTATATTAGAGTTTCTCAGTTGTTATGAATATATACATTCTGAGTAATAATTACCTAAGCTAAGGGTCATTAGAGATAATCAATTATTACAACCTTTATGGCCTAGAGATTAAGGAAGGGATTTTTATATACCCACTACTATGATAGACCCTAATATTGATGTTAATATATATATATGTGTGTGTGTGTGTGTGTGTCTGTTATTTATTCATTTAATATTTGAAAACATATTATTTTATTAATATTATACATATTCTTTCATATCCTTAAATCATAGTATAACTATTTAAACACCACAAAAAAACATGGATGTTTAGTTTTCCCAGAGAACAAATAATGAGGAGATTATTTCATCTTAAGTATATAACTCATAAATGTTAGTTTTTATTTAATAGACCTCCCAAAAAATCATTTCATAATTTAGTAGAATTTTATGTAATAATGTGATTGAATTTACTATCCTAATGTAAATCCAACATATATGGTTGGTTGAGGGAAATCACTATCCATTTAATGAATAATCCATATTTTCTATTGATGTGAAAGGAGGAATATAACGCTTCTTTTTAATATTAATATTATTAATGGATTTTTTTTCCTTTATGTGTATGAATATCTTGATCAAATTACTATGACTGGTGAGATAATCATGTATGAAATCATTCCAACTGTGATGGTCTATACTGATTTATTCATTAAAGAGTTGTATGTTCAGCCTATTTTGTGAGAGGTATAATCGTCATTATAATTTTTACATGTAATTTTAACTATATCAAATATCTCCAATAGAATATACACTATCAACATAGAAGTAATGAAAATTATGATACTAGAAAATACTAAAAAGGGTTTTGTAAATCAAATTGCATCATCATGGCGGTATGCTGATACAATTCATCAAGAGTAATTATCATTCAATATTTTCTACATTGATTATATTGATCTATGAAAAATAAAAATAATGAAAATGTAGCCCTTGTCACTTATTGATAACTTGTTAAATCATTTATATGTTTCCTAATACTTCTTAAAGGTGGAACTCTGACCAGGATATCACTAATTAAAGTTGAAGAAGGGAGATATTCCCAAAATTTCCTTTTGAATATGGTATGGATATTATGATTTAATATATATTATATTTGGAAAAAATATTGATCCAAAAATACTCATTATCATAATGAATATATTTTTATATATAACACTAATAAATTTTTAGTTTTATTTCTATATGAAATGCATATATACTAAAAATATAATGTGGAGGCTCATGATAATTATTGTAATATTATAAATACATTTTTAGAGGTTATGTTATATTAATTATATAATAAATTTGAGATTAATATGGATAATGTATAATTATTTGGTAATGTTATCATGAAAAAATATATATTATTTTTCATTGAAAAATACTCTAATCAGGGGTTGTACTTGACCAATATATATTGTCGTAATTTATAGTTTTTATATATTACCTCTATAATATTAATTATTTTGGTCGAAATTATCTTTATTCTCAAACTCACATTCGAATATAAATCATAAGGGTGTGAAGTTTTTCTAGATCTTTTAATGTGAATATATAATGAAGGAATTGAAAAGGAGTTTTTGCATTTCACCAGTAATCATACTAATTTCAATTGGGGAACTTGTTTTGGTATATAGAGATGATAAGTAATTTTGATTGTGATGTGTACTGATGAGAAAAATGATATAGTTATAGAGTATATCTCAATACAGTTTAAAGATAAGAAGAATAACTATTTTACACTTGACTTGAAATTAGTGAAAGAGGTTTTCTCAATGAATATTTTTTGACATTATCTCTATGGATATAAATTTCAAATATATAGATACTAAGAGAATGGAATTTTTATTCACATTAACGGATCTTAATATCCATATGTAGATATTTTTAGAGATGATCATGTAATGTGAATACTCATTCCAATAACATATTTGGAATGTTAATAAATATGAAGAATCTCATAAGATAAAATATCATAAAACATTATCAATTATGATAATTGAGATGATTACAAAATTTATATTATTTAAAATGATCGATATGGATTTTATAAAGGAAAGACTAAAATACTACATAACATAAATGATCCCTCAACCATTTATTTCAGAGGGTGTAAAGGATGATAAAAATGATGATGTGGAAATAAAAAAAAGGAAGACTCTATGATAAAAGAAAAATCCATAAAGTCCAAAATTTAGGAATAATATGTATCAAAATAATATTTTATCTTAATTTTCATTAAAATTTATATGATTTCATCAATATATTTCTATACATGTAACCCCGAGTTTAAATTTACTATAATAATGTAATCCTTTATTACCTCATCATTAAATTTATAGTTATGAATATTAACAAACACATTATAAAACAAATATATATATATATATTCACTAAATAATAACAAATAATTTATTAATTTATTATAAAGAGATTTTCAATTTTAAATAATGTCATTTTATGCTTCAGAAATATATTTTCTTAAAACAAATTATTTAATATTAACTAGATAAAAAATATAATTAATTTCTAAATTTATAGGTATTTTATTTGAGTAAATTGATAACATTTCATATATATTTATTTCAATGTTAACTATGGGTTAATTTTTATTATTTTTTTAAATGTGAAATAATTAGTTAATAGTTAACAAATAATATTTTTTGTAAAAACTATAATTTAATATTAATTAAATGATTATGTATTTTTTAATATTTATATGAAAATAAAAAATTGTACATTAGTTATAAATAATTTAATTTACTAAATATGAATAATAATTTTACTTTAAATCAATAAAAGTTCATTTTTGGGGTTAAGAACATATTTTTCAAAACCAATGTCTATTCGTCTAATTATTTATTATATTAATAAATTAAAATAACTTCTATTGATTAACAAAATTAATGAAATTAATAGATTATATATTCAATAATTTATGTTAAAATTTACTAAATTCTTCTTATAGGGTGTGTGATGTATGTAAATTCAGTTTTATAATTTTATATAAAAATTTTGAAAATAATTTTTCGTTACAATTTGAACAATAACATTAAATTATATTATAAAAATTATATAAATTTAATCACAAAAAAAGATTCCATATTTTGAATCATCATAATTTATTTAATTTAATGGGTTCATCTTTCTTTTTTCTTATAATGAATAAAAAATAGTAATAATTTGTTATAATGGTTGTTGTTAAAGCATGATAATCGAGTGTTGAAAAAAGATATAAGGGTATTATTACCACTTATAATTTTTTAATTATTATTTTCATAATATATATGAACATTAAATTATCATAATTTTTTAACCATGGTCATTTGGAGACACTTTATCCTGAAATATACATTATAACATTGAAAACTTTTATGAAATTCCATGTGTTCCCTTCCCTTAAACTATAATAGGGAACCAATTCTCACCCATTATTCATTACCATTATAGAAATTGTATCTAAAAAATACATCTTTAAATATGATCCAATAATTCCATCCCTTCATTGTATATCCTTTGGTATTCTGCAAAGACCAATCCTTTCAATTTTATGTTGTAATCTAAAAAAGTTCTATCAATAAAGATATATAAATTATAACCAATCTATTCCAATTTTATTTCATATTATAATCCATATATAATATTATAATCAATAAAAAAATTATTAATATAGTATAAACAATAAAATTATATGTATTTATTTTATGTAACATTAATTGACATCTAGTTCTCTATCTAATGGTAGTTGTAAGTATTTCACGTATATACATTTAGACTACCGCCTCCAAATAATGATATAATTCATTTTCCATCAACATATTTAATGGTTCTTATTAATGATATATTTAATGTATATATATTCACTATGTTATATTATAATTTTTTCTTATTTTTGAATTATATTTTACCATTCATTTTTTCCATCATTCTAAAAGTTCAAAACATCACTCGTTTATACTTGTGGACTAGCATCTCTATGTAGTGATGTTATTATATTTTAGCCTCTGGTTTATATGAATGGTAATATATGTGTATATATATAATTAATAAAAATAAAATTAATTTTTTTATTTACATTATAGAGAAATATTAATTATTCCCTTTTAATAAGGACTAACAGTCACTCCAAAACATTCATAAAATATGAAGTTGTAAACAGCCGAAATAATGATGATAGTGAATTATTGTTAATGAGAATGTGTTAATATATAATAAGGATAAAATATTTAATATTATAGTAGTGACTAGGGATTTTTTCTATATTTATAACAAATCTAAATTTATTATACAGGAGGTTATAGAGATTACAAAGAAAGAAGGACTTGAGGAATGATTTTTATATTACAATTTCATTTGTAGTGGGATATCATAAGATTAAATTTTTTCGATGATGAAATAAAATGATCTATCAATTCCATCTACTATTTATTTTATTGAAATATATTTACTTATTGATATTACATATTTTCATTTCATTTTACAATATTTAATGTCATTAAAAATTGAAATAATGTTTTTGTGGAAAATCATTTTCATTTAACTCTTTCTTTATGAATAATTTCTTATTTGTCTATATTTTATATTAAAATGTTTTAAAGAATTTATATACCATTAATCATGGTATATTTATTTCATATTAACCGATTTTTTGATTTATATTACAATCATAGAAATCAATATTCTCTTCATTTTCTGAATGAGATAGTTTTTTATTTTATTGAATATGCTATTGAAATTATAGATTTAATAGACCTCTAGTGAAAAAAATTCACAAAAATAATGAATAATATTTTCATTGAAGATAAAGTTATATGATTCAATATTTATTTTCAAATAAAAAAATTTCATAACTAACATTAAATTATTATATTTGAATTATTTGATTTTGAAATGAAAATGGTATTTTCCTCCAGAAATGATTTACTAATCAATGAAAGTTATTATCGACTGTAATGAAATCCTTTTAATTTTATTTTTATTTAATTTGGGCGTATAATACAATTATAAAATAATTATTATTTCTCAAGATGATTTATGATTATGAAAAATAAATTTTTATGAATATTATAAACTTTCTATAGGTTATGATATGATGATATGATGAATGATATATGATCTTGAGGAACACATATGTATGGATTTAATTATGTGGAAGGAGTTATTAGAATTATATGACTCTATAATGATTTTTTAAAATATGGATTTATCGTGTTGCAATAAAAAATGGAATGAAGAGTGAACCATGTTTAGTAAGAGACATATTATAAAATGATAGTTTTGATAGTTAACTATGAATAATTAAATGATGGTATAATGTGTAAACTGAATCAACAATGATAATAATTATAATGATAATTATCTAATGAAATTATATTACATTCATATTTGTATGGATAAACATTTTTTCATATTTTTATATTATTTTCCCAAGGAAAATAATTTATTATTGATGATTCCATATTATTATTTCTTAAATATTTTATTAACAAACATAAACAAATATTCTTTATTAAATATGCTTCACTAATTAGGTATAATTATTTTAAGGCCTGATCATTTTCTAATACCCTTAGGATTATTTAAATCTCACTCAAGACCATTAATTATTATCTCTTACATTCAAATTTACTAATAATATAATGTCTCTATTTCCTATGATTCCCATTGCTATGGTATGAGTAACAATTTTAAGAATAATGTTTTTATAAGGGTGATACATAAAAATAAATTAATGTGAAATGAACTATATTATTTATGAATCAGTAATTTATGTATCAAATATCAAAAAGATATAAATCCTCTATGGTTACCATTTCTATCATATTTATATGTACTAGGTATTTAGGTCATGATATATATTATTTCTGTATGAAAATTATAGGGTTCTTTAGATGGTATAATAGAATTATTTATCTATTTTTGCATAAGAGGAGAGAATTTTTAGTTATAACACTTTTGTTAAGACTATGTATATGGGGGAAAATAATGATATAGTAAATATATGATTGTGGTATTCTTATAAATAAATACCCATTTCAAAAGTATAATTAAATATGGTTTTGAAAAAAAACATTTACAATTTAAAAAATTGAATAGTGTTGGATTTGTATATCATGGTCATACTTCTAGTTCACGGTGAATGGTCCCTTACTATGAAGATGATTTGAAACTGTAAGATCCCAGTTTTTATTCTTGAGGTACGTGTTTCTTCTTTTCTCCTTTCTTTAGGTGTTTTTGAGGAAATAAGGAAAATGGGGAAAATCCTAAATATCAGGTCTGCATGCCGTGTACATTTCCACACGCCATGTACTTTGGCCGTGTGGGATTAGTAAAAAGGATGTGTAGCCATGGTAGCGACGAAAGGTGTAAATAATTGACTACACACTATGTAGTGGATATTTACATGACGTTTAGTCAGTCGGTAGGTAAATAGTAAGGCGGTGGAGGCAGCCACCGGTGGAGCGGTAGTACACGCCGTCTAATCATAAATACACGCCGTGTACTCATGTCTATGGATGAACAATGCGGCGGTGCTGTTATAGGAATAGTTAAATGAGAAAAGTACACATCGAGTAGTCAATAGTACACGTCGTGTAGTTTGTTTTTTCGCCTAAAATGGGCAGCAGCCAACCCTGTTCATAGGATTGGCTTTGGATGCGTTTTGGAGCCGGGAGAGGAGGCTGGAGCTTTGAAGAGCTCCCGATCACACATCGGGAATCGGATTCTTCCACCGTCGATCACGTTGGTACCACACGGGTAAGAGATTCCTTCTCCTTGTGTGTTTATTTCCAATTCTTCCTCTAAGGTAAGTTATTTGAGGTTTAATGATAATTATTTAACCTCAGATCTATGACTTTTATGGATGTTTCGAAAGGTGTCCTTAGGGTATATCGATCACGGGTGGTCGAGGTAGGTGGATTAGTGTTTAATTTCCAACTGATGTGCATTTTGTGTACCGTTGCGATATGCTCCCATGAATGGGGTGTCCTATGGCTGAGGCTTTAATGAATTAAATTCCTATAATTGTATAGGTAATTTAAATGTGATAATAAACTACTGTTTGGGATCGCTGGTAGGATCCAGTACCACCCCGGGGGTGTGTTCCTCTGTTTAGCCATTTGGCTGGATACCCAAGGGTATTCCATTGTAATAATGTTTTATTCAATTTCCTTGAGAGGAATTGCATGTGTATTTCTTTTTTATATCTTGGGCTTGGCCCTTTTACGTGTATAGCCTGAGGGCAGTGCTTTACTTATCCAAATGGCAGTGTTACCTTTATCCTGAGGGTAGTGGTTATTTCAGCCTAAGGGAAACCTCTTTCGTGCATGTGGGCGATAGACCCGGTGCCTAAGGGCGACACTTCGTACGCCTAAGGGAAATATCTGTTATACATCTGGGGAATTACCCACGGGTTACGTTTCTGATTTCCTGAGGGTAAGGGTTTGCATGTATGAGGACACTGACTGTTTACATTGAAATTCACTATGGTGGTTTCCTTATAATGAACGATTAAATGAATAATAAAATTGAAATATAACTGGTAAAGTTATTTACTTTTGAGTACTGCTTAGTTTATTGCATTTTTCTTCTGCACACTGTTGCTGCATATTTTTACACATTGGTCACGGGCTATTGGTGGGTGCCTACTGGGAATTATTTCTCACACCCTGTTTGGGTCATGTCTTCAACCCAACCAGATTACATTTCTGTAGGTGTGGATAAGGGCAAGGGTCCCTATACATGTAATTGATTGCTGCTAAAGAGTAGGGGAGCATGGGACCAAGCTTAGGCTCGCGATGCTACTATCTATCTTGTTTTTATTTGCCTATACTTTGTATTGTACTGTCTTGTATAGTTTTGTAACATGGTCTGGATGTTTTCTTATAACTTGAGGCATGTTGCATCATTATATATAATTGTTGGTTATCTTTTACTGTAGTTGTTTTTGTGTGTATGGTTTATTACTTTTGTTGTTGTTGTATTTTTTATCTTGTATTCCATTGCACTGCACTTTGACAAATGAGGTCATAGTTTCCCCACTATCAGACCTGGGCCCTCGCTGCTAGTCGGCAGCCTCTGTCATTTGGGGAAATGCGTTTGAGGTCACGTGGCGAACCGGGTTCGGGGCACCCGTGGAGTGGTACCCGGAATTGGGGTGTTACAAAGTCCTATCAGAGGAGTTCTTTTCTTTGACTTATTATTTAGATCCTTATTCAAGGATAGGATGAGAATGGTAGTTGGTTATAAGCTGTTCCTGGGAGTAGCTAACCCGTGTACAGGAAAAATCCAGTCTACCTCGTATTTTTTCAATTCTTCTGATTTTGCCAATTTTACAGTTGATTTGATTTCACCATTGGGTGAGGCACTTGTATTGTGCTGTTGATATTTTATTCATGGGTTCTATTTAGTTACAACCTGATGATATGAGGTTGTGTAATATCATGCATCATTTAGGAACCTACTATAAATCACATGCCATGCATAGTTTCCATGCCATGTAGGTTCATTAGAAATTTCATGTTGTTGTGAAAGATATTGTGCTAGTAAAAGCATGTTGTTTTTATAGCTTCTTAGATAGATATCTGCTGTTTGATATGGTATTATTGTGTGAGAATTTTTATATAATGGACACCAAACTTTGGTTTTTGGAGAGTATAGGCCCTCATTGATCGAAATTTGGTGGATCATTGGCTTTTTATCTGGTTATAACACATATAAGATTACAGACATTGATTCACGGGGAGTATGGGCCCTCATGGATCGGAATTTGGCACTTAGGTGTTTTTTTCCAGTATATTCTAGGTTCCGAAGAAGTTTCTGTGACATAGTGTCTAGAAACCCATTATACATGTCGTTTAGTACCTTAAACATGTCGTGTATGTCCTTCTGTTTGGGAAGAAAAGAGAACTTTTTGAGTATATGCCATGTACCATAAGTACACGCCGTGTAGTCCTTTCCTGTGTCATAGACCATGTGGGAAGGGACACGGGGAAGGGATGTTCTTGGGGTGAACACGCCGTGTACCGTAAGTACACAATGTGTAGTATTGACCCGGATTCCTCCCGTGTATCTAACAAAACGGACAGGGGAGACATTAATATATACATGCCGTGTACACTATGGAAACACGCAGTGTAGTCTGACCTGGGATCCGGTTGTGTGACTAACAACACGGGTAAGTGTAATCCTTTCATGTACATGCCATGTGTATATAGAACACACCGTGTAGTGTGAGTCGTGTATCCATCCGTATAACTAACAACATGGGTCGGTGAAGCTCGTCTAGTACACATTATGTACCTATGGGACATGTCGTGTGGTCTTTTCTGAGGATAGACCATGCGGACATAGCCCTGGGGTTGGGAAGACGGAGTGGTGTACACGTCGTGTGCTGGTGTAACATGTCGTGTGGTATCAATCTGAGTAGTCGGCTGAGTCACAAACTACACAGGCAATTGGAAAATTACACTATACATGTTGTGTAGATAATATACATGTCGTGTAGTTTTGTTTAACAGAACATGTGTGGCTTGGCCATGTAGAAGGACCCTGGCAGGGGAAGAAAAGTCAGGTACACTCCGTGTAGTCAGTATACACGTTGTGTAGTCTTGCTGTGCAATTTTTAATGCCTTCTTCCTCCTATTATTGTTTTTGGTTCCTTCATTTTCAGACTATGATAATCTTGATCTAAGGTGTGCATTTGACCTTGTAGTGTCATGCCACCGAGACATTCACGCGTTTTTCTCCAAGAGAGCGGCAACGAGTATACTCTGGAGATGGTGGTCCATGGGCTACCATTTGATCCTCCAGCAGAGCCAGATGCAGTGCCAGCCATAATACCGGACACAAGCACGGAGGCGCAGTTCCATGAAGGCTTTATGCGGTTCATGAAATACTTTCAGGGAGCACCTCCGATTGCCACAACTATGGACTAGTTGACTCGTATCTTCCAGCAGCAGCATCCACCTATGTTTTCAGGGGTTGGAAGACCACAGGATACAGAGTCTTAGCAGGGGTCGATGCATACTATTTTCGAGCACCTAGAGACACCTCCAGGGTGGAGGGTCAAGCTCGTGACTTATATGCTACGTGATTCTGCCAAGAGGTGGTGGGATGTTACCACCTAATCAGAGCATCACAGAGACATGGCGTGGGAATATTTCCAGACAACCTTCTATGATTTCTTCTTCCCAAAGAAACTAAGGGCAGATTGAGATCTAGAGTTCATGAATATGCAGTAGGGCGCTATGTTGGTGATGGATTATTCTGCTCTCTTCACCGAGATTCAGCGTTTTTCACCAGTTCTGGTGGGCGATGAGACGCTGAGAGCCAGACGCTTTGAGGATGGTCTTCGATATGAAATCCGAGAACTGGTGAATGTTTTCAGGTTTCCCTCAGTACATGCTATTATGAACCAGACATTGATTACAGAGAGGAACCTGAGGGAAGCTAGTGGCGTGGGCCAGGATGGTTCAACACCAGTTTCTGGTACTATTTCTACTGGTAAGAGGAAGAGACAGATGGACTTCTCTCAGGGTTGTATTACCAGCTAGAAGAATGTTTCAGGTGGCCAGTTCATGTTCTACCAGTGTGGTAAGTAGGGGAAAAAGAGACCTCAGTGTCCACGAGACCCAGTGGAGTGCCGAGATTTCGGAAAGATGGGTCATCTACAACGCTTTTGTAGGGAATTTCTACCAGTGGCTAGTGAGAGGGTTTCTGTACAGACTCCCCGTGCGGGAGCAGGACCAGCAGCTTCTTACCAGTCGGGAAACTGGAATACGTCAGGGCATGCAGGCAGAGATGGTGGTCATGGATGTGGTAGCCATACACCAGGATCTCAGAGGCAATATGGCGGGATAGTTCAGGGTAGCCAGGTTGTGTCACAGGGACGCGGCACTGGACAAGCATATGTAGTGCAACAGACCCAACAAAAGCAGGATCCCCGAACTTCTACTGTCAGATGTACTATTCTAGTAGCTTCTGTCTTATCTTCAGAACTTTTCGATATGGGTTCTACACATAGTTTCATATCTATGCCCGTTGTGGAGAGCCTTGGGCTCTATGTTTCTTCTTCTTCTTCTTCTTCTACTGTTATGACGTTAGACACTCTGTTGGGGACTAGAACGGATCGTGTGCGTTAGTGCAAGGAGTTCCCCCTTGAGGTTGGTGGGTGTCACTTCCTTTGGGACCTCTATGTCATAGAGACGACGAGATATGATGTCAATCTCAGTATGGACAAGTTGGTTCCCTTTAGAGCCTTTGTGGATAGCTATCATCGTAGGGTGAGTTTCACGTCACTAGAGGGAGGAGAGTTTCTATACAAGGTTGAGTAGAATGTTCAGGGAAGTCAAGCTGCACCAAAGCATCATGGGAGAAGTGGTATCACATCCCAGATTGAAAGCTTATATCTAGATGATCACGGGGCTTGTCAGAAGGATTTCCCTCCAGTGGATGATTGTTTCAGGGATGTCTTCCTGGATGAATTTTTAGGACTACCTATGGAGCGTGAGGTGGATTTCACTATTGAGCTTGTTCCAGGAGAAACACCGATGTCCATTCCTCCTTATAGGTTGGCTACACCGGAGTTGCAGGAGCTCAAGAGACAGTTAGAGGAGTTATAGGATAAGGGTTTCATCCGACCCAGTACTTCTCCTTGGGGTTTGCCGGTCCTCTTTAAGAAGAAAGTGTACGGTACCCTCAAACTCTGTGTGGATTATAGGAAGTTGAACCAGTTAACGGTTAAGAACCAATATCCCATGCCAATGATTGATGATCTTTTTGACCAACTTCATGGAGAATGAGTGTTATCGAATATTGACATGAGATCAGGATATCATCAGCTACGTGATAGACCATCTTATATACCTCTCACAGCTTTCAGGATCATGTACGATCTATACGAATTCTTGGTTATGCAGTTCGGACTCACGAACGCGCCGGAAATTTTCATGGCTCTTATGAATTTTGTGTTCAATCTTTATCTGGATTCTTTTGAGGTAGTCTTTGTGGAAGATATCTTGGTGTTCTATCACACTCGACATGACCATGCCACCCATCTTGAGATCATATTGAGTACACTGAGAGAGCATAAACTATATAATAAGCTCTCAAAGTGCCACTTTTGGATGGACCAGATACACTTTCGGGGTCATATAATCTTAGATGCAGGAGTTGCAGTAGACCCAGAGAAGGTGAGAGCAGTAGTTTCCTAGGATTATCCTAAGAAAGTGTTTGAAATACGGAGTTTCTTGGGGATGGATGGTTACTAAAGACACTTCATATAGGACTTTTCCTACTTAGCAGTGTCGATGATGGGTTTGACTAAGAAGTGTATGAAGTTCATTTGGTCAGAATCTTGTGAGACAGCCTTCCAGGAGCTGAAGGGAAAGCTGACATTAGCACCAATCCGAATACTCCTAGAGCTGGGGTAGAGCTATACAGATTAATGTGATGCATCAGGTCTTGGGCTAGGAGCTGTGTTGATGCAGGGAGATCGAGTAGTTGCGTACGGGTCTCAGCAGTTGAGGCCACATGAGAGGAATTACCCTATGCATGATCTCGAGTTTGCTGTAGTTGTTCATGAATTGTATTGTTGGAGACATTATCTCTTGGGAAAAAATTTGGTGGTGTTCACGGACCACAAAAGTCTCAAGTACATCATTACCTAGCGTGACATAAACTTGAAGCAGTGAAGGTGGGTTGAATACCTTCAGTCCTTTGATTTTGAGCTTGTTTATACACCTGTTAAAGGTAATGCAGTAGCTGATGCACTAAGAAGGAAGACTCAGATACAAGAAGTTCAAGAGGCCAGTGGTGAATGACATCTTATGGATTTGATCTCTGAGATGCATTGGAGGTTCACGACAGTCAGGGGTAGACCTATCTTTTGTCTTTAGCTGTGACCTCTACCCTCTTGGATAGAGTGAGAATGAGACATCTATCTGATTCAGAAGGCCTAGTTCTAAGGGAGTCGGTGAATAGTGAGGACCCTTATACTGGCTGGATGATTGGAGATGATTAATTATTGTGTTTCAATGGACGAGTGTGGGTTCCAAGGGATATACGCGAGGAGATGATTCGGGAGTTTCATGCTTCAGCTTGGGTAGTTCATCCCTGAGTTACCAAGATGTTTCCTGACTTGATACATCATTACTGGTGGCCAAGTATGAAGAGAGAAGTAACTGGTTTTGGTACGAGGTGTTCCACCTATCAGCAGGTGAAGGCGGAGCATCATAGGCCAGCTGGACTGTTACAAAAGTTTCTTATTCCAGATTGGAAATGGGATGATGTCGCGATGGACTTCGTGACGGGGTTTCCGAGGTCACCTCAAGGCAATGATGCCATGTGGGTTGTTGTGGATAGACTCACCAAGGTATCTCACTTTTTTCCAACCAAGGAGACCTTCAGTGTGGATGAGCTCCAGAAGTTGTATATCTGAGAAATCGTACGTCTTCAGGGGGTTCCTCATTCTATCATTTCAGATGGGGATGCCCATTTTATATCTCATTTCTGACATAGTTTTCAGTGGGCATTGGGTATACAAGTGCTTCTGAGCACAGCATACCACCCTCAGACTGATGGTCAGTCTGAGTGTACAATATAGGTGCCTGAGGACATGCTATGTGCATGAATCCTAGACTTTGGGGGAAATTGGGAGAAGCATATACCCATAGTATAGTATTCCTATAATAATAGTTTTTGGGGAAATATTGATATGGCACCTTATGAGGATTTATATGGTAGGCCATGATGATAACCCTTGTGCTGGATAGAGGTAGGTGAGGCAGCTTTACTGGGTCCACGTCTCGTGCAGGAGACTTTTGTATAGGTCCAGTTAATTCAAAAGAGGATAGCTGCTGCAAAATATCGTAATAAATCTTATATTGATTGCCGCAGATGACCCTTGGAGTTCGTGGTCATGGATTAGGTTTTCTTGCGTGTTTCACCGAGGTTGGGACAGAGGCGTGTCAGGAGACAGGGTAAACTTTCACCGAGGTAAGTAGGGCCATTTGAGATTCTGGAGAGAGTCGGTCCGGTTTCCTATCGGTTTCAGTTACCACAGAGGTACCGATCCATGTACGACATCTTCCATGTATATCAGTTGCATTACTATCATTCTGACCTGTCTCACGTCTTTCATCCCGAGAAGGGTGAGCTTGAGATATATGTGTCCTTTGATGATCATATTATTCGTATCATTGATAGGAGCACGAAGTTTCTCTGAGGCCGGTCAGTTCCTCTCGTACAGGTTCTATGGTAGCATGGATGAGTACAGGATGAAACCTGGGAGCCGGAGACTAACATAGGTGCTTAGTGGCCAGAGTTGTTTACGGCTATATCTTCACAACCATTGTAATGGAAATTTGGGGATGAATTTCTTTAAGGGGGGATGTTTGTAAGAACCTGGTTCTCATTCTTGAGGTACAGGTTTCTTCAATTTTCCTTTCCTTAAGTTTTTTTGAGGAAATAAGGAAAATGGGGAAAAATCCTAAATTTCGGGACTACAAATCATGTAATTTTCCACAAGCCATGTACTTTGGTCATGTGGGATAAGTACACAGGGTGTGTAGCCATGCTGGCGACGAAAGGTGTAAAAAATCGACTACACGCCATGTAGTGGATATTTACACGTCGTGTAGTCAATAGGTAGGAAAATATTAAGGAGATGGAGGCAACCGCCAGCGGAGCTGTAGTACATGCCATGTAATCATAAATACACACCGTGTACTCATGTCGACGGATGAACAGTGCAGTGGTCCCGCCAGAGGAATAGTTAAATGAGAAAATAAAAGGCCATGTAGTCAATAGTACACGCCGTGTAGTTTTTTTTCACCTAAAATGGGTCGTAGCCATCCCTGTTCACAAGATTGGATTTGGATACGATTTGGAGCCGGGAGAGGAGACTGGTGCTTTGAAGAGCTCCTAATTGCACGTTGGGAATCAGATTCTTCTATCATCGATCACGTTGGTAACACACGGGTAAGAGCTTCCTTCTCCTTGTGTGTTTCTTTCCAATTATTCCTATAAGGGAAGTTATTTGAGGTTGAATGAGAATTATTTTACCTCAGATCTATGATGTTATTCGACGTTTCTAAAGGCATCGTTCAGGTATATCAATAATGGGTGATCGAGGAAGGTGGCTTGATATTTAATTTCCAACTGATGTGCATTTTGTGTACCGTTGTGACACGCGCCCATGAATTGGGTGTCGTATGGATGAGGCCTTGTTGAATTAAATTCCTATAATTATATAGGTATTTTAAATGTGATAATAAACTACTATTTTGGATCGCTACTTGGATCCATGACCACCTCAAGGGTGTGTTCCTCTGTTTAGTCATTTGGCCGGATACCCGAGGGCATTCCATTGTAATAATGTGTATTGAATTGACTTGAGAGGAATTTCATGTGTATTTCTTGTTTATATGTTGGGCTTGGCCCGGTTACTTTCTTTTCCTGAGGGTAGTTCCTTACTTATCCTAAGGGAAGTGTTACCTGTAGCCTGAGTGCAGTGGTTATTTCGGCCTGAGGGAAACTTCTTTTGTGCCTGTGGGCGATAAAACCTGTTCTTGAGGGAGACACATTGTAAGACTGAGGGTAATATCTGTTATGCCTATGGTAAATTACCTACGAGTTATGTTTAGTATTGCCTGAGGGTAAGGGTTTGCGTGTTTGAGGACACTGACTATTTACATAGAAATTCACTATGGTGGTTTACTTATAATGAACGATTAAATGAATAATAAAATTTAAATATAACTGGTAAAGTTATTTAATTTGGAGTAATTCTTTGTTTATTTCATTTCTCTACTACACACTATTTTTGAATATTTTTAAACAGTTGGGCATGGGCCTTTGGTGGGTGCCTACTGGGAATTATTTCTCACACCCTATTTGGGTCATGTCTTCGGCCCAAACAGATTACATTTCTACACGTGTGGATAAGGGAAAGGGTCCCTATACAGGTACTTGATTGCTGCTGAGGAGTAGGGGAGACTGGGATCAGGCTAAGGCTCACGATGCTACCGTTTGTCTTGTTTTGTTTTTGTCGTACTCTATATTGTATTGTCTTGTATTGTTGTGTAGCATGTTCTGGCTGTTTTCTTAGAACTTGAGGCATGTTGAATCATTATATATAACTATTGGTTATCTTTTACTTAAGTTTTTTATATGTGTATCGTTTACTACTTCTACTGTTGTTGTATGTTTTATCTTATATTCTGCTGCACTACACTTTGACAAATGAGGGCATAGTTTCCCCACTATCAGATCTGTGCCCTCGCTGCTAGTCAGATGCCTCTGGCGTTTGGGAAAATGTGCTTGAGGTCACCTGGCGAACCGGGTTTGGGGAACCTTTGGAGTGGTACCCGGAACCGGGACGTTACAGAAACTCCCTAGGGATATTCCTAGGTTAATTAAAATTTTATTTACGAGTCTTTATATATTTTTTATATAGGTATTTATCATGGATAATGTACATTAAACCTAAATTTTCATATATTTATTTTTTTGTCAACATCTACATATCGTATAAATTATTTTCATGTATATATGATTATATACCATGATTATTATTTCTCATAAAATGATTTCTATTTTAATTAAATATTTGTTATAGAGGAAATTATGTTAATAGAGAATGTTATGAACAATATAATGGTTTTTCTTTGAGAAAATAAATGAAACGAGAGGTGGAATAAGAACCTTATGATTATTCATAATCAGTTATCTTGTTATATGATTACTAATATCAACAGGAGTGGCCCTTATAACAAACCTTGTTATGGAGTATTGCATTTTCATGAAGTACATTTACAAATTAAGATTCACCTTTCTATATATTGAGAATATGGGAAAATCACCTATGTAAATATCACAAATGGATGATAAGATATTTTATGTATTTTGAATAAGATCATAAAAAATAAATTGTAAATGAAAATTAATAATTCAATTAAGGGAAATGATGTGTATCCTTGGGAAACACTGTCATTTTAGAATATTATGTTTGGGTAACATGGGTATTATATGAGTGAATTACACAATGCAAGGTAAAAAATCTAGTCTAAGGAAGGTGATATGCAATGTCAATCACTATTGTGAATCTTGTTTATTATGGAACACTCTATAATTGGGGATGTATTTATGAATATTTTAAGAATGTTTCGTATGAAAATATTTTCATATATTATTTAGGGAAATTTAATTTTTTTTTAATCATTTATTATCTCACTCTACATGGATCCCTAATAAATTACTAGAGTAATGAAGTCACATATGATATTCAGAACTGACCTATGATTTATAATCCTTGAGATGGTAAGTATGAACGTATAATGAATATTTCAGGAATTTTAAGGGTCTTGATACATATTAAAATGGTGTTATATCACATATATATGGGGAGAATCAAAATATTGAAAACATTATCATATTATGTGTTTTTTTATGAATACTCATATAAGAATTCTATTATTTTATATAATTGTAGTGATATATTTCAATAGAACTCATAAATGATTTTACAAATATTTCAAAGGGTCCATATAGAATAGCATTGATGGAGTTGTATGAATTGAAGATGCAACTCTCTGAGAATTTTTATAATGGTTTTATTCAATCAAGTATGTAACATTGCAGTGTAATTTTATTTTTTTAAATAAAAATTATGGATCCATTCGACTCAATATCAAACATTGCAAACATAACAATATCATGATTCAGAATAGTTCTAATAATCCCTGTTTGATTATTTTTTTCATCAATTGTGTGGGGATCATTATTTTTCCAAGATTGATCTTCAATCTAGATAATGTCAATTTGGGGCCCAAAGAGGTGGAATAACTATGAAAACATTAAATCTGAGCTATATAGACTATGAATATATAGCGATTATTTTTTTTCTTACTAATTCCCTCATTCTATTTATGAATTTTGTTAATATATTCTTTATAGATTATTATGATCATTTTGTGTTATTATTTTTAGAATACATTCCTATATATTAACAGAGAATGGAAATTCAATATTATCTCTAGTGGATTGTACTAGATATACCATGGTAACTAATTTATATGAATAATTTACCATGTGTTAATATTTGCGATAGAATGATTCATTTATTATGTTATATAGTGTCAATTGAGTGTAAATCAATGGATCCATCAAATAATTATACCATTCCACATAGGTCCTTATTAACCACTTTGACTCAGATTTATTGTTTTATTGGATTGTTTGGAAAAGTTTAGTTATTTATGAAGTATTTATCACAAATATGTGATTTACTCAGAATGTTATGTTCGAAGGGAAGTTCCGTCAGAATGATTAATGTGTGGGAAAATTCATTTAATTGAAGATATGGTTGATTATTGTGCCTATGATCACACTAAAATACATTGGATAAGAATTCTTGATTTATAGAGACACATCAAAAAAGGTTTTGGTATGTGTTCTTATATAGAATGATATGGTGATATCATATGAATCACTCAAATTGAATATTTATGAAAAACTATAATAAACATATAATTTGATGTTAGATATGGTAATCATTGAATAAAGGATTTATAATAACAACCATCCTGGATATTGGGGATACATAAATACTAATAGAAAATTTAAATAATATATTCATCCAGAAATATTTGAATATGATCCAGAGAAGGTTGCTGGATTTGATTAAATGTGATCCATGATCCACACATTACCATCCTATGAAAGTGAACAAGGGGGGCGTTGCTTTGATTTAAAAAGATAATGATAAATAATATATAAAGTGGGTCCCTAATGATCCAATATTTCTAGATTTGGAAAGGATGGTTCTTGAAATATTTAGTATAGTGGAGTAATATTAACTTTCTCAAATCAGTTTTCAATCATATATCATTGTGACGATTAATGAGGCATTGATGGTGGATGTACAATTGTAAATAAAGTTGATAGATATTCTTGATTTTATCCTTGATTATAAAGGAATGATAATGATTTGGAACCATGTATGTGTATCGTTAATACAATACATAAATAATGTTCTATTGTAAGTGGTGAAAGTATAATCATTATCTATTATTCCTTCAAGTTGAATGATATATAAGCACCAAAAATATTATTTCCCATTGAACAAAATATATATAAGTATATGATTTTTTATCACAATATATGTTTTTTCAAGAGGATATGGCTGATAAATAAAATTATAATAGAATTTTATAATATTTATCCATACTACAATAGATATGGAAGAACCACACAATGTATTCTGTCATCAGACTCCCAAAAATATCTAAAGGAAATAATACTACTTGGTTTATATTCAACTACCTTATAAATTAAAAACAATTAATTTAGATCATGTTATATTTTTCCTTAAATCATATTTTTAGTATATATATTATTGAATTGTTACGACTTTATAGATTACATTTTTTATTGTATCTAATTGAGATATCAGACTTTGCATGATCTTCTGGAAAGGGGTTTATAAAGAATGAAATATTTATTTTTATTTCATTACTACCTATCATCCATACATAAATGGTAATTTTAGATTACCATTAAATCCATATAGTTTATGTTGAGATATAATTCTATGGGTTTTGGATAAAAACCTTTGTCTAGTAATTTTTTTTACAAATATTGCTTTTACTCTAGATTTTTGGTGGCTTGATATGAATACCACTAGGGAAGGAATTGTATAAAAATTATATATTGGGATGAAATTAGAGAAATAAACCTATTTTTACAAAATCAGGATGAGTAAATGATAGATAATTCTTATTGCATTCTTTTTCATGTCAAGTCATCTCAGAGTGGTTATAAGAGTTATGTTTAAAATAATTGTAGAGATATGTAATTTCAATAATGTGAGAAGGATTGTATTTGGGAATATATCTTTAATAATGTAATTATATTTGGATATAATGAATGGTTTGTCCCTATGCATGTGAGTCTCATAATTATTTAGGGTCGAGTTGAGACTATAGCTTATTTATTTGGAACCCCTATCAAATATATCTTAGGTTAACGTATTGTTTGATGCATCTCTTATTAGTAAGAACATACATTATCCTTATCATTTATTAGAAATAATCATTTTACAATAATTTTGGGTTATTATTATGATGAATAGTTAATAGAATTATTCAATCATATATATAATTTTCAGTAGAAGAAGACCACACATCCAGTTCATGTGATTTAGAGGAATCAAAAATTTTAAAAAGATACGAACAATGAGATAATATTATGAAGTAGTGATATAGTAATTTTCTCCTATTATCACAATAAAATTTTAATGAAAAAAAATTATTTTAATGTTGAGAAAGAAAAAACCCCAATATTTTATGTGTTTTTCATATAAAAACAATGTGATGTATTCGATAACATCCCTTCCATCCATCCCCAAAACTAAATGAATTATACTAAATTATTACTAAATAAACTATAAATTAAATTGTAATTATTAAATAAGGATAAATAGATTATTAAAATATGTTTAGTTTATTTTAATAATTTAAACATATCAATATAAATAGGTACTAAATTTTCATTAAATTCATTTAATGGTTCCAAAAATGACTTTCTAAATAAGGATTTTAATTTATTTTTACGTTTAGATAAATAATATGTACTTTTAAAAAAAATTGAAATATTATTTGATGAAATTTATGAAATTTTTTAAGATAACATGTCAGTATTATCTTTGGGGGAATTTTTAGAATTCTTCTGAAAAGTATCTATTATAGAATAGTAAACAAATTTTGTTTCTTTTGTAAAAAATGTCATCTATTTTCAATTAAAATACCCATTATGATGTGAATAGTATATAATAATGTAACACAAGTAAAACTTAAATATATTAAGTTTAAATAATTACATATGAATCGTCATTATAGTTTTATTTGTTATAAATAATTTATTGGTCATTAAAACTATATTTTCTAAAAACAGTATTATGTGATTACCCAATGTGTTTTCAGATTAATAAATTAAATTAATCCTTATTGATTAATTATTTTAATGAAATATATATTTTATATACTTAATAAAAAAAATTATTTTTCATTTTAATCACATTAGAAGGAATGTAATGGGAGTAAATTTAGTTTTAAACATATAAATTCAAATTCCTAAAATACTTTTCATTGTGGTTTTTATGCTAATTTAACATTAAACACTTCCAATTAATGAAATTTAATATGATAAAACTAAATCAATATTTTCAATCATAATAATTAATATTAATTAATTTGTACAACATAATTTTGTTTCACGGTTAATTTTCAAAATAGTTGAATTGTTTTACTGTGATTAATGTTAAAATGAGTTTATAAGGGGTTAAACCAACAGATAAGGGTGGAATTTATACGAATATGTGAATAATAATCATTTTTGGAGGATATTTAAACCATATATGATTCCTAAATTTAGTACATGAATATTTGGATCCAATTTTCCCTAAAAGATACTTTATATTATTTAAATCCTTTATGTAATAACTTGTCTGTTCCACCCCTCAATTAAAAAAGTAACATATTTTCCACTATTTTTGAAATTTTTTGATAATTTTTAATGGAAAATGCAATATCAAAGATTTTTATATATTCCATCCCTTATTCCTTGGTCTTTTGATTCTCCCAATTCTCACCCTTCAAATCATAATGTGTAACACAAAGGAGGTCTAGTAGAGAATATGTATAAATAACAAGCAACATATTTTAATTTTATTTATTATTTTATATCATATTTAATTTTATCTATAAAATAATAACATATAGATTATCATAAATATAAAAATATATTATTATGTTGATTTAACAAATAATCACTCATTCTTTTCAAAAAAAAATTAGAGAAGAAATTATCTCTCACACATAAATTTGGAATTACTTATCCATGATGTGATACAATTCAATTTTCTCCACCATATTTTATGAATGGTAATTATACTGAATTTAATGTATATATTTTATATTTATTATATAATAAATTTTTTTAGAGGTGAAATATTATATAACTTTATTTTTTTTTATCCGTCAAAAAATTAGATAACATCAATCATGCGTATATAAACAAAACCATCACCAACAAGTAATGTAATTAAATTTTTATCAATAATTAATATTACCGCTTATTATTATATATATATTTAATATATATGTAATTTATATCATAATTGAAAATCTATATCTAAATTGAACATTATCAGTTTTCAAAGACAATATCTTCCAAACTAAAATATACATGAAAAATTAATCAATAAACATCCAAAATGATGATGATAATATAATATTTTTAATGAATGGGTGACAAAAAATTATATATAAACCTTGTATGTTATTTTAAATATGAATATTCTTCAGTTATATAATTATAATAACATAAATTTTTAATATAATATTTTAGATTAATTATGATGTCGGACATACAAGAGTTATGTGTTTTATGTAATAATATTTATTTCTAGATTTTCTTATAGTGTAACATTTTATATGGAAATTATATGAACTATTTCAAAAAAAAATACCTTTTTTATTTATTCTCGTGTATTTATTTATAGAGATTAAAAAAGGTCCTTTTATTTTCATTTGAAAATGTAAATAAAATTCTAAAAAATTGTTCTTAAGTATAACCAACTTAAAGTCTCTTTTTATTTTGGATTAATTTCTCTGTGTCCATAGTTTTATTAAAAATGATTTCAAAAATGGAATAACTATTATATACTATTATATTAATGTCATTTTACCATGTTTTACATTCTATGAAAATTTTTAAAATGAATATTACCATTATTTTTAAAATAATGTACTTTTGTGTTTTATAAAAAATGTGTATAGAATTTTTGTTTTAATTTATACCACACGAATAGATTTACCTAACATCATAAGTACACTTTTCATTGATGATTACATTGTATATCTATTTTTTATTTTAACTGAAATTTTTTTCCATATATATTTTGAAATTTACTGATTTTAAATAGTTGATATTAAAAAGATAGTTGTCTTTTACTAAAGAAATGTATTAGTGGTCATTAAAGAGTATTTTAATCCAATATAATATCATAGGATTTTTCTGATAATTTTATAGGGATATGATCCAATGTCAAAAAAATTTATTTATTATATGGATGGTTTATTATTTTGAATATGAACTATTTATGAAACACATATCATTTCAAGAGGTTAATATTCGATGATATGATGAATTTTTTATTATCATTTGGAACACATATGTATAGATTTCATTATGTGATAGGTGGGACCAAAAATATCTATAACACTATTTTTTTTGTAAATATTGATATATCATGAGATAATTTGGACAGGAATGAAGAGTGAACCCGATTTAGTAATGGTATTTATCTTCTATGATGGTATTTAAAGTTACCCTTGTCAAATGAGATGATAAAATATGTAGTGAACTCAATATAATATGCTGATCGTAAGTGATCCTTTTCTATGTATATTATTTTCTATGATTATTTTTATGATAATAAATTTTTTCATATTCTCTTTTTTATGTTTTCATAACTCATTACTAATTATTAATGATTTATCACAATTTTGCCTTATGATTTAAAAAAACATTATTCAATGTATCATGATTTTTGATTTTTGATTTATTGGATATAATTACTATAATTCATGAGAATGTTTCCATAACATATTACCTATCTTATAATCACTCAGGGTCGTTAATTGACATCTCTAATATTTTACCTTAATGAAAAATTGAGCACATTTTTTCTTGTCTTTCCTTTCCTTGGGTAATGAATAATGTTTTTTAGAATGATTAGTCTATGAATTTTTCTGTATGGGGAGAGATTAATGGGAAATCATGATGTTATTTTAAGTACAATTTATTTATGTATAAAATATTCCAAATACAATAAGACCTTATTGTTTTTTCATGGATATATTAATATATAATTAATATTAAACTAATGAGATGTAACATTTCTATATGAAATATATGGATCACATCAGAATAGGGGTTCTAGTATTTATATCATTACTATATATGCCATCGGAATAGGATATGAAGAAGTGTTCGTTGAATTATACACCTAACATGACATTATCCATCCACCAAGGGGATATGATGATGTGTTGAAAATATAAAGACAAAAATAGGTAAGACAATATGAATAAAAAGATAATCAACTATACATCAATGTGATTGTGATTTTTAAACAATGTATGCATAGAGGAAAAAGCATATGGGGATGATGAAAAAATTTCCCATAACTACATGGAAGTGGGAAAGCATCATGATGTATTTCATCACATTATTCTAAATATAGTTATGGAAAATAATTATATATGGGTTTTAGTGTATCTTTTTAAAAATACATCTCACTTCATTTACATTGGGGATGTCTTCTTAGATGATCAACATATAAGGATGTACATTATAAAAGTTTTGAGGATATATAAAACACCAACATAAAATTTATTTGATTGATATTAATTATAAAGATATTTTTTGTAAAATACTCAAATGTTCATTGAAAAAGTGTTGAACTTCAATATAACCTTTCACGCTCATATTGATAGAAAATATAAGTGAAAAATAAATACACATAACAATATTTTTAAATATTTTTTAATTAAATTCAAAGGGAAATAAGAAAAAAAAAAGCTCCTTAAATAGTACTCATATAGTAATATATTACACTACATCATTCAAATTGAACAATATAATGATATTTTTGGGAATATATAATAAATATAAACGTGCTGGAATGAATTTTCCGAACACAAGTCATTGATACATTAAATAGTCAATGAAATAGTTGAAATTGATTAAATAATTATTCAAAATATCTGGTTATATCCAAGTTGATAGAATTTCTATACATAACATCATTCAATATTACTAGAGTTCTTGGTTTTTTAAAAAAATTTCCTTCATAAATCATCCTATAAGGGAGCCATAGAGATTAGAAATGAGGGAATTCTATTTATTAGCTATAATTACCCCTTTGGGAATCATGACAACATTAAATCAATGGAATATTGATTAAAACTACAACATACCCTTTCTCAATAGAATGATGTTTTCTAAGTATCCCTCTTGACAAAGTGAAAAGAATATCATTCATGTGCACTAAATCTAGAGGTGGTATAATTAGATATTGATATATCAAATGAGGAGAAATCATTGATGATAGAGGACCATAATGATAGTCTATTATTCAATAATAATAATCACATAGTCAAACTGCTATGGTGGAACCAAATGAATGAGGAGATGACCTGTGAACCATAGGAAGAAAATAAATAAAAGTACCATGAATTGTTTTCATCTTAGTTGATTAAATAATAGTTCAAGTGTAAAATTTCATATGGTGGGAAGAATATAATGAAAAATATATTTAATAATGGAATTTTCATTTTAAATTTACATGTGTTTCAAATTTGGTAATGCACTATTCTAAAAAAAACATGCACCACTTTATAAAATAATATAAATTTTAATATATTTACTTAAACATTAATTTTAGAGTATATATATAATCAATAAAATTCCCACAATTTTAATGAGTTAAAAAAAATAAAGTACATGTTACATGAAAAATTTGATAGGGTATATCCTAAAGAATTAACACACTAAAAAATATACTATTTAAAAGAAAAATATATCAGTAATTTAAAATCTATTTGGAAAATGAAAATATATATAACCATTATTTAAAAAATTAATTAATTAAAAAATAATGAAATATGATTTATTCATAGAATTTAGATAACTCAAAAATCTGTTACAAATTTTACACTTGGATTAATAATTTAAATATTGTAAATGCATTCTTTTCATTAACAATATTAACATTATTTTTAAAATAGTAGCCTAAAATATGTAATTAAAAAATAAAATTTATTTATGGTATAAAATATAAATGTAATAAATTTATATCATGATTCAAATAACTATATTCTTAATAAATTATAATTTTTTTGATTTTTTTAAAGCATTTCGAAAAACATTATTTTAATACATAAATATTTCATCTATTTATATGAATATTTATTCCCTTACATAAACACACGCCTAAGGAACAGAATTTTATAGTTCATTTAAAAATATTAACACATAAAAAATGGTCAATAAGTGAGATAAATATTCTCCAATTTTTTTCTTCATTATATACACCCCTATTAGACATATCATATATAATATCTTTTTTCGTATCATTTGGAGAGGAAACATATTAAAATGTGATCGTAGATGCTCAGTAAGAAAAAACAAGGGGGTATCAATATAAAGTGGGCATATGGGTATGGGAACCAAAGAATAAAAAATGAAAACCACGCCATTTATATTATAGATTATAAAAAAAATTCCCCGGAAAAAATCATGGCAGTTCAAAGTACGTGACCTTAATGGAATAAATGAACCCATCCCACATGGTAGTAACATTGTCATAATACATTTATTTTTAGAATATTCATAATAATAGAATATTTTACATCATGGAAAACCATAATGAAATTAATAACAAGTTATAATTGGGATAAAACCCCATGTACATTCATTGGGTCTAGGAAAACATCTTGTATACCCTCTTTTGATCTTGGGATAAACTCTCATGTTCCCTATATTAGGCTAAGGATAACCTCTTGTATAACCTTTGAGATCCTATAATATTAATTATCAAGAAATGAATTAGAGGAATATATAGGTCCTATGTTTAACATGATGGATTTTATACATTACTATTATACAAGATCAAAAAACATTTATTATATAACGACTGTGGAAATGAAATAGTTTTTATAATTATTTTATCATTTCCTCAAATCATGGACCTCGGAAAATTCTTGTTTCATAAGAATATTATCATGGTATAACCCGTACAACAGAAAATTGTTTCATAAAAATCATTTCATCATAACCATAATCCATCTTCAGAAAGTATAAGAATGGTATCATTTTTTTATACCACCATTAAATTAAAAAAAATATCATTTTATATCATCTTATATGGAAAATTGTATTGAAAGAAAAATCATTTTGATTGATTATTAAGAAAAAAATTTATACATTGAAAATTATATTTTTAAAACTAAAAATTGAAAAATTATTATTATTTTAAAATAATATTTAAAACATATAAATTAACATTCAATTAATATTATTTTAATTTTCATAGGAAATTATGTTCATGTTTTATATGATAAAAAAATATTCCATCTACATTTCCTCTATGATCCAAACATGAATTGTTTGAAGACCGACATAAAAATTACATTACTATTGTTTAAATTAAAATATGGGTAAAAATTTACATAAAAAATAATTTCATTAATGTTGAAGTTTTTTTAATTGTTTTATAAATCATATCCTTAGACAAAAATGGGTTTTCAATCGAAGAGATAAATAATGATTTTTCATAAAAACAAAATTGTGTACTATGTTGTACGAAAAGGGAGAAAAATAAAAAAATTTGTTTCTACATATCTACCCATAGGAAAATTATAATTTTTTGCTTCATGAGAGATATATCATATGTTTTCATCATTGTGAGTATAAGTATAAATAATCCTGATAAAGGTTCGGATTTTAAACCAAAACACTTACCCATTTAGTAACATTGAATGATAATAACCAAGCATGAATAAAATTAAAGGATAATTATAATGTTGTGAAAACCATAATATTAATGATATAACATGTCAAAGGGTAAGTAAATACACCTCATATAATAAGACAGTTGAATACATAACATTGGTCTCAATAAAGGAAATTCCGGAAAAAAATTCATACCACTTTGGTAACATTTAAAATATTAGCTCCCTTAAAGATGTTTCTATTAAAAGATATTTAAAAATTTAAAATCTTAAGGATATTAACAATAAATTAAATTCATGGGATATATTTACACCAAATAAAATTAATTGGTGATGAATATGAGATGTGTCTCAAAAACATATAAAGTTAGATGAAAATACCTTACTCTATGTCTTAATATAATTAGTAAACAATAAAAACATATATATAATAAATATAAGTTTTTTATAAATATATTATATATCCATAAATATATATATCATACCATATATTTTTTACTTATGTAATTTTATTATTATTTTACTAATAATTCTTTGTCAATGTCATGTTTCGGGCATTAACTGCTTTTTTTGTTTGTTATGTTTATTATTTATTATTCTCATACATTGATCATTGTTCCATAATATCAATTATCTGTAATATTATTTATATACTATAACTTTCATTTAATGTTTATTTACAATGATACATGAAATTTAGAGATACAATAAGATATATACTATTCATAGAGATGGCGGACCAAACATTAACATTATTGTTGTTTCCATTTTTCCGATGGAAAGAAATAATGAATGATAGTTAAATAATATAGGAAAAATAAATAATAATTTTAATATAATATTTATCACATTTTTTTATGAAAACCATTCTTATTACATTCTATGTAAATCATGAATGAATCACATAACTTCAAGAGGTCGTAGTCTTCTGTACACACGAAGGAAGTTATCTTATTCCCATAAAATGGAATATATGTTGTAAAATGTAATATAATTATTAAATAGTAATAATAATATCTTAAATATATTATATAAATAATAAATCTATTATTATATACATTTTTTAAAGGAGGAAATGGAAAATGAGAATGACATCGGTTCGTGAGGTGATATTCCACCGTACACGGGAATAATGATTTTATAACCCATTTTAAGAAAGAGTATATGATTGTTGTTTATTACATTTCAAAAATGGCTTATTATATATAATATACATTTTTAATATTTTTTAATATGAATTGATGGAGGTGGAGGAATAAATATAGAAAAAATTATGGGTGAACAACAATACATCTTCTTCAAGTAGCATCCATATGTCTATATAAAAATCATTCATTGGATATATTTCTCAATAATTGATTCAAGGATGATCGGATGGAGTTAATAGGGATATTTGGAATAGAAGTGGGTGACAAAAATTATTTTTTAACTATTAATTGGATAAGAGAGGGGTTGCATTTTATAGGTGAGGGGAGTGAAATAGTTTTATTTTTTTAAAAGAAAAAAGAAGTTCCCACATGTTTTATTTGACACATGGATATAAAATGGTAGATAATAGAAAAAAAAAATAATTTCAATATATAGAGATAAAATGGGTTTTGGATATGTTACGGTTAATTTTAAACCCTTTTTTTAGATTAACACCTGATAATCGAATTTTTTCCACAAATACATTAAATAATTTTAACTATTTTTACTATTCATCATTATAAAA